>OY390718.1:22872718-24291560 GCA_959613365.1 Balanococcus diminutus
CGAATGTACTTACACGAGGCAAAACATTTCATTTCGACTCTTTTCATTTTTTTTTTTTTTTTCGTATGTTAGGATAAATTTGTCGTATTACACAAAAAGGGTAATTTTTCTTTCGCGAGAAATTTTTTTCTCATGATAGAATTTTTTTGCCGTATGAAAAATCTCATTTTGACTCAATTTATAGTGCTGCGTAATGCGTAGGTATATTGTTAAATGAAAATGTACCTACGTATGGATCATTTCACATACCTTATTATGTGTCGAGACTTATGCAAACAATATTACTACCAAATTAAATTATCACATTTTCCTTGACCTTGGGACAAAATTACATATTCTGCTTGTACCAAGCAAGATTGCCTGGTGAATGTGTTCAATAAAAAAATTATTACTATGATAAGGGAGAAATTCTCTTCAACAGTGTGTCTTGGAGAAAAATTGAAAGAATACGTTTTTGTGGTAAATTTGAATAGAAACAATTATTCTTGTATGAAACATTTTTTCAAAACATCACAGATTAACCTATAAATATGTAGATGATCAGCTCCTATGTGAAAAAAGTATCGTTCTGCTTTTAGTCAATCGTCAAAACAAAAAAATGAAGTTACACAGTTTTGTGAAAGAGGGCGTCTTAAAGTGAACATGCGCGAGTGCATGATAAGTCTGCGTTTTTCCCCCTTTCCATCCTAAAAATGCTGCTACGTAACCGCTATCTCTGAAATAGCTCCGTAACTAGACCAAAAACCAGCTCCTTTTCAACAAAATAAGTGAGACTTTTTTATGCAAGGGCTGGCCATCTATTTATGGGTTTATCTGGTACGATACCAAAGAGCCTAGGCAAGCCAGAAGAAGAAACTAGGACCTATTATAATTCAAATGAAAGAAATAAACGATACAATCAAAAAGTAAAAAGTTATCGATTAAATCCCCCCTCCCATTTAAAAAAATAATAATAATTTTTGACCTTTTTTCAATTATTTCAAAAAAAAAAAAAAAAAAAAAAAACACTGGCAGAGAAAAGTTCTTGAAACAAAAATTGTGCATTGTTTTTGTAGTTCTGACAAAATACATTAGGAAATTGAATTTATAAAAAATGTTACACAATTTAAGCTTGAAAAAAATTCCCCAATTCGTAAGCAATTTTTCTTAAAAAATTTTTAACGAAAATCAGTTATTCTGAGAAAAAGTGAGAAATTATTTTTCAACCAATGTTTTTTCAAAAGACTCTATGGAAGTTTTTCAAAATTGGAATTTATCAACATTTCAAGAAATTAATCTTTCGGGCCCATTGAAAAACAAAAATTCTGACAGTAAATTTCTCAAAAACTTAATTTTAGCGAAGTATTGAATTTTTTACAAAATCCAAAAAATTGTGAAAATCGGTTTTAGAATTTTTTAAAAACTGTAGGTGGTATAATATTAACTTTTTTCCAACTCGAGTGGAAAATAAATTTTCTACGAAAACTTTTTAAAAATATGTTATGGCATTTTTTTTTCAAACTCGAATTTATTAACCTCTCGAAAAAAAAATAATTTCTTCGATTGGATAAAATAGTTCTGAAGATATATTTTGTTAAAAGATCGATTGGAACAATGTTTTGAAAAATCAGAAAAATTCTAAAAAAAAAACTGTTTTGAGAATTTGTGTTTTTCTAAAAAGAAGTTTGATTTTTTACCTAAATTTCAAAGTAAAAGCATTCCCCCAAAATACAAAACAAAAACCTGACCACGGAAAACGAAAAAATTGAAAATAACTCGTGTACCTATTAAAGATTACCTACGGTTTTTTTTTTTTTTTTTTTTTTTTTTTTTTTAATTAAAAATTTGAATTTGACTAAATGAATAAAATTTAATAAATAAGAGTAAAAATTGAAAGAAACCCAAATTAGGTAGGACTAGGTAGATTAAAAATGAATGAATTGAATAATTTACAACTGAAAATAAAAATTGAATAGGTATTAATCTAAATTTGAATCAAGAAATTATAAAAATTATAAGTTGAAAAAAAAGTCGAATTTTAAATAACTGAAAATCTGACAGAAAAATTGCAATAAATCAGAGAAAGAGAAAATTGGAACTTTTACATAGAAAATAGAAAAGAAATCGAAATAACTGAAAATTAGAGGCAATTTTTAATTTGAAAATTGCTATGAGTTTCGCCGAATTCTTGTGGTTGATCTACCTAGTTATACAGCAAGTACTTGATATTTATGAAATTGATTTTTATAATAAATTAATTAAATTGTGTTTTTTTCTGTTTTCTTTGTTTTTAGGTATGTACTTTTATTTTTCTGTTTCGGTGTGGGATGCAATACAGAGGGTAAGTTGTAAGTTTGTAGGCCATAATTTTATTATAGTTACTCAAAAAAACAAACATCCAGATTATCTGTGAATCGAATTGACTCGACTATACTTAAACAAAATTTTGAAAAAATTTGTGCTTGAAGAAAATAATTTTTTTTCTGGTGTGACGACAACTAAAATTTGAAAAAATTTGTGTTGTAGGAAAAACATTGAATTTTTTTTTTAAAGAAATCAATTAAAATTGGTTAGAAAAATCATTTAATTTTTCCAAAAAATAAAAAAAATAAAATAAAAAAATGAGGGCTAATTAAATTGAAACGTGAAAAAAAAATTGTATGCATTTATAGAAAAATTTTCAGTTGAAGATTTATAGTATAAAGAGTCGAAATAACCATTATTTCCGCGAGTAAATCTTTGAAAAATTGAGCCAATGAGAACGATTTACTGGAAAAAATGGGTCATAGTTTATGAATGTGAGTTATATTTGAAATTGAAATAAATAAATGATATTATATCAATTAATCTAAACTTACAATATTAGTTTTTTTCAATACAAAATTTTTTTAAAAAGTATTGAGAAATATTTCTTTTAAAAAACAATGGAAAAAATTCAAAGTTTTGGTACAAAGTACTTTTTTCAAATTTTTCATCAATTGTGAAAACTTTGAATTTTTCATCCTAATTTTCTAAATAGTATTTTTAGAGGGGTTTCCAGAATTGAAAAAAAACTCAAACAAAATCTCACCGTGGTTTTTACCAAAAAAAAAGAATTTTCGTGTGAGTTTTTATGCCCCAAAATTTTTATTTTTGGTCAAATTTCTATTTTTTTTTCTCATCTGGTTATGATTTTTTTTCAAGTAATAATTTTGACAATAATTTTTCTTAAAATTTGTAGGTAGGTATCTATTTAAAAAAATAATAATAAATTTTGAAACATTTAATTGAAAATGAATTTCAAAAATCTATCTCCAACCCATGAAACTATCATAAAATTTAAATTGCTCCAAAAGATCCACGAATAAAACCATCATAAAATTCAAATTCCTCCAAAATATCCACGAAAGAAGACTTGATGATATACATATTTGAACGTCGAGACTTTGAGACTTGAGACAGATATATCTGCGCGACAATCTAAAAATAAAAAGTGAACAAAATAGACATTTTCGATGCGAAGGAAAAAAAACCTCTCATGTCAGCCTAGCTCGCTTCAGGTTTAACGAAAAAAGCTTGTCAGATTAAAATACTGGTGCGTGTCAAGGATATAACCGACGAGGAGATTCCTTCTGCATTAAGACAAGCACCCATCGGATTACATTTGTGAGGAGTAAGATAAATTTAGTCGAGTATATTAATTTATCGGACGTCTAACGTCATAGTAGGTACTCCATGTAGTTACCACATTCATATCTAGGTGTGGTGGTAGTCTTACATAAATGTTGATTTTAAAAAAAGAGAGAAAAAAAAAGATCATCGTGCAGAGATTGACCTATTTATTCGAAAGTCTGGCCGACGAGCTTGTTTTACCAACAGAGAAAGGATTTTTCTATCTCGTGAAAATCCTCGACCAAGAACGAAATACGAAATTAAATTGCGACCTTAGATTATCTGCGGTTGTATTTTTTCATTTTTCATTTTTTTTTTTTTTTTTTGTATTTGGAAAATTTTCCAAGGTTTGTTTTTATTTTTCTTGAAAGTCTTATATTTACCTAAGTTTATTTCTCGTATGAAATGTAATACAAGGTATTCGAAATAAAGACGACTGGTAGACGATAAAATGAAAAATTCAGTGAGAAAAAAAAATGCAGAATTAGTGTCGCATTGTACGTCTTACAAAGTGTATGTAATTTGGCTCGCGAACTCGCTGCTGACTTTTCGTTTTGGGAGAATTTCGACGTTATTAACGACGTAAAAGCATTAACATTATAATCCGACGCTAGCGAGTTATAAAAATATAAGTCTTAACTCAAGAATAATAGAACTTATTACATTGGATATACTTTTATATGAGAGAGGGGCTACGAGAGCTTGCGAAATTCAGGGGCTACGAAGTTTTATTGTTGCTCGACTCGCAGCTAGCGAAAAGAATAAGACATAAAATAGGAAACAATGTCACAATTACAACAACGAATGCAAGTCGGAAGAAAAAACATGGATAGTAAATGTTAAACTAGCATCGTATTCGTACTTATATTCGGAGGAAAAAAGGGAAACGCCTCGCCAGACCAACTCGGAAGGGAGTTTTACAAGACCGTAACATGTACACAATATAGATACTTTTCTTGGTATGAATTATAAAAAAAAAAAAATTATATAAAATAAACGAGGGAAACAATATTCCATAAGTGTCTCGTTTGTCATAAAAGCAGGCAGTGGGAGCCCATTTAAGAGGGTTTTATTGCGTTTTGTAAACATTTTAGTTTTAAAATGTCGCGAATGAATCGGCTACGGACGAACTTAATTCGCGGCATTACCGAGCAAATCCCTCAATATAACGAAGACCATGCTTGCTCTCGGTCTCTCGTCCTATAAGCGAAAAGTGAATTTTTTTTGTCGCCCTGGTATGTCGGGAGCTGCTGCTTGCTCCTCCTCGTCCACCCTTTATATTCCGAATCCAGCAGCCGGATTTATTCGCGAGTATAAAAAAATATTCGTTTAGCGATGGCCGTTAAAACGAATACAATATTCGTATTTATATAGAAGTCGAGGATTTAGTGGGAAAAATTGTACGTTGTATGTGTATAAAGTGTTTCTTTAATCCGTCTACTCCTCCTTTATACTTCTCTCTTGTACTTTCGCTGGAGATATTTAATGTATGGGGAAATAAGAAGCCATCAGTTCGGTACCTTTTTAACAATTTGCCTCGTTTTGAACAAGTGCAAGGGGGGGGGGGGTGGCCGTTTAAACTCTTGTGTTTTTTGTTCCATGTCGCAAATGTAAGTATATGTATAGACTCGTGTGGAAAATATTAACGCGGACCTGCAGCTTTTCTCAAATGGTAACCTTTTTAACATAATCTGATTGTAAAACCTGCAACGATGGCGCATACAGGATTATAGAAAGCGAATTGGGCCGGAGGTTATGGCGAAGGTATGACCGAAGAAGCCACCACGACGAAGTATTACGATTTATTAACATAAAGAAGAATATATCGCGAATTAAAAACTTTACACGGTTATAATCCGATCATCTCGAAGAGGGAAAAAATGCTGGCGTTGAATTTAATTAAAATAATCGAGTTTTTTTTTTTTTTTTTTAATTACACGTCGCTCTATAGAGGATTACTGTAAGGGGATTAGGTGATTGCATGCATCGGAACACGGTTACTTTTTTAAAGGCAAGGTTACTTTAGTTACTTTTGGGCTCATTTTGGTTACTATGGTTACTTTTGGACTCATTTTGGTTACTATTTCGTCAAAAATCTGACGAACAGCTGCCATTAAAATTTAAAATTTCTTTAAAAACGTTTTGAAAGTTTTTTTCAGAGATTTTGCTTCCAAAAAATTTGAAATATTTTATTTAAAAATGAATTAAGTAAGGTCAGTTGGGGTAACTGGGCCATTCTCTTCCTAATCCCCTCCAAAATCATCTTGACGTAAATGGTTGGTTGCATGGTAACACTGACATCGTAAGCCCACCATAACAATTATCATTCGGTTCCTAGCTCTCCTTGAGGAGGCCTCAGTAATTTGAGTAACATGACATGGCCCAGTTACCCCAAAACTCAGATTTGAGTGGGGGTAATTGAATTACACATCTTGAATCTTCCTTAATAAAAATAAATTTGGTGGCCCAGTTACCCCATTTTTCGGGGTAACTGGGCCACCATTCTTTGTGTAGAGTGAGGTGTTCCTCAGCTCAGGTATGTGCTTCACCCTCAAAATCAAAAAAATGAGTGTACCTCTATGACACCCCTCTACACGTCCCATTTGAAGATTTAAGGTTATTCTTCACTAGTGAGGCATTTTTGAATAAAGATTTTTTAGAGTTGTAAAAACGTGGCCCAGTTACCCCAACTGACCTTAATTGAACAATTTATTGAATCTTCTTTTAAAATTGAGATTTTTTCTGCTCGAACTTCAGGAATATTTATTTTGTACTTATGTATTGAAATTCAAGGTAGAAAAATGTTTGCTCCTAAAAAAATTGAAAGTTCTTTTATAGGCATTTTTCAAGTCAGTATGAAAAATTGTGATTTTTTTTCTTGAAGAATTAAGATTTATTCTTGTCTAAAAATGAGCCACACTTCTTGAAAAAAAAAAAAAAAATGTAAGTAGATAAGCCGTATTTTTTTGAAAAAATTGAGAAATTCTTTTCTCGACAAATAAACGATTTTTTCTCAAAATTTCTTTTCAAAAAAAGTAGAGGCCGTCGAAGAATAAAACCGATTTCTCCTCATTAAAAACTTTTTTTTAAAATGAGAATACCTAGTAATTTTTTCAATTAAAAAAAAAATGTGTTCGAAGTATTTGAAAATTATGTTTGAAAAATAGAGAACTCCTCAAAAATGAAACATAAAATCGTTTCAACTCGTGAACTTAAAATGCTTCAAAAATTTGATATTTCTCAAATGAGCAAAACTTTCCTTTTAAAAATTTTGAAAAGTTGTGAATTTCACATGTTGAAAAATTGTTTTTTTTGTGGAGAATGAAGACTTTTCAAAAATTAAAATTTTTTTGTATCTACTCATTTTGCAATAAGCCAATCAAAAAATTGATTTTTTTAGACTTTAAATTCTTAGGCATTACAATTTTTTTAAATTGTAAATTTTTTATTTGAATAAACATGAATTTTAGGAACGGCTATTTTTTAAAAATTAAATATAAATTGTTTAAAAATCAAAAAATTGAGAATTTTAAGTTTAATTTTTTGAAATCCAGAACTTTTTAGAAATTACAAATTGTTAATAAATTTAAATTTATAGAAATTAAAAATTGTTTGAAAAATAAAAAAAATCGAAAAAAAAAAATTTAAAAATTAAAAAAAGGACAGTATTGTTTGTAATTTAAAATTTTTCTAAAATTCACGTTTTTTGAAATCAACAATTATTTGAAAACTGAAAACTATTTCAAAACAAATAAGAGTTCAAAAACTTTAAAAAGTTGATATCAAGTATTTTCAAGAAAAAAAAATGTTTTTTTTGAATTTTCAATATTGAGTTCAAAAAAAATTAAGATTTGATAGGAACTCAAAAATGATTTATTGTGAGCTTCTCAAGAATTGAAATTTCCTATGATATAAAAATTGAGCACCTATTAAGCCAACTATTCTATTAAAATTCGTCATAATTATAGAAAAAGAAGAAATGCATGAATTATTATTTTTGAATTGAAAATTTTGATTTTTTCAAAATTTTTACCATTGATTTCAAGAGTTGTGAAACGTCAAATTTAGCGAAAATATGAGAAAAACGGTGACGAGGGGAGGGGAGGGGGTTATGAGTCATTATATTCAAGTGGAAATGGAAAATTTTTGGTTACTTTTTTTGAAATTTCAGGTTACTAAAGTTACTTTTATTTTTTCAAATTTCGCTCCGATGCATGTGATTGTTAATAGGAGTGATTACTGAAGTAGTGGAGGAAATTTCGCAAGAGTGGGACGGGAAGCAAAAATATTAAAGAGAAATATCTCTTACGTTAGTTGGATTATTGATAACTCTGGAAAATTGTCTTGCTAAAACATCAATAGATGCTTGATCTTTTTTTGAATTACCGATACTCATACTTACCATTTTAGACCCAAGACCAAACTACTCCAGATTAAAGCATTATCTTTTAGAATATTCCAAGAGCCCAGAATTTTTTTCAGCCCCCACAGTCAATAGATACTTGTTTTTACCAAGTGCTCAAATTGAGAAAAATTACGAAGCGGAACGGTTTTTGATCTAAAATTTTCGGTGAAAGTGAGTTGCTTCCCAAAATTCAAAACACGTACTAATTGCGTCCCGAAAATTTTAGCAACATTTTCAGTTCAACTTGTGGGTACAGGTGAATTGCGTCCCACATAAAATTAACCTACGTACGAATTGCGTCCGGCGTGCGAAGTAGGTAATAGGCAGATTTTCTTCCAAAAATTAATTAATTCAACTTATGTACTTCAAAATATGGGCGATTTTTTTCACTCGGTCAAAAAAATTAAATTTTTTTCCAAAAGAATTAAGATTTTTTTATTCTAAGAAAATTCAGAAATTTTTTCGCAAAAATTAAATTTTTTTCAAAAAAATTGAGAATTTTTTAAACAAAAAATAGAGTCCTTTCCCCCAAAAAATGAATGATTTTTTTTTCAAAAAAATTGAAAGAAAAATTAAGACAAAAATTTGAGAATTTTTCTTCGAAAAATTGAGAAATATTTTGTCTTAAAAAAATAGATTTTTTTTACATCAAATCAAAATAATTGAAAAATCGATTTATTGATTAAAGATATTATTTTTTTTGGAAAAGTATCTGCCCAAAATTTAAGAATTTTTTTTATGCTCATTACTTATTGTAGAAAAATCATCAATTTTTTTCTCAAAAAAAAAGCGTGGTTTTATTTCGAATTTTTTGTTACCAGTTCGCGATGAAAGTCATAGAAAGCGAAAAGTCGAAGCCGTTGTTAGTGTTGCATGTACAAAGTATTCATTTCTATATAACTATGGACGCAATTCGTACGTCCCAAATTTTAATCAGGGACGCAATTCGTACGTCCCTATTTTTAATTAGGGACGCAATTCGTACTAGGAAGGGACGCAATTCACCTATGCCACTTTCACAAAAAAAACTTTGGGACGCAATTCGTACGCAGCCAAAATTTTAGCCAAGTTATGCCAAACCTCCAAATTGAAAATTGTTCAAATTTCTTAATTTAATAATCCCTCTTCTCCATTTTTGATAACTTTAGATCTTTTTTATGGCCGAGTGTTGTTGATATATTTTATAGGCTTTTGAAAACATAAATTTAAAAAAAAATGATCCAATCTATCAATTTCGTTGCACCTATGAAAACAAATTTTTATAAATCAATCAATTAATAGGTATAAATATTATTTAAAACTTTAGGTAGAAAATAAAAGAAATCAATTTAATTCATTCAATTTAAACACGTTTTTGGTAATGAGACATGAGAATTTTTTTAAAGGGTGGTCCTGAAAAATAGAGGTAAGTATTTTTTATTCTAAGAAAATTAAAAGATTTTTTGTTGAAAATTGTTTTTCTTCTTCCTTGAGAATGCGAGATTTCCTTCTACAAAAATTCATCAGTTTTTCTTTTCTAAAAATTTGAAAAATGTTTTTTGTTCAAAAAATTGAGATTTGGTAAGATTTTTTTTTGATTACAAAAAAATAGTGCTGCAAATATATATTTATAAAGAAAATAATAAGTAATAAAATTGAACTAAAAATAACATGAAATAAAGGAAAAATCCAAATAAATAATTGAAAAAAAGTAAAATTAGTTATAAGTGATTTTTAAAATTTTTGGAAAGAAAGGTGAGCTTTTTTTTCTAAAAAAATCTCCCTGTATCTGTACCTAAGCCTTCAATTGAAAAAATTAAAAAAAAAAATTATCCCTCAATATCTCTAGAACAATTTTGGTTATTACAAAAATTTTACGTAATTGGACAACTCATTCTCCTTCAATTTTGCATTGCACGAGGAACAAGTATAGGTAATAATTTTGCATTACTCGTATTATGTACATGATTTTCATGTGATTGCCGAGCGTACAAATATAATGCGTAAATGGAGGAGAAGGAATGGTGCAATCCAAGTTTTTGTAATAACCAAAATTGTTCCTAAGACAAAAATACACAACTTTTGTCTGAAAATTTTTTCAATTGAGGCTTTAGAAAAGTTTTTATACTCACTTACTAAACACATTGATTTTTCAAAAAACTTTCAATTTTCAATGGATCATTCATATACAGGGTGTATGGGATTGAGAGTAAAGCCTTCCAACCAGTAACTAGGCAACTTATGATGAGTCGATGTAAGTATGTTTGTCTAACCTCCGAACTGCAGGGGCTGAGTTATGCTCATCGAATTTTTGTCATTTGTTTTGGCAGAGTGTTTTCAACCTTGCGCTTCTCGACAAATGTTATAGTTAGAAAGTTGCGCTTTTCGGCATCGGATTGAAAATTTAGTCTTGAATTTTATCATGGGACAATTAATTTTTAAGCTGGACAAGAAACTCAATATACCGAAGAAAATATTTGAAAAAACATGTAAAAAAAGTGACAATTCTTCTTCTTATTATTATTTTTTTGATTACTGAAAAAGTTATCCTCTGACCAAGCTGTTATGATTTACCTTTCTAGATGTAAAAAGATTTCACTCCAGTCACAAGTTATGAGCGAATAATTTCTTGAAAAACGTCTGAAAAAAATCATACTTAATTTTTTTTCAAATTTTTTTTCAGATGATTTTCTAAATATTTAATAGTATTTTTTTTTAAGTTCATTTTTTCCGAAATTTTTAATGTAAGAGGCTCAGTTCAAGTTTACAGGAAAAATCCTTGAAGATTCATCTTCATTAGTTGAAAAAATTCAAATACTGAAATATAGCTGATCGAGCATTCGATTAAATTTTAATACCTAATCTGTTTTCACTCAGAAAATTTTCGTAAAGACAAAATATGTAACACCTGCATAGAAAAAATTATTTGAAATTCAAAAAATTAATGGCACAAAAATAATTCGGCAAATACGTACCTAGGTATTTATTTTTAAAGAAAATCATAATGAATAAAATAAAATTAATAATAACGTAAAATAAAAGAAAATCCAAATAAATATAATTGATGAAAATAAAAACTAGTACCCACTATTTATATAATGAGTGATTATTAAATAAAATAAAAATTATATGTAAATGTAAAAGGATTAAAAAGTACAATAAGGGAGTTGCACCAGTGGTTGACCCTAATGGTAGAAGTGTTTTATAAAAAGAGTTCTGGTTTGAAAACTAATGACCTTGGCGAAATGGTCAATATACCAAACGACAATTGAATTCTACTACAAAATATTCTATAATTTTTTCAGTTTAGTTCATTTCATTGGGTGATGTAGTCACCGTAAGTAAAAAAACTGTGAAGTCCAGTAGTTGATCACCTGACAAATTTTATAAAAAATATGTGATAAAACGTTTTTTGTGAAGATGTTTATTTATGTACCATCTCTGTGACCCGGTTCTCAACCACTCATAATAGTTTTTTTAAATTTTTTGACCAAAAAAAATTTCATTCTTATTATGGCCAACTACTGGCTCGTGCTCAACCACTGGTGCAACTACCTTATATGAAAGATGAATAATTAGAGGAAATGGGCAAATGGAAATATGGAAGTCAATTCAATTGTGAACAAAAATGGGATGAAATTCGGAGAAATCAAAACTAAAAATTAGGAAAAACTGAAAAGAATAGGTATACTTAATATAAAATAATTTCTAAAATCTTACTCCGAATTCAAAACTATTTCTTCAGGTTGGATATTGGAAAATGATAGTACCTAAAGCCCTGATGTATTAAACAGTAAGCAAGCGTCTTTGTATGTGAATGTCCCACCATTCATCGTAATACAATTCAAAACGTTTGAGGAGTTTTTTCGAGAAGTGCATGCTCCTATCCATCCCGTCTCACGTGTATCACCTGTTCCTTCAAATATAATATCCAGGTATTTGCACTCACCGTAACCTGAACATTGTTTTTTCACTTCTTCATTACTCGTAATATCATCACCACCTCGTTTGCAATAATTATCCCTGGAAAACAGAACGAATGATTTCAGTAAAAGTATAGAACGATTTGTTATGTAGCACCTAACTTTGGAACCACCTTAAAATGAATGAATTGGTATAATTTTATCAATTAATTGACAATAAATGACTATAATTTTGTAATTTTAACGAAAAAGAATCTCTCTTTATCTCTTTTGTGAATAGCTACCCTTTTACCTTACCTATTTGAAATGTTTGTTTGCTCTTCTTCTTTTCACTCAATTTAGTTCCGAAGAATAAAATGGGTCTCGAGTAGGTAAATACATGATTACAATTTAAAATAACAATTTTTTGATAGTTTAAGCGAACTGGTGCATGGTGCAATTTTCTTGAAGAATAGCTAGGTATTTTTTAATATTTTTTTATCATTTGTTTTAGACTTGAAAAATTTTAAAAATGAAAGAGAAAAGGTATTTGAAAACATCTTGAAATATTTTGAAAAAAAAGTAAGATTAGGAAATCTAAAATTTGGAAAAAATTGAATTTTATTTTTAGCAGGATCTTCTAATCTATTTGTTTTCTCATAGAGTGATTCAAGGGGTACTTCTTCACTCATCTGTAAAATTTTACATAAAATACACAGTACTATTTTCCATTTTTTTTTCAAATTGCAAAAATATGAGAAATTTTTTTTTTTTGAAAATTTCAAAAACTTGAGACTTCGACGCTACTTGATAGATATTCATGTATGTATGTACAAAACATCGTTCTATGATTGACCAAGAAGCAAAAAACTAAAAAATTTCTTAATATTTCACAGAATAATATATTTTAAAAATGACTAAATTTTGAATTTTTTTGCCAATTTAGTTTTTTCCAATTTCAAAAATTTTGCAAAATTTAAAAAAAAATTGTATGCACTAGAATGATACCTACTAATTTGACTGAATTTTAAAAATTGATTCAACTTTAGAAATTGATTGAAATTAAAAAATCATCAGATTTGGGACTTTTTTCTTAAGATGATTCTACGCGTAAATCTTCAAAATTCTCCAAATTTTGAATAGGTATTATAAAAATTAATCAAACTGAAAATTTATCAATAGGTAGTAATATTTAAATTTTACTATTTTTTTTTCAAATTTTGAATTTTTGATTTATAGGTAATTTTAAAATTTTTGACATTTTAAAAATTTTTAAGTTATCGAACATTTAAATTATTTTTTTAATAAAATTTTTAAAAATATTACAAAAGTCTTGCGAATTGATTTCATTTTGAAAATTATTAAAATTTAAAAAATACCAAATCTCAAGTTATTTCAATATTAAAAATCATCAAATTTCGAATTTACCCTAAAAATATAAATTTATGATAATTTCTTTAAAATTCACAAAATTTAGTAAAATGATAAAAATGCATCAAACTTTGAAAAGTGATCCGCTAAAACTGAAATAAAAAGAATTCCTTAAATTTTTTATCAAACTTTTAATTTTTAATTTTCATCAAATTTTTCAACATTTAAAAAATTACCTTTAAGTATTTTTCCAAATTTTAAGGATTTACAAAATTTGTAAAAATCGTAGAAATACAGGTATCAGATCTCGAAAAATGATTACCTACTTGACAATTTTAGAGCGCATTTAAAAATTCACTAAATTTAAAATTTAAAAAAATTTAAAAAAATTCGTTTAAAATTAAAAAGTTATCAAATTTTTAAAATCATGAAAATTCATTCAGTTTGTTAAAATCGGGAAAATGTTTTCAATTTCGAAGGCTTGCTTATTCAGTTTTTAAAAAATTGAATTAAATTTTGAAAATGTATCCAACTCAAAAATTTTTAAAAATTACCAAATTCTAAAAATTCATCAAAGTTTTGAGGATTGTAATTAATTTTCAGATATTAAATAATTTTTAAAAGTTTGAAATTTGTGAAAATTCATTTAACTTTAAAAATTCATCTAATATGAAAAATTGTTTAAATTTTGAATTTTTTACCAAATACAAATTTTTGAATTTTGAACATTTTTTTCTAAATTTTTTAAAAATAGGAAATTTTTTCAAACTGTAAAAATCTATTTTTTTTTTCAAAGGAAACTAAGTGAGCTGAATTTAACGAATTTATTGAAATTTCCAAAGTTTTAATGTTCAACGAATTTCAAAAACTCATTTACAAAATTAATTTTTTGAAAATTTGGATAATGTCAAAATTCGTTGCTCATAGGGTCAAATGGCTACACTCTTTCAAAAATTCATAAAAAATTTTCTAATGGAAACGGACTCTTATAATTTTGGTTTTGTCGCTTACTCGAGTAGTACAAGAATATATTGAAACAGGTTTTCATTTTAATCGGTTTCTGACACTTCTAAAATACTTCCAGTAAATTAAAAAAAAAAAAAAAAACACATGTTTTACTTTCTCTCTGCTGAGTTTTGTTTGCGAGGTGAAAAAATTCATTCCAAAAAAAATTTTATTTTGGGACAAACATGCTATTCTGAGCACATGTCAAAAAAAGTCACTGATTGAATAATGATTTTCCTGTGCTTCTATTGCAGAAAAAATCTACAAAATAGCTCTCTAAATATTATTGTTCTCCGTTTCTCGGCACCATCCCATATAAATCCATGTTTATTTCACAAAAGAAATACAATTCGCAAGAAATAGTGAATTACCATATACGACAGTTATAAACACTCACCGATTTTCTACATCATACGCCAGTGTACCTTATTCTCGTATCGTATAACACGTACATACGTTTTACAAAGTACTTCCATCCCAGTTGTTTTTTTTCTCCTCGCACATATAAAATTTATGAATACAACACAAAGATAAAAATTTCCTTCCAAGTTGTTGCTCAAAGTAAGTGATAAAAATTGTAAAAATCAAAAACATAAATCAAAGAGCTGATTGCGAATGCGAACACAATAGCGAAACAGGGGAAAGAAAAAGATAAAAAACACACAAAAGTGTAAAAAATAAGCTGGAGCAACAGTAGTTGGTATATTTTCGCGTTCAATTTCAAAATCAATCACGTTTTTATAGTCTTTCTATTTTCTTTATTTTTTGTCGTAGAAAAAAAAAAGGATTGCGTTGTGTTTTTTTTCGCTCTTTATGAAAAATTACTATTGCTGGATTTCAGTTTGGTTGTTTTCCAGCCATAGTTGCAATGAAGAAAATCAAGTATCGATACGTGCTAGTGGTGAATTCACCTCGAGCTGATGGTAGATAGATAGACAGTTGCATTTCAAATAAATGTAATTATACGAAACCGTTTCGGTGAACGATTTATGTACATAGAGGTCCAGCGCAGTGGTACCATCAGGTAGTAGAAGGCTTGTGCAGTTGGAAAAACGAAACGATTAAAATTTAATTACCTATTCATCCGGAAACCGAAATGAAAAGCTACGGCGTTCGTCGAAATAATTAAAAGCCCGGAAGTACCACGGTTCAATTCGCAAATTAATTTTTAATTAAATATTTAAGACGTACATAAGCGAGGACGTGAAAAAAAAACTGCATCGAGCTAGTGCTGAAAAAAAAAAAGTAGAAAAAATTAATAATACAACTCGCACAGAGGATGGTTGGTTCCATTTAGAAAAATGAAATTGGCTCGTAATATATCTGACGCCAAAACGCTGCTTAAAAACTTTTGGTTTTCGTAGTAAAGCCAATAAAATTAATCTAACTTTTCTTTTAAACTTTGATTTGCTTTTATTCTAAAGGAAAAACGGGCAGCCAACTTCCTCTTACTAATTTACGACCCGATGTTATCTCAATCATGAAAAAGAAGAAACTAGATAGCCTTCGGGAGTAGCTTAAAAGGAGTTGAGAAAATTTCCTTTAAATAGAAAAACCGTTTGGCAAAGATGTGAATTTTTGTTTCCGCTTTTTTTCCCACTACTTCTCATCTCGATACTTCTTTGGTACTGTTTTTCAGGGTTTTCCTTTTTTTCACCTATAAGAAGCCCTTTATCGTTGGGTTTTCACTCGTCCCTTCCGCAGTTATTATATTTAAATCTCGCGAGAATAATTTACAACTTTTTAATACTTACAATTAGTTATACAACCGAGGCGTATATTTTACTCACTCAAACCACCACAAATTGTTTCTCGTGTTTTTTGGAGTAGGAAAAAAAACACAACAGGGCTACGAAATAAGTTCCAATTTTTTTTTTTTTTTTTTTTTTTACTAAAAACGTCAAAAAATAGCGACGGTTATAAAACAAATTACAGACGGATATTAAAGCGTAACTTTTCTCATTTTTAGCAAACGAAATAATATTTTTTTGCAACGTTGTAAAGTTTTATTTTAATGCGTTTTACTAGTTATAAATCGTTTTTTTACGCCGGCTACAATGTTCTATCCATCTGTTCGAGAGCAAGGCGAAAATGAAGCGGAGATGCAAACTGTTGCCGATGTTTTAGTACAGGCAACCTACAGTACAGACTCTTCTCTTTTCCCAGCCCTCCTGCCTTTGGTTTTATACGAGTATTATAGACACACACGAGTTACATCTTTTACTTCTGCTTAGCTTTTCCGTTTTCCTGCTCGTCGGTCGTCTCCTCTCCATTGGGTCGAAATAGAGTACACGGTAGTCGATTTAAACCACCAGATAGACTCGTCGAATTGGCAGTTTTATGATAATTTGAGTTGTATTCTCGCCACGAGAGCGAGAGCGTGTTCTTGTGCGCCAAAGCCGATGTAATTCGAGCAATTTTTCTATCGTTTGGCGCCGCCGACTGTGTGTCGATGTGGTTTTATTTAATTTACGCGTATTTACTCGTGTACTTGCTTACAATGTTCGCTATAGGATATGATAGGGTATTTTTGCTAGATTACTTGCAAGATGTCGTGGGTTTTTTTCTTGTTTCATTGCGATGCTCTTAGAGGATAAAAAATAGAATTTTTAAAATGGATTTTTAACGAATTCATCTGTTGCTGGAAACTCGTTCTGCATAAAAAAATTTATGGCGAATTGTGAAAAAAAATCATTTTTGAAATTTGAATACTGGGTGAAAAATTTTTGATTTATCGAAACTGAAAAATTTAATTAAATAGAAAAAATTATGGTACCTATTTAAAAAAATTATCAAAATCAAGAAATTGGTAGATCAAAAAATTGATAATTTTGTTCCAGAATTTATCACATTGTCGAAATCGAAAAAATTAGGTACCTATCAATTTATTGAAATTGAAAAATTAATTGATTTATCGAAATTTAGAACAAAATTGTCAGTTAATCGATATCACTATAAACTGTTGAAAGATCCATAGTTTCACATTTATTAGAATAAAAAAATTACAAATTTACGAAATCGAGAAAAAGCAGACAGCAATTTTTTATCTGAATTGAAAAATCAATCTATTAATTCAAATCAAAATTTTTCATTTTTTGCACCTCAGGAACTGAGCATAACATAAAAAACTTTAAAAAGAAGAAAAAACTAAAAATTAAAAAAAATAAAGATAAAAATAGATGAAAGATTTCCAAAATTGGTAACAAAAAATGTCAACAATATGACAATACCTAATCAATAAAAACTTGTCGATTTATTGAAATCGAAAAATTAATCAATTTATCAAAATCCAAAAATTATTCGATTTATCAAAATCTAAAAATTTACCTAATCGATTTATTAAAATCCAAAAAGCGATTAATTATAATTAAATTTAGAAAGTTTTATGGATTTGGTCAAAAAATTTCAATTTATCGAAATCAAAAAATAAATCGACTTATCGAAATTGTGAAAAATTATCGATTTATCAGAATTGAAAAAGCCATGCATTTAAAAAAATCAAAAAATTTATCGATGTATCGAAATCAAAAAAGGTGGATCGATTAATCAAAATCAAAAAATCAATGTATCAAAACATTTTATAAAATTTCAAAATTTTTAAATTGATCAAAATTTTTTGTCGATGATCGAAATTAAAATTGTAATCCATAAATATAAATCAAGGAAAAGTTATTGATTTTTTAACATCAAAAAATTAATAGATTGATGGAAGCAGAAAATTTATTGGATTTTCAATTTTTTTAAATTGTTCGAAAATTTATCAGTCATCATAGGTACTTGAGTAATCAAAAATATTATTGAAATCGAGAAAATGTTATATGTTCATCAAAGTTGAAAAATCCATCGAATAACTGAAATGAAAAAATAAATTGTAAATTATTTAAAAATTCATCTGGAAAAAATATATCGATTTATAAAAATCACAAAACAATCGTTCTACTGAAATCAAAAAATTTTATGGATTTTATAAATTATTGGTAAAAATAAAAAAAAATGTTGATTTATCAATATTGAAAAATTTATCGATTTATCAAAGCGATTGATCAAAAAATGAATTCCCAGATTTATTGAAGTAAAAAAATTAGTTGGATTTCCAAAATTTTCAAATTGTTCAAATATTTTTCAATTATTATTAAAATCAAAAAAATTATCAATTTATTGAAATCGAGAAATAATTATCGATTTATCAATGTCGTCAAAAAATCAATCGTTTAATTGGAAACAAAAGTTTTTAATGAATTTTTAAAATTAATAAATTGGTAAAAACAATTGTCAATCGCATATTATCGAAATTTAAAAAAAATCGATTCATCGAAGTCGAGAAAAAGTTATCGATTAGTCCAGATCAAAAATTCAATGGGTCCTATTAATAGATTTATCTGAATCGAAACATGTATTAGATTTCCAAAATTTTCATAGTGTTCATATATTCAGTTAATCAATCGATTAATTGAAGTAAAAAAAAATTGAATGATTTAAGAATTCAGCAATAGGTATATAATTATTAAAGTCGAGAATACTCGTACTTATGTTATCTATTTTTTTAACAAAATGAAAAATCAATAGGTAGATTGATTTGAAATCCAAAAAAAAAATGGATTTTGAATTAATACATTGGTCAAAAATTCGTCTATGAAGTATCGAAATTGAAATTTATAAAAATCAAAAAATCTGTCGATTACATTTAAAAAAAAATGTATTTAGTAACTATTGATTATTGAAATCAAAAAATTTATCAATTTATCGAAATCAAGAAAAACTGATTGATTGTTTGAAATTAGTAAATTTTTAAGTGATTTGAAAACCATCAATTAATCAAAATCAGAATAAATTATCGATATATTAAAATTGAAAAAACTATCAACTGAATGAAATCAAAAAATCAGGAAGTGTGTTATTGAAATCGAAAAATTTACCTTTATTTGCAAAGTTTTTAAAAGTTCACTATTAATTAATCAAAAACATATTGATTGATTTATGAAAATCGAGTAATCAATTGATTAATTGAAATCCAAAAATAAATCGAAAAAATGAACTTAAAAAATTTATTGTGTTTGCAAAATTTATGAAGTGTTCAAAAATTGATCAATTTATCGAGATTCAAAAATCTACTGATGTAATAAAATCGAAAAATTATTCGATTAATTAAAATTGAAAGATACCAGTAAAGAGATTGAAAATGAAAAATTTATTGATTTTTCAAAATCGAAAAATCAATCAATTAGGTAATTCAAATCAAATGATGAAATGGAAAAAAATATTAGATAACTAAGTAGGTATAGATTTGTTCTTATCAATTATTTATCAAAATCAGAATCGACCAATAATTTGAAAATCAAAAAATTTATTTGATTTACAAAATTCACCAGCTATATTGAATAATTGATCGATTTATTGAAATCAAAAAATCAACCAATTTTTTCTAATACTTGATGGAAGTAATAGGTATCATTTAATTGTTCGAAAATCCATGGATTTACCAAATTCGAAATTGATTAATGGAAATACAAAAAATTATTGAATTTACAAGTGTAGTGTCGAAATCGAAAAATCGATCAAGTTATTTAAATCGAAAATTTTTTGGATTTATAAAATTACAAATTATCAATTTTATTTATTGCAATCGAAAAATAAATACTTAGATAGAATAATTTAAAGTGAAAATTTCATTAATTTATCGAAATCAAAAAATCAATGGAGTGAATTTAAATCAAAAAATAATTAAATTTACAAATTATATCAACTGTTGAAAAATCAATCAATTTATCAAAATCGAAAAATTATTTGACAATAATGTTGTGAATGGAATTTATTATATTCTTTCAGTAGCCTATAGGGGAAAAAAAAAAAAAAAAAAAAAAAAAAAAAAAAAGTGATGTGCTAAAAATATCACACATTATTTTGCCAAAGCCTAAGATATCTGAAACTGTCTATAAATAAGCCCGATCTATTGCATCGGTGCGGATTGAAGGAGTGGGGGGCTGCAAATACCCTCACAGATTCGAAGTCATTCTTCGAGATAAAGTTTCGACCGTTTGAAATTAAATCTACAAAATGCACCCTTCGTACCTTTCATTTCTGCGAAACTTACTAAACCGCATTTCAACTTCAACTTCGAGTGAAGTGAAATTGGATATAAACTGGTCGAAAATCAGGAAAGTGACAAGATAAAAAAGTGATAGTGAAATCCACAAATTACATTTCTCTCAAATATTATTCATCGTTGTCTCAAAGATACTCTTAGATACACGAAGGATGTGGTTGTTAATACTCGCTTATTTCAAAATATCTGGGTACGTTTTGGATGCGGTTTGTGTGCATTTGAAGTATTTCATCGAGTAAGGAGTCAGTATTTAAATTCGAAATATCTGATTTTGGGAGGGAAACGCGATGAAGTAGTGCAGGATTTGTTAAAATTATTTTTATCAATCTTCACATTGCAATATCTACATAAGTATTAAAAAATTATTTTCATTTTCTGTTTCAGGTATGTTATTTTTTGGATCATTAGTGAATGCTGAAAATATAAAATGAGCTGTCAAATTATTCTTATTGGCCAATTTCGTCGTCTTCTGGTAAGAAATATCATACTTACCCTATTTTTGTGATTCGATTTCAAATATCGATTCATCGAAAAAGTTCGCTCATGAGTCAAACAGACATGTAGGCAAGATCATTTTCGTTCTCATTGACGATGAATTATTCATCGAAATCCCCAGTCCCTTGTGGCATGATATCTGCATTTTTCACGCCTCAATTTAACGCGTTCGTGGTTCCCAGGAAGCATGCAAAAGGCAAATTCGACGAAATCGAGCAATTTAGGCACCATAATCGAGTAATAAGAATTTAAGGGTTGGAAATACTCGTATATTATGCGTAAAGGTTTGAATAATAGGATACGATGGCATCACACACGAAGTGGGAAGATGATTAACGTGTCTGATGTTGGTGTGTCTCGATTGTTCAGCGTCATCGTTCGTCGACAACGGTTGAATATTTTATTAAGAAAAATATACCTCAATTAAACGCTTTAATTAAGTTAATTATATCGTCGCTTTAATTTCCGTTAAAATTAACTTGGAATTTGATACAAGTTGAAATTTAAATTAAAACTAAAGTCAAGTTTAACTTACATTAAGAAAGCGAACAACGAAGAAGCGACGAAAAAGCATAGAAAGAAAAGTTTCTGCTATAATAAACTAAATTGTTTCTTACGACGTTGTTAATTATATAAATTAAAAATAAAATCTTTTATCTTCGAAGTCGATTTTTGGCGCCAAAAAAATACCTTACCTACTTGCAGAAAGCAAAAAAGTTTCGAAATTTGCCAAAGGTTTAGTTTTTTATACGTCACCGCAGCAGCACAACCAACCACCAACGAATTGAAGTAGTGGTTTCTTTTTTTCTTTTTTTTTTGGTTGCCTCTGTTGAAACAGCATTTAATGGAGTTACTGTGTCAACTACCAGTAAACTTATTTTCTTTAATTTACCTTAAGAGTTTACGAGTCGAAACACTTATTTCGTTGCTTTAGTCGCTTTCCACTGATGAATTTCACGTTCGCTATGGGAGCTTTTTTACCACCATTGAGCGTCGTGCCGCGTCGCGTCGACTTTAATCCTTTATTTGGTACATTCGCCATTAGTTTTTGCTGCAGCTTCCTTGTGGTGGTAACTCTGGTATACATGAAGCTATGCGAGTTCGAGTTGCTTTTTGCTTCTTAAACGTACCCGTAATAAATTTCCTCTACCTTGCGTGCTGTTTTTAGGTTTTTGTCTGGATAGGATACGGTACTGTATTGTGCTGTGTAAGCAAGCATGTGTAAAAGAAGCTGCTCTGCTCGTATAGTGATTTAAATAACTACACGGTTTCCGTGTCGGCGAATACAATCTCGGTGTCTTGTAATGCTTATAATTTGTTATCAAAAAAACCACCTGGATGGAAGCTGGTGCTTGGATTAGAAATAAAGTAACTTGGCAAGAGGTGACCTTGAGGTTGTAACGTGTGTAATGGCGCGTTATGCTTGAAGGAGTTCTTTCCTTTTCCGGCGAATTTACGTTTCTTTTTGAAAATGACGTCGTTTGTTTCATTTTTTTCATTTTTGAATTGTGCAAGGGTGTTTTCAAATTTTTAGCAGCAAAATAATTTTTTTTTTTTTTTTTGAACACAAGTTTTTCAAATTTTTTAAAATTTTATTCCTAATTTATTTTTTTATTTAAACTAAGTTAATCGGTAGATAGGAAGATGGAACATTTTGTAGAGGAAGTAGAGAAAAATCATCTGCTGACAAAAAATAACTAGATTAATACTTAATACAATTTTTTTTTAAATTGCAAAATTTCGAATTTTTCACCCAATTTTTTTGGTAAAAATAATTTGTTGAACATCCTATCTATTGCATTGATTTTGATGAAAAAATTTTCTGGCATTACTGCAACTATCCTACTTTATTTTCCACAAGTTTCATCTTTCTATCTGTCTCCAATCAGAAAAAATAAATTTTTAATTTCAAGTGAAAAAATGAAAAATCATTTTTTTCACCATGCAGTATCTCAGCCCCTTCAATAGTAAGGGTATGCAAACATACCTACACGTTGTTGAAATGAGTTGCTCTCTTACCAGGTTAAAGGATGTTATTCTTAACCGGGACACTCTGTAGATAATTTTATTTTTATTTTTATGTTTCAATTTTTATCGAAGTAAGTACTTAAAAATTTTTTAAAGGTTATTGAAACACACTCGAATTTTTTTCGGAAGATTTTTTTTATTTTTTAAAAATACTTTTTTTCATTTTGTTCAAAACTCAATTTTTTCAACTTTGGTTTAGAGTTTTTTTTTTTGATTTTTCTCGGGCTCAAATTTTTAAAAATTGTTCAACTATAATCAAAATTTTGGTTTATAGCGATTTTTTTCACTATTTTCATTTTTTTTTCAGTTTAATTACAGATTTGTTAAAAATGCCATTCAAACGCAATGTTTTCCTGATAATTTTCTGAAAAACAATTTCTTTTAATTTCACTCTGAATTTGAGTGTTTCGAAAAAACATTTATTTGATGTTTTCTATCATTTTATATCTATACTTAGGTAATTAGTTTTTTTTTTTTTTTTGAATTTATATTTGAATTTATTTTTTCAAGTGCAAATTTTTGTTCAAATTTGGTTCATAATCAATTTTTGTTTAATTTTCAGCTACAAATTTATTTAGGTATAAAGAACTGTTCAAAATAAATTTTTGTCATTTTTTCTTAAAAGTTAATTTTTAAACTTAGATTCTATTTTTTTCAATTTTCTCCAAAAATCAATTAACTTTTTTTTGTAGCAAAAGTTTTACTAGAATACAATTTTTTTCATTAATATTCAAAAAAAAAAAAAAAAAAAATATTAAACAACAATTGAATGTTGTTCAAACACATTGAAAGTTAGGTAGTTCAAAAACAATTGTTTTCATATTTGTTTAAGATCTTTTTTTAAATTTTATTTTTTTAATTTGTGGAAACTTTGTGAGGAATCATGATTTTCTAATTCAACATTTTTCTTCAGCATTTCTCAAAATCAATTTTTGTGAATTTTGTTCAAAAACTTGTTTTCTCATATTTAGTTCAAAAATGACATTTCAAGATTTTTTTCTCTATCAAATTCAATCCTTCAACTTTTTTTTCACAATAGGTATAAATTTCAAAAATTTCGCTTTGCCTCCTACAATTTTGCTAAAATTTCGTTCAAATACAATTTTTTTAGAATTTTTCATAACGCAATTTTTTTCAAATTTTGTTCAGTAATTTTTTTTAATTGTTCAAAACTGATTTCATAACTTTGGTTTTCAAACATTCCCAATTATTCTTTTTTTTCACATGTTGTTCAAATTAAACATATCCATTTTTCAGAATATTTTTTCATTTTGAAAATTTTCTTTTAGCTTAGGTATTGAAAATTTGTTAGGAATATTTATTTTTTAATTTTTTTTCAAGAATGCACTTTCTTCAAGTTTAGTTCAGAAATTTTTTTTTTAATATTTTGTTTTCACTAAATTTCATAAATTTTGTTTTGTTCTCCTACAAACTTTCAAACTTTCAAACTTTTTTTCCAGGAGATTTTTTCCAAGTCTGTAATTAAAAACTGGTTTTATTTTTTCTTCTTCTTCAAAATCATGCCCTTTCTGTACTATTCAACTTATATCTATCCAACATATCCTGTTCGAATGCCCCAAGTTAAAACAAGAGAGACTAACCCTACAAATAAATGAAATCCCCCCAGTTATACCAGATATTCCTTCCGAAATTCAAAAATTCATAAACTTAATTAAAAAACTCAACCTCACAAATAAAATTTAAAAAATTCTTCCGATGGGTGTAATAATCCTGTAATTATAAACACCCAAAAAAAAAAAAAATAAAAATAAAAAATATTTTAATTTTTTTTTAAGTCAACAATTCAAAAACAAATTTTTTTAAATTATTCTGTTACCAAAATTTTGCTCAAAAAATGTTTTTTTTTTTCAAATATGAAATTCAAAAAATCTGATTTTATTCAACTACCTACGTACAATAATTGAATTTTGTTCAAACACAAAACTTGTTCAAAAGTAATTTTCTGTTCAGTAAGTATTATTTTTTCACTTTTATTTTCATTTTTGAATTACAAATTTTTAAAATTTTGTATAAACACCTTTTTGTTAGTTTTGTTCAAAATCAATAATTTTTAAATTATTCTTTTGAAAAACGATTTTTAAAAAAATTTCAAGAATCAAGTTTTTTGTTGATTCTTAATTTTTTGAAATTTGGTTCAAGCGGAATTTTTATTAAAAACAATTTATCAAATTTTACGCAGAATGTAGATTACTTTTAAATTTTCAATCGAAGTTATTTTTGAAAATTCAGCTAAAGAATAGTCCCGAGCGGCACACTTGATCGATAATATCGGAAGATGTAACGTATCGATAAAAAATCGTTTGAAAATCTATAGATGTTCTCACGATATTATAAAGATTTATCGGTACAACTTCATAGGCAAAAAATCTAAAAACTATCGAATTCGATATTATTAAGATTTTATGACGATATTCGTCAACGATACTATCGACAAAGAATATTAAATTTATCGATTCCGATTTTCCACCGATTTTGTGCAGATATTTGAAACTATATTATCGACAAATAATCTGAAATTTATCGAATTCGATTTTTTAACGATTTTGTAAAGATATTTACAACTATATTATCGACACGTAATCTGAAATTTCTCGAATCCGATTTTCCACCGATTTTGTGCAGACATTTACAACTATATTATCGACAAATAATCTGAAATTTCTCGAATTCGATTTCTTAACGATTTTGTGAAGATATTTGAAACTATACTATCGAAAAAGAATATTAAATTTATCGAATTCGATTTTTTAAAGATTTTGTGAAGATATTTAAAACTGTATTATCGACAGATTATATGAAATTTCTCGAATTCGATTTTTCAACGATTTTGTGACGATATTTAAAACTATATTATATGAAATTTATCGACTTCGATATTTCAACGATTTTGTAACGATAGTTGTTGAAACTATATTGATTTTTTTCTAGTCAAAAAATACCTACTTTATATTCAAAATTGGATGGGAAGAAAGGGCCAAATCGAAATTTTTATAATAACCAAAATTAAATCCAGAATATTATTCTACAACTTTTGTTTGAAATGTTTTTTCAATTGGACCTCATCTCTAGCCTCTATTATTTTGCATTTACCTACTTACGTGTAACAGTAATATGCGAAATCAAAATTGAAAAAATTTTCAAACAAGTTATCTAGTTTTTTTGGTTTACTAGGTATTTTTCTTGAAACCAGATCGTTGTTCTTAAATAAAATTTTACCAAGTTCAATACTACGATTACTATGTGAATACTTAGTATTTAAAATTGAACGGGAGGGAGGCGCCCAATCGAAAATTTTGTAATGACCAAAATTATTCTTAGAACTTTATGCTACAACTTTTGTTTGAAAATTTTTTCAATTGGACCTCTCGTTCTCCTCCAATTTTGCATAATACTCCGTTGATACTTATTCAAAATTGGAGGAGCGGAGGAAAAAGGGGCCAATTTGAAAAAAATTTCAAACAAAAGTTGTAAATTAAGGTCCTAGAAATAATTTTAGTTATTATAAAAATTTCAATTGGACCCCTCCCTCTTCTCCAATTTTGCATAAGATGTTTGAATATTATAATCCAATTCGTATTATGCGAACGAACTCCGATGTTCGCAACAGACGCTTGTTTTGGTAGAAACTGCTGTATTTGGAACGAAATTCGCCAGCCTTAAGCGTAACTACGACTTCAAACTCGCCAGCCGGTCTTGAAAATGTGCGCGCGCATATACCCATATATGCTAAATTATCTACAAAAAATCGATAGAATATCGAAACTAGATAATCTACAAAAAATCGTAATACAAAATCGATAGAATATCGAAATTAAATCGAAATAAAAAATCGATAGAATATCGAAACTAAATCGAAATAAAAAATCGACAGAATATCGAATTCGATAAAGTGTCGCGTTAGTTCCGCATAAATCGTGTAATTATCTTTCGATTTATAGATAGGTTATCGATGAAGTATCTAACTATAATCTTGAGATTTTTAAAAGAAAAATCGTTCGATTTTATCGAAAGTTTATCTGTTGATGGATTTTGCCAACTATAATTCATCGATAATCTGTCGATATATCGAAAGATAATTTCACGATTTATGCGGAACTAACGCGACACTTTATCGAATTCGATATTCTGTCGATTTTTTATTTCGATAATTTGTCGAGTGTGCTGCTCGGGTATAGAAAAAAGCTAGTAAAAGACAAAAAATCGATAAAAAATCGACAGAATATCGAATTCGATAAAGTGTCGCAAAAGTTTCGCCTAAATCGTGAAATTATCTTTCGATATTATAGATATATTATCGATAAAATATCTTACTATAATCTCGAAATTTTTGCTAACTATAATTCGTCGATAATCTATCTATATATCGAAAGATAATTTCACGATTTAAGCGGAACTAACGCGACACTTTATCGAATTCGATATTCTGTCGATTTTTTATTTCGATAATTTGTCGATTGTGCTGCTCGGGTTTTCAATTTTTTTTTTTTTTTTGAAAACAAAAATTTTTGAATTTTATTGAATAACAATTTTTACAAAGTTTTCAAAGCATTTCTTGTCAACATAAATTTCTTTTTGATGAATCCTTCAGTATAGATCGGCGTCTTTGACAAAAAACAGCATCTACTCGTAATACACTTCAACCCTCATTACACCATTCTTATCAACAAACCGCAATAATAAAATTTTCAAACAACCACAAACTCAACCGCACACAAGGAACTAGGAAGTGATGAAAAATCGCTTCGAATCGCGAAATTCGCTGAAACGGCGAAATTTAATTTCACCGTAAGCGCCATTTTTCAAGATTAAGACGAGCTAATACGTCGTTATTTTATAATTTAATGCGTTAATTAAGGCGGCAAAATTGCATTTAGGTGGTTAGCCTACGAGCCTCCCCGAGCTCGTAAATATCCTTGTACGCTATACTCGTATAGTCGTAGACGCGACTCCTCGGTATAAAAAGAAGGGACCTAAACAATGATTGCTTAACGTACCTAACCTGTGGGCGAATAAAGTCAAATATACGACTAGATTGAATCCGCAGCCAAAGAGTTGGAAAAAGCGAAGAAAATAATTTTAATATTTACCATTTTCGAAGGGGGGTTGTCGAGGTTTTAACGAGAGAAAAAAAAAACAGAGTAAAACGAGGGTAAACGGGGCTATAGTCTGTAGTTGGCATTTTAGAGTCGCTTTGCAAGTCGTTGAAAACACGAAGACTTACACGTCGTCGTCGTCGGCGTCGTATGGTACAAGCAGCTATGCAAGGGGAGCAAGAAAACACGAGGGTTAAAACAATTTTCAAAATTTGGTTCTGCCTTGGAAAGTGTATACAAAATTGTGTATTTAGACGGACTAGGACGAGTTTCTCAAGTTTTATTGCGCATAGTGGCAAGCTCGAGCTACTATAACGCGGAAATAAATTAAAAAACTATTTCTCTTGGAAAAAAAAGATATCATCGGGGTATCGCGTATATAAGTAGAAGTCGTGTTAGCGAGCTATTACACTTGATGTCACGCCATACGCGGGATGGAAAAAACTCAATTTTCGCTCGTTCAACGATCATTTTTTTTTTTCAACGTAGGAAAATCGACAACACACCCATTGGTGGAGCGGGCTCTCGGCGAATGGTGATTTTCTTAGGTATTTTTGCCAGGCTGGTTAACTCTCGGTCTCGTAGGTATACTTTGGATACGCATATGGCTTTTATACCGAAACCGAATTATGATTTGTGACGCGCCTCTATCGTGTAGCGGTTGCGTGTGCTTAATTTCCTGTCGAATACGATTAGCAGCCGAGTCGAGGGTGGAATGGCGTATATCTATGCAAAAATCGCACCAGCGACGTCGAGCTAATTAAAAATTCTACGTTGAAATGAAAACTAACCTTTAATTTGGTCTCGGTTTAAGAAGGCTGATTTAAAATGTACGAAGAAATTATGTATAACCGAGTTTTATGCAAAGGTTACCTAAGTTTTGAAAACCCTACCGTTGGGTATTAATTTTTCAAAGTGTAACCCCGATGGAATATTTCTACACCTTGAGCCATGTTGCTTGACAGCGATTGCTGTGTAATTTCGGTGTTGAAGAAGTTGTAAACGTAGGTGGCAATTATTCGTATAAATTATACGTTTTATATCAGAGTTTCATTCTCGGTGCTTTACTTTTAGCGTTGTACAAAATGATATTCAATTTACGTACCAATTTCCAAGGAGATTTTTTAAGAATGAAATTGAAGATTTCATTTGATACGAGCTGTTCTTCGTGTTGTTTGAAAATTGAAGGTTTCGGTGAAGTATCTTGATGGCCGAGTTCTCGTTCATATTTTAAATTCATCATAATTATTTTTATTATTGAAATAGTGAAACTTTTTTTTTTGGAAATTGAAGGATTTTAATACAATTTTATGCACATACTTTGATTTGAAATTCGATTTAAAAATTAAATTTTTGAATTTCTTAAAATCAATTTTTTATGAACAATTTTTTCGAATTCTTTCATAACTGATTCTAATTTTTTTTTCAACTCAGCATTTCGTATAATATTCTTATGATTTTCAACAACAAAAAAAGGGGGGATAGGTACCCAATTTTTAATTTTTATCAATAGGTAGGTAACATTGATTCACCCATAAATAGATAACCAGCTTTTATGTGAAAAAAGTTTCAATCTGATTTTAGTCAATCGTCAAAAAAATGAAGTTGTACAGTTTTGTGAAAGAGGGCGTCGGCGTCATAAAGTGTCCTTCCCCTTCTCACCCTAAAATTGCTGCTACATGGCCGCTATCTCTGAAATAGCTCCATAACTAGACAAAAAACAAACTCTTTTTTAACAAAATAAGCAAGACTTTTTCTATTCATTTTGAAAAATAAATTTTGATAGATATAATGATGTTAATTCGTTAACAAAATTTTCCCATTTTTAAGTAGATTTCAAATTCAGGGTAAAAATAGAATTTTTACAATCTTTATAATCTTTGTCATCAAAGAACTTTTTTAATTTGTTTAAAAATAAAATTTTATTGAAAAATCGATTTTTTTATGAACAATTTTTTAAAATTCTTTCATATACAATTTTTAATATTTTTTTTCTTCAACTAAGAATTTTGGAAAAAATTTTGAGTAGGTACCTAATTTTTTATCAATATTCCATTTTGAAAAATAAATTCAACAAAAATGATTTCAATCCCTTAACAAAATTTTCCAATCTTTACGTAGATTTCAAATTCAGTTCAAAAATAAAAGTTTAATACTTTTTGGTCATCAAAATTTTTTTTAAATCAGATACTCACCTATAGTTGATTAGGTATAACACTTTTCTTTCTTTTCCAACCACATTTTTAAAAATCCATAAGAAGAGAATATGGTGTGGTAAGGGAGTCAAATGACTCCCCAAGTTAAATTTACAGTTCACTAAGGTCCTTTTCATGAGTTTTCTCAGTAACTTGTGACTTTGAGAAAATGAAAATTTTCAGAGTAAGTAGAAGTACCACAAATTAGTTCTAAAATAACCTTATTTTGATTCAAGAAGTTAAAAATAGTTTTTGAAACCTAAATTCAGAAAAAAATTTCAAATGTTTTTAGTCTTTTTTGTTTCAGTTGTGAATTTCCTACAATACTACTGCTTTGTTTTACGAGTTGGTAATTAATTTTTCCACTTTTCAAGAATTTTTATTTAATCTCAAATTTTTTAAATCGTAAATTTTTCAATTTTTAATTTCTTCCAATTTCATATATTATTTTATAATTCCATTTTTTCAGTTTTGAAAATTTTCTCAATTGAACATTTTCTAGGTTGTTGAAGTTTTTATTTTATTTTTTTCATTCCTTCCAATTTTTCACTTATTTCTAGTTCCAGTTAATTTTTTTAATTTTGTTCAATTTTTCCAATTTTAATTTTTTTCCTGATTTTTCACACTTTTAAAATCATTTAATCTCATTCAATTTTCAATCTATTTTTAATATTTTTCATTTTTTTTTTCATTATTCAAATTTTTAAAATCTTTTTTTACCTATACTCTTCTTTTATCCATTTTTCCCATTTTTTGTTATTTTCAACTGAGAATTTTATCCAATTTGTGAAATCATTCTCCATTTTTATTTATTTATTTTTTTCAATTTTGAAGTGGTTTGTTATTCCATTTCTTAAATTCTTAAGTATATACCTAGTCTTTAATTTAATTTCGATTTTTATTCATATTTCTATTTAAAAACTAAAAAATATTCATATGAATGAAGAAAATATTTTTCTAAAAAAAAATATCAGCACATAATTTGGAAAAAAAGTTGAATAAATACCTACCAATTTATTTAATATTTTGGGAAAAATGATAGCTAAAGAGGTCTTAATTGGGGTAGTTTTGACCTAAAGAATTCGAATGTGAATAATGGCTGTAATGAAAATTTTCTGTTTTTTGGATTATAATATTTATAATATTCTAAATAAGTACCATACCTAATTTTTTTCAGTTTTTCTGTAAGGAAAATTTCTTTGATCTATTTATAATAGAAAAATGTTGAATATAGAGTAAAAAATTTTCTCAGTATCTACCTATTGACTTTTGAAGATAGGAATTTTCTCATTTTTTATATGGAATTGTGAAATGAGATTTTTTCAATTTTTTTACTCGTAGGTAGGTACCTAAGTAAAAATTTTCTTAATTTTTTTAAATAATAAAAATTTCTAAATTATTTTTGAGAAAAAAATTTTATTTCAAAGCCTCAAAGGAATACATACCTATTTAAAAATTCATCATTTTGTGATCTTTAGAAGGTTCACATTCAGTAATTGAATATTTCTAAGCGGGTCCATATTCAAAAATTTAAAAATTCAAAATGGTCCAATTTAATAAATTCATCATTTTTCGTGATTTCGAGAGGATCCATATCCGAAAATTAAATATGTCGAAGAAGTCCATATTTCATGGTTTTGAGTGAGTCCATAGAAGCCGAAATATTAAGGTATCTATCATTTCACCCTTATGCACCAGATAACGGGTATTTGGCCATTATCATTTTTATGCAAATTTTCATCTTCTGTTCTATATTCGTACCAATATTTCACGCAAATCGAACATTTCATAAATAATTGCTACATCAGATGTGAAATATTTCAACCAAGTGAAAAAATAATATAGGTACAAAGATTGTCCCTAATAACATGAACCTATATTTTCCAGGTTCGAAAATTACACGTAAAAATTGAAATCTCTCAGAGAGAGAAAAAGACGGCGCAGCGTTAAGCATTCTGAAAAAAAAAATTGTAATCATCGTCCATAACTCTTTTGTTTAGATTTCGATGAAAGTTGTCGATATTGTAGTACGAGGAACAATTGAAAGTGCTCTTCGATTGAAAAGAATATCGAACTGTGAAAAAGGAAACAATTACCAAATTGTGAAAAGCTTTTTGAAATTATTCAGATTACCTGCTGAAAGAAGAACTCGTTCTTCTTATACTTACATAACACCGCCAGCATAGTTATAGGCAGGATAAGAAAAAAGGGTACGATGACGACAACTACTACGACAACGATAGCAAAGCTCAGAAAGTATAGGCACCTACCTATTTGAAAACGGAATTCCGTCTTGGACAAAACTTTACAATTCGTGATTCTTGTATTTTACATCGGACAAAGCTTTTAGAGTGGAATGAAATAAAAGACCGAGCAAGAAAGATGGTGCTCGTGTATGGCATTCGTTCATTTATTAAGAATTTCTGGGTAATTCTCAGAAAATCGGCAAATTTCACTACTGTAAAAGTTCAGAAATTTGACAGGTTTTTAAAAAAATTTTCTTAAGGTAATTGAAAATATATATGCCCCCGAGTACTTTTATGGTGTTGGGGTCAATTCATTTCCCAAAAGGGAGGGGGAGGACGATTCAAAAAGTGGTATAGCCGGGTAAAATAGGGTGATTTGGCCCCCAGAGCGAATTTTTAAACCAACTAGTGGAAGTTGGTCCTTATGGTCTAAAACCCCCGTGACCAAATTTTTAGGTCGCTACCTCACCACCACCCCTCCTAGAGCGAAAAATGTGATTTTTCGATTATAATTTTTGATTTTGACAGTTTTTAACCAAATTTTTTCAAACTCGGGTAGATGTTAGGTATACTCAAGGGTCATCCATGGAAATTAAAAAAAAAAAAAATCAAACCTATCTTCATTGTGAAATGCGCGTTTTAAGTTTTCTAACGGCTATTTCGACAAGTTCTTTCAGAGGTGCAATAATGGAAAAAATATATATTATACACCTAGTCTCGATGTACAACATATATTTATTTCAGAATTTTTTATATAGATGGAAGGCCTTCGAAAATGCAAAAAACTGATTTTTTCATCATTTTTCGCGCAAAAAACAGTCATTTTTGGTCGAAAAAAATTGTCGTCGTAGTATATCACTAAATACGTAGTTCCCGAGCAGCACACTCGACAAAAAATCGATAAAAAATCGACAGAATATCGAATTCGATAAAGTGTCGCGTTAGTTCCGCATAAATCGTGAAATTATCTTTCGATATATAGATAGATTATCGACGAATTATAGTTAATAAAAATTTCGAGATTATAGTAAGATATTTTATCGATAATCTATCTATAATATCGAAAGATAATTTCACGATTTAGGCGGAACTTTCGCGACACTTTATCGAATTCGATATTCTGTCGATTTTTTATCGATTTTTTGTCTTTTACTAGCTTTTTTCTATAATTAAAAATCATTAATTAGCATAATTAATACATTAAACTTTGCCTAAACACATTATTCATGTTACGGTAAGAGGATCATTTCAGAAAAAGTCAAAAAAAAATTATAAAAAATCTGCCACCCGTGGGGCTTGAACCATCTACCTCCTGCATGGTAATCCTCTTCCTTAACCACTATGCCGTACCTTATCGTTGAGGAATTAGCAATAAAACGCTTATAATAGGCAGTTTAGTACTTCCAGACGTGTTGGACTTGGAAAAATTTTCACCAATTTGGAAATAATTTCAAATATCGTCACAAAATCGTTGAAAAATCGTTCGACAAATTTCAGATTATTTGTCGATAATGTAGTTTCAAATATCGCCACAAAATCGTTGAAAAATCGAATTCGAGGAATTTCATATTACGTGTCGATAATATAGTTTCAAATATCGTCATAAAATCGTTTAAAAATCGAATTCGAGAAATTTCAGATTACGTGTCGATAATAAAGTTTTAAATATCTTCACAAAATCGTTATAAAATCGAATTCGAGACATTTCAGATTATTTGTCGATAATATAGTTTCAAATATCGTCACAAAATCGTTAAAAAATCGAAATCGAGAAATTTCATATTACTTGTCGATAATATCAAATACTTTAAATTAATAATACTGGAAACTCAATGCTTTTGATTTGACTCCCAAGAAGAGCGCTCTCTAAGCGGCTCGGCATGAAACTAATTCCAGGTTTTCGACTAATCGTCGCGTGATTCGCCCTCTGATTGGTCGAAGACATGACGATCGGTCGAAAGTCTGAGAATAGTTTCATGCCGAGCCGCTAAAACTGCTAAAAGAGCGCTTTTGTCGGGGCCACTTTTCCCCATTGAAGTTTCCAGTATTATTAATTTAAAGTATTTGATAATATAGTTTCAAATATCTTCACGCAATCGTTAGAAAATCGAATTCGAGAAATTGCATATTATGTGTCGATAATATAGTTTCAAATATCTTTACAAAATCGGTAAAAAATCGGATTCGATAAATTTAATATAATCTGTCGATAATATAGTTTCAAATGTCGTCAAAAAATCGGTAAAATATCGAAGTCGAGAAATTTAATATTCTTTGTCGATAATGTAGTTTCAAATATCTGCACAAAATCGGTGGAAAATCGGAATCGATAAATTTAATATTCTTTGTCGATAGTATCGTTGACGAATATCGTCATAAAATCTTAATAATATCGAATTCGATAGTTTTTAGATTTTTTGCCTATGAAGTTGTACCGATAAATCTTTATAATATCGTGAGAACATCTATAGATTTTCAAACGATTTTTTATCGATACGTTACATCTTCCGATAATATCGATCGAGTGTGCCGCTCGGGTTATACACCATCAACCCGAGTTTGGATGAAATTCGTTGATTTTTTCTATTTTTTAAAATTTTTATTTAAATTAACTGAGTGACGCCATTTTGGGAACACTCAGTGTCCCTCGAGGTGTCTGGAGAGCCTAAAATTCATGTTTGGACATGTTTCAAACCGATATTTGTCATAAACAGAAATTTTCATGAAATTGAGAAAATTTGATTTTTTTGCTCACATCGTCGTGGCTTATAATTCCTCCGGTATAAAATGTCCCACCTTCCTGAAAACTGAGAAAATTTATTCTAATTAGTGAGTATCTTATTATAGCTTATTAATAATTAATAAAATATCAGTATTATAGCTTATAGAATAACTAATTGTCGAATTGTCCATCGTCGTGGCTGTAAAAATTCATCATTGCCACGACGAAAGACAAACACTTGTGATCCACGACGATGGACAATTCGACAATTAGTTATTCTATAAGCTATAATACTGATATTTTATTAATTATTAATAAGCTATAATAGGATACTTACTAATTAGAATAAATTTTCTCAGTTTTCAGGAAGATGGGACATTTTATACCGGAGGAATGATAAGCCACGACGATGGACACTATTTTTGTAAAAATTGAAATTTTTACAGATGATTACGTAAAAAATCGCTCTGTGCATTGCCATTCAAAATTTCAAATGCGGATAGTATTATTATAAAAGTAACAAATCAGTGTAGCCATTCAGCAGAAAAAAATATTCACTCAGCGAGCTGAGACAAATTTTTAAAAATTATCCACGACGATGGACATAAATCTTTGCTACAGTTTTCAATGATCAGGTGTAGTTGTACTAAACACTTTTTGTGATCATCATTCACACTAGCCTATACCCTGAACTTCCTAATGACGTGTACTTACTTTTTTTTTCAGAAAAACATGGTGATTTCCATAATTTTTGAAATCTGTTTTCAAAAACATGTTGTGCTACAGGCCACGACGAAGGACATTTTGAGGTTTAGACTAACTTGTACTCAAGGGGAAGGGGGTGGTATTCATTAAATTGGGCATGGTGGATTAAGGACGTTATAATGTACAAATAACCAACAAATGAAAGTTGTGCATAGTGCAGGAGTTGAGAAATCAGTTGGTTACTCAAATTTACCGATTTTCTGAGAATTACCCTTCTATATCAAAAAGAGAGAAACTGAACGAATGATTAAGTGAAACTGTGTAAGATTTTCAGTCGTATATTGAGAAACTTGGCTATTGTTTTAAAATACCACCGAGAGGTTTTGGGGAGTGGCTAAATCCACAACAAGTAATCACCAAAATGAACGAACGAGAATTCATCTCAACATATTCTTGTTCTTTGAAAACTTGTTTTCGTGGTCGTGTTTGTCATTGCAAAGTGGACTTGGTCCAAATTGATTTTTAATCCAATTTTAATTTTTCATAAACGATTTTCTCTAATTTTTCATCGAGATTTTTTCACCAAGTTCAATAAAATTTAATAAAATATTTAAAATTTTTCCAAGTTTTCTATTCTTTAAATTTTTCATTTTTTTTTGTTTAAAATTTTAAATTGTATTTTTGAAAAAAAATTCTTGAAGAAATTATTCATCACTCATCAATAATTTATTCTTATTTTTTCCTCAAATTAAATTTTTCATTAAATTTTTTCTGTTTGTCGTTTTAAAATTAAAACTCATTTTAAAAAAAAATATGTATTGTATATTTTTCAATTTTTTCATTCAAACTAGCCAATAATTTTTTCATCAAAATGCTACTGATCTTCATCATATTTTTTCAAATTCATTTTTTGAAATGTTTTTATTATATTGTTAATTAAATTTAAATTAAATTTCCATTTAGATTTTTAAACATTTTTCATAGAATTTTCTCATCAAAAAATGCTTCTAAATCTCTACCATACTTTTTCAAATTTTTTTTTTGAAATTTCTTTCAAGTAAATTTTTTATCAAATTTATTTTTCCGAATTTTTTTCCGACTTTTTCAATTTTATTTTTTCAAGAAAATTGTTTATACCCCCCCCCCAATTTTCCAATAAAATTGTCAATTGATTTCATTCTCCAATTGGTCATCAAAATGTTTCTATTTCATCTCCCAACTGGCAACCTGACTTCTCATTCGAATTTTTCCAATAATTTTCAACACATCATCACCATTTGTCTTGTCTTCTAGTTCTAATTGAGGAATTTCTAAATTTTTTCAAGTAAATTCCAATTTTTCTTCAAATTTACTAAAATTTCAATATTCAAAATTGAGTAAGTAGCTAACGCTAAGGTACTTAACTACTATAACTTACTGACTTGTTGAAAAAAAAAATTGAAAAATTAAATAAAACATAAAAAATACCCAGAATGAAAAATATTTTGAGTATTTTGTGAAAGAATAAATTTGTCTTAAATAAAACATCAAAGTTTTCAGAGAAAAAATTTGAAAAAATTTGTTAAAAAAAAAAACCTTGTACGAAAAAAAACTCGTACAATAAAGAAGATGAATAAAAAAGAACGACATCGCCCTTACAATGTGATTACTTATTGTGGATTTAGCCACTCCCGAGGTTTTGTAGTACATCAATGTAGGGAAAAAAATATTTTTTGTTATTCAGATAACCAATTTTTTGAAATTTTGAGCCAGTTTTTTTTTTCTTCTTCTTCTTCTTCTTCTTCTTTTGAATTTACAACTAAAAATTCTGAAGAAACCTAACTGTGTTTTTTTATAGCAGTAAATTAGGTACTGGTCATTCTGGCTGATAAGAGGGTTCAAAACCATAAAAAAAACTTCTTCCTCGCCCTATCCAGTTTTATATTTTTTATATATATATTTTCAACTCACCATCGCCATCTTCCTCGATCCTCGTCCTTTCCAAAAACTCATCATCACGATAACATCATGCCAATTGGATTTCGACAACCCGTTCATATCTGCCTATTTCGAACCCCTATTCCTCCACACCCCGAATAATCAGTACCACACGAACAATGTTGCGTAATTTCCACACGCAGCAATTAAACATACCCAAGACGTCATCAAGCCAAGCCATTATGAACGATAAGCGCACACCGCAGCTTGGAATTTCATCGAGCCGAACCATAACAATGAATTAAAGCCCCCTCTAGGTGCATTTCTGCGCGTTTTCCTCTTGCCCCAACGACGATGCCTACGTAAGCGTACTCGTATACCAAAACAAGATCTTGACCGCAAGGTTTTCGTTCAGTTCCGAGATGGCCTTTTCACATTCCTCAAAAAAGACCAGTCAAGGGGATCGGTGGAATGGGTCCGGGGTATACACATAATTGTTCCGATACAACAAACGACGATGGGCCAACGTATACATCGCAAAGGTTAATGCCACAAACGTGTAATTTCTCTGCAATTTCCACCGGCACTGGGGAATTCTCCATTCATATTGTTCGTTCGAGATGGGCTTCGAGTTGGGGTGCGAAGACGTATTGCAGAGTGTTGTTAAACGGTTGCTGTAACCTTTTAAGAAACCCACTTCTGGTGGTATCGTTGGTGAATATCTGTTGCGAAGTGGCCATGGCCAGTACTCGAATAAACGAGTATCTTTTTAGCCGAGCCATGTACTGGCGTGATTAACAAACCGTGAGCTCGAGTCCATCCGAGAAATGTACCAGGTAGGTATGAAATACGTGTAATATCGAGTTAACAAACTTTAAGCTCTAATACACTTTCTATACACTCGTGTACGGCTTACGGATTTATCCGGCTTAATACTCGGGGTCGCCTAGGCAAATACAAGAGTGAATCTCTTTTTGCAGAGAGTGTGAAAAGTTGACTAGGGAAAATATCTATATGCAGCATAAAGAACGTTCATAGGGCGATATAGAAAAGAGGGACTAGTTGCAAAATTAGTGGCTTTAATGAACAAGCATTGTACATTAGTGTCAATGTCCCAAGGGCCGAGCACACAGACAAGTAAATAGTCGAAGCAAATGCGCCAGCAACAACCCATTCCTAGCCACATTTTGAATACGCCGCAGAAGGGTTCTCTATATTATACGTATGCTCGAGCCGCAACGACACTGCTTCGTGTGTCGCGACTCAAAAATCCTTCCCCGTTTTATCTATTTCCATTACTCATCCTCGACCACTTAATGGCATATAGTCGAAACTCGATTGGATTAAAATAGTCGATAATTATTTTGTTCGTTCGACACCTGCTCTACTATTTAGCCAGCTTCGATCTGACAAACTTCAAGTTTCGATATAACCTGGTATCGGTAATGAAAAATGTTAAATACACAAGGTGTCTATCTCATAAATTAATAGAGCAAGTGAAAATAAAATCAGGAAAAATTAATTTTTGTTGAGCACGCGGATAGTACTAAAAAAAGCAAAAATATTTGGACCTAATTCATTTTGAAAATGATCACATCTGCAGGTTGTGTCAAGTAGATAGGTATGTTTTGGGATAACTTACTGAAAAAATTCCAGAATTTTCTTGGGATGAAAAATATCACAAAAATTTCATTTTTTTGTTGAAAAAAATTCCATATTTTGTTGAAAAAAAATCCATTTCGTTTGTTAAAAAAATCCATTCTTTGTTTTTAAAAAATCCATTTTTGTTGAAGAAAAAATTTCATTTTTTTGTTGAAGAAAAAATTTCATTTTTTTGTTGAAGAAACAATTTCATTTTTTTGTTGAAGAAAAAATTTCATTTTTTTGTTGAAAAAAAAATTTCATTTTTATGTTGAAGAAAAAATTTAATTTTTTTGTTGAAGAAAAAATTTCATTTTTTTGTTGAAAAAAAAATTTCATTTTTATGTTGAAGAAAAAATTTCATTTTTATGTTGAAGAAAAAATTTCATTTTTTTGTTGAAGAAAAAATTCCATCTTTTTGTTGAAGAAAATATTCCACTTTAAAAAATTCCATTTTTGTTTGAAAAAAATTCCATTTTTTTGATGAAAAAAAAAACATTTTTTGTTTTAAAAATTCCACATTTTTGTTTAAAAAATGCCAATTTTTTGTTGAAAAAAAAAAAAACATTTTTTGTTGAAAAAAAAAAAACATTTTTTGTTGAAAAAAAAAAAACATTTTTTGTAGGAAAAAACTTTACCAAAAATGGGAATAATCGAAAGATTCTTAATTTTTTGGTAATAACCTCTCAGAATGAATTCGATTATATTGAGAAAAAAAGTTTTGGGCAATTTTTTCAGAAAATTTCAATAATTTTAAGAAAATAAATCACATTTCTTACTGAAAAAATCACATTTTTAAATTGAAGAAATCACATTTTTAATTAAAATTTTTAAAATTATTTTATTGAAAAAATCCTATTTTTCTTACTGAAGGAAAATCTTAATTTTTCTCATTGAAGAAAAATCCCAATTTTTCTTATTGAAGAGAAATTTCAATTTTTTAATGTGAAAAAATCTAATTTTTTCAATAATTAAAAAAAAAAAGATTTTTTTTTTTTTCATTTTGAAAAAATCCATGTTTTAAAAAATTAATTTGAAAAAAAAGAATTTTTTTAATTTGAAAAAATCCATTTTTTTAAAATTTGAATTTGATCCATTCCCGTGTAGCAACGTCGATGCTAATTTCGATATAAATGTCGACACATCAAAATCGGTCACTTTTCGATCGTACATGTCGACACGATTGTGGATGGTTTGTCGAGCTTATTATCGACATGTTTGTCGACCGTCCAAATATGTCGATAATAAGCTCGACAAACCATCCACAATCGTGTCGACATGTACGATCGAAAAGTGACCGATTTCGATGTGTCGACATTTATATCGACACCCACATCGACATTTGCAATGGTGAGATTTTGAAAAATATGCTAAGTTCAAATATTCAATATATGTATATATTAAAATTACACCAAAAATAGTGTTCAAGCCAACATTTTGACATTTTTTGTCAAATATGCGGCATTGAGGCCACCTTTGTAGCTGGACACATGCGAGTGTCCAACTAGCATAGAGATGATTCTTAGACCTTATGTACTAATTCACAACACACTTTATCTGCGAGTATCACAATCACCCTCAAGACGTCGACAGTCAAGTCGATGCATTATTCGACCCTCGACAATTAGATCGACATTAACTCGACTTAAAATTCCTCTGGTCAACACTGTCGACAGTTAAGTCGATGCATTATTCGACCCTCGACAATCACATCGACACTATCTCGACTTAAAATTCCTCTGGTCGACACTGTCGACAGTGAAGTCGATGCATTATTCGACCATCGACAATTATGTCGACAATAACTCGACAAGTCGTTGTATTATTCAAAACTTTGAAAAATAAGAAAATTTTGTGATTCTTTCAAAAATTATTTATTCCTGAGCTTAAAATGTTCTTATTAATTGTTTTTAGTTCTTTTTAGATATAAAATTTGTAAATTTAATTGGCAGAAATTGTCGACATAAATGTCGATGCGTTTATCGAGTATCGATTTTTACATCGACTTGTCTATGTAGAAAAACAACGTTTTCTAAATTATAGGAAAATACTGAGAAAAATTCAAAAATTTTGATTGAACAGTTATGTTTAACATAGAACATCACTTTAAATCTCAAATATGATTTTTAATTCATCGTTAACCGAGAAAAAAATGTGTCTGAATTTTGTCGACATAAATGTCGATGTCGACAATTGCTACACGGGTTTTTTTAATTTGAAAAAATTCAAATTTCTTTTAATTTGAAAAAATTCATTTTTTTAAAATTTGAATTTGAAAAAATTCATTTTTTTAAAATTTGAATTTGAAAAAATTAATTTTTTTTTAATTTGAAAAAATTTAAATTTCTTTTAATTTGAAAAAATCCGGATTTTGAAAAAATACCATTTTTCTAATTTAAAAAGAACTTCCAAGTTTTTGTTGAAAATTTTTTAAAAAATTTTAATTTTTTTTTTTTTGTCGAAAAAACATCCCATTTTTTTGTTGAAAAAAGAATTGGTGATAGTGATTATTCAAATTGACAATTTTTTAAATAACATTTTCCCGGAATGAAAAAAAATTTCAAATTTTTATTTTTGCACCCCCGAGCCCCCCTCCTGCTCAAAAAAACATTAAAATTATTTTGTGAATTTGTAGAACCTAATTTTAAAAATTCGGATTCCAAAATTCAAAATCTCTGAGAAAATAAAAAACTGAATTTTTCCACCAGCATTCTTGGTCCCAGCATTTTGAAGTTAGGCATAAGTACTATAGGTAATAAATAAATGTAACCACTTCCCTTCATGATTCAAGTTACCAGTCTACTCAACCATTGTTCAACCTACACACGATATTTTGCATAGGTATGTTCTCGAAATTATAGTTGCACACCTATAAACACCAGAGAAAAAGCCTCCAAAATCGCGTTATACTTTTCGAGGTTTATCGGTGGAAAAATTTTAACGATTTCGAGATATATAGCGCATATACCGCGATATTTTATAACCGACGAAGTATTCATTACGGCTCGACTTTGAGGCGAAAGGTGGTGTGAGGAGAGCGTGAGAAAGCGTTCTAAGTTTTCCATACATTTAAGACGAAATATCGTAAAAAAGTTTTACTCGTTTAAAAAAGCTTAACGGTTTTATTTTCTCAGGTTTAAAGTACACTTTGCACAGTGTAACGACCTGCAGGGTTTTAAAACATAACGAGATTCAATATTTTATAAAAATTTACGCGTCGTAAATTATGGAGAGAAGCATGCGGCCATTTCGCGAGGTCGGAGGCGAGAGAAGCGCCTATATGAAAAATGCATTCGCAGACTATTTAAAAAAACGAAAAAGGTGCAAAGTGTATATCGTAAAAAATATTATTATTTTGCGGCGCGTACTTTTAATGCACGCTGCGCGGTTTTACATAAAGATTAGAAATTATCGACGACAAAGTCTCCGTCTCGGCAATATAAGGGAGGGTCGAGATGTTTATGTCTGGGCTTATAGGTTGAAACTTATATACGACACGACGTTCTCTTAAAAAAACGATTGCAGTGTAGGTAAAGAGATGAAGTGCGGAAGAAAAAAGGCTGAAAAAAAAAATACAAACAACGAACAGAAACGTAGAGTACGAGCTCCCGCGGTTACTGCGAATTTAGCATCTGTACCTGACGTAGACAAGACTTTTGGGCAAGATTAATAGCGCCGTAACTGATGCCAGTTGGGAGGTACTTTTTGGTACCGTGTCGCAATGAGGTTTCGGTAATTAGCGAGCTTTTTCCGTTTTCACGTATATTATACTTATACTACGAGTATGTAAATAATATGCAGTATGTACGGTTTAAAAATTTATTATTCCGTATGATCTCGTACACGTAACGAACTACTGGTGTTGCTGGCTGCGAAATTAGCTTCGCTAGCTAAAACCCTACTCTAGGTCGTGATTTGTGTTTATTAAAAAGCCAAATGTTCGTGGGGATTGTTTTATGAATTTACGAGGGCTTTTTCGCGCACTGTTTCGAAGTAATCAGAGCTGGCATTTTTAAGGAACCCGGTGTAGCTGAGTACGCAACATAAGGCGCAATATACCCGAAATCTAGTTAAAGGTGGATGGTGAGTTTAATAAATTTCATAAAAATATAAGCCGAGTAAAGAATTAAATTCTCTACCTATTATTTGTAAAATGAAAAAAATATTTCAGGAGAAAAAAAATTCATACCTACCTAACTTCTCTTAATAGGAAAAAATTAGAAATATAAAATTGCACGACAAAAAAACAGGTCTTGAAAAACAACCAGCACATTCACAACGTGGAGTTAAACCGAGAGGTCACCGAACAACAAAATTGTTTCTGAACGATTTCAAACAAGGATTAAGGTCACATTTTTGATTTTTGAACCCAGAAAATGATTCAGGTCACAATGTGATTTTTGATCTTGGAAAAATATTCATAAATTCACCCCGTCACATTTTTGATTTTCGAACTTGAAAAATTATTCAGCTCATACTTATCATTTTCATCACATTTTTAATTACCAATCTCAGAAAAATATTCAGGTCACATTTTTGAATTTTGGTCATGGAAAAATAATCACTTTAGCCGGTCACTTCTATCCCAGAAAAAATATAGTTGGAGATCAAATTTTTGGTCTCAAAAAATATTTTGGTTACTTTTTCACTTTTGGTATCAAAAAATACCCATTTCGCTATTTAGCGTGTCATATTTTTGATCTCAGAAAAATATTCAAGTCACATTTCATATTTTTGATCTCAAAAAATTATCTAGATCTCGTTCCTGATTGTCAATACATTTTTGATTTTTGATCCCAGAAAAAGATTAAAGTTGCATTCTTGATTTTCAATCTTGGAAAAATATTCATAACACATTTTGGATTTTCAGTCTCAGAAAATTATTCAGGTCACGTTTTTGAGTTTAATTACATTTTTGATTTTTGATCCCAAAAAAATTCAAGTCACACAATTTTGATTTTCGATCTTATAAAAATATCCAGGTAATTTTTTTGCATTTTCAGTCTCAGAAGATTGTTCAGATCAGATTACATTTCTGATTTTCAGTGCATTGTTGATTTTGGAAGATTATTCATTTTTGATTTTTGATCCCAGAAAAATATATTCAAGTCAAATTTTTGATTTTTAGTCGTGGAAAAATATTCAAGTCACATTTTGGATTTTTGATCTCAGAAAATTATTCAAGTCCAATTTTTGATTTTCATTACATTTTTGATCCCATAGAAAACGACCATAGTCACATTTTTGATTTTTAATCTTGGAAAAATATTCATTATTCAAGTCAGGTTTTTGATTTTTGATCCCAGAAAAATATCCAAGTCACATTTTTGATGTTTAGTCGTGGAAAAATATTGAAGTCATATTTTGGATTTTTGATCTCAGAAAATTATTCAGGTCCTATTTTTGATTTTCATTACATTTTTAATCCCAGAAAAAGATCCGAGTCACATTTTTGATTTCGGATCTTATATAAAAATAATCAGGTAACTTTTTTGGATTTTTAGTCTCAGAAAATTGTTCAGGTCACATTTCTTATTTTCAGTACATTTTTGATTTTGAAAAATTGTTCACGTCACATTTCCAATTTTCATTACCTGCATTTTTGATTTTGATCCAAAAAAAGATTCAACTCATATTTTTTCCTGATTTTTGACCTTTGCTAGTTAATTTTTTGATTTTTGAATCTAGAAAAATTATTCAGGTTACACTTCTATGACTGGTGATTGATTGATTAATTTTTTTTTTTTTTTTTTTTTTTAAGTAAGAAATTTTAAAATGGCTCAGATAACAGGAATACTTTTAGAAAACAAAAATCTTCGATCTCTTCCAAATTTTTTTTCACATTTAAACATTGAAATTCACTACAAAATTGAAAATATTAAAGAAATCAATTTTTAAAAATTGATAAAAAATTTTGATTACTTTTTTGAATGGAGGGGGGGGGGGGGGGGGTAAATGACTTGAAAAGTTGGTCTACCTTTCGAAGTACCTAATTCAAATATGTACATATAATAATTTTCATAAAGTCAATTCACTTTCTCCTTCATTCTCACCACAGGCAAACCAACTAACACACGTGCAGTTCAAGTTGCTGCATAGCCTACCGAAATACTCTACATATTTTATACAGCAGAACACCCAGTATAATACCGATTCGAAAGAGAACCACGATATTTTTCTCGTTCACTCTTCAACGTCATCTTCGTTGGCGGTGACGTTGACGGTGGCGGCACATCCAAGGTATACTGATGAGAAGAACTCTGCCATAGCTTAATATTATACGCATAAGACGCTACCACGAGACCTGCGAAGATTAATAGGATTTCGCCATTTACCTCCGTTCGTCGCTTCATTCATCATCGACGTCAAACATTAATAAAGTCCTATTAAGCGAGCTCCAAAAAATAAACTATACAATTTTCAACAAAATCTTAACCTAAATCTATACCCGCCGTAGTATTTTTCCGGCAACCTAAAAATCCAACATGCCGATAAAAAGACGCCCGAAGCTTTAATTTATTCGCTCGCGTATATAAGAACGGCGCGAAATTACTATTATTATGTAAATATTCCAAAAGCTGATACCGATTATAATCGCCCTGCCGCCGTCAACTATTCAGCGTGTATTAGAACGAGAAAGCAAAAATTGCTCGTTTTGGAAAAAAAACAAAATATACTCAACGCAGTATACGTACTTTCATCTCTACATATTCGTATTAGGCCTAACCCTATTACAAAGTTAGTGAGACCAAAAAAATAGTGATAATTTCAACATGAAAATTTTTCAAAAAAACGCTCTTTTCAGTGTCTTAATCCCCCCCCCCCCCCCCACCAAAACGAACCTCACTTTTATGGAAATCCTTCAAAGTGACCCTCTCGTCGTTTTTCGCTTTTAACTCTTCAAATATGAGTCCAAACAGAAAAATAGTTATTATTAAAATTGAAGTAAATGAAATTTTCAACAAAAAAGGTTATGTACATTTTTTCAAAAAAACGAACGGGTGGTGCAAAAACGCGCGTCAAAATATACAAGAAATTTTTTTTTTTTATTTTGTACGATTATTTTCAACTCGAAGCTTGTTTTTGTGCCACCGTTCACTTTTCGAAAAAAGTTGATATAACCTTTTTTGTTGCAAATTTAATGACCTTTAATTTTTGTTAGGTATGATCATTTTTTTGTTTGAACACGCTTTAGTCGCTCTTCACACCATGCAATTATTTACATAAATATACGACATTTAATTTATTTGAGACACTGTATATAATAATTATACTGATGGATGTTTTTGCATCACCCGTTAACCTCTGGAGAGAAATGAAAAAATCGGTTTTGTAGGAAATTTCTCGTATTTTAACGTTTATTAGATTTCTTTTTGAGTTAGGCAGGAGGTGAAGAGTTATTAAAATTTTTTTAAAAATGGGTCTCCACGAAACCACATTTTAAACACTTCGAGGGAGAGGAATATTATTTCTAAGACTTCAACCTACAACTTTTGTTTGAAATTTTTTTCAATTGGACCCCTCCTCTGATTTCGCATAACTTGTGGGAAATCAATGAAGAGAGGGGTTCAATTGAAAAAATTTTCATACAAAAGTTGTAGATGGAGGTCCTAGAAATAATTTTTGTTTTAATAAAATTTTCGATTAGACCTTTCCCTCCCCTTTAATTTTGCATAATATGATTTATATTATTAAAAACTGGTAAAGGTAGTGGTCCAATTAAAAAAATTTTCCAACAAAATTTGTAGCTTGAAATCTTGGAAATAATTTTGGTTGTTACAAAAATTTCGGTTGGACTCCCCCCCTCCCCTTCAATTTTGATTAACAACTATCTATGTTGAGGGAAATCTTCATTCTTTTTTCTCCAATATATTTCGACGGGCGTTTTTGCACCACACGTTCGTTTTTTTTGAAAAAATGAATAGAACTTTTTTTGTTGGATATTTTATCTTCTTCAATTTTAGTAATATCTATTTTTTTGTATAGACTCATATTTAAAGAGTTGAAAGCGAAAAACGACAACGTGATCACTTCAGGTACATCAATTTGGGGGATTTCCCAAGGAGTTAGGTTCGTGGACTTTTTTTTTGGTTAATCAAGTCACCGAAAGGAACATTTTTTTGAAAAAAATTTCATGTAACCAAAAACGCAATTTCATCTGATTTTTTTACCGGACTAAAAGGAATTTCCATTATTTATGGTAGTTTCGTATCGTTTAAATTCGGTATAGGATACCTTATTAGCGAAAATAATTTTGAGTAATCACTTTTTAGCCGGAGAGACGTGGCACTCGTGTCGTCGTCCACGAATATTAAATACGCATTTGTACGAAGGAACTTCTCGACCTTTTAACATTTCTAAGGCACTAATTACACTGCAGATACCGCATTCCTAATTACATCGGTTCGCAGCCAGAGCCAAGAGATACTCTACCGTAGCTTGGCACTTTAGGGTGTTAAACGTAGCTAGTTTGTCGAGCGCCATCGTCGAGTAAATATCTTTAAATTCGGCTAATCACGCGTAATATTCGCGTCGACCTTTAATATATTATTCAACTATGTGTACATGGGAGACCACGGGTATGGCAAAGTCCGCTTGTTTGCTCGCCATGGCAAATACGAGTTGTATACCGCAGAAAAACGCTTTAATGCGTTGGCTCTTTCTCTCGACGACGTTAAATCGAGGGTAAAAATTACACAGTTCGCATTCGTTTTTCGTTAACTGTATCTTTGGCCGATCTAAAACTCCTTGTGAGCGTTTCTTATCGTTGCGAAGACTCAGTTCGCCTCGTACAACCTCGAAGCGACAATTATTTTCAAAAGTCACCCGAGCTCGAGATCTTTTTACCTTATCATTTTGTTAAGTGAGTTTCGTAGCTCGTCTGGTATTGAAAGAGAGACAGAGATGGAGCATTTATTAGCATTTATTAAGCTTTAGTATGTATAGAAACACGCCGAACGTTTTACTATTTCCAATACATTTCACCTTTTATCTGGCTCGTAGTGTAACGTAGGTACCTACCAAGGTACCATGTTTTATATACTATATTTAGGCGAGAATATATAACTAAACTATAGTAGGATACAACGCAGCTATCACTCTTGTGTCTTCTCAATTGCATTTTCTGCCTAGTTCCGTATACTGATCGTATATGCCTTTCTTTTCTTCGTCCAACTTACTTTTCTCGACTAATAAATATTTTTAACACGTGATCCCTTGTCTTGCGATAGATACTTGTGAAACACGACCGAATCAATTCTCGCTTCAATGCACATCGTCGCGTGAATTCGCAAATGAAATTATCCTCCGGTATCGATACATCATACACTTACCCACCGTGGCTCAAAATATTCCTCTCTTGATTTTATTCTCTGTAGTCCTTTGTTGGCGTATTTTCTACTATTAAAGAACTATCAAGTATCAGCGTAAAGAAACGATCGGGGATATGGAATTGATGAAAGTTATACGTACTTACGAGAGAATTGACGAATCGTACCTACTCTGTCGTTAAATATGATATCGAAATATTTGAAAATTTACTTTTGAACGAGGCCTATTATAAGGAATTCCTAAGATAGCAAGAATTCGAAAACGTTTCCTGTTTGAAGATCCCAATTCATGGGTTAAATTCGAGTTTGAAAAATTAAAAAATTCTATAAAAGCGATACTCGCCGAAAATTCTTTGGGAGTTTGAAATTTGTATTTTATGAACTTTTCATTACATGAAACAATAAAAAAAAATCATGTAAATGAAATAGTTTTTATGAGAGATTTAAAACCCGAGCAGCACAATCGATAAATTATCGAAATAAAAAATCGACAGAATATCGAATTCGATAAAGTGTCGCGTTAGTTCCGCCTAAATCGTGAAATTATCTTTCGATGTATAGATAGATTATCGACGAATTATAGTTAGCAAAAATTTCGAGATTATAGTAAGATATTTTATCGATAATCTATCTATAATATCGAAAGATAATTTCACGATTTAGGCGGAACTTTCGCGACACTTTATCAAATTCGATATTCTGTCGATTTTTTATTCCGATTTTTCGTCTTTTATTAGCCTTTTTATATAATTAAAAATCATTAATTAGCATAATTAATACATTAAACTATGCCTAAACACATTATTCATGTTACGGTAAAAGGATAATTTCAGAAAAAGTAAAAAAAAAATATAAAAAATCTGCCACCCTTGGGGCTTGAACCATCCACCTCCTGCATGGTATTCTTCTACCTTAACCACTATGCCATACCTTATCGTTGAGGAATTAGCAATAAAACGCGTATAATAGGTAATTTAGTACTTCCAGACGTGTTAGACTTAGAAAAATTTTCACCAATTTTTGAAGTTTGGAAATAATTTCAAATATCGTTAAAAAATCGAATTCGAGAAATTTCAGATTATTTGTCGATAATATAGTTTTAAATATCGTCACAAAATCGTTAAAAAATCGAAATCGAGAAATTTCATATTACGTGTCGATAATATAGTTTCAAATATCTTCACGCAATCGTTAGAAAATCGAATTCGAGAAATTTAATATTCTTTGTCGATAATGTAGTTTCAAATATCTGCACAAAATCGGTGGAAAATCGGAATCGATAAATTTAATATTCTTTGTCGATAATGTAGTTTCAAATATCTGCACAAAATCGGTGGAAAATCGGAATCGATAAATTTAATATTCTTTGTCGATAGTATCGTTGACGAATATCGTCATAAAAATCTTAATAATATCGAATTCGATAGTTTTTAGATTTTTTGCCTATGAAATTGTACCGATAAATCTTTATAATATCGTGAGAACATCTATAGATATTCAAACGATTTTTTATCGATACGTTACATCTTCCGATATTATCGATCGAGCGTGCCGCTCGGGGAAAAAAAAACTTTTTTTTCTGTAAAAAAATGAAAATTTGAAAAATTTTGTACGTAATGGAGTTTGCTTCTTGAAAAATAGTTTTAAGAAAATATTATGTAACTTTCAAAATGAAATTGTATTTTTGTAAAAAATCAATAACTTGAATTTTTAATGAAATTTTAATTTCTAAAATTCATTAAACAAATAAAATTTCTACCCATTGAAAGCAAATTTTTTGAAAGAAATAAGTTACCTATGTATATTTTTCTTTCAATTTTGCATTGTTATTTTTCGGTGCCCCCCCCCCCCCCACCAGAAAGTAGTATTGTGAAAAAGTAAAATTCAAAAAATTGTGTTTTAAAGACATTGAACTTGTTTTTAAAAAAATGTTTCAAGGGAATTGAAATTTTTTTTTTTTCAAATTTTTTGATTTTATAGACATGACAACAAACTGCAAATTCAAGTTGTTTTTTTTTTGAAAAACTTGTTGGTTCAAAAAATTGTGTTTTAAAGACATTGAACTTGTTTTTAAAAACATGTTTCAAGGGAATTGAAATTTTTGTTTTTTCAAATTTTTTGATTTTATAGACATGACAACAAACTGCAAATTCAAGTTGTTGTTTTTTTTTTTTTTGAAAAACTTGTTGGTTATCTGAATTTTTTGTTTTTTAGAAGAAGAAGAAAAAAATATTTTTTGAAAAAAAAATTGAGAAATTGCACTTGAGTACCTAATTTGAAAAAAATCTCAAGTGTTTTTTTTTATTTTTAAATAAAATTGAATTCGAAAAAAAAAGTTTAAAAATTTGAGTTTTTAAAGAAATTTCAGCATACCAAGTTCTTTTTGGTGTTTTTCTGAAAATAATCTTCCTCTAGTTATCTTTTAATGACTATTTTGCTATTGCTAAACTGCCATTTATGATATTAATTTGAATTTTCTAGATAGAAATACGTCTATACTACTTACTTACATGATAATTATACAGAATAAAAATTTGAAAAATTTTGTAAATGAATTAGCTTCTTGAAAAACACGTTTTTAAAAGGAAAGTGGGTATTAAATAACTTTTTTTTTTAAATGAACTTGAATTTTTCATGAAATTTCAATGTCTCAATTACTAAAAAAAAAAAAAAAAAAAAAAAAAAAAAAACGAAAATTTTCCTTTAAGGGTAAGTAGGTACCTTTGAAAAATTGCGAATAAAAAAATAACAACTTTTTGTTGCTTTTCAGACAAAGAAAAAATTTAAATTGTTTTATGAATAAAACTTGAAAGTGATATTCAAAAAATTGTGATTTAAAAACATTGAATTTTCTTTCCAAGATTATGTTTCAAGAAGATTGAAATTTTCGTTTTTTCAAAATTTTTGATTTTGTGGTTAAATTGTGAACTTGATTTTCTATTTTTTACCTATGTATTTATTTTTATTATTTTTTTTTTTTGAAAAACTTGTCAGTTCTTCTCATTTTTTGTTTTTCAGAAAAAAAATGTTTGAAAAAAAATATGAATAATCAAGAAATTGCACTCATTTTAAAAAAAAATTACCTTTAAGTAAGTATACTTACTATTTTTTTTTTCAAAATAAAATCGAAGAATAACTTCTAACAACTTTTTTGATATACCTAATGTTTTCTGAAAAAAATTTGAAACATTACAAAAAAATTGTCCCTATACCTGGAGTATTAAGATTTATTTTTCAAAAGTTGAATTTCTTCCTTTAAAAATAATTCAGGGACTTTTGCTTTTTCAAAATGAAATTTTATTTTTCTAAAAAGTTTCAAAATTGAGTTTAAATGTTTTTTTGGAAAATTTAGGAATTCGTGAAAAAATTTGAAAAAAAACGAAGGAAAAAAATAGTGATTGAAAAAAGACGGGAACTTCATTTCAACATTTTTCAATCCTCGAACTGGACTTTTTGAAGCCCTTTCGAGTTTGACCCAAAAATACATAAAATTGATACCTAGTCGAGAATAGAAAACCGGAACTCAACCTGACATATGGTTCAATTTCAAAAGCAAAAACAAGAGTAAAAAAAATACGTAAAAGGTCAAAAGGCGAATACTTGGGGTAAAAAATACGTTTAAATATTACGACAGAAACGTTACCTATAAAAAAGTAACAACAACGGCACGCAGCGCAGGCTAGTACGACGAATTTTAAAATCACGACAAGATGAAAAAGGTCGTCGTGTTTGCGGTCGCAGATTCGAATAAAATTGTCATCTGGCGTTAAAATTGCAGTCGATGGCAACGAAGGATAAATATATCTATAGAGAGGAGAAAAAAAAGATCCAGAAGAGGAAAAAAGGTGTCTCGGTCTCTTAATGTTTGGCATACAGTACAATTTTATTCGGCAATTACGCTTTTACGCGCTACTAACGAGCGGGGAAAAAAAGACATTTGGCGAGATTAAAAACAACCTAAATGGTTAATTGTAATTCATCCCAGTGGAAAGGAGGTAGAAGTGGGGAACGAAGGTGGGTATGGGGTGAATAGGATTGAATTACCAATTCGAATGTATTATGCTGAGCGCATCGATCTCGTAAGTACCTCAGCTCATCTGTGTGTGAATATATACGACTACACCTGTAAATTAGAAGTACTCATTTAGAAAAGTGAGAGTACATAGTGACACGAGGAGGTCTCGAGGGAGGTAAAAGAGTAGCCGGAGAGGAGCTGAGTGTTTGGGACTGTGGCAGAGAGGCAGGCTGGTTAACTAATCTGCATAAGTACCGAACAGCGAGCAGCAGTCACAATAATTTACTTAACTCATTTAACATACAAATGAAGGCGAAGATTTACATGCGATTGTAGCTTTTCCTTTTGCTGGTATTAGATTTAAAACAACAGGGTTCAGGCCACGCCCATTTACCGTTAATTCAATTATTATAAACTTTATCGCGCTAATAATTTCTTGAAATGTCTTTCGCCTTGGTAATTAAAACGCCCAACTTGATGATTTTCAACGCGTTGTAATTTTGTCTCTTAATTCTTACCCGGCTAAGAGTCTAGGACGAGGTGAGGTACGAAGGGCTGGCGATACTTGCGGTAAGTTTTAACTGTCAATTCATGCAGCATGCCCACCAGTATACAGGGTGTTTCATAGCTGACTTAGTTCCTTCCACCAGGTGAATAGGCAACCCATAAGGAACAAAAAATGTTACATAAAGATGTTGCCTATCGTAAAAATTGAAAGGACAAAGGAAAATTAAATTGAGAAAAAATAATTTCTGATTGGACCAATGAATAGTACTAGAAAAAATCAACTTTTTTTGTTCTTGATATTTTTTGCCTATCTTTGAGAATGAAGGTGCAAGAGAGCTTTAAACTTTGGAAAACCGGTTTTCTAATTTTAAAAGCTCTGTAGCTCCTTCAATTTCAAAGATATGCTAATTCATCACATAACTTTTTTTGTTTATCTCAAAGAGTTACACCTGTTTCATGTATCACATTGACGAATTTTTGCAATTTTTATGTCTCATTCATACCTATTGATCATTTGAGCTCAAAATTATCAGTGGACATGAATGGAAAATAAAAACAGCAAAATTTGTCAAGATGCTACATGAAACAAGTGTAATTCTTTGAGATAAGCAAGTAAAGTTATGTGATGAATTTGCCTATCTCCGAAAATGAAGGAGCTACAGAGCTTTGGAAATTGGAAAACCACCCGAGCAGCACACTCGACAAATTATCGAAATACAAAATCGACAGAATATCGAATTCGATAAAATGTCGCGTTAGTTCCGCATAAATCGTGAAATTATCTTTCGATATATAGATAGATTATCGACGAATTATAGTTAGCAAATATTTCGAGATTATAGTAAGATATTTTATCGATAATATATCTATAATATTGAAAGATAATTTCACGATTTAGGCGGAACTTTATCGAATTCGATATTCTGTCGATTTTTTATCGATTTTTTATTCCGATTTTTTGTCTTTTACTAGCTTTTTTCTATAATTAAAACTCATTAATTAGCATAATTAATACATTAAACTATGCCTAAACACATTATTCATGTTACGGTAAGAGGATCATTTCAGAAAAAGTCAAAAAAAATTATAAAAAATCTGCCACCCGTGGGGCTTGAACCTTCTACCTCCTGCATGGTAATCCTCTTCCTTAACCACTATGCCATACCTTATCGTTGAGGAATTAGCAATAAAACGCTTATAATAGGCAGTTTAGTACTTCCAGACGTGTTGGACTTAGAAAAATTTTCACCAATTTGGAAATAATTTCAAATATCGTCACAAAATCGTTGAAAAATCGTTCGACAAATTTCAGATTATTTGTCGATAATGTAGTTTCAAATATCGCCACAAAATCGTTGAAAAATCGAATTCGAGGAATTTCATATCACGTGTCGATAATATAGTTTCAAATATCGTCATAAAATCGTTGAAAAATCGAATTCGAGAAATTTCAGATTACGTGTCGATAATAAAGTTTTAAATATCTTCACAAAATCGTTAAAAAATCGAATTCGAGAAATTTCAGATTATTTGTCGATAATATAGTTTCAAATATCGTCACAAAATCGTTAACAAATCGAATTCGAGAAATTTCAGATTATTTGTCGATAATATAGTTGTAAATATCTGCACAAAATCGGTGGAAAATCGGATTCGAGAAATTTCAGATTATTTGTCGATAATATAGTTCTAAATATCGTCACAAAATCGTTGAAAAATCGAATTCGAGAAATTTCAGATTACATGTCGATAATATAGTTTCAAATATCTGCACAAAATCGTTGAAAAATCGAATTCGAGAAATTTCAGATTACGTGTCGATAATATAGTTTCAAATATCTTCACAAAATCGTTAAAAAATCGAATTCGAGAAATTTCAGATTATTTGTCGATAATATAGTTTCAAATATCTGCACAAAATCGGTGGAAAATCGGATTCTATAAATTTAATATTCTTTGTCGATAGTATCGTTGACGAATATCGTCCTAAAATCGTAATACTATCGAATTCGATAGTTTTTAGATTTTTTGCCTATAAAATCGTACAGCTAAATCTGTATCATATCGTGAGAACATCTTTAGATTTTTAAACGATTTTTTATCGATACGTTTCAACTTTCGATATTATCGATCGAGTGTGCTGCTCGGGCAGTTTTTTCAAAGTTTATAGCTCTCCTGAGCCTTTATCTTCAAAGATAGGCAAAAAATGTCAAGAACCAAAAAATTATTTTTTAGTTACTATTCATTTGCCCAATCAAAATTTCTTTTCTCAATTCAATTTTTCCTTGCCCCTTGAATTTTCAAGATAGGCAACATGTTTATAGAACTTTTTTGTTCCTTATATGATATAGGTTGCCTATTCAACTGATGGGAGGACCTCTGCAGTCAGGGTGTTTCATAGATGGCTCAGCTCCTTCCACCGGGTGAATAGGCAACCCATAAAAATTTCATGTAAACATATTGCTTATCTTGAAAATTGAAGGGGCAAGGGAAAATTGAATTGAGAAAAAATAATTTTTGATTGGGCCGGTGAATAGTACTAAAAAAGTGAAAAAAAGTTGTTCAGACATTTTTTGCCTATCTTTGAAAATGAAGGCGCAAGAGAGTTAAATTTAAAAAAAACAGGTTTTTCAACTTTCGAAGCTCCGTAGCTCCTTTATTTTCAAAGATAGACAAAAAAATGTTTTGAACAAAAAATGTTCATTTTTTTTAGTACTATTCACTGGCCTAATCAGAAATTATTTTTTCTCAATTTAATTCCCCCTGCCTCTTCAATTTTCAAGAAAGGCAGCATTTTTATATAACGTTTTTTGTTCTATATGGGTTGCCTATTCACCCGGTGGAAGGAACTCGGTCAGTTATGAAACACCCTGTACAGAAGGATACGACTCGCCGCCCCAAATAAGTCGAGAGATGATGCTAAAATGCCATAGTAAGCGAGACGAGACAAGTATACGAAGCAAGGTTACACACCATGCGTAGATACCGTTCTTGTTAATTAATTAAAATAGCTTAAAGTTTTCGAAATGTTCGATGACTTTGAATGGCTCCGGCTCCTCTGCCCGAGATGCTGCGCTGAATTCGTAACTGTTATGTTTAGATTTTACCATAATGATGTTAACGAGACCACTGAGTGAGAGAGACACGGAGAAGGATGGCCCACGTTATATGTTTTTTGTCATCGCCTTTCATAAGGTTATCCTCATCGACCTGCTCGCGTCGACTCCTCCGTCTATTTTATAAAAATAATAATGGTTACGAGTTTTAATCGCAGCCGAGGCCTTTTCAAACGAGATGTTGTAATGTTGGTAAATGGATTAGCACACATTTCGAATTCATTTTCACCTTTTAATATTACGCCAAAAATTAATTGGACTTTTTGAATAATTGTCCGCGTCGGTGTTCGATTTCTGTCATCGGTCGGCTCCGGTACCAGGTACTGATGTAATTAATCATCGTGCTATTATTATGTCGATAAAGGGGCCAATATCGTTGGTAAACTTGACGACAGCCACGTTCGAGTCACGTCGATGGCGAAAAATATCTCGGAGTTTACAGATATTTTTCAATATGAAATTGAAAATTGAAAGAAAAAAAAACATATTAGAATGTCCTCAAAGATGTACAGTGCAGATTGCTTCAAAAGGTTTTTTTTTGGTTTATTTTGTTGGAGAGAGTCTACTCTATATCCAGCGACGGCAAGAGGGGGAAGGGGTGCAAAAAATACACTTGCACTGGGCCCAATCTTTTCCCAGGGCCCGACCAAGAGGTTATTATACTTATTACTTTTTCTGAGCAAAAAATATCCAAAAAAATAATTTTTCTACACCACAAATTGAGAGCAACACTTGTTTTTTTTTTCTAAAAGTCGCTATCAAAATATAAAGAAATAAAAAAATGTTTTAGAAAAATTGGAATTCGAGTTTTTTCGAAAAGAAATTTGGAAAGATTTTTATTTTCAAAAAAAAGGTCGAGATTTCTGAAAAAAATGTTGAAACAATTAGAAAAAACAATCCCATTTTTTTTTTTCAAAAGGTCCAAAATCATGAAAGAAAAAAAAATCAAAAATTTGGTTCAAAACAATAATTGAGAATTTTTTTATTCCAAAAAATTGATTACTTTTTCACTGCAAAAAAATATAAATGTAACTTATCTTAAATTTTTTTTTAAAAAATGTCTCAAAAATTGAGAAACGCCCTGTTTTACAAGACAACCACACCTATAAAAAAGTAGAGGGCTGGAAGAAAGCTCAAAGAAATAATACTTCCACGATCACGGTGTGGGTGTGAATAGCATCGCGACAAATTACGAGTATACAACCCTGATCCTTGTGTGAATGCGACCACTTTATTGAAGAAAAGACGACGATGAAGGGACTACCTCGCCCGTATATATATTATTTTTAATTACTAAAGCTCTTTGCGCATTTAGTTATGTTCAAATTGCGGAAAACTTGGAAGGCTCGTCCGAACTGAGATACTTTGTAAAAGGACAAAGACCTTTTGCAGCCAGTTGGATTTTCGATTATTTCAAAAGCGCCAAGGGGGGTCGTCTTAATCGCAATGTAATTTATTTTTCGTCGTAATCTGATACGTACTTAGTAATCAATGGGTGTACTTTGGGTGCATGTGCATTGTGCAGGATACAATGCAGAAATAGAATACACCTACGAGAATACGTAGATACGCTGATGTGTTACGTGTGCGGTGACAATTTTATATCTTTGTATAGTCGTACTTACGTTAGTATGTTATTCAAACGCTTTGGTGGAAGAACTTGGCTGTAAGCGGATTTGCTAGTGATGAATGAAAAAATGACATATGCGAGAGGTTTGAGTAATGTTGGTTTAGATTGTAACAAAAGTTATTTTTCAAAATATGGAAGAGAAGCGAAAAGTTTAATTTTTTTTTTTTTTTTTTGGAAATTACTTGTGTTTGGAAAGATAACAATTTTTTTCACCAAAAATTCAAAGACGAAATTCTTTTTTTTCCTCGAACCCTTACTTTATTAAGAAATTGAAAAAATTAAAATTGCTATGAAAATTTCATAAAAATTTTAAAAATTTAATGAATTCCAAATAAAAAAAAATTTTATTGAAAATTTGAGATAATTTTCATTCATAAATTAATTTCGATAAAATAATAATAATTCAAAGAAAAAAATTAAAAATGAATTTTATTACCTACCTACAAAAAAAAATTATAAATTTTTTTGAAGGAGTTGAAACCAGAAATTAAAAAAAAAAACTTCAATTTATCCAATTCCGATTTTTAAAAAAAGGAAAATGACAATTTGAAAAAATCAAAATTCAACTTTGATTCAAAAAATTTTAAATGAAAATTTGACAAAAAAATTTAAAAAGAGCAAATACAATTTGTGTATAAAATTAATTTAGAGGTAAGAAAGGTTGAAAAATTTATTTTATTTAAAAAAATCAATAGATTGTATGTAAATAATTTTTATGAAAAAATTTGAAAAATAAATTTTGAAAGAAGAATTTTTTTAAAAATTTAATGAAAATCCCCCCTTCCACAAAAAAATTGAAAACAGTATCTATCAAGAAAATTCTAAAATAAATTTTTTTATTCGAAAAACTTGGAATATTCATTTAATAATTTTTGATTTTGAAAAGTATTTAGGTAAATGAATTTTTAGGTACCTATGTATAGGTACCCTAAAAAATTGATATTTGACAAATTTAGACAAAAAGTTTAAAATATGTTATTTTGAATAGAGAAATTTCATTGAAAAATTTCCAATGAAAATTTTATTTAAAATATTATAAAAAAAATTTTGGTGAAAGAATTTAAAAATCGAATTCTGATTTTAAAAATAATTTAATTGAAAAATTTAGGAAATAATGCCTACCTATTTTCGATGAACAAAGTAGAAAAATTAATTTTATAAAAATGAAACTTTGAAAGGTATGTTTTGATGCAAAAACTTGGAGAAAAAATCAATAGAAAAATTGAAAAAAATTTTGAAAAAAAAACTGATGATAATTTTACAAAACAAGTTTTGTTGAAAACTTTTAAAATAAATTTTGATGGAAAAAGTTGTAATACCTGCGTTGATTTGATTTTAAAAAATTGTAAAATAATTTTTAATAAAAAAAATCGTTTGAGTACCTAAATTAATTCTGATAGAAAAATTTTGAACTTTGAAAAATCAAATTTTAATAAAAAAGATTATAGGAAATTTCTGATATAAAAAAAATTTTAAAAATTAAAAAAAAAAAAAAATTCATGCAAGTAGGTAAGTAATGATAAGTTTTTATGAATGGATGAAAGTTGATAAAATTTTCGAGAATACGTAAGGCACAGTGTGTAATTTTTTTATGAAGGTAATATTCGAAAAGGAGATGAAATTTTTTTAAAAGAATTTTGATTTTGTGGGAAATGACTACAAGAAAGATGAAAAATTCTCTGTAATACATTTTGATAAGAAAACCGAAAAAAATCGTAAAATGTTAAAAAAATATTTTTTTGACTAAATTAAAAAAAAAATTAATAAAAATGTAAAAAAAATTTAAAAAACCACGCTTTTATTTCAAGTTGGTCACTTTGTAAAATGTTATTCATAGGGAAAGAGTAATGCCTTAAAAAACAACAAATAAAATTTACTTGAATACAAAAATGTGTCATGAAAATTTTTTTTTCAAAAATTTTAATGATGAAAATCGTGGTGGGGCGTTAATCGAAAAGGTATTCGTTTGCTCCTCGCACACCCCACCACGCTTTTCATCATTAAAATTTTTGAAAAAAAAATTTTCATGACACATTTTTGTATTCAAGTAAATTTTATTTTTTGTTTTTTAAGGCATTACTCTTTCCCTATGAATAACATTTTACAAAGTGACCAACTTTAAATAAAAGCGTGGTTTTTTAAAATTTTTTTACATTTTTATTTAACTCTTTTTGCCGTTGACAAATTCAAGTCTTAAAATCGAATTCAGCGACCTCGAAAACCTACATTTTGATACCAATGTTGTGAATCTTGAAATTTTCAAACTTGAACCCCTTCATATGGGCCCAATTTGGGGTCAGGGGTAAATTTAACCTCGAAAATCGAATTCAGCGACCTCGAAAACCTACATTTTGATACCAATGAAATGAATCTTAAAATGTTCAAAATTGAACCCCCTCATATGGGCCCAATTTGGGGTCAGGGGTAAATTTAACCTCGAAAATCGAATTCAGCGACCTCGAAAACCTACATTTCGATACCAATGTTGTGATTTTCTGAAATTTTCAAAATTGAACCCCCTCATAGGGGCTCAATTTGGGGTCGAGGGTAAATTTGAGTTCGAAAATCGAATTCAGCGACCTCGAAAACCTACATTTCGATACCAATGTTGTGATTTTCTGAAATTTTCAAAATTGAACCCCCTCATAGGGGCTCAATTTGGGGTCGGGGGTAAATTTGAGTTCGAAAATCGAATTCAGCGACGTCGAAAACCTACATTTCGATACCAATGTTGTGATTTTCTGAAATTTTCAAAATTGAACCCCCTCATAAGGGGCTCAATTTGGGGTCGGGGGTAAATTTGAGTTCGAAAATCGAATTCAGCGACCTCGAAAACCTAAATTTCGATACCAATGTTGTGATTTTCTGAAATTTTCAAAATTGAACCCCCTCATAGGGGCTCAATTTGGGGTCGGGGGTAAATTTGAGTTCGAAAATCGAATTCAGCGACCTCGAAAACCCCTAATGTGAGCACTATGTTCTTTCAATTCCAGTAAAATATTAAATGAGAGAGGATTGGTTGAAAACATACTTTTGGTTCCATGAGACATACAAACAAACAAACATACATACCAAGCTAATAAAAGCGTGGTAAAAATGGATGAGGACAAGATGGAAAAGTTTTAAAAATGTAATATATACTGTAGTACTTACATATATTTTGAATATTTGAAAGGGAAGATTTTGAAATGAATAGCTATAAATTTACTATAGTCTACAGTTGGAAATGGTAATTCGAAAAAAAGAATTGAAAAATCGTTCTTTTCCAAAAAAAAAAAAAAAAAAAAAAAAATTAAAAATGTACCTACTCGTAATCATCATTTACATTTTTTTTTTTTCAAGAATTGGAAAGAGGCACAGTGGCACACATTTTCCCTCTTATCTTCGTTAGAATAATTTGAGAATTATCTACTGTAACTATTCTCAATTCTTGAAAAGGAAAAAAAATATATGTAATTGAGCATTTGGTTTAACTGTAGGGCGTGCTTTGGCACAATCTGCTTTTCCCAAAAAAACTTCTGAATTTTCCTGGAATGAAAAATACGCTCAATTTTTGAAAGTAAGAAATGAGTAAATAACAATTTCTCAATTTCTTGGAGTAGGTAGGTACTAGGTAGGTAGGTATAAAATGTTTTTAAAATTTTTACAAAAAAAATCTTTCAATTTTTATGTAATAAAACATACCCAGTTTCAAATTTCTGGAGTAAAAAATCATTCAGTTTTTCTGGGAAAAAATATTCTTGTAGTTAAATAATGCCTAAAATTTTTTTAGAGTCAGCGTAAAAAAGCTTCTCATTTTTTGGGGTAAAAAGAAATGACAGAAGTAAAAAAAAAAAAAAACTTTAATTTTTTTGAAAGAAGAAATTCATTGAATTTTTTGAGAATTTTCTTTGCAAAAAAATCTCATGTTTAATGTACCTGTCTATTTGTACTTACTTCGAGGAAAAAAATCTAATCTTCTAGTCATATTTAAAAAAAAAAAAGTTTTTTCAATGTAGAGAAATCTCTCAATTTTTTTTTTGGTGGGGGGGGGGGTATCTCAATTTTTGAGAGAAAAAAATTTTTTAGTTTTTTGGGCGAAAACAGTTTCTCAATTTATTTGGAATAGGCAGGTAAAAAAAAATTTCATTTTTTTTTGTGGAATAAAATTCATTTAGGTATTCATTGGTCAACTGATAGAATGAGACGAATTTTTTCTTCAATGTTCTTTGGATTTATCCACATCGATGTTCTAAAAGTCTATTGCCCTTGCAGGTATAAAAATACTAAAAAAAAAAAAAAAAAAAAAAAAAATGTCAAAAAATTAAAATGCTAAAAAAAAAGAATTTTAATAAACAAAACAAACACAAATGAACGTAAACCACGACGTAAGGTTATCCGATGACACACTTCATACATCATCACACAGCAGCACTCAGCAGAAAGCTGAGTTCACTCGACAGTTATTGATTAAGAGCAATTTTTGAGTCAGATCAGTTACGTAGACAAATAAAATGAAAAAAGAAATCGCTCAAGAGAGAGAAAAGTAGGAAACACAATGAAGAAAATATCGTTTACCAAAACAACAACAACAACAAACAAACAAAACACTGCGAAAATCCAACAGATTTCAATATCGTTGATTTTTCTCCCGAAGAGCTTATAAGCTCGTTTTTTGTAACACACACCACTCGTCCTTCACATCACCAGAAGGCAACGAGTTGGGGGGGGGAAGGGTGTTGAACACAAAGCGAAAATTTGAAAACTTTTTTGTTTAATTTTTTTTTTCATCTGCATCTCCAGCGACAACGACGAGGACGACTCGACGACGATAATTTTTAAGATAGAAGAGAACATTTTGATTATACGAGACTGTTGAACCGAAGATAGCCGACGAAGGCCGAGGTTAGATTGAGATTTATGCGGAGCACGTTTATTACAGAGAAACGCTATAGCTTATAAACCGTAACTATGGTAGTTGTGAATGAATCGTGGTGTGAGTCGGATACGTACTCGCGTTTGTCTTCGTTGCTGGCTTTTTCATACGTAAAATGAACTTAACGATGAAAATACTTACATTTTGAAATCGTGCTTCGCTTTCGGTGGTGATTTCGAATTCGAATATGATTTTTATCCAATTTCGTTACCTGGTCGTATCGCCTAGTTTGAAAAATTCCGCGCTGTTTTAAGAATATAATTTCTGTCGCCAGTTCGCGAGTTAACGTAAATTTAAAAATACCTAAATAAAACATGGCGACAGTTAGAATTATGGCGTTGGTGAAAATCGGATTGTTTCTCGTGTTGTTCGATTTATTGGGAGTGATAAATGGCTTAAAAGCTGAAACCGAGGATATCGATAGTTACTATGCTGCTTATTTCGAACAACCATGCTGTACAAGGAATAGACACGTTAGACATCATAAAGGTATTTATTTCTGATCATTTTCTGTCTGAAACCATTGCCCCATAATTTCGTGAATTTTTTCACCACGATAGATCGAAAAAATCTGAACTCTCGTTTCTCGTGTACTAACTCCAGAAATGATAAATCAATCGTTGGTGAGGTTTTATGTGCTCAGCAGCGTCGAGCAGAAAGATAAGGAAATAAAATTATTTTAAACCTTATCGTTAAATGTGTTTTTTTTTTTTCGCTCTTAAATTACAATAGTAATAGGCAATAAAGTCAAATCGATATTTGGCGATAATGGCCTTTTATTTATTTACCAATCGTAAATTTTCGCCACCACCGTGGACTCTCCTCAGGTGATTTAAAGCTGATTAAAATATTTTAATTAGATTCGATCCGGAGATCGACGATGCTTCTCTCGGGGGATGGATTCGAAATCAATGTCAGCGGGTAAACTAGTTTCCAATGCATTGGATAGTGTAAAGAAAGTCGAATATTGTTATCGATAACAAAAGAATTCGAAGAAGTTTTACCTGGTGGAGTTTTGTGTTGTCGGTATTCACCTCTCTGTGCGTCCAACGCTGTACAGGGACTTGGTCGGTATGTGATGGGCTGATGGCAGAGGCAGATGTTCGTATAACCTTCGATACGGTGTTGCCGGAAATTTTCCTAGGTATAGTTTTGAATGAGTTTGTTACTAACGTCTAGTTTGATAGTTTTGTTTACATTCTTGGGGTGCAACTTCGATAAATTTTTACCAAGTCCAGTGCTACATAATACTTTATAGTCAAAATTGGAAGGGAGGAAGGGGTCTAATCGAAATTTTTGTAATAACTAAAAGTATTTGTACAACTTCAAGCTACAACTTTTGTTTGAAAATTTTTTCAATCGGGCCCCTTACCTCCCCCCTGTTTTTAAAAATGTATTTGAAGGAGTTGGATTATCCAAAATTGGTGGGGAGGGAGGGATCCGATTGAAATTTTTGTCATGGCCAAAATTTTTCCTAAAACTTTGAGCTACAAGTTTGTTGCAAAAATTTTTCAATTGGACCCATTTCCCCTTCCCCCTTCAATTTTTAATTAGTATTTTGGGAGTGTTATGCAAAATAAGTGGAGAGAGAGGGGCTCAATTGAAAAAGTTTTCAAAAAAAAGTTGTAGCTTGAAGTTTCGCTAATACTTTTGGTTATCACAAAAATTGCGATTGGACCCCTCCCTCCTCTCCAATTTTGGATAATCCAACTCATTCAAATACATTATTGAAAACAGGGGGAGGGTAAGGGGCCCGATTGAAAAAAATTTCAAACAAAAGTTGTTGTAGCTTGAAGTACTAGGAATAATTTTGGTGATAACAAAAATTTCAAGCGGACCCCTCCCTCCCCACCAATTTTGGATAATCCAACTCCTTCAAATACATTTTTAAAAACAGGGGAGAGGTAAGGGGCCCGATTGAAAAAATTTTCAAACAAAAGTTGTAGCTTGAAGTTGTACAAATACTTTTAGTTATTACAAAAATTTCGATTAGACCCCTTACTCTCTTCCAATTTTGAATATAAAGTATTATGTAGCACTGGACTTGGTAAAAATTCATCGAAGTTGCACCCCATGAATGTAAACAAAACTATTAAACTAGACGTTAGTGAGTTGGTTCAGGAAACGTGAGTCTTTCTTGCTTAGAAACGAGCTACTATGTTGTGAACCAAAACCTCGAATCTTAGGTACCAAGAATTTCAAAAAAACCTCTTTCAAACAGGTGAATGAAAAATATTTCAAAGTGTAAAAATCCCTTCCCCTCGTTTGGCCTTTTTGAAAAACACAGGGGTTTTCAACGTCGAGCTAAAAACGTTGTCAAGGTATTTTACTTATAAAAGAAAGAATTGCAAGAATTTTACGAGAAAATTTAAAGAAAAAAAAATATCTACGCCAAGTTCAAGGGTGCCCGTGCGAAAGTCCATAAATCAAGATTTTTTGTGTCGTCGAAATGAATTCGAGTAAATTTATATCGTCGAGAGAGAACCTATCAACGTTGTTTTGCAAGTTAGTCGAAACTCAAAAGTTCGAGAGAGAATGAAAAAAATTACTCCCGTGGTTCTATAAGTACAATCGAAGAGGGAATATTTATAAATTCAAAATCGACACGAGTCTCGTAAAGTAAACAAAATTGATGATGGCGATTTTACCTAACATTGTAGAAGTTGCAGGATTTTTTTTTATACTTTGATTAGTTTGTAATGGAGAAATTACGAGATGGTTTTGTCGTAATTGGCAGGAATAGTAGCAGGTTGAGTAAATAAGAGATGAGAATTTTCAAGGGGGAAAAGATTGATTGGGGTTTGTTTCGTAATATAATAAAATGTTTTTTTTTTTTTTTTTAATAACTGGTGTGAAATAAGAATGAAATAAAAGTGTTAGAAAAATGTGATTTCTTATGAAGCGAAAAAAAAAGTTGAACGTGATAATAATAAAGCTTCGAAATTTGTAGTTTTCAGCTCTTTTGGATTTTCCCCCAATTTTTTGGTATAATTTTTTTTAATACCCTGCATATTAATTTTAAGTACCTAAAAACTTCATTTGTAGAAAAGCGAAAAAATCATTCTCCAATCATCCTATAATTATGGGGAAAAAATCCATTACATTACCTTTGCGAAAAATCTCTCAAAAGATTTCATTTTAAATTTTCATTTTCTCTCATAAAATTAAATAAAATGAAAATAATAAAAATTGAAGAAAAAACCACTTTAATTGATTTGAAAAAATATATAAGAATTTACTATGCTAAGACCATTAATAGAAAATAGAAAGAAAATTTTGCTTCAGGATAAAAAATTTATTTAAAAAACGAAGTTGAAAATGTTTTTTTGAAAAAATCCTTGTGTGACAAAAAAATCAAAAATTTAGAGAAATCGTCTTGAATAAGACGTACCTACTCCAAAAGAGAAATTGTTTTCAAAACATTTTTTTAGAAAAAAAAAATGTGGAGAAAATAATTATTTTCTTGTGCAAAAAAATTGCAAAAAATATTATTTTAATACCTGGATGAAGTTTTTTACAAAAAAAAAAAATATATATCCTAAAAACTTTTTTTGAAAAAAAAATACTCGAATAGAAGAAAAATTTGATGGAAAATTGATTATGAAATTCTTTGAGAAAATTATGTGGTGTGTCAATAAAAATTACTAAAAATTAATTATTCGGAAAAATTCTTCCGGAAAAAATTAAAATATTTTGAAAAAATCCTTTCAAGCAAATATATCAAACAATTTGACCAAAAAAACAATTCTTTCTAAAGAAAATTTTCTGGAGTAAAAAAGAAATACTTACTAGCACAAAAATTGTCCTAAAGGAATCTTTTAAAAAAAATTGTTTGTTTAAAAAAAAAAAAAAAAAAAACATTAAAAAACTATTGGTAACTAGTAAAAAATTATTACTTTACTTCGAGAAAATTCAAGAAATTTTCCTTTGATAGAAATGTCGAAAAAATTATTTTATAAGAAAATATTTGAGAATATTTTGCACCAAAAAAATTATTTTAAGAAAAATTCTCTACAAAAAAATTTATACAAGAAAGTAGATAATAATCCAATAAAAAATTCGAAGAAACTTTCCTGGAGTAGGTAAAAGAAAAATGTTATAGAAACATTACCCTAAAAATTTTTTTTAAAAATTAAAAAATGGACGAAAAGTCTTTATTTGATAGGTACCTATGTCAAAAAAATTCTTCAAGAAAAAGAAATTTAAAAAAAATCTCTCATTTGTGCAAAGTTCGTGGTTCGTGCAGGAAAAACAAAATACCATAACAAGGAAATTATTGTCTTGAAAACGTTTCAAGAAAACTTCTCCCTAAAAAAATTTACTTAATAGAAAAATTATCCTGAAGAAAACATTAATTGCGTCGCAAAAAAATACCTACTAAAAAATACGAGTAATTACCTACCGTGAAAACTTTTTCCTAAAAGAAGAAATTTAAAAAAATTATTCGAAATACTCATTTTAAAAAATTATGAAAAAAAAATCCTAAAAACGTTTTTTAAAGAAAGTTGCTTGGAGAGAAAGTAAAATTTCATAAAAAATCCACCTAAAAAAAATTCTTTGGAAAAAAATTTCTGTGTTGTGTCAACAAAATACTGAAAAAAAATAGGCAGGTACTCAAAAAAGTTCTTCTGAAAATAATAAACTCTAAAAAATCTCTTATTCGTGCAAAGTTTGTGAAGAAAAAAATCTTCCAGGAAAAAATAAATATCAAAGAAATGATTTCATTAAAAAATATTTCAAGAAGACTTCTCTTCACAAAGATTTAATAGAAAAATTATCCCAAAGAAATCGTTAAAAATGTGTGAAAAAAATTACGAAAAAATAATTATTAAGTGGGTATGATAAAATATTTTTCAAACAGCTCCCCCGAAGAAAAAGTGAATTTCTAAAAAAAAAAAAAAAAAAAAATGTACTTTACTATCGATGCAAAATTCGTTAAGGAAAAAAGTTCTCAAAAGCCATAGAAAAATAAATATCGAAAAAATTATGCTCTCAGAAAATATTTTCAGAAAAATTCTCGTTACAAAAATTTAAGGAAAGAAAAATTCTAAAAACTGGGTTTTCAATAATATCCTGAAAAAATAAATGAAAAAAAATGGTTTTATTCAGAAAAAATTCTTCTACAAGAAAAATTTTACAAAATTCTTCAGGAAAAAAATACTTTGGCTAAAAAATTAATGAATAAAATGATTCTTTTAGTACAAAAAAATACGTTTCTTAAAAATAACATTTATTATGGTACAAGGTACATACTATTTTAAATTATCATGATTTTTTTTTAGAAATTTTTTTTTTCAAACCAATGCAATGTAAGAAAAATATGTTTCAATCTCCTAAAACATGACTAGAATTTATAAAAATATTTAATGCTCTTATCAAAATAATAATATGAAATAAAAATAAAATCATTTTATGTTTTTTTTTTTTTTTTTCATCTACAATCACTGTAAGAATTTATTATTATTTTTTTAAATAATGATCGAAATACATGTTATAATTTCACTCCAAATTGAGTTTAGATATTTTTAAAAATTTGATATTCGTTGAAAAATTACCAATCAAATGCATGTCCAAGTCCATTCTCCCTCTAAACTCTTTCTGAGCAGAATTTTTCAAAACTTTTCATAAATAGGTACCTATAATCAAATGTAATTTGTGCGAGGAAAAAAAATCCATAAAATTGAACACTTTATCGAGGGAGAAAAAACGAGAAATAGGTACCTAGACTTGTACTATACCTAACCTAACAAGTATTTTCATACTTTTTAATCAAAAATATACTCAGCTCAGCTTTCGTCAGAGGTAGTAATTTTTTCCAAAGAAAAACGAGAAAGTTAATGTGATTTCCATGAAAGCTTTGAAAATTACGATTGTGGCTTTCTTCTTTTGTAACAAAATTCCCATTGGTTTTCACTTCGCTAAAGTCGGCTATGGTTTTTTTTTTTTTTTTTTTTTTTTAAATCTTTGGTTGCGCTTTCCACTGATCTTTGGTGATACGAATTTTCCACAGAATGTATCGAATGATTTTTATGTAACTATTTTTCAACGTTCGTGTTTTCGAATTTTTTAAGTATTTAATTAATAGCTTCAAAAATTATACTTACTTCAGGCTGACAAAAAAAAAAGAGGGGATTTGGCTTTAAATCGACATACTCTCCCTCCCCCCCAAAAAATCTCTAAAACACGACTCTTTTCAACAAAAAATACAATTTAAAATGTCGAACAAATTCGTTTCTTTATTTTATATTTTTATGAAAGTTGTTTTCAAGTCTTTCGTTCATCTTTTGAAATTGTTTAGAAAATTTAAAAAATTTAATAGTCGACTTTCTTCGGAGAAAATCAGCTAAAAGAGAACTCGTGTAATAAATTATGCAGTTTTTTTTTCTCCTAAAAAGAAAACCATCTCGAAGAAGTTTTGGAAAAGAATAATTATCGACGAATTTTCATCGAGAAAGAAAAAAGTCAAGGTCGGTTTGTATCAAGATTTTTTTCAATTTTACGTACCAGACTAGAAATTACTATTGAAAAATATTTCGTGAAAAATTTAATTAAAAACGTTGGAAAATTTTCGTAATTAAATTTTATGTAGGGGCTCGGTTATAATTTCGTTTGAAACGGGACTGTAAAAGTTTGAAATCTCAAATCTACTCGTACTTTTAATTTCTAAATATATTTTGTAAATAAATGAATCATTTTTAAAAAAATCAATCGCAATGCAACAAATCTCGTAAACACTGTCACCATCTATGTATTATCTAAATCATAGAACAAAATAGATTGTTTTTTTGATGCAATGAATATATAAATGTTATGTATGTATTACGAAGGGTGAGCCAAAAATGGGAAAAAATCAGTACATGTACGTACGTATGGCTTTGGGGTTCACATTTAGCTAAGACTTGGGCTATACGTGTATGTGTATTATGGTTAAGTGAATCTTGAAGGTTATAGGTTTTAGCACATTTTATATAGTCCCTTGGGCGATCGAGTATTTATCGTCATTGTACAAATATTGACAGAGAAAAAGAGCATTGAAAAATGCAACGACGCTCTGACTACGACTCTGGCGCTTTGCTTTTACCTTTCGTTCAATAATGCACTCGCAAATGCTGCTATAGGGATAACGGTACAGTACACGAAGTTGCACTGTATGTATACATGATAAGTTTACGTGCACACTTGCACACTGCACAGTGCACACGAATGCACGAAAGTAGCCCGGAATATTGAAAACTGGTTAGATGCGTGGGTTCACACAAATGGTGAATTTTTTATTACGTTTAAAGATCGTTGGCCGACGAGTGGTTCGCCTTGACTGAACGATCGACATGCTAGACGTTGAAAAAATACGATATTTGCAAACGAGGGATGTTTAGCTTTGTATACTAATTAAGTATAATTATTTTTAGGGGGAAATATTACGTATTATTAGCTTTCTTTTGGACAGCATTTTTTCTGCGAATATTTTTGAGTTATTTTTGGAAAGAAATTGATTTTTTAAAGGTTTTTTTGTAACGTTTTTTTCAAAATTTTGTGGTTTTTTGAGCGAAAAATTTTTTTGTTCAAATTTCTATTTTTTTCAATGGACAGAGAATTTTATTTCACAGAAACAACTTTTTCACTTTTTTATTTGGAAACTTTTTTCTTAAAAAAAATTTACTGATAATTTTTTTTCAATACCTAAACATATTTTTTTAGAAGAGGAAAAAAAAATTAATAATGCTGAAAAAATAAATTATTTTTTGGAAATTCGCAATATTGAAAAAAAAATACTATACTTACCTACTCACAAAAAGAAAATTTCATTTAAAAATGAAAAATGAAAAATTTTGGAAAATAATTTTTGAAACTTTTGAAAAAAATTATACTGGGAAAATAATTCCAAAAAAATCATCTGAAAATTTTTCATCGACCAAGTACTGAAAAAATTTGTTAAAAATAGAGACTATTTTCTATTTTTTCACACTTTAAATATTTCGAAGAAATGTGCTTTATTGTTGTTCTTTTTTGAATTTTTTCCTACCCAATACTTATTTTTATTTATTTTTTGTTTCAGGTGAGTTATTTGAAAATTTCAAACGAATTGGTAAATTGTGATGGTCCAAAAATGTCAAGAGATTTTTCAAGTATTTTGACTCGTTTTGGGTGAGATAATTTTTAAATATCTATAAAGAATGTATACCTAATATTATTTCAAAACAAAGACAGAGCAAGCCTTCAATTTTTGAAATTGGTATGTAATGTAGGTCTATCAGACGGCTTTGGGAGGCTCCAAATAAAACAGTGAGTGCTGAATATTCGAATTCAATACTATCAAAAACATAACAATGACATGCCACACCATTCTGTTGACTTCGTCAATTTTTTCCACAATTGGAGGATTGCAGGGTGGGGATTGAGGGGAGTTCTATCAAAAAAAATGATATAATTCGAACTCAGCGTTACCAAAAACATAACAAACCATACGTCGCACGATTTTTTTGCTTTCGTCAATTTTTTTTAAAATTTAATTCGGAGTAGGTCATATATAAAAATAAGGCAATATTCGAAACCAGCGCTATCAAAAATGTAACAAACGATATTCTAATAATGTTGTGGTTTTTTTTAGAATTTTTTGAATTTTGATCAAATTTTTGGAGCCTTATGTTCCCAAGGGTCTTGAGATCCCACTACGAAAATTATTCCGTAGAAATATCCACTCCCAGGAATTTTTCCAGATTTTTGGAACATATCTCTGGAATTTTGTGTGTTCTTGAAAGTTGAGCTTTCTTCAAAAGAGTCAACATTCAACTTTTGGAACTTTCTGGGGTGATTATAAATCTCATTTCCATGCTTTTTGAAACCCCTTTCACCGATTTTAGCTACCCATTAGGTATCAATCTCGACGTACACTAGGTGGAAAATTAACAAGTTCCCTCAAAAAAAAAAAAAAATTAAAACTTTAGGGTTGGATCAATTTTTTTCAAATGATGTTTTTTCGAATTTTCAAAAAATTTACTCAAGTTCTAAAAATTGATCCACGCAATTGTTAGATTTTTTAAATTTTAAAATTCTTCATTTTTATCACAATTTTCAATTTTTTGAATAATTTTGAAGATTTTCCCAAAAATGTGTTTTATTGGCATAGGGAACCAAAAATATCTTATTTGATTTTATTTTGTCTCAATTTTTTTGAATTTAAAAAATTCTCATAACTAGTTGCTTTTGAAGAAAAAATTCTGAATTTTCTTGAAATGAAGAATAATGTTTTTTTTCGGGTCTGAATGGGGAAAATCGTCAATTACTTTAAAAAAGTAGGTACTTACCTAGGTTAAAAAATCTTTAAATTTTTCAGTGCAAAAAATCAGGTATTTTTAAGAAGAAAAAAATCCGAACTTTATTTTGAAACTGAAAACTTTTTGGCTTAAAAATATTTTAATTTTTTTTGAGAGTCAGCATTAAAAAAAAGGTTCTTCATTTATTTTCTTATTCTAAGTACCTAGGTAAACAATTTTTCATTTTTTTGTGAGTGAAAGACCTTTCTTTTTTTTTAAATTTTGACACACCGATACCAACGGTTTATACGGTGTAGAAAGACCCTTCAATTACTTAAAGATTTAAAAAAAAAATTTTCTATAAAAATTGAATTACGAGTGTTTAATACATACTTTTCTAATTTTATTTATACAGGGAAGCTATTATTGTCAATTAATTTTTTGAGGAAAATCCTCATGTTTTTTAATTTTTTTTTTTTAAATCTTGCATTTTTTTGGAGTAAAAAATTCAAAACTTTTTCGGGTCGAGCTAAAATTTTTGACTTGATTTTCGGGGGGGGGGGGGGGTCTCAAATTTTTTAAATTTTCAAGTTGTTTTTTTTTTTCAAATAAAAAAAGTTGAATGTGGATGTGGTTGCCAAGAATTTTGTTAGTAATAATTTTTTAATTAGAAAACCAAATAATTTGAGCAGAAACAGAAACTGAATTTTCTTTTCCGAAGACCGATTTTTTTCTTCAAATTTTCAGACTTTTAATTAAGAGACCCTAATTTGAAGTTTTGGCCCAGACGAAGTCTCACTGTCTGGGAAATTCTTCTCGAATCCTTGTAAAAATAAAAAACTATCAACATACCTAAATCGTTCCCTCTCACACTGATACATTTTTTTTGAAAACCCTAAAAATAAATACGACACGGTTGTTCGTTCACCACTCGAACCGTCGAGCCTCGAATATTAAGAATAAGTAGCCTTTTAAAAAACCTGCAAAGCAAAATAAGTATAGAGGAGACGAAAAAAAAATGAAAGAAATCTGTTTGTTTTTTAATTTTAAACGTTGAGGCGAGCAATTTCACCGGCAAAATAATTGGAAAAGTTTCAGCTTTATTAACGATGGCAGTGTTGCAATTTTCTTTTTAGCTACGCTCAGAGAAGGTAATTCGGTTCTTCTTTTGTACGGCCGCATTAAGCGAATAATGTCTTCCATTTTTCGCGTACAGTAATTTTAATATCGAAGTTATACCGCAACACGTTTTACTTTTTTCTGCTTTTTACTTATAATTCAATTACCGCTTTCCGGATTAAACTTTTTTAATATCGGAGACGCGTTCGTTTGGCTTTTCCAGCATATCGCGAATTTAATGCCGCGAAACTATGTATTTCACAAATATTGGTTTCGCGTGTAAAAAGGTAAAAGCAACAAGAGCGACGTCGTCTCGTCGCGTCGCGTCGAGTCGTCTTTTTTTAGTGTGTTTTTGTCTCACGAAGTAAAAGCTGAGTGGTGAGCAGTGTGGTAAATTCAGCGTCATATAAAATGAGATATAATATTGAGGTTTGGAGTTGTCGTATATTTCTTGTGGTTTGGTAAGAGATGCGAGAAGGGATTGGTAAGGTGCATTGACTTTGTATTTCAAAGTTTGAAGGTTGTTTTCAAGTTTGGCGCATTTTAATTTTTTTTTTTGCTCGTGAGCTGATGATACGAGTTTTGTGCTACGGTACCTATTGATTGTTTGATTTTTTTTCAGTAAAGTGGCTTCTGGATGTCAAAAAAGTGATCAAAAATGAACATTTCGTGATTTTTTTAAAGTTCTAGAATTTCTGGAGAATGTGCAATTGTGCACTAAAAATTTTGTGAAAGATTTCTGGAAATTCAATTTAATGAAAAATCTGAAATTTTATTTATTCATTTATTTATTTTTTTATTTTTGTGGCGAATTCTCTGATAATTATATCGCATTTTTAATTTTTCGGCAGTTCTCTGAATTTCTATGAAATTATTTTTCAAATTTTGTAAAAAAATCTACGAAAGAAGAATATTAATTTTTCCTTTTTTTTCTAATTCAAGTAAGTATGTGAAGTTCTGTGGATTTTTTTTTTTTTTAAATTAAGCAACCGATGAACCTCTATTTCTGAAGATTCTCTGAAATTTTGCAGAAAAATTGTAAATTTCGTGAAAAGAATTTTCTGTTGTTTTTTTTTTCTGAAGTTATGAAAATTTTTCTGGAAATATTATGAAAAATTTTTGGTAGGTACAAAAATTGAAAATTCAACCTGATGAAATTTTCATAGCTTGTAAAATGAAAAAATTCCTCAAAATATTCACAATTTTCCAATTCATTTTTTTAAGCAGTTCTCAAAAGTTTGTGAAATTATTTTCCAAATTTATAAAAAATTCTATGGAAGAAATTTTTTTTTCTTTTTTTTCAAATGTAAGTAAACGTATGTGAAGTTCGGTGATTTTTTTTTTGCAATTTCACGATTTTTTTTAAGCAACTGAACCTCTGTTTCTGTAGATTCTCTGAAATGTTGTAAAAAAATTACAAATTTCATGAAAAGAATTTTCTGTTTTTTTTTTGTTTTTTTTTCTGAAGTCACAAAAATTTTTTTGAAAATATTATGCAAATAATATTTTTGGTAGGTTACAAAATTTAAGAATTCCACTTTACGACATTTTCATTGCTTGTGAAGTGAAAAAAATCCTTAAAATATTCACAATTTTTCAATTAATTTTTTTTTTCAACATTCTCGTTACGATTTTTCATTCATACGTTGATAAAAACTTTTTACCAGAACTTTATTGTAAATGTTTGGCTGAAGAAGTATTTAAAATTTTTTAGAATTTTTTTTGGTCCACTTCATACCTAATTAAAATTTTGTGAAAGATTTCTGAAAATTTCAATTTAATGAAAAATCTGCGATTCAATGATTTTTTTTTGGTTGCATTTTTTTAGTGGAAAATTTTCTGAGAACTTGCATTTGTAAAAATATTTTTTCAAATCTGTAAAATATTCTATGAAAGAAGATTTCTTTTTTTTATAATCAAGTACCTATAGGTGGTAGGTGCTAGGTACCTATGTGAAGTTCTGTGAAAATTCTGTGAAATAGTTAATTTTTTTGTCATTTCGCGATTTTTTTTTTTTTTTTTTTTTAAGTAGTGCAATTGAAGCTGAGTAAAAAGATTCTCTGAAATTTTGTAGGTAAAAGAAGTTTCTGTTTTTTTTCTTTTTGTCAATTTTTCTGATGTCATGAGAAGTTCTCTAAAAATTTTATGTGCAGAAAAATATTCGTAAAAAATTTGAAAATTCACCGTTACCATATTTTCATAGTTTGTAAAATGAAAAATTTCCACAAAATATTCATAATTTTTCAATGACATTTCGTCAACATATTAAAGTGTTTGCCAAAATTTTATGCCCAAATCTTTTCTCAATATTTTAATCGAAATTGTGTTGAAATTGTTATCAAAACTTTTTATCGAAATTTTTTTTCAACAATTAGATGAAAAATGTTCTTGTAAAAATTTTCATCAAAATTTCTTCTCTACATATTTTTTAAAATAATTTTTTATAAAATATTTCATCATAATTTTTTTTTAATTTTATCTAAAACTTGTTGTCAAAATGTTTCAAATTTTAAATTAAATTTTTTGATGAAATTTTTATTAAAATTCATTTTTTAGCATATTTTATGGAAGGATGAGAAGTTGTGGACCTGTACTATGGTTACATTTGTAGTTCTTCGAGAAAATCAACTCCCTATAAAAGTTTCTATTTCTTCGGAAATAATAAAAAATCGACGACCCCCCCTCCCTCCACTTCTTTGTAAAATCGATTTTACAAAATAAACAATTTTTTTGATAAGCTTATTAATGAAAACGTCAGCAAAAAATTACTAGTGAAAATAGCACCACTTGAAAATGCCAAAAACGAAACCACGATACCGGGCAGGTGGTCAATTCTCCAGTTAAAAATCTTCGCTCGCCATTTCACAATTATCTTTTAATATTGAAATTTTCTATCACTCACAGCGGAATAAATTTATTCCCTTTAAGTAGATATATTTTTTATTAAAAAAAAAATCAGTCTACTACCCCTCGAAAAAAAAAAAAATCCAAATACGCGAGTCATTTACAATTGAAATGAAAGAGCAGCTCTAAATTCACAATATGAAAACGTCAGAGGAAGCAAATGGCTTTGACGGCAGTTATTAAACGCCAGACAAAAATAAATTATTCCGTTATTTTGATTTAAAGCGCAGTTATGTTTGTTTTAGTTGTTTCGCTAGGTCGGGGTACGTACAAACAGGGTTGATATGAGACGAGACGAGCGAATTTTCACGCACCCCCCGCGACGTCTGGGTGGCTGGTTGAGGTATTTGGGGGGAATATGGGGGGTGAACGAAGGGCACGTATACGGTTATAATTTCAAAATTAACTTATAGTTACTCGATGTGTACGAGTTTACGTAGGTTTGCCAAAGTGGTGGAAAATTATATTCGCGTCGACGAGAGAGACGAGAGACGAGTCGACTCGACTCATGTCAGCGAGGACAATAAAAGCTCCCAAAATTTTAACTGTAATTATTAACCGAATTGTATGTGTGGGTGCTTAACTTAACGAACGAACGTCTCGTTAAAAATGAAAATCGCCGTTGCAATGTTAACTTAATAACGACTTAGGTTCGGTTACGTGCTTCGGTTAACACGTGTAAAACTACGAAGAGTCTGCAGCCTAAGCTGATACCGCCATTGGAAAAAGATAGACAGACTACCAAGCAGAACAAAAGTTTAATCCGGGTCCATTCTGGGTGTATCTTTTAATTGACAATGATATAGAATTCGGTCTGTGTATTGAAGAGGGTCGTCACGTGCTAAAAGAGCTTTTATACCTTTTTTGGCGATTTTTTTCCCTCATCGTACGAACGGTGAAATTGTTCCATACTTTTTGGAAATTGAAAAGTTTAACCGGGCTATTATTTATTATTTAGATACCTTGTAGCGTAGGTATATAGTTCAAATTACTCGAGAGAAAGAAGGAGAGTCACCGTGTGTAAAATTTCAAGATCTATGACGCGTCGTACTCGCATAATTAATCATTCTTCACTTTATAGGCGCTCTTGGCTCTTATTAAAAACAAAATCCACTCGAATGGTTTAATTTATTTCAAACTTCTGAACGTCTAGGCGCTGTGTGCTGTTGGCAAGTGCGTTTACAAGTTGGTAATAATTTTCTGCGTAGAGTTTTTCCATGTTATACAACAGCGTATCTCGTACGTTCGTATATAAGCTCGGATAATTTACGTTAAATTGCCTACGTGTACGTTAAAAGTGGCTTGTTTCGAGGGTTAAGTGTTTTTGGACGTTTATAAAATTATGTACTTTTGATTTATTGTTTATACGGAGTGCTCTAATTGTGGTTGAGAAGTCGAGAAGAGAAGGCAGAATTGATCAAATTTAGGGGAAAAATTGTGCAAGGAAAAACACAAAATTTCAAAAAATTGTTTTCAATGAAATTATAAAAATTTGAATTACGCAGAATTTGAAAAAAAAAACTGTTTTCTTTTCAAGTTGTGCAATTTACATCTGAATAAAATTTCAGAAAAATCTGGTTTCTTCAAAATTAAAAAAAAAAAATCATCACAAAATTTGAAAAAAAAAATCTTCTTGAATCAAATTTATATCGAAGAAATTTCAATAAAAATTTAAATTGGTGTAAAAAAAACTTTTTTGTGCGAGATTTTAAAAAATTTTATTAAAAATATCAAAAAATTCTTCATAATCTAATTTGAAAAAATATAGCTTGAAAATTTTTAAAAAACTCGACCAAGTTTCAGAATATCTGACAAAATATTTAAAAGTCATCAATTTTTCTAAAAAAAAAATCCAAGTTTCAGAAGGTCTGGTAAAATGTCTAAAAAATTGAAATCCAGATCTAAAAAAATGTTTATAAAAAAAAATCAAAAAAATTTTCATGGTTTAAAAAAGTGTTTTGTTATTTAGATGAAAATTCTAAAAGTTTGAAAATTAGAGTTTAAATAAAATTTAAAAATCCATGTTTATCAAAAAAAAATCATGAAATTAAAAAAAGTTTTTTTTATGAAATTTGAAAAAAAACAGAAAATTTTAAACATCCTAAAAATTGTATTTCTACAATTATTCATTAAAACTCCAACAAAAGTTATTCTTTTTACGCAAAATCTGCTTACAAAAATATTTCAAAAAAAATTGTTTTGAAATTTTTTTTAAATCAAAATTTTGAAAAGTTGAAGTTTAAGTAAAATTTGGAAAAATCTAAATTATCAAAATTTGAGAAAAAAAATCCTAACAAAATTCCAAAAATACGTTCGATAAAATTAAAACCTAAAAAAATGAGTGAAAGGTAAAAATGATTTTTTTTTTAAAATAACCCAAATAACTGTGTTCAATACAATTTTGAAAAAATTATCAGAATAAAATTTCCAAAGAAAATTTTTGAAAGGACAAAAAATCGTGATGCTGTTCTAAATAGCGAATTGAAAATTTGAAAATGATAAAGAAAATTTTTTCATGCGTTTTATGCTTGAATATTACTCGAATTTTCAACTGATCTGACAAATTTTAAAATTTTGAAAAATAGTTTAATACCAGGAATAGACGTTTTCACATCCACGTTTGCTCAACTTTTGATTCGGATTTTTCAAAAATAGTTTTGAAATTAGACTGTTTTGTATTGTTTAGAATTCATTTCATTTTTGCATTCACGATGAATCTGCCCAATTTTCCATTTCGAATTTATTGCTCAAAATCATCGCCAATTTCTTCAAATATGGTCGAAAAGAAAATATTTCAGGTTGTTTGAAGTCTAATTCTTCATGCTACGTGAGCTTTCCATAATCCAGTCAATTTTTGACACACTGAAGAAATTTCTTCAACGAAACACTTCTGTAAAAAATTTCATATTTTGGAAGAAAAATGTTGAATTTTTTTCGTTGAAAATAATAACGAATGCAGGGTTTAGACGTAACATTATATTGTATTCTATAATTGTAGAAAAAAATAATAATACGAAAGATATTTCAACTGTTCTAGGACAACCCTCGCGAATACTCTAACTGAAAGATGTGGACCTTTTTTCTCTGTTGTCTTGTTTTCTTCACGTAATGAAAAATTGTCTAGTTGAATGTTTTATATAATACGTAGGTACAATAGAAGTGTGTAATTTTGTCGGTTGGAGAGTTTTTTATTTTATGTATGCAAAGTACGTATATTATAGTGAGCTTTTACGATTTGTGTTCGTGATGTAATTAATCAAATTAAAATGTTCTGTGTGGTTATTGTGTACACGTATACTGTACGTATGTATGTACCATGTAGACTGGGATCGGGGCAGGGGATGGGGCGCGCGCGAGAAAAAAAAACACCTACCGAATACCGCAAGTGCGAAGAGTGCTTTTTGAAGGTAGTAAGAATCGTTATTTAACGCAAGTAATAATTAAAATTCTTCGTGTTGGTTGTTTCTTTTTTTTTTGTGGTTGTCGTTGGTGTGTGTTGTGTGTTGTAATTCTCGTTATTTTTTATAATCATTTTTCATTCACGTGTTTTTTATACGGGCGTGCGACGCGACGCGTTTGGACGGTTTTATAATTTTTACATTTGTTAGCGACACATGTTTTTAGCCGAGCTTTCGAAGCTGCGAAGTTTACTTTGCTTGCGGTTCGGTTGCGTGAAGATCCCATTTTTTAAAAACCGTATTGTGCATGTTCGAGGGTTTCGAAAGAAGTATTATTGTTTTGGATTCGAGGTGTTGATTTAGCGTGTGATGCGGAAATACGTAAACGTATTTTTAGTTAATTTTTTTCGTCGTTGAAGACGACTTTTTTAATGAAATTATTTGCTAATTTTATGATTGATTTTATGTGCCTATTTAAGTAGAATTTTTGAGAGTTGAATTTGAGTGCGTTTCTTCGAAATTTTTTCTTGTCTTTTTTTAAAAAATTATTTTTAAATAATTATCTGTCAAAAATAACCAGTCTTTGATTTTTTTTCTCATAAAAATAATATAATATATTTTAAAACTTTTCATTATTTTTTCTCGTGAATTTTTCAAATTTGTGAATTATAGAAAATCTATCCAATAAAAATTTTCGCAGAATTATTCATTAACACATTTTTTTTAAATCACAATTTAGTGAGAAAAAGTTGATGAAAATGTTGACGTGGAATTTTGATTAAATGATTGGGAAAAAATTTGACAAACATTTTTGTTGAGGTAGCAACTCTTGATAAGTTTTTTTTTCATTTTTTAAAATTTATATTTTATTTTTTTTACTGAAATTATTTGCTAATTTATTATTCATTATTCGATTTTATGTGCTTATTTAGATTTTTTGATAGTTAAATGAGTCGTTTTCTTCAAAATTTTTTCTTGCTTTTTTTAAAAAAAAAAATTGTCAAAAATAATAAAATTAGTCTTTTATTTTTTTCTCATAGGTAAAAATACATTATACTTATTTTAAAATTTTTCAATATTTTTTTCTTTCTTGTTAATTTTTTTTCATCATTGATGAATAGGTAAGGTAGAATAAAAATTGTGAGTTTTTTTTTTTTTTTTTTTAAATCCCTATTTAGTGAGAAAAAATTAATGAAAATTTTGACGTAGAATTTTGATAAAATGATTGATTTTTTAAAAAAATTATAATAGATAAGTAATTATTTTTGAAAAATTCTGCTCAAAAATTATTTTTATCTTGAGAATCACCATAATTATGAAAAAATCTCTTCGAATAAAGTTATTTGGCATAAAAAAGTACCTTTTTGCATGAAAAAATAAATAATAATAATAAACAAACACGAGAAATCAAAAAAAAAAAAAAAAACTTCCAAAAAACGAGAAATTTCATTCCTGCTGAAGATTTGAAAAATAATCTTAAAAAATTACCTAGAGGATTTCTTATTTAAAAAAAAAAAAAAAAGAGAAATTTTTAGAATTTTTTTTCCTAAAAAAAAAAATGGGAAAAATAATCTACAATCTAAAAGGTCGAAAGAATTCTTATTTCAAAAAAAGTAAAAAAAAAAAGTGGAATTGAAATTTTCTATAATAGAATAATAAACGTTAATTTTTATTCAAAAAATTAAGCGATTTTTTTATTCTTCAAATTTTTCATAAAAAATTTTTTTTAAATCGTGTTATTATAAGTTAGGTATTTCAAAATAATCAAGAAACTTCTTCTAAAAAAAATAATAAAAAATACCTACATGAATTATACTTAGACGTCAAAAAAATTAAAAACTCTGTCCCGTCCTTCAAAATAATTCTTTTTCATTGAAAAATATTTCTACTCCAAAAAATAAGAAATTTTATCTTGAAAAAAAAATTGAAAAAATATCCAAAATGTTGGAAGCTGTTTTACCAAAAAAAAAAAAAAAAAAAAAAAAAAAATCGAAACATTCTTCTCAAAAAATATTTTGAAGTAATTTTTACTCTTGAAACTTCGAGAATTTTTTTTCTCAAAAAAAAATTAAAAATATTTTTAATACCGAAAAATTGAGAAATTTCCTCTCAAAAAACCTAAAATACGTATTTTTTATTTTTTTTTTAAAAAAAGGAAGATTTTTCACTCAAAGAAAAAAATTTGAATTTAATCAAGAACTGAGAAGAAAGATTGCTGTCCAAGCAAAGCGAGGCCAAAATTTTCAAATAAATTATCATTTTGAATTTAAAAATAATATTATGCATTTTCTGAATAAATTTAAAAAATCCTGAGAAATCTGGGGTACATGTTACACCTTTTGAGAAACACTGTCTTATACTATTACAAATCATAAATTAAAAAAAATTGAAATTGGGCTCACGAGGACCAATTGACCTCTTACCTTACCACAGCCTTTTACTTAAATTTTTTTGTTCTCAATTTCTACGAATTTCGCGACAAGATCAAAAATCCAATTCTAAGAATGCATCGATTCATTTGAAAATTAAAAAATAAAAAATATCAGATTTGCACGCGAATCGTTCATTTAAAAGGGTGACGAGGCGAGCAGTACTGGGCAACAGACGAAGCGATAAAATTCTTCTCGGTCGGCACGACCGACGTAGACGATCGATCTTTGACCAAGTCATACTCGCCGAATCACCCTGTACAGTGAGAAAAGCTGTTGTTGTGTGTAATCAGATAGTATATTACAACGACTCGCCATATATCGGATACAGCAACTCGACCATGCGAGACCAATACCAGAATAAAAACCTGTTTACTTTGTCGAGACTGCTGGAACAGAGAGAAAAAAAAAACCAGATTCATACTCAAAGATCTCGGATGGTGGTACTATGTGTACTGGGCGCATTATCCGATACTACAGCATAGTACCTACCACATGTAATATGTATAAAAACCTTACATGTACATTCGTATAAATACGAACTACTTTAAAGACAGATTAAATATTTATGTAGCGAGCTTAGACTTGTAGATAAGGGTTGGCAGGGGTGGGCTGGAATTTTTTCTTTCGACTTAAATACTATACACAAGAAGCGTGAGAATTAGCATAACGAAGAGTTAAACTAATACGAAATTCAATTGCGCAACGATTTAGCAGCTTTATGACGAAAACGTGGTGAAGGGGTGGGGATCAGGGGAGCTTTTGTGTATAAGGTGTTTTCTCGGGTTAGCAAAATTGTTACAAGGATGAGGGGATGAGGTAGAAGGTGCGATTCTCGAGTAGTATAGGTAAACAAAGTAACGAGGAATTGGCTGTGTTTTACGAGCGTTTAAAACAGCTAAATAGAATTTACATAGGGATTCTATTCATAGGACGACAAAACGATGCGGTACGTACCAACCACGGCGGCGGTGGAACGTTTGAGGGTGTTAATCAAACTACACGAGCGGTAACAAAACGACGAAAATCTTTAACTGGTTCGCACCTTTCAAAGGCGACCAAATTTTTTGTCTGCTCCAAATGTGGAACTGCGAATGCGAGAGAAATGCTCCACGGTTTTGTTTCGATTGTGAATTAAAATCGCTTCGCACCTCTAGCGAAGCTGTATTGTATAACGCTTCGCTGACGAAGCTCCCCACATTTCGGGTGCTTTCCACAGCTTCGCAGAGGTTCTACGCCAGGATACTATAGTATTCCAAAGCGTAATAATTATTTTAGAAAAGGGGTGCGCGATGCCGCGGAATGCACCACTGTAAAGAATTGTGTTTTCAAAACAAAGCCTTGTCCGGTATTAAACTGCGAACAGACGGTATAATACGAAGCTGGCGTCTTTGTCCGCGCCCATTTCAGTATATAATTGCGGCGTATACACGGGGACGCGATGAGTACACCCCCGAGGCCCCCCTTACCCACCGTCTTTAGATGCATTTTCGTACGACTTGCATCCCCTTGCTTTCGGTTTTCCTCGTTGGTGCGCAATTATCGAGTAAATCTGTATATGCGCCAGAGGTGTCGACAAGAAGGTCATTACATGTGTATGTATTTGCAAATTACGCTATTGTTCTTGGATAGCTTGGTGTGGGTGTGTGTGTGCTGTACTTTTGCCTTTCGCCTTGTTTGTATATGTGCAAATGTTGGCACTTGAGTAAAAACCACTTTGCGATTCGGTGTAGTCATTTATATAGACGTGCAGTGCTTCGAGTACAAAGACTTAGTGTACGTAAATACGAGAACAGAGAGATAGATGATAGAGGAAGATATAGAATAATGATGAGAGGCGTTTGAACGTTAAATAAGATTATCGTTTAATTAATAAACGTGAAAGTATGGAAAGATAATGAAAGGATACAAGGAGAAGGCGAATACTCTGATAAATGAAATCATAGATTAACCTATAAATAGGTGGCCATCTCTTATGTGAAAAAGTCTCGTCCTGCTTTTAGCCAATCGTAAAAAAAAGTTGTACAATTTGGTGAAAGAGGGCGTCTTGAAGTGAACATGCGCGAGTGCGTGTGATAAGTCTGTGACCTTCCTCTTCCAATCCTAAAAATGATGCTACATAACCGCCATCTCTGAAATAGTTCCATAACACCAGCTTCTTGTTAACAAAATAAGCGACACTTTTAATAATGCATATCATTTTTTGAGGTATACAATCTACATCATTTTGTGGGGTACGATCGTACATCATTTTTTGATGTGTACAATCTTACATCATTTTGTGAGGTGTACGATCGTAAATCATTTTTTGAGGTGTACAATTGTACGTCATTTTGTGAGGTGTATGATCGTACATCACTTCGTAATGTTGTACGATCGTACATCATTTTTTGAGGTGTAAGATCGTACATCATTTTTTGAGGTGACGATCATACAAGATTTTGTGAGGTGTACAATCATACATCATTTTTTAAGGTGTACTATCGTACATTATTTTTTGATGTGTACAATCTTACATCATTTTGTGAGGTGTATGATCGTAAATCATTTTTTGAGGTGTACAATTGTACGTCATTTTGTGAGGTGTACGATCGTACATCACTTCGTAATGTTGTACGATCGTACATCATTTTTTGAGGTGACGATCAAAAAAGATTTTGTGAGGTGTACAATCATATATAATTTTTTAAGGTGTACTATCGTACATCATTTTTTGATGTCTTATGGCCATACATCATGTGGTGAGGTGTACAATTTTACATCATTTTTTAGGTGTACGATCGTACATCACTTTTTGAGGTGTAAGATCATACATCATTTTTTGAGGTGTACGATCATGCATCATTTTTTTAGATGTGTGGTCGTACATCATTTTATGATGTTCTACGGTCATACATCATTTGGTGAGGTGTACGATCATACATCTTTTTGCGAAGTGTACAATCGTAAATCATTTTTTGAGGTGTACGATCGTACGTCATATTTTGAGGTGTACAATCGTACATCATTTTGTGAGGTGTACGATCGTACCTTATTTTTTAGGTGTACAATCTTACATCATTTTTTTGAGGTGTACGATCATACATCATTTTTTGAGGTGTACGATCGTACTTTATTTTTTAGGTGTACGATCGTACATCACTTTTTGAGGTGTACGATCGTACATCACTTTTTGAGGTGTACGATCATGCATCATCTTTTTAGATGTATGGTCGTACATCATTTTATGATGTTCTACACTCATACATCATTTGGTGAGGTGTACGATCATACATCATTTTGTGAAGTGTACAATCGTAAATCATTTTTTTAGGTGTACAATCGTAGATCATTTTTTGAGGTGTACGATCATACATCATTTTTTGAGGAGCACAATCATACATCATTTTGTGAGGTGTACAATCGTACATCATTTTGTGAGGTGTACGATCGTACATCATTTTATGATGTTCTGCGGTCATACATCATTTGGTGAGGTGTACGATCATACATCATTTTGTGAGGTGTACAATCATCGTACATAATTTTTTTAGGTGTACAATCGTACATCATTTTTTGAGGTGCACAATCATACATCATTTTGTGAGGTGTACAATCGTACATCATTTTGTGAGGTGTACGATCGTACTTCATTTTTTAGGTGTACAATCTGACATCATTTTGTGAGGTGTACAATCATCGTACATCATTTTTTGAGGTGTACAATCGTACAACATTTTTTGAGGTGCACAATCATACATCATTTTGTGAGGTGTACAATCGTACATCATTTTGTGAGGTGTACGATCGTACTTCATTTTTTGAGGTGTACAATCATACATAATTTTGTGAGGTGTACAATCGTAAATCATTTTTTGAGGTGTACGATCGTACATCATTTTATGATGTTCTACGGTCATACATCATTTGGTGAGGTGTACGATCATACATCATTTTGTGAGGTGTACAATCATCGTACATAATTTTTTAGGTGTACAATCGTACATCATTTTTGAGATGCACAATCATACATCATTTTGTGAGGTGTACAATCGTACATCATTTTGTGAGGTGTACAATCTGACATTATTTTTTGAGGTGTACGATCATACATCATTTTGTGAGGTGTACAATCATGGTACATAATTTTTTTAGGTGTACAATCGTACATCATTTTTTGAGGTGCACAATCATACATGATTTTATGAGGTGTACGATGATACATCATTTTGTGAGGTGTACAATCATCGTACATAATTTTTTTAGGTGTACAATCGTACATCATTTTTTGAGGTGCACAATCATACATCATTTTGTGAGGTGTACAATCGTACATCATTTTGTGAGGTGTACAATCTGACATTATTTTTTGAGGTGTACGATCATATATCATTTTGTGAGGTGTACAATCATCGTACATAATTTTTTTAGGTGTACAATCGTACATCATTTTTTGAGGTGCACAATCATACATGATTTTGTGAGGTGTATAATCGTAAATCACTTTTTGAGGTGTACGATCATACATCATTTTGTGAAATGTACAATCGTACATCATTTTTGAGGTGTGCAATCGTATATTATTTTTTTAGGTGTACAATCGTACATCATTTTTTGAGGTGTATGATCGTATGTACATTATTTTGTGAGGTGTACAATTGTACATCATTTTGTGAGGTGTATGATCGTACCTCATTTTTTGAGGTGTACGATCTTACATTATTTTGAGTAGTGCAAGATCGATCGTTCATCATTTTGTGAGGTGTACGATCATACGTCATCAAATGAGAAAAAAATTGAGGAAATATATCTCTTATTTTTAAGAATATCAGGTAGATAGTTTTTCAAAATTTGGCGAAGGGGTCCAATTGAAAATTTTTTCAAACATAAGTTGTAGATTGAGGTCCAAGGAATTATTTTTGCTGTTATTAAAATTTTGATTAACCCCTTCCTTTTCCTCCAATTTTGCATAATGCGGCCTGGATACTTATATTATTGAAAACTAGTGGAGGTACAGGTCCAATTGAAAAAATTTCCAAACAAAAGTTGTAGCTTGGAGTCGTGGAAATAATTGTAGTTATCGCAAAAATTTCGATTAGACCCTTCCCCCTAAAATTTTCTGTGGTGGATCTTCAACTCAAAATTAACCTCCCTCTCGGGGATTTTGTCAAAATCAGAGGTATTTTCCCCTCACCCTACTCTAATTGATGTGGAGTCCACTACTACTTTTCATTTGAAACTACCCACACTATAATTTTTTTGAACTTATTTACTGATTTTTCCTTCTTTCAATTTTTCAAACTCAAAGACACTCGTCTCGTTTAAAATCAAAACTGCCAAGAAGAGTTTACAAAACGATCTCCTTTCTACGTTTCTTAGTTCCACATTTTTGACAGAACGCGGTCAAATTTCCCAACTGGCGTAGAATTTCTAAAATTAATTACCTCCCGGAAACATTGTAAGTCTTGTAAGGCTAAAAACCACATCCACATCCACATGCACGTCTCAGCCTTGTTCTTTTCAATTTCCTACTGTAAACAAAAACACATATTGGAGCACCTGTCGAAACACTCTGTATAAACAAGAGTATAGAATGCGAGTTTATCTCACGTTATGTTATGGTGGTCTCCCTGCATCATCTGTTTGGCTTTTTCTACTTCTTCTTCTTCAAAGATATTATGTATAACAAGGTGTCATCCAAGGCGGTGAACTTTTCACGTGCCTCGTAGTCGATATGCGTAATTAATCGAGAACAAGAAGATAGGGACTAGATGACCATCCGGATGGTAATGTCATTGGTCTCAAAAACACAACTCGTCGTAAAATTTTACGCTTTTATTCTCTGAAAAGGACTTAGGATTCGATTAACAAAAGCACAAGTATAGCTTCTTTAGCCGAAAAGCTAATCAAATCGGCTGATGGGCATCTTACACACGTACTTCTCTCGCTTGTCTAACCGCCAAGCCAGGCTGAGGCTTTGGTCGGCAATTGTTTTAACGAACTGATAATGTCGACGATAAGATTTTATGGGCTGTGAAATTGAATCCGGGCACAGAAGCGATTGGTAAACACAGTAGAAATTTTTCACGCCTTTTTAGCTAAATCCTTTACGCGAATATGGTGTGGGAAAAATTGCAATTTTGATGCATATCCGGATCCATGTATGATGGAAAAACATTCGACGTAATTAATCTGGTATGGTAAAAAGTTCACGAACTGGCAGACAGTGCGGATAGACGCGATTAAGTAAACATATCGGCATACTGTGTAAAAAATGCCTTTTCTACGCGTGTGTGGAAGGAAAAAAAAGAAGAGAGATTATACCTACTATGTAGATTACAGATGATTAAAAAACATTGCGCCAGAGTGAGAGAGAAACACGAGTAAACAAAGCATCAAAATGGTTAATTCTACGATATAGGCGTCCTTTAGGCTATCGATACATTGTTATTATACAGTTGCTAGCTCGGCGCTTTTTTTCCGCGCGTTTTTTCCTTCCTCCATTGCGTACTTTCTGGCTTTCGTATAATAAAATATTGTGAGATAATTCAGATTACGCTGATTATCTTGTCTGCGACGTGAAACATGGTATTCTTTACCCATAAAAAGATCATTGTTTATGTTGTGAAACGGCGTCCGTGTTTGGAACGCTATACGTTCGTGGCTTGTGCAAGATTAAAAAGCGTGTTTATGATGTGTCGTATAGTATACGACTGTATTAGAACGGGTAATTTACTATTTTTTTTTTGGTTGGAATTGGTTCGAGGAAACTGCGTACGGAGTGATTTATCGGTAACGATTTAAAAATAAACTCATTTTTTTAGTATATTTTTTAGGTTAGAAATTGGATGAGATGAAAAATATTTTTTTGAAAAAGAAAAGGTTATCAAAAAATAAATTTTTGGAAAAGATTTTCTAAAAAAAATAAAATAAAATATATCATATTATTAGAAAAAACAAAATTATTCTTGGAGAAGAAATTTTTAGAGAGAAAAAAAAATTCCAAAAATTTAAATAAAATATCGATTAGTGATTTTGTCAGAAAACACTTTATTTTCTAGAAAATAATTTTTTAAAGCAACATTGCTATTCTTCTCAAAAAAATCAAAATAATATATATTTTCTCTAAACCTTTCCTTGAAAAAATTTACCTCAAGAATGTTGAACGAGTATTTTCTCAGAAAATAAACAATCTACCTATTTTTTTTTCATTGATTTTTTTGAAAAAAAAAAAAAATCTTTGAATTTACATCTGAAACAAACCTTGAAAACACCTTATTTTCTCGAGAAAAAAATTCTGAAAAAATTTTCATACATGGAAGAAAAATTTTTGAGTAAAATTTTCTAAAAAAGATTTGAATGAAAGAAAAAATAAACAAAAATGATAAGTACCTATTCTAAAAAAATGAATTTCTGGAAAAATTTTCTAAAAAAAAATTATACTTACCAAGAAATACCTCCTGATGAATACTCATTTTTTCAGAAAAGAAATTTCTTTAAAACAGTTCATATAAAAATTAAAAATGGCTTCCTCAAAAAAAATATATAAGTTATATATATCTGAAAAAATTGTGAAAAATTGCCTCAATTTTAAAATAGTTTGAGTTTGAAAAAGTTTATGGATTTTTTTTTTTTTTTTTTTTTTTTTTTATGAAAAAGTTGCCTTAGAAAAAAATTCTTAACAAAATTTACTTAAACCCAAAATACCTCGTGAATACCAATCTTCTTCAAAAAGTAATTTCTGAAAATAGTTTTCTCAAAAAAAAATAATGAAAAAAATTTCTAAAAATATTAACTAAATTTAAAAAACTACTTACTGAAAAATGACTTTCTCAGGGGAAAAAATTCCAAAAAAATGCTTTGTAATTCTAAAAAATAAACATACCTATTGGGAAAAATCTGCCTAAAATATACTTTTGGGAAGGAATATGTACCTATTTTGAAAAAAATGTAAAAAAAAAAATCTCCAAAAAATTTCTGAAACAATTTTCTAAAAAAAAAAAGTCAAGGTTGAAGAAGTTACCCAAAGGTGGCTACAAGCTAGTGAATAAATAAGTTGTGAAAAGTAGTTATTTGAAAAATTGGTCATGGAAATAGTGAAGAAGTAGTGATTTTGGAGTAGAAACAGTGAAAAAATCGAACTGGAAATTTAAAAAATTAATTTGGTCTAGAAACAAAACAGCTAAATTTTTATTCGTATTTGTAACACCCATAGATTGTTTTCCTGCTGTTTCAACATTTTTCTGTAATAAATGTGGATCCCATTTGGGGGGGGGGGGGGGTCCTGAAATTTTATAATAATAGGTACCTAGTGAAAAAAGTAGAGAAATACTTATCGATTTTTGTCAAAAAAAATCCTATGTAGACACCATAAAATCTATCGAAGTATGATTTTCTCAAGAAAAAAATTTTGAAAAAAAATCAGAAGGATCACGTGAGAAGTAAATAATAATTTTTAAAAAATCTAAAAGAATTTTCTAAACTTCATAGGTAATTTATTTTTTCCAATTTTTTTTTTTCAATTAATTAATCTAAGAGAAGAAAGTTCTAAAAATAATTTTGTAAAAAGAAAATTCATCAGAAAACAATTCCTTCAAAAATGATTCTCTCTCAAAAAAAGAGAGAGAATATTTTCTCAATAAATTTAGATTTAACACTTCCTTATAAATGAGAAATAAATTCTCTTGAAAAGTTCCCGAGCAGCACAATCGAAAAATTATCGAAATAAAAAATCGACAGAATATCGAATTCGATAAAGTGTTGCGTTAGTTCCGCCTAAATTGTGAAATTATCTTTCGATATATAGATAGATTATCGACGAATTATAGTTAGCAAAAATTTCGAGATTATAGTAAGATATTTTATCGATATTATATCTATAATATCGAAAGATAATTTCACGATTCAGGTGGAACTTTTGCGACACTTTATCGAATTCGATATTTGTCGATTTTTTATTCCGATTTTTCGTCTTTTACTAGCTTTTTTCTATAATTAAAAATCATTAATTAGCATAATTAATACATTAAACTATGCCAAAACACATTATTCATGTTACGGTAAGAGGGTCATTTCAGAAAAAGTCAAAAAAAATTATAAAAAATCTGCGACCCGTGGGGCTTGAACCATCTACCTCCTGCATGGTAATCCTCTTCCTTACCACTATGCCATACCTTATCATTGAGGAATTAGCAATAAAACGCTTATAATAGGCAGTTTAGTACTTCCAGACATGTTGGACTTTTTCACCAATTTGGAAATAATTTCAAATATCGTTACAAAATCGTTGAAAAATCGTTCGACAAATTTCAGATTATTTGTCGATAATGTAGTTTCAAATATCGCCACAAAATCGTTGAAAAATCGAATTCGAGGAATTTCATATTACGTGTCGATAATATAGTTTCAAATATCGTCATAAAATCGTTGAAAAATCGAATTCGAGAAATTTCAGATTACGTGTCGATAATAAAGTTGTAAATATGTTCACAAAATCGTTAAAAAATCGAATTCGATAAATTTCAGATTATTTGTCGATAATATAGTTTCATATATCGTCACAAAATCGTTAAAAAATCGAAATCGAGAAATTTTATATTACGTGTCGATAATATAGTTTCAAATATCTTTACAAAATCGGTAAAAAATCGGATTCGATAAATTTAATATAATCTGTTGATAATATAGTTTCAAATATCGTCAAAAAATCGGTAAAATATCGAAGTCGAGAAATTTCATATAATCTGTCGATAATATAGTTTTAAATATCGTCATAAAATCGTTGAAAAATCGAATTCGAGAAATTTCAGATTACGTGTCGATAATAAAGTTTTAAATATCTTCACAAAATCGTTAAAAAATCGAATTCGAGAAATTTCAGATTATTTGTCGATAATATAGTTTCAAATATCGTCACAAAATCGTTAAAAAATCGAAATCGAGAAATTTTATATTACGTGTCGATAATATAGTTTCAAATATCTTTACAAAATCGGTAAAAAATCGGATTCGATAAATTTAATATAATCTGTCGATAATATAGTTTCAAATGTCGTCAAAAAATCGGTAAAATATCGAAGCCGAGAAATTTCATATAATCTGTCGATAATATAGTTTTAAATATCTTTACAAAATCGTTAAAAAATCGAATTCGATAAATTTAATATTCTTTGTCGATAATGTAGTTTCAAATATCTGCACAAAATCGGTGGAAAATCGGAATCGATAAATTTAATATTCTTTGTCGATAGTATCGTTGACGAATATCGTCATAAAATCTTAATAATATCGAATTCGATAGTTTTTAGATTTTTTGCCTATGAAATTGTACCGATAAATCTTTATAATATCGTGAGAACATCTATAGATTTTCAAACGATTTTTTATCGATACGTTACATCTTCCGATATTATCGATCGAGTGTGCCGCTCGGGTTATATCCACGCGAAAAAAAAACATAAAAAAAAAAAATTGAAAAACTATTCTCTTTAAAAATGAAGTTGCTAGAAACAATTTTCTGAAATCATTGCTCTGGAAAAAAGTCCCACAGAAAGAATAATATTTCTGAGGAAAACGGCCGGGAAAATTAAAAAAAATATATTTTTCCAAAAAAAAAAAAAAAAAAAAAAAAATGGAACACTTCTACCTACCTACTTTGAAAAATTTTACATCAGAAAAAATCACTTTCGATGTTAGTATGCTTTTCTCAACAAAAAAAAGTTGATTTTGAAAAAAATTTCTGAAAAAGTTTATAGGTACCAAAAAAACCCCGAGGAAGTAATACTTAAGTTATGTAAATCAGTCATACATTTGTGGAAGAGTTTCTTAATAAATATTTTGAAGTGTTTTTCCTCAAAAAAAAAAAAAAAAAAAAAAAACCATTGGAAAAAATCTTGGAAAATGATTTTTTTAGGAAAATTTTTAGAAAAAATATATTCAAATGAAAATTTATTTTTAGAAACAGTTCTCTTGCAGGTAAAATGATTTCGTCAGGAAAAAGTCCATCAGTAAAAAATTTAGGAAATAACTTTTCAGAAAAAATACCCTATTTGTAAAGGGTGGGGAAAATACCAATAATTCATCATTTATTTTACTTCCACGTATCAAAATGTAAAATGTAAATGATGGAACATCCGGATTGATAAAATTCAGAAACATAGTCATTTTGATTTCGGGGGAAAACCCACATTACTAATCGACTAATTTATTAAAAATATCTCAAAAAAATCTTCATGTCCTTGCATGTAATTCTGAAGTTCTGCATAAATCTCAGCTTACTAAGAACGAACTAAGTATATCTTTTTAAAAGTACGCCAGTGATTTGGCAACACCGCAAATAATCGCTGTAAAAAAAGTCATATCCGTAACTTATTTACCAATGATACGGATAAAATAAGGCAGAATTCAGCAACACATGCGTTAACTAGACTCAAGGAAGGTGTTGGTAGTGCCATAGTGTACATATTATAATACATATAATAGAAAATACACATGATTCATCGTGCCTCTCATATATCACTTGAAAATGCATTGTTCAAACTACAAGCAAACTACCTTGACAACTTTCCATTCCCCCTTACATTCGCGTTCAGCAGGTCGTCCCAATCCCGAACTCTGGCTCTGGCTCGGTGTCGATTTCCAATTAAACAAAGCGTCGGGTCTGTTTTTATCTCTCCAATCAATGGAATAATATGCGAGTTATCCGCATACCAGCTTTATATAAAACAAGGCAATTAAACTATAAGATAAAACTAGTTGGTCATTACGGATACCTCTCTTCTATACAACATGTATAAAGACAATTAAGCGATTGTAATTGTATCAGGAAACATATTCTATCACCCAATCGCCACCTCTGTGTGGTGTACAACCAGCAACAGCAACACACTTCAGCGTCCAGAACGACGTCCGTCGTCCGCATATGTGTACTTACGTGTACTTATAATTGAAAGCAGCATTATAATTGTGTATGAAATGAACGCCCTTCGCCCATCGACGAGGGTACATATTAATTAGATTTCGCGAACCTGAGTCGGATATTTATACGTTTAACGTGCTAGTTTGTTAAACGCGACCAATAAATTTTAAAAAAGCCGAGAAGCAGCTGTTGGTGCGTAAGCCATTCATAGAAACGGATTGATTGGTCATGCTGAGAGATCTCGCTATACAACATAGCACTGGGCGGTAGAGTTGGAAATCATCGCGAAGCCGAGACCGAGATATCTTATTTTAAACTCGTACCTTGGCGGCCCCGGCATGCACCAGCACCAGTACGGCCTAGGCTTTGTAATATCATCGTTGTAATAAAGATGTTACACACCAAAGATATAACCATACAAGCCACCTCTCCGTGCCTCCTATCGAAAGGATACAGTTGGCAGACGAAATACCCGGCGAGCTCGTTTAGAAGGAGGGCCTACGAACCTCGTCCATTGTAATTACCCCGCTCACGCGATACGATACTCAACTTAATATCTTATTTTGCTATATCGAGAGAGATGACGTGTTTTGTCTGTTGTGGCTCGTTATTAGGTGCATTACATTCCTGTATCAGTTTTTCTGGTATCTGGTGTACTGCACTCTGTTTCATCGTTGAAGAGATATCATAAATCATAATGGTTCTTTGGCGAATTTTTTAGGCTACTGTAAAGTGGGCCTATTTCGATTTTTTTTTAAATTTTCACGTACTTCCAAAAATCAGTGTTGGAAGAGTGGAGTGGGAGTGGAGTAAGGAGTGGAGTGGAGTGCAATTTTTCGAATTGTTCGAAGGAGTTTTACAAGGAGTGAGAGTAAACTCCACAGAAGAAGAATGAGCACTCCAGGGAGTGGAGTATTTTTATAAAACTGAATGGCGTAAGGAGCAGAGTGGGAGTACCAAAAATTTGAATACTCTTAACTCCCACTTTTTTTTCACTTTATGACTGAATTTTTTTTTCTATTCACCTTGTTACTCAATACAATAATTTGTCAGGTATCTCAGATTATGAGTTGCAATTACAAAAATTGTATGTCAAATTGTCTAAATTGTCAATCAAAATTTTACAAAAAATGAAAAAAATCGATATTTTCAAGTTAAGGGGGGGGGGGGGGGCTATAATTTTTTTTTTGTTGAATGCATAGAGTTGACAAGCGGAATTTTCTAAGACCTTTGCATGACGTCAATTTGATTTTTCATCTATGAAGTTTTGAAGAAAAATTGGAAACTAATTTCATCTCGCTTTTTTTTTTACAAAAAAAATTAATTTTTGATTTTTAAAAAATAAAATGCATGGAGTTTTCAAAAAAAAAAAAATTATATTCATTTTGCATTTTAATGATGTCATTTTGTAGAAATTATTGATAAATTTTTTGGAAAATCAAAAATTTTAAGCGTTGAAATTGGAGAAAAACACGACTTTTTCTTAATGCCCCGTTTCCAGAAAAACTATGCAACCCACGAGGTTTTTCCTCAGAATGTTTTTTATTCAATACAGTCTGGTCTGTAGTCTGACCAGAGGGTTTTGTGAAATTCCTACTTTTTCCCCTGATTTTATCTAACTTTCTTATGAATTTCGTCTTAGTATTCCATTCAACTAGAAAGAAGTCGTCGGCAAATTATAATTTCGCGAAACCCTCTCGTCAGACTACAGACCAGACTGTACTGAATAAAAAAAATTCTGAGGAAAAACCTCGTGGGTTGCATAGTTTTTCTGGAAACGAGGCATTAAGAAGAAGTCGTGTTTTCTCCAATTTCAACGCTTAAAATTTTTGATTTTCCAAAAAATTTATCAATAATTTCTTCAAAATGACATCATTAAAATGCAAAATGAATATAATTTTTTTTTTTTTGAAAACTCCATGCATTTTATTTTTCAAAAATCAAAAATTTTTTTTTTTTGTAAACAAATGCGAGATGAAATTAGTTTCCAATTTTTCTTCAAAACTTCATAGATGAAAAATCAAATTGACGTCATGCAAAGGTTTTAGAAAATTCCGCTTGTCAACTCTATGCATTCAACAAAAAAAAAATTTATAGGCCCAACCCCTTAAAAACTAGAGAAACACAAAAAGAGGAGTGGAGTGGGAGTAAGTCGGAGTGGAGTTGGGAGTTTTGAGTTGAAAAGTCTCAGGAGTGGAGTGGAGTTGGAGTGAAGTGTTGATGTAAGTGAGGAGTGGAGCAGGAGTGGGAGCTAGGGTTGAAAAAAACAAGAAATTGGGAGTAAGAGTCGGAGTTCAAAGTTCAAAATCTAATCACTCTTCCAACACTGCCAAAAATTGAGGCACTAAACTGATATAACCTCCAATGTAGACCTCGACCATCCGATTTCTCGATTATCCGATTTCCTTTTATTTTTGCACATACGCGTGTACCTACGAGGCTACGACCTTATATTGATGCTTCAAAAAAATTCTGACAGGTATAACTTTTTTGGTGGAAAAATTTGAGAAAAATAATTTTTATTTCAAAGAAATGTTGAAAAAATTAGCAAAAAATATACCTATCAAAAAAAAAAATTGAAAATTTTTATTTTTCAAATAAAAAATTTATTTTCCAAATAGTAGGATTTTTTTTCTAAAAAATTCTATAATTTTTTTCAACTCAGAAAAAATAAAAAATTTTATTCCAAAAAAATTGGATTCATTTTTATTCAAAAAAATTATATTTTTTGCATCTATACTTCAAAAACTTTATTCCAAAATTTTCATTTTTTTTTATTCTGAAAAATTGTAAAACTTTTTTTTTTATTTCAAAAAAGTCAAAAATTTCTTTATTTTTATTCTAAAAAAAATCAGAAATTTTTTTATTTCAAAAAATTGTTATTTTTTTATTGTAAAAAACTGGTATTTTTTTATTCTAAAAAAGTGGTATATTGGATTCCAAAAAATTGAAATTTAAAAAAAAATTATATATTTACCTTGGTAAGTATTTTTTTTTACTTTAAAAAAATCAAAAATTTTATTCCAAAAAATTTAATCTGTATTTTTTACCTATTTTTCAAATTATTATAACCAAAATAAAATTTTATAGAAATTGAAAAAAAGAACTCAGTCAATCACAATTATTGAATGACGAGAAATGTCCTTTAAGTTTTGAACGAAAACTGAAATTATCTGAAGGTCACGTGGGTTTCTTTTGGGAAAACGAAAAAATGGTGTGGAAAATCCGAATTTTTTCAAGGTGGTTCCAAAGAATGTTTTATTCTAAGAGAATTTAAAGATTTTTTTTAAATTTTTGTTTTTTCGAGAATGTGAAATTTTCTTCTACAAAAAAATAATAGATTTTTTTTTATTCCAAAACTTGAAAAAAAAATCCAGATAATTGAGATTTACGATTCAGTAAGATTTTCTTCTCATAAAAATGAAAGATTTCAATTCATCTTATTAAACAATAAAAACGATTTTCTAGCAATACCTATTTCAGAAGAACCGAATGGTGGATCTATTTTCAAATAAAAACCGAAAAAAAGTTTGTACTTTTCTTAAAAATTGGACTAATTTTAGACATTCTGCCAGAAATTCTTAAACTTATATTTTTATAAAATCGACTTTATTTTTTTTGTACCTATCATAAAAACTGAGGGTTTTTTAAAAAGTGCTGGCTCAAAAAATTCAGATAAATATTTTTTTATTCCAAGGAAATTGGAAAAAAAAAGTTTTTCTTTTTCTATGAGAATGCGATATTTTCTTCTATAAAAAATTAGGTAAGAGATTTTTTTCCTTTAAAAATTTGAAAAAATATGTTCCCCCTAAAAAATTGAGATTTATCTTTTCAGATTTTTTTATCGAAAAAACTAGTATTTTTTTGAGAGATTTCATCCTAAAACAAAGAAGAGAATTTTTCTTTTAAACAATGTAAGATTTTTTTGCAATTTTGAAATTGAGATAACAGATTAATTAAAAAATTGTCTCCAAGAACGAGGGATTTCGTTCTAAACAGAAGAGGAGATTTTTTCTCCAAAAATATATTTTTTTTTCTTTCAAAATGAGTGATTTTCATTCTAAACAAAAATTAAGATTTTTTTCTGTAAAAAATTTGATATTTCCTTGAAAAACAACAACAAAAAACAACAATAATTCATTCTCCAAATAAGTTGTAAGATTTTTTATCCAGAAATTTGAGAAATATTTTGATCTCAGAAAAACAAAGAAATTTTCTTCTCCAAAGAATTTGTACAAATTTTTGGAAGCTGTGTCCCAAAATCGTTGGTATATAATTTCAAGGATACGGTTATTACTCGTAATATTTGAATAACGTAACATATTCGAAATACTCGCTAAGTAATATTTGTTCTCATGATGGTGCGAATTTTTCTACTCGAATAGGTACACAAAAGTATCTTCACTTTCGGCTTCAAAAAACGTGTGTACTCGTATTATACTTTTTGAAAAGAAATTAAATGAAACCTCTGGTACGATAGCACGAAACAATAGCTCTCCCTTCTTTCTCATTTTTTTTCCTCGTCAAGAACCAGAAGAAAAAAAACCAAAGCCATTGAAAACATATCCGGTCATACAGGAGAAAAAACATAGGGCAAAATACTCATCGTAGCAACAAGCGAAGCTGTGTTCACTTGATGGCCTTAGCTGCATTATAATGACGTAGCAACGACGCTCTCTCTCGTGCAGAGGATAGATTTCATAAAAAATATACACCCTCGTCCTCGTGGAGCAGGAGAAGAGAATCAGAGTCTGGCGAGGCTAATTTAATCGAGATTTTTTTATTTAATTTTTTTGAATTTGGTAGAAATTAAAAAACGAAGGGTGGACAAACGATAAGTCTTTGTGAATAACAAAAATGAAATATTTCCAAGTGAAAAATTATTTTTTTTGTAATTTTCATACACGAAAGAAGGAAACGTTGTGATAAGAAGAACAATATGATATAAAAGGGGGAATGTTTTCTTGGTATTTAGCGACGACAGTGAAAAATTTCCTACATTCTTCTGTCTTCTTGTAGCAAGAATTCTACCTTCTTACTCTTCTCGAGAATAATCTTAATCAATTTTTAGTTATCTCGAGCTCCGAGATAGATGCAGGAATTGCGCAAAAAAAAAGTTATGAAAATGTGTGTCGTTATTTTTAAGAATTCTAAAAAAGAAATAATGACCCCAAACACTAGCTAGGATATCGAGTTTTTATGTTCTCTTTTTTTCAATCAAAAATAATATAATCGAAGTATAGACCGGTACGTTCTGAACGTACCTCTATGATTATACGAGCACTTCGGCGTATTTTATTGACTGTGTGGTTTAGATTTAATGACGATGCAGGACGACCACTGAATTATAATCGAGCCGACGATATCATCTTGTTCATTCAGTTAACCCTGCCCTGCGATATGATCGGTTGTAACTAGCTTATGCTTAATGGTATTGCAAACTCGACTCGAATGAAATAATAATTCATGAATCTTGGTTTGATTTCAGGTACGTTCGAGTTAATAAGAATTATTGTTTATTCGACGCTAAGCGAGCAGATAACGTAAGTAAACTGGATACGATTATCTTTCTGTGAAGTTGTTTACAAATCGAAATGTCAAATGCGTCGTTGATGGGTTCTAGATTATTTAATGACTAATCACTGTAAACGGAAGTGACGTCCTCGTAAAGATAACTGTGGAATTTGGGTACATAACGAGAGGGTTTTTAAGCGAATTTTCTTCTGGAAGGTTTGATTATTGTTGGCAATATTGGTTCGGGGTCGAGTGATTTTTGAAGTAAAGTGAATGAAGGTGAGATGTTTTTCAAATATTTTTCGAAGATTTCTTATCGAAAAATCATAATTACTTTTTTTTTTAGGCGAGAGTCCTTTTTTGTGGCTTTTAGGAAACTCTTTTTATGAAAATGGAGTAGAATTTTAAATTTGAGAAGATGTTTTTGCATAAATAGGCTAACTCGTTTTTTTTGGCCAATTTTTAAAAAGATGTTTTGGTCGATGGACTTTTTAAAATGATTTTTAAATTTTTTTTTCTGTAAAATCATCAGCGATTCTTTTCTATCGCTACCAACTCTCCCCCCCCCCCCCATTCATATCAATTCAAGAAATATACCAAATTTATTTTGATTTTTTTTTTTTTTTTTTTAATAATACCTAGGTATATAAAAATAAATAAATTTGGGGAAAATTATCAATCGATATTTTCATCAGTTTTGTGGTCAAGTATTTAAAAATTGAAACGTATAAATTTTTTAGCTTTTTGAAAAGTGAACAGTGTACCTCTCAAACTATGACGTTTCATTCAAACATCGAACGACATTCGTTAATTTTGGATCCAATTTTTTTGTATAAAATTTTAACTACTTTTTTTCAACTTTGACGTTACCACGATTTTTGTGGAAAAATTTGGACGAAAAATTTTTCAAATTTTTTAAGTTTTTTGTTATTTTTGTGATGAAAGACATTAAAAAGATGAGTAAGTAAATAATTTTTAAAATCTTTTTAGGAAGAAAATTGTTCAAAAATAGATGAGAAGCTTTGAATGAAGTATTTTGCATTTTTTTTTCTATTTTTCAAAAAAAGAAATAGAATGAAAATTTATTTAAAATTTACAGCAAAAAATACTAGATAAATTGTTAAAATAATTTTCTAATTTCATTTTTGATTTAAAAAAAAAATGAAGAATCTAATTGAAAATATTTACCTAAGGTACTGAAAAAATTTATCTACCTGGAAATTTTGTTGAGAAATTAAGAACGTTTCATTTTTTTCAACTTTTTGCAAAAAAAAAAAAAAAAGAGAAATATCAATTCTCCCAAAAAACGTTAAAAAATTGTTCAATATTTACTGTAATTATTATTATTTTTTTTTTTGAAATTCAGTAAAGATTTACATAGGTTAGAGCAAAATTTTTTTTACCATTTTGATTTTTTTTTTTTTTTTTTTGAAATGTCTTTTTTGATTTCTTTCAATTTTTCCGAGAAAAAAATTGAAAACCGAATTGAACCACAAAGAATTATTCAAAAAATTTTCCGAAAAATGTTTTAATTATTGCAAAAAAAAATTCATGCTTTTTTTGGTTGTTGTTGTTGTTGTTGTTGTTGTTGTTTTCATTTCTCATTAAAATCCTTCAAATATTTTCGATTTTTTTTTTTTTAATTTTTGTGAAGAATTGAAGTCCTTATATTTTATTTCGTGATCATGACTTTTTTTTTCAAAAAAAAAAATAATAATATAATAAAATAAAAAAATAAAAATAATGAAAAATGAAAAAATAAAGCTGTTTTAAAATTCATTGAAGATTTAAGTTACCAATATCAAAAATTATTTTTATGTTTTCCATTTTTTTCCTAATGATTTTTCAGAAAAAAAGTTAGCAAGTTTTTGAAAAGTTGAGAGTTGTTTTAAAACATTCTTTCTGTTTTTTTTTGTTCTGAAAAATTATTTTCAGTTTTTTAATATAATAATCAATTTTCTAAAAGCTACATATATATACAAATATTTGTAAATATGGGCGCTTACTATTAGATAAGTTTTAATTTTTCATTAATTTAATTTCCTTTTAAATATTTATATGTAGAATGTCGCTTATAGCAGCTGATAGCGACTTTAAATAACTCAAATATACAAATATACAAATATAATATAATTTTTCCAATTTTTTTCTCAATTTTTCAGGAAGAAAATTAAAAAATTAATTAACAAACTTGGAGGGGAAATTTTGTAAAAAAATTACCTATATATTTTTTTTCTTAAAATAAAAAAGAAAAATAATATATACCTACCTAATTAAAGATTTGTTTAAATGTAGGTACCTACTGCAAAAATTATTCTAAACATTTTAAAGAAATTTTTCCAGAAAATTTCCTAGGTTTTTGAAGAATAAATATTCAAAATCGAATTGAATTTTACCAAGAAATTTCATTTTTGAAAATTTGTTTGCTGAGTTAAAATTAAAACTTTAAAAAATTTTGGCTGATAGGTACCTTGTTATATTTTTTCCTAGAAATTCTTCTATAATGTTTGTAATTTTTTTTTTTTTAATTCATCGTAAAGAATTCAATTATTTTCCATTTACAAAAAAAAATGAAAATTCATTTAAAATTAGAATGCTGATGATTTTTTTTTTTTAATTTGTAGAACATTATTTGCTAAAAATTTTATTGAAACTATTTTATGACTTTTTTTGTTAGAACCTTGACTCGATGAAACATTTAAAAAGCATCTATTAAGTATTTTAAATTGATGAATGAGAATAAACTGAAAATTGAAAACGATTAAAATTCGAAATGAAAATGAAAGCTAGAAAAATTGAAAAATTATGAAGAAAAAATAAATTTTTATTTTATGATATCATTTCATAAAGTCAGATAAAAATGTCGTTTCTCTCAAATAACTATTTTTCGATATTTTACTCCATTTGGGGAAAAAATCTCCCAACAGTACTCAAACTGCACCCCCTCCTTGCAGTCGATACCTAATATCGCGAAGAAATTCGCCCAAAACAACCAACTGGGGAATATTTTTTTCATTACGACGGCCTGGCTATTAATTAAAATATAGAAACTCGAGTTAAATACTATACTCCGACGACGACACGACGTTAAAAGCGTAGCGAAAGATTTTTCAATTTTGACGCCTGGTAAGAGATGGGAAAAGCGTGTGCGAGTGTTTATGCAAATCGACTCTCGGCGCTGTTAATAGGGTAGCAAAAGATACGAAAAGACACTTGAGAGTTTTGGACCCTTTTCCATATTCTAACGCGGGAGAGATACTCGACGTGGATTTTTTCCGGTGCGATTCGTCGCTTCGTAGTGCCCGCAGCTAGATACGCGAGTTCGAAGAACCGAGAACCGACAAAATCCTAACCAGAGTCCGGTTTTGGTTGATTTGGAAATGGTTAGTTCTATACCTCTTCCGATATCGTGGTTGGCGTGTAACCTCTCCAGGGCATTTGTATTTCGAATGTTGATTCTGGAATAAAAAAAAAAGTGTTAAAAAAATTGACTCTTGTGATGTGAAATTTCTTACACATAAAAAATAGTAGGTCTAAAATTTTCTCATCGATGAGTGTTGAAGCTCGAAGTTTCAAGCATCAGGCACAACCCCCCCCCCCCCCCCTCATAAATGATTATGGCGCTGGCGATGGCAGTGTTTGGGAAATTAATTAATTTCGACTAGGCTCGACTTTATATAGTAATTAATTGTAGGTCGTTGATGTCGCGAGCGTTTTGTTGTAACGAAAAGTCAACCGTATAGCCATTAAAATGAAAACTTTTCATTAAAATTTGCTCTGTGGAAAAAAAAACTAATTATCTGGCTTCTCGTTGTTGTGGTTTTGTTTTCCCGCCAAAAGTCTAAAAATGAGCGAACTTTGCAAAGGGCTTTAACGCTGCTTTGTTGGGGGGGGGGCGCAAAAATGGTAATTTTTTTCAAAAATGTTCAACTATGACATTTGGCGAACGATGATTAATCGTTATTGGTCGCGGCCCATTACGTATACGCGAATGATTTAATGACAGCAGTTTGAAAAGTGCAGAGTGATAACCGCAGGCGATCGAAAGTCGAACTATGTGGAGATCTGGAGCGATGGCGATGGCGCTCTGTTTATGTGGAATATATTTAAACGTAGGTACGTTATATCGCGTAGAGTGCTGTACGTACTCGTGCTTATGGTGTATTACGATGACGATGACGATAAAATGTATTCACTTGCACTTAATGCGTTTCTAGCGTCGTGATATGGGCTCACTTGTTGCGTAAATACGGCGAGAAAGTACACCGAGAGAAGTTGTAGTACATACGGTAAATCATAGCGTGTAAGCTCGGAATAAACAGCAGTCGTATCATCGAACTGAATCTAAAACGTTTAGAAGCTGAAATCACTCTTCGGTTTGTTTTTAAGCGAAATAAAGTCGACTTTGAGGTTATAAAATTTGATTTTGATGCACGTGCAAATTATTTCAGGCTGAAAATTATTTTTGAAAATAATTCTACTAACAAGAGAACGTTGCCAACTCGTCACCTCTGATAGAGCTGAAATTTGACTGGGGAGATTTTTTCATAAACATATGAAGAATTTTTTCCAATAAATAATGAGAGCTTTTTTTCCCTAAAAGTAAGAGAATTTTTTATCAAAAAAATAAGACACGTAAAAACAAGAAAATTTTTTATTCAAGAAATAGGAGGAATTTTTTCTTGATACGTATTCTATCTAAAAAATGAAGTATTTTTTGCTTTAAAAAAATAGGATAAATTTTTTCCTAAAAATAGAAGAATCCCCCCCCAAAAAATGAGAAATTTTTCCCCTAAAAAATTAAGGAATTATTCCTTAAAATTAGGAGAGTATTTGCCGAAAAATTGAAGGTTTTCATCTAAAAAATAGGATTTTAAATCTAAAAAGTAGAAAATAATTCACCTAAAAATAGGAGGCTTTGCCATAAGATGTTTTTAGTCTAAAAAATAGAAAACTCTCCCCCCCCCCCCAAAAGATTTTCCGATTATAAGGGATTTTGCCTAAAAAATGCAAGATTTCTTGCTTTAAAAAATTAAGAGGAAATTTTCCCTTAAATTAGCAGGATTTTCCTCCCAAAACATGAGAAATGTTCAACTAAATTGATGGAATGATTTTTTTCTTAATAGGAATTTTTTCATAACATAGGAGGATTTGTTCCCTTTAAAAAGATGAATTTGGGTTTTCGCCTGAAAAATAAAAAGTTTTTGCTTCAAAAAAATGGAAGAATTTTTCTCTTGAAAAATAGGAGGATATTTTGACTAAAAATGAAAGATTTGCTCCCAAGAATAAGGGCGGATTTTCTAAAAAAATGATTTTTTTTTTGTTTCTCCTGAAAATAGGAAATTTTCTCCCTAAAAATGGAGGGATATTTTCGTAAAAGTAGGCGGGTATTTTACAAAAAAAAAAAAAAAAAAAAATGACCTAAAAAATAAGAGGATTTTTTTCCTAGGAAAACCTTTTTGGACACCATATTTACCTTTCAAAACACACCAATTTAAAATTCAAATTTTTAAAAATTTCTTAAAATAATATTTTGTTAGGTTTTCTTTTGAAAATATTCTTCCATGATTTTGTTTTAAATTTTTGATGAAAAGTGTTGATTTTTTTTACAAATAAAAATTTCCAAAATCATTTTTTTCCAAACAATTTTTCTTGATTTTTTAAAAAATTTTCTTTGGCACCCAATACTTATTTATTTACTACTTTATTCATTTGAAATTTTAAAATTGATTTTTTTTTCTTAAAATTTTTGGAATTTGACAAAAATAATTATTTCAAATACAATTTTCACCAGTTTCGTATTTTTTTTCGAATCTTTCCTAAAACTTACCTGATGCATTCCTTGGTGTTGTTTTTTTCAAATTTGGGACAAAATTAAAATTTTCCCTAATTTTTTAATCACTCAAAATTTGTTTTGCATATACCTATTATGACTGATTCTTTTTTTTAAATTTTCAATTAAGAAACAATCTTTTCAAATTTTGGTCAAGTAATTTTTTCCGATTTTTTGAAAAAAATTTCATACCTATGTAACTACTACCCGTGTAGCAACGTCGATGCTAATTTCGATATAAATGTCGACACATCGAAATCGGTCACTTTTCGATCGTACATGTCGACACGATTTTGGATGGTTTGTCGAGCTTATTATCGACATGTTTGTCGACCGTCCAAATATGGCTCGACATGTCGAGCCATATTTGGACGGTCGACAAACATGTCGATAATAAGCTCGACAAACCATCCAAAATCGTGTCGACATGTACGATCGAAAAGTGACCGATTTCGATGTGTCGACATTTATATCGACATCCACATCGACATTTGCAATGGTGAGATTTGGAAAAATATGCTAAGTTCAAATATTCAATATAAGTGTATATTAAAATTACACCAAAAATAGTGTTCAAGCCAACATTTCGACATTTTTTGTCAAATATGCGGCATTGAGGCCACCTTTGTAGCTGGACACATGCGAGTGTCCAACTAACATAGAGATGATTCTTATACCTTATGTACTAATTCACAACACACTTTATCTGCGAGTATCGCAATCACCCTCAAGACGTCGACAGTCAAGTCGATGCATTATTCGACCCTCGACAATTAGATCGACATTAACTCGACTTAAAATTCCTCTGGTCAACACTGTCGACAGTTAAGTCGATGCATTATTCGACCCTCGACAATCACATCGACACTATCTCGACTTAAAATTCCTCTGGTCGATACTGTCGACAGTGAAGTCGATGCATTATTCGACCATCGACAATTATGTCGACAATAACTCGACAAGTCGTTGTATTATTCAAAACTTTGAAAAATAAGAAAATTTTGTGATTTTTTCAAAAATTATTTATTCCTGAGCTTAAAATGTTCTTATTAATTGTTTTTAGTTCTTTTTAGATATAAAATTTGTAAATTTAATTGGCAGAAATTGTCGACATAAATGTCGATGCGTTTATCGAGTATCGATTTTTACATCGACTTGTCTATGTAGAAAAACAACGTTTTCTAAATTATAGGAAAATACTGAGAAAAATTCAAAAATTTTGATTGAACAGTTATGTTTAACATAGAACATTACTTTAAATCTCAAATATCATTTTTAATTCATCGTTAACCGAGAAAAAAATGTGTCTGAATTTTGTCGACATAAATGTCGATGTCGACAATTGCTACACGGGTACCTACTTATTTTGTGTAAAAAAATTTTGTCGTCATTTTTTTTTAATTTTGCAAGGAATCAAATTTTTTCTTTCATTAGTTTTGGTTTTTTCGTAATTTTATTGTTTTTTTTTTAAATTTTCATTCAAGGAACAATCTTTGAAAATTTGTTTCAATTTTTTCTTTGATATTTTGTGTAAAAACTTTATTTTGGTTGATTTTTTTTTTAATTTGGCAAAGAATTCAAATTTTTCCAAATTTCATGTGTCACAATTCGTTAAAAAATTTTCTTTCTTGAAGGTACATTGATGAAATCCCTCACCTTTTCATTGCTATAAACAAAAATTTTGTCATTATGGTCTAAAACTTGGTATTTGAAAAGAAAACTGGAAAAAATGAAAGAATTTAGCCCAAATATTCAGGTTGATGGTGTATTTAGGTGACTTTGATGATATTATATTGTGAGAAAAAAAATTTCGTTTCAAATATATTAGAACTTCTTTTAGCAAATTTTTATTCAAAAAACAACAATCTTTAAGAACTTTTTAAAATATATTTTTTTTAATTTCTGAAATTTTTTTGATTGAATTTTATTTATTTATTTTTCAATTTTTATTCAAAACTACATTTTTGTATGCTTCTGTTTTGAATTTTTTTTTTTAAGTGATTTATTTACATTGAGGATACAACCATTTCAAAATCAATTTTTCTTTCATTTTTAATGTTTTTGTTTAATTTTTTTTTTCAAATCGTCATTATTTGAAAAACAGTTGTTTTTTTTGTTTTTTTTTTAAATTTTGTGCATCACAATTTATTGGAAGTTTTGTTTTGAAACACTTTTTGATAAAAGTGATTTTTCACAAAAATCCAAGTTTTCAAATTTTCTCCAACTTTAAAATGAAATTTTCAAAATTTTATTTTGTGCATATTTTATTTTTCTTCATTTTACAAAAAATCTTTGCCAATTTTGTTATAATTTTTGAAACATTAATTTTTTCAAGCAAGATAACTTTCCTAGATTTTACGAGCATTTTTTTCAAAATTTTATTTTAAAAACTAGCTTTACTTTTTTTTAAAATTTTGGTAACGCATGTTTTAATTTTATTGAACACAATTTTTTTCTACTTATATTAAAAACTACCCTTAAAAAAATTCTTAAGAACAAATCTACCAAACTTTTTGAAAATTTAATTAAATAGGTACGTATGTGTAAATTTTTTGTTGTCCTTTTTTGTTTTAATTCTGGGGTCATAAATTACACCTTTCACTCCTTTAAAACAGGCTTTTAATTTATTTTTTTCTAATTTTCGAGATTTTTTGAAAAGTTTAACACTGTAATGATTCAAAAATGTGTAAAAAATTGAAATTTTCTTTTCTCCGCATATTTTGCTCTGTTTATTGAGGAAGATGATCACATACCTGATTTCACATAAATCGTCCTTATATTTCGCACTTCTCTAATTCACTTTCTTTACCAGTAAAACATTTTCCTCATCGCTAACTTTCCAAAAAAACTTTCTTTTTGGCAACAAGTTCCATCTCCTACCTATTTTTTTCACCGCTGTATATATTTTCTCGTGGGGAAAAAAATTATATATACGCCGTATTAGTTAAATGGTCCAGAAACATCAACTTGTGACACCGTAAATCATTCAGAAACGGCCAAAGCTCATCAGTAATTCGGCAAAAAGTACGTGAAAAGAAACATCGTACGGTATTTGGGCAACATTCGGTACACATAATGGCTTCATTCTATTGAAAGCCCGAGCTCAAAGCTCGAAAGTGTACAGGGCGCGAATCTGTGGCGGAATTTCGTCTTAAGGAGGGCGACGTTTTTCAATTATTTTTACTGCTTCGGACTTAGCTATACTGCGTGCGTTTTTCGACTCATGATTGTATTTTCGATTTTATTGTCCGTCATTTCTATGATAATCGACGCCAACGGTGCAAGATTTTAGGGCACGATACAGTCTCCGATTTTATTAGAGTGGTTTGTAAATTTGGCAACGTCGAAGGACTTCTTTTTCTAGCCGGTTCGTATGGTAACTAATTACCGGAAAAATTTCATAAACGATTGAATTTCAGATTAAACGTTTGCTCAGGGTTGTTATATATTAAATGAGGCACGTGCTCTGTTGCGTATACGCAACTCCCCTAAAGCGACGTGTACGGTGAATTATTAGTTTTTTTCTTCCTCCTCTTTTTCCTTCGTGTACCTACTTCTTTTTGCATCGTTGTCGTCGCTCTCGTTTCTTATTTCCATTCTTGTATAATAATATGCTCATATTGATATTCTTCTTACATTGATATGGGCTGAAGCCCTATCCGGGCCAGGATGGTGGGTCTAAATTATCGTGTAATGTGGAATTTTCAACATCATTATGCATTATTACGTACTGATGCGTTTCTTGACGCTTATCGTGTTTCAATCTTTGGCTCAACAGGACGCCTACGATTCGACTTCTTTCTATTTCAAAATCACTGAATGGAAGAGACAATTAAAACAAAACGAGTCGTGTGCGAGCTCGCGATGGTGAAGTAATTTTTAATGAAATTCTTTTCATATTTTCAACCAAGTCGAAGATTTTCAGAGGGAAAAAAGTGTACAAAAAAAAATTATCAATAACTTATTAAAAAAAAAATTAAAATATTCTTAAAATTTAATCAAATTCGTATTTTTATCATTTTTTTTTTAAATGTGCAAAAATTGAAAAATCAAAATATCAAAATAATAATTTTAATTCAAATTAAATACACCCCATTTAAAAAATAATTAATACCTGCTTGAAAAAAGTAAAAAAAAAATTTGAAAAAGTTAATTTAGGTCAAATGTGTCTACTTATAGTGATATTTCAATTCCCTGTAGAAAATTGGTTTTTTTTTACCAATTTCAGAAAAATTCATCAAATACCTAACACTTTTATGGAATTTTTTCCCTCAGTTTTAAAATACCTACAACATTCTCACCAATGGGTCATAAATTATTGAAAGCTTGGTATAAAATACCTACCTAAATGTTGTACCTTTTTACATCCATTTAAAACTTAGCACGATTTAAAAAGTGTTCGCCAAAGCAAAACTATCCCGTTACAAGGGGTCATTATACAGAGAACGGAAAAAAATCCGTACCAATGTTTTCGTACAGTCAAATTAACCAAGCCGTAAATGTACACGAAAAGGGTGGAACTGTCGAATAATTAGATTTCGAAATAAACGAATAATAAATCAGAAAGGCCGCAAAACAAAATAAACTTGATTGGGCCAACGTTATAGTTACAAAGATGATAAAAATTAACGTTGACGAAAAAAAAAGGGCAGAGAGGAGAGAGTTGAAAAAAGGACAAAAATCTTAATTGGAATTGAAAGAAGACTAAAATTCGAACTCTTTTGATCGTATTAATAAAATATTGAAGGAAATGAGGAAGGAAGGGAGGGTGAATGGAATGAGTCGAAAATTGACGAAGTTTACTTTCAGATATTTATTTATAAAGAAAAATATAATATCACTAAATTGTGAGTTGACAATTGGTTGTGTAACCCTCTCAAAATGGTCAACGGAGTAAATTGTCGGTCGAAATTAAAATCGAAGACACGTGCGTCACAATGAAAGGTTTGATTTTCATTGATGCACAATTTCACATTATTATAAATCGGCGATGTGTTGTGTACAAAACGCGAATAAACGATTTGTAACGTATACAGGGTGTCCATGTTATTTTTATTGAGGACTGCACAGTCGACGATTTGGGGTAGAATTGTGGTGAAGCGTAAATAGGATTTTCAAGAGTGTTGCCAGTTTCGAAATTTGAAGGAGATGCCATTTTCACAACTCCATTTTTTTTTCTTGAGGAAAAAGTATGAATTTGAAAAAAAAAATTCTGAATGTTTCTATTTTTTCCCAAATTAAAAAACAATCAATTACCTTTTTAAGTCATCAATGTTCTTAATTTTCAATTTTTTCTCTCAAAGTAGGAACTCATCAAAGTCTCCGTCTTTCCAATTTCAATTTTCCAAAATTTTTGATTTCAAAAAAAAATATATATAATAAAATAAAGAAAAAAAAAGTCTGATAAAAAATTCTACATTAGGTAGGTAGGTACCTATTTCAATTTTTTTAAAGATAGTTTTCTTAAATAGAATTTTTATTCTAAATAGGTAATTATTTTTGTCGAATTTAAAATTTAAGAAAAAAATCTAAGTTAAATTTCCAAAAATCTAAAAAAAATAAATTGTATGGAAGAAAAAATTGATTTTGAAAATGTTTATTTGGGTGTTGAAAAAAAATTGAGATTTTTTTCTGTAAAAAATTTTAAAACGTTCTACTTGAAAAAATTGAAAGATTTTTACAAAAAATTGAGGAAATCATTTTTCGTAAGAAATTGAAATTTTTTTCTCAAAAAATTGATAAATTTCATTTTCCATAAAAATGATTTTTTTGTGAAAAAATTGAGAAATGATTTTCAATTATAGGTACATAAGTAATTATATATTTATTTTTTGAAAAATTGAAAAAAATCGAGAAAATTTTTTACTTTGAAAATCAAAAGATTTTTTCTACAAAAAAATAATGGAATTGTAAAAAAAAGAGAGAGAAAAAATAACTTTACTTAAAAAAAAAAAATTATACCTACCTAATAAATAATACCTAATAAAAAAATATAAAACGATCTTCTCAAAAAAAAAAAAAATCGTTTTTTTACATTTTATCAAAATGTTGACTGACCCTCCCAGTTGTTAATAATATAAGTATCCAAGTCGTATTATGTGAAATTGGAGGGGAGGGGGTGTAATCGAAGCCATATTTTGACAATCTGGATTTTTGAAAAAAAGATGGAGTAAAAAAATTGATTTTTGATGTGTCACCAAGGACGAATTGAAATTTTTAAAGGCATTTTCAAGGTCATTTTGGGGGTCTAAATAATTTCCAATACTATTCTTGGATTTCACATGAAAAATTTAAAAAATATAACCTCAAAACTTGAAAAATTCACTGTGGGTAGGTAGGTCTAAAAATAAAATTTTAAAAAGTCATATTTTCAAAATAATTTTTTAAAAAATCACTAAAATCGCATAAAATTGAAACTTTTTTTCCTATTTTAAGATTTTTTCACATGAGCTAAATTTGGAAACATTTTGGACAAAATTTTAAAAAATATAAGAATACAGCAAAAGTGTGTGTACTAACACAGATTAACTCACAAATAGATAGCCAGTCCAGGCATAAAAAAGTTTCATTTATTTTGTTAAAAAGGAGCTGGTTTTCCGTCTAGTTATGGAGTTATTTCAGAGATAGCGGTTACGTTGCAACATTTTTAGGATAAAAAGGGGAAGGACGCGGATGCAGACTTATCACGTACTCGCGCATGTTCACTTGAGACGCTCTCTTTCACAAAACTATACAACTTCTTTATTATACCTAATTATTATTATTATTTTTTTTTTTGAAGATTGACTAAAAGGAGAAAAAAGTGTTATTCTACTTGAAATTTGATTTAATTTTTTTTTATAATTTTTCTATGTGAACAGTTGAAGCAAAATTCCCAAAAAAAATCTTCAAAATAATGAAAAATTAATTTTAAATAGGTATGAATTTAAAGAATTTAATTTCGAGTTGAATTTTTATTTAGAAAGTTTCTATTTGAACAAAGTTTTGAAAAAAAAAATTGTTTTTAAAGCTGATTCTTGAAAAAATTGGTAAAATTTTGAAAAAAATTGAATTAAATTGTAGTTCTGTTTTAATAAAATGAACTTTTAAAAAAATGAATCAAATTTTAATTATATTACCTATGCCCAAAATAAATTTTAGAAAATTATTTTCAAACAAAAGTAAAAAAATATAATAAATTAATTATCAATTTTTTGGTCAAAATTCATGCAGTCATGTGCTCACTAGAGAGGGAAAAATAAAAAACTCAGATATCCGATTCGACGACGAAGAAATTATCCTACAAAGCCAACACATATGAGCCATTTCATTCATATGCTCATACCACACGAAATACAAAACCTCGCGACGAAATAAACAAGAAAAATAAGATCAAGTATTAACAAAAAGAAAAAAGAGCGAAATAAAGGGAAAAGAAAAACTTTTTCGTTGAATTTAATTTAATTCCAAGCCGAGTTTACTATTCTCGTCGTCACGGGCTATGCTATTTTAAAAGTTGCCATAGTCAACATACATACATAAGTCTCGTATACGCGGTAGCATCAGCATCTTACACGCCGAGTCAGAGTTATTTCTATTAAGTTGACAAAAGTTCAATCAGAAAAAATTGCACTAGTGTATTCAGTTAACGCGGTCAAGCTTCCGGCCAAACTTTTCGCTCTAGTCGACGCTCGGAATAGAAAAAAAATCGCCAAACAACTCGAGAATTTCCATCTTATTTTTCCGGTCTTGTAATATATTTCTTTGTATTTACTTTTCTTCCATTGTATGGCGCATCGCGCGTTTTTCTAGCTGCGGCGCGCCGTTGTCGTCGCGTTTTCCTTGTTTTATTTGTTCGGCTTTTATTTGCATCCAACGATACGGAGCCGAAAAGCGGCGTGCGGCAGCGCCAAGTCCCATGCAGTTAGAGGAGAAAGGCCTGGCCCGCTTACACAGCTCGACGAAGCTGAAGGTGCAAGACTTCTCAAACAGCTGAAAATCCACTTTTTGCCAAACCGAGTACACTAAAGAGTTCGTTGTCGGTGTAAAACCATACCTAGAGAATAGATTTCTTAACGTTTGTCCGCTCCCCGAGCTCTCTACAGCAGTCTCTTATACAAGCGTACTTAAAGCTCGAGTACATTAGAACGTTTTGTCGGTGTTATTCGTGAAATTAAGATATTCAAACCACTTTACCAACTCGACAACGGGTGTTCGACTCGCTCTTTCTATTGCAGTGTCAGAATTTTACGCGAACGAGCATCGCGACAAGAGGTCATCGTTCAACAGCGTTGCTCGACTCGCAGAAAAATTTGTTCGTGCTCAAACGTCAAACCAATATTTTCAATAGTCGTTTTACACCGACACGTCCGCAACACCTAACGACCGTGAAGGGGAAAATTAATCAACAGCCGCCACGTGATTTTCGTTTTTATTTCTATACGTTATGTCTTCTCTGTGCCAAACAGAGGCAAAGAAGTTGCGGATACTGCAGTATTGCATTGAACGTTTTATTTTTTTATATAGCTTCGACGTGTCCTTTTTTGATTTGTTTCTTTTATTTTTGGTATACAAGGTGTCCATTTCCAATTGACCATTTTGGGTTCATAGAGGTTTAGGCTTTGGCATTAGTTTTTAAAATATTGATAAAAGGTTGTAGATAGTAAAGATTAAACTATAAATAGATGGGCCAGATCTAATGTGAAAAAACGAAAAAAGTCTCTTCCTACTTTTAATCAATCTAGTCTACGGACCATAGGTCGAAAAGTGCTCTAGAAATCGATTTCATCGAGCTTTTTTGGTAGCCTAAAAATTTATCGGGCTTATGTTAGACACCAGTTCAGCATTTGCGAAAATGCCCATTTGGAAGTTTCAAACATGCACAAGGGGGGCTGGGGCCACGAAAACCCCCATTTTTCAAACTTGGGGGTAGCCAAAAAAACTAAACGGGGTCCGAAGGGGCACTACCTACTGACCACAAATATGCCTTTTTTTCATTTGGCTTTGTGCACAACGGCATTTTATGGCACTTTAAGTGCCGTTTTTCGCGATTTTTGGGCTTTTTTCAGATAAATACACCTCCCCCATCCACAATTACATAGGTAGCCAGAAATGAATTCCATAATTCGAAACTACACGTCGATATGTACCCAAGGTCGCTTCGTTCATCGAAATCGCGCTGCACAACTTACTTCAGTGCAGTCATAAAGTTGCGCAAAAGCTGCATTTCCTCAAATATTGAGTCACATGATTCCATGCATTTTTCATCCAAAGTGGCCGTGTAACATATCAAAATGAGATAAAATTTTTCGCTGAATCCAATGGTCATGTTAGTTTTTTTGACCGCCCCCTTCGGTGGACTCCAGCCCCCTCCTCACACTTTTAAACATGAAATTTTAAAATTGGAGGGGAGGGAGAGGTCCAATTGAAATTTTCATGATAACCAAAATTATTCCATAGACTTCAAGCTACAACTTTTGTTCGGAAAGTTTTTCGATTGAACCCTTTCCTCCCCCCGTTTTTAGGTAATTCAAGTATCTAAGGTCATATAATGCGAAATTGGAGGGGAGGGAGAGGTCCAATTGAAATTTTTGTAAGAACCAAAATTATTCTTTGGACTTCAAGCTACAACTTTTGTGAGAAATTTTTTTCGATTGGACCCCCTCCTCCCCCAATTTCTAGGTAATAAAAGTTGCCACGGTTATATTATTCAAAATTGGAGGGGAGAGGGGGGAGAGTGGTCCAATCGATAATTATATAAACCAAAATTATTTTTTAAACCTCAATACACATTTTTTTTGAACATTTTTTCGTTTGGACCCCTTTCTCCCCCGCCCATTGGTAATATAAGTATTTACGGTCATATTATGCAAAATTAGAGGGTTGAGAGGGGTCGAAAAAAATTCCAAAAAAAGTTGTGTATGAAGGTTTTAGAAATAATTTTGTTTTATATAATTATCGATTGGACCACTCTCTTCCTCTCCCCCTCCAATTTTGCATAACATCACCGTAGCAACTTTTATTACCTAAAAATTGGGGGAGGAGGGGGTCCAATCGAAAAAATTTTCCCACAAAAGTTGTAGCTTGAAGTTCAAAGAATAATTTTGGTTCTCACAAATATTTCAATTGGACCTCTCCCTTCCCTCCAATTTTGCATTATATGACCTTAGATACTTGAATTACCTAAAAACGGGGGGAGGAAGGGGTTCAATCGAAAAACTTTCCGAACAAAAGTTGTAGCTTGAAGTCTATGAAATAATTTTGGTTATCATGAAAATTTCAATTGGACTTCTCCCTCCCCTCCAATTTTAAAATTTCATGTTTAAAAGTGTGAGGAGGGGGCTGGAGTCCACCGAAGGGGGCGGTCAAAAAAACTAACATGACCATTGGATTCAGCGAAAAATTTTATCTCATTGTGATATGTTACACGGCCACTTTGGATGAAAAATGCATGGAATCATGTGACTCAATATTTGAGGAAATGCAGCTTTTGCGCAACTTTATGACTGCACTGAAGCAAGTTGTGCAGCGCGATTTCGATGAACGAAGCGACCTTGGGTACATATCGACGTGTAGTTTCGAATTATGGAATTCATTTCTGGCTACCTATGTAATTGTGGATGGGGGAGGTGTATTTATCTGAAAAAAGCCCAAAAATCGCGAAAAACGGCACTTAAAGTGCCATAAAATGCCGTTGTGCACAAAGCCAAATGAAAAAAAGGCATATTTGTGGTCAGTAGGTAGTGCCCCTTCGGACCCCGTTTAGTTTTTTTGGCTACCCCCAAGTTTGAAAAATGGGGGTTTTCGTGGCCCCAGCCCCCCTTGTGCATGTTTGAAACTTCTAAATGGGCATTTTCGCAAATGCTGAACTGGTGTCTAACATAAGCCCGATAAATTTTTAGGCTACCAAAAAAGCTCGATGGATGAACACTTTTTGACCTGTGGTCCGTAGACTAATCGTCAAAAAATGAAGTTGTGTAGTTTTGCGAAAGAGGGCGTCTTAATTAAAGTGAACATGCGCGAGTGCGCGATAAGTCTGCGTCCTTCCCCTTTCCATCCTAAAAATGCTGCTACGTAACCGCTATCTCTGAAATAGCTCCATAACTACTAACTAGACAAAAAACCAGCTCCTTTTTAACAAAATAAGCGAGACCTTTTATTATGCATGGGCTCGCTCTCTATGACGAATCCTATACTTACATTTTGTGAAATTGAAATGTTTTTCCACCCTTCACATTCGTTTGTTTTATGAGGTACCTAGCTACCTACCTACTATATTTTTTACATGTTTTTTTTTGAGAAGTGAAAATTAAATTTTAAAAAGTAGGTATTTTAGTGGAATTTTTGTCAAAAAACAGATAAATATTTTTTTTTACTAAAAAATTATTTTCTTCAACTTTTTTTTTCTGGAAGATTGTTCCTTGAACCGTGTTTTACCTTAATCTAGGAAAATTAGCGTAAACGTTGACGCTTGTATAAGTATACCTACCTATTTTTATTTATTTTTTTTTTTTCAATTAAGAATGTCTCAAAAATCAGAGTTATCCAATGGTTATTTTTTAAGGGTAAATTTTCATGAAAATTGTCCAATTGAACTATTTGTGACCTATTCGTACCATTATAGTGGTCCACATTGTTTATTGGGGGTTCATTTGGATCTTGAATCATTAGTGGTCCAAAAGGACAACGAATGGTTCAAATGGACCACTGATTACCAAAATAGAGTACAAATGGCCCAAATGACCCACCAATAAAAAATAATGATCACAAGAAATATTCTACATAAAATTTCCTATAAAAAACGTTCTCGTCTTTTTTTTTTTGAAAATGTACCCTAACATTGAAATAAGGGGTACCCAATTTTCACACGCCGTATAAATCTCAAATTTCACAGACAGATGAATCTTGATTGAAATAGAATCAAATGCGACCCAAAACGTTACTAGTATTAATAAAACCTATTCCAAAAAAAAAGGCCACCCACTCTCGCCCACTCTAGAACTATGGAGTCTTAAATACTGAAAGTTATTATATTTTTATTTAGAAACAGTGGACGGAGTGGTGCAAAAATTTTGAAAATTGGAAATTTTTTCATTTCAAAAAAATTGATACCTTTTTTTCAATGCCCGAAAAACCCTAAAAATTGAAATAATGTACCTAATAATAATTTTTTTCAGTTTTGAAAAAAAAAAAAAATTGACTTGAGGATTCGATTTTGGAAAAATTGAAAAGTAGGTATAAGTGGCTAAAAAAAGAGAATTTTCAAAATAATTGCAAAAAAAAACTTTGAAAATAGAAAAAAAAATGAGAACTTCAGCATTGTTTTCTTATACCTACGAGTATGTTTTTATTATTCATCATTTTTATTTTTCTAAAACACACTATAAATCAATATTTCATGTCACAAAAAAACAAGAACATTATTTAATTTATTCCTACAAAATAAAAAAAATTTAAAAATTTAAAGCTTACCTATGTCTTTTTGTGTTGAAACACTTAATTGAAAAATTGGTAAATTTTCAGTAAAAAAAGCAATTCTTTTCTAGTTTAACAAAAAAAATTGAGGATTTTTAATCCTTATTTTGAAGAAAAAAGAAATGACGATGAAGAATGAAAATTCTCTATGTCAAAAGACATTTTAAAAATTCAAAAATATAATAATCATGTAAAACCATTTTTTTTTTGTTTAAAATTAGGAATATTAAGAAAATTGATTTTGGGGGGAAAATCTAAGTAAATTATCCTACATAAAAACATACTTTTGGAAAATTTTGTCAAAAAGGAAAAATTATTTACTTACTTCTTACTTTTAAAAAATTAATAAAATCTATTTCTGCAGAATTTTTTTCAAATGGAAGACTCGCCTTTTTATGGCTGACGTTTTTCTAAATCAGGAAAGATTATGACCAGGAAAAAGTCTTTGGAAAATTGAGAATTTGCTTTTTTATTTTGGAAATTTTTAAAAATTTGAATGATTGTAGAAACTGTTTTTATTGTTGCTAGGTATTAGGTAGGTATTTTCAAATTTAAATTTGAAAAATAGAGTTTTTTTAAATAAAAATTGACACCCTCCCCCGAAATGAAATGAGAATTTTTTTTTTTTTTTTGTTTCAAGTTTATTTTTTTCTGTATACCTAACCCTCCCTTATTTTATAACAGCACTGCATTTCAATAAATTATTACTTTTGTAAAATTTTCAAAATTCATCCCTACGATCTTGAAATTGAATTTTATTTCTGGAATAGCTGTTTTGAAATTTTAAATTATACGATTTTTATTTTTTTACCATTTTTACTCCACGTTTAATTTTTTCTCATTGAATGCCCTATATCTGTGTTGTAATTAATGGTACTGACTGTAAACGAGTCTACCACGTACCATAAAATAAAATAATTAAAAAAATACATTCTCGTAGGTATGTGATTTTAAAATTGAAAGAGCACAAGTGTAGAGGGCATATATCTTCATATGGCGTCTTATACCCGGCTACGTACTCGTACATGCACATAGGTATAGCTGGTAATGAAATATGTGTACAAATTGTTGTATTTTAATTTCACACGCAACTAGAAACATTTTTCGAAGATAACGATCAAAGTCGAACGAATCTATGTGGTACAACTCGTTCATATATTTACACGTGTGCTTTGTTAAGTATAACAAAATAAATCATATTTCATCTGTTTCACTCTCTCGTTGACATTACTGCTAAGAAGAACGAGGTTCGCATTCCATTCACGTTTTAGTTTTCTTTACGCGGTGTAGTTCGTTAGCACAACGCCTTAACAAAAACTTAATTTCTTCGACGCCTCCGCCTTCTTTACCGCTGCCCTGCAAATTGCTCATCACCTTTACGTGTACTTAAACATTCGTCTTATTCGGAACACCCTGCACGCAACTTCTATAGGGTTTTTTCCTCTTTCTCTCTGTTCGGCTCAGCTTAGGTATTTTCAATTGCGTACTGTTTTAAATGAATCCCTCTCGTTGTGGAATAGGACCCCGAAGCTAGAGCTTTTATCTTGGCATCTGTTTCGTATTACAGAGGAGCCGGTCTCGTGTTGAGCATTTTTTCAAAATGACTTCCGGTTGACCCGAAAAGTGAGAAAAAAATTGTGTGATTTTGTAACTCGAGATCGTTCCAAGAGCCTAATTAGTTCGATGGAATATGTTGACATAATAACACGTTTTTCCAAACAAAGTCTAAAAGGGTTCGACAGAGGAGTTGAAATTCGACCAAGTTGTCGAGATGAACGAGATAGATGAGACGATTCTCTCAAAGCTATAAAAATTTTCACATCCGAGGTGCGATCATTTAAAATGTTGTGACGAGGATTTTATATATAATTTGTAGATAATTGCGATGTAATTAACGATTCGTTGAATCCCTTTCGTTTAAATCTACCTAACGAGTTATGTGTGAGAATCTTTAAATAACTTACGGCCATTATACGGATTAGTTCACCCGCAACGAGGTACTAACGTGGCTTAAGTGATTAGGTGTTGTGGTTCGATGCCAATGCAAGATACCCCTTTCTCTCGAAATTAATAGACTTTAACCTGAAAACAAAAATATGAATAAATTTTGAACGAATTTTCTAGCTAAAGTTCGACTCTTTCCTAGTAATTCGATATTACCCCAATTTGGGAAAATTATGTCTTATAGAATGGTCTCAAAAGAGAAAAATGAGTCTATAAGGAAAAAGTGAACTGGTATGCCTTGTTATAATGATTTCGTCCTCTTTTGAGGATGTATCCCTTTTCCTTAGAACTCTCATATTTCTGTTTCTAAGGATAATTTTGAAAAAAATTTCAAACAAAAGTTGTACATGGAGATCTTTGAAATATTTTTGTTTATGATGAAAACTTCGATTGAAGCCCTCACTCTCCTCTAAATTTGCATAATACGAGTACGTGTCTATGTATCAAAAAACACATAATTTCCATACTTGTTATGTTGAATAGAGGGAAAAGGAAGGGTCTAATCGAAATTTTCGTAATGAACAAAATCATTCCAAAGACTTGAATCTACAACTTTTATTTGAAATTTTTTTTAATTGGGGCCCTAGGAACAGATATAAAGAACTGACAAGGAAAGAGGATGGGCACTCGAAAACAGAAAGCATATAAAAATTGAGAAATCGATCTTCTCTAAAATTTACTCCGTAACAATTTAAAAAAAATTTTACTCCATTAAAAATGAGAGTTTTTCTCAAAAACATAATAATTTTTTATAAAACAATATTTTTTTTCAATAAGTGAAAGTCAATATTGAGAAAACGTTCTTCTCTAAAGTTAACTCCTTAACAATTCACAAATTTTTTTACTTCATAAAAAATGAGATTTTTTCTCAAAAAACACAATTTTTTTTTTAACCCGCAGTACAAAGAATTTTTTCAAAAAGTAACAAATCAATAAAAAAAAAATTAAAAATTTTTATTTCAAAAAAATCAAGAATTTTTCTATATTAGAAATAGATTTTCATCTCTAAAATTAATAAAAGAATTAGTATTCCTAAAAAAAAATGAGAAGTTTTTTCGTTAAAAGTGTTGAGAAAATTTTTATTCCAAAAAAATTTAGGGATTTTTCTCAACAAAAAAAAATTCTTCAAAAGTAAATTTTTTTCAAAAATCTATATCAATGATACCTGTAAAGTGATTTTGACTAAAAAATAAGAGATTTTCTTTTTTAAAAATATGAGATTTTTCATTTAAAGAGTGAATAAAGACCTTTTCAAAAAAAAAAAAAAAAATGGTCTGCACAAAAGTAAAAGATTTTTTTTACTTCAAAGTAAATGTAGGGATTTTCATTACAAAAATTTTGAAATATATCATTTGGAAAAAATTAGCTCAAAACGAGAAGTTTTTTAAACTTGACGCTGAAAAAAATTTTACCCCAAAAAATTTTAAGAATTCAAGGAATATTTTTATTGCAACACAAGGCCATAATTTTTTGCTCCAAGAAAATTATTATTATTATTTTTTTTTTTTTAATTGAGATGAAATTTGCGATTTTTTCTCGAAGAATTAAAATTTGTTTTTCTCTAATAAATAAGAGATATATTTCCTAAAAAAATCAGATCACTAAAAATTTTCAAAAATCTATTGAATAATTTAAGATGTGAAAATTTTTCAGATGTGGCTTTTAAAAAATTAATGGTGTCCATTTCAAGCAAATTCCAAACAAGAATTTTTTGAAATGCCCAAAAATCATTGCAAAAAATTATACTAAGACTAACTGGTTCATAGACCTTTTGCAACTAACAACTATAGTATTATTTTCTTACCTAAAAGAAATCACCTCAAATAAGGCTCCTGATGCTTTGATTCACTATAAAGAGTCAAAGAACATGTTGCTATACTCGACGCTCGTCTAAGCGGGAAATATCGGTATTTAAAAAAGTATCATGGAAGCGAAAAGCTTCGCATAAAAAATGCTACAAGTGGAAAAAAACGAATTTAAAATTCTTAATTTAAAATACTCGACGAAGTCAACAGTATGGTAAAGTATACGACGACGGGTAGGTTAGTAAAAGAGGCAAAGGCGCAGCAAAGACCAAAGATGGAGGGAGAACGAGAGAAGAATTTGACGTCGAGTGTGTTTTCTCATTTTTAGAATTTGCTATAAGTTACAATAAGGAGACGATCATAATCCGAGGGAAGATTTCTCTTGGGGGATAAAAATACGCATTGTAACGAGTAAGTATCGTCTGTGTTTACTCGTTTTGCAGATCTACTCTTTTTTTCTTTATTCTTTCTTTTCTCGTCGTAGGTATTCTTGTACGGTAGTACTTTCTACTCATAGTACACATTTAGTTTTGTTGGCGAAATCGTCAGTCGATGAGGTGGGGTAGCAGAGGTTCGCCCTTCTGTGTACTATTGCACATTAGGATTGAATTGTGCTGGCTGCTGATGCTGAAGGCGGCGCAGGAGTCATCACACCAGTGCAATATTGCTATATACTTCGAAAAGCTACCTATTCGGTGAATTAAATCGGCATATAGACGCGTCGATGTGGAAATTGAGAAAAATTAGGGTGTCGAGAATACACTATACGACGAATATGTACTACGGACTTGCGAAATTATAAGGAGGGTAGAATGAAGAGAGAAAAAAAAACGTCGAAGTACCACCGATAAAATGTAATTATTTATTCATGTATTACCGTTGCAACAAAGAAAAGATTTTTTCGCTCCGGTTTGCGGATGTAGTCGAACCTAAGAAGAGGTTTGAAGTATTGAATTTTTCATTCGGTGCATGTAAGAAGAAAAAGAAAGTCGATTGGAATGAGGAGATGTGACGATATCGACATTAAGTGTTTTTCTGAGTTTTGAAAATCGACAAATATTCGACGAAGGGTTATTACTCGAAGGGTTGGATGGGTTTAGACTATTTTTTCATTTCAACGTTTTATTCCAAAGTTTCTTCTCAAATTCAAAATATTTTATTAAAAAATTTCCTCCATGTTTTTCCACTGAAGTTTTATAATTTAGAATTTTTTTCATCCTATAAAATTAAAAAATTTTATTTCATTCTAAAATGTGAAAAAATTTTCATTCTAAAAATTTAAAAAAAAAATCAATCTAAAAATTTGAAAAAAATTCATTCTAAAAATTTGGAAAAAAATTTCATTCTAAAAATTTGAGAAAAAATTCATTCTAAAAAGTTCAAAAAAAATTTCATTTTAAAAATTAAAAAAAAATCATTCTAAAAAATAAAAAAAAATCATTTTAAAAATTCTTCTTAAAAAATTGTAAAAAATGTTTATTCTAATCTGCCATTCTTTAAAAACTCAAATCAAAAATTTCACGAATTTGTAGAATTTTTGTGAAACTTCTTTTCAAAAAATTTTAAAATTTTAAAATTGATCTTGTTCAAAAATTCAAAGCATTTATGGAATAAAAAAATTTGTTAAATTTTGTCAAATAAAAAAAGTTTTTGGAACCTGCTGAATTTGTGGAATTGAAAAATCCTATAAAACAAAAAAAATTTAAAAATTGAAATTCTTTTTAACAGAAAGATTCATGGCCGGCGTTGCCCATTTGCTCTCGTGCTCGAGCATCACTTGAGAAATCCCGAACTGCGCAAAAAATTTGAACTCAATGTGTAAAAAATTTCACTCAATAAAAAAAATTATAATTGAGATTTGGGATCTTTTTAAATTTTCTAGAATGGAAATTTTTTACAATTTTTTTACCTAGAAGGAATTTTTTTTAATTTTTCAAAATGATTTTTTAAAAATTTTTTAGAATGAAATTTTTTTTTAATTTTTAGAATGAATTTTTTTCCAAATTTTTAGAATGAAAATTTTTTCCAAATTTTTGTAATGAATTTTTTTTTTCAAGAGAAATTTTTCATATTTTAGAATAAAATAAGATTTTCCAATTTTTTAGAATGAAAAAAATTCTAATTCTTTAGAAAGAAAAAAATCAAATTTTTTAGAATGTAAAATTTTTTTAAAATTTTAAAATATAATTTTTTCAAGTTCTTATTTTTATTATTTATTTTATTTTTTAAATAAGTAGCGTAATTTCTCATTTAAAAAAATAATTTTTCCACATTTTTTCAATATTATTATTTTTGAAATAAAAAAATGATTTCTCAAATTTTTCTAGAAAATTTGAAACATTAATATGAGGTCGGTCGTAGGCCAAAATTGAAGAGAAATCAATCGGGTAATGAAAAATTAACCGATTTTTGGGCATGGGATAAGTGAGGTTCTACTTTATGGTCTACCCGCCCCCACAATGTTAGCACCACTTGAGAAAATAATGATCCGCAGGCTATGGAAAAGTTCTATAGGTAGATGTGAAAAATGAAAATTCTGTGAAACTGAAAATTTCTGTAAAATTAATTTTTTGTTGTAAAATTAATACGTAGATTTTATAAATTTTTTGAAAAAAGTGAAAGTTCTGCAAGAAAATTTGTCAAATTTTCCTACTAGAAATAGTGTTTGAAACTTGCAAAATTTGTAGAATCAAGATTTTTCATAAAACTAAAAAATTTTATGAACCAGTGAAAGCTTTTTGAGTATTTCCGAAAAATTGTAAAAATACCTTGTTTTTTCTAAATTCCTTCCTTGTAAAAAGATTTTTTTTAAAACAATAATTGAGTCATCTACGTCTCGAATATCATTAAAAGTACCCATCAGACTGAAAAAATTCTTCCATCAAACGTTGTGGAAAAAGTTTCAAAAAATGCCTACGACAACGCGTCGAAAAGTTATCACGTCGATTTTTTATGCAAAAAAAAAAATGAATACTTAAATGCACATACGAATTCGCAACGAGGAAATAGCCAGCAAAGTAGACGAGGCGAGAACATCGCTGTGGCGTAGTTGGCTAAAAGTGCTACCTCGTCTGCCATTATTTTTCCATCTAAAGGTATACTAAGGACGCCGCGAGGAGTACGACGAACAATTACCAACGATATCATCATCGACGCGAATTCTTCCGATAAACTTACCTCGATAAAGGTACGAGGAGTATATAAAGTTTGAATCTAAAAGGATGATGGGCGCGGGCGACGCGACAGCGGTGCGGGAGGTATAAACGTGAAGTGAAATTTTTACTCGGTATGTACCGTTTTAGCAGGAAGAACGAGGCAAAAAGTTCGCTAAAATAACGAAGCTCGAAAAGAGCAGCAATATATCGTCTCTCCGCAACGAGGTATTATAAAATGACGGTAATAACTTTCGAAGTAAGTTTATGCGAAATTTTAACTCTTCTTGATGTATGTCGCTATTTTAAAAGTTATTTTACTTTGATGATAATGATTAAGGAAAAGTTAATAATCTGAAGTATAAACGCCTCCAACGATTTAATGCGCTGCGCGTTAACTTTTACAATAATACCGTCGAGAAATAGTAATTTCTCATTTTGCATAACTTTCGTTACAAATTGTTTTCAAGTAATCTTGACACGTACCAACATCGAAATTATATGCATTTAATGCGAAACGTACGTACTACCTACTACGTATTTAAAACATACGTAAGCTGGCCTCTTTCACCCTGATATTCTCTCCAGCCCCGCAGTGACGAATGCAAAGGCTCGATGTAAAACGAAATATTCGTCGTGCGAATCGCGTGTAATTATTCGCAATCGTTTCTCGTCTACTTCTCACCCCCCCCCCCAAATCCCAAAATCCCTCCAATATTCCTTTCTATCGTAAACTGCCTTGCCTCATGTACCTACCTCTTTATAAAGAGACGTACCTAAAGTCCTACATACGTTGCATTATGTTCTCGTATAAATTGCTCATTTTCTTGCCAGCCTTATGTAAGCTCATCAAACGTGATCAGCATTCTAAATTGGTATGCAATTTCAGACAAACTTGTTCACCATTGGACACACGAAATCGTCTGGGAAAAAGTATTGCAGATATGCAAAGGTGCCAATATTACTCATCCTCAAACACAGTCATTTTCAGTCCAAATTTTTTTTGGTGTTTTCATTCAATTCGAACAGTTTTCTATTTCAAAGACTGATGTGTCCGGGGAGGGGGAAATCGCCCTCCGAGCTGAATTTTTTTTTTTTCAGATTTGATTTTTAATGGTACGAGGTTATTTTAGAGCGTATCAGAGATCCTTGACCATACCCTTGGGGGCTGGTGCCCCAAAATAAGTTATTCCAAGCTTGAAAATTCAACCTCCCGATTCTCAATTTTTAAATTAAAAAATTCTCAATTTTTTGGATTAAAAATATCTCAATAAAAATTTTTAATTTTTTGGAATACGAAAATTTTTAATTTATTGGAATAAAAAAAAATCCTAATTTTTTGGAATGAAAAAAAAATTACCAACTTTTTGAAAATTAAAAATTCCCAATTTTTTGAAAATAAAAAATCTCCAATCTTTTGGCTTAGGCTAATGTTTTTGAATAAAAAATCTCAATTTTTTGAAGTGAAAAAATTCTCAATTTTTTGGAATGAAAAAATTACCAATTTTTTGAAAATAAAAAAAAATACTCAAATTTTTGGAATAAAAAATGTCAATTTTTCAATTTTTTGGAATGAAAAAGTTACTAATTTTTTGGAATGAAAAAATTCCCACCAATTTTTTTTTAATTTTTTCAAATGAGAAAATTCTCAATTTTTTGGAATAAAAAGATTCTCAATTTTTTGGAATAAAAAGATTCTCAATTTTTAGGAATAAAAAGATTCTCAATTTTTTGGAATAAAAAAATTCTAAATTTACCTATTGAATTGAAAAAATCTCAGTTTTTTTGGAATGAAAAAGTTACCAATTTTTTTGGAATGAAAAAATTAACAACTTTTTGAAAATAAAAAAATTCACAATTTTTTAAAAATACTAAATTTTTTGGCATAAAAAATGTCTCAATAAAATTTTTCAATTTTTTTGCAGGTATTCAAAAAATATCAATGATTTTGAATTTTAAAAAAATCTCAATTTTTTGGAATGAAAAGATCTCAATTTTTGGAATGAAAAAGTTACCAATTTTTTGGAATGAAAAAATTCCCCCAAAATTTTTTTCAATTTTTTCAAATAAGAAAATTCTCAATTTTTTGGAATAGAAAACTTCTCAATTTTTTGGAATGAAAAGTATATCTACCAATTTTTTAAAAATAAAAAAAAAATTACCAATTTTTTAAAAATAAAAAAAAATTACCAATTTTTTGAAAATAAAAAATTTACCCATTTTTAAATATGAAAAAATTCCTAATTTTTTGGAATAAAAAATTCTAAATTTATTGAATTGAAAAAATCTCAATGTTTTTGAATTAAAAAAAAATCTCAATTTTTTTGGAATTAAAAAGTTACCAATTTTTTGGAATGGAAAAATTACCACCAAAATTTTTTCAATGTTTTGGAATAAAAAAATTCTAAATTTTTTGAAATGAAGAATTTACCAAAATTATCAATTTTTTAGAATAAAGAATTCTCTAATTTTTGAAAATAAAAAAATTCTCACCAAAATTTTTTAATGTTTTGGAATAAAAAAAAATCCTCTATTTTTTAAAATATAAAAATTCGTAATTTTTTTGGAATGCAATTTTTTTTTTGTTGTAATTTGGGACCTTCAAGGGGGGGGGGGGCTACTTTTAAATCGACTTTTTTTTATTACATAGAGTACAAATGTATTGACAGTATAGTTGAATACGCCAAGACCGGACCATCCCCGGCTCCACTGACTCCAAAAAAATAGGAAATTAAAAATTTCAAAAATTCCAGTTGAATATTTTTGAAATTGTGATTTCCTAGATTTCGTAGTAAAAAATGCATAGAGTTTTTGAGACTTCAAAATAATTCTGTTTCATTATACTTTGGTCAACAAAATAACAAAAACATATGAATGTATTATTGGAAAATCAAAAAACTCTAATTACCCTTTTTCTGTCCTACCCATTTCACATGAATGCCCCATTATCTCAATAACTAATGTAGGTATCGAGCTCATCTTTTTTTGGGGTTGTAGAAGAAGTTCTCCCCCATACTTTAACGAGAGGATTTTGCAAAATTTTAATTTGTCGACGATTTCTTTCGAGTTGACTGGAATACTTCGATGAGAAACTATGAGAAGGTTTGATAAAATCGGGTAGAAAGTAGGAATTTTGCAAAATCCTCTCGTTAAATTACAGACCAAACTGTACTGAATACAAAACATTCTGAGGAAGAACCTCGTAGGTTGCATAGTTTTTCTGGAAACGGGGCATTAAAAAAAGTCGCATTGTTTTCCAATTTTGACGCTTAAAATTTTTCATTTTCCAAAAAAGCTATCGATATTTTTTGCAAAACGACATCATCAAAATGCAATATGAATATAACTTTTCTTTTTTGAAAACTCCATGCATTTTATTTTTCAAAAATCAAAAATTTTTTTTTTAAAGTAGCCCCCCCCCCCTTAAAAAGAATTATTATTTTTATTTTTATTGTTTTAAAATAAAAAATTACATGCACTGTCCGAAGGGAATTGTACGATTTTTATGTCTCTCTTTGAGGAAGGCAATATCTTTTTATCTTCAACGTAAATTTTTTTTCGCTATAATATGACTCCTTCAATTTCAAAGATGGACATTTCAACGTAATCAGCACTTTTTTTTGCTTTTTTGAAGTACCTATTATTCTACGGGTGGTTGGGAAATTTTTTAGATGCAGTGTTGCCAATCAATTTGGCTTAAAAAGCTTTGTAGCACCTTCATTTTTATATTATAAAGGAAAGAGATCGCAAAAGTAAAAAATGTATGTAATCGAAATTTTTTTCTTCTCAAATCTACATAAATTTTTGATTTATGCACCATGTACGTACATAAAACATTTTTTTTTTTTTTTTTAGTGGTGCCCGGTTTTATCCAAATCTGAAATTTTGAAGGGTACTCCTCGGACACCCTGTACGTATTCATAATGAAAACCCTCCGAAAATCTGTACATGCATTAAAAATAAATGAAAGAATCATTCAACTAGCTTGTTCTGGCAAATTTTCAAACGACCGCATGCGATGACTCATCAACCAACCATTTATACTTTGTTATTATTCTGAATTCCGTGTACTTAGAATCGTCGCACTTTGCAACACTGTAGTATCAGTAGCAAATCGACGAATATCAAAAAAATTCTGATAGGTAGGAATCGTGGCATCTAATTTATGTAATGCTTAAAATACGCCTATCTACAGCTTCTTACACAACTATTTCCCTATATATCTCTACCTATCCGTATACAAAGCGCAGAAAAACACGTATGTATAAAAACTTATCAACGTAATGAAGATGAAAGCTGACGGTTTTTCCCAAAGGTGCGCAATTAAACTCGTACGTAGGTAAAATAACCAAAATCTCGCGGAGCTGAGGAGGAGTCAAGACGAAAAGCTCTTCGCAGAGAGTATTTCTCGTATATACTTGTACGACAGTGTATATAATACGAGAGAAACGACGAAATTACCCCTGTGGCATAATTTCGCTGCTGCAGCCAGGCACACAAAACGGCGAGAAAACGTTTTTCTAGTAAATTTCGCACAGGTTAGTTCATTATCCGGAGTATGTGTCTGTGCTTATCTGCGATCTTTCGCGAGATAACCGCTCGTACCACGAATTTACTACATGTTGGTGCGAAAGAAGAATCGCGGCGCTTTTTACCCCCTTCCTTGTCGCCTTTCCTCTATCTAACGTAAGATATTATTCGGTCTAGGTATTCTCGCTTATGTACCCTTAAGTGGGTGCGCGGTAATATCTCCAAAGGGATGTTGCTCATTGCTCTCGCGTTACTCGCGGTAATTAAGCCGTAATAGTGTGCTGATAAGTTTATCCTATAAAAAGGTATATAATTGGCGTGTACTACGTGAAATTCATTTCACGCCACAACCATCGCGTCGTAGCCTTTTATAACGAGATAAGAAGCGGTTCGGCGGCGGCTTTAGTATCGTCTGGTTGACTCCTAAAATGATAATTTTTTTCCCTGCTGCGAAAATTCCTAACAAACGAAACGCACGATTGTTGGGGTTTTTTTATGCCGAATATTTCAAAGGCGTGTTATTCTGCAGGCGAAAAAAACCGCTCGTAGGAGTCGAGCATAAAGAGAGGGGTTCGATTTGGCGAAATATTTATTCGAATGTATGTTTCCAACGCAAACACACTACTTTTCGCCAGTAAATTAATTTCGCATTCGTTTTAATTTCAACCATTCTAACGTTGTGTAGTGTGCAGATAAAGTGAAAAAAACACACAATAGGAAGCTAGGTACTTTGAAGTGAGCAACGGGTAGCTCGGGAGGGGTCTGCAGGCGAACACGTAATATGCAAATTTATTTGGGAGCCAGCATTCGCACGCGTTGCCGACAATTTCGGTACCGAGTCCCTTTGCTTGTTAACAAAAAAGCGAATTAATTATAACGCGATGCGATATGTAGAAAGAAAGAAGATTAAAAATAGGTAAATTATCGAGGGACGTATTCGCACGCGATTTGTGGACTTTTTGTGTCACCGCCAGACGAATAAATATGTCTTTTTAAAATATATTCGTCGAGTACCTGCTTTAGCATGTCGTACGTCGTACGCGTTGACGAATAATTAAATGAATACGTTTACTCGCGAGACTTAGTCAGCACTGCAGAGTACCCCGCACTGTTTCGCCACCACGAGCTGGAGGAGAGCTTTTTACCAAACGAGCGAGTGGTTTTTGCCAAAAGCACACACAGACGGAGACGCGTCGCGAGTCGTGGTGTTTGATGTGATAAACGAGCTAGTTAAAAGGGCTCATGTCGGATTAACGTAGTGACAATTTTATTGTGTTGTGATAGGTTAAAAACGACGAAGGGAAGGAGCAGAACAAGAGTGAGAGGTGTCTGGTGCATGTTTTGTTGATTACCAGATTGAAAGAATCAAATGGATTCGTTTTTCGAGTTGATTTGCCATCGATTAAAATTTAATTTGGAACAGGGTGTTTAACAAAATATTCCCAGCAAGGTGTAACATTTTTTGACAAACTTTTGGATTTTTTTTTTTTTTTTGATTTTTCGAATTATTTTCTTTAAAAAATTTGAAAAAAAATTAAAACTTTAAAAGTTGAAAACAATGTTGAAATAGTTTTTTTTTTCAATTTTTAGGCAATTAAGTAATTTTTGAAATTGAAAAAAAAAATTAAAAAATTATAATAAAATTCATTTTGAAATTTAATGTTTTTAAGGAATTAAAAAAATTGAAGTTGATTTTTTTCGATTTATTTTGTAATACTTTCTGCAATTTTTAAATACATAATTTTTAATTTTTTTTGGAATATTGATTTTCTAAAATTTTGTTCGTTAAAATTCTAGAAATCAATGTTCAAAAATAATTTTCAAAATTCTTTCAGTGAGAATTTTTTCCATTTGAATTTTTTTTTCAGTTATTTTTTCTATTTTTTGTTCTTTGAAATTCACTCACCCGTGTAGCAACGTCGATGCTAATTTCGATATAAATGTCGACACATCGAAATCGGTCACTTTTCGATCGTACATGTCGACATTTATATCGACATCCACATCGACATTTGCAATGGTGAGATTTTGAAAAATATGTTAAGTTCAATTATTCAATATAAGTATATATTAAAATTACACCAAAAATAGTGTTCAAGCCAACATTTCGACATTTTTTGTCAAATATGCGGCATTGAGGCCACCTTTGTAGCTGGACACATGCGAGTGTCCAACTAACATAGAGATGATTCTTAGACCTTATGTACTAATTCACAACACACTTTATCTGCGAGTATCACAATCACCCTCAAGACGTCGACAGTCAAGTCGATGCATTATTCGACCCTCGACAATTAGATCGACATTAACTCGACTTAAAATTCCTCTGGTCAACACTGTCGACAGTTAAGTCGATGCATTATTCGACCCTCGACAATCACATCGACACTATCTCGACTTAAAATTCCTCTGGTCGACACTGTCGACAGTGAAGTCGATGCATTATTCGACCATCGACAATTATGTCGACAATAACTCGACAAGTCGTTGTATTATTCAAAACTTTGAAAAATAAGAAAATTTTGTGATTCTTTCAAAAATTATTTATTCCTGAGCTTAAAATGTTCTTATTAATTGTTTTTAGTTCTTTTTAGATATAAAATTTGTAAATTTAATTGGCAGAAATTGTCGACATAAATGTCGATGCGTTTATCGAGTATCGATTTTTACATCGACTTGTCTATGTAGAAAAACAACGTTTTCTAAATTATAGGAAAATACTGAGAAAAATTCAAAAATTTTGATTGAACAGTTATGTTTAACATAGAACATTACTTTAAATCTCAAATATCATTTTTAATTCATCGTTAACCGAGAAAAAAATGTGTCTGAATTTTGTCGACATAAATGTCGATGTCGACAATTGCTACACGGGCATATTTTAAACCAATTCGATTTCCAAAATTCAGTTCTTCTAATTTTTGAAATTTTTAAAATTGTCCTAATTGAGAAGTTTTTCAAAAAAAAAAAATTCTGTTCTTGGTGATGATTGTGTAAAAATTCATTTCGAAAATTTTTTTTTTTTTTTTTTTTTTTTTTAAATCATCTGATTTTTTTAGAATAATTTTTTCCATTTTTTGAAATTTTTCCTTTCATGTTTCAGTAATCCAATTTTTAAATTTATTATCTATCATTTTTTGTGTTATCGTCTACAGGTCATGGGAGTCATGAAAAATATCATGTATTTTGCGAAAATCACTATGTCATGGAAAGTCGTGGATTTTTGACGTTTTATTGTCCGAAATTAGCATCATTAGTTTTTGAGTGAAATTTTTTTTTATGAGTCGACATTATTAGGTTACAAATTTTTCAAATTTTCAAAGTCAGATTCTTATGAATTTGTACTCGTTTGAAAAATTCTGACTCAAAAACTAAAAGAGATAGGAAGATGATTCTGAGGAACATTTTGTAGAGGAAGTAGAGGGGAACCATCTGCTGACAAAAAATAACTAGGTTAATGATGCAAATTTTTTAAAAAATTGCAAAATTTCGAATTGTTTACCCAATTTTTTTGATAAAAATAATTTGTTGCACACTCTATTGCATCTATTTTGATGAAAAAATTTTCAGACATTATTGCAACTATCCTGCTTTATTTTCTACAAGTTTCATCTTTCTATCTGCCTCCAATCAGAAAAAATAAATTTTTAATTTCAAGTGAAAAAATCAAAAAAAAACAATTTTTTACCATGGAGTATCTCAGCCCCTTCAATAGTAAGGGTATGCAAACATACCAACACGTTGTTGAAATGAGTTGCCCTCTTACCAGGTTGAAGGCTGTTATTCTTAACTGGGACACCCTGTATAGCATATAATACAACTTGGATACCTAGTTACTACAGAAACTGCGGGAGGAAGAGTTTCACTTGAAAAAATTTTGCAGCTTGAAGTTTTAGGAATAATTTTTCTTATTATAAAAAGTTCTATTGGACCCAACATTTCGAATTTTTTAAACTAGACTCGAGTTCTTGGCTATATACGGATATACCAAAAATGGGGTTTTCTCAATTTTTCACGAGATAGATTTAAAAATAATAATTATAAATTAGTTTTTAAAATTTTTTGAGGATAAAATTTATTTGAATTTTTGAATTTTTTTTTAGATTTCGATTCTTATTCTACTTGGGTATATTCTATTCTTAGTGACTCAAAAATTCGTTTTTTAGAAATTTTATTTTTGTTATTTTTAAAATCGATTTTGTTGATTTTTAATTTTGTTATTCAATTTTATGTTTCTTTTGAAGTTTTCTGAGATTTGATTTTATAAAAAAATTGAAATTAAAAAAAACGAATTTTGTTTATTTTCTATTAGAAATTAAAAGTTTCCATAGGAATAATTTTTTGAAGCTTGAAATATTACGATAGACGAAAGCCTAATTTTTTGTGACTCAGCTTCAATACCTTTTTGAAAAAAAAAAAAAAAAAAAAAAAAACTGTTTTACAAAATACCACTAAAAGAACTGTATACGAACGTCACCCTCCACCCTCACCATCGTATACGACGCTACAAAGTGTAGGTTATATGCGAGTATGTCGTGTAGGTAATATGGTAACGAGACGAAATATTCCAGTAATGTAATTTATCCTCGTCGTCAGTCGACGGAAATTTTTCATCGGCTGAGGTATTGCATATGGGTAGGCCTGAGTATATACGCGAAGACCGATGATGGTTATTCAACGTGTAAGCAAATAGTTGTTGTATTTTTTTTTCTAAATTATCAACGACACGTTAACATGATCCGGGAGGATACACATGAACGAAAATTGCTTTTTCAACGAAGGGTACCTACTGCCTACACTGTACCTATATTATAAAACTACCGCCGTACCTATAGGTACTCTCGTATGTTTATTAGAATACTGTAGCGTGTAATACATGTATTTTGCTGGGGTGACATGCTCTACGCTGAAATATTTTAAACATTTTTTCAATAATTGACGTATTTATCATGGTTGACGTAGCTGTAGGGGAAGGCGAACGAACACGATGCGAACGCACATACAGTATTCTTATTTCTTATTTACAATTTAAAAGAGAGACCGAGATGAGGAGTTATAGTGTATGTTATTAAACTACCTTTTATACATATTTGAAATCACAGTGTGTTCCGAAAGTGAATGTTTAAACTTGAGATTTGGGTATAATCGAGTACCTCCAAGCACCAGTAAACAATTTTATTTACGCCTATGTCGATTTTGAAAGAGCATTTGCTTACAAAAATTTCAAAATTTTGTCAAGGAAGCATACGAAAATGATGCAACTTCTTGAGAAACAAAAAAAAAAAAATTACTTCGACAAATTTTAAATTTTTTTACTTTGTGAAGTTTTCTTCTCCAAAAATAGGTGATGATTGTTTCCCTGAAGATGTGACTTTTTTCTATGAAGAAATTTATATGATTTTTTATTCCGAAAAAATAATTGATTTCCCCTCTCCAAAAAAATAAGTGCACCGCTAAAAAATTTGTGATTTTTTTTTTCGCAAAAAAGTTGATGATTTTTTGTCACCAAAAAATTGATGATTATTTTTTGGTCACAAAAATTGATGATTTTTTTTGACACAAAAAATTGATGATATTGTTTGTTACAAAAAATTGACGATATATTTTTTTTCCACAAAAAAATTCAGGATTTTTTTGTCACAAAAAATTGATGATTTTTTTTTGTCACAAAAAAAATGATGATTTGTTTTGTTATAAAAAATTGATGATATTGTTTGTTACAAAAAATTGACGATATATTTTTTTTTTCACAAAAAAATTCATGATTTTTTTGTCACAAAAAATTGATGATTTGTTTTGTTATAAAAAATTGACGATATATATTTTTTTTTTCACAAAAAAATTAATGATTTTTTTGTCACAAAAAATTGATGATTTTTTTGTCACAAAAAATTGATGATTATTTTTTGGTCACAAAAATTGATGATTTTTTTGACACAAAAAATTGATGATATTGTTTGTTACAAAAAATTGACGATATATTTTTTTTCCACAAAAAAATTCAGGATTTTTTTGTCACAAAAAATTGATGATTTTTTTTTGTCACAAAAAAAATGATGATTTGTTTTGTTATAAAAAATTGATGATATTGTTTGTTACAAAAAATTGACGATATATTTTTTTTTCCACAAAAAAATTCATGATTTTTTCGTCACAAAAAATTGATGATTTTTTTGTCACAAAAAAAATGATGATTTGTTTTGTTATAAAAAATTGACGATATATTTTTTTTTCACAAAAAAATTAATGATTTTTTTGTCACAAAAAATTGATTATTTTTCTGTCACAAAAAATTGATGATTCGTTTTGTTATAAAAAATTGATGATATTGTTTGTTACAAAAAATTGACGATATATTTTTTTTTCACAAAAAAATTCATGATTTTTTTTTGTCACAAAAAATTGATGACTTTTTGTCACAAAAAATTGATGACTTTTTGTCACAAAAAATTGATGACTTTTTGTCACAAAAAATTGATGACTTTTTGTCACAAAAATTGATGATTTTTTTTGACACAAAAAATTGATGATATTGTTTGTTACAAAAAATTGACGATATATTTTTTTCCCACAAAAAAATTGATGATTTTTTTGTCAAAAAAATTGATGATTTTTCTGTCACAAAAAATTGATGATTTGTTTTGTTACAAAAAATTGATGATTTTTTTCCAAAAAAAATTATGTTTTTTTCACAAAATTTTCACAAAAAATTGATGATTTTTCTCACAAAAATTAATTATTGATTTTTTTTTACAAAAAAAAAAAAACTAATAATGATTTAATTTCCTACAAAAATGGAGATTTCAATTGGTTAGTTATAATGTATTGCATTTTTTTATTTTCGAACTTTCTAGGGTTTAGCTTAAAATATCAATTTACAAAACTCGAAGTGTAGCGCCTTCATTTACAAAAAAATAGGCACCTTGTCCATAGAAAGTTTCTTTTCAGTGCAGATGGTTTTCTACCCTGATTCCAAGTTTCGATAACTTATATTCATTTCCGGAACACCCTGTATGGCATACCTACCTCTGGTGTACTTGCATAAGACAATGATGCCTCGCGAATATCACGCTCGCCCAGACAAGATTTATATCTATGCACAGGACTCCTCCAATCCTCCATAGTGTCGGTGTCGGTGTCGCAGTCTCTGTCGCTGACTACCGTGGTAGCATGTGTCTTTCTCAAGAGAGAGATTTTGATATCTCGTATAAGATACGACGACGTCGAGTAAGAATTATACACCGAGCAAGTATTATATAATAAGAAATAAGATGAGCCACGATGATGACGATGAAGGGAGCTGAAATACACCATGTACGATGTTCTACGTACAAGTCTCGTAGATTTTCAGCTTTTACAACCCAAGTATTCGCATGGTAAGGGATGCTATAAAGCGTTAGGTTATCTTTTTGTTTTTAAATGCGCCGGGTAAAGTACATTCGAGTACTTAGCAACGGCGAGTATTATACGAGAATAAAAAATATCACAAAGGTAAATAAGTAATCATGGTATGTCGGGGTGTTCGACAAATAAACGGATGCTATGTTGTATCACGCAATTCCATAATTATACCGCCTCGTTATAATTTTTTCGTATGGGGTATTTTTTTCCCACTCCCTCGACCAGTCTTGCGAGTGCAATAGAGCGATTTTTTTTTTTCAAAAGCTTTATTTTTCAGTCGCATGATTTGATATCGTTACCACGATCCGGAAGGGGGGCACACGTTAACGGATTGTTTGTTATAGAAGGAATAACGATAGCGATGGCGATATTACATTTTCGTCCTGTACGAATTTTCATATATATTTATACGACACAAATAGGTATTTTTTCATATCGAGAAAATTTTTCGGCGATGATTATTACCAGAGTGTGGTAATTTCGGTCGGTAAATTATTTATGATGTTTGCGACAAGCGTGTGTTGCATACTTTATAAAGTAATTTATCGCGCAAAGACCTTGGTGGGAAATTTTTCACCGCGATGAAAGCCGAAAAGCGGTGGAAATATTCTGTCCGTGCCAACTTATCGTACTATGCTTGCTACTTTTTCTTATATGAATTCTCAATAAGTCTGGTAAAAGTTTCACGTTGAATATTATAAAGGTAATTTGAATACGATGTAATTTTTCTTTCTACCTTTCTCTTTTTTTTCGAGGTACGAGAGAGCTCATCCAATTCATCGTCGTCTTATACCAAAGAAAGTTCTATCACTTAATAATAAACCTTTGCAAATCAATGTCTCAACGGGGTAAATTTTTGTTGTAGAAAATTCAACTTGTAGAAAAAATAATTTCATTCTGAGTAACTTTGATTTTTTTTTTTTTACTATTTCAAGAAGAAATAAAGACCAAGATCAAGTTCATTTGAAAGAGAAATATATTTTACAACTGTATTAGAAAGAAAGGACTTTATAAATCTCTCCTAGTCGAGACACTTATGGCACATGGCGAAGATAACAAAAAAACCTGCAAGTTCAGTCCGAGTGTATAAATTTAATATCTTGAAAAGTTTTCGTTTCCGAAAATGTGTTTCAAAGCTGGATATTGTTGGGTGTAATTGACAGCTGCAGCGTTGGTTTTACGAGTTAATTGAATTTTCGAGGTAATCGGTATCTGGAAAGCTTTATTTTTAATTTGGTAATATCGAAAAGAGCAGTCTTTGATGTGAACAGTATACGCGATACATGTTTGAACTGTCATGCCATGCTGATGCAAGGATTGGTAATGAAGTTTGCGTTTCGTGATGAGGGTTTAAAACGATATTGTGGAATTGAAAGTTTTACTTTGTTGGGATTTTTGATAAAAAATATAATATGTATCTGCGAGAAATATTTGCTTTTTATTTTGTCAGTTTCAAAAAAAAAAAAAAAATGATCAGTCTACCTCTGAAAGGAATAAAAACTGAGATGGTATCATTTCATTTTGGTTTAATTTTCAATTTTGAGAGCATTTTTCTCCGATTACGTTTTGAAATTTTTCACTTTTTTGGAAAATTTTCAATCAGTTTTGAACTTTTATAGTTTTTTCAAATCTTTGATTTTTCATTAGCTTCCGCCAATTTTTTGAATTTTCAAAATTGAAAATTATTGAAATTTTTTAAAATTTGTTTTCAGATAATTTTAGTTGTTTTTTTTTTCTTCAAAATTTCGTGCCATCCAAAATCTCGAATTTTTCAAATTTTACCATTTACCTACTTGATAATTTTTTACTTTTTGAAAATAAATTCAAAAATTTTTTCAATTTTTATAAATTTTGTGAGTTTGATTTGTCAATTTTTGAAAAATTTTCAGATTTATTTTCACAAAATTTTCAATTTTGTACTTATAAAAAATATTTCACTCATTTCTGATTTTTTTTTTTTTTTTAATTTTTACAAAATTTACAATGTTTAAGAATTTTCTGTTTTTCAATTTTTTTTTTGAATTTGAAAATTTTTCCAATTCTCTACAAGTTTTTTAGTTTTAATTTTTCAAAATTCACTGATTTTTTGAAATGAATTAATTTTCGAAATTTTGCAATTTTTTAATACCTGCTAACGAGTTAATTTTTTTGATTTTTTTGGAATTTTCAATTTGCCAAAATTGTTCATTTTTCAATATTTTCCAAATTTTTTCATTTTTCAATATTTTCCAAATTTTTAAATTGAAATTTTGAATTTTTCTAGTTATGTTTTTGGAGTTCTAAAAAGTTTGAATTGTTATCAGTGTTTTACGATTTTTACAATTTTCATAGAATTTTTGAGTTTTTAAAGTTTACCCACTTTTAAAAAATTCCACTATTTTAAAAACTTTTTAAATATTTTGTTATTTTGAAATTTTTAGTTTCTCAAATTTAAACTTTTAAAGATTTTCTAATTTTTACAAATTTTTTAGTTTTTAAAAATTTTTGATTTTTGAATGTTGGCTAATTTTTAGAAATTTCCCTTTTTTCCAAAATTCTGAGTTTTTATGATTTTACAATTTTTTTGAAAATTCGAATTTTTTACAAAACTTCATATTTCATAAACAGGGCCCGGATATGTATGAAAATGCATATTTTACTGTGTTGATTGAAAAGTGATATATTCAAGTTACTTTTACGTTTCAGATCTTTCTGAGCAAAATGAGCCATATTTGTTAGCGCATATTTTGCATATTTTGGCTATAAACGCATATTTTTGCATATTTTGGCCATTTTTAGCGCATATTTCCCTATTTTACAGCATATTTCCTCAATTTTCTGATTTTTAGCGCATATTTATGTGATTTTTGATATTTCTTTCCCAAAAAGACAAAAAATTTCACTTTTTTCAATTTTTCACTAGTGCTTGAAAAAAATCTACTACTTTCATAAAATTGTTTCGAATGAATTATTTTCAAATTTATTCAGAAAATGTATGAGTTTTCGTTCAAAATCTCTTTTTTTTCTAAATTTTCGCCCTCGCTTCGCTCGGGCAGTGTTTCGTTATTTTATTTTTTTGATGAAATGAGACAGAAATCTCGAAAAAATACGAGGAATTCAATTTATTTCAATTCTAACCTTACGCCTATCTTACGCCTCACGTTGTACTGTGTGAAAAAACTGTGGGAGGAAAATGAAATTATAGAGAATTTTAAAGAATTTACGAAAACGGATCTTTTTACAATTTTTGGATCTTGTTTTGAATAATTTTTTCATTTCAAAACGGCAACATTGTCAAATGAATGGCAATAATCTGATTCTAATTTAGTTTTTGCCTTGAAATAAAGCACAGCTCATCGCGCTCTTTAAAACGATACCCATTTTGGTTTTTGCATATTTCTTGATGTTAGAGCATATTTTGAGTTTTTTTAGCGCATATATATGCGCATATTTCACCTGTTTTTAGTGCATATATATCCGAGGCCTGTTCATAAATCATGATGGATACCGCAACTTTTTGAAAATTTTTATGATGTTTTTGGATTTCTAAATCGTTTAAATTTTTTATGTTTAGCAATTTTCATAAGTTTCATAGAATTTTTAAAGTTACCTACATTTAAAAAATTGGACTTTTTTTAAAATTTGCAAATATTTTGTTTTTCTAAAAATTTTTCAATTTTTGTAAAATTTTTAGTTTCTTAAAATTTTTTAATTTTTGAAGATTTACTAGTTTTTACAATTTTTTAGTTATTAAAAATTTTTATTTTTTGAATGTTTGCTAATTTTTAGAAATTTTACCTTTTATCCCAATTTTGAGTTTTTCTGACTTTACAATTTTTTTGAGAATTTGCAATTTTTACAAAACGTCTAATTTTTCTTGAAAATTATTTTTCGAATTTTCAAAAAATTCCAATTTTTGAAACTTTTATTTTTTTGATGGTTACCTATTTTTTGAAAAGTTTCTACTTCTTCAAGATTGGCAACTTTCTCTAATTTTTAAAATTTTATTGTTTTCTAAAATCTTCTCATTTATTAAATATTAGGTAATTACTCGTCGATGTTTAAAATTTTTCTGCTATTTTCTACAATAATTTTTCAGTTATCTACCACTGTTTTTTCATTTTCTGTAATTTTTCAAATTTTTATATGTTCTGTGGTCTTTTAGCTTTTCGAAGTTTTTAGTTTTTACTAATTTTCAAGTTCCCTAAAATTTATAGTTATGTAATAGTTACCCATTTCTAAAAAATAATTACAATTTTTTTTTTTTTTTTTTTTTTTTTCATAGCTCTGATTTTTCTGATCAAATTCTGCAAAATTTTCTAAATAGTTTTCATGATTTTTTTTCATTGAGGAAATAGAAAGTAATGCATTTTTTTTTTGCGTTCCAAAATAATTATTAGAGTGTATTTCGGGCGATTGACCAATTTTCAGCTCATTCGGTCAGACTCATCTGTTTAGGGGGGGGGGGGGGGGCTTGTTTTGGAACATTTTTTGTTAAATGCATAGCGTTGATTAGCGGAATTTTCTAAGACCTTTGCATGACGTCATTTTGATTTTTCACCTATGAAGTTTTGAAGAAAAATTGGAAACTAATTTCAAATTGTTTCTTTTTACAAAAAAAATTAATTTTTGATTTTTGAAAAATAAAATGCATAGAGTTCTCAAAAAAAGAAAATTATTTTCATATTGCATTTTAATTGTGTCATTTTGTAGAAAATGTTGGTAGATTTTTTGGAAAATTACAAATTTCAAGGTCAAAATTGGAGAAAAACGCGATTTTTACTTCAGGTACCGTTTCTAGGAAAACTATGCATTCCACAAAACTTTTTCTTAGAATCTTTTTTATTCAGTAGAGTCTTGTCTATAATTTAACGAGAGGATTTTGCAAAATTTTAATTTGTCAACTATTTCTTTCGAGTCGACTGGAATACTTCCGAGGAAAAACTATGAGAGGGTTTCATAAAATAGGAGAGAAAGTACGAGTTTTGCAAAATCCTCTCGTTAAATTATAGACAAGACTCTACTGAATAAAAAAGATTCTGAGAAAAAGTTTTGTGGGTTGCATAGTTTTCCTAGAAACGGGACCTAAAGTAAAAATCGCGTTTTCCTCCAATTTTGATTTTGAAATTTGTAATTTTCCAAAAAATCTACCAACATTTTCTACAAAATGACACAATCAAAATGCAATATGAAAATAATTTCCTTTTTTTAAGAACTCTATGCATTTTATTTTTCAAAAATTAAAAATTAATTTTTTTTGTAAAAAGAAACAATTTGAAATTAGTTTCCAATTTTTCTTCAAAACTTCATAGGTGAAAAATCAAAATGACGTCATGCAAAGGTCTTAGAAAATTCCGCTAATCAACGCTATGCATTCAACAAAAAATGTTCCAAAACAAGCCCCCCCCCTTAAAATCTAAAATTTGAAATAAAAATAACAAGAATAACTTGATTTCCATTTTTAATAATTCTTGTGTAAATTTTTCTCAAAAAAATTGAGGAATTTTTTCAACATGGCGAAGATCATCTCCACGTCAAATTCTTAATTCCTCATAACTTGTACAAGCGTCAAATATTCGCATATGCTTATCACTTATCACGAATCGATCTTACAAAAATGTTCCACTGCTGCTGAGATAATTTTGAGGCAAGGAAATCTGCGAATAGATGAACTATTTGTTGAAATATGCAAATGTAAATAAAACACGAAACAATTTTTAAAAATAGAAGTAGTTAAGAAGGAAGAGACCAAAAAATGAAAAAAAAAACATCATTTTCAATTTGAATTTCTCTCATTGTAGGGAAATCATCGACCTGGTTATTACTGCCGCATGCTACTTACATGTGTTTCATGAGCATATTTTTATTCGTTCGTGTTTATAGTGTAGGCCGCATCATCGTTGCTAATTTTAAAATCAAATAATTCAACGTTGCGCATTTTTGTGAACGTTCTAGGCTATATTTACTTCATATACAAAGAATACGTTCAAACAGTTGTAGATTTTGTACAAATTATGTCCGCTCGTCGTGCATATTTTATTATCACGCGAATTTTGAATTAATTGTGGTTTTTTTCTGTGTGTTGCAGGTAATACTTACTTACTACATGAAGCTGTCGTTAATTGGAAAATTTATTAGAGAGCAGAGAGAAGAAGATATACTGTACTTATCGAAATGGGAGTAAGGGTAATCGTTTTAAAGGATTGTAAAAATTAATCGTTCGATGTACGAGCCAAGCATCGAACCCTTATATGTACCTGCGTCTGCGTCTGTATGCATTTCAATTCAAAATGATGGTAATCTCGTCGAATAGAACAAATTGGCGAAAACGAAACCAATAGAGAATAGGCATAGTACGGTTACCGGTTGGCACGCTCGTAACTTATATAAGGGTAGTAGATTTCAATATTTTGCAAATAAGCCGAAATCATAAAGCAGTTGAAGATTAAAAGGCAACTTAATCAGCCCCGATCGTGTATCCTCGGTGTAAAAAGGGAGAGTAAAGGAAATAATGCTCTTTTGCTCGGATTTATAATTCTAATTTCGTCGGTCTGGCTCTGGCTCTGCGTCGTAAAAAAGAGAAAGACAGAAAGAGAGAGAGTACGACGTGTTGCCGAACACGAGTACAGCTGGGCGCGGTAAAGGGCGCTGGTTGTGGGGCTTTTTATGAAGATAGAGGAGTACACATAACCCGGGACCAGGCCTAGGCCGCATATACTCGGTCGGAGATAAGTAGTTGGTAAATTGATAAGAAAAGGCGAGGCAGGGGCAGGAGAGCAAGGCGCCCATCGACATCGACTATGTTTATTTAGTGAAAGGAAATTAAATATCGAATGTTCCGCATTCGCGAAATATGGGGTTTATCAAAAATTGCGACGAGAGTTTGGCTTGAAGGGTGTGATGTGTTGTAAAGCCAAAATAGGGGCCCGACCAGAGTTTTATGTGCGTTTTCGACACATGTCTAGGCGCGTCGGTGGCCTTATCAGTATTACTAGAGTGGGTACATTATCGCGGATGTAAAATGATGGCGAGAACATCGGTATTAGCATTGCCCAGTGTATCCTGTACTCGGTATTCGGGACCTTGTTATATCCAGGGCATGCCAGCACTGCAGTGGATTGATGGTAATGCGAATTGCTGTTTGAAGGGTTGCGGCGACTAGTTCAAAGGTGGGTGTTGTTGATTAAGTGGTTATGGTTTGTTGGCTGATTAGCAGATAGCAAATTTTCACAATGTGGAGAAGTCGTTAAGGCTAAAGTTGGTTAGATGGTTGCTGCGTAACGTCTATCTTTATGATACCTCGTACTTCGTGTAGCCTACCTAGATCGTGGTGCAGGAAGACAATAGAAGACAAAGTGTGCGGTGAACGCAAATCGGCAAATAAACTCTGATGCAGTTCCTTATCGTGTGCATGTGTTGATGATGTGCCAATTGTTATTATCTCTTCTGCTGATGTCTTTGTCCATGATGCAATGGAACCAGCAAAATTTGCGTTGTGATAAGATAAAGTGCACTTTTCACTCTAGTTTCAAAAGGGGCTTTTTTTCTATTTCCTTTTTTTTTTGAAAATTTTCTAGCGATTGTTAGATCAAGGATTTTTATGAAATTGAAACTTTTTTCTAGTTAGAAATGATTGGGTGTTTCTGTTTGTATATAAATGCATATATTTTTCTGATTCATAAAATTTTCTGTGTACCTAATGATCTCCAAAAATTTTAAAAACCGAAAAAATTTCAAAATTCATAATGGAAATTTTTATGAAAAAAACAAGTGTACCTACCTACTTATTTTTCAAAACTAAAAAATTTTGTGGAAATTTGAAATTTTGTAGAAAAATTGGCAAACACTAAGAAACTGAAAATTGCAAAAACCCAAAAAATTAAATTGCTAAAAAATCACAAAAATTCAAAAAAAGTTAAACATTTAAAAAAAAATTGGTACTTACCTGCCAATAATTTTGAAAACCAAAGATTTTGTAAGTTTTAAAATTTTGTAAAAATTGAAATAAATACATCAGCCGACAATAATAACTGGAAAACATAAAATTAGGTAGGTAATGAATAAAAATTTTAAAATTAAAATTATAAAAAGTCCAATATTTAAAAAAAATGAATTGGAAAATTGAAAACTTTTTAGAAAATTTGAAATTGTAAAAATTTGAAGAATTGTCAAGCAATGAAAAATTTATGATTTCAAAAACTTGAACATTTGTAAAAGTGAGATAAATTTTCATAAAAAGGTGAAAATTTCAACAACAAAAAAATGATGAATTAAAAAAAAAACTAAAAATTTAAAAAAATTGGAAATTCAGCAAAAAGTAGAAAAGTTGGTGTGCATCAAAAAATAGAAAATTTTAGAAAACGAAAAATTTTTTAATTTTCAAAAAGGTGAAACAAATTGCAGAACGTTGAAAAGTTGACAATTTGGGAAAATTGGAATTTTATAAAAATTATAGAAAAAATTAAAGAATTTGGAAAATTGAAAATTTTACAAAGATTATAAAAATCAATAAATTTTTGAAAATTTGAAATTTTGTAAAACTTTTTTTTGAAATCCAAGAATAGTAAAAATCAGAAAATTTTCATAAAAAAGCAAAAATTTCAGCCAAGTGAATTTTGAAAAACTGTAGGTTTTGGAAAATAAGAAATTTTACAATAGTGATAAAAATCGGAGTGCATTAGAAATTCAAAATTTTGGGAAATTTGCAAATTTAAAAAAAAAGTGGGAAAAATTCAACAAAAAAATCAGGAAACTTTCAAAAGTTGGTAATTTTAAAAAATGAACTTTTATAAAAATTTGAAATACTGGGCATCATTGGTGAATAAGGAATTTGGCAAAAAATTTGGAAAATCGACAGGCATTACAAAATTATGCAAATTTTATCAAAGTGAAAATAATCAAAAATTCAGTGAACTTTGAAAATTCGGCATTTTAAAAAATGTATAGGTAAAAATTTAAAAAAAATTTGAACTTTGAAAAACTTGATAGGATTTCAAATTAATTTTTGGACTTATTTCAACTTCATACTATTGTCTTGTATTGCGATATCAGGAAAACCTAGAAATTAAAATTTTTTCGCATGATTTCACGAACTTGAATTGAGTATTTCTGACTTTGAATAATTGTGCACAAATATGGTGATTTGAAAAAAAAAAAATAATAAATAAAAGAAAATTGAATTTTTTGACGATTTAAAAAAAAAAATTTGGTAAGATTTTTCGTCAAAAAATAAATTTTTTCCTGAGAAATTTTTTTTGCATGTAAATTTTTTTCTGAATATCTTTTTTGTTCAAAATATGCAGAGAATGTCTTTCCTTGTATTGAGAAAATTATTATTTTCGAGTTTTTTTTTTAAAGAACTTTTTTAATATTTTTTTTTGTCTTTGAACAATTTTATTGCGAAGAAAACTATTTTTTGAAAAAAGGTATTTTTTGTACACATTTTTTCTGATTTTTTTTGTCAGTAAAATTTTTTGGTAATTGAATTTTTCTTGGTTTTATACGTTCCATTTAGATTTTTTACTGTAACAGCTCCTTTATTACATCAGCTGAAAAATCTTCGGAGAATGAAAATCATTTTCTCAAACTTTTTAATTTACATTCAATTTCTTTTCTTTTGTTTTAGTTTGTAGGTACTCAAGTATATTTTTTAGTTAAAAAAAAGAAATTTGCTTTTCTTTCTGTTCTTTTCGAATAAATATTATTATTATTTTCGATTTTTCAAAACAGTTTTTTTTATTTCTTCATAAAAAATTTTCAAAGCATTTTAAAGAAGAATTTTGAAAATTTTGAGTATACTTACGCCCAAGTTTTTATATTCAAAGAAAAATAAATTTAATTACTTTAAAATATTTTTTATGCACTTATTCAAATTGATTATTTAAAAAAAAAACCGTACTTACTTGAATTTAACATGTGAAAAAATTCCAGAATTTTTTTGGAAAAAAACACATTCGTTGCAAAACTTACTGTTGGACAAAATTTTATTCATGCTGGATTCCGAAAAATGAATGGAAATCTTGAGTTTCTTATTGAAATTTCATCTTGAATTTTGATTTTTTTTTCTAACGTCAATTTCCCATTTGGAAAATTTTTTTATTTCAATTATATTGAATTCATTTAATTTCAGTATATTTTCAACCTTTAAAAATTTTAATCTCGTCTTATTTCCAAAACTTTATGAATCTATATCAAAAATCAGAAATAATTATCAAAGTATATTATTATCTTTTCGTAATTTTTTGAAAATATTCAAGACAGAATTCTCAAAAAAAAAAAAAAATTATTGCAATTTTTTATTTTTATTTTTTCACGGAATTTCAACTCATGTAGAACTCAGTATGCTTTGGGTTTGATTTTTTTTGTTTCGCCCTCTGTATGACGCCCTTGCAGCCATTATTGTACCGAAAAAATTAAATATCAATCAAAGTCGATTTTTAGTGCACTTTTTCTTGTTAGATTATAGACGAACACTAAAGCAACTTGATCAACTCACAAGTTTAAAATAAATCTCGTGATCAGGGGATTATTGAATCGCATCATCGCTTCTATTTCTTATCAATAATACTAGTAATATCGAAAAAATGTATGCTGTCTTCTTCGTCCTACCTCTTCCAATCCTGAATATACCTCTCTTTGTTTTAAATCACTACTTCTTCATTTTTATTGAAATTCCGACACATCTTTGTTCATCCTTTCACAACAAATCCACCTTACACAGTTAATATTCCATCCGTTGAAAAAAATCTCTCAAACATTCATCATGTACCTTTGTCTAGCTTTGTGCATCAATCTGTACTCCTACATATAAAATTTGTTTGTTCATTTGGACAGCAATTCGCTTTTCGACGATATCAATTTAATTAGTTCAGTCGAGTATTAGCAGCGATTTTACGCTCCATCTCTTCAAATAATATTTACTTTGATACGTTTTGTATTTGATTCACGCACACAAAGCTGAGGTCATGATCATTCGTGTTCAACTGACAGGAAAAAAAGAGTCGTTTAAAATACCTACAAATATCTACATTGTTCGCGAGTTATCGATGGATGAAAAAAAACAACAAACAATCTCGCAAACATAAAAATATAAAAAAAAGAGGAAAACTTGAAAGAGTGGTAAAAAATATGCATGAATTATCTCCACTGGCGGGCAAATCCAATCAATAAATCTTGGCAACAAGTTGAAACGCTGCAGGGTAACATAACGTTCGGTGTAGTATTGCATATAACGTTGATGATTTCAACTCGTGGGAAAAGCTCGTCTATTTTTTTCCATTACCAACTGATCCGTTGAAAACATTTTACCTTTAATATTTTTTATCTTTTTCAATCGAGTATGAAAAATAAAAAATGTAACAAAGTAATCGATAAGTCTGTTCTAATTATTTGAGCAATTTTTTTTCATGTTGACAAATCGTTAACGCGCTCATTTACGACCAGTAAAAAAAACACGAGTATATTTTCAACTCGTAAAATATTCAGTCTATTGTCAATCATGAAAAATATGCGAAAAATATTCTTTCAAAAATATACGTTCATATTCATATACGAAAATAAAAAAAAAATCCAGCGATGGACAGAGATAGAAGATGAAATATAAGCGCGCGAAGATGTACAAAAGTCGAGTATGGAGAGAAATATGGTACGGAAAGGGGGGGGGGCGGAAGCATCTCGAGTATTTTCTTTTTCAGATTTAAAACGTTGTTTAAGAAGAAATAAAGAATGAAAAATCACCTTTGCGTGTTTCGATTCCCGAAGGAGAGAGGCAAGTTCGTATGTCGCCGGTCGTCTCGAAAATATTAAGTACTTTTCTAAAGGGAAATACGACGGCATTAGTGCAATCCTTGCTTTATATCATCTTGATAAGGCTTTCATTCGATGCGATGTCTTTTGCCGAGACATTTTTCTTCGTCTTCTGTTAAATATACACAACGCAGCGACGTTTCAGTTCGACTTCGGATTTGCGGATTTTCCAGCTCGCCTTTATTTTTATGCAGTATTTTGACTCGCTCGAGTTAAATTTAATTACCGATTCTGGGGTTGATATTTTCATCGTGGCGTGGAACGTAAAAGTGGTAGTGAGAAAAATCGACGCTGATTAGGTGGGTTTTATTTTTTGAAATTGGCTTCATTTCGAGAGATTTGTGCTATGCTTGGTTGTAGGGTGCAATTTTCAAAGTGTTTTCTTGATTTCGAATTTTAAATAGGTCAACGAGGGTAAATTTGATGTTGAAGTGGTATCGATCATTTATTTTAACAATTTTTGTATTTTCTATATTCGATAATTTTTGGATCAATTTTTTCGAACAATGCATCAGTGATACGACTTTGTTATTAATTTAATAAATTCTTTGATTTCGATTTGATTCAGGGCATGTTTCTCGATTACTTTTTTCACTCAAAAGTTACTTTTGATTACTTTCATGTCAAAAGGTTTCTTTAAAAAAAAAATATACATTTCTTTAAAAATAGAAGTGAGAAAATTTTCAAAATAAATAAATAAATAAAAAATTAAAAAAATAGAAAAAATGGATTAATTAGGTAAGTATTGAGGATTTGAGAAATTTGGATTTTTAAAAATTTGACCCTTTATTTAAGAATTCTAAAAAAAAAAAAATTGTGGAAATGGTCTGTTGATGAAATTCAATTCGAATTAGTTCCCTCTTCAAAAAGAAACAACGATCACCCTTCTAGGTTAATTTGACCGCGAACTGTATAAACACGTTTGAATATGGCGGTCACTTGAGTAACTGTTTTGAAGGAAAGGGTTGGAGTGAAAATTTTTTGGAATAAAAGATTTTCTTAAATTTGAAAAAATTCTCAATTTGTTTGAAGAAAATGATGATTTTGAAAGGGTCCATATTTGTTAGCTGAAATCATCGTGAAATGATTTTCAGAGGGCCAGTCTTCAGTAATTTAATATATTTTCAATTATTTTCAAAGAGATTTAAAAAATTCATCAGTTTTATGATTTTTGTGGCCTCATATTCGATAATTGAATTTTACAAAGGAATCCATATTTCAAAAATTCATTCTAGTTTTTCCTGCCATTTAAAAATTTTCGGGAGCTAATAAATTTCCTTCCTATTTTTTAAACAGATCCTAAATTTTCTGTTACTTTTTTTTGAAGGGGGGGGGGGGGATCTGGACATTTTGGGGGGTAATGGTAAAAAAAAAGCAGTAAAAAAGTAGTGATTTTTGAGAGAAGAATCGGCACTTTATTCTCCAAGAGAATCATAGGATTTTTTTTTTAAATTAGCTAAAAAATATTTTTACTTCAAAAAATAATTCAAGTATGGCTTATATTTGGATACCTACCAAAAAAATTTGATTTTTTTTTTATTATTCAAAAATCGAAATTTTTTCTCCGGAAACATTGAAGGATTTTTAAAAAAGGAAATTGAGATTTCTAAAAAAAATTCTTTGGAGGTAAGCAATCAGGGCTCAAAAGAAAAGTTTTTTTCTGTATCAAAGAATTTTTTTTCAATGCGAAAATTGAAAGAAAAATTTAATTTAAATTTGGATCCTAATTTTTTAGGGGTCCCGAATTTTCTGTATTTTTTTTTGGGGGGGGGGGGTAGGTCTGCATATTCACTGAGTAGTAAAAAAAAATGATAGCATTTCTTACGATGGAAAAGTTTTGTATGTTTCCTCAATTTTGTTTCTGTTCAAAAAAAAAAAAAAAAATCCAATAATGTTTTCAATGTTTTTTTTAATAGAAAAGAATTGAAAATTTTTTTATTACCTATGTACTGAATGACAATTTTTCAAGAATTTTTTTTTGTATGTTTACTTTATATTTTCTCAGTTTTTTTTTCCAAAGGAAAATTCCTTCTTAATGATCAACTTTTTAATATTTTTTTGGTACAATTTATTAATCCAAGAATTTTAGAAAACAAGACAGTAATGAAGAAAAAAATTGTGTATCTAAATTCTTTCATAATAGTTACATTTTTGTAGTCTTCAGATTTTTTTCTAGGAGATTTTTCTATGTTTATTTTTTTTTAAATTTTTTTTGCACGATAATTTTCTAATTTTCAAATATGAAATCATGTGAAGTTGATGAAAACAATTTTGATAAATTTTTTAGAATTATTTTTGGTCAAGAGTTTTTTGAGTAGAAGAGAAATTTCAACAGAAAATTGATCTCAAAATGAATCCCCGAAAAAAATTGTTGATATGCGTTCTTCGTTGGTCCTTCCCCTTTCCATCCTAAAAATGCTGCTACGTAACCACTATCTAGTATCTATGAAATAGCTCCATCTTTTTTATGCATAGGCTCAGGGCTGGCTATCTGTTTATATAGGTTAATCCATGATCCAATGAAATACGATAGTTTTTGAAGAAGCTTGCATTTTTGATTGGAGTTTCTCAAAGTTTCCACCTAGTCCCCAATTCTCAAAATAGGATGAAAATATATCAATTTTTTTATAAAATTAGGAAATCAAAAAGAATCAAACACTTCAAAAATTAAAAAACAAATTGAAAAAAAATATAACAATCATAAAAAAATTGAAAATTTTGAATACATAAGGGGAAAAATCCTCCTCCCCCCAAAAAAATGAAAAATTGAAAGAAATGAATATTTGAAAGAATTTTTAAGAGAAAATTATTAATTTTATGCCTAAACTTTTTTGAAAGAAAAAAAAAACATTGAATTGTTTTGGAGTGAAGATTAGGGTGGCCGTTATTTTTCGAATTTTGGAAATGTTGTCGGGACAGGGGGTCAATTGGTGACATATTGGTAGAAAATAATTCCCTATTTTTTATTTTTCCTCTAACTGAATTTTAAGCCGTCCCTCAGTGGCCCCCAAATTTGAAAAAATCAAAAAAAAAGAAAAAATAGAACATTTTGAAAATTTTTGAAAATTTTTAGGAAAATGGTCATAGGGATGGTATTTCTATAAGACAAGGCCATTTTCGATGATTTCTTATCTTTACCCCCCCTTTTCATGGGACATAAAAAACACGTCATTTTTTACGTTTTTTAAAAAATTTGAAAAAAATGACTAAAAATTAAAGAAACTTTTTTTTTTGAATAAAATGTTTTTAGCATACATGTTATCACCCAAAAAGGTCATTTACGGCGATTTTTCATCCTTACCTTCATTTTTGGGAACCTCATTTTTTTCAATTTTTGATAGTTTTTGAAAAATTCTCACTGATACGGCAGTGGTGAAAAATCACCGTAAATGACCTTTTTGGGTAATAACATATATGTTGAAACCATTTTATTAAAATTTTTTTTTTTTAAATTTGTAGCTATTTTTTCAAATTTTTTAAAAAACGTAAAAAATGACGTTTTTTCATGTCCCATGAAAAGGGGGGTAAAGATAAGAAATCATCGAAAATGGTCTTGTCTTATAGAAGTACCATCCCTATAACCATTTTGCTAAAAATTTTCAAAAATTTTCATAATGTTCTATTTTTTCTTTTTTTTTTTGATTTTTTCAAATTTGGGGGCCCCTGAGGGACGGCTTAAAATTCAGTTAGAGGAAAAATAAAAAATAGGGAATTATTTTCTACCAATATGTCACCAATTGACCCCCCGTCCCGACAACATTTCCAAAATTCGAAAAATAACGGCCACCCTAGTGAAGATATTAATTAGGTAATCAAATTTTTAGAGAAAGAAATTCGAAATGTTTTCGGCGTAAAAAATTCTGTCTTTTGGAAATGAAAAAATTTTGCTAACTTTTTGAAATGCAAAATTTTGATCAAGATTTTTCAATTTTTTTTACGTAAAAATACTTACCTATATTTTACATTTTTGTACTTAGTAAAAAAAATCTCTCAATTTTTTAGAGAATAAAATTATTTTCTCATCCAACATGATAAAAATTTCAACCCAGCAATAAATCAACTTCTATTTTGAATTCTCAACTACAGTTTTGAAATTTTGGGTGAACTTTCCGAAATTTTGGTAGCATATTAGATAGATAAAAGGGCTGAAAAAATATCACTTTTTTTTAAGCAAAGGCGACTCAAAAACACGAATCGTCGCCTCTAAGATAATTCGTGATTATTGCTGGAGTTTTTACAAAACACGATATAAATCTGGGATCACGTAGCTATTTCTTGATTTTTTTTTTCGTCCGATCGCATATCAAATGTGGGTATGATTCAGCCGCGCAAATATTAATCTCGACACCTTATAGTAGCCGCCTGGTCAGAATTACGCAGCATATCGTATGTAATTGGTTTAAAAGCTACTAACGGATTTTAATCGCACCTACACGTTAATGCACAACACATTTTGTATTGATTAAAAGGCCTGGCGTCTAAAGGATTAAAATATACTCGTATAATACGGCTTTAGCATGCACTAGATATCAGCTAGATTAGATATAACACGCTATGGCTATGCCATGCCATAACGTCGCGTTAAACTACCAACAAATATATATTAAAAAAAAAAAAAAAAAAAAATGAAACAAAAAGCAAAAAAAAAAAAACCACCTCGCCAATAAAATTTACCATTTTAATAGCATCGTCGCTCGTACTTCTTATCACCGCACCAGTCTGGTCCGAAAAACATAGAATGCGCATTACCAGTCGCGATGCGGCGCTACCGCTCCAATCACGAACCGTAATTATAACTTTTAACGCTCGCCGGCTAAACTATCGGCCGATATGTAAATTTTCCAAAACCGAGTGTCGAATAATTGATTAAAATTGCCCGATACGCGGCTTCCACTATGTCTCTCTTTCGCTTTGTGTAAACGATAAAATACATACCTTCCAATCCGGTACCAAAGAAAAAGCCACCGCACGACCAAAGGTAATATAATAAATCTCACACCAACTGTTTCTCGGGTACGCGAGTTAAATGCAAAAAAAAATATAAAAAACAATCGCTATCCTGTTCCAGTTGTAAATAAATAAATCACTAGCGTGCAATTGTAAAATTTTGTTCGAACTAGAAACATAGGTACTGTGTTCTTATGGTGAATGTCGCTGGAATATTTTCGTTTCGATATTCGGATGGGTTTGCAGCTTTTACCATCAACGATATTGATTATTGGAATGTAAAAATCACAAGTGTACTTAGATTTGCCAACGGTGATATTTGAAGGGACAGACTGCAAACCGTTGAAAAAAAGTTTGATGTTTTGTGAAAATTTTTTTTTTTTTTTTTGAAAAAGGCACCTTAAGGTGTAATACTTAGTTGACTTTTTTTTGATTTGTGTCAGAAGAAATCTTTAAAATATGCTATTTGTAAAAAAAATTAAAATTTTTGTACTTATTACACGTAAAAAAATCTCTAAAATTTCCATTTTCGTTTTGTAAACAAACTAAAAAATTGTTTTGGAAAAAATATTTTCAAAGAAATTCTCATAATTATGGAAAAACCCAGAAATTTTGCAATGGAAATATTTTTGAAAATTTTCATTACCAGAAAACCACTAGGTATACCTAATTTTGTACACGGCAAAATTTCAAAAAATTCGTACTGCAATTTTTTTAGAAGAAGATTTAAAAATTAAAAAATTTATTTCAGAAAAAGAAAAATCTAAAAAATTTTGTATGAGAGATTTTTTGAAAATTTGTATCACATCTCTAAAATTTTATATTGGAAAAAAATGTTTAAAAACTTGATTATTTTTTTTCAATTTTTTTTTCTCAAAAATAATGATTTTTTTAAAGTTTTTTAAATTTTTTTATTTGAATTTATTTATTTATTAACCTGTTCAAAAAAATTCATCGAATTTTATTGTAGTCAAAAAATACCGAATAATTAAAACTGAAAAATTTACTCAATTAACAAAATCACTTCAAGGACTCATTGTTCAAAAATTTATCGATGAATCAAAACCTTAAAATTTTTGAATAATCGAGATCGAAAAAATCAACAAATCAACAAAATGCACTGATTCTTCAAAAAATTTATCGACTTGTCGAAACCTCAAAATTCTCGATTAATTGATGTAAAAAAATTATTAATTTATCGAATAATCAAAATCAACATTCAAAATTGTCGATCATTTGAAATTGAAAAATTTACCAAATTAAAAATTCGGACTCATTATTCAAAAAATTTATCGATTAATCGGAACCGTAAAAATTATCAAACAATCAAAATTGAAGAAGTGCCGACTAATCGAAATTGAAAAATTTAATAAATTCACGTAGTTGTGTCATTGGATTATTGTTTAATTTTTTTTTCCAAAATATTCAAAAATAAAATGAAAATCATAAAAATCGAAAAAGTGTTGATTATTCAAAATTGAATTGAAAATTTTAATGAATTCACGGAGTTGTGTCACTGGATTATTGTCCAAAATTTTTTTGAAATTATCTAATTATGAAAATTATCGATTGATCAAAATCGAAAAAGTGCCGATTATTCGAAATTGAGAAGTTTAATAAATTCACTGAGTTGTGTCACTGGATTATTAATTTAAAAATTTTCAAAATATTCAAATAATAAAATTAGATATTGATTAATCAAAATCTAAAAAGTTTGGATTATTCGAAATTAAGAATTTTTAAAAATAAATTCACAAAGTTGTGTCACTGGATTATTGTCCAAATTTTTTTTGAAATTATCTAATTATGAAAATTATCGATTGATCAAAATCGAAAAAGTGTCGATTATTCGAAATTGAGAAATTTAATAAATTCGCAGAGTTGTGTCATTGGATTATTGCTCAAATTTTTTTTCAAATTATTTAAATGTGAAAATTATTGACTAATCAAAATCGATTGAGGAAATTATTCGAAATTGAAAATTTTAATAAATTCAAAAAATCGTGTCTCCGACTAATTCTTCAAGAGCTTTGTCGATTAATTGAAACCTCAAAATTATCGAATAATCGATATGAAAATTACTAGATAATAAAATCATTCAAAAAAAAATAGAATCTGAAAATTATCGATTAAGTAATCAAAATCCAAAAACTGTCAATTAATCGAAAATGAAAAATTTAATAAATTTGAAAATTAAATCGCGAATCCTTCTAAATCTTCGAACGTATTAAATTAAGTACATAATCATTTTTTGAACAATTTTTTCAGAAAATTATCTTTCAAAAATTGAAAAAAAAAATGCCTATCCAATCTCTGCATATTCCATATAGTACACACTGAGGTTTTTTACTCCTACATTTACCTCCCCTTTCATCCAATAATCGATCTATTAGATATAGGTATACTGCGTTTACGGTGGAATAAACAAACGCAGCAAACTCTCGCTATAATCTAGGTAAACGAGAGATTAATTATAAACAATTATAGACCGCTTTATTACGAATATTCGTTAATAGAATACGGTCGATGGGATTTTCAACGCTGGAGGAACATTAATTACGATTCAGTTCCGCTTTGTATCGTCGTGTTTATTTACAGTTGGAGATTTTCATCTTTCTATAAGCGTTGTTTTTCGTTGAATACAAAATACATTATATTTATGCTGTTATACAATCGTATTTAGGTAGGTAGGTGAGCCACACGCCGCGCCGCTTCATAGGAGAAAGGAGAAAATGAAAAAAAGAATCGGAAAATGAAAAAAAGATTCGGAAAAAGAAACACGACCAAATATACGTGTGCGATTCAACATAAATCTCGCCTTAATCCCATTCTCGCGTTTTATTAAACGAAGATAAATTACAATAATGTAATAATCGCAAAGCGTATATAATTGCTCCCAAAATGCGTCGGCTATTTTCTAGTCCATATAACCAATTAATTACCAACCGATATATTAACTGTTAATATCCGAATGGTATAAAACCCATCACAAATCAGCTAGATTTGACCCAGCTCAATATGTAAAATGTGGACACGATTCGATAAGTATTCGCCAAATTGTTTATCGAGTTACCTAAATGGTAATAGTTTTCGGTCATTTACGACATTTTCACAAAGCGGACAAGTTTACAGATAAATTTTGGCCCGGCGCGCTGGACCATACTGTAACAGTCATTATTACACTGAGAATACTTGCCAACTCTAAACGGTTCTCTCAAGTTTCCCTATCGGCTGTATCTTTGTTGCTGGCTATCAATTCATCGAACAATTTCAAGTTATTTACTACGATAAAGGCTCCTCGATGAGCGATACCGGTGCCAGTAAACTTACTTAACTTGGTGAATTTATAGTACCTCTGGTGTGTATAAGTAGGTATCGGAATAGGTAAAAATGTGACTCCAAAGGTAACTCAGCACACGTGCCCTGTATTGGGAAAAAAGTTAGGGTATTAAGGGTCGTACTAATAAACTGCTAGTTTCGTTGGGAGAAACGTTACTTGCAATGTGAGATGAGGAGAAAAGTGAGAAAGCAACCGTCTAGTAGTATTACATTTTCAATATTTCTCAGCACAAGGGGTTACTTTTACCCTAATAATGTTACACATGTTATATATACCCAAGAGTGGTTGTTTTTGTTGTGTATACGCATGTCTATGGGTATTCAACTATTCGTTGTCTAAATACACTTACTTCTGTAACAATTTTTTCACTTTTAAATTGTTTAGTTATGTATTTCTTTAAATAAAAAATTTACATGTTTATTTACATTCTGCCTTTTGATTCTCATAAGTTACTTCATGTGTGATCTTTAAGTAAATGTGTATAATTGTCATACAAAATCATCACCAATTAGGTACATCTCAATTTGCAGAATAAGCCACCAATTGGTAGTTGAACACTACCAATCGCGCTAACATAATGGTAATTTGTCGCGAAATACGCGTCAAATATAAACTCCACCCCTTTTACTATGCAGTGTCAACAATTCTGACATTAAATTGGCAGTTGTACACTGCCAACGTGCCAAAGTTGTGTTAATTTGTTGTAAAATACGCGTCAAATGCAGTGTTGCCATTTCCCGTATAATTATACGGAAACCATATAATTTTAGAAAAACCGTATCTTTTCCCGTATCTTTTTGCTATTTTAACCAAAATTTCCGTATAATTTTGAAAAATAGTCAAATCTGAGCAGAAAATGCATTCAAAATCAAAAAAATTTCAAAATTTTTGCCCTTGCTTCGCTCGGGCATTACTTTATTTATCATTTTTTTAAACATTATTAATTGGGAACCTCAAAACAAATGAGGAAAATAAGGAAAATTGAAAATTTTTAGTGTTTAACTGCTTTCACCGTTTCAAAATGAAGAAATATTGGAGAGAAAATGCATTTTTTGATTAAAAATGACCAAAAATAAGAGCGTTTTCTTATTAAAAAAATTGTATCTTTTAAAAATTTCCGTATAAAAAAACCGTATATTTTGAAAATTTTCGTATCTTTTTTCGTATAATTTAGAATTTTAGACGTCATGAAACGGCAACACTGGTCAAATGTTAACTCCGCTCCTTTTACTATGCAGTGTCAACAATTCTGACGTTGAATTGGCAGTTGTACACTGCCAACGTGCCAATGTTGTGTTAATTTGTCGTAAAATACGCGTCAAATGTTAACTCCGTCCCTTTTACTATGCAGTGTCAACAATTCTGACGTTATAAATAGGCAGTTTTACGCTGCCAACGCGTCAAAGTTATGTTAATTTGTCATAAAATACGAGTCAAATGTCAACTCCGCCTCTTTTACTATGCAGTGTCAACAATTCTGACGTTGAACTGGAAGTTTTACGTTGCCAACGTGCCAAAGTGGTGTTAATTTGTCGTGAAATATGCGTCAAATGTAAATTTCGACCCTTTTACTACGTAGTGTCAACAATGTTAACCCCGAGCAGCACACTCGACAAATTATCGAAATAAAAAATCGACAGAATATCGAATTTGATAAAGTGTCGCGTTAGTTCCGCATAAATCGTGAAATTATCTTTCGATATATCAACAGATTATCGATGAATTATAGTTGGCAAAATCCATCAACAGATAAACTTTCGATAAAATCGAACGATTTTTCTTTTAAAAATCTCAAGATTATAGTTAGATACTTCATCGATAACCTACACGATTTATGCGGAACTAACGCGACACTTTATCGAATTCGATATTCTGTCGATTTTTTATTTCGATTTTGTATTACGATTTTTTGTAGATTATCTAGTTTCGATATTCTATCGATTTTTTGTAGATAATTTAGCATATATGGGTATATGCGCGCGCACATTTCCAAGACCGGCTGGCGAGTTTGAAGTCGTAGTTACGCTTAAGGCTGGCGAATTTCGTTCCAAATACAGCAGTTTCTACCAAAACAAGCGTCTGTTGCGAACATCGGAGTTCGTTCGCATAATACGAATTGGATTATAAATATTCAAACATCTTATGCAAAATTGGAGAAGAGGGAGGGGTCCAATTGAAATTTTTATAATAACTAAAATTATTTCTAGGACCTTAATTTACAACTTTTGTTTGAAAATTTTTTCAAATTGGCCCCTTTTTCCTCCGCTCCTCCAATTTTGAATAAGTATCAACGGAGTATTATGCAAAATTGGAGGAGAAGGAGAGGTCCAATTGAAAAAATTTTCAAACAAAAGTTGTAGCTTAAAGTTCTAAGAATAATTTTGGTCATTACAAAATTTTCGATTGGGCGCCTCCCTCCCGTTCAATTTTAAATACTAAGTATTCACATAGTAATCGTAGTATTGAACTTGGTAAAATTTTATTTAAGAACAACGATCTGGTTTCAAGTAAAATACCTAGTAAACCAAAAAAACTAGATAACTTGTTTGAAAATTTTTTCAATTTTGATTTCGCATATTACTGTTACACGTAAGTAGGTAAATGCAAAATAATAGAGGCTAGAGACGAGGTCCAATTGAAAAAACATTTCAAACAAAAGTTGTAGAATAATATTCTTGATTTGGCCCTTTCTTCCCATCCAATTTTGAATATAAAGTAGGTATTTTTTGACTAGAAAAAAATCAATATAGTTTCAACAACTATCGTTACAAAATCGTTAAAATATCGAAGTCGATAAATTTCATATAATGTGTCGATAATATAGTTTTAAATATCGTCACAAAATCGTTGAAAAATCGAATTTGAGAAATTTCATATAATCTGTCGATAATACAGTTTTAAATATCTTCACAAAATCTTTAAAAAATCGAATTCGATAAATTTAATATTCTTTTTCGATAGTATAGTTTCAAATATCTTCACAAAATCGTTAACAAATCGAATTCGAGAAATTTCAGATTATTTGTCGATAATATAGTTGTAAATATCTGCACAAAATCGGTGGAAAATCGGATTCGAGAAATTTCAGATTATTTGTCGATAATATAGTTGTAAATATCTTCACAAAATCGTTAAAAAATCGAATTCGAGAAATTTCAGATTATTTGTCGATAATATAGTTGTAAATATCGTCACAAAATCGTTGAAAAATCGAATTCGAGAAATTTCAGATTACTTGTCGATAATATAGTTTCAAATATCTTCACAAAATCGTTAACAAATCGAATTCGAGAAATTTCAGATTATTTGTCGATAATATAGTTCTAAATAGCGTCACAAAATCGTTGAAAAATCGAATTCGAGAAATTTCAGATTACGTGTCGATAATATAGTTTCAAATATCTTCACAAAATCGTTAAAAAATCGAATTCGAGAAATTTCAGATTATTTGTCGATAATATAGTTTCAAATATCTGCACAAAATCGTTAACAAATCGAATTCGAGAAATTTCAGATTCTTTGTCGATAGTATCGTTGACAAATATCGTCCTAAAATCGTAATACTATCGAATTCGATAGTTTTTAGATTTTTTGCCTATAAAATCGTACAGCTAAATCTGTATCATATCGTGAGAACATCTTTAGATTTTTAAACAATTTTTTATCGATACGTTTCAACTTTCGATATTATCGATCGAGTGTGCTGCTCGGGACGTTATAATGATGGTTTAACTCTGCTTAACTTGCCAAAGTGTTAATTTGTCGTCAAACAATGCATCAACTTTTTCGATTTTATACTTTTTTGATATTTTATTATATTTTTAATTTTTTTTTTCTTTTTCTAAAAATTTATACCTATCTACATAGGTAGGCTTTAAAAACATTCCAATTCCAACAGGTTGCAAAAATTCTTAAAATTAGACAGTGAATCAAAATTTGTATGCATAAAAATTTAGCTATTTTTTACCTGAGTATTTTTTTTAAATCAGGAAGTTTTTGAAATGAAAGTAGATCCAATAAAAATTCAAAAAGCAGCTCCAAAAAATAAATTCAAATGACTGAAAAAAGAATGAAAATAAAAAGAATAAAAACATAAAATAACCTATAGATGACGTCAATGGAAGGAGATAAGGAAACTTTGGCGTTATTTGAAGATCTGTTGTGGTCCTAGTACAAAAAAAAATATTTGACACTTTTTTCGCTGGAAAAATATCCAATTAAAAGGAGAAATTCCCGCAGGAGAAAACTTTCGTTTGACCTTGAACTACTGCCAACTTTTGTCGGTGACATTTGTGTTAGGCGTCGAGTAGGTATCTATATTTTGGGGGAGTATCAAGAATGAAAAGCAAATCCCAGGTGACGTTTGTAATTAAATTTAAACTCTCAGGCGAATTACATTGTTACATATAATATCATTTACGATTAATTATCTTAGTATCATGTTTCGTTTTGCAATAATGAAAATATTAATCGTCCTAGAAGACTTATAATAGTATACTTACCTATGTGAAAGGAGTGAGGATGTAAAAGCGTGAAAATTTTCTCAAAACGATGATGGTGGAAAAAAATCACACTGCGTTGGTCGGGAAAGTACAAACACCGATGCGACTGGAAGATGAATCGAATCGGATGCATTGTGCACGATGAAGGCTTTCAAAAATGGCGTATTTTCTTTATACGCCTTTTGCTCTTTTTTTATTTGGTTCGTCATGCGAAAAATAGCTAAAGAAATGGGTAATTTAATAAAATAACAGGTGTTAAGCTTGTAAGTTTTTAACCAATTTGAAATCGTCAAAAGAATTTTCTCGATGGTTTTTTCCCTCTTCTTATTCCTTTATCGAAATATTATTTTCAATTGACTGGCTACGATTGATTTGATTCGATATCAAAACATAATTCGATTACTGAGTTCGTGTGTTAGTGTGGGAGTGGTACATACAAACGTAATGAACACTATAAAAACGGTTTTTTCGGTTTGCTTTTTTTTTCTTCTTCTCCGCTTTCTCCTCTTTTTAGTTGACTTCGGGGTGTAGCAGACGAAGACGAGGCGTGCAATTCCCATTTTTGTTGCTTTCAATAACGAACGCAATTTACAGTAAAGTTTCCCTTTACTTTTCTTCGATGATTCGGTTTGATTACAGTTCACTGAATTTCTATATCGAGTCGTAAAATTGCGACGGGGTGGGAGCGAAGGGATGTTTTTCTTAAAAACTAAAATCCGTAAATTTAATAAAAACTCGACTCGGGGTATTATCCGCGAGAAGACAGGCATCTCGAGGAAATATTGTCCGGTTATTTGTGTTTTTTCTCTACCTTCTCTCGCTTTCTGCATTTTGTGCTCAGTACGAGCAGGCAATGCGACGCTTATCGTCAAACGTCAAAATTTATATAGAGAAATTCTTTTGTGTACGCGTTTTTAAGGTGTTCATTTTGTCGACTCGAGATGCTGTACAAGTGAACGAAGCAATCTGAAAAAAAAAAAAAAAAAAAAAAAAAAACTAGAGAGAAAAATTCTTAGCATGGATTCATTTTGGAAAATGTCAGACAAGTTTTTTTCTTCCTTTCTCAGTTCTCACAACAGCTTAATAGAAGATTATGATGGAGTATTTAATTTAATAGATGGATGATTATTTTCGTATCGAATGTAAGTTAGGAATTTTATTTTGAGGCAAGTAAAAAAAAAATCTATAAAAATTTTGCCTATGTTGGAAAATGAAGGCTCTACGAATCTTCGAACTTTGAAAATATCAATTTTCAAAGCCTTGTAACTCCTTTATTGTCAACGGCAGGGAAAACATGAATATTATAAATAATAAAAAAATTTCCTCTTGCTCCTTCAATTTTTCAAAATATGATTTATTCCTTCTTCTTCATTGTACATTTGTGTATCCCTTCGAAAATGATTTTAGTCAGTGTTGAAATTCTCACGAGGTTGACAACCTTCTTACGCAGACTACAAAAGGTACTTGGCTTACGTATTTGTCCATTAGCATATTTTGATTAGTGTGACAAAGAAGACTACACGAATGTGGCGGTATGCACGTTTACGTTTCCCAAAGCCGCTTAGTAAAATATGGAAGTAAAACAATGAGCAGATTGGCACCGTGCAGACGATACGATGGCTTTCATTTGTGATGTTTTCGGATGTTGGATGTTCGAATTAAGGTTCGCGTCGAGTATTAAAGCCGCATATTCTTCATTGTTATCGAGGCTCGAAATATTACAACAGGATGTTTTTTATTATGCTTATATTGGCGGAATAAATAATTTTACGGATGCAAAGAGGTTGAAATTCGAGGAATAGAAAAACACATGTATGTATTTCCGATACTGCGAAATAAATCCAATGACCAGATCAGGCAAAGAGGAAAAAAGAAAACTACTCATTTTTTGTTCGTATCAAAGTTACCACTGATCTTTCATTTTTAATTAAAACGAATGATTAAATATTTCATCAGAAGTTGTTGGTATTGATACTTCGTTGTCGATAGTCTCGCTCAAATTCTATTAAATTTACTGATCCCAATCGTTAAAATATGAATGTAAGTATTTTCGTTTTTTTTTTCCTCTTTTCTATAAATGAAGGTTGAATACTTTTTTTGAAAAATTCGGTCAATTACTTCTCGAATTCCATTATTAGTTTAGCAACAGTTTTATAAAATGTATGACATTTTTTGCAGTGTTTCTTTTTGGTGTTGATATTCTTTTCTTTCATGATATCGTCCCTTCTCGCGCGTTTCCATGTGTGGTTACCGAAACCCGTCCCGAGGCCGGCGGCACCAGAGCCAATGCCCCTTGTACCAGGGTATGGGCATACTTTTTCAGTGCCTGAGGAGGTGAAATGGGCAACACCTGTTTGAGCTGAAGTATTTTGTCTATTTACAAACATTTTTTATTTAGCATGCATATCATTAAATTTTTAACAAAAAAAAAGTGAAACTTTGTTGTTGGAAATCTATTTTTGGAATAATTTTTTTTTAAAGAATCTTACTACCTGTTTCTGCTTTATGTTTTGACGATAAGAGAAAAGATAACGAAAATTATCTAGGTATGCTCGTTTCCAAGTAACCTTTAAATTCTTATTTGAAATTAGACTGGGTGATGAAATATTTCATGAGAAGTTGATGGTAGTGGTACTTTGTGGTCAATTGTCTTCCTTTAAGTTTGATAAAATTGACGATTTTAAAAATATGAATGTGAGTAATTTTGGATTTTTTTCCTTTTTTATTCCTGCAATGAAAATGATTGGGTAACTAATTTGTTGTTGAAAAAGTTCATTCACATTACTCTCAAATTCTACTGTTTACAAAATTTTATTAAACACATTTTTGGTATATTTTCGCAGAATTTCTTTTTGGTGTTGGTAAGCTTTCTTCCTTAATATCGTTTCTTAACGCAGGTCCGCTTTGGTGGGCCCCTCGACCAATTCCCAGAGCAGCGGCACCAGAGAAAATTCCAAAATTACCATCGTTAAGACATACTTTTCCAATGCCTTTGAAAAAAATATACGCAACACCTGTATGAACTGAAGTATTGTACCTAATTTATAAAAGCTATTCAAAATACTGAATATGTCGTTTCACTTGCAATAAATCAGCAAAAGAAACAAAAAACTGAAACTGAAACTGTGTGTTTGTTTTAGTTGACTTCTTTTCAGTTTCCTCAGATCAGTATGTAAAAAAAAAAGGCAATTTTTCTCATTTTTCTGTTATAAGTCAAAAAATTGTCCTTTGATAAAGCTATTATTATTAACTTTTCCAGACGAAAGAAGTCTGCTCTTTACAATGGCGCAAATCCCACTCCTCTATCTCACTCCAAACAAAAGTTATAAGCAAATGATTCGTTGAAAAAAGTCTGGAAAAATCCGTTTAACTCAGCTCCTGCGGTCCGGAGGTTAGGCAAACATATTTACATCGACTCACCATAAGTTGCATAGTTACTGGTTAGAAGGCTTCACTCCAAAGCAGGTACACCCTGTATTAAATTTTCAAAAATGAAAAAGTGATCTATAAATTGAATTTGAAAAATTGGTAAAATGGTAGATCTTTTCAAACCTTTCACCAAAATTGAGAAATTCTTCATACTTTATACGTCCTACTGTTGCAAAAAAAATACCTAACTCTTCACGAACAAAAAATTCCATCATTGTGTTGTATTTTTCTTAGCACTAGCGTAAAATCCACTACGTGGTGAACAATAATAATACTTAGACAACGTTGGTAGAAAATTTTCTCCAACACCGTGTACGTTGCTAAGAAGCGATTCCGACGAAGAGTAGATTAAAAGAGAGAAGCAAACAGCAACGCATTAAGATTACCAAGGGTTGATAATACGCATAGCGAAGTTACGTAAACATGGACGCATTCGACGTTCGACGTCAGATTAACGTCACTTATAAGACAACGATCAGCTCCTTATCCGTTCGAATTTTACAATGCTTGTCGACTTTAACGTCTACCTAAAGATTTTTGTGTACACTTTTTTGACACGTATGTCTTGCTTGGCTGCTATACTCCTACATTTTTTACATTAGGAGTATTTATTTAAACTCTGGTACACCAAAATAAGGGATTTACCTGTTTATTTTTTCAGCGTGGGATTAACTTCGGTGGTGTCTAGTCGATTCGTCGTATACTTACGTACCATATAATATATGTATATACGAGTATGTAGCTACGTACGAATTCTTGAAATGTCAAATGAGTTGTTTTGCCAAAGTGGCTTGGCGTAAGAGCGCAGTGGTTTATCTTTTGGCGCGACCGCAATCACTTGAGTGCAACTTTGGGGAACGAGTGCACTTAAGGCTGTTGCTGGAATTCAACGCGGCAGCTTTTATTCTTTTTTCTCTAATTTTTGTTTTAATTGAAACGTCTGTTTGTGAATTTCATCAAATGAAATGTGTTTAATTTTTATAAATACTGTGTAGGTAAACATGGGTTTCTTGGAATTTCCTATGATGTACGTATGTTTTTTTTCCTCTCATCAAAATGGCATAGACGAATATCGAGAATACTTTTAAACAGATAATGAAAATTATATTTTTCTTACCAAAAAAATAAATAAATAAAAAAATATTTGGACGTTTGAAAAAAAAGTTTAAACAAAATCTTGTTATTTTTTTGATTTTTTTCAATTTTTTGAAAAATATTACTCATTGTTTAGGTACTTACTGTTTTTCAAACTTCCTTTTTGATTTTTTTTTTTTTTTTTTGAAAATTAAGTTCGCCCGAGCAGCACAATCGACAAATTATCGAAATAAAAAATCGACAGAATATCGAATTCGATAAAGTGTCGCGTTAGTTCCGCCTAAATCGTGAAATTATCTTTCGATATATAGATAGATTATCGACGAATTATAGTTAGCAAAAATTTCGAGATTATAGTAAGATATTTTATCGATAATATATCTATAATATCGAAAGATAATTTCACGATTTAGGCGGAACTTTTGCGACTCTTTATCGAATTCGATATTCTGTCGATTTTTTATCGATTTTTTATTCCGATTTTTCGTCTTTTACTAGATTTTTTCTATAATTAAAAATCATTAATTAGCATAATTAATACATTAAACTATGCCTAAACACATTATTCATGTTACGGTAAGAGGATCATTTCAGAAAAAGTCAAAAAAAATTATAAAAAATCTGCCACCCGTGGGGCTTGAACCATCTACCTCCTGCATGGTAATCCTCTTCCTTAACCACTATGCCATACCTTATCGTTGAAGAATTAGCAATAAAACGCTTATAATAGGCAGTTTAGTACTTCCAGACGTGTTGGACTTAGAAAAATTTTCACCAATTTGGAAATAATTTAAAATATCGTCACAAAATCGTTGAAAAATCGTTCGACAAATTTCAGATTATTTGTCGATAATGTAGTTTCAAATATCGCCACAAAATCGTTGAAAAATCTAATTCGAGGAATTTCATATTACGTGTCGATAATATAGTTTCAAATATCGTCATAAAATCGTTGAAAAATCGAATTCGAGAAATTTCAGATTACGTGTCGATAATAAAGTTTTAAATATCTTCACAAAATCGTTAGAAAATCGAATTCGAGAAATTTCAGATTATTTGTCGATAATATAGTTTCAAATATCGTCACAAAATCGTTAAAAAATCGAAATCGAGAAATTTCATATTACTTGTCGATAATATAGTTTCAAATATCTTCACGCAATCGTTAGAAAATCGAATTCGAGAAATTGCATATTATGTGTCGATAATATAGTTTCAAATATCTTTACAAAATCGGTAAAAAATCGGATTCGATAAATTTAATATAATCTGTCGATAATATAGTTTCAAATGTCGTCAAAAAATCGATCGGTAAAATATCGAAGTCGAGAAATTTCATATAATCTGTCGATAATATAGTTTTAAATATCTTTACAAAATCGTTAAAAAATCGAATTCGATAAATTTAATATTCTTTGTCGATAATGTAGTTTCAAATATCTGCACAAAATCGGTGGAAAATCTGAATCGATAAATTTAATATTCTTTGTCGATAGTATCGTTGACGAATATCGTCATAAAATCTTAATAATATCGAATTCGATAGTTTTTAGATTTTTTGCCTATGAAATTGTACCGATAAATCTTTATAATATCGTGAGAACATCTATAGATTTTCAAACGATTTTTTATCGATACGTTACATCTTTCGATATTATCGATCGAGTGTGCCGCTCGGGCGATTTTTTTTAATTGTTCAAATTCTATTTTTTTTAAATTTTTTACTTTCCACATCATTTGAAAAAAATCAGTTTTTCAGATTTATTTTGTGATTTTTTTACAATTTTCAACATTTTTTGAAAAAAAAATTTTTTCAATTTATTTTTATGCATTAAGTAGGTATGTATTTTTAAGAGAGAAAAAACTGTCAATTGTTTTATTTCATTCATTTTTTTTTAAATTAGTTCAAAAACAAGGGATATTCATTTTTTTGCATTTTGTTTGATATTTTGGGGATTGAGTATTTCCACAAGTAGTAAACACATTGTGAGGTCCATGTTCATTTTTATTCATACTCTTTTTGGTGAAATCCTGTTGTAAAATTTTTGTCAAGTGCATTTTTTTCAAGTTTTTCTTTTGAAAACTTTGATATTGTATAAAATATGGATTTATTCTCTCAAAAAATTTACCATTAAAAAAAAGGAAATCAAAATTCGAATGAATAGTTTAGTACTTTAAATAAAATAAATGAAATAAAATTCAGAAGAAAAATTTGAAAAGAAATTTGAATATATTTTTTGAAAATAAGAAGAAAAAATGTCGATTAAAATTATTGAAAAAATTCGATTGAAAAGTTGAGTTGAAGAAAAAATAAAAATAGGTAGGAAAATTTGGGAATTGAATCAATTGTCAATTTGATTGGAAAATTGAACAAAAATCTATAAACAATATCCTAAAAAAAAAATTGATAAAAAATTCGAAAAAATAGGTGCGATAAATTCAGAAATAAAATGAATTAAAAATTATGTTCCTGAAAAAATTTGAAAAAATGTGATGGTGTAATTTAGACGCATTTTGAATTTAAAAAATCGTAGATAGTACTTGAATAAAGAAATGTTTTTTTTTTTTTTTAACTGAATAAAAATTTAAAAATGAGTTTAATTCGCAATTTCGAAGAAAAAATTATTGAAAAATTTGAAGAAGATAAAAATACGAGTGAATGATTTATGATGAAGAATTTCCTCAACAACATTTCAATAAGAAATCAAAAAAAATTATATCAACAGTTCAGGAAATAATTTATTTGTGTAATTCACATGAAAATATTCATTCAGAAAGAAATGAAAAAAAAACAAGGCTAAAAATTGATTGTAAATTGAGAAATTTTTTTTTTGAAAAATTTTAAAGAATAGAAATTTGGGAAAAAATTGGAAAAATTTAAATTGAAATACAGGAAAAAATTTGATGAAAATTTTTTGAGAATCGCGTGTATGAAAATTTTGACTGTTAGGTTTTCAACGAAGTGGCGCTGAATTTGATTTTAATGGACCTTTTTTTTAATTTCTTTGCGATCTTGTCATCTTCTGCTAGTTTGTTTTGCCTTTTTTCTCGAGACTTGTTTGCTTAATTTAACAACTTTTCTCACGCTCAATCGTTTCGTTTACATCGAGGAGCATTTTTTGTCAATTTTTCATTTCAAATATGGCCATAAATTTAAACTATAAACATATGACCAGCTCTTATGTGAAAAAAGTTTTGCCCTGTTTTTAGTCAACCTTTGAAAAAACAAAACAAGTTCCACAGATTTGTGAAAGAGGGCGTCTTGAAACAAACATGCTTGAGTGCGTGATAAGTCTGCTTCCTTCCCCTTTCCATCCTAAAAATGCTGCTACATAACCGCTATCTCTGAAATAGCTCCAGAACTAGACGAAAAACCAGCTCCTTTTTAACAAAATAAGTGAGACATTTTTTATGCATGGACTGGCTATCTATTTTTAGGTCAATCTATGATATGGCTAATGTTTACGTACTTGTGTAGGTACTTACTTACTTTCTAATAAATTATGTTTACTTCTTACAGATCATGTTCGTGACTTTTCGTGCGGAAAATTATATTACCGAACATTTTACCTGGACGAACGAAGAGACAATTTATACGTCGGAGCCATGTAAGTACTTTTGTGAATTTTAAACTCGTTCAATACCTTATTTGAAAATTTCTCGAAGAAGAATTACTCATGAATAACGACACAGGCGAAAAATACCTCTCCAAATATTGAATGCTAATGGTCAAAAAATCGTTTGTTACTTGAAATTATAACTTTCAAGGATGGTAATTTCATAGTAGATACCTGTAAAATTTTCATCGTGTATAGGAATTTCGACTATCCTTGGGCATAAAATAATCGGCCATAGTGCTTACAACGACGTTAACATCATGCATCGGAACACGGTTACTTTTTAGTAACTTGGTTACTTTTTTAAAGGCAAGGTTACTTTAGTTACTTTTGGGCTCATTTTGGTTACTATGGTTACTTTTGGACTCATTTTGGTTACTATTTCGTCAAAAATCTGACGAACAGCTGCCATTAAAATTTAAAATTTCTTTAAAAACGTTTTGAAAGTTTTTTTCAGAGATTTTGCTTCCAAAAAATTTGAAATATTTTATTTAAAAATGAATTAAGTAAGGTCAGTTGGGGTATCTGGGCCATTCTCTTCCTAATCCCCTCCAAAATCGTCTTGACGTAAATGGTTGGTTGCATGGTAACACTGACATCGTAAGCCCACCATAACAATTATCATTCGGTTCCTAGCTCCCCTTGAGGAGGCCTCAGTAATTTGAGTAACATGACATGGCCCAGTTACCCCCAACAACTGTGGCCCAGTTACCCCAAAACTCAGATTTGAGTGGGGGTAAGTGAATTACACATCTTGAATCTTCCTTAATAAAAAAAAAATTTGGTGGCCCAGTTACCCCATTTTTCGGGGTAACTGGGCCACCATTCTTTGTGTAGAGTGAGGTGTTCCTCAGCTCAGGTATGTGCTTCACCCTCAAAATCAAAAAAGTGAGCGTACCTCTATGACACCCCTCTACACGTCCCATTTGAAGATTTAAGGTTATTCTTCACTAGTGAGGCATTTTTGAATAAAGATTTTTTAGAGTTGTAAAAACGTGGCCCAGTTACCCCAACTGACCTTAATTGAACAATTTATTGAATCTTCTTTTAAAATTGAGATTTTTTCTGCTCGAACTTCAGGAATATTTATTTTGTACTTATGTATTGAAATTCAAGGTAGAAAAATGTTTGCTCCTAAAAAAATTGAGGCATTTTTCAAGTCAGTATGAAAAATTGTGATTTTTTTTCTTGAAGAATTAAGATTTATTCTTGTCTAAAAATGAGCCACATTTCTTGAAAAAAAAAATGTAAGTAGATAAGCCGTATTTTTTTGAAAAAATTGAGAAATTCTTTTCTCGACAAATAAACGATTTTTTCTCAAAATTTCTTTTCAAAAAAAGTAGAAGCCGTCGAAGAATAAAACCGATTTCTCCTCATTAAAAACTTTTTTTTTAAATGAGAATACCTAGTAATTTTTTCAATTAAAAAAAAAATGTGTTCGAAGTATTTGAAAATTATGTTAGAAAAATAGAGAACTCCTCAAAAATGAAACATAAAATCGTTTCAACTCGTGAACTTAAAATGCTTCAAAAATTTGATATTTCTCAAATGAGCAAAACTTTCCTTTTAAAAATTTTGAAAAGTTGTGAATTTCACATGTTGAAAAATTGTTTTTTTGTGGTGAATGAAGACTTTTCAAAAATTAAAATTTTTTTGTATCTACTCATTTTGCAATAAGCCAATCAAAAAATTGATTTTTTTAGACTTTAAATTCTTAGGCATTACAATTTTTATAAATTGGAAATTTTTTATTTGAATAAACATGAATTTTAGGAACGGCTATTTTTAAAAAATTAAATATAAATTGTTTAAAAATCAAAAAATTGAGAATTTTAAGTTTAATTTTTTGAAATCCAGAACTTTTTAGAAATTACAAATTGTTAATAAATTTAAATTTATAGAAATTAAAAATTGTTTGAAAAATAAAAAAAATCGAAAAAAAAAATTTAAAAATTAAAAAAAGGACAGTATTGTTTGTAATTTAAAATTTTTCTAAAATTCACGTTTTTTGAAATCAACAATTATTTGAAAACTGAAAACTATTTCAAAACAAATAAGAGTTCAAAAACTTAAAAAAGTTAATATCAAGTATTTTCAAGAAAAAAAATTTTTTTTTTTTGAATTTTCAATATTGAGTTCAAAAAAAATTAAGATTTGATAGGAACTCAAAAATTATTTATTGTGAGCTTCTCAAGAATTGAAATTTCCTATGATATAAAAATTGAGCACCTATTAAGCCAACTATTCTATTAAAATTCGTCATAATTATAGAAAAAGAAAAAATGCATGAATTATTATTTTTGAATTGAAAATTTTGATTTTTTCAAAATTTTTGCCATTGATTTCAAGAGTTGTGAAACGTCAAATTTAGCGAAAATATGAGAAAAACGGTGACGAGGGGAGGGGAGGGAGTTATGAGTCATTATATTCAAGTGGAAATGGAAAATTTTTGGTTACTTTTTTCCATAATTTTGGTTACTTTTTTTGAAATTTCAGGTTACTAAAGTTACTTTTATTTTTTCAAATTTCGCTCCGATGCATGCGTTAACATGTATTTAAACAATCGACAAGGCGTATTATATTGTAGAGAAAAAAAAACGATAAAAAAAAATGAAAAAACCTACTCGTACGAGCGAAAAAATCTCTCCTCTGGAAGCTTCGGCATAATCCGCTTATACGATCGGGAGGCGGCGAGCTTGGTAAATTTTCTAAAATACGCGACCGCGATTCTCGGGATTTTACAAGCGGCGCAGTTTGGCGATCTTTAGTCGTCGCAATAATAAAAGCGAAGCTTTTTCGTCGTTTTTATTGGCGTTTTGCGAAGAAGTTTTTCGATTATCAGATACACCGCTAACCGCACGTATATGCTTTGGAGAGCTTTTATGGCGGTCGCGATGGCCAAAAGATCTCGACGCGGCGTGCCGCGCGCGCCGCAGAAATCACTTCGCAGGACGGTCGCCTCTTCTCCTCGTAAACGTGGCACGATTTCGTAATATTTCGCCTCCTCTTTAGCCCATCGATAGCTCTGTGCTATTGTGGCTATGGCGGCGGGTAAATGAATAATAATAAAATGCTCTCTGGTCGAGTATTATATCGCGAAGAGGTATACGAAAGTACACATATACGCGAGTGAAAGGGTAGAGAGAACCAATGGAAAAAGGCGACAGGGTATCTAACTGGTCGGTAATAAAATCAAATGGTTGAAAACACGATGCATAGAAATAACGTGCTTCTTTTCAAATACTCGGGTTGGACTTTCGAGTCGAAAATTAACGCTACAAAGGAAAGCATTTTAATGCCGCCGATGTACGTAACTTTTTAATCACCTTAGAGTCGTTCGATAAATCTTACGAAATGGTAGAAAAGTTGCAAAGGAAACTGAGTACTTAGTTCATTGTGATTGATTTTGACGAATTTTTCTCCTTTTTTTTCGTGAGCGGAGACAATACGCTACATATAAAGCGTCCGTGTATGCAACATATTCGACGAGCCAGTCACCAATAGTGTGTGTAATAAAAAGAATAAGTCGATTAAGGGATTTGGTTGGCGGCGCGATGACCGTATTCGATAAAAGAAGCTTTTCTTATTAACAGCATTAAGGGAGAATCCATCCGGAATGAAAAATATATCTAATAGCTGTGCTTTTTTCGTCTCTCGTCGTCGTCTGCTCGCGAAGAGAACGTGGAGAAAAGAAAATACGTTTTGTCTTGCCCTCTGTGTCCTTTATTTGTGTAGCATAAAATTTGCCGGTTTATTATTTCGTTTCTTTTTTTTTGTCTTATTTTGCGATACATCGAGATCTCAAAGGGTCAGGCGAAGTTGACTTTTGTGTTTCACTTTCTCTATTTTGGATGAATTTTCTCTCGCAAGAAAAGATTCTATTGGTGAGATGAATTGTCCCTGCTGGGTAGGGTGGTTAATAATTTCATTTTTTCGAAGTGTCAGGGATTGGCCCTCTAAAAACGATTCTTTTCGTGTAAAATAAACTTCCTGAAAATTTTTCTTTGAAAAAAAAAAATTATTTTGAGTGTGGCATGTAGAGTCCTTTTTATTGAGAAAACGAAAAAAAAATCGAAAAATTTGAATTTAATTTTTACAGAATTTTTTTAAACAAAATGGTCACTACATACAGTACTTTGACCCAACAAGATAAAAAATTGAAATTCATCAGCTAGGATGAAAAAATGATCAAATCGGTCTTAACATACCTACCTATTTTTGCAAAAAAAAACAACAACAACAAAAAAAACAACAACAGCAACATTTATTGCGATCCCCAAATTTCTGAAATTGTGATTTGGAAGAAAATTTTTGAGAAAACATGCTGTTGAAAGGCTATAGGAAAATTTGCATTTTTACAAGATTTTTTTTCTCCACATGTTGGATTTTCATTTAAATGTAAATTTTCACAATTTTGGGCAAAATTATCGCTGAAATGGTTGAAATCGGGGTAGTTTGATCCGCAGAACTCAAATTTGTAAGTAGTTTTTTGACTTGATAATTGCATGTGATTACTGTAATTTTAATGGTCACTGATCAGGAGCTCGCTCAGCTCAGACGTTTTAGCTATTTTTGAAAAAAGCCAAGCTCTCAAAATTTTGAGTGTGAAATTTGAGAGCTTAATTAGCTGCCATTTTTCACAGAGCTTACCACTCTTTTGGTTTTTATGCTCTTTCGCTCCTTTTTCGCTTTTTAATTTTCTTTTTAATAAAAAAAATTCAAATGTTTCAAATTTCGTTCTAAATCAATTTTTCCAAAATACTTACCTTACATTCGAAATATAATAATTTTGTTTACAAAATATACACTTTTTAAAAAATCTGTTCAAATTAGGCTAGTTTTTATCAAGTATGTAAAAATAATAACATTTCAACATTTGAAAATATATATTGGAATTTTTTAATTCCCGCTGATTTTAAAAAATCTTATTGAGCAAAATTTGTAAAAAAAAAAAAAAGTTGAAAATCAAAATTTCCTAAATCAAACAAAATTTTTAAAAATTTCATATTACCTATATCTGCTTCCTTGTTTTTTTTTTTAAATGAATTTTTAAAAATTTTGTTTAAAAAAAATCAAAGAAATTATAAAATATTGGAATCCTTTGAAAACCATACTTCTAAAATTAGGTATAATTTTTTTGAAAATTTTTAATTTAAAAAAAATTGATAAATAAAATGATTTCAAATAATTTTTTTTAGAAATGACTTTCTTTCTACCAAAATTGAAAAAAACAATACCTACCTAATAAAATATTTTAAAAGTTTCAAGCTAAAAAATCGGAAAAAAACAGTTTTTTTCAATGTTTGTTGAAAAAAAAACCAATTTCATTTAATTTTCTATGGCAAAGATTTTTTTATTTATTTAGGTTAATAAGTAATGTAAGATTTTTTTTAAATTTTGTGAACAAAAGATCAGTGTTTTCCAAATTTGTTTGCAACCATTTTTTTAAGGGGGGGGGGGGTCTATAAATAATTTTTTTTTTGTTGAATGCATAGAGTTGACAAGCGGAATTTTCTAAGACCATGACGTCAATTTGATTTTTCATCTATGAAGTTTTGAAGAAAAATTGGAAACTAATTTCATCTCGCTTTTTTTACAAAAAAAATTAATTTTTGATTTTTGAAAAATAAAATGCATGGAGTTTTCAAAAAAAAAAAAAAATTATATTCATTTTGCACTCTAATGATGTCATTTTGTAGAAATTATTGATAAATTTTTTGGAAAATCAAAAATTTTAAGCGTCAAAATTGGAGAAAAACACGACTTTTTCTTAATGCCCCGTTTCCAGAAAAACTATGCAACCCACGAGGTTTTTCCTCAGAATGTTTTTTATTCAGTACAGTCTGGTCTGTAGTCTGACGAGAGGGTTTCGCGAAATTATAATTTGCCGACGACTTCTTTCGAGTTGAATGGAATACTAAGATGAAATTCATAAGAAAGTTAGATAAAATCAGGGGGAAAAGTAGGAATTTCGCAAAACCCTCTCATCCACCAAATGTCACTTTGATTGACTGAAAAATGTTCATAAATGATGAAAATGGTGGTTTTTGAGGCACCACCTCTCTAAAAAGAGGCTAAATTTCAAAATACTTTTGAAATTACAGGTGAAACATTGAATTTGTTGCTTTTTTTTTGTTGACATTTTAGGTAATTTTCAAAACATTGAAAAATCTGAAAAAATTCATGGGGGTTCAGAATGCACCTGAAAACATGTAGATTTTTTTCAGAAATGCCTTTATTTTTTTAACAACTCTCCAAGGTAGGTAACTGTATTGTGCTTTTGTTGGTACTCGAGACCATCCGCTACCCGCCAAATTTCGCTTAAATCGACTAAAAAATGCTTGAGATAACGCATAAAAAGTGAAAATCGTTTTTTTCGAAGTACCCCCCCCCCCCCCCCCCCCTTAGGAGGATGGGAACATCAAGATACTATCTAAATATTATCTTTAATCACAATTTTAAAAAAAATTGAAAAAAAAAGTAAAAAATGCGTCAAGGGTCAAATTAACTACATCCCTTGCGGAAAACTACAAGTTGTCACAAGTAGAATTTATGATAAGTTGTAAATTCGAAGGTGTTATGACAACTTGTAACAACTTATTTTAGGTATGAGTTGTCTCAAGTATTCCTAAAACAAGTATCAGGCCAACTACCAAAAACAAATCTTCGATTACTGTTGTTACCTTCAAGTTGTGCTAGTGTCAACTAACTTGTAACAACTAACTGAGGTATAACTATTCACTAAATATACATGATATACATAACATTGAACAATACATACTGATATAACTATTCACATCTTATTACAGCAAGTATTCACAAAATGTGAGGTACAAAATGAGTATTTATAACATGCTTATTCACAACACACTATATCTGCGAGTATCAAAATGACCCTCAAAATTTCTGAATGGATAAAAATCTCACAACTCCATGCGAAATTGTGAAAATCGGCTTGTGGGGGTTTTCCGCAGCGCTGAATCCATTTTTCATTTTATTTTGACTCTAGACCCAAAAGGGGCTTCAGGGGGGAGGAGCAAAACTCAAAATTACCAATAATGGCATGTGGGGTGTGTAAGTCTAGGTTTTCCTAGGTGCTGAATCCGTTTTTGATATCGATTTTAACAAATTCTCAATAGGGGCTTCGAGGGGGAGGGGCAAAACTCAAAATTCATCATAATTTTGAAGCATTTCTGGTACATTTTCGATGGAAAATTAGTAATGTTTTCTATTTCTATTTCGAATTGAAATTTCATATTATTATATTTTTAAATAAAATTATTTGTACAGTCATGCTGGAAGCCTAAGACCACGATGATCGATGGGGCAGCAAAAAAACAACTGTTTATGAATTATCAAAATAAATTTGGCGTTATCCATCATGAGAAGGGTACGATTTTCTTTGAAAAATGAGGTGGAAAACATTCCTAAAAAATGTTTAAAATTTCAACTTTTTAAAAGAATACTTTGGAGACCTGTATGTTTCATGGATCATGATTTACATAATCCAAGAGTGATGCATGGACAGTTAAAAAAAATCATTTTACAAAACGAGTTACTGAATTTTTTCAAGTTGTATGAAAATACGATGTAGTGAGATAATAATGGTCTGAAACTTTTGTCAATAAGTCCAAGTATGCAGTTGAATACTTGTCCATTGAAAATTTTCCAACTACAAAGTATTCAAAGTTGTAGAATACTTATCTACTGACAACAACTTCTGAAGAACAAGTTGTTTTCACATTGAAGAGTTGCTACAAGTAAATGAATACTAATCCATTTACAACTATTCTTAAAAAATAAGTTGTTTTGTAAAATACAACTTGTTACCAACTATGGATTACTTGTTGATCACTATTTACAACTTGTACTTTTCCGCAAGGGATATCATTACTTAGCTACAGCCTTTGACGGAAGATTGTATAAAATTCTATAGAAATCCGACCAAAAAAATACAACTTGCTACAAGCATTTTTTCGATTTGTTTTGGTATTTACAGATTGGTAATTTCCGAAATTGAAACAGCTGACTTACATATGTTTAAAAATACGATTCCAAAGTCGCCGATAGGTCCCGTCGATAAATTGTATACACGCTCGCCATTTAATTAATCTCGTCCGACTGTCGAATTAGGTCTATAGTGACGTGAACAAAACCAGTAATTTAATCTTATTTTGTTCGAATCCCCCCCCCCCTCTTGCGTTGCATGTGTACTCTCACAAATTCGGGGTTTAAATTCTGATTTATTTGTTAGTTTTATTTTGATTGGGTTAAAAATAAGGAAAAAGGATTCAATGGAAAGCATGTTTGCTTAATAAGCTAAATTTATAGGCACCTCGCCTCGGTCTCGCCCCGCGCTCTGGTACTCGTAGTTGGAATCTGCGTTGGTACTTTACGTATTGCCTTTGCGATAATAAATAAGCAAACTTGATAAGGTTTTTACGAGAAAGATGAGGGACGACGGAGAGACGTTTTATTTTATTCGCGTGAAGTGAAGTACGTACCTAAGGAGTATACGGAGGTAATGTACCTATAAGAAACCGTACCCATTACCATGGTTTTGGTTTTCGGTTGTGCGTGTATCGTGTATGTGTGAGTCTGAGTAAGAGTACGCAGTGCGCGTTGTATTAGCAATAGCGTCTTGGGAGTAATTACTATAAATTTCGCGAAAGACAGCCTCCGCGTGTACACCTTTTATATAAAGAGTCCGCCGTTAAGTAGTTGTACAAACTTTATTCCCTTTTCTTTGTTTATACTATGGGAGCATTTTATGTATACGGCTGAACGGTAAATCCTCAACGGTGGAGTTATACCCGTGCGCCGTGAATTATTGTGCGGAATGTCTTGCTGGCTTAATTTCCTCCTATACGTAGCTTTACCAGTCTACGAAACTGAAGACGGGCCCCAGTTATGGTACATATTGTATATAGCTAGGTACCTACCATACCGATTCGGTCCACAGCCCCGGACTTCTCCGTTCTGGCGCGTTATCGAAAAAGTTAACGGCGCTGCAAAGGGATTTTTAAGCTTGTTTGTTATACTTTAAGGTGATATTTTCGATAAACGACCCGAGTGTATTAAATTTTTCCTTCCGTATAATACATAGGTATACATAAGCAGGTGTTGCTCACAAATAGGGGTGTGTTTGAATAAGAAAAAGGGGGTCGTTTGCCGAGTAATTAGCGTATTACTACCGGATAGACCTGCCATCTTCCTACTACCTACGAGAAAGCTTCGAGTGCAGGAGGTTCAAGATGACGACGATGGTGGATTCTGGATTTGTAAACGCATCAACGAGATTATTGGGGAGTGCTTTGAAAACGAGCAAGGCGGGGTGAGATCTGATTTTAGGTCAAAACGGTTCACTTTTAGGGGCCCTTGACTCAAGGGCCTTGAGCTTGTTATAAGTGAACAGAAGAGGGCGGAAAATTTGCGAAGTTCGCGACGCGACGGCTAGAATGGAATGAAAATAAAGGAATAAAATGTATTATTATAAAAACTGGTTGAATTTCAAAAATTTATTCAATTTAAAAAAAAAATCAAATTTTAATGATATCCTGCATTTCTACTGATGTAAATTTTTTCATCAACAGAATTTAAGTAAAATATGTTTATAAAGTTTGAAAAATTTATATCAATCAAAATTTTTTAAAAATGAATTTTTTATCGTACCTAACTTAAAAAAATCATCTTACCTAATAAATATTGAAAAAATTGGTTTCGAACAGAATTTAAAAATGGAATTTTTCAACGAAAAATTTGGAAATTTTTTTTTTTTCAAATACCTAAGAAAAATTCTTATTGAGAAAATCTAGAAGAAAAATTATCCTGGACTTTCACAATGTAATGAAATAAATCATGAAGAATGAAATCCAAAAGGAAAAATTTTCAAAAGTTGATACAGATTACAAACAATTTAAACAAAACTTTGAAAATTAATTTCGGAATAAAATTGGAGAAAAATTGATTTTTATGAAAATTTGAAATATTTGGATTTTTTAAAAAAGTTTTCTCTTTTTTTTAAAAAATATAGGTACCTAGACCTACCTAATTTGTTTAAAATACGAAAAAGTGAATCTTGAAGAAAAAATTCCATAACATTCATTAAACCTTTGAAAAAAAAATCTTCAACAAAATAAAAAAATGTATTTGTTGACAAAAATTTAAAATACAAACAAATATTTATCGACTCTTGGTTAGAAAAAAATTTGTTATGGACAGAATTATGGAAAAATTGGTATTTTATAAAAGTAAAGATTTTGACAAAAAATGTATTTTTTACAAAAGAAAAAATCTCATTGGAAATTTTTTTCAAAACTTATTCTGGACAAAATTTGAAAAAACTGAACTTTTCTACCAAAACTGAAAAGAAAAAAATTTATGAAATTTTCTGGAATAAAATTTGAAAAAAAAAATTTAACAAAATTTGAAACTATTGGATTTGTTAAAAGGTATTCTTACTATTTAATTACTTTTTTTTAAATCTGAGTAAAACTTAAGAAAAAAAAAAAAAAAAATTAGAAAAAATCATTTGACGAATAAATTTTCTTCGACAAAAGAAAAAAAATTTGAAATAAAAATTGAAACAAAAATTGAGCAAAATTTTAAAAAACAACTCTTCTTACGAAAATTTTTAAAAATTTCATAGGTAATTATTTTAAATCTTGACGGGGGAAAAATGATTTTGAAAAGAATTTGAAAAAAATTGTGTTTTTTTTTACCATCAAGATTTCGAAAAAATATTTTAAAATTAGCCAATAGCTAAAAATGATATTTTTGTACCAAAACTGAGTATAAAATAGATAAAATTTAATACTTAACTTTTTTGAAGAATCAATGTTCTTCACAAAAGAAAAAATTTCGCAATAAAAATTGGAAAAAGTCAGCAAAATTTCAAAAAAAAAAAAAAAAAAAATGGAAATATTAAAAAATTTCATGTTTTAAATCTCGAAGGGAAAAAATATTTTGAACAGAATATGAAGAAATTGGTATTTTTTTAGAAGCAAGATTTCGAAAAATTCATTTTATTTATTTATTTTTTTTTGTAGAGAAATTTTTTCCTTTTTCTTGTTTTTTTGCAGTAAAACCTCCAATTTTTCAGGTAATAAAGAAAATTACAATTTTTTGCAGACAACAATCACCAATTTCTTAATTTTCTGTTTTTTTTTTTTTTTTTTTAATTCAAAACATTTCAAATTTTAAGTAGGTAAGTATTAAAAACATTTTTTGGTGGTGGTTTTTTTTTTTTTTTTTTTTAATACCTACCTAGAGAAAAATGGTTCCATTTTCTTTTCGTTTTGTCTGTACAAAAAAGCTCAAATTTTCTGGTAATGAAGAAATTTCCATTTTTTTTTGAAGACGAAAAATTATCTACCAATTTCTTATTTTATTTTTTTAAAGTAAAAAATTTCAATTTACAAGTACCTAGTTAAAAATTTTTGAATTTTTCGCCTATAGTGAATTAATTTCAATTTTTTGTGTAGTTTTTGTGTGGTTGAACATTTTCAATGTCTTGTATGTTTATTTATTCATCTATTTTTTGGCAACAAATTCCATTGTATTATTTAGTTATTTTTTTAAATTTCAATTTCATTGTATTTTTTTGTGAAGAAAATTTTTTCCGATCTCTTGTAATTTTTCTGCAGTAAAAACCTCCAATTTTCTAGTAATGAAGATGTATTTTTTCCAACAAAACTTAAAAATTTCATTCTAATGAAACTTGAAAAAATTGAAATTTTTTAATAGAAGCAAAATTTAGAAAAATTCTCATTTTTGAAATAGTTAATTGAAGAAAAATGATTCTCAACAATCTCAACAATTTTTTAATTTAAAAAATAGCCTGTTTGAATGAAATTTAAAAAAATAAAAATAATAAAACTTATAAATAACAAAAACTTTGAAATTGTGTTGTTTTTTTTTTAATATGGAAAAATAATTCTTATTCCAATTTATGTTTTAATCTGTACTTTTGGCGCACTGATCAGCCTGCAGGCCATACCAAATTGTTTGAGTGGGAAGGGGGGTAATTTGATACATCGAGTCGTAATAAATCACTGATCTGTATGTTGGGGCTTTTTAATCTTGGAGCTCAAATTTAGGGTGACCTTTTTTTTTTTTTTTTTTTTTTTTTTTGGACTACATTATTTGTTTAAATACACATTTTTTTTAAATATGAGTTTTATGGGAGAACGGATATCTTTCATTCGAGCAATAGAATAGTTTTCTAACTTGTGTTCTCTCAAAAATCCCTGGATGAAGCCTGATTATAACCAGGTAAAATTTCAACTATACGAGTGGGTAGAAGAAAGAACATAGGTATACTCTTGGAAGTTGATGCATCTACAAATTTCACCGACGTGTTCGTAATCGAGCTGCACGTATTTTGCATTCCAAGTAAAATAACCATATCGAAATGAAATAAAACAAAAAGAAAATTAGAGTGAAAATATATGTACCTATAATACGTTCTGTAGAAATATTTCGAAGAGAAAAGCTAAAAAAAAAAAAAACAACAACAAAACGAAAATACCTCTCGCGCTCTATTTACAAGCTTCGATATAAACTCTGGTTATAAAACACTTTATTCGAGCTTACAAATTACCTGAAGCGTTTTGCTGTTTCGAGCGAGTATTTTAGATTGCGAAGTTGGTAAGGCGTAGGTACCTACTCGTATATACAGAAGCAGATTAGTATAATACTTACGACTAAGAACGCGATTTCGCCAACAGTTCGAGTAAATCTCTCTCTGGTTAATGATTCGCGCGTGGTTACCGAGCACAATTATGTCGGTGGCGAAGGAAGGTGGCTGCGGCTGGGGAGCCTTACGAGTATTCTATCGGTATCGTAACGCCTTCGTTCTTTGATATTTGGCAAATTTTGCGGCGACGAATCAGGGACTTGTGGGATGATTATCGAGAAAACATGTACGTGGAAATTAGTCATCAAACGAATATCCTGCGAAGAAAATTAATTTCGGAGCCGCGGGCCAAATACACAAAAGGGTCATCGTGAGTTAAATTTAATAACGTTATAGCTAACTTTAAAACTCACACATCAAGTATTTCGAATTAAACGCGGACGTCGACGTCGACGTGGACATCGGACAGGTCAGATTTTCTTTCGATCGGCCCAAACGACTGGGACAGATACGTTCGTACGAGCCTAGCACGCGTTAACAAGCTCCGAGCGAGCTTTGCAGTTTTCAGTTTCCTCTTTGCTATTAAATTAATAAACTCGTCACGTGCAGCCGGAATGATACTTTTGTAAACGTTGCGTACTGTTGTTTAAACGATTGAATTTGTCGTTTTCGACGAGTGTGCTGACCATTTTTGCGTGTTCTACAAGGCGCCTATCTTCGCCCTCCCCGCCTTCAGTCCGCCTATTCTGGCTTGAAAAAAAAAACGTTTCTAAAATGTTACCAAATTCAATTTCACTATCGTACGTACGAGATGGCCGAAACCTATTGCCAACGTGGCCGAAAGGTGATGAAATAAATGCCGGTAACGTTCCGATGTACGAGTTTAAATTCGCACGAGTCGTGTTTTTTAAACGAGCCAAAAGTTTCCCCGCTCCAGTCCAACGAATGGTGAGGTACGTTGGCGAAATTCCTACCCAGTCGAGTTAATTGCATCGTTTAACCGAGATGAATGCAGTTAAGGGAGGACGTGATTGTAAATTCGAGCCTTTGTGGATGTTGTAATTATACTTACCTAAAGGTACATGGACTTTTTTTTCAATCAATGGGATGAGATTTAGGGCTGCAGAAAATTTTGGGTTTTTGCTTCCTGGCGCAACGTGAGGGTTGAAAGACTCTGGTGTTGTAAGGAGGTCAAATGGCTGTCGGAAGAATTCCAATTTTTTTTCTTATTAGAGCGTATCAGCGATTTTTTACCTCAGCCCTTGGGGCCTGAGCTTAAAAAATTCTATCTTCGCAAGTTTTCAATTTATTTTACCAAACTTGACACGTAGGTACAAACTACAAACACGTAAGAAGAATATTATGAATTTTTTCGGGGTGTCGAATTTCACCCTAATTCGTTTATTTTTGACGAATTAGTTCGATGATTTTTCCAAAAAATTGAAAAAATAATAAATATTTTCACTTAGAATTTTTCTCAAAAAAATGAATGCTGTTTTTGTTCAAAAAATTGGTAAGAGATTTTTCTGTCAAAAAAGTTACTTTTTAAAAAAAAAAAAAATTAATTTGGGGATTTTTTGAATGAAACGAAAAATTGCGATTTTTCGTATTCAAAAATTAGGAGATTTTATTTTCCAAAAAATTAGCAATTTCTTCCTCAAAAAATTTTCTGAAAACGTGTTTTCCGGAAAAATACGATTTTTTCTCAAAAATTTGGAATTCTTCCCTTCAAAATATAAAGATTTTTCACTCCATAGATTGGGATCTTTCTTCTCTAAAAATTGAACTTTTTCAAAAAAAAATGAATTGTCAATAAAGTTTGTGGTTTTTTCCTTTTAAAAATTCAAAATTTTATTCTCAGAAAAATTGAGATTCCCCTCCCCCCACCCCCAAAAAATACAAGAGTTTTCTTTAAAAAATTGAAAATTTTTCTCAAAAAAAAAAATTATTTCTCTAAATTAACAAAAAATGAAATTGATTAGTAGGTAATAATAATGAAAATAATAAAACAAAAAACTGACATTTTTCTTCTCTAAAAATTGAGATTTTCTTTTCCAAAAAAATAGGCAATTTATTCTTCTTCAAAAAAATTTCTAAGATGTTTTTTTCTTGAAGAAGTACGATTTTTTTCAAAAAAAAGTTGGAGCCTCCCCTCCAATAAAATCATACTCTCTCAAAAGATGATATTTTTCCCCCTGAAAATTCCAACATAATACGTACATAGACATTTTTTGACGGATCATTTTCCTAAAAAAATTGATTCTTTCTCTCTAAAAAATTGGAGGTTTTTTTCTTTAAAAAAAAATGAATACCTAAATGAATAATGATGAAGTAAAAAATTAAGATTTTCTTTTCCAAAAAAATTGGCGTTTTCTTGCTCAAAAAAAAACTGAGCTTTTTTTCTTGAAAAATACGAGGTTTTCTCAAAAAATTGGAGCCTAGCCTACCTCCCAAAAAAATAGTTACTCTAAAAAGTTGAGATTTGTTCATTTAAAAAATTAACAATTACAAAAATAAATAAATAGGTACCTACCTAAATTATAAAAAATTGAGATTTTTCATTTCTAAAAATTTGAAATTTTCTTTCCCAAAGAATCGTGATTTCTTTCATCCCGAAAAATTACTGACGTTTTTTCCCTGAAAAAATACTATTTTCTGTTGCAAAATTGGAATGCTTTTTCCTAAAACATGTAGGTACCTTACTTTTTACTCCAAAAATTGCGATTTTTCAGTTGAAAAAATTTAGGGTTATTTTTCAATGAAATTATGATTTTTTTTTTCAAAAAATTATCGATTTTTTTTTCCAAAAAATTATCGATTTTTTGACGATTTAACATGCATCGGAACACGGTTACTTTTTAGTAACTTGGTTACTTTTTTAAAGGCAAGGTTACTTTAGTTACTTTTGGGCTCATTTTGGTTACTATGGTTACTTTTGGACTCATTTTGGTTACTATTTCGTCAAAAATCTGACGAACAGCTGCCATTAAAATTTAAAATTTCTTTAAAAACGTTTTGAAAGTTTTTTTCAGAGATTTTGCTTCCAAAAAATTTGAAATATTTTATTTAAAAATGAATTAAGTAAGGTCAGATGGGGTAACTGGGCCACCGGGGTATCTGGGCCATTCTCTTCCTAATCCCCTCCAAAATCGTCTTGACGTAAATGGTTGGTTGCATGGTAACACTGACATCGTAAGCCCACCATAACAATTATCATTCGGTTCCTAGCTCCCCTTGAGGAGGCCTCAGTAATTTGAGTAACATGACATGGCCCAGTTACCCCCAACAACTGTGGCCCAGTTACCCCAAAACTCAGATTTGAGTGGGGGTAAGTGAATTACACATCTTGAATCTTCCTTAATAAAAAAAAAATTTGGTGGCCCAGTTACCCCATTTTTCGGGGTAACTGGGCCACCATTCTTTGTGTAGAGTGAGGTGTTCCTCAGCTCAGGTATGTGCTTCACCCTCAAAATCAAAAAAGTGAGCGTACCTCTATGACACCCCTCTACACGTCCCATTTGAAGATTTAAGGTTATTCTTCACTAGTGAGGCATTTTTTAATAAAGATTTTTTAGAGTTGTAAAAACGTGGCCCAGTTACCCCAACTGACCTTAATTGAACAATTTATTGAATCTTCTTTTAAAATTGAGATTTTTTCTTCTCGAATTTCAGGAATATTTATTTTGTACTTATGTATTGAAATTCAAGGTAGAAAAATGTTTGCTCCTAAAAAAATTGAAAGTTCTTTTATAGGCATTTTTCAAGTCAGTATGAAAAATTGTGATTTTTTTTCTTGAAGAATTAAGATTTATTCTTGTCTAAAAATGAGCCACATTTCTTGAAAAAAAAAAAAAATGTAAGTAGATAAGCCGTATTTTTTTTTGAAAAAATTGAGAAATTCTTTTCTCGACAAATAAACGATTTTTTCTCAAAATTTCTTTTCAAAAAAAGTAGAGGCCGTCGAAGAATAAAACCGATTTCTCCTCATTAAAAACTTTTTTTTTAAATGAGAATACCTAGTAATTTTTTCAATTAAAAAAAAAATGTGTTCGAAGTATTTGAAAATTATGTTTGAAAAATAGAGAACTCCTCAAAAATGAAACATAAAATCGTTTCAACTCGTGAACTTAAAATGCTTCAAAAATTTGATATTTCTCAAATGAGCAAAACTTTCCTTTTAAAAATGTTGAAAAGTTGTGAATTTCACATGTTGAAAAATTGTTTTTTTGTGGAGAATGAAGACTTTTCAAAAATTAAATTTTTTTTGTATCTACTCATTTTGCAATAAGCCAATCAAAAAATTGATTTTTTTAGACTTTAAGGCATTACAATTTTTATAAATTGGAAATTTTTTATTTGAATAAACATGAATTTTAGGAACGGCTATTTTTAAAAAATTAAATATAAATTGTTTAAAAATCAAAAAATTGAGAATTTTAAGTTTAATTTTTTGAAATTCAGAACTTTTTAGAAATTACAAATTGTTAATAAATTTACATTTATAGAAATTAAAAATTGTTTGAAAAATAAAAAAAATCGAAAAAAAAAAAAATTTAAAAATTAAAAAAAGGACAGTATTGTTTGTAATTTAAATTTTTTCTAAAATTCACGTTTTTTGAAATCAACAATTATTTGAAAACTGAAAACTATTTCAAAACAAATAAGAGTTCAAAAACTTAAAAAAAGTTGATATCAAGTATTTTCAAAAAAAAAAAATTTTTTTTTTGAATTTTCAATATTGAGTTCAAAAAAAATTAAGATTTGATAGGAACTCAAAAATTATTTATTGTGAGCTTCTCAAGAATTGAAATTTCCTATGATATAAAAATTGAGCACCTATTAAGCCAACTATTCTATTAAAATTCGTCATAATTATAGAAAAAGAAAAAATGCATGAATTATTATTTTTGAATTGAAAATTTTGATTTTTTCAAAATTTTTACCATTGATTTCAAGAGTTGTGAAACGTCAAATTTAGCGAAAATATGATAAAAACTGTGACGAGGGGAGGGGAGGTGGTTATGAGTCATTATATTCAAGTGGAAATGGAAAATTTTTGGTTACTTTTTTTGAAATTTCAGGTTACTAAAGTTACTTTTATTTTTTCAAATTTCGCTCCGATGCATGCGATTTGTTTCCTAAAAAAAATCAGATGTTTATTCTTTGAAAAATTGAAACACCCCCCCCCCCTCTCAAAAAAAAATAATAAAACGAATAAATGCCTAATAATAAAATATACATAGGTATAAATGGGTAATAATAAGAGATATTAAGTAAGTATAAAGAAATTAATGTTTCCCTCCCCCAAATTTGAGCCTCACTTGCTCCTACAAAAAGGAAATTTTTACCTAAAAAATTAGTGTTTTTTTCCTCTAAAAATTAGGAATACATATTTTCTCCAAAAAAATTTTCGCAAAAATTACCGATTTTTTGACGATTTTTCTCCTTTTAAAAAACTGGTGATTTCTTCCTCAAAAAAAAAAGAGTTTTTCCTCAATGAAATTAGACGTTTTTTTTTTCTTTAAAAAATTTAAAAATCTCCTCTCCCCAAAAAAATAGATAAATATCAATAAGCACTTATACCTGATAAAAATATCTGATAAATTAAAACAAAAAAAATGAGGTTTTATATATCTAAAAAATGTAGGTTTTATTTTACAATCAATTAGTAATTTCTATCTCTCTCAAAAAAAATACGAGTTTTTTTTTCAAAAAATCGAAGCTTATCTTCACATAAAACAGAGATGTTTTGCTTTTAAAATTTGAGATTTTTTCAGAAATAAGTTGAAGTCGAATTCTCAAAAAAAAAAAAATAAATAAATAAAACCTTTTTCTTTATTTAAAAAATTAACAATTTTTTTCCTCATAAAAAAATTGAAAAATTATGATTTTTTTTCAAAAATAATCAAGATTTTCCCCCTAGAAATTTATGATTTCTTTTCTCAAAAACTTTTGAGATTTATTTTTATAGGACTTTTTTTTAAATTTTTTTTTAAATTTAGTTTTGTGAACATTTAAAAGAAAAAAACTAGTGTCAAAACAGTTCTTTTAAAAAAACTGTTCAAAACAGATTTTTTCAAACAAAAATCAAGCCAAATTAATCAACGTTGCCCATGCTCTTACAATAAAACCTAAAATTTTCTGCGAAATCTCACGCAACAACAAACCAACATAAACGCTTCCAAGTCAATTCACAAAAGTGAAAACTTTTTCCAAACGCCTGAAAAATTAATGAACGAAAAGCTCAATTTTCATACAATTTGTAAATCTTAAAAAGATATCATTTTCCCAAAACTAAGCAAGTTTCCCCAAAATAAATGGCCTAAACCTCGGAAACAAATTATATATAAAATGAGTATAATTCACAAACAATAGCATCATTGGAAGTTATGATAAGTAAAAAAAAAAAAAAGGTAACATTTTCGCCGACTGAAGTTTTTTTCCCGTTTTTTTTATCCCTTGTTATATACGTTTTGCATTAGATAAACAAGTACTCCCGTTATAATATGGAATTTCTAAGAGATCTGAGTGAGGAAGGAAACCAGTGGGAGTGGCGGAAAAAGAAAAGCATAAGCGAAAGGGGAAAACCCTAACCAGAACAAAGTGTAACGATGAAAGTTTTTAAAAAGTCGTTTCAACTTTTCAAAGCATACCTGGAACTGTGTGAAACTGTCGAAGTTTTTAGGTTTTTTTCCTTCTTGTTTTTTTTTCTCGAGCGTTTTTCTGCTGTGTTCATAAACACGACGATGGCGAGTTGAAAAGTTGCAGAAAGCGACGTCGCTCGAGTATTCGTAATAATACGTAAAGCTGCTCGCGAATCAACGTACCGTATAAATACATAGACAAACACGTGTGTATTGTACCCTAGGCAACGACCTGTGGTTAGTTTGGATAATTTTTTTTTTCAACCGTATAAGGACTTATGAGCTGCAGTGTGTGTTGAAGTTAGCAGGTATAAAATACGAGTACTTGGCCACTAACGATTAGAAGAAACGTTATTATAACTCGATTACAATTATATTATACAGAAAGGCTTTAACATAGTGTTGCCAGAAGTTGTTAACAAATTTTAGGCAAAATGCGATGCGGTAATCCAATTAACGAATTAAATAAACATTTACACCGGCTTTAGGCTTGTGCTGGTCTCTAAAAGTTGGAATTATTTTTTCGCTACCGCGCCGTCCCACTGATCCTACCTAATAACAAGCTAGATTTGTAAACCTCTGCGGTAGAAGTGTGTGCCTTTTTGCAAAATTCCTACGTATAAATTCGTTTTTTGATGAAAATTTTCATTTCAAAATCACACAAAATTTCGTCGAGTAAAAACAGAAAAATAGGGAGGAAATGTAATTAAAACCAGGCCGATAAACGCTTATATGACACTCGTTTGTGTGAATACGTATAAGACTGTTGATGCGGGGGTGGGAAGGGAACTCGTTTATAGTTTTCGAGTAAATACGAGTATAGGTATTACACGGTACAGTTTTGAAATCTTTTTTAAAACTGTGTTTGTGTTCGTGTAAGTGTAAATAATGGCTGGCGAGGTTGTTTGTGAAATTTCCATCATTGCCGGTTAAATTAATTTCGCAAAATTATCCGCTCAAAAATTCGCGGATCGACGATCACACAGAAGGATTAAAACAGGGTAACGCAATTAACTGTCCAATAGTCAGGACACAAGATTCGAACTTGAATAATAATGTTTCGCGTTTGACCTTTATCGTTGTTTCGTTGTACGTAGTACTATATGAACGTTGGACGCCGAACAGTGGAATTTAATCATAGACGCGACGGCGACTTTTCTCCTTTTAATCGCGGCTCATCTTGTTAATTAAATTCGTCGTCGTCGTTACCTTTTCGATATTGATCCGCGTAAATACTCGTGCATACTCGACCGAGCATTTCGAGTGTTTATTAACCGATTGATGGGATTTGTTGTGTGGTTTAATGCACATAGGAATCAAGAGGGATTTTGTTGTCAAGTTATTGTTTGCAGTGCTTTATAGAGACACCCGAATGATTAGGAGCTAATTCTCGAAATTTTATTCAGAAATATGAAAAATGAGAAAATTATTATTTTGGCATAAATTGTTTTTGAAGTTCTTTTTTTGCTTGTGTTGTCACGTTTATAAAACTACAAAGCACAAAATTAAATGAACACCTTTGAAACATGCATTTATTTGCTGAATATGGTCCATATAAAAGTTGTGAAGTAATGAATTTTCAAATTTAGACCCTTTTGAAAAATTAAATTTTTAAACATGGACTCCCTCAAAAACATGAAAATTATGAATTTATCAGGTATGGACCATCTCAAAATATTATGTAACAATTTTTTTGGAAGAGAAAAAAATGTAAATTTTTTGAAAGTGAGAAAAAATAAATTTTTGAAAGTGAAAAAATGTAAATTTTTGAAAGTGAAAAAATGTAAATTTTTTGGTAGAGAAAAAAAGTAAATTTAGAAGAAAAAGGATGTCAATTTTTTAGAAGAAAAAAAGTGACCATTTTTGGAAGGAGAAAATAAATTTTTTGAAAGAGACTTTTTTGGAAGCGAAAAAATGTAAATTTTTGGAAGGAGAAATAATTATCTCAATTTTTTAGAGGAGAATAAATGAAAAATTCTTAAAAGAAAAAAAAAGAAATTTTTCTAAAAGAAAAAATAAAAATCTATTGAAAGTGAAAAAATTCAAATTTTTTGAAGGAGACAAAAATAAAGAAAATAAAATAGAAGAGAAAAAAAATGTAAATTTTTTGGAAGGAAAAATATGTGAATTTTTTGGAAGGAAAAATATGTGAATTTTTTGGAAGGAAGAAAATGTAAATTTATTGAAACTGAAAAAAATGTAAATTTTTTTGAAAGAGACAAAAATTTTCAAAAAAAGTTGGAAGAAACAAAAGTAAATTTTTGGAAGGAAAACTATGTCAATTTTTTTGGAAGGAAAATATGTAAATTTTTTGGAGTAGAAAAGATTTAATTTTTTGGAAGAAAAAATATTTTAAATTTTTTAGAAGAGAAAAAAATGCCAATTTTTCAAAGGATAAAAATGGTAGTTTTTTGAAAGGAAAAATAATTATATATATTTTTTAGAAGGAAAAATGATGTAAATGTTTTGAAAGGAAAATGCCAATTTTTTGGGAGAAAAAATAATTACCTATGTAAATTCTTCAGAAGGAAAAATATGTAAATTTTTTGGAAGGAGAAATATGTCAATTTTTTTAAATAAGAAAAATGCCATTTTTTTGTAAGGAGAAATATGTCAATTTTTTGGAGGAGAAAAAAATATCAATTTGTTGGAGTAGAAAAGGTTTACTTTTTTGGAACAAAAAATATTTTAAATTTTTTAAGAGAGAAAAATGTCTATTTTTGGAAGGAAAAAAATGTAAATTTTTTGGAAGGAAAAATGCCAATTTTTTGGTAGAAAAAATAATTATGTAAAATTTTCAGAAAGAAAAATGTCAATTTTTTGGAAGAATTAAAAATAATTCTGTGAACTTTTCAGAGAAGGAAAAATAACTATGTAAATTTTTTGAAGAAAAAAAAACATTTTTCCGGAAGGAGAAATGTGTCAATTTTTTGATGAGAAAAAAATTTAAATTTTTTGAAAGAAGAAAAATGTCAATTTTTAAAAGGAGAAAATTTTCAATTTTTAGAAGAAAAGAAATGTAATTTTTTGGAAGAAAAAATAATTATGTAAATTTTTCAGAAGGAAAATTATGTGAATTTTTCAGAAGGAAAATTATGTGAATTTTTTGGATGGAGAAATATGTCAATTTTTTGAAATAAGAAAAATGTCAATTTTTTGTAAGGAGAAATATGTCAATTTTTTGGAGGAGAAAAAAATATCAATTTGTTGGAGTAGAAAAGGTTTACTTTTTTGGAACAAAAAATATTTTAAATTTTTTAGGAGAGAAAAAATGTCTATTTTTGGAAGGAGAAAAATGCCAATTTTTTGGTAGAAAAAATAATTATGTAAATTTTTCAGAAGGAAAAATGTCAATTTTTTGGAAGAATTAAAAATAATTCTGTGAACTTTTCAGAGAAGGAAAAATAACTATGTAAATTTTTTGAAGAAAAAAAAAACATTTTTCCGGAAGGAGAAATATGTCAATTTTTTGATGAGAAAAAAATTTTAATTTTTTGAAAGAAGAAAAATGTCAATTTTTAAAAGGAGAAAAATGTCAATTTTTAAAAGGAGAAAAATGTCAATTTTTAAAAGGAGAAAAATGTCAATTTTTAAAAGGAGAAAAATGTCAATTTTTAAAAGGAGAAAAATGTCAATTTTTAGAAGAAGAGAAATGTAATTTTTTGGAAGAAAAAATAATTATGTAAATTTTTCAGAAGGAAAATTATGTGAATTTTTTGGATGGAGAAATATGTCAATTTTTGGAAGAGAAAAAAATGTAAATTTTTTGAAATAAGAGAAATGTCAATTATTTGTAAGGAGAAATAACTATGTCAATTATTTGGAGGAGAGAAAATATCAATTTTTTGGAGAAAAAAAAATGAGAATGTTTTGAAAGAAGAAAAATGCAAATTTTTTGAAAGTGAAAAAAATGCAAATTTTTTGAAAGTGAAAAAATAAAAAAAATTTGAAAGAGACAAAAATGAAAAAAAAAATCGGAAAAGAAAAAAAATGTAAATTTTTCGGAAGGAAAAATATGTCAACTTTTTGAAGAAAACATGTTTTTTTTTTTCGATCGTACGTCGCCCAGAACACCCTAAACCAAATTAAACCACGAAACAAAAAAAATCGTAATCAAAGCTGAGACTGTACTACTTGGAGAATCCAGTCTCAATTTCGATTCTCGTATTTCAACATCCGTTTCATACGTTTCATATATCTAACGCTCGATTAAGTGCAGATCGTTTCTAGCATCTGCGATTCCGGCAAGATTTTGGGTTTCCGTTCGACATTAGTCATGTTGGCAAAAAGGCTATTGTATCGTTTGTCGCCGAGCCAACCGAACCGTGACATTTAGGGAAGAGATTTAGAAATCGAGGTACCGACGTACGAGTATCTGCGAGCTTGCGAAGCACACCGTGGTGAAAAAGTACCGATATTTGCACTCGGCACTGACGCCGCAATATCGTCATCAGGTTATCGAATCCGAGCTTGGGAATGAATTTAAATGAATCAACAATGGTGATTTCTCGGTATCGGCGGGTCCTTTTGCATGCTCGTACGAATATTATAGAGTTTTCGTTGGTGTACGGTCACATATCGTGGCTAAATACGGTAAAAGCTTTGGAAATTTGTATTCACAACTTGAGATTTTGCTACGAGTTGAGTCACTGGACCATGTAATTCTTCGGGTAAATTTAGTTACCGCTTTTTGGAAACTAACAAGATTTATGTTTGCGGCTGACGTCCGACTCTCTATTATAGATTCGTATTTTCGTTCAAACTCCGGGAGGCCGGCCTCAGCTCAGGTCGAAATTTAAATACGGGCACTTGAGCCAATGATGATCTTATAAACTTTCGTCAGGTTTGATGATTCATTTGTTATGTTCTGCGTTAAAAAGAAGATAAGAGTATCTCGAGAGATAGAGAGAAAAAAAAAAACAGCGCGGCTAATTAACTTTCTTCTTCACTATAGAATATAGATGCGCTCGTCGTCCTCGGGTTCGTACACGTAGTCAGATTCAAATAACAATTCGTATAATTGCGCTATATAATTTAATTGAAAATACAAAAATTACCGAAAGGGTGAAGAAAATAATGTCGTCGAAATGAACATTTTGAATCGCTAATAGCCATCGTTCTTTGTGAAACGTTTCTTTTCGCCGTTTCATTAAATTATGACCATAAATCTGATTATTCTACCGCGCCCTCGAAAGCTAAATTTCGTTATCTTTACAGCCTCCTTTCGCTCCTCACGTTTGAGAGTATCCTTGTTTACCCACACCAAAGCAGCTCTATAGAGTGTGTCCGGGGAGCATCTTTTGAAGCATCAGATTTCGATAAAACTGGGTACCACGAACAAAAATGTTTTATACACACGATGCCTATCTCAAAAATTGAAGGGGCAAAAGAAAATAACATTGAATTTTTTTTCAATTAGGTTAATGGGTAGTACTGAAAAAATAGAATATTTTTTAGATTTTTTGCCCATGGTTGAAAATGAGGGTGCTACAGAGCTTTGAATTTTCAAAGTTTGATGCATCTTAGCCTTTTCATTTTTCAAAGATAGCAAATTCCAAAATTTTCTTTTCATGTAACTCTTTTTGTTTCCCTCAAAGAGTTACATTACCCAGTTGTATCCAAACCTGAAGTTTCATGAGGTCATCCTCTGACATCCTGTGTATAAATATAATATAATTTTTTACCTTTTGCCTCTTACAAAAGCTTTGTTACACCAAAATGAAATATATGGAGACACCTTTTTTTTCTTCTTCAACTACCTATCAACTTGGATAGTATAATGTATGTGCTAGAGCTTTGAAAATATTTTACTTTTTTCTAAACTCCCCAATGGTTGGCATAGGCGACTAGGCGTACGTGTAGGTGTGCTACAAAAACGAAAAATATTTTTTCTTTTTTTCTCTCTCTTAGAAAATCCTGTCTCACAATGATTACTTATACTTTTATCGGACGAGTATACTATAGGTGGGCGCGAATTCGACCACAACTTTTGAGCTTCTCGTGTGAAGTAAGATGAGAAATACGGTTTCGGGTTGAATCCGTTCTCTAGTATGAATTAATCGAGCAACAGAATTGAGTTAGAATTTAAAGCCGATCGAAGGATTTATCGTACTTTGTTCACTTTCAACTATCATTCGTAATCCTCTTTCTAATTCTAATCGTTGGTGTAGGTATGTGCTATAGGTACGTTTATACGAGTAGACGTTGATGCTCAGCCACATACCAAACCACGTATAGCTGGGTGGTACTTTCGACGAATGTTGAAAGTTTTCCCTGCATAAGAAGTGGTTTAGGTATATCTGCATTTCTATTTATCGCCAGGACGTATTTTGAAAAACTTTTTATAGCTGCGAAAAAAGTATTAAAAAAAAAATAGATCAGGTGCTGTTGTTGGGTAATAGTGTCCGGTTCAGTAATGAGGCCCTAGCCTATGTCTCGTTTTCTTAAACTAATAGAAGAAAAAAAAAATTATTATATAGGGTGACATTCAACTGAAACATTGATGATTTTACTCATTTTCACCGTCCCAAAAGCCAAAAGTTTCATTTCCACAAAATTTGGCTCTGATATAAATAAAAGTGGATGTAATAAGGCACATCAATATAAAGTGGGCAAGTGCAACTTCAAATTGCAAAAACTAACCCCAAAAATCAGTTAATTAATGGTTCTTCACTATTTTAACTAATAATTTTTTGTAGTGGATACTTGAAAAATAATTTGCTGGGCCTTATTATATGTCTGTGTCGCATAATAAATCCCAAAAAGTATTTTTTTCAACAAAAACAAAAAAAAAAAAATTTAGTGGTCCCAAAAATTTGAAAAAAAATTACCGTATACCTTTAAAGGATCAAAATGGATTATGAGGTTATTTTTCAATTTCGAGGCAGGTCTGAAGCAATTTGTAGGTAATAGGGTAATACCATTGATTAACCTATAAATAGAGGGCCAGATCGTGTGAAAAAATTCTCATTCTGTTTTTAGTCAACCTTTAAGAAAAATAAAGTTGTGCAGTTTTGTGAAAGAGGGTGTCTTGAAGTGAACATGCGCGAGTAGCGAGTATGCGATAAGTCTGCGCCTTTCTCCTTTTCATCCTAAAAATGCTGCTACGTAACCGCCATCTATGAAATAGTTCCATAACTAGAAAAAAATCCAGCTCCTTTTTAACAAAATAAGTGAGATTTTTTTTATGCATTGGCTTGTTATCTATTTATAGGTTAATTTATGATAATTTCCTTCTGAAATCTCGTAATTGAGATCCCCATTCCAAAGAACATGCTAAAAAAAATGGAGTTTTTTTTTCAAAAATGTCCCCTCGAGAGTTCTATTATCCTTGCAAGTTTGAAAAGATTTAATTGAGATTTGTAGGGAATGAAAATTTAAATTGAAAAAATGCATTTGGTTTCACTGGAGAAGTGGTAGTGAGGCGGGGAGCCAAATATTATCGAGTTTTTAGAGCCGAAAAGGAACAACTTTCACTCTTTAATTTCAAAATCCAAATCCCAGCTTGAAAGAAAGGAGAATTCCAATTAAAAATTCAATCTCACTAAAATATATTTTCAACTTCACGTGCGAATCACTTCTTCAAGAATTTCCAGCTCTTGTGGCAGTTCTCGCTGTCGCTTCACCCATAAAATATGATCGCTGATTTTATACTTTCTCAAATAAAGTACACGGATGGGAAGATATACGAAAAGTTGCCATACTATTTGTCATACCTCACGTACACGCATACGAATTACATCTTGCTCTTTTCTTTCGGCAGTTGGTATGGTATACTACCATCGATATTTATGTAAAAAAGAATTTACACGCTACGTGGCATTTATTTTACTTTCAACAAGTTCTCCTACTCGTACATATTGGTTGGTGCGATGTGAGGCGCACAGATAACAATTTATATGAAAAATAGCGAACTTAACTTTTACTCGTATCTAGACAGAGGGTGGAATATCGGTGGTTATTGGCGACGAAGAAACGGGGGTAGGTGTTCGGTTGTTGCACACACGTTTCTACGTGAAAGAACGACGAAGTGAGAGGCATGCGAGCGAAAAAAAGAACACGCTAGAAAATTATTCGCCCGTTTTATATATCTTCGGCGGTATCAATTCGTCGGTAATCTGTCTTGATTCAAGATTTCAATCAATTTTCCCTATCGGGTGTCTTGTACGTAGCGTATAGGGCGCCCGCGAGCGTATCTCTGTGCTATCATTTGTCATAATCATTTCATACAACATTCTGTAGTATTTCTTCTCGCTGTGGCCGCGTCTTGCCATATAACTTTGCTCGTACATGCGTTCGCTTTTGTCTTCATAAAAAGCCGAACCGGAACCCCCAAAAGCTTTTAGTTGTTCAATATGTTACATTTTCGTTGAACGTTTTATATATACGCGAGTACGTAAGACAAATGCCACTATCGATAGAATAACGAATCTAATATCACGCCGTCCGCGTCTTCTTCATACGCGAGATACTTTTTAATATTACCTTTTCTCCAAGCTCGGGTTTCGCCGACGAGTTCGGACGATAGCTATTTTTCATATCTTTGCGAGTAATTCCTACGGGGATAAGTAGGTCTAGATAGGTTGATCATTTTTTTGAAGAATTTTCATAAAATTTGCCTAATGAGTCTGCTTATTGGCCTAAGGCATTTACAATTTTTTGCGAACTTTTTTTTAATTTGCACTTTTTTCAGAATTGAATACGTCATTTGCCGAAGTAGTTCATTCAAATTTAGGCATTTGACCAAACAAAATGAAAAAAAGGCTTTTTCTCAAAAAGTTGCTCGTAAATGTGTTCTTATTAACATGACATAAAATCTCCTGAAATTAGAATGGAGCTTAACCCCCCCCCCCCAAATCTATTCAGAGAAATTTTTGCTTAAAAATTTTTTCAGTTGAGGTCCTTTCTCCAGAGGAAGCGTTCATGGAAAAGAAGTGTGCCTCCAGAAAGAGAGAGCTGGAGAGTTTTAAAAAATGGAATCTCAGCTCACTTTTTAAAGAATACCACCCACATTACCTTTACCACTTTTCAAGAGAATGACTCACTCTTGGCAAACTATCAACTAAACCACGCCCAAATTAGTATAAATTTTCGCAAGGTGACCAACGATTTAGACATTTTTGAACAATGGTTATGTCATATGCGTGTGATACCCTCGATGATGTAATTCCTACTCAGCGATCACGAACTTTACAACTTTTTTCACCTCTTTCATACATCTTCGAAATACCATAAAAGTGAAAAGTTTCTTATTATACACACTCGAATATGCATGAAGCCCGTCGGTCCTAATAAAAGAAAGGGGTTATTCGGCGAAAATGTATGCCTCCTCGACAAAGTTTATGATTTCGTGTGTATTGCGCACGTGATATTTTGATTGCGTCTTGCACCATTGTTGTTGGATTTCCACGGTGTATTTTTTGTGGAATGGTGTATGAATAACGGAGGGAAAAAATAGCGAGAAAGTTTGTCTTACTTCATTAAAATTGAAGGGTGCTGATGGCCCCGGTGTATGTATTTCGAATGTAGGTATTAACCGCACGCAGAACCTATATGGTTTGAAGTATGAAAAAAATAACTTTAAATATGAGTCGCGTTTTTGATTTATAATCGTATGTGTCTGGGTTGGCGAATTGAAAAAATTAAAATTATAGGCTATTGGGAGTTTTACAAATATTTTATATAGGTAGATACAAGATGGTCCGGAAGTGAAAGTCTAAATTTGAATTTTAGATGTGGAAGAGTACCACAAACCAAAAATGGTATGTACACCCAGTGCTTCTCTTTGACATAGATTAACTTACAAAATAAATGACCAGCTTTTATGTGAAAAAAGTCTTGTTCTGCTTTTAGTCAATCCTTTAAAAAAAAATGAAGTTGTACAGTTTTGTGAAAGAGGGCATCTTAATGTGAACGTGCGCAATAAGTCTGCGTCCTTCCCCTTTCCATCCTAAAAATGTATGCTACATAACTGCTGTCTCTGAAATAGCTCCATAACTAATAGACGAAAAACCAGCTCCTTTTTAACAAAATAAGTGAGACTTTTTTATGCATGGGCTGCCTATCTATTTAAAAGATTAATCTGTGGTAGCACCTACTGAAAGAAATGGACGTTTTTTACTCTTGAGATTTTTAACCCATGTTTGGAAATTAATAAAGGCACTATAAACCATACTAACTCATTTCTGTTCAGAAATAGACCATTTTTTCACGTAAGCAACTCTTTTTGTTTCCCTCGAACAAAATTTATTAGAAGTTGGCAATTTTTGTAGAACTAATTTAAAATTTTGTTGATGCTTCAAAAAACCATGCCACCCTGAATACCATCCCAATTTCGAAATCCACTCAAGTTTAATTACCTCAGATACATTTCAACTAAACCAACAAAACGCTTCGCTTCTCTCCATATGAAAAGCCTGCTCTAAATCCAGACGAAAATCTGTTCAGCATTTCTCTGCGCAAATACCGAGCACTCGATCACAATTCATACTGACAACGAACCAAGCACGTAGGCCCAATACCATTCGGTATACACGCGATTAAATAGAAAATAAACGCAACGCCACCCGCACAACATACAAGCGCATTACCACAACTATCTCATAGGTAAGACCTGTTAAAGAAAATTCTCTATTCCGCACACGATCCTGGATATGTAATTGGTTCAATATTCACGAGATATGCATGCCATTGCGCCAATCTCTCTCTCTCTCTCCTTCTCAAGTTCCCTAAAGAGCTGCAAATATTCCGGTAAGCTGACAAGCGAATATTTCGTATATGTTGTAACTATCTGGTATAAGGTAAAACTATGCGAAGAGTATTGGTAAAAATACCGCAGCAAACTAATCGTCTAACCAACAAGTCAAAATTATGCGATTAGAATATTCGCATAATACCGCATCACGCCCTCGTTTAATTTCTTATGAAGCCACTACATTACACACGTGCCCTTTTCTATAATATACCTTAGCTACGTCTTCTCGTATCGTCGTATCTTTTACACCTTTGCTCAAATAAGCTTTTTGAAAATATTTCTTCTTCTCGCTATACCCGAGGCTCGGAATAAGAAAAAATGTAAGTGTATTTTTAGTCAAATCTCCCAACATTACCCTCCAAATGTAACTCGTGTATCGCATTAAAAAAATAAGTTAACTATGACCTTTATACCGATTTTTTTTTTTTATTACCAAAATTCTCTCGTTCTACCTTAATTTAATTTAAAATCGCCAAAAGTTGCTAAAAATTGAGAAAAATTTATACTTGACCAAAAAAAAAAAAAAAAATGCTGGATCAAAAATTTTTCTGTCAATTTTATTTTGCATGAACGCTTCAATTCTTGAGATAGGCACCATGTTTATGCAATATTTTTTAATTCTTATGAGTTGTCTATTCACCCGGTCAATTTCCCAACATCACTGGAAAAACACCCCTCTTTGCTTAGTGCTAGAATAGATTCGCGTATAAATAGATAGCCAGCCCATGCATAAAAAAGTCTCGCTTATTTTGTTAAAAAGGAGCTGGTTTTTTGGCTAGTTATGGAGCTATTTCAAAGATAGCGGTTACGTAGCAGCATTTTTAGGATGGAATGGGGAAGGGCGCAGACTTATCCTGCACTCGTGCATGTTCACTTCAAGACGGGGCGCCCTCTTTCACAAAACTGTACAACTTCTTTTTTTGAAGGTCGACTAAAAGCAGGGCGAGACTTTTTCACATGAGATCTGGTCATCTATGTTGCGCTAGTTTTTTTTTTTTTTTTTTTTTTTTTTTTCTGCATATCATAATTGAGTTTTTATTTTTTTTTCTCAAAATAATTTGTTTTTTGAAATGTTTTTTTTTTCAAATAATCAAGTTTTGGTCGGAATCATATATTTCTAAATACAAAAAAAAAAAAAAAAAAATTGAATTTTTTTTTTAAATTATAAAATGTTGTCAAAATTTATCAATAATTCTTACATAATATAACAAGTCATAAATTTTTGAAAAATTGCTAAATTAACTTTTTTTTAAAATTAATTTTTAATAATTTTTTTGTTTGAAATTGTGAATTTTATAAACAAAAGACACCACGTCCAGGGACAAAAATCGGGGAAAAATCGGTGAGGGTAGGTGAAGTGAGAAATTTGCCGAATTTGTCGACTAAAATTTGAAAAAAATGACGAATTTGCCGACAAAATAATCCAAATTGCGAAATTTGGTCGAACTTCTATAAATTTTTGGCAACATTTTAGTAATTTTCTAAAATTTTTGACAATATTCTACCAAAAATTTGTAAAATGGCCGAATTTTAACAAGATATGGCTTTCAGGAATTTGCTAACTTTTTTGATAAATTCTTAGTGAGGATGGATTTCCCCAAACCCCCTAGTTTCATCCCTGACCACGCCCAGGCATCGTTTACTCGTAATTCGGTAGTAATTGTATAAATTAAACCTATGAGCATTGAAATCAGTCTCGTTATAATGGAATATCGGTATCTGAGCGTTGACGTGGCATGGCATCGGGTCAAAATGCAACTGCTATGGGTAAACAGTGAAATATTTTATCTGTCATCGATGCCTGGTTTAAATATCTAATAGATGGCGGTTGCGAGTGACGTCACTGCGTAGTTGATAGTTTACGTCCAAAGTGGTACAGATCGAGCGAGTTTGTCGCCGGTTGATTACACAAAATGCCCTTAAATACTTTACTATGGCAGTGGTTCTTAGTAAAAAATTAATACACGCCGCTCGATGGCGATATGATTAATTTCAGTCAGTCGACGCTACGGTTCTTGTAATCGAATATTTTGGTAACATCTTCCATTGGATAAATAATGGCTGAGACTATTACTGCGACATAATATGGGCTTATATGAATTTACTGAGGATCTTATTTACGGATAGAGGCGTAAAAACCTCTCCCGTTTATATTTGGGAACCATTTTTCTCGTATTTTTGTACCAAGAGCAGCCAGTTCATTAACGGTGGGTTGTTTATTTATATTGGACGCGACAATATATCGTCTGCTGGTGGACGCGATACTCTTCTAAAGCTCGTCGGGATCATGTTTATACGTTATCTCGTTAGTACGTAGTACTCGCGGATGGAAAAAGTCTACTGGCGAACATTTTCGAATAATGTTATCGATAAAAATGACGTACCGAGCATCGAAAGCAGACTGAATTCCATATCGGTACTTAGAGTACGAAGAGGAAACCTCATTAAGCGACGATGATGCCGTGCCAAGGCTCTGGAATATTTTTAATCAAACTTTAATCCTTTACATTGTAAATTATCGATGTCATTGTTAAATTAACTCGACGCGAATACCTCGACTTTCTAACGAGCTCGTAATTTTAATCTACGCCCGAGCTCGCTCTCTATGGCTGTGGCTGTAAAACTTGACGCGAACCGTACTTTTTTCTGCAGCACAGACTCCTGCAAGGGGGAAAAATATATACAAAACGAGCTAAAAAGAAAAGGATACCTTTTAATGAAGACTTTTAATTTATTTTCTGTTTTCCTCCTCGTCGTCGTCGTCGTCTTTTTATTTTCTATTTTTTTTTTCTCCCCTGGCCCGGTCTTTCTCTTATTACACCAGCTCTGCTTTATACACGCTGGAAAACCCTCTCTGCCTAACAGCGCCATTACCTTTCTCTGCTCAACACACTAGGCCTTTTATCAATACACAAAAAACTTAAATATATAAACAGAGAGCGTAGAAATGCATAATCGTCGACCGAGCCGAGCATCGAAGCTTAAATAGAATTTCTACCTCGAAGGGGTCAGTCTAACTCTCTTTGAAGTTTACACCCGCACATTCTGCTAAATTCACGTTATAGTTTATTCGCGTAAATGCTCCGTCAATCTAAACAAGAACGAAAAGAAATGATTGATAACGGTAGAAAATAGAAATAGAGATATGCACTTAAATCCTTCCACTAGCCCAAAGGTCGCTGTGTAAAGGGGCACAATTTTGTCGTATTTCTTTTTTAAATCGTCGATCCGTTGGTTAATTGCGCGAATCAATCCACCAAGATCCATCATATCGGTGCAGGAGCAATACATGGTTCATTTTTCACCGATTAACTCAATACTTTTCCGATCGAATTCACCTTGTGTGTGCTGTGCAGGGTTTTGATTGAGCTAGTTCCACGATACGATGAGAAGGTATTTAGCGAAATTTAATTCGTATTTTTGATGCTCGATTGGGGATGACGCGACGTGGCCATGTTGTCGAAAATGTATTGTCACGAAATCGTTCCCCTAAGGATTGACATATACACGAGTCTGTCATTTATCGATAGCAACGTCGCCGATGCGATGTCGTCCGTGTTATTACGTTTTGCACGATGATGGGAGGTCGGTGCGAGGAAAATTTTGCTATTTCACCGTGTGCAGTGTTGTTTTTTTTTTCGTCGAAGTGACATAATATGGCGATATGATGTACCGTAGGGTTGTCAGGTATAATCAGTTTCGACGAACTTGTCCATTTATAACGACCAGACTATGTACTTAGTAAATTAATTACGATTGGGTTAACTTTATTTCCATCGTTATAGGTAAGTAGATTTTGCAGTAATGACGAGCACAAATGTATCGAATGAGTTCTCAAAATGTTTATATTCGATTGTGATGATAAAATGATAAAAGTGCTACTGAGTAATTGCAAATAGTACCAAATGATGAGTATATTTCTTTCAAAGTATCACTTGGCAGAGTCATCAAGTATTTGTCAGAATCTTTGTTTGTCAGCATTATTGTCAAATGCACTTGATATTTTGTTGGAGTTGTTGGGATTTCTATTCGTCAGATTAATTATTTGTAAGAATTACCCTTTATCATTTATCAGGGTTATTGTGTGACAGTCTGGCAGAGTGATCACAATCGTTGTTTTTTACTATTTTTGTCAGAATTATCGTTTATTGCTACTGAAAAATTTGTCAGAGTAGCCTATTCTTACTCTGAAATTTTTTGAAACTACAATAGGTACATGATAATTCTGAAACAAATTCAGAAAAACAAAAATTCTGACAAAATGTAACTTTGCCATAAAGGAAAAATCCTACAAACAATGATACTGTCGAGTAAAAACACTAAAAAATGAAGGTTTCTACTTATTAGAATCATCGTTTGTCGGTGTTGTTATTTGTCAGAATTTGTGTCAGTTTTGGTTCAAAAAATGATGAAAAAATAATTATCTTCTATACTTAAAAAATATCATTTCTAGGAGTATTGTTTGCCAGTTGTGACTTTCCAAGTTCATGATAAATCAGAATTTTTGGCACGTGCAGTAAATAAATGTGATGCGCTCTGTAAAAAGGCACCTAAACTCGGAAAAGCAAATTTTTCAGGAGAGCAAAAAAATCTAAAAAATCAATTCCCGAGCAGCACACTCGACAAATTATCGAAATAAAAAATCGACAGAATATCGAATTCGATAAAGTGTCGCGTTAGTTCCGCATAAATCGTGAAATTATCTTTCGATATATAGATAGATTATCGATGAATTATAGTTAGCAAAAATTTCGAGATTATAGTAAGATATTTTATCGATAATATATCTATAATATCGAAAGATAATTTCACGATATAGGCGGAACTTTTGCGACACTTTATCGAATTCGATATTCTGTCGATTTTTTATCGATTTTTTATTCCGATTTTTTTGTCTTTTACTAGCTTCTTTCTATAATTAAAAATCATTAATTAGTATAATTAATACATTAAACTATGCCTAAACACATTATTCATGTTACGGTAAGAGGATCATTTCAGAAAAAGTCAAAAAAAATTATAAAAAATCTGCCATCCGTGGGGCTTGAACCTTCTACCTCCTGCATGGTAATCCTCTTCCTTAACCACTATGCCATACTTTATCGTTGAGGAATTAGCAATAAAACGCTTATAATAGGCAGTTTAGTACTTCCAGACGTGTTGGACTTAGAAAAATTTTCACCAATTTGGAAATAATTTCAAATATCGTCACAAAATCGTTGAAAAATCGTTCGACAAATTTCAGATTATTTGTCGATAATGTAGTTTCAAATATCGCCACAAAATCGTTGAAAAATCGAATTCGGGGAATTTCATATCATTTGTCGATAATATAGTTTCAAATATCGTCATAAAATCGTTGAAAAATCGAATTCGAGAAATTTCAGATTACGTGTCGATAATAAAGTTTTAAATATCTTTACAAAATCGGTAAAAAATCGGATTCGATAAATTTAATATAATCTGTCGATAATATAGTTTTAAATGTCGTCAAAAAATCGGTAAAATATCGAAGTCGAGAAATTTCATATAATCTGTCGATAATATAGTTTTAAATATCTTTACAAAATCGTTAAAAAATCGAATTCGATAAATTTAATATTCTTTGTCGATAATGTAGTTTCAAATATCTGCACAAAATCGGTGGAAAATCGGAATCGATAAATTTAATATTCTTTGTCGATAGTATCGTTGACGAATATCGTCATAAAATCTTAATAATATCGAATTCGATAGTTTTTAGATTTTTTGCCTATGAAGTTGTACCGATAAATCTTTATAATATCGTGAGAACATCTATAGATTTTCAAACGATTTTTTATCGATACGTTACATCTTCCGATATTATCGATCGAGTGTGCCGCTCGGGTTTTTCACTTTTTGATTGGATTCTCAAAAAAAAAAAAAAAAAAAAAAAAAAAAAAATTTTGGCGCAATTTCGGAGTTTTATCTGCAATCATCCGTTTTCCATGTGAGAACTTCAAAGTGATATATCTCGGTCAATTTTCAAGCAATTTTCGATTTTTTATTTTATATTACACAGGAAGAAATTCTCTTTCAGATAAGCTAAAAAATCGATTTCGATTCTTCCGGGTTTAGGTACCTTTTCACAGAGCGCATCACAAATGTCATTTTTCGTTAGAAGCAAACGTTTTTCAGAATAATTTTTTTTCAGCGTCAATAATTCTCAGAATTAACAATTTGTCAATCTTGATATTTCTTGAAATTTTTTTCCTGAGTTGATTACTATTTGTTGGAGTTATCATTATCAATTTATAATATGCCAGAGGGCCAGACCTGTTTGTCACTACATAAAAAAATATATTTTTTTTTAAATCAAAAGTTAACTTTATCACAAATTCACAATTATAATTTGATGGAGTCGTCATTTTTCAAGATTATCATTAGTCAAGAGTTGAGATTTCTCGGAATTATTGCTTGTCAGAGCGATTATTCAGCAGAGTAATTTTTAAGCCAGAATTGTTTATAATTGAAAAAAGGGATTTTTTTTTTTGTTCTCAGAATTATCGTTCGTCAGAATTACCATTTCTCAGAATTATTTTTTCATCAGAATTGTCATTTGTCAGGGTCATTTTTCACGGCATAAAAAAGTCACTTTTCGTTTGAAGTTATAATTTTTCAATCATTGTTTGTTTGAAGTTTTATTTTTCAGAATTAGGTACTTTTTGTTAGAATCATGTACCTACTTATCATTTGTCCGTATTATCATGAACGAGAAATTGCAACTGGTTTGTTTCGATGTACGATGTCCAAAACTCAGTTAATTTACCTATTATTATCTTATTTCCCTTGATTTTTGCCCATTTAGTACAGCTTATATTAATGCTCCAAAAAATTCGGAGTTTGTTTTCTGGAAAAATTTGAGAAATTAAGTTTTTTTTATTTCAAAAAATGTTGAAATAATGCAGAAAAAAACTATTTCAAAAATTTTTTTAAAAATTTTATTTCATCGAAGAAAAATAATACCTGGGTACTTACTTGATAAAAATAAAATTTCAGTTCCAGAAATTTTTTTATAATTTTTATTCCAAAAAATTGGGAATTTTTTTATACCTAGGTACTTCCAAAAAAAATACCTAGATGCCTAGCTGAAAAAATTTCCAAATTATGAAAAAATATTCAAAAATTTTAATTTCAAAAAACTTGGATTTTTTTATTTGAAAAAAAAGTCCAAAAAATTTAATTTTTTAGTTTGAAAAAAAAATGAAATTTGTACCAAAATTTTTTCAATGTCTCAAAAATAGAGATTTTTTTTTATCCCTTAACTTGGTATTTTTTATTTCAATCTGAAGGTTTCACTGTGCACTTTTTTCGTTGTTTTCAGTTTGTTTAGTTAGATACCTCTTTAAAACTTTTGCAATAAGAAGTTTTTTGTTTAATTTTTTCAAAAAAAAAAAAAAAAAAAAAAACGAATAATCGATTATCCGGCTTATCACGAAATCCGATTTTCTTTCATTCCAAATAACTCTGATAATCGAGGTTCTGCTGTATTTTACAATTCTAATTTTGGGTTCTTCCTACTGATTATACATACCAATTTTAATTGTATTTACTTCAAGACAGACAGGAGAATGTCGAGTAAAAATAACCTCATTAATGAAAAATTCCTTTCTTTGGAACTCCTCCCTTTCATTAAAAAAAAATAACAAAAATCTCTAATAAGGCTGGATTCATTTACGGAAGTATAGGCACCTACCTCGGTGCTCCTATAGTACTGTATAACTCTACATAACAAAACAAACAAATAGTTAACTCGTTAACAATATTACACGGTGCAATATAAATCACCCTAAATCAGCTTTAAAGAAAAACGTTAAATAGTAAATTTTAATTAAAGCGAAACTTTGTACTTTCTTGGAAAACGATAAATTAGTAAGTTGCTTAAACTTTTTCATTAATTTGTACCCCCAAAAAAAGGGCACTGAAAATTAAAATTGTTTTATTAATGCGACTATACACCTCTTCTTATTACCCCGTCGTATACACGCCATGCTTTTAATATATGTAACGTGAAAAAAGAAAAGAGGTGACGATGGTGCCCGAGTTTTTTATTTTTTTCTTTCTTCAACTTTCTTCTATTTTTTTTTTGCACTCTTCCCGATAATTAAACAGCTTATTAAAAATTCTTATACGAATAAGGTTGGAGGAGGAGGAATACGACACGATGTGTATTCGAGGCGCGAAAAAATTCGCCAATTTTGCAAGTTGCGATGTTGGGCACGTTTTTATGTGTATTTCACGTTTCCTTTTTTTTTTTTTTTTACCACAGCAACTCGCATTAATATAATTATTGTGTAATACAAATGATGGAAAAATATTACCAACAGGAAAGAAGTTGGATGCAAGGTGGCTGGGAAAAAAAGAGGGCAATGTAAAGAAAAAATTATTAATTCTGGCAAACACAGCCGAGACATAATTATCGCATTCAAAGAAAAATTCGACAATGAAAAAGGAGAAAAAAAATTCACAAAGAAAATGCAAATAAGGGAATGATTTTAAACTGTAGTCTTTTTCTTTGCAGCTCAACTTGTACATTAGTGTGAGATGAAGGGAGGAAAAAAAACACGACAACGTGGATGAATGCCAGGCTAGGGAAAAAATGAGTAAAAATACACGTTTTATGGTGGTTGACGAGGGTGCGGATCGTACGTATAGGATATGGAGGTAGTGTGCATCGCAAACACAAAAATATATCTGTTCACGAAAGCGCGGCAAAAAACGTAAAAAAAAAAAAAATGTAGAAAAAAGCATTAACCTATTCCGTTATTGAAATGTTGATATTGTTTATGTTAATGTAATCCGAATCCGTAGCCAAATTGGTATACACAACGAATCGCTCAAATCATGCGAATTCATGGCGCTTGTTTACCGCTTAACTATTAACTTTTTTCCCCTTCCCTCGACTCGATGAGGTTTTTCCACCAAATAATACCTCTCCAGTTGGGTCGCTTTTTGAGGCATATACAGGGTGTCCGGGGAGCATTTTAGGGAAGTTCAAACTTTAGATACAATCGGATGCCAATCTCAAAAATTGAAGGGCAGAGAAAAACAAAATTAGAAAAAATAAACAGTGATGCAAGCATCACGAACTTTCCGAATCAAAAAGTATTTTAAAAAATATTAACAAAAAAATATTTGTAAAAATCGATCATCGAATATTATGTAAAAAAAATTGATTATCGAATATTTGTGAAAAAATCGACTATAAAATATTTTTTGTATTTAAAACGTCAGCAATTACACTGAAAAAAGTTAAACATGACACAAAAATATTCGGCAAAATCACACTTGCTCCATTATTATTAATCGTGAAAAAATATCATGATGATGTAAACAAAACAACCATTCGAATACCCGTACATCTTATCATGAATAAGACAAAAATGCAAAGCATTGCGCAATGCGCATGTTAGGGAAAGGAGAGCAAACCGGTACACCCGCGGACATGTCCGGATATAGATAAACACTTGAACCGTTCCCTTTATCGACATCTAAAACACGACAAATGTGAAACTCGACGATCTTTCGCATAAATCGCTCGTAAAATTTTTTCTATTCAACGTAAAGGCCCCAAATTCTTGCGTAGCCTTCGCTTATATAAACCACTACTCATCGCCGAATTTCAACGAGATATCTCAATTAGGGCGGTTGGAATCGTGTTAACAAATTTTTCTGCACACACATACACACACACATACACACATACACACATACACACACACATACATACGGAACATCATTTGGAAATTGTTCAAAACAAATTTGTACGAAGTCAAAATTTGTCTAAGTGCAATATTCGTGAAAACGCATTTCGCACCGAAAACAATACTTTCCTTACAACGCTACGCGCTGTTCGGAAAGTAAAAATCCATTGGCAACATGGGTAGCAGAGCGGGTCAAAAAAACAAAATTTTCGATTTTCAAAATCCAATATTGCGGAAAAGTGCCGTCTTGAAGAGACATGAAAAAGAAAAAAAAATTAATCGTACATCTAATAATATCTTCTGATCGGGCAAGAGCTCTCAAATTTTTGCAAATGTGCAAGTTTTATGACTTTGGTTAGCAAGTATTATGATCGTTTTCAAAATCATTTGAAAAAAAAATCAAAAATTCATTAGATCATGATATTCATGAGCCATTAAAAAATGTCGTTTTTCATGTTTTTAAAAAAAAAGTTGAAAAATAGATTAAAAATTGGGGAATTTTTGTTTGTAATCAAAATGCGTTTAACATACACATTTTCACCTGAAAAAGACATTCATGGCGATTTTTCATAATTTTTGTACCCCTGAGAAGTTTTCAAATATGATAAAAAGTTGAAGAAAATATGGGCAGTCCATGCATAAAAAAGTTTTATTCATTTTGTTCAAAAGAAGCTGGTTTTTCGTCTAGTTATGGAGCTATTTCAGAGATGGCGGTTACGTAGCAGCATTTTTAGGATGAAAAGGGGAAGGGAAGGGAAGGACACAGACTTATCGCATACTCGCGCATGTTCACTTTAAGACGCTCTCTTTCACAAAACTGAACAACTTCATTTTTTTTTTACGATTGACTAACAGCAGGGCGAGACTTTTTTCACATAAAAGTTGGCCATCTACCTATTTATAGGTTAATCTCTGCCTTGAGCAAAAAATCTTATGACTAAAAAATAAAATATTTCTTCATTTTTTATTTCCCCCTTAATTAAATTTTAAGTGGCCCTTCGCTCTGATCAGAGCCGGTGCGAGGGGGGGGGGGGGTTGGAACACCCCCCCCAGTGATTTTCCATTCGGCAAATTTTCGAAAAAATTTCGACAAATTCGGCAAACTTTCGACAAATTAAATTAGGTATGTTTACAAAATTTGGTAAAGTTTTGAATTTCAAATATGTAAATTTTTTAGAAATTCTAAATCACAAATTCGGCAAATTTTTGAGAAATTCCGAATCATAAATTCGATAAATTTTAGAGAAATTCCGACTCACAAATTCGGTAAATTTCTGAAAAAAATTTTCGCCCTCGCTTCGCTCGGGCAATGTACTTCTATTACTTCATCTTTCTCTCAGAATCATAATAGGAATCAAAAATCAGCACATTTGAATTGTTATAACTTATAACGTAAAAAAATGAACATGATCTTTTTGAAAATATTAAAAATTATGTTTAAAGTGAATTATTTTTAATTAAAAATTCCAATTTTTTCAAAATTTTCGCCCTCACTTCGCTCGGGCAACGTATCACTTTTTCATCTTTTAAAAAACCAGAAATTATTGTACGTTTTCAAAATTTCTGCAAAAAAAGTCCATCTTTTCTTGTAGAAGTGCAATTTTTTCAAAAAATTCAGCGTAGGGGTCTACTTCCCACTGTTGTACCTATTAATTATCATTCGGCATTTTGAAAATTTTCATTCGGCATTTTCGATCTACACCCCCCAAAAAAATTTGCTCAAACCGTCTCTGGCTCTGATCACCCTCTTTTTTTAGAAAAATTAAGTATAAAACTTGACTCATTTTCAATATTTTGCCTTTTTTGATTATAAAGTTATAACCCATCAAGTTTATTCCTTTTCATGCGAATAGAAACTAATTTTTTATTTTACCCGCATCCAAATTTTAAGTGGTACTTTTGGATGCCCCCAATTTTTCAAAAAGTAAGGTACAAAATTGTTTTTTTTCTGATTTCAGTAGGTATTATTTTGTCTTACCTCCCAAAGTTGTTTCTTTTTATGAGAAAATAATTCACTTTTTTTTTTATTTTTCCTCTAACTGAATTTTAAGTGGCCCCAGGCCACCCCATAATCAACCAAAGTTGTTTCTCTTCATGAGAATGAATCCCCGAAAAAATTATTCTACTCGAAACTCAATTTCAAGTGGTGCATTAACGTGACTAATCTTCAAAAAAAAAAAAAAAAAATTTTTACTTGGCATTTGAAATAGTTAGTTGCATTATATTAAAAAATGATTTCTTATTTTTTGTTTTTCCAATTGTTGTTTTTTTTTAAATTGAGGCCAGTGGCGCTTAAAATTAATTTTGGGGAATGATAAAAAATAGGAAATATTTTTCTCATAAAAAGAAACAACTTCGTGGTGTAAGATAAAAGAAATGCAAAAGTCCAAAATAAGGGACACCTTAATGTGCCTAGAACGGTTTTTGTTAGTGGTACTCGTTTATATTCAAATCTGATTCTCGTAAGGTCCTTCCCGGACACCTTGTATATTCTTGTAGCCGAAAGTTAATCTCGGTTTTGTCTCCATTTTTGACGCTGACGCGCCTTGGAATGAAAATGGTAAAAAAGACGAGACCTTCATCGTCATAGGTTCGGAGCAGAAATTGCTTCATTGGCGCTGCTGCGTTCGCAACTAAATATAAATTATTTCCACTTTTCACCCAGCAATAGCTTTTCAATAAAAGAGTAATTCCATCCAGCGAGATAATCACAAAGAGTTTTGTAAAAAAGTTATTATTTGGAAGAGAAAAATGACGTCGGTTCTGCCGGCTTTTTCGCCTCGCCCCTCGCCCTAGCCTTTTCTTCATACCGCCCATGGTAATTATCTTAAATTTAAAACTTTCAACTCGAAGAAATAAGATCGGGCTACATTATTAGGGGATGAAATTAAATTTGCATCTATAACTATTTCGCAAAAGAGAGAAAAAAAAACTTTCCCATTTTTTCTCCTCTTCTTCTCGTTTTCGAATCGAATTGATTCTTTATAGTTATTAGCATTTAAATAACCGCACGTTATTACGAACTTAGTCCGATGGGGTAACAATAATCGTTTGAATAATTTCGTAATCGCGTGACTTGAAATAAGGCCGGGAAGTCTTCCGCGCATATTTCGGCTAAAGTTGTAATAATTTTATAAATTAGCCGGACGGACCAAATGCGGTATCCGTGCCGATCTGGCTCACACCGATGTGGTTTTCCGCACTGGACGAATCAACCTCTTTTGCATATTGTCACCCTGCTCCCATACCCTCGTCGTCTTCATAATTCCCGATCGAATTAGCATATCTGATTGGGCTTCGTCGAAACCGAATACCTTTTGTCGAAGGAATGAAATAATTATCTGCTTGAATTGGATAAGGTTTTGCATTTGTGTCTTCCATCGAAAGGCGAAGTGGATTTTGGAAATACAAATGAGAAAAATTACGTATTTTCAGCTTGCTTAAATCTAATCTAATTCGATAATTCGAATGGAGGAGGAGCTGGTCCGTTGGGTTTTAAGATTTTTTTTAAATTGAAAATTTATGCTGGGATCGAATTTTTGGTGTTTTTGTACCTAGTTACCTCAAATTGAGGAAAATATTTTTCAAAGTCAAAAAAAAATCTGTTTGGTGGAGTTGTTTTTTTTAGCCTTTTTTTTTTTTTTTTTTTTTTTAACAGTTTTTGAAAGTAAATGTTTAGGTATTATGGTAGTTTTATAGAGATCTTGATAAATTCTGTAAAATTTCACAAATAATGGTTTAAACATTTTTCAATTTTTTTAAAATAATATTTCATTTGAAATTTTGTTAAAAATTTGTGAAAATTTCAAATAAGTATACCTAATTTTGTGCTTCGTAAAGTTTTATAAAAGTAATAAATAAATTAACCTATAAATATATGGCCAGCTATAATGTGAAAAAAGTTCTTTCCTGCTTTTAGTCAATCGTAAAAAAAAAAAACTGAAGTTGAACAGTTTTGTGAAAGAGAGCGTCTTAAAGTGAACATGCGCGAGTTCGTGATAAGTCTGCGTCCTTCCCCTTTCCATCCTAAAAATTTTGCTACGTAACCGCTATATCTGAAATAGCTCCATAACTATAGACGAAAAACCAGCTCCTTTTTAACAAAAGAAGCAAGACTTTTTTTATGCATGGGCTGGCATAGGTATGTATTTATGGGTTAAGCTATGATGAAAGTAAATAGTGACTAATTCGTTTAAAAATGCTAAGAATTGTTTTGATGGATAATGTAATAAATTTGAAATTAATTTTGTCATAAGTTCTGTGAAGTAAGTAAATCTTGAGAAACATTTTCTACCAAACCGTTTTATGAACGATTCTTGGAAATTTTGTAGAGAATTCTGTAAATATTTTTTCAACAGTTGTTTGTGATCATGTGAAATTCAGAGTTTTTTTTTGTTGGATTTTGTAAGAAATCATATAAAGTTTTTTTCATTTTTTATAATTTCATAAAATTTTGTAAAAATATTTCTGAAATTTTTTATTGAATATTTTTAAATTTGTTGAAAAATTGAATTTAATACCTACACCTAAGACAAATATTTCAACTTTTGATTTTTTTAAAATTTAAATTTAAATCAAACTTTTAAAATTGGCCCAATTTTCAAAATATTATCATTTTTTTCAATTTGTTTTTTAAATTTCAAAATATTGAACTCAACTAATTACTAATTTATAATTTTGAAAATTTATCAAACTTTGAAATTTTATCAAAATTGAAAAATAAAGTAATTTTAAACTATTACCTCCATGGTTAAAAGATGTACAACATTTTTAAACGTGTAAAAAATGCATAAAACTCTCAAATCTAAGTTTATTGTAATTTGAAGATGGTCAAAATTGAATTTTGATTTATTAAATTAAAAATTAGCCTAAATTCGAAACTTTCAAAAATTTACAAACGATCATAATTCCAGGACTTTAAACTTAGAAGTAGGATTTTGGTTAAACTTTGTATTTACCTTTTAAAGCAAAATATACATAGTACTCACTTTTACAACACTAGCAGAACAAGCTGAAAAATCATTTCTTCAAAATGTATAATCCGCCAAAATTGAAATAAATGAATAAAACTGAGTATAGGTATAAGCTACTTGAAAAAAAAAAAATGAAAAAAAAACTTTTGACCTCTTTCAGTATTAATCCTACGCCTACTAATCATAAATACTTGAAATAAAAAATATCTGCCTGCATAAAATACCATTTATTATAAGTAGATGTAAAAACCGTTTCAATTTGTGTAAAAGCAAAGTACCTAGTTGTGGGTAAGTTATGCAAACATGAAAAAAAATTATTAACCTACGAATAAGATTTCATTTTTATAAATCGTTATCTCAACGATGTGAGATATGCGAGTATTCAATGTATACAAAAAAAAAAATGAAATGAGAAAAAGCTTCCGCGTTTAAAAAATCAATCGACGTGAAAAAATTTCTAATACAGGATATCCGAAGGAAGATAAGTATTTTAGACGATGTTTTTCCACCAATATTATACTTTTTTAGATTACTCAACGTGTGTGCGATTTAAACGATGCACGCGTTTTAGATTTTCGTCCAAATATACCTACCTGCCTTTGGTTATCCAACACATACGCACCAAGGTGCCATTTACATTCATTGCAAATCAAACAGTTTGTTTAGTTCCTTAAATGAAACCAATTAAAAGTTTTAATTCGCTTTATTATTTGTTGTTGGTAAAGTCATCCCGAACTTTAGTTTTAATTGCAAAGTCGACAGACTTGAAGATTCTTTTCTTTGTCGGTGGCAGCATCACGAGGCAAATGTCGACTCGACTTGGCGGCATATACTTCAGAAAACTCCGACTCGGTGTTCCACGAAGAGGGGGCTAACGACAAACTCCACGAGCGAAAATTCGAATTTAATTTTAATTTAAAAGCGTCTTTTTGTACTGGATTTTCTCGGTGTCGATGTACATAATTGAAATGAATTTAGGTTTTTTCTCTCATCTCTCTTTCTCGTTTTATCTTTTTCGCTTCCCTCGTAATTTCTATCCGAGATGAAGAATCGTCGATAGGAAATACTACTCGAAGATGGTAGAAAATTTATAGCGCCAATAAGGTGTTTTTTTTGCCTTTCGTGGAAATAAAATAGTACACGGAGTAGTTTTTTAATTAATTCTACACTTATTTATAATAGAGTATACAGGGTGCCCGAGAAACACTTTACAAAACTTCGGGATGTTCTCTGAGTGATGTAGGAAAATCTAGTATACCTAGGATGAGTAGGCAACCCACAAGAAACAAAAAATGATATAGGGTGAGCCAACTTTGCTTCCCAATATCGAATCAGAGATATTGTGTATAACTAGTTCACATAATATGTAAATGCGCCAATTTCGTTCAAGTGGAAATTTGGTGTGACAAACACTTGAAATAAAAAATTCTCAACAACAGTACGTCTAAGACAAAAATTGAAAGAATACTTTGTTGAGGGAAATTTAATTTGGAACAACTTTTGTATGAATCATTTTTAAATATAGGTAGTCAAAAAATCAAAAATTTTCAACAAAACTCTGAAAAAAGTGGAAAAAAAAGTAATTTTCAATGTACTTACCTATTTTCAATTATTTCATGAAAACTATCATAGTTAGAGTAAAATTTTTCTTACAAAAATTGTTCTCCATTGAATTATCTATCAAAATGCTTCTACTCATTTTTTTGTAATTTTTTGCTGGAGGAAGTTATGATTGCTTCAGTATTCATTTTTTTGTTTTTTAGAAAAAAATATTTATAAAAATTTTGCTGATACTGAATGAAACATAACTTTTTCCAGTGAGGAATTACCAAAAAAATGTATAGGAACTTTTCGCTGAAAAATTGAACGAGGAACAAAGTTTGTTTGAAAATTTTTTCTCTTACGATGATAGTTTTCCATTGAGCAGCAAAAAAAGTTTTTACACCTGTGTAACTTTTGCCTTTAACGGTTTTTTTCATCTATGTAGTTACAATGCTATTCCAGAGATAGCGGTTACGTAGCAGCATTTTTAGGATGGAAAGGGTAAGAGCGCGAGCACAGACGTATCGCGTACTCGCCCATGTTCACTTTAAGACGCCCTCTTTCGCAATACTGTTCAACTTCATTTTTTTCTGACGATTGACTAAAAGCAGGACGAGACTTTTTTCATATAAGAGCTGGCCATCTATTTATAGGTTAATTTATGCTAATAATTAACTTTTTCAATTTCGAAAAAGACATCCCATTTTTATTTTTTTTATTTTTTTTTTGGGTACAATCCACAGGTAATGTTGAAAAAAAATTTGAATGTAGTTTGTCACTCTGTATTGACTATTGAAATCTTTTAACGATTTTCTTTTTTTGTGTGTTTCCAGGGATCGAGTTTTCAGGTTGAATTTGAGCAACATCAGCCATTCCAGTTGCGAGGTAAGTTTTTATCTTATAGCGACGTTTATTCTTACTTTATCGTGATGATAATTACTGTCGCCTGTATAGAGAAATTTTCATAGTTGAAAAGACGCGAAGAATGAATGTTAATGGTGGCCCATTAAAAGATATTTTTCATCTGTACGAGATTAAGATTACGAAAGCGTTGCGTCGCGCAACGTGTGCAACAGAATATTAGGAAAAATTGGCTGTTTCAATAATAAATGTAAATTTTTCATTATATAAACGACAGCTTACACTTAGTATGAAAATGTAATCGAGAACAATGTTAATTGCGAAAAATTGTAATAAAAAGGCAACATTTCTCGTCTCGCAGACGTTGGCGCGAATTAACGCATTTTTCTTATTTCCCTCACCTCAGACGTGGTGTACGGTGCGGTGTTTCGGCCTGTGAGGGGGTACGATAGGAGAGAGCGAAAAAGGCGCGAAGGTAGGCCTGACTTTTATATATATGAAGCTCGTAGTACTACTATTTAAGAAAGAGGAATCCGACGCGATGGTTCAGAGGGCGAATACGTCTTTTTTCTACCTCCGAACCGATATAATTAGAATTCATAAATCAGGTAAGGCGGAAAATTCTCCGGAGTGCTATCTGTGTACGCGTTCGAAACACCCGTCGCTTTTAAAGTCCTGAGGAAACATAAATTTCCCATCTTAACGGTATTGGGTCTAAACTAGAGGCGGTATTCTCATATACGACATTAACCTTTAACGGTTCTGGCCTTTTATTTTTTTTTACTCCGATGTGGCCGCCTTCTAATGTCTTATCGCGCCGCAAATTCAATACCGAATGACATTTGCCATGGGTTTCGGGCCAAAGTTGATCGCACGACCTTGCACAGGCCGTAACAACCACCCATAATATCATACTCGTCGGTTGTGGAATTATCGTTTCAAAGGCGGTTTTTTGGCGTTTAAATTTTTTTCCACCGAGAATTTTCAAGTGCCAAGATATCCGTTTTTTTATGGACTATAGGCGAAATTTATGTTCGAAGAATAGATGAGAAAATGGCTGAAAATTATTTTAATTTTGAAAGAATTTTTCTTGAATCATTGCATTAAAAAAATGATTTGAAGACCCCTCCCCTCACGGTAAAAGTAAAGCAAAAATGATATTTCATCAACGATGATTTAGAATAAATATGATTTCATGGTGAAAAAATTTCTAATTTTTGGAATGCGAAATTTTTCAATTCTTTGAGTCTTAATTGTATTGGGAAGAAAAATAATTTCTAAATTTTCGTGGGGAGAAAATTTCTCAATTTTTTTGGAAATTGAAATAAAAATTTCTCAAATTTTTTTGAATGAAACATTTTTCATTTTTTTTTTTTTTTTGTGAAAACATTTTTTTTTATTAACAAAAGGATCAGAAATCTTTCAATTTTTTGTATTAAAGAATGTTTCTATTTTTTTTTTCTAATTTCTCGTGTTTTTCGAAATGAAATTTTCAATTTTTTACTAAATAAGAAATCTTTTCATTTTTGGAATCACAAGATAAAATTCTCAATTTTTTGGAGTACCTAAGTAGATAAAACAATTTGCTAATCTTTTGTAATTTTTTTTTTCAATTTTTTGAAGTAGGTAGGTATAAAATTTCATATTTTTTGAAAGAATTTTTTTTTTCATTTTTTTTTCTACCTTTTTAGAATAAGAAATCTGAGTCTTTTAATTTTATCGGGGAAAAATGATAATTATCTCAATTTTCGTGAGGAGAAAATTTTTTAACTTTTTTGGAAATAAGTTTTGTCTTTTTTAAATAAAAAATTTAAAAAAAAATTTGATGAAACATTTTTATTTTTACCTACATATTTTTTAAAAAAATCAGAAATCTAGAATTTTTTGGGATTGAAGAATGTTTCTATTTTTTTTTAATTTCTTGTATTTTTTTAAATTAAAATTTTCCTTTATTCCAAGTAAAAAATCTTTCAATTTTTGGGCCTACTTTTTTTTGAAAAAAAAATAGGTATTATATTTTTTTAATTTTTCGTTTTTTTTGTTGTTTTTTTTTTGATAAGTAAAAAAAAAATTTAATTTTTTGAATCTACGTTCAGTAATATTTTTTATAAAAATACTAGGTAAATTCGATTAAAAATGTTTTTTTTTTTTTTTTTTTTTTAAATTAACGCGATAAGAATTATGAACATTGATTTCTGGTGGTTTTGATATCAATTTTGAAAATTTTTCAACAGGGGCTCTGGCTGGGGCAAAATTCAAAATTACCCTTTGGAGCATGTAAATGTATGCTTTCTTACTTCCAAACTCGTTTATTGATATCATTTTTGAGAAATTCTCAAAGCTGTGATGGCTTCGAGGAGGAGGGGGAGTAGCAAAATTCAAAATGACCAAGAAAGTCATGCGAAGTACGGAAATCTAGGTTTTCTCACCTCCAAAATCCAGTTTTAATGTCATTTTTGAAAAATTCTCGATGGGGGCTTCAAATAAGTCAGGCAAAAATCGAAGTTCTCAATTCAAAATATTTTATCCAAAAAATTCAATTTTTTCTTCAGAAAACTCAGGGGTATTTTCCTCTGAAAATCTCAATTTTTCTTCAATAGGTTGGCGTAGTTTTTTTCTCAAAAAATTGTGGGGTTTTATCTGAAAGTTACAAATTTCTTTCTAACAAAAAACGAAAGATTTGAATTCTACAAAACATAGAATAATTCATAAATTTTTTTTTTTTTTAATTTACATTTTTATTAGTATTTTAAAAGAACAATTTGCATGTCGCTTTTGAATATTGACCTAATCTTTTTGAATTTGACGTTTAACATAATAATATGCAGTATGTGTTACTTATATAATATCACGAGGTGTTGCATATTGATCGCACACCCTGCGTAATATATTTCTATTTAGAAAAAAAGGAGGTGTTTGTATTTAGCGATGGAATTTGTTCAACGTGTAAATTTTCAATTTAAATATCACATAATAAAATGTTTCAATAAATCGAGAAAATATTTTATTTCGTGTATAAAAAGAACCTTTCTTTTCGCTGGAAGAAAGAAAAAAGGTTGTATTTTCGTTGTAAGGTTTTTTATGGTATGAAATTTCGCATTCTACACCTTTCGGTATTTTTCGGTGTGGCAATGTGCGCTTATACTTCGATACTGCTTTTTTCTCGCACCCTGCTGTTCCCTTTTTTATATATCGGTGGTGTTTCGCGTACTTTTTTTTGGCCTTTTATACCCTGGTTTATTCTCGGACGAATTTACGATTATTTGACTTTTCACCGAAGTGAAAAATTCGCCAATCGTTGCGACAGTTTTTTTTTTCGTGTCGAAATTACCTATGGCGTTGTGACGCTGAAGCCAGCTTTCGTGTTGCTGCGGGTGAAATTCATTTGAATCTTGTTCTTTACTTTAAATCTGTGTACTTCTGTGCGACCGTTGTTTTTGTTACTCGAGGTTTTCCCTCCTCTCTTTATCCCCTTAATGCTTCGTTTATTTTCGATTTGCTTTTATTGCTCGTGTTTGTTTTTTCTTTCTTTGTTTCCTTTTTCTTCCGTATTATTTCTTTTTGAGCAATTATTTCTTTTATGATTTGCTTCTTTCCGACCGAAAAATGCTAAGTGACTTTCAGAAATCGGTATATAAATTTTTGCATATTTAGCGAGAAAAATTTCACTTATTGTAAATAGGTGAATAAAGAAAAATCACGGTAATATTGACATTCGACTCGATCGAGTGTACTACTTTTTTTTTTTTTTTTTTTTTTTTGTTTCTCTCGTTCTCTGGTTGTAGTTTTTTCCCAATTGGAATGAGATTTTTATTGTAGTGAGCGAAACTTTGTAGAAAGTTTAATTGTGTTTGAAATTGGGTACGTTGGGGTGGGACTTTTCGACTCGATGTGTATTTTATCGAAATAAGGTTTTGGTGGGTGCGAGTTTGAAAAAGTGTGTAGTTTCTTTTTTTCCATTTATTATTATTTTTTTTTTTTGCGTTGAAACAAAAAGTGAAACAGAGATGGCTGAATTGGATAGTACGAGCTGGTTTTATTGCATCGAATTTCTGCGATGTACTTAGTAGTACCTACTTATTTCTTGAGCGATAACTTATAAAAAAATTAAGGATTAGAAATTTAATTTTAAAACACTTAAGTACCTGTGTTTATTTTTGGAGAAATATTGATTTTACAAAACTTCAACAGAAAAGTTTTTATTTCTGAAAATTTTTAACCTCAACGAATTGAACCTTTTTTAAAATTCAGAGTTTACCAAAAAAAAATCTTTAGATTTCTTAAGGATATTTATTAACAGAGTCAATTCTTGAAAAAATGGACAAGATTGATTTTTTTACTTTTTTAATGTTCTGAACTCTACTTACCGAGATCCATTACTTACCTACCTGAACCACACAAAACTTCGAAAAAAATCGCGTATAGTGCTTATTTTTTTTGAAACCCGTTCACTTTTTGGAAAAAAAATTAAGTATAACGTTGCAAATTTAATGTTCTTTAATTTTAGTCATGATAATTTTTTTTGTATGAATGCATATTTACAGAGTTATAGGTGAAAAACAACGAGAGGGTAACTTCGGATTCACATTTGGAGGACTTTCTGATAAATGGAGTCCGGGGAATTTTTTAGTTAATCTGGACACAAAAAAAAAAAACAAAAAAAAAAACATATAACTCAAAATGTATAATATAATATTTCATTTGAAATTCTGTTAAAAATTTGTGAACATTTCAAATAAGTATTCCTAATTTCGTGCTTCGTAAAGTTTTATAAAAATAATAAAATTAACCTATAAATATATGGCCAGCTCTAATGTGAAAAAAGTCCCATCCTGTTTTTAGTCAGTCGTCAAAAAAAATGAATTTGTGCAGTTTTGTGAAAGAGGGCGTCTTGAAGTGAACATGCAAGAGTACGCGATAGGTGTGCGTCCTTCCCCTTTCCATCCTAAAAATGCTGCTACTTAACCGCTATCTCTGAAGTAGCTTCATAACTAGACGGAAAACCAGCTCCTTTTCAACAAAATAAATGAGGATTTTTTTTTTTTTATGCAAGGGCTGGATATCTATTTATATTATTTAAATTAATCTATGGTTGAATTGAAAAAAAAATCAAAATAATTTTTTCTAGAGAATTTAAAAAAAATGCGCAGAAAATTTCTAAATTTCTTTCAATTTTTTTAGAAATGTCGAATTTGGTTCAATTTTAATTTTTTTTTTTTTACAAAATGAAATGTTCAAAATTTTGTTCAATTTTTTTTTGTGAACAATTTTTTAAAAACAAATTTTTGATATCTTCATTGGGATAGGCCCTACAAAGGACGAGAAAACAGCCAGCAATAGCCAATCTTTTTCAAAAAAAAAAATCCATCTAAAACGAACGTGAACCATATTTAATCAACATTACCCTACAAAGCACTGGGCAAAATACCTGTTGGCTAAATTTGAACGCGAGAAATTCGTCGCTGTTTCTGCATTTCGCATTGCCCTACCATTAGGTAGTATATCTGCAGCCAGCTTGATTGGCAAAAATTTAGTGACGACGAATCAAACCTTTAATTGAAATTTTTACCCGAGGTGACATGATACAACGTTACTTCTCACTTAGCATCCTCTCGCCTACTACGATTACCCAGGCTGTATTCGATTCGAGGGTAGGTACTGAATGCAGAGCATCAAAACGAACAAAAAAACACATGCAAGCGTAGTGTTTGTCGCACTATAGGCGTGAAATGTGTACGAGTTTCGAGCACTTCATATAGACTAGTACAATGACGAGCGAGGGTAACGGGCGAAGAAAGTTTTGCAACAAACATCACTCTAGGAATACCTTCGAATTGTAATCAACTTTTGAAACTCCGGCCTGGCTGAGACGAGGAAGACGCTACACGAGCGATACGTCGCGTTGAATAACTAATTGGTTTGGTAACCGCAAAGCGTAAGGAAATAACTTTTTATAAGTTTTGATTCTAAGGTATATTAGCACGCAGAACTTGCCAGTTTACCCAGCTTCGGCGCTATCGCCCAAGAGTCGACAGCCAGCGAAATTCAATTGCGGTTTTGTCTGTTAAATGGAACTTGTAAAAGGCCCAACAACGCTATTAATATCAATACCTTAAAAGGCGAGAGAAATATTCGCCGCATGGCCTTGTTCACTTGTATAGCATTCTTAATTAACGACGTAGCCCGTTCGCTTGCCCCCTCAACCATCGAATTATACCACTCGGTACATTATTGGACAGCGTCGTCGATGACACTCGCAACCACCCATCTTTCGCGTAAACTTATCTCGGCGCCGACACAAAAGAAACCTCCGTCTTTGTCGCGAAAATTCCAAAATCAACTTTTCAACCATTTGGCTTCGTAGAGAGCTCGATACCACTTTTTTCAGCATTCCCATCGCAGGCTAAAATATTCCAAAAAGTCTGCTCGTCCTGTAATTGTAGGGTTACATTGACGCGAAATTATCGACGCGTGTCCAGCTTGAAATTTGACAACTTTTGGTATTGTGTCAGTGTCCAACATCATTTACTTGTAAATTAATACTCGAACATCTCTGAAGTGCGACAAATGCGCGAATTGAATCGATGTCTGTCTATGTCTACCTTGCATTCCCTTGAAAGATGCCGAAATAGTGATGAAAATTCGTGTGAATTTCCAATCAAAGGTCTTACAGGATTATTAATTTATACCGCGAGGTGTTTCGAGGAATTTCATCTTCAAGTAGCTGTAACAATTTTCGTCTGCTATTATTAAATTTTAATTGAAACCTCGCTTCGTTGGACATACTCGCCATAGTAACGATTCTACATTCGTTGTCTTTGACTTACAATCTATTTCCAAGATGAATTTTAACAAAGTTAAATTTCTGAAGGAACAGGCCGCAGAAATCGATAGAAAAATAGCATAATTGACTAATCCTGATTATGAAACAATCATAGGCAATGCTGTGTTATGAGTGTTTGGCCATTCAGAATAATTATACTTGGTGTTTCATAGCTGTTGTAGTTCCTTCCACAAGATAAATAGGCAACCCATAAGGAAACAAAAAATGTTATGCAGGGTATCCTGGTACAAATAACATGGCTTGAGATTTGCATACAACCATAGATTAACCCATAAAGTATAGATAGCCAGCTTATGCATAAAAAAGTCTCACTTATTTTGTTAAAAAAGAGCTGGGTTTTCATCTAGTTATGTAGCCATTTCAGAGATAGCGGTTACGTGTAGCTGCATTTTTAGGATGGAAAGGGGAAGGATGCAGATTGCAGACTTATCACGCATTCGCACATGTTCACTTTAAGACGCCCTCTTTCACAAAACTGAACAACTTCTTCTTTTTTTTTGACGATTGACTAAAAGCAGGGCGAGATTTTTTTCACATAAGAGCTGGCCAATTATTTATATTATGTAAATTAGTCTATTATAACTAAATTGTAAAAACAATTTATGTATGTATCATGGAAAAAATTTAAATTAATGTGATTCGGTCCAAAATTAAAATTGAAATGAAGTTTTTGAATGAAAATTCGAAATTTTGTGATTGAGAATTTTTTTTTCATACAAAATGAGAACAAAATAAACTTTTTTGCAAAAAAAAATGCAATTTTTTGGGCAAAGTTTTAAAAAAATTGTTTGTAAGAAGAGGTCCAATTTGTTATTGAACAATATTTAAGAAAATTGAAAAAATTGGTGTTTCAACATAATAATTTTAAATAATATTTCTAAATTAAAAATTTTTTAAAAAAGTTAAAAAACAAACTTTTTTCAGACAAATTGAAAATTTTTAAGAAATTTTTTGTGAAAAAATTTTTGAAGAAACTTTGAAATATTTTAAAACTAAATTGGGAATAAAAAAAATTTGAGACATTTTTAAAAAAAATTTAAAAAAAATTTTAAATTTCAATTTTTTTAACAAAAAAAAAAAAAAAACTGCTCTCTACTAAAATTAAAGATAATTGAGTATATATATTTTCAATCCTTCAAAAAAAAATTTCTTTTGTGGAACGGAGCTTTCGAAAAAATCATTTTGAAAAAATATCAACATAAATAGTTTTAAATTTGATTTTGACAAAATTATGAAAATTTTTCTGTAAAAAATAAAAAATCTGTCAATTTAAAAAATTTAAAGCCTGTTTTGTTAGACAAAAATTTCAAAAAAGTAAGTATTTAGAACAAAGAAGTAGCTATAAATTTAAAAAAAGTATTGTTTGGACTTGGACAAAAGAAATGAACTTTGAACGAAACGTAAAATATGTCGTCAGCAATATTTTTTAAAAATTGAAAATATTCAAAAAATGTTTTTCAATTTTTTTAAACATTTTTTTTTTTTAATGAAAAACATATTTCAAAAACGAAAAAAAAGTTTTGAAACCCTTTTCATACTTTAAAACAAAAAAATCAAAAAATATATTTGAAAAACATTTAGTGCATTATTACCTAGTGTTCTAACAAATGAAAACATATCGTTCTCGAACGAGAATACTCAACTAAAATTGAAAATTTTGTTCTCAGTCATCCCGAGCAGCACAATCGACAAATTATCGAAATAAAAAATCGACAGAATATCGAATTTGATAAAGTGTCGCAAAAGTTCCGCATAAATCGTGAAATTATCTTTCGATATATAGATAGATTATCGACGAATTATAGTTAGCAAAAATTTCGAGATTATAGTAAGATATTTTATCGATAATATATCTATAATATCGAAAGATAATTTCACGATTTAGGCAGAACTTTTGCGACACTTTATCAAATTCGATATTCTGTCGATTTTTTATCGATTTTTTATTCCGATTTTTCGTCTTTTACTAGATTTTTTCTATAATTAAAAATCATTAATTAGCGTAATTAATACATTAAACTATGCCTAAACACATTATTCATGTTACGGTAAGAGGATCATTTCAGAAAAAGTCAAAAAAAATTATAAAAAATCTGCCACCCGTGGGGCTTGAACCATCTACCTCCTGCATGGTAATTCTCTTCCTTAACCACTATGCCATACCTTATCGTTGAGGAATTAGCAATAAAACGCTTATAAATGAGCAGTTTAGTACTTCCAGACGTGTTGGACTTAGAAAAATTTTCACCAATTTGGAAATAATTTCAAATATCGTCACAAAATTGTTGAAAAATCGTTCGAGAAATTTCAGATTACGTGTCGATAATAAAGTTTTAAATATCTTCACAAAATCGTTAAAAAATCGAATTCGAGAAATTTCAGATTATTTGTCGATAATATAGTTTCAAATATCGTCACAAAATCGTTAAAAAATCGAAATCGAGAAATTTCATATTACGTGTCGATAATATAGTTTCAAATATCTTTACAAAATCGGTAAAAAATCGGATTCGATAAATTTAATATAATTTGTCGATAATATAGTTTCAAATGTCGTCAAAAAATCGGTAAAATATCGAAGCCGAGAAATTTCATATAATCTGTCGATAATATAGTTTTAAATATCTTTACAAAATCGTTAAAAAATCGAATTCGATAAATTTAATATTCTTTGTCGATATTGTAGTTTCAAATATCTGCACAAAATCGGTGGAAAATCGGAATCGATAAATTTAATATTCTTTGTCGATAGAATCGTTGACGAATATCGTCATAAAATCTTAATAATATCGAATTCGATAGTTTTTAGATTTTTTGCCTATGAAGTTGTACCGATAAATCTTTATAATATCGTGAAAACATCTATAGATTTTCAAACGATTTTTTATCGATACGTTACATCTTCTGATATTATCGATCGAGTGTGCCGCTCGGGTAATATAGTTTCAAATATCGTAAAAAAATCGAAATCGAGAAATTTCATATTATGTGTCGATAATATAGTTTCAAATATCTTCACGCAATCGTTAGAAAATCGAATTCGAAAAATTGCATATTATGTGTCGATAATATAGTTTCAAATATCGTCACAAAATCGGTAAAAAATCGGATTCGATAATATAGTTTCAAATATCTTTACAAAATCGTTAAAAAATCGAATTCGTTAAATTTAATATTCTTTGTCGATAATGTAGTTTCAAATATCTGCACAAAATCGGTGGAAAATCGGAATCGATAGTTTTTAGATTTTTTGCCTATGAAATTGTTCCGATAAATCTTTATAATATCGTGAGAACATCTATAGATTTTCAAACGATTTTTTATCGATACGTTACATCTTCCGATATTATCGATCGAGTGTGCCGCTCGGGATGCTTCATTTAGGAATTTAAAAATGGGGTAAGTTTTTGAACAACATTTTAGGAATCCGCTTCCAAGAGAAAGTGATTTTGAAAAAAAAATTCGACTTCATAATTCATAAATTAAAATTGTGTTTGAACAAAATTTGAAATTTTTTTCAATTTTGAAAACTTCATTTTTGCAGGGTTTTTTTTAAGGTAACATAGAAATAGTTTTTGCTCTTTTCTACCCCTCCCCCTACAAAATTCCAAAAGAAACCGGTTAGTTCATTATTTTTGAAAATCCGGCTATTAAAGTGAAGCACCCGATCACGACGCTTTCCTCCCTCTATACTTTCTCAGTTATTTGTTCTCAGCATGAAAAATAATCGCTATTATTTGACAAAGTATATTATATATTTTTTACATTCATGGTACATAAAAACACATCTTGTGTACGTACATTCGAAAGAAATTGCGGTGAAAAATTCATCAACGTGATACGCGGTGGTTCGCATTTGTTTCGCGAACACAATCCGGCAAACTAGACAAGCAACGAACAATAGCACGGTGTTAGTAATGTGTACCAACGAGAGAAGAAATTAATTAGTGAAATGTTTTAGTGTACTCTCAGTCTCACTGTTCGGCATATATGTATGTTTGTGCCCAAGTCGCTGCCGCTGATGGTACATTGTACCTATATCCATGCTAACGAATACAAAATACGCTGCGAAGATGTAATATGTATGCATCATTGTGGCCTGCTATTCGCGCACATTTTACGCAAAAGGATATTTCATTTGTCATAAGAGGATGATGTTTATTCGCGGCATTAACCGCAATCGTGCGTCAACATTTTGCCTTGTAATACGTAGACGTACAAATACTCGTAAATTGACGCGATGAGATGCTTTGTTCGAGATAATCGGTGTCTTTAAATGAGTGTAAAGAATTAACAATGCGGCGCCGAGCGGCGTGTGTCGTGTATTTGGCAAATTTTGCCTTCATTAAGCTCATTAAATGGTAAGCTAATTTGGTTGGGTGGGCAAGGAGCTGGGTTTCAAATTGTTTGGGATGGATTTGTATTTCTATATCGTTTGGTTTAATAAGCATTTGTAAGAATTTTATTGCATTCGTGTCTCGTGGAAAAATTACAGACCACTCGAGTATCTTCATAATGTGGCAATTATTGTGAAATAAAATGAGATGAAAAGGGAAAAAGGCTTGCAGTCAGGCTACTTCATACTCTTTTAAAAAAATCAGCGGCAAAGTTTACTTTTTAGGGTGTAAGAAGAGGTGAGGATAACCTAGGAAGCTGAAATTTGCACATGGTGAAGGCAATGTGGGTCTTCATCATCGGCACCAATTCAAGAAATTTCATAATTTTGGGACTCTGCTGCAGTCTCAACAAAAAAAAACGAACTTGCTCTAAATTTGTGCCCCAAAAGTCAGAACCCTCAAAGGCAAGTCGGTGACCTCTTCAAAATATATGTACAAAATTTTGGTCCCCTAGGTCATTCTGTCTGGTCTCTAGACTGGCTAATCAACTAAAGAAGAAGATAAAAACACGAATTAGAAAAAAAATTTATTGAAAAAATATTGAAAAATTTTGTCATTATGTTCATTATTTTCAAAAAAATTGAAGAATTTTTTATTCCAAAAAAAAAATCATTCCAAATAGGTTCTAAATTTAAAAATGGATGACTTAAGAGTCAGGAAGCTGAAATTAGGATATTTGCAAACAATTTGAAAAATATCAAAAAAAATTACTGTTTTGGTGTCGGGTGATCCGGTGGAGTACGAAATGGGATAACCGTCAGAGGCCGAGTTGGAATTGGAATTGTTGGATGGATTGTAAATATTGGTGCTGGTTTATCATGTGTGGGGAATGGATGTATGGGTGTTCTCATTGATCGTCGCCGAAAAGGAAGTATTCTCATTCTCCCTGACATCACAAGATCCATTCCTATGCAAAATATGCATACCAGGGTCCATTGAAAACCCAACAAGCCGCGCTAATAATAATTCAAGTCGTTAGTAAACTATTTTTCATACCAAGTACCAGCGTACAGTACTGTACAATATGATAGGTACTCAGTACTCACTGACTTCATTATTATCTCCCACTGATTGAGACGAAGATACATACGGTAATGAAATCAAATTTATTCGGCGCAGCTAAACGAAAACAATCTTTACAAATCTTATTAATCTATACAAAGTTGAAATGAATAATGATTTTCAAGTCATAGGTCGTTTTCAAAATAATCTTGCAAATTAATTTTAGATAAGATCGTTGGTACATTCATAAAATAGGATGCCTTAAAAAAACAACAACTGTGGTTCCATTTTTTGGAGATCCTCTCTTTCGAGGGCTCATCCCAGTATCCAAAATATTTCTCTGTACCTGAGGCTCCTACAAAAATTTCAGTCAGACCTCTTCCACTCATTCAATTTTGCATTATACAAACGAAAATCATGAGGAGAGAGAGATCCAATTGGAATTTTTGTGATGGCCAAATTTATTCCAAATATGTATCTCAAATCTATCATTTGTATTTGAAAAATTTTTCTATTGAGGGGCCTGGTGTGCAGAAATTGAAAAAAAAAATTGGAAAATGAAATAGGAACCTAAAAAAGTAGAACTTTAAATGCTTAGGTCATTTTTTGAAAAATACATCCCCATTTACAACTGTACTGGTACCTACTTATCCAAGGATATTACCTACTTTCACAATTGATTATTTTCAAAAAATAGCATATCACTTCTTATTATAAAATGTGGCATCAAGCTCACTTTTCAATACATCCCATATTGCGAATTTACAGTAAAATCTTTTTTTTTTTGTCAATACCTACCACTTTGATTATCTCCGATGATTAATATGTAGGTAATTTCATCTAATGAAATAAAATTCATACGGTGTAGATTACAAAAAATAATCTGAGCTAATCTTTTTAATAGATAAAAAGATTGAAACATCTTTATAAATATTACATACAGTCAACAATGGAAAATTCCATGCAATCCAAAGAAAGAAAGCAATTTTGATTGACGTGGAAATTTCTTAAAATTTATGAACTCACTTTTACTATAGAAAAGAATTGAAAAAATCAGCAAAAGACACACGTTCTTTGATCACATACAATTTCAATCATATCTGTCGTGAGTTATGAGAAAAAGTTATGGATGATTTGTGAGTGGGTGGAATGGGATAATCGTTAGGGGATAAAGAGTTGGTGGAGTTAATCTACGAAATGGTGGAACCGTTCGTACTCTTTTTATTCTTGGAAAGCGTATTATTATTCCTGTCACCTGAGCTTGGAATTGAGTTATATCCATTCCTATGCAAAGTATGCATATCAGGATCCATTGAAAACGTAACAAGATGCCCTGATGGGTAATTCGAGTGGTTATTTAACTATTTTCTAGACTAAATTATCAATGCACAAAATGAAAAAAAAAAAGAAGAAAATAATGGTTAATACTTACTAACTCCATTATTACCAATGATCAAACAAAGTTATACACAGTAATGAAATGAAATTCATTCGATGCTGTTTAAGAAAAATTATCTATATGACTCGTGAGTATTAATCTATACAGCGTTGTAATGAATAACAATTTTCAAGTGATCGAATATGTTTTGAAAATGATCATATGTGAAAGTGATTGCAAATAATATCTTTAGATAAGTGGATATAGTAAGAATGTTTGTAAAGTAAGATGTCTTTGAAAAAAAAATTATAAACCAGCTTCAATTTGTTTTGCGCTTCCTATTTTCATCCCATTTTCCAAAAAATTCCTCTATTTCTGTACGTGAGGGCACAATTGAAAAATTTATCATGCAAACGTTGTAGATTGAGATGTTTGGAATAGGTAATTTTGGTCATTAAAAAAATTTCAATTATATTAGACCCTTGCAACCCGTACAATTGAATACACATGAAAATAGTCCGATGATTTTAAGCTGAATTATGTCATAGATTAACCATTAAGTAGATAGCCAGCCAGCCCATGCATAAAAAAGTCTCGCTTATTTTGTTAAAAAGGAGCTGGTTTTTTGTCTAGTTTTGGAGCTATTTCAGAGATGGTGGTTATGTAGCAACATTTTTAGGATAGAAAGGGGAAGGACGCAGACTTATCGTGTACTTGTGCATGTTCACTTTAAGACGCCCTCTTTCACCTAACTGTTCAACTTCATTTTTATTTTTTTTAAGATTGACTAAAAGCAGGACGGGACTTTTTTAACATAAGAGCTGGTCATCTACTTATAGGTTAATCTATGGCAGTAGGTTAGTGAAAAAATGGTAAATTTTCACTTATCCACCTCCCCAGTTATTCTTAGAAAATTGGCAAATACCCACGTTTGGATTTACCCAGCAAAAATAATCGTCCCACAATTGAAAAAAAAATTCCAAAAATCCATCCATCGGATTTAATTTGAACGGAGGTTGAAATTCCACGAGCACGCAGGCGGGGATGGTATAATAAAACAAATTCGAAACCTAGCTCGATATTTAGAAAACCACGAAATTCGGTTTTAATCGCTTTTTATCGTCGTAATTTATAGATGTAGAATAGTAAATTTATAGGATCGAGTTCGGTGGCTCGTTATCGATATCCAGTCCAAAAAACATTAAAAACGAGCCAAACGAACCATCGTCGACGTAAGGGGGGGGGGATACAGAAAGGCTCTAAAAACAAGCGGGGGGCTCGAAGCAGGGGCAAAAGTACCGAGAGCTCGAATCGAAGAAACGATTTCAATTACTTCTGACACTAACATTCGCCCTTATCCTAGTCTCGCAATATCGCGTCATCAGCACTTTTAATCGAGATGCCATCATTTGTTGAGCCTCTTATAGCTGCGTTCCGTTCGCCGCAAGATTTACGGCTGCCCGACCATCGAAATAACGCCACGTTCAACGTCTACAAACTGCAAAACCAAATAGAACCCATTGGCAGTTGTTTGCTTTCTTCTTACATTAGCCTCTCTGTCTTTCTCGCACATAGCTGATTTGGCTATACGAGGTTTCCTCTTTCCTCTTTCCTCTTCTTCTTTTTTTCCATGGTCTCAGTGCTGTTTCGCAATCGCCGTATCGTTGCTTCTCTTTTTTACTCGTTCACTTATACTTTACCGAATGAGCAATGCGTTTTTGCCCTGGGAAATCGATCTTCGCACAGGTCGTTCATTTTAACCGGAAACCAATTTGAAATCGAGCCAATGAAGCGAGCTTATAAGAAACAAAATTAAACCGACCCGACCGCTGTCTAAAGCATCTTTTTTTTCTTCCCCCTCTTCCATTCCGCCGCAACGTCCAAATTTTGTTTGATTTATCACCTGTTATACTTGGTGAGGTTTACCTACGCTCTTATAATGCGTATCCCTCGTGCCTATCATCACCTGTTATGCCCACACGTATTGGTGTATCTATTTATTGGATATATCAGAATTTAATATATTCTATACGTAGGTATTATTTGTCTTGTATTCTATCTTCGTCCTGTTCTACGTTCCTCATTTGTTACGTAGTAATTTTCTACTTATTTGACGAAATTCGCAATTTTAATTTTTACAAAGACTCTCTTTTCTGTGTGAAATTTGAAAAATTGATTTTTGGTAAAATTGGAAAACATGAAGTAATTTTAGATGTTTCAATTTTTTTATTCATTTTTTATTTTATTTTTTTTGAAACAAAGCTATAATATGTTTTCAAAAAAAATTTACAGTAATTTATTTTTGAATAAAATTAAAAAGAAAATTGTTTTTCGGCAAAATTAGGAAAAATGGATTTTATATTACCAAGTATCAAATTTTTTAGACAATTTGTTTTTATTTTTATTTTTTTAAAGTTTTACCAGGCAAATTACTCATTAAATTCAACTTCGACTTAAAATTAAGTTCGATTGATTTGATTTGAAAGCTTTGAAATACTAGTACAAACGACGCAAATTTTTTCCGATATCGTATATTTTAGCAATCTACTTATTTCTACAACGTTTGCATCGAATCGTTCATTTACGAGTATTATCTTTCATTAATGAACAAAGTCAAGTCTGCCAAATTAGTGGATTCCCATTCAGCAGCATCGTTGGGTTAACAGAATAAGTCTGATACCTCTCGTTCGAACCGATAAACTAAAAAGTGTTTCGCTCTCTCTTCTTCAAGCGAGTATCTTCTCTGTTTAACGAAAACGCGGCGAACGATCTCGGAATAATTCATAAGATGGAGAATTACTCGTAGTACCGCTTCATTAGAAAGAGCCTTTAAAAAAAAGAGCATTGTTTCTTTCTTATACGTGAGAAGAAGTCTTCGTATTCTCGACGGATTTTTTTGTGTGCTTATTTTAATTCAACAGTCTGTATCGATAGAGGCGACCAGGAGTGGGGTGCTGAAACCCTAAACCGAATTAACCCTATTTTGTATACTTTTTGGCGGTACCTTGGTAAATTTACAAAATGGAAATATCCTTATATACTTTTTGAGCTCTCTCGTACAAACGATTCCAACTTATTCGCGGAATAATTTCAGCGAAATTAATCCTCGCGTTTTTTTTTTCTGCTGTGTAGAAGAACGGAGAGAAAGATATTGAGAACCCTTTTGCACTCTTTTACACGGTACCTAGCTCTGAAGTTGGTAATAAGAATAAAATTCAAATACACGTGTCGATGTGGTGATTGCGTCGTAAAAATGGGGAAAACAGCAAACTCACAGAGAACTCAATTTAAGTGCGAATGGATTGTCGAGGTTTTTCCTCCGTGTCTTGTTTTTCTTTCTCTTCCTTAGTGTTTCATAGTTAATGTATTTCCTTCCATGAGGTTAATAGAAAACTGGTAAGAACCCAAAAATGTTATGTAAGTATGGTGATCTATCCCAAAATTTGAAGGGGCAAGAGTAAATGAGATTGAAAATAATTTTCTAATCAAGTCTATGGATAGTACCATAGATTAACCTGTAGATATCCAGCTGTTATGTGAAAATAAATCTCGCCCTGCTTTTAGTCAATCGTAAAAAAAACGAAGTTGTACAGTTTTGTGAAAGAGGGCGTCTTAAAGTGAACATGAGCGAGTATGCGATAATTCTGTGTCCTTCCCCTTTCCATCCTAAAAATGCTGCTGCGTAACCGCCATCTCTGAAATAGTTCCATAACTTGACGAAAAACCAGCTCCTTTTTTAACAAAATAAGTGAGACTTTTTTATGCATGGGTTGGCTATCTATTTATAGGTTAATCCAGTGCTTCTTAATTAGTTTTGCTCATGTACATCTTTATGAAAACAATTTTTTGCGCGTATTCGCGCCCTCCCCTCCAAAAAAAAACCAATTAGGCAATCTTGAGTTTTTTTTTTTTTTTTTAATATAAATTGAAAAAAAAACAGGAAAAAATCTTGAAAAACTCTGCATGAAAATTCCTTTTTTTTTATTAAAAATTACAATATTATGAAAATAATCTCTCAAAATGAAATTATTTGGGATAAAAAAAATCACTTTTTCTGCATGAAATTCTTTTTAAAAATCCAAAAAGTATTTTTGAAAATTTTCTATATGCAAAAAAAGTAAATACATATTACGTAGATAATATAATAACACATGCAAAATTAAAAAAAAAAAAAAAAATCAGTTTGGGAAATGAAATTTAAATTTAGAAAATTGAATGATTTCTTATTCCAAAAAATCGAGAAATTTTTTTCCTAAAAAAAGGGGAAATAACTATGTATCTACTTTCACTTTATAAAAAAAAATGTATTTTTTTTTATACTTACCTACTTGAAAAAAACGAGAATTTTTATTTTTTCCCCCCAAAAAATCAAAAATATTCTTTAGTCTAAAAAGTTGAAAGAATTTGTATTAAAAAAAAAGACGAGAAATTTTTTGAAAAATACTAAGTAGACCTAGATATCGTGTTTCTAGTTTTTACTCCTGAAAAATTCGAAATTTTTTCTCCAAAAAAATATATATAATAAATAAAAAGTAAAAAATTTATTTATTTTTTGGTTGAATTTTTAAATTATTTTAGAATTTTTTAATTTTTCAAGTGACAAAATTTTTTATCCTCAATCAATTTTTTTGCATTTTTTTTTTTTTTTGTTTTAAATTATTCTAAAAAGCGAAATAATTTTTTGATTCCATTTTATCTTTTTTTTTTTTGCATTGTTTTTGTTTTAAACAATTTTGAATTTTGTAAGTTGCAATTTTTTTTATGACATTAGAATTTTTTTCAATTTTTCAATTTGTTTTGCATAGTTTTGAATTTTAAAAGTTGCAAAATTTTTTTAATGCATTTTTAAATTTATAAATTTGTTTTGAATAGTTTTGAATTTTTCAAGTAGCGAAATATTTTATCCTCACAATATCAAATTATCAATATATTATATTATTATAAGAGAGAAGCTGGATTTTTTTTTTGAATTCATTTGTTTTAAATTATTTTGATTTGACATTTTTTTGAACTTATGACAATTTATTTTTGGTTGAATTTTTGAATTATTTTAGAATTTTTGAATTTTTCAAGTAGCAAATTTTTTATCCTCTCAATCAATTTTTTTTACATTTTTTTCCGTTTTAAATTATTCTAAAAAGCGAAATAATTTTTTGATTCCATTTTATCCTTTTTTTTTTCATTATTTTTGTTTTAAACAATTTTGAATTTTGTAAGTTGCAATTTTTTTTAGGACATTAGAATGTTTTAAAATTTTTTAATTTGTTTTGAATAGTTTTGAATTTTAAAAGTTGCAAAATTTTTTAATGTATTTTTTAATTATTTAAAAATTTTTTTTTTAATTTATAAATTTGTTTTGAATAGTTTTGAATTTTTCAAGTAGCGAAATATTTTATCCTCACAATATCAAATTATCAATATATTATATTATTATAAGAGAGAAGCTGGATTTTTTTTTGAATTCATTTGTTTTAAATTATTTTGATTTGACATTTTTTTGAACTTATGACAATTTATTTTTGGTTGAATTTTTGAATTATTTTAGAATTTTTGAATTTTTCAAGTAGCGAATTTTTTATCCTCAATCAATTTTTTTTGCATTTTTTTGTATTAAATTATTCTAAAAAGCGAAATAATTTTTTGATTCCATTTCATCTTTTTTAAATTAATTATTTTCGGATTATCCGATGGTTGTTTAGAGCTAAAAGTTGTAAAATTTCTATGTTATTGTGAGGTCAGGGCGAGATAATATGTTACGATATGTCACGGCAAGGCAAACCTCAAAAAACGTGCCCATGAGCTGGGAAATTTTTTTCAACTATTTCCCGAATGATTATTGAATTTTTGTCAAAAAAGTTTAAAATTTCCAATGCCAAGTCACGGGTTGAAACTTGACGTGATGGCATGACGTGTGAATTTTGTTGTCTGGACTATCCGAAGATTCTTATGTAATAACGTTACATGATATGTCGAGATGAAAACTTTGAATGGGATAACTTTTTCATCGAATTTATTTGGAACTTTCATTCAATCATTTTTATTGTATTTATTCACTAATTTTTTTCAAATTTTACGAAGGTTTTCTCGAAATTTTCACTCCGGAAGCCCTACAGTTGTAAGGTTGGGTATAAAAGTAATAGACATTTAAAATAATTAAATATTGCAAACAAAAACAAATATTCAAATAAAATTATCAATTTCATAAAATCAAACATCCACAAAATTAATAATTTTATAAAAATTAATTATTCTATAGTATTGTTGACGTGGGTTGAATCACACCAAAAAAATACTGTTAAATATGCTGAAAATTGAATAATTATTGGTTCAAAATAATTATTCAGCTCAAAAATTTAAATTTACACGAAATTGATGAATTTTTTTCAGGGTTTTAAGGAATCTTAAGAGTTGTAGGGTTGAATTCAGCAAAAAAAAAAAAAGTTTTAATCTGATGAAAGTTGATAAAAATGCTTCAAAAGTATGGTTTTTTATAATTCTGTCTACAGGAGCTTAGCCCATACAGGCATATTTGACGTAAGATGTTCGACTGATAGATTTCAATTCTCATAAAATGAATGAATGATCAATTTCAATAATTTATAATTGTGCCAAAAATTGAAAAAATTTGTTCGAAAAAATAATTCAATTCATAATTTTGAATTTAAGGAAGCTCCTATTACTCCAGAAGTCCTGCAGTTAGGTTGAAATCCTACGAAAGAATTGCCTAATAATTATGATGAAAATTGGAAATTGGTACGTACGACGTACCAAGGAATTTTCCAATTTAAAATATCGATGAACATTAAAGATTGAAAATAACTACTATGACTCAGTAAGTGGGCACGGGTAAACAATTTTTGTATTTTTTCTCCAAAAATTCAAAAGAGCAACAGAAAGAAAAGTTTTTGATTTGTTTTGTGAATTTTTTAGGTTGCAAAATTTTTTATGACATTTTTTTTGGAAATTTTTGGAATGAATTTTTCAAGTTGCAAACTTATTTGAAACATTTGAGAAAGCTACAAAATTTTTTTGATCGTATTTTTCAATTTTTTTGGAATTGCATTATTTTGAATTTCACAAGTTGCTCAAACTTCCACAAAATTATCAATTTTTTTTCAAAATTAATTATTCTACAGTTGACGTGGGGTTGAATCCACGAAGAAGAAACTGTCAGATATGCTGAAAATTGAAGAAATTGGTTCAGAATAATTATTCAGCTCATAAATTTACACAAAATTGATAAATTTTTTCGAGTTTCTGAGGAATCTTGAGAGTTGTGGGGTTGAATTCAGTAAAAAAAGTTTTAATCTGATAAAAGTTGATAAAAATGGTTCAAAAGTATGGTTTTTTATAGTGTTGTCTAGAGGAACTTAACCTATACAAGCATATTATTTGACGTAAGATGTTCGACTGATAGATTTCAATTCTCACGAAATGAATGAATTTTTTGTCGAATTAATCAATTTAAATTTATTATGTGCAAAAAATTGGAAAAATTTGTTGGAAAAAATTATTCAATTCATAATTTTGAATTTTCCAATTTAAAATGTCGATGAACGTTAAAGATTGAAAATAACTACCGTGACTGGGTGACAGGCTGACTGCACTGATAAACAGTTTTTGTATTTTTTCTCCAAAACTTCAAGGAATATTTTTAGAGCAACAGAAGAGAAACATTTTTACTTCAAGAATTTTTTTCAAATCGAGACAAAAACTGAGATATTACATTTTGAATACCTATCACTCTTGCCTAAATAGTGTAGAAAAAGGGATTTTTTTCGGGCTTTTAAGGAATCTTAAGAGTTGGGGGGTTGAAAAAATGGTTCAAAAGTACGGTTTTTTATAATTCTGTCTTCAGGAACTAAGCCTATACAAACATATTCGACGTTAGATGTTCGACTGATAGATTTCAATTCTCACAAAATGAATGAATTTCTTCTCGAATTGATCGACTTCAATTTATAATGTGCCAAAAATTGAAAAAATTTGTTCGAAAAAATCATTCGATTCATAATTTCGAATTTTCCACGAAATTCATGAAGTACCTATTACTTCAGAAGTTCGGCAGTTAGGGTACAAACCTATGAAAAAATTGCCTAATAATTATGATGAAAGTTGTAAATTGGTACCTACCAATGAATTTTTCGATTTAAAATGTCAATGAATGTTAAAGATTGAAAATAACTACCGTAACTGGGTGCTGCACGGGTAAACAATTTTTGTATGTTATCTTTTATTCTCTTTATTTTTTATTAATTTTTTTTTTGTTTTCTACCGTAACTGGGTGACTGCACGGGTAAATAATTTTTGTATGTTATCCTTCAAATTTTTTACCCGTCGGAACGACGGGTACTCCGCTAGTTAAAAATATAATATAGGTATAAAAAATATTTTTTTAAAAACGTTTTAGCCTATACCAAAAAATTGAGAATTAAAAAAAAAATGAAAAATATACGTAATATTTATTTTTACTCAGGAAAAATTGAGATATCTTCCCCGCCCCAAAATTATTCTTTTTTAATGAAAAATATTCTCCTACTCTCAAAAAATGAGAAATTCTATCCTACAAAATATTTGAAAAAATATCCAGAAAATTGGAAGTTTTTTTATTAATGAAAAAAATCAAAACATTTTTCTGAAAAAAGGTTTTAAAATATTTTTACTCCAGAAACTTTGAGAGTTTTTTTTTCTCAAATCCCAAAAAATTAAAAAAAAAATCTCTTCAAAAAAATTGTATCTATAACATTTTTAAATTTTTCAGTTTTAAATCTTTAATGATTTCTTAATTTCTTCTTTTGTTGCCCCTTATACTTTTTAAGGTAGATACCTTGTGTAAGAACATTTTTTTTGTTCCATATGAGTTGCCTATTCACCTCGTAGAAGGAACTACATCAGTTATGAAACACCCCGTATTGTATAAATGTAGTTTTTGAAAAAAAGAAATCATCACAACGTTTGAGCATAGAGCTCTAGATACCTTTGGCGTGCGATAGTCGTGTTGTTTCACCCGAATGGAAATTTCTACCTGAAATGGCGTTGTGAAAATATTACCTTGCTTTTTTTTTCGACGAGTGTTGTCGCGTATAACGTAATTAACGCTCACGACGATGAAGAGAAGAATTATCGAGCAGAACGAATATATATAAAGTAAAGTAACGCTGAATCGGAATATTTGCTTGAGTTATTACATTATATCCGTTGCGATATATTTTTTTTTCTTTTTTTTTCCTGAATACTAAGCTAGGTACGGTATATATGACCGGTAAAGGTGTATAAAGTTATACGCGAGAGAGGAAAAAAAATTCGTTCGCGATTTTTCGAAAGAGAACGAAACGGGAAATGGCAAAAAAAAATAATGGACCCCAAAAATTCCCTATTCTCCAATTACACTGCGAAAAAGTTGGCACGTAGCCGTCGTAAATTTAATTTTCAACAGCGCTGCGATGCATTGCGAATTGTATACGATGCGAATGTGTGTTGGTAAAATATGGATATGTGTAGAGTAATTTTTCTTTTTTTTCTATATTTTTTCTGTCTTATGTAGGTATTTTTTTCCGCTTCTATGTGTGATTTTTTTGCGCCTATGCGAAACTATGTTCTCGGCGGTGTTTTGGTCGTGTGAGGTGAAAATTCACTCTCGTATATAGTCTATGCCGAAGTCGAAGAGTAGTAAATTTAAAAACTTTTCCAATAAGGGAGCGAGATCATTGATACAGTGGCTCAAAATGCCGAAACGTATTGCAATTTTTACTCGTTAAAATATCTCGAATGTTTGGCACTTCTTCTACCCTCCTTTGCAACTCGTTCAACTCGTGTTCTCAAACGAGTATTGCTCGTTGTCGAATGAGAAATGATGAGAATATGCTCGTACGTAAATGTTAGTGCGATGTGCCGGGCTGGGAAGGGTAGCCAGGGAGGAAATGACGAACGATGGAGAATTTACTACGACGTCAGCGTTGTTCGACACTTATTTTTTGCCATGATGAACGTTTCGCTTCGGTTACGATTAAGTTTAAATTACGCCTTTGCTCGTAAGTGCAATTTTATCTTGTGATGATTTGAGCCCCATTCCCTGTCCTGTGTGCCAGCGTGTAACATATATTACAGCTACAGAGGTGATATGCTTCGTAGAGTGCTTTAAATTGAACCAGAATTACGTATAAAAAATGAATAGGTGTGGTAAAATTGATACACGAATTGGAACCTTGCCGAAAATATATCTTTATGGAACGCTACAATTGGCGAAATTTTTATTCAACGTGGATTGATTTCTCATCTTGTTCTGGTTCGAAACGATTTTCAAAAATGTATTCGCACGAGCAACATTTAATGAGGTTTGTAACCTCACTTCTCAGATGAATCTTCGCTTTTACGAAAAATGCTAATCAGTAAATTCGTAGACAATGTTTTTATGCTTGTCTGAGGCAGTTAAAAGTAGCCAACTAACAGCTGTTCGAGTCGTATTATCTTTGATGAAGTTTAATACGAGTCGAAATTTATATAAATTATTGGTTTTATCGGTTCCGTTTTAGTTTATCGAGTCAGCAAGGGCCATAAAATTTCATCCTACGAATTTTTTTTCATCAGCTGAGATATTTTGCGAATACCTACCCAGCACCCACACAGCATAAATTTAATATGGATGTGATTCTCCAAAATTTTACGATCAAACATATTATCTTCTAATAATAATAAATTTTTTTTTTTTAAAAACATAAGAAAACAGTGAAAAAATTGAATTTTGATGAGAAATTTTTAATTGAATCCTATCGGTACAAAAAAAGAAAAAAATTGATGGAATATTGGGTTAAAATATTTTTTACATTTTTAAATTTTTTTTTATTACTAGGTATTTTTTAATTTTTTATTCAGAACTTTTCAATTTTGAAAGGAATGGACAGTTAAATAACCTTTTTCTCCAAAATAAAATGTTTTTCATCATTTTCACAAAAAACCGAAGAATAATTTTTTTTGAAAATTTTCAAAAGAAATGCTTTTCACTTTTTACAAAAAAAAAAAAAAAAAAAAACAACGAAAAATTTTAAGACATGCGAAATAAATTGCAGTAAAATTCTCGGAATTTAAAGTTTTGCAAAAACTAGAATTTTTGAAAAATTCAAAAATTAGTGTGACTAAACGTCGCCCTATTTCCAAAACTGTCTAACTCCAATCGGAGTTGGACAGTTTTGGAAATAGGGTAACGTAAAATTATGTTGATAGGTAATTGTAAAAAAATATAAAAAATCTAAAAAAGGAAATGAAAATTTTTTGGGAAAAAATGGATGAAATGTGTACCTAACTATAGGCTATAGACTCAATTTTTTTTTCTTCTAAATTTATAAATGGATTTTGAACAAAAAAAAAAAAAAAAAAAAAAAAAGTTCCAAAAGAAGGTATGAAACTCGTTTACAAATAACTTGGAAAAATAACACGAATCAAATTGTAGTAAAATACCAACGAAATTAAAATTTTCTGAGAAGAAAGTTTTTTGAAAAAAATCAACCTAAATTCTGTACATCATTCAAAAAAATTATCCTGCAAACACGTGAAAATTAAAAATAAAAATAATAAAAAAAATTCGTGAAAAAAATTGAAAATTGATTTTGACAACGAAAAAAAGTTTGAAAAAAGCTCGAAAAATGAAAAAAATTAACAAAAAAAAATCAGATTAAAACTTGAAAAAAGGTTAAGAAATTAATTCCAATAAAATTCCAATATATGTATATTATTTTAATGTTTTGAAGAAAATTGAAAAAAAAAAAAAAAATTCAGTGTTAATGAAATTAGGTGGAATTCTCATCTAAAATTCTCCTTTTAATGAAGAAAAAAAAAAAAAAAATTAAATCGAGTTTCGAAAGAAAAAAGTTATAAAGGGAATGTTTATGACAAATAAATTTAAAAAATTGAACAAAAGACTTGAAATAAAAATTTAAATTGAATTGCAGTAAAATTCTTTTGTCATCAAAATTTACAATTATTGTGCAAAAAAAAAATGAAAAAAAAAAAAAAAAAATGAAAATGGGTTATTAAAAATGAGTTTAACCAAAATTAGGTGGATTATTGTCAAAAATTCTCTCTTTAATACTAAAAAATAAAATAATCATATTTATTCAGGTCACACTTTTTTTTTTTTTTTTTTTTTAATGTAAAATGGATTTAAATTGGAAAAAATGTGAACGACGTAAAAGTTTCAAACAGAAAAAATGAAAATTTCTAAGAAAAGAATATTTTAAAGAATGAGAATCAAGTTGCGGTGAAATAATATTGAAAAAATTGAAAATAATTTTGACAAATTTTGGTCGATGATTCTCAAAAGAATTCTTCTCCAAACAAGATGAAAATTGAAAAAAAAAAAAATCAATAAAAAGTTGGTTAAAAACAGTTTTTAGAAAAAAAATTAGAAATAGATTTTTATGCTCGAAAAAATGGGCAAGAAAGACTATAAGAAAACAAAAAAACATGAACTTTCAGAAAAAAGTGCAAATCGAGTCGTAGTAAAATGTCCACTAATTAATAGATTCTCAAAAAGAAAAACAGTGGAAAAGAAATTGAAAAGGACTATGCACAAAAATTCGTCCGATGATTGAGTATAAAAATTCTAAAATAAAATTCTGATTACCTAATTAATTTTTTGAAATAGGTGCTCAGAAAAATTTCAAGTAGGTAGGTATATTTTGACTTGAAAAAAATTGAAGAAAATTTTTTATCGGATTCAGACTATCATGTCTCATCATACGACTGTGAGCCGTTATTTGTCCATTTTCTTCTTTTAGAAAAGAATGTAGGTAGTGAGTGGAGGTGTTTCAAAAATTATTCTACTGAAAGTACTTAAATTTACCTACTGAAAAAATTGAAACGTTCATGCTCAATGTGGGTAGAAATTTATCTCTTGGGAGAATGTAAGAAAAATGTATGAAATTTAAGTAGGTATAATATGTTTTTCATTTCACAGTAAACTGAAGACAGAGAGATTTTTTCACCTCAAAGTCGTCTTTACAAATTGTGTTTTTTTTGTTTTTATTTTCATTGATCTGGTGGTTTTTAAAGATAAGGCAAAATAAGCGAAAAATTCACTCGAAAAATTGTTCATCTGCATTTATTGAATCTCCTATTAATGAATTATCATTGAGTATCTTCGGAGATCTGGCGGTGAATTACCAAATAATTTGGTCCGTGAGGTAGATCGATCGTGCACTTTAATCATGAAACAGACGGTAGCTCGAAGCTGGAACTCGAATTAAGTAATTTATTTGCTTGTTCGATCACGTTTTTTCGGTATTTTCTTTTTTACAACCGGAGAAAGATATACTCAATTAAATGGTATAGGAAAAAGATTTAAGACAGTTTTCGTGACAACTTAAAGGGGTACAAGTTTTAATTAGTTGTTTGGAATACGTCCAAGTTGATAGACCCAGAAAATAACCCTTTAGAGAGAACTACCGTGTCCGAGAGAACTCGTTGGTTAACGAAGAAAATAAGATAAAGCTTATGTATATTTTTTTCTAAACGTATTTCTTTCTCTTATCCTTGAACCGAAATGAAAAAAGTGGGTGTTTCTTTTTTTTAACCCTCGAAGCGTGCGACAGAAGAAGAAATCTTTCGAATGTTTTAATTCGATAAGAATAAAACAAGAAGCCATCTGAATATAAATGGGTGAAAAATGTTCGTTACCGATAACGTCTCCTTCTTTTTTCACTGCCTAGAAAGGTATAGAGTGGTGCGAGAAAAAGGAAACCAAATGTTGAAAATATAAACTTTTAGAATACGTTTTTGGTGGGTTTTCAAAGCAACATTATTATTTTCGTTTTAATCCTTTCTCGTTTGTTTCGAATCAATTTGGCGAGAAAATAAATATTTTAAGAGGATTATACGTAGCAGGAGACGTAGCATTTTCGAGTCATTACGCAAGGACGCGTCATCTGCGAGGGAGGTGCGAGATGTAGACGTGTCCTCTTGTTCGCGAGTCGTACTAGGAAGATCTGGGAAAATTGATTGCGACGCTGAGTACGTTTAATTTGCTGGTATTAGAGTTAAGAAGATGAGAAAATGTCGTGAGGGAGGCTGTACTAGTGAGCTGAGTGAATACGTTACACATTTTGGTATTATATGCTATGTATACAGATATCTTCGTTTAGAGCTTTTAGGCTTTTTATTCTCGGATAAATACTACATAGGTATAATAATTGTATAGGGTGGTTCGAAAATGAATCACACGAAATATAATTTTTTTTTCTAGATATATGGAATTTTTTAAAGTTTAAAAATAACCTGAAATTTCTTAAAATCGTCTTCTTCAAAAATTTGTAAAAACCTAAATTTTGAAGAAAACCTCCAAAATTTAACATTACAATTTTGAAAAATGATTTGAGAAAATCACTGTAATTTCTTGAATCTCCGATCTATGCATCTTATGAAATCCTAAGGATTCTGGAATTCATCATGATTTTCTGGAATCTTTTGACAACCTCTAAACTTTCTTGAAGTTGAAAAAAATAAAATAAAAACTTAAATTCAATAAAATTTCTCGAAATTTTTTTCTTTTAAATTGTTGTGATATCTTCTAAATTCTTGAATGAATATTTTAAATTTTTTTCAAGTTCTCTGAAAATCTCTGAAATAAAAAAATCCTTGAAGTATACCTATGTTTTTCCTCAAAATTTTTTGAAATTTCTCAAAACTCATCATAATTTTCTGGAATCGTCTGACAACTTCTAAAATTTCTTAAAATTGAAAAAACAAACAAACAAACTTGAATCCATTGAAACGACTCAAATTTTTTTCTTCTAAAATCTTGTGAAATCTCCCAAATCCTGGAATTTTTCATAATTTTCTGAAATTCCCTTTTAACCTATAAAATTTATCATGATTTAGAAAAAATGGATCTTAAATCCAATAAAACTACTTGAAATATTTTCCTTCTAAATCCTTGTAGTATTTTATGAATTCTGAAATTTCTAAAAATGTGTGTATATTTTCTTTTCAATCTTGTGGAATTTTAAGGATTTTGAAATTTTTTAATTTTTGAAAATTCTCTGACAGTTTCCAAATTTTTACAAAATTCAAAAAAAAAAATGTTAAATTTTCAGCATTCATTCTAGAATTTTTAAGAATTTTTGAAAATTATCTTTGAAGAATTGGATATAAAATTTAATAAGGAGGTATTATTCAAAAATGATCAGGAATCATTCCAATTTTCTGAAAACCTCCAAAATTCCTCAATGAATTTCTCCTCTAAATCTTATGAAATCTTGCGAATTATAAAATTTTGTAGGATTTTCTAAAATACTCTGAATGACGACCCTTGAAATTTTTTTCATAAATTTTCTATAATTTTCTTCTCCTGAAATCATATAAAATTTTCTGAAATTTTCTATTTCTTAATAATTATTGTTTTTTCCTGTGTATCTTATAAAATTTTTTGAATTGTGGGATAAGTTGATTATTTATAATTTTCTAAAATCCTCTTAACATTATGAAAATTTTCAAAAAAAAATCTTAAATTTTTTTTAAATTTTCTGAAATTCTTTGGAATTTTCCAAGAGTCAAAAATTCTCTAAAAGTTTATGAATAAAATTCGGTGAATTTTAGAATACTTACTTTATAATTTAAAAAAAAAAATTAAACAACCTCTGAACTTGAATTTCCAGAATTCTAAAAATGGTTTGAATTCATCTGGAAACTTTTAAAAATTTCTAAATTCTTCGATAAATTTTAAAATATTTTGATGCCAACCCATTCAACTTAACTCAACACCCAGAATTTGAAAAAAAAATGAAGAAATGAGAAAGTTTGTATTTACAGTAGGATTAGGTAGTATTACGTAGGTACACATCACATGAAAACTATATACACAGCAACGACAATGCACGACCAAGGAAAAATAGCTCGACAAATATTAAGAAAAGAAGGGGGGAAAACACAGACTAGGTACATAATAGGAAAAAAAGGGCACATCTAGCAAAAAGAATGCCGGTAAATTGAAGACCGACGAGCAACAACTAAATTTTGCAGCTTACATCTTTTTCGACTTTCGCCTTGCCGGTCCGCCGTATTACGGGGGTGCCGCGAACAAAGGGAAAGTGATATTATTGCGATTCAATGGAGCGCATAAAACATTCGAATCCCCGACTCTGTCACCTTTCATACTCTTAACGTTGTACGGATCAGTCTCTGTAAGTGATATATGACTTCAGCGACAGTCTTGTATAAATCTTTTAGGTTTACTTCTGCATTTGATTCTTTTTTCTTCGAGTGTTGCGCCTATTGTACGTAATCTTCATAAAAATTCAACTTGATGGTTCGTATCCGACGCGACGCGATGCGATGGTGTTGGGCGAATATGGTATTCGCCAGAAGCGCCTTGCCAGTCTGGCATAGTATTTCGATGTGATTGCGCGAAATTAACTGTAAAGATGTCAACTTGAAGTAGGGTGTCTTATTGCGGAAGGCTTTTAAAAAGAGATATGGGGAGGTTTCTTTTTGATGTAATTGTTTCGACATTTAAACGTATGCGCGTCATTTTGCCTTGCATTAATGTTGAGGCGTTCGGATTTAGCAATATGGTAGATTGTAGTGTACGCTGCGTATGGTTTCGTTGATGTTTTGAGTATTCGAATCAAGCTACGTAGGAATGGAATCTGTTCACGTTGAATAAATTATTTGGAAATGCGTAAAAATATACACTCTGACGAATTCGTTGATTGGATTTGTGAGCTTGTAAGAGGTTCCCAGCATATGGCTAATATACAGCTCCTATGTAAGCGACGATGTGTTATTTACACGTGCCAAGCAGGCACATTGTGTATTAGCAATTCAGCCATCATTGGAGCGATATATGTGTCATTAAGACATATTAGGAATATTATAGTGTCATAATATACAGAGTGTCAGGTGAATGGTGTGCAGTATTTGAGATTTAGATATAATGGAGTCTAGTCAACAAAAAACTTTATGTGTACCCGGTGCCTGTCTCAATTTTGAGGGGCATTGCTTTGCAAACATTTCGAAATTCTCAAAAATAATGCATGAAGCAGGTGTAGCTTTTTGAGAGCAATAAACCAAGTTCTTTGAAAAATTTGTCTAAGTTCGAAAATGAAGGCGTTACAAAAACTTTGAAATCAATACTTTTTGAAGAAAAAAAACCAGTCACACGGTATTTTTTGAAGTTTGAAGCTCTATAGCCTTTTGATTTTCAAAGTTGGACAAATTCTTCAAATAACTTCTTTAGTTCTTCTCAAGAAGCTGAACCTATTTCCTGCATCATTTTAAAGGAATGTGCCAATTTCCACGTGCCATTAGTAGTGTTGTGCCAGTGAAAAGTAGCGAAGTGAAAAGTACTTTTCTTTTCATGAAAAGTTCATTATGAAAAGTACTTTTCAAAAACACAGAAAATCACTTTAAAACAGTGCTAAGCAAGACAGCCTTCTGAAACTTTTCATTACTTTTCACAACTTTTTACACTTTTCAGTCCGCTTTTCACTTTTTTTCCACTAAATTACTTTTCAAAAAGATTTGAAAGTAAAGTTCATCATGAAAAGTACTTTTCAAAAACACAGAAAATTGTTTTAAAACTATGCCACGCAAGACAGCCTAAGACAGCCTTCTGAAACTTTTCATTACTTTTCACAACTTTTTACACTTTTCCGTTCACTTTTCACTTTTCTTGTCACTCACTAAATGCTTTTCATGAAAGTTCCCATCTCCAAGTCAGTAGTGCTGCCCCTCAATAAATTTAGGAAAGCAATGCTTTTGGCATGAATTTATTGCTGCTATAACTCTACAATTATAAAGATAAGCATCCCAATGTGATTGGAACCTTTTAAAAAAAATTTTAAATACAGTCCATTGACCATTGTCAGCTGCCAAAATTGGAAATTTGTTTTGACTGCAATGTTGCCAACTGATTTTGCTTGAAGAATATGGAACTTCAAAGCGCTGTAGCGCCTTCATTTACAAATACCCGTGTAGCAATTGTCGACAAAATTCAGACACATTTTTTTCTCGGTTATCGATGAATTAAAAATGATATTTGAGATTTAAAGTAATGTTCTATGTTAAACATAACTGTTCAATCAAAATTTTTGAATTTTTCTCAGTATTTTCCTATAATTTAGAAAACGTTGTTTTTCTACGTAGACAAGTCGATGTAAAAATCGATACTCGATAAACGCATCGACATTTATGTCGACAATTTCTGCCAATTAAATTTACAAATTTTATATCTAAAAAGAACTAAAAACAATTAATAGGAACATGGAAACAAAAAATGTTATGCAGGGTATCCTGGTACAAATAACATGGCTTGAGATTTGCATACAACCATAGATTAACCCATAAAGTATAGATAGCCAGCTTATGCATAAAAAAGTCTCACTTATTTTGTTAAAAAAGAGCTGGGTTTTCATCTAGTTATGTAGCCATTTCAGAGATAGCAGTTACGTGTAGCTGCATTTTTAGGATGGAAAGGGGAAGGATGCAGATTGCAGACTTATCACGCATTCGCACATGTTCACTTTAAGACGCCCTCTTTCACAAAACTGAACAACTTCTTCTTTTTTTTTGACGATTGACTAAAAGCAGGGCGAGATTTTTTTCACATAAGAGCTGGCCAATTATTTATATTATGTAAATTAGTCTATTATAACTAAATTGTAAAAACAATTTATGCCCGTGTAGCAATTGTCGACATCGACATTTATGTCGACAAAATTCAGACACATTTTTTTCTCGGTTAACGATGAATTAAAAATGATATTTGAGATTTAAAGTAATGTTCTATGTTAAACATAACTGTTCAATCAAAATTTTTGAATTTTTCTCAGTATTTTCCTATAATTTAGAAAACGTTGTTTTTCTACATAGACAAGTCGATGTAAATATCGATACTCGATAAACGCATCGACATTTATGTCGACAATTTCTGCCAATTAAATTTACAAATTTTATATCTAAAAAGAACTAAAAACAATTAATAAGAACATTTTAAGCTTAGGAATAAATAATTTTTGAAAGAATCACAAAATTTTCTTATTTTTCAAAGTTTTGAATAATACAACGACTTGTCGAGTTATTGTCGACATAATTGTCGATGGTCAAATAATGCATCGACTTCACTGTCGACAGTGTCGACCAGAGGAATTTTAAGTCGAGATAGTGTCGATGTGATTGTCGAGGGTCGAATAATGCATCGACTTAACTGTCGACAGTGTTGACCAGAGGAATTTTAAGTCGAGTTAATGTCGATCTAATTGTCGAGGGTCGAATAATGCATCGACTTGACTGTCGACGTCTTGAGGGTGATTGTGATACTCGCAGATAAAGTGTGTTGTGAATTAGTACATAAGGTCTAAGAATCATCTCTATGTTAGTTGGACACTCGCATGTGTCCAGCTACAAAGGTGGCCTCAATGCCGCATATTTGACAAAAAATGTCGAAATGTTGGCTTGAACACTATTTTTGGTGTAATTTTAATATATACTTATATTGAATATTTGAACTTAGCATATTTTTCAAAATCTCACCATTGCAAATGTCGATGTGAATGTCGATATAAATGTCGACACATCGAAATCGGTCACTTTTCGATCGTACATGTCGACACGATTGTGGATTGTTTGTCGAGCTTATTATCGACATGTTTGTCGACCGTCCAAATATGGCTTGACATGTCGAGCCATATTTGGACGGTCGACAAACATGTCGATAATAAGCTCGACAAACCATCCACAATCGTGTCGACATGTACGATCGAAAAGTGACCGATTTCGATGTGTCGACATTTATATCGAAATTAGCATCGACGTTGCTACACGGGTATAGGCGCCATGTGTAAATACATCCTTTTATTAGTTGAACTTAGTTGTATCAGAGTCTCGAATCATTCCCCCTACCCCGGGCATCCTGCTTGAATGAAAACCCATTAGAAATTCCAAAAGAAACCGAACGTTTACCCAATACTTCTATAAGAGGGTTAGAGAGCATCCCGACGTAGAGAAAAAAAGTTAATTCGAGCCGAATAAGAAAATACTCCGGTCAGGTTTTGTCTTAAAATCAGTTTTAAGTTTTCGGGGTAGGAAATCCTAAGCGTGGCCTTCAGTGTCACGTATCTTTCAGCTACAAATCAACTCGATTCCCTGTTCGGTTGCGTTTCCGTTTTTCGCCGCTCAGTCAGATCTCGGGTTTTTGCACTTTTGATAAATCTAAACTCGAATGGGTGTTGCATCTTCTATCTCGCTCACGAATCGTACACGAACGGACACTCGTCTTGAATACCGAATTCGCCACTTAAGGGGGGTTTTCGTTTACCATGCATTTTTTTTTCTTCGCTTTCATTCTAGTTCGCTCTTCGCACCGGTGTTTCGTTCGTTATCCCGGTGATCGTCGGGGTCATTTTGGGTTGCGGAATTGAATTCTTCGGACAGACTGGGTGCTCGGTATAACTGACGTTGCCGCCACTTACCCTTCTGAAATTGATATAAAATAAATAAAAATGTTTTCAGCACGTAATTTCACGTTTGCTTTTTGCGTACGTTTGTGGTATAACGATGAAGGCTCGCGAGCGTTTAGATTTCAACGCTGTGCCGTGCATTTCTTCTTCGCCAGGACCTGTGGAGTCGACGGTGATTATTTTCCATTTATGGTCGCCCCCTTTTTTTGCGCTGCAAATGTTTGTAATACAATGTCGACATTGATGCGTAATAAATTGTATTTTGAAATGTTTATTTGGTTTGGTGAGTGGGTAAGGAGTAAGGACGTATGATCCAGTTATGCTTTTTTCTTTAATTTTGTGTGTGTGAAGTTTCGATGGTTTTTCAGAAGTGGGTTTGAGAGAAAAATAAGAAGGTGTCGTTTTTGAACCAAATTGTTTCAAATAAAAATGAAAAATCGAAAAAAATTAAATAGGTAATATGTTTTTTCTTCAAAATTATCTCCCCTTCAAAATTATCTCCCCTTTTCATTTTGATTTCACAATGAAGCTCAATTTTGGAACAGATTGTTTTGAACTTTTGATTGTCCAAGAAAATTCAATTTTAATGAAGATTATTCTGATATCACTTTGAAATCCAATTTTAATGCAGTTGATTAGAATTTCACAAAAAAAAAATAATCAGTGTAGGACGAAGATTGCTCTTTGTGTAGGATTTCTAAAAAATAATACTTTTTCAAAGCATAAAAACCTAGGTACCTAATAATAATTTCAAAAAAAAAAAAAAAAAAAAATGGAAATGGGCTGAACAACGTTTATCAAAGTCTTCAAAATATTCTCATAATTTTTTCTCTTTAAAAGACTTATTTGCAAAAGCAACTAAAGTACATATCGTATATCGTTTACACAGCATGTTTTTGCTGGATGACACATACGTATGTTGCTGCGCGAGGAGGAAATCTGCAACCTACTAAACATACAGGCCCTACTGGTATAAAACACATCGTCGGCAAAGTTAGAAAAGTGGAACGTTTCGCGAACACGGTTTTACTTTATTTTCGCAATTTAATAACGTCTGCGATGCCGCTCGCTTCATATGTCAAAAACAAATTCGCCAAACGCTTATCATTGGAACTTCGGTGGCGTTTAATAACTACCTACGTGTAGTTCTCATCTGGGGGTGTGTGTCTGTCTCGCTTTTGTATGTTTATTAAAATATATACGCACATATAGCTGCTCCTTGTGATGTGTGTTTGGGTAAAAGGTAAAACGCTTACTTGTTCAAAAAGCTCTCCTGTGAGTTTAATAAATAAGCTTACCGAAATACGAATATAGATGGCCTTTAGGTATACCAAAGCTTACACCATTGGTACCCCGCTGCTTTCTCCATACGCCATAATATCTACTCTGGTGTACACACATCGTACAGAGAGTATGAGGTGGAGAAAGAGAGAGAAAAGTAATAAATTATTCAAAATACGATACGTTACGGTTTCACGTATAGATATATAAAATATACACGTTAATATGAGCGAATAGCGTAAACGTTTAAATAAACGCCATAACGAGTTGCCAAGATTAAAAAGCGTCCCAGCTTTTAATTTTTGCGCCGTCGCACGACGCGACGCATCCGCCACACCGTCGTTATAACATGCATTTTATCCAGCTCTTTTGCTAGCGTGTTGTTAATTTAAATGTTATTAAGGTTTTAACCGTGTAATACGCTATTTTACCGATACGTCAGCCAGATTGGAGAGAAAGAGCTCTTGCGAACTTGCTGTATGGTTTTTCATTGTACAATAATTATTATGCATGGTAAACTGACGCCGTCGTCGGTGCGATACCGACGTTGCATTGTTATACCAACACATGCTGATTGACATTCTAGGTATCTCACGCGAATTAAATATTTATCATCGTATTTCCCTATTAACCGCAATCCTTTCCTACTCACTTCTTCTCGTGTACATGTAGCTCGGTAATTCATTCCATTGAATAATTAATTCGTCGTACAGCGTCAACATTACCTGAACGAATATCAAGCTAGTACAATGTTTAGCGAATTCGTTATCTATTAATTCTTCGATTCGGTGTAGATACGTGCAAAGTCGATACACGATTCACAATGTGTGAAAAAAGGCGTAGCAGTCGGGCTGCTACGTGAGAGCTGAATTTCATAATAATGGCATAGATTAACCCATAAATAGTTTGCCAGCCCATGCATAAAGAAGTCTCACTTATTCTGTTAGTTAAAAAGGAGCTGGTTTTTCGTCTATGTAGTAGTTATGGAGCTATTTCAGAGATAGCGGTTATGTAGCAGCATTTTTAGGATGGAAAGGGGAAGTATGCAGACTTATCACGCACTCGTGCATGTTCATTTTAAGACGCCCTCTTTCACAAAGCTATACAACTTAATTTTTTTTTTTTATAGGTTGACTAAAAGCAGGGCGAAACTTTTTTCACGCAAGAGCTGGCCATCTATTTAAAGAGTGGATAACCGCAGTACTGTCTTTTTGGCACCACTGAAAATTTATCAAGTCTAATACTGTAGCGATACTTGATATTCAAAATTGAAATGGAGGGAGGGGTCCAATCAAACTTTTATAATTATTCCTGGGACTTCAAGCTACAACTTTTGTTTGAATATTTTTTCAACTGAACTCCTCCCTCTTCACCAATTTTGCATAACACTCCGAAGATATGTACTATTGGTCATTATAAAAATTTTGATTGGATCCCCCCTCTCCTCTGATTTCACATACCATTAGGTAGATACTTCTTCAAAATAAATTTATGGTAATGCTCTTTTAAAAACAGTCATGAAAAATTAGTTCCAAAACTCACTTTTTAGTTCTTAAGAAGTGGCAGGGATCACCTATGAAGCTGAAGTTCGCACATGTTGGAGATAATATCGGTCCTCATCGCTGATGCACATTTGAACTTTGAAGAAATTTCATCAGTTTGAGCCTTTGGTGGAGTGCCTCCAAAAAACTCTTTGCCCCAAATTTCAGCCTCAGAATTCAAAACCTTCAAAAGGCACATTATTGACTTCTGCTAACTTCACCCACAAAAGGTTGGCACCAAGTTCATTTCTATTGGACTAAGCTTACCAACTTACCTATTGAGAAACGAGAAAAGCATGAAAAATTTAGATTTTTGACCCTACACAACGGTCAAAAATAGCACCATGTGTGTATCATCACAATTTTTTTTTGTCTTTTATTTCTTATGGGTTGCCTATTTAGCTCATGGTTGGTGTTACATCAGATGTGAAACACCCTGTAGGTATAACTACCTATTTTGTCATCAATCAAATCATAATTTTTATGATTCAGAAGTCTAAAAATAATGGTCAGAAGTCATCCCCTTCCTCATTTCTAAACCAGGGCTCAACGCAATAGCCATACTTTTTTTCAAAAATTCTGCTAAAAAAGCAAAAGAAACCCCACCTTAGTGCTGGTAGAATTTGTCGTCTGCGCAAAAAAATAGGTGAGAGTGGAGAGAAAAAAGCGCACAGCGCCATATTTCACGACGTCAATATTCATTTGATTCGAAGTTTTCTTCGACGTTTCGAAATACATTTCCCATAGATGCTACACATACTTATACTGTGTAGCTATATCTCTTCGGGTATATAGGTATTCGAATTCGAGTCTCGTACACCAAAATAGGCTTGTTATATATTCAAAAGACTGCACCTGTTTTATCGTCCGTTTTGATTTCGTGTACGTTTCACGTTGTAAATAACGAGCGCCTCGCGATATTTTCGAATAAATTGCGTTATTTTCTTCGGCATAGGTGCGTTTTTTTTTTAAATTTTGCGCTTCGAGGTGAACGTTTTTCCAGGGTGACGGCTGAGTAGGCGGCAAGGGTGAGAGGAGATATTGGGGTACTTCAAACTGTAATCGACTGCGCCTATAATTTACTCTTCTCTCTTAGTGTGCTGTATTATACCTATAGTATAAACTTATAATACGAGGATAAATTAATGTTTCCAAACTATAATAATGAAATTATATACCGATACATAATATATACCAAACTTGAATAACTTCATTACCCCAGTGACACGATATAGTGTACCTGTACTTTACTGTGTTAGTAGTTAGTCCTTGTCCTACTCAAACGACAGTGTGTTTTACAGTTTGCTTGCTTTTTATCGTGATAATGATAAAACTTTATAGGTAATAGGTAGAGCTACTGTATGGACTACAATGTGTACATCCACTTTAGTGGACTGAGATTTTCTCCCCCTGAGGAATATCTTCTCTCATACATGGTATTTAAACTATACCTAATGTAATTTACTCGGGGTATTAAAATGTGTGTACAACTTTGTGATGTGTTCCTGGATTCGCTTGTGAAAGCGGATGTGCCTGCCTACTAAGTTAACCCGGTTAACCGTAAAAATTATCTTGGGGGAAAATTTATCATGATTGGTGCATTTTCGGAAATATGCCTTGGGCTTCCTTGATATGTGGACCAAAATTTGAATTTAGTTGGAAATTCAAAATAGTTTGGGTTGCTGGTAATAAAAAACTTGAAATTTTCATCTCTCCAAGAACTCTCCTGCAGTTGAATTCATGTTTGATAAAATTTGAGTTATTGACTCAAACATCTGAACAGGTTATCACTCGCTGTCTTTGCAAAATTTCTAACTTTTTATTTTTCTGTGGGTTGACTCATATTCTTTTAAAACATTCATAGAAGCTAATTGGAGCCATAATATCGTTTAAAACTAATTTGTCAAATTAAAGAAACAATTTCCAATTTCTCAGAATTTGGAGGGAACGAAAATAAATGAAGGCGCCAAATATTCATTAAATTTTTTTCCATTACGATTTTAGCATTCTTCATCTGTCCCAAGTATAACCATTTAATTAATTCTCGTTACTTGAAAAAATACTGGAGAAAAGCTGTTCTACTATTTTTAAAACACGAGAATCTTAATTCAAAGTTTTTTGGCGTCTGTATTCGAATAAACCAGGCTCCACGTTAGAGATGAGAGAAAAAAAAACAAATAAAATTAATAAAACCCCCAAAGAGAGCCCGTCTCGCGCTGCTCCGTGAAGAAAAAAAGAGTGAAAAATTCAAGTTGGGGAAAAAATGTAAATATGAAAATACTTTTAAAAACACTGTTTAGTGTTAATCACCAAGAATAAAACAAGAAAAATACTCAATCCATTCTGTTCACGTATTCGGCGAACTAATTTACGTTCGCGTCACGAACTCATTGTCTGTTTTTTAACTCGCATCTGTCAAAAAATTCCTATGTACTTTTCTGTCATATATTTCCAAGTCAGCCTCCGAATCCAACCAGCAGCTCATACTGTACGCACGAGAACTAATCAGCGAGGGAGAAATGTCCCTTATTCGTGAATTTTTAATTTTTTCGATTTTTTGCTCCACCCAAGATCGCAAAACATGTAGAATATCATTGGTAGAATGATATTAAATTCGTATGCAAGTTTCCTTCGTTCCTTTATTTCGGTTCAATTTTCCTTCAAAAGTGCACTTTCTTCCGCTTTTGTTTTTTGGCAAATTGATTTCAGTTTTTTTCTTCTTCGAGGGGATTGCTGCGACGATTTATTGAAGCAGTTCGCAGACACGAAGTACTTGCGAACTTTCCCCTATGCTAATCAAACGAAACTGAAATATAAATTGAAAATTGGTTAAAATATTTGTTTTACAATGTAAGGCGGATTTTTTTTTATGCTTAGGGGCTGTAAGCTGGATTTCACTCAAAAGAAGTGCTCAGTTTGGAAATTCTTGTACCTACTTGAAAGTTTAGATGTATTTTCACGTGTTTTTTAATGTTTTTATTGAAAATATTTTCTTATTGATTTCTTATTTTTGTTTCAGCGTGATTCGTTAACATTGGAGCCAAATAACGTGATAAATTGCATATCAAGAGGCAAATCGGAGGTAAGAGAAATTGTGCTAATTTTTCATGCTTGATATATATGCCAAAGTTATACCGTGGTAGAGGAGCTACGTATTTACAAATTTTCCCAGGAAGCAATTCTTTCAAAAATGACCAAAAATTGAGAAAACTTCTTTTAAAAAAAAATGAACTCTGGTCAGGAAAAAATTTTTCCACAGATATCACATCAGTGAAATTTTGACAAAATGCTACTTTTTCACTACTTTCATTACCAATTTTTCAAATCACTACTTTTTCACTACTTTCACTACTTTCATTACCTGTACACACTCTTAATGAATCATTTATTCATTTAGTTCCTTCTACTGGCCAGGTATGCTATTCTTCTGTCATTCGGATGCCGTATAAGTTGCCTATACGTTCCATCGAAGGAGTTGTCTTCATTCTTGTATCACGTTGACAGGACGTTGTACATTGAGAAAACCAATTTGTTATTTTTACTAATTTTCTTCAACTTTTAACTTATCAAGTCGATATAAATGATCAGCAAAAATTAAGAAATAACAAAAGACTTCCGGTTATCGCCTTAATATTAATCAAGAAGTAATTTCCCTTCAAACAATATTGCAAGCAATGTTAATTACAAAAATGAAAAAATGATGAAATTTAAAAAAAAAGTCCTAACGATTTAAATGGTGCTACAAAAAGGAGGAATGAAAGAGACTAAGCGATGAGTAACTTTTAGATGCATAGTATAGAGTGAACCAACGATGTAATAATTTTTAGATTTTTGACCGGGTACGTTTATCTGTATCCAGTTGTCTGATGGTATTCCGGTGCGGGCGATGTGCTTGTGCTTTTTCATACTTAATATTTTGCACGAGAGAGGCGAACCCTCGGCTAGAATTTGACTAGAGAGCGGCGAGCTTGCCTGTATATAGGTTTAATTTATCCTGGCGCCATTTATGCGGCCATTAATAACTACCAATTTTCCCTTATAATTACCTTTTAACGGTCCGGCATTCTACCTGCGAATAGTTTTGGGTGAAATTTTTTGCGGTCATAGCGAGGCAATTTGTTTGGCATGATGAGAAATTAACCTTTTATTTATTACAGCTATTTGCAATAATTAAAGTTGCTAATTGGTATTACGATTCGTACTATGGGCGATACTTATGTATATTTTTTTTTTTCACTTGTGACCAAGGTGGTATAAAGGGTTATTGGGTGTGATGAGATGTGAACAAGACTAGAAGGGTGGAAAGAGAATATTGGACATTGGGAACAAATAGGTAGTCATGCACGAGCGAGTTCAAGAGATAGGTAGTACACTACACATAGTGTAACAAAATATACGAAATTTAAAAGATACATTTGGAATTTCCCATCGGTAACATTTTGCTGAATTAGTGTTCGGAGTTTGTTTAATTATTACTAACGCACGAGCAGGTACGTTTTTGGCTGTAATTAGCTCTAGATACAACTAATTGATTTATTATCGTTTATAAAATGATGAAATTTTTAATTACCTGCACGCAGAGTTGTCTGCTAAGTTCAGGTTCCTTAAATCTTGGATGTGTATGCAACTCATGTGGCATTATTTTTCGCAACTTGGGGGATTTTGCTCCTTCATTTGCAGCGAGCTGCAATATTATTTGGTCGCTACGTGGAGCATACGTTGCCTATATTTTGAAAATTATGTAGTTTCCAGATTTTTGTAAAAATTTCGAATACCTAACTATTTCCTGGAAATTTTTGTGAATTCTTACTGTAGTGAAAAAAAAAAAAAAAAAAATGAAAAAAAAATAAAAGTAAATAAAATAAAAAAAAAATTAAAAAATACAAAAAATTTTGAAATTGAAAATTTGACCAAATTTTGAAAATTTAAAGAATTTTGCAAAAGTAAAAAATAAATGAGCTTGTCGAATTCTTGTATTTTTTTTATAAAAATAAAAAAATGAGCAAAACTGTAAAATGAAGGAAAACCACTATCGATTTCAAATTTTGGAAAATTCTCAAAGTGACTCCGAGGGGTAGGAGTCAAAATTCAAATTACCAAAAAAGTCATGTGGGGATATGGAAATCTAGGTTTTCTTACCTCCTAAATTCATTTTTGACATCACCTTTGAAAAATTCTGAACAAAGTCCCCAGGAGAGAGGAGCCTAAATTCAAAATTTTCAAAAAAGTCATGTGAGATATGGAAATCTAGGGTTTCTCACTTCTCAAGTCCGTTTTTGATATCATTTTTGAAAAATTCATCCCAGGGGCCTCAAGAGAGATGAGCAAACTAAGCATTCCCAAAAATTTCGCGTGGAATATAGAAATATAGGTTGTCTTACCTCCCAAATCCATATTTAGCGTCAAAGGTTATATGCAACACGTGAAAAAGGGGCATTAAAAAATGTATTACACCCTCCCTCCCTCCCTCCCTCCCACCCACCCTCCCTCCTAAAAAACGGAAATCTCCCCCCCCAAAAAAAAAATTCGAATATTTTTTTTTCTCTAAAAAACTGAATTTTGTTTTCCCAAAAAATAAAATAAAATAAACAGTTCCAAAATTTTTCAGAATAATACAGACTAAAATAATAGATGATTCTACGTCGGGTCCAAAATTACGCCCCAGAACGGGACGATTTTGAACAAACAGGGAATACCACTTTTGACTTTTTAGTCACAATCGAGTGATTTCTAAGCATGGTCAAAAAATACTTCAGGTTGACTTTTAGATTTTTAGTCATAATGTTTCTAGGTCGGTCCAAATTACCTCCTTAATCCAAATTACTCCGATACGATCAAAGTAATTGGCCATTCCCTAGCATGGTTGAAAAATACCAGTACGACTTTGGCTTTTTAGTCGTAATTTGGTTATTTCCAAGCCTGGTCTAAATTACTTCCTAGGTCCAAATTACCTCCTAGGTCCAAATTCCCTCTTAGGCACAAATTACCTCATAGGTCCAAATTACCTCATAGGTCCAAATTACCTTATAGGTTCAAATTACCCTCCAGAGTCAAATATGAAATAACTCCGCGTAACCGAAAACGTAACGGAAAATATTAAGAATTTATGTCTTTTTGAAAATTTATCAAAAATTGAAAAATTACCAGATTTAGGAGATTGATACTAAATTTTCAACATTTTCAAGATTTACCGCATAAAAAAATTATCCAATTTTTAAAATTTATTCAAATTTAAAAATGACCAAAATTCGAATTTTTATCAAATTATAAAAATTGCAAAAGTTGTCCCAACACCAGAATTTATCAAAATTTTAACACATCTTCAATAATTCTGTACACTAAAGCACCGATGATGGAAGTCGCATTTTTTTCAACTTCGAGGTTTTTACGTTTTTTGAATTTTGGACACTTGTAGGTTCATAAACAATAAAAATCTCGAAGTCGAAAAAAAATGGACTTCCATCATCGGTGCTTTAGTGTACAGAATTATAGAACATTAAATTCTGAAAATTCGTCAAACTTTAAAAATGTATGATTTTCCGTTTTTTAGTCATAATTGGGCTATTTCTAAGCCTCGTCCAAATTATATCATATGCCCAAATTACCCCCTCTAGGGTCAAATAACCTAGCGTAACCAAGTTTTTTTTTTTTTTTTTTTTTTTTAATTGATTAAATTAGTGTTTTACAAAATTTTATGTTTTTTTCAAAACTCTTTTTTTTCTATTAGGAAAATTTCAAAATTTCAAACTTTTTAGGAAATTCCTCAAATTTTTGTAAATTGATCAATTTTGAATTTTTCAATTTTTTTTATGAATAGTCTGGTAGAATGCTGGCAAACAATTCCCCACCACAACACATCATGGCAAACAGCACGAAACGAACTGTACCCAGGAAGTCGAGTCGAATAAGTTGATTGTCAGATAATCAGACAAATAAATGAACTTTGGCCTTTGAGTAAAGTCAAGTTACCGAATGAAAATGAACTTTCGAAATGAAAGTGTCTGTTTAAATTGGCGATTTTTTTCCATCCAGGAGTAAACTCTGGCTCGGTGGCAACGAACCAACGTTTGCAGCGCAGTAAGAGAGAATTCGCATATTTCTCATCGCGTACACCAGAAGTAATTCGAAAGAAGAAACTCTGCCCCCGCGTACTTCGCCCAGCGCCGGGCGCTTCCAACGTTCGACGTAGGCTAGAATACGAGATGCGTTCTGTTTCACTAATTACAAATACTGTTTGTGACGTAAGCTTAATCTGTAAAGTTTGCTTGTGATGTGTGTGGTGCAGGTTGACGCTTTATTAAATAATCTGACACGTCGTTTACACGTTTAAATGGTGTATACAGCAGCGTACGAGTAGACGACGACGATGATGATGATGATGAAGGCGTGTAAGGCATACAGTACAGAGAGAAGCTGAGAGGGATGGAAAATTTCGTTTGTTTTTTCGTCCTGGCAGGGTAGTATAGGAGTGAGAATGATATGCATGCGAGCGTTTGTTCACTGTATAGTTCTGCAGGGGTACGCGTATAATCCGCGACGTCGTCGTAGCGTCGCCTGCGTTTTTGATGTTGTAAAGCATTTACGCGATTTCAAATTAATTCCTTTTGTATATGATGAGGAAATTTTTCGCAGCAGAGTACTATATTGTATGATATAATATACACAAGTGTTCTAGCCAGCGCCTCGTTGAAAATGAACTCCACAGCTAAAGGGGTCAGGCTGGCAACAAATATTACACCGCAGCACTTGCGAGTACGCGAGGGGAAGTAATTATTTGAAATTTTCGAAGAATGTGTTAACCCCGGAAAGGATTCATACGTCTACGCATCGTTAATGATGGTTTATAGCTACTGATCTATATATTCGCCTTCGCCTTTGCCTCTACATACGTATACCTGATATACTATATCGGCCAAAATAATGGCAAATTTCACGAAATTAAGGGCCTAACCGCGACAGTTTTACTATATACACAGCTTGACTATGCGGCGACGTTATTTTACTCAGCAAGAATGCAAAATACACCGCAGGCTCACTCATAAAAGCCGACCTCTTTAACATACCATTTCATCGAGTACGTACCATCATCCTCTATCTCTCTCTCGGCGAATAACTTGAATTTATGCTAACGACCTAGACGACTTTTCAAAAACGTATATTTTTAACAAAGCCTTTTTCATGGCGCCATGTGTTGCTTTTGTTTTATAATTATTTTCGGCCAATGCCGCACAATCCCTTATTTTTTCACTCTCGCCAGTGAGCCATTTCGTCACGGTAAATTAGTGAAGGAAAATGCATGAAAATTTTTCTCCTCCGATGAGAGTTTGACTAGAGATATAGGTGCCGAGGACAGGTAATGCGAATTGGAATAGGTATAATATCGTACTCAGTGAGCGAGTTTTAATAAGGTCGTTGTCGAGATTTATTTTCATCTCTTTTTTTTCTCCTTTGGAATAACTTATAGAAGTTTCCTAGACTGTGGTAATGCTCGAATAATGAGATCAGATTTTTTTTAAAATTACTACTACTTATTGTTCAAATTTTTGTGGTGTGAAAAAATTAACAATTTACCCGAGCGGCACACTCGATCGATAATATCGGTAGATGTAACGTATCGATAAAAAATCGTTTGAAAATCTATAGATGTTCTCACGATATTATAAAGATTTATCGGTACAATTTCATAGGAAAAAAATCTAAAAACTATCGAATTCGATATTATTAAGATTTTATGACGATATTCGTCAACGATACTATCGACAAAGAATATTAAATTTATCGATTCCGATTTTCCACCGATTTTGTGCAGATATTTGAAACTACATTATCGACAAAGAATATTAAATTTATCGAATTCGATTTTTTAACGATTTTGTAAAGATATTTAAAACTATATTATCGACAGATTATATGAAATTTCTCGCCTTCGATATTTTACCGATTTTTTGACGACATTTGAAACTATATTATCGACAGATTATATTAAATTTATCGAATCCGATTTTTTACCGATTTTGTAAAGATATTTGAAACTATATTATCGACACGTAATATGAAATTTCTCGATTTCGATTTTTTTCCGATTTTGTGACGATATTTGAAACTATATTATAGACAAATTATCTGAAATTTCTCGAATTCGATTTTTTGAAGATATTTAAAACTTTATTATCGACACGTAATCTGAAATTTCTCGAATTCGATTTTTCAACGATTTTATGACGATATTTGAAACTATATTATCGACACGTGATATGAAATTCCTCGAATTAGATTTTTCAACGATTTTGTGGCGATATTTGAAACTACATTATCGACAAATAATCTGAAATTTGTCGAACGATTTTTCAACGATTTTGTGACGATATTTGAAATTATTTCCAAATTGGTGAAACTTTTTCCAAGTCCAACACGTCTGGAAGTACTAAACTGCCTATTATAAGCGTTTTATTGCAAATTCCTCAACGATAAGGCATGGCATAGTGGTTAAGGAAGAGGATTACCATGCAGGAGGTAGATGGTCCAAGCCCCACGGGTGGCAGATTTTTTATAATTTTTTTTGACTTTTTCTGAAATGATCCTCTTACCGTAACATGAATAATGTGTTTAGGCATAGTTTAATGTATTAATTATGCTAATTAATGATTTTTAATTATAGAAAAAAGCTAGTAAAAGACGAAAAATCGGAATAAAAAATCGACAGAATATCGAATTCGATAAAGTGTCGCGTTAGTTCCGCCTAAATCGTGAAATTATCTTTCGATATTATAGATAGATTATCGATAAAATATCTTACTATAATCTTGAAATTTTTGCTAACTATAATTCGTCGATAATCTATCTATATATCGAAAGATAATTTCACGATTTAGGCGGAACTAACGCGACACTTTATCGAATTCGATATTCTGTTGATTTTTTATTTCGATAATTTGTCGATTGTGCTGCTCGGGTAACACTGAAAAAAGTGAAAATTGACTACAAAATCAGAGGATGCATTTTTTTTTTACAAGTCAGCTTAAAATTAAAGTCAATATTTCAACTAACCCAAAATCAAATTTTTTATTATCACATCAGAATAATAATTTAAAATGAAATTGAATTTCTATTTTTGAATTAAAACAAAAGGCATTTCATTGAAACCAAATTTACTTAATTAGGAAATTAAATAATTTGAAATAAAATATAATTTCATCCTTAAATTGGAATATTTTTCACTAAAATTGATCATGAAATCAGAATTCATTTTTGCTAAACTTTATTTCGTTGTGAAATCTGAATAATCTACCACAAAATTAGATTTTATTGCAAAATCAAAATAATTTTCACTAAAAAATTGAGTTATATTGTAAAATCAGAATAATGTGCACCAAAATGGATTTTTATCATGAAATCAGAATAATTCGACCTGCCATTCACTTTTCACGCAATTAGGACCATTTGCAGTGAAATTGATTTTTTTTTTTTTTTTTTGAAATCGGAATAATTTTGTACTTAAATTGAATTTTACAGTAAAATCAGAAATTCAGAATAATCTGCACTAAAATTGTGTTTTATCGCAAAATCAAAATAATTTGCACTAAAATTAAATTCTATCTTATACTTAATCAGAATAATTTGCACCAAAAAGTTGAATTAAATTGTGAAATTTTGCGCGATGAGAATCATTTGCACTGGAATTGATTTTCCTTTTTCGAAAACAAAATAATTTTAAATCATGTTGAATTTTAGAGTAAAATCAGAATAATCTGCACTAAAATTGTGTTTCAGTGCAAAATCAAAATAGTTTACACTAAAATTGAATTCTATCTTGAAATCAGAATGATTTGGATCAAAATTGATTTTTATTGCGAAATCAGAATAATCATGATCTGCATCAAAATTGCATTTTAACGTAAAATCGGAATAATTTCCACCACAATTCAGTTTTTGCGAGATCAAAACGATTTTCACTGTAATTGGATTTTTTTTTTTTTTTTTGAAATCAGAATAGTTAATTTTCAATTAAATTGGATTTTACAGTAAAATCAGAATGATCTGCACTAAAATTGTGTTTTATCGCAAAATCAAAATAGTTTGCGCTAAAATTGAATTCTATCTTGCAATCAGCAATCAGAATAATTTTGCACCAAAAAATTCAACTTGATTGTGAAATCAGAATAATTCTCAATACAATTCAATTTTTGCAAGATTAGAATAATTTGCACTGCGAATGGTTTTCTTTTTTTGAAATCGGAATAATTTTCAATTAATTTTGATTTGATGGCAAAATCAAAATAGTTTGCACTAAAATTGAATTTTCTCTTGAAATCAGAGTAATCTGCACTATGATTTCATTTCATTGTGAAATTGAATGATCTGCACTAAAGTTGACATTTATAGTGAAATCTGAATAATTCGATCTGGGATTTCATTTTTTTGCAAAATTAGAATCGTTTGCACTGAAATTGATTTTTAATTTGAATTTTTTACAAACCTCAAATTATTTTCACTAAAATTGAATTTTCTTGTGAAATTAGAATCATTTGAATTACAACTGAATATTATGATGAAATCAGAATAAATCTACACTAAAATTGATTTTTAGTGTAGACCAATCAGAATAATCTGCATCAAAATTGAATTTTATCGTGAAATCAGAAAAATTTGCAAAACAATTAAATTTTTGGGAGATTAAAACCATTTGCCCTGAAATTGATTTTTTTCAAGTGAAATCAGAATAAGTAATTTTTAATAAAATTGAATTTTGCGGAATCAAAAAAAGTGTTGTGAAAAGAGAATAATTTTCATTCAAATTTAATTTTTGTAGTAATTAAAAGGTCAGAATACTTGGATTTTTTTTTCGTGAAATTTGACTAATTTTCACCAAAAAATAATTTTATTGTGAAATCAGAATGATTTGTTCTAATCGAATTTTACTATAAAATCAGAATAATCTGCGCTAGATTTTTTTTTTTTTTTTTTTTTTTTTTTTTTTTGAAAAATTGGAATTTTTGCACCAAAATTGAGTTTTTTTTTTTTTTTTTTTTTTGTGAAATCAGAATAAAATCTGTAGCAAAATTGAATTTTATCGTGTAGTCAGAACAATTTTTATTAAAATTGAATTTGACTTAGAAAATATAATTTCAATAAGTATATAAGATCAAATCAGAATAATTTTCACTGAAATCGAATCATGGTGTTTTGTAAAATTTAATCAGAATAGGTTACACTCGATAAGTGATTTTTTTTTTGTTGCAAATTTTGAATAATTTACTCAAAAATTCAATTTTAGTAGAATATTTTGATTTTTTTTTTTTTTTTTTTTTTTTTTTTTGAAAATCAGAATACTTAATTTTGTGCAATTATTGAATTTTATCGTGAAATTATTTCACGCAATCGGAATAGTTTTCAATACTATACTTGGAGGCGCCAAAAAATGATAAATTCATTTAAATCCGAGCTTTATACGTACGATTAGGAATACGTGAACTAGTCTTGTCTCATGAAACCAGATTTTGACACATTTATTCGAAATTTACCACCACCACCACCACCACCCTTACCAAAAATCGCGGACATCACGTATGGCTGGCAAGATTAGCTTTGGTTAAAATTTACGACGACAGTTGGCAACCAATACCATACCTAGTAATGTATAACGCCTAACCTTTCCAGACATATGCCACCGTAAGTCTTTTCCGGGCTAAGAAAACCAAAACGCCATTAAAATAATTTATTCGGTTATTTCTATCCTCAACGACGACGTAATCGGATTTCCTTCCTTTTTTTCACTTCTTCGCCAGCAAAATACACAGACAGCCCAAGAAGGCAAGAAAAAAAATCACCGATGCGCAATTCTTTTTGGGTGTACGTGCAAGTTGGTAGTTAATTCATTGTCAATCGAAGCCACTTTCAGTCGACCGTAAAAATATACTTTGACTGTTCGTCAATTTCACCCGGATTAACAACAACAAATTTCAAAAACAAAACAATTTCCCAGCTGGAAAAAAATCCTTAAAGAAAATAACCGTCAATCTCGTCACAAAATGTCTCGTTCAGTGTACCCGCATAAAGGAATTTTTTTTGCCACAAAATACGTAGTAAAACGTAAAATAAAGTACGTATGAAAAAAGAAAAACTAACAGTTTTACTTTTAAGCTGTAAATCTAGCGTAATCATCCCTCGAACAAATAACCACCCAGTTTTTAATTATTTCTCTCCCTTTCGGTAACCCTTTGTTTAAGAGCCATGTTTAACAATTCCTCTCCGTTCTTCGACGGTTTCGTCCCAGCCTTTCTCGCTCTCTCTCATTCTGGCTACAGCTCCATTCCATTCGTGTACCCGCGCACCTCCATAAATAATCCGACCTTTCTCAGTACACGCCTGCCACTAACAGTTTTTCTTATTTAAATGCACAGAGGTTGGGACTGGGGCACATACGCCAACACGTATATAACTACAAATGAAGGCAAGATGAAGGAGAGAAAAAATGCATACCGAAGCTTTTTATAAAACCAAATCGCTACTATTCGTGTACAAATTAAACACGACGCGTTCTTTTGACGGTTAAAATATATACCTATCTGAAGTAGAGTTTTTACCTACGTACAATGCGATATGTATTCCTTTATTGTTACCTACATAAATCGTTTTTCTTTGCCTTTGTATAATTGCGAGTTAAGCCTCGATTTATGCCTCCGCTTTCTAGTTTTTCGAGTACCTTGTGTTTAATTTATGATCTCGAATGTAGCATAGTTAAGTGTAAAAAATTACAATGGGTAATTTATAATCTTACAATTTTGGAGGAGTTTTTTTTAAAACTCATAACTCATTTTAAAGTATCAGTATCACCCTGAAAGCCGAAAAAGAAGTGAAAAACTGACAATTTTGAATTTATTAGGTACTCTCAAGAATTTTGAAATCATTAGATAAGATCTCAGGATTTTTTATTTCTCAAAAATATTCTTCTTACTCAGCAGTCATCACCTTACCCTGAGATATGCCTCAATAAAATTAAATTTTAGTTTACCTTTAATTTATTTACATTTTCTCATAGAATTCAATTTTACTGCAAATTAATCTGATCTAGATATAAAATTTAAAAGTGCAAGTTATTCTGATTTCACAAAAAAGGTTCATTTTAGGGACTGATCTGATTCAACGATAGAATCATTTTCATTCAAAAACTCAGTTTTTCAAAAAAAAAATTGCCCTCGCTTCGCTCAGGCAACTTTAATGTTCTCCTGGTTTTTAATCCAATCAAAAATCAATTTTGTTTTAATTTGATATAATTATTGAATTATTACCTATTAAATTTTTTATTCAAAATTATACTTTTCGCAAAAATTTTCAATGAAGGGGGATCTAAAATCTGCAAATTCTTTACTTCTTAAAAAACTATTATCAATTTGTCACATATTAAATTCAAAAAATTTGAAGGAAAGTTGGGAAGATTTGAGTCTCACACTCAATTTCAGTGAAAATTAACCCAATTCAACGATGAAATTCAATTATTTCAATGCAAATTTTTATATATCTTCACTAAAATTAAAATTAATTGTTGAAATACCTAACTCTGATTTTGCCATAAAATTTTATTTCAGTGTAAATCATTCTGATTTGATGTAAAATTCATTTTCAGGGAAATTCATTCTGATGTAATGATAAAATCCAGCTTTAGTGCAAATGATGACGATTTCATCGTGAAGTTCAGTTTTTGCGCAAATTATTTTGATATTTTAGTAAAATTAAATTCTATGTGTAGAATTTTTCGCATTAAAAAAATTTTCAAGAGAATTGTTTGTGAAAAAAAAAAAAATTTTCAATTAAGTAAATATATTTTTTTGAGAATTTTTTGAAAATTAAAAATAAATTTCTGCATCAATTTTTTTTTTTTTTTTTTTTTGAAGAGAGGAAAATTCAGAAATTTTTTTGAAAAATGCTCACAAGTGGGTAAATAATTTTTGGTACTACACAAAAATTTTTTTGGTGCCATTGTTCTTTTGAAAACTATTTTTTCAAAAAAATAAAATGAAGAAACTAAAGATATTTGTTGGGAAATGATTATTTAATTTTTTTTATGAAATATTTGATTTTTAAACATTTTCTTCAAATATGCCGTTCTTCTGCAATTTTTTTTCAAGAGAATTGGCACAGTAAAAAATTTAAAAAAAATTTGTGGTGTTTTCAAAAAGAAAGAAGTTTTTGTGGAGGAATATAAAAAGATTCCCAAACTTTAAAAAATTTTGTTTTGTTCTCAAAAAAAAAAAAAAAATCTGGGTCAATTATTTGTAAAGATAGGTAGGTATATTTTTTGTAATGAATATGTTCGATTTTTTAAAAGCACATTTTTAAAATAATAAAAATGTATCTTCTTTCTGAAAATTTCTACTAAAGGTAAATTGGAACCCCCCGCCCCCACCCATCCAAAAAAATGGAATATGTTCTTAATTTTTTTTTTTTTTAATTCTCAGAAAAAGTTTAGAAGAAATTTTTCAAAATACATAAAAACCGAATAATTGCTGGGAACTTTTTTGTACAAAAATATAAAAATATTTTGAAAGAATTTTTGAATTAACCTATCTCAAAAAGTATTTTACGAAGGGAATTTCCCTTAATATTTCTTTTACGAGTTTTTAAGGAGAGTTAATGAGATATGTTTTCAATTTTTTAATGAAATTTTTGACTTCTTTTTATAAAGAAATTTTTTTTTTGAAAAAATTGTGAAAATTTTTTGCATACAGAATTGTGAACATTTTTTGCATAAAAAATTGTGAACATTTTTTTCATAAAAGGAATAGGAATTTTTAAAAGAATTTTTGAATTTTTCTCAAAAAATATTTTTTGAACAAATTTTTTCAAAAAATGTATTCACTAGAATTTTTTGAATGCATACTTACTCGTTGGAATAGTTTTTCGAATTTTTGATGAACTGTTCGATTTTTTTTTATACGCACAATTAGAAAATTGTTTTTTCCTTTTTTTTTTTTTTTTTTATAAAGAGAATTTTTCTCAAAAATTACTCTGTGATAAATTTTTTATGCCAAATAAGTAATTTTCTTTAAATCTAATGGAATGATTTTTTGTAGGTACATACTACTTATTAAATTAATGTTTAAACATTTTTTGTGCGAATTTTTGTATTTCCTCAAAAAAAATTTCAACTGAATTTTTGTCAACTTCTTGGTGATGAAATATTTTTTCAAAAAAAGTTTGTTCCTGTAAGTACTTCGTAATGCTATTTTCATTTTTTTTTTTTTTTTATAGAAAAATCAACAACTAAAAGTAAAAAATATCAGGGAAGAAAACCAATTGAGACCCAATTGGTTATGGTGATGGTGGTTTTGAGAAAATTTTGAAATTACTGGTGGTTCCAATTGGTTTTTGGTTTTTAAAAATTTTTAAAAGGTTTTGGTGCTAAAGTGGTTCCATTTAATTTTTTTTTTTTTTTTATTGGTTCTGGTTCTGGGTTTTTGGTTTTGCTTGATTAATTGGTTGTGATGGTGGTTCTCAAATTAAAAACCATTTCAAATGGTTGTGGTGGTGGTGGTGGTTCCGTTTTGGTTTTTCAATTGGTTTTCATCGAATTGCTTCCATTTCGTAGTATGAAAAATATTTCCCAACATTTAAACCATTTATCTATGGCATTAACCATCAGAACCAGATGGAACCATTTTCGTGCTTCCTATTATACCACAAAAGAACTAAAAAAAGATCAGATCTTTGAAATTTGAATAAAAAATTAAAATTCAAAAAGTAAAAAAAAAAAAAAAAACTATAAAGAATAAAAAATAAAAAATGAATTTTGCCTACAAGTTACAAACACAATATTGCAATAAATTTAAATTAAATAATATACATTCAAATAAAAAACAAAAAATAATAATGTTTCCACTTTCCAGAGCGCTGAAAAATCAGAAAAATGAAGAAAACAGGCCACAGGGGGTAGGTAAGGGGCCCAATTAAAAAAAAATTCAAATCAAAGTTGTTGCTTGAAGTTCTAGGAATAAATTTGGTCATAACAAAAATTTTGATTGGACCCCTCCTTCCCTTTCAAATCCACTATTTCTCTTTTTAGAACCAAAAAGAACCAATTCCATTAATTGGTGATGGTTCTGGTTTTCATTGTAAAGGAAATTGAAAATGGTGGTGGTGGTTTTTTATTTTCAAACCACTTTCTTGTGGTTGTGGTTGTGGTTATTTCAGCAAATGATTTTTCGTTGTAGTTCCAAACTGTTCTCTTCCCTGCCTTTTCGAAAGGAATTGGTTCTTTTTGGTGGTGGTTTTTGAATGAATTTTTGAAGTTCATTGTAATGGTTCCAAATGGTTTTGAAAACCAATTGAAATATCTGGTGGTGGTGGTTTTACCCGGTTTTGGTTTCAATTGGTTTTCTTCCCTGAAAAATATTTTTTCAAAAAAAAAAAAAAAAAAAAAAAAAGGTTATTGTTGTTGTAAAAATTTAAGATTTGAAAGTAAATTGAGAGAAATAATATCCATCAGAATTATTGTTGTAGTTACACTTGCTTTTTGTGTGAAAAACATATTTTTGAAAAAATTACCCAAGTTTACTTACTTCTAGAATTACGATATTTGGGAATATTCTTCAAAATAAATTCATACTTGTCCTAGACCATAAATGCTTTTGTGGCTGAGCACAATCGAAACTACAAAGTTGGGAATTGAATTTGGTAAAAAGATGGAACGTTTATTTAGACGTAGCACGCGTTGATATACTCTCAATGTACGTAGGTATATCTTGTGGGAATTGCGAATCGGAAATAAGACGTTATCGAACTACACCTCACATCCTCGGGTATAATATGCGAATATGAGTGATGCGTGGCGAGAGTACGAGTTGAGGTGCAAGCCTCCAGCATATCATTTTAATAATATATTCCAGCTCATTTAATATAATCACTGGTACTTATAATATAATTCGACTTATAGAGAATGTACGGGTCTCTTTTGTTCGGGCTTAGCTATATATGGGGCGGAAATCGTTGCTCGGTTAAAGTTAGATCCACGAGTTAAAAGTTTTCCCACCTATTATGCTTTGAAAGTTACCTACTTACCCTTTCATGGAGCCAACTCCTTAGAGACTAACCCTCACTTTTAGCCGAAAAACTTCTTTTAAATTTCCTTTGGCTACCCTCACTTTAACAGCTACTTTTTTTTATCCACATTTATATTTTCTTCGTCTTTCTCTCGGGCTTGCCCTGTGAGCTGCTGGTGTGTCGTTTTTGGTTGCCGTTCTGTACATATTAAATCACTCTAGCATTTTCTCGCGGGCTTCTCGCCATTTTTTTCGCCTTTTCTGCATTCGCTCGCGTTTTTTAATACCTGCGTCGTTTATGACTATTCCCGTTGGCAGTCTTTTCTTTTTCGTTATTAAAAGACACAAGTGGTAATTTGGAAAGTTGCTAAGGCTAATGGAAGTTAGGGGTTTCAACGATGGCGTACTTTTTTCCACCTTGGGCTTGGGGGCGCCCCTGCGCGTCAAATAATTATGCGAAATTTAATTAAAGTATTCGTGTTAAAAGTTTGTACGACGTTTGACTTCTTCTTATGCAATGTAACCTTAACATTTCACTCTTCGCTGTGCGAATGAGTATGCTATATGATGAAGGATGACGCTCTACGTTCTTCGAAGCCAACGCTAGGTTGAAATTTTTCACCCCCTTCGGGCACCCGCTCCACTGTCTAAAGCTTAGCGGCGGGGTTTCTCGAGTCGGTCGTGTACCGTAGCATTTATGGTTTTTTACGCTTTTAAGAAATTGTTGTCGAGTTTTGTGGCATCAAGTTTTTTAGAAAAGGAATTAAAAACAAAAGAGGTATTTGAATTGTTTAAATTTGTATAGAAAACGAGGCAGGAGAGGCTTTTGCGAGAAAACTGCGTGCTCGACGCCTAACTTTTATACAAGCGCTTGAAAGAAATCGACGAGGAATGAGGCAACGTTTTATTACAATTTTTAAGCCGTTTTAAAATTTACCCTGTAGCTTAGTTGAATTTGCGGTTAAATGAGCCGATGAAAAAAATAAAAAAAAGGGTCAAGAAGTTGAGGTAGAAATTAGCCCGGTTTGAATCGACTACGTTGTTGGAGTAATTTTACGATAAATAATGGTTAATTTTGAATTGTTCTAAAGATATCTTCTTTTGAGCTATTTCTTTTATTAATTGGAGGAATTCGGTCAATCTGTATTCTAGAATTATTTTAAGTGAAAAAATCTGTGTAATTGTTTTCATTTTTTTCCTATCCTATTTTCTTGAAAATTTTCCTCTTATAAACGAAGTACCAACATGTCTCATCAACAATTGAATAACGTACTTCCAAAATAAATAAAATAAATAAAAACCGCGCAGAAATAAAACTGAAAGGAAAATTTAACGATTTTTTTTTGGGGGGGGGGATTGAAAAACTTTCGAATATTTTCAAGTTTTAGTAAGAAAAAAAATGTAAAAAATGATCACAGCAAAACGAGAATTTTTGAGCAAAAATTTCAAAGAAAAATGACCAGCGGAAATTCGAAATAAAAATTCTAATCAATTTGAAAAATAAAATTTGAGAAAAATTGTGCTTAGCTTACAAAAATCTGAGTGAGAAATTGTAAATTGATGAAAGCAAATTGAGAGCATTCAAAAACCCAGTTTCAAGTAATAGTGCTTTGAAGAAAAATTTGAACAAGAATCTGAAATTTAAAAATTAGAAAAAAGCAAGGTGAGACTTTTTTCACAAAAGAGCATGCCATCTATTTATAGGTTAATCTATGGTATAATAGGTGGAAGTAGTTACGAGCAAATATTTAAAAAAAAAAAAAAAAAAAAAAAAAAAAGGGTTTGAAATTTTTTTTAATGAGAAAAAATTGAAAATAATGATCGATTCAAAAAGTGACATTTAAATGAGAATTTAAAGAAATTGAGAAGTTGGGCGACAATTTCAAACCGAAAAAAAATGAAAAAATCGGCTTGAGCGAAAATTGTAAATAATGAGCAAAAAAAATGACAAGCCCAACCTAAAATTTTCCAAAAAAAAAAAAAACGTTTTGGGCAAAAATTTTAAAGAAAAATATTGAATAGGTAAGAATTTGAATTTAATTTTTTTTTTTTTTTTTTTTCAATGAAGCAAAACATGAAAATAGACACCTGCGCAAGCGCAGCTCTAACAGTGTGCGTAGCTTGAATTCTAAAATTACTGAGTAGTATTACTGAAATAACTTTTATGAGAAGTTATCAGTAAGTAGCCTAACCTAACATAAGCATACTTACTTTGGTATTTCAATTTGCCATGCCCCCCACCAACATCGCATAATCACACCACCTCCCCATTCACTCAAACTGAAAACTAGATCGACCCATTGTTCGATTTTGAACATTTAAAATTTATTGCCCCAAAATAAGATAAGACTGCAGACCACAAGTCGGAATCATTGTTCAATTTTGAACATTTAAAATTTATTGCCCTAAGCAAAGATAAGATAAGAACTAGACACGAACCATTGTTTGATTTTGAAAATTTGAATTTATTGCCCTGAGCCTGAGACGTGATTTCTGATTTTTTTTACCACCTGCTGTGCTGAAAAAATGTTTACCGCCTGCTGTGCTGATAAAGTTTGATTTTGAACATTTTAAATTTTTATTGCTCCAAAAAAGATAAAACCGCAGAGCACTAAGAGGACGTTGTGACGTGACCATTGTTCGATTTTGAACACTTTAAATTTATTGCCCCAAGATAAGATAAGATATGAATAATAGAAAAGTCCCCTTTTCCCTTTTTTTATTCAAGTGAAAATTGCAATTATCTCGATAATTACTCATTAGATTCACACACAAATCTCATTGGCCCTCCGCCTTCATGAACTCTACATTCCTTGAAAATTTGAACCAAATCCATCCCATCATTAATGAGTTAACCTCGATAAACCTATTTCAAAATTTTATATTTCAAGACTGAAACCAATAGTGTGCTTACGCACACTAAAAAAAAGGTTTCTGAAAAAAGAATTAGGCACATACGAGTAGAAAAAAATTCGTAAAAATAAAAATTATGAAACTGAACAAATTTCAAAATTAAATTCTGATCAACAATATCAAGGGATAAATACAATCATACCTAATTGAACAAGAATTTCAAAAAAAGGAAACATATTTTGGATAAAGTTATGTTGCGTAGAAGAAGAAAGAAGAGGAATTAATGGAAATTGAAAAGTACTCGTATTGACAAAGTATTAAAATGAGAACTCCTGTGTAAAAATTTGTGATAAAAATATTGGGCAATAATTTTGAAATGAAATTTTTTTAAATTAAGTAAATCAAACTGAACAATATTTTCAACAAAATAATAAATAAAATATAAAAATACTTACTTTTTGATAAAAAAAAAATTAGAGGAAAATGAAAACTTCATAGTACAAATTTTAAATTTCAACTTTTTTTTCATCAAGAAATTAGGGAAAGTTGAAAAAAAAAGAAAATTATGAGAAGTAGAAAATTTTAGAAAATCTGGTGATTTATTATGTATTTTGAAAATCGACAATGAGATTTTTACGGTGTGCTTGGAGGTATTGAAATGGGGTAGTTTACTACTCGCAGGTAAAGTGTGTAGCAAAATAGTATATGTAGTTGAACGCAGATGGATATGGTCAAGCTCAGGTCTCTCTTCAGTACGAATAAATCTTTCGCCTTTTACTAAAGATTTCCGTGGAGAGGGGCATTTATGAGCATTCAAACTAATTTTTGATTACCTCAACTATGTTGAGGTTACTTCTGAAATTTCAATTTATGAACAATAGAAAAAAAATCAAAATGAAATATTAGCAAGAAGTGGAAGAAATAGTATTTCCTAACGTGGTTTTCTAAAAAAATAAAAAGTTGTCATGAAAAAAATAATTTTGATGACAAATTTCAGAGAAAAATATTGAAGAGGAACTCAAAAATGCGTTTTTTTTTAATATTTGAAAAACATTGGAAAAGTTTTAGCTAAAATTGAAAGAAATTACCAGAAGTAAGTGAATGAGGACTATGAGTAAAATTTTAAAAAATTCATGTTGACCAAAAACTTTTGAGAAAAATATTGCCTACCTGGATGAGAATTTCAAAATTTTAAATAAAAAATTTGGAAAATAAATTATCAAAAAATGAGATTTTCTGAGCAAAAATTTCAAAGAAACATTAAAGAATTACTAAAAATATGTAAGGTATCCATATCTCTTTAATTGAGAAAAAGAGATTGAGAAATTGATCAAAGAAAAATAAGAATTGCTTAGCAAAAATTTCAATTCAAATTTTCAATTTGACAAGGATCTCTTGTGAGTGAAAAAAAACAAAAAAAAAACAATAAATATATCTATTAAAAAAGATTTTAAAACAAAAATTTTAAAAAATGCAACAGGAATTAAAAATATTTTCAAAAAATTTCAGCAAAAAATTTTGAGCATGAATTTTTTGTAATAATTCGGTTCTAAGTCGTGGCCCAATCCAGACATCGAATAACCAAATTTTTTCAAACTCTCACTCAAAAAATTGTAGGCCTTATTCTTATTGTTTTTCATTTTCCAAACTGCATCTCATCTCACTTTATTAATTTCTCCCATCTTCAGCAGTTCATCTGCATTTTAAAAAAATCACCAAGCTCCATCTACAAAGAATAAAAATTCATCAAGAAACCTCGGGCAGTCTGGCAGGTTGAAAAGGCAAAATATGAATTTATCTCGTTCATCATGCCCCTAACGTAGGCCCAGCACATACGTACGTACGAACGAGAATAAATGCGGGTAAAAATGAAAATCTGCATTACGAGGCAGCAAAAAGTCACATTTATTCGCCTGTCAAACCGTTAAATTCAAAACATTCGTACGTAATTATTCAAAGAAGGAAATGCCGCAGCTCGCGAGGGTATAAAAAAATACCCTGATGAGGGTAACGAAACCACCGAGACTTGGAAAAAAATTTAATTATTCTAAAATGATTTACGAAACGTTTATTAGTCTCGGTTTTTCATAATATTTAGACTGCAGTAGGTAAACGTACGCGTACCTATACCCGCAGCATAAGCATACACCATACCAAAGTATATATACAAACACGCCAGAAAAAAGCTAGGAAAAAATTTCACCAAACAACGAAACGTTTCATTAAGAAATAATCATTAAGCTGGGCTGCTCAAAAAGGAAATACTCTGCCTGGGCTCGGTCGACAGAAGGTGGAAAAATCGTGAACGTGTACGAGCATTTTGACGGCGAAAAAGCCAGGAAAAAATCCACCTCTGTCCCGAATGGGCAAAGCTCGCCGCGGTAAACAAGGAAGAAAATTCATTTGTAACGTTTTTTTTGTACTTTAGTCACGTATATATAAAAGTTGTAATTATACTCTGCTCGACTCCGCCGCAGCCACGGCGCGTATTAGCGGCTGCGAAACGACATGGCGAAAAAAAAAGACAACTTTCGACTCTTTAATCGAGCTTGTCTACTTAGCGAGTGTAAACACGGCCTTTGAGGTTGTCCAAAAGCTTTTATGCGCTCTGCTGTGCCAAAAGACAGGCCAAACGAGAGTATACTGTCGAGGCCAGCGCAGATTATTTAGACAGATGACTTAGAGCGGTTTTTTCCCCGAACGTAGACACAAGCGCGGCGAGCTTTTTGAAATGAAATTAAACTCTTTGAGAGAGACGAGGCCATGAAGCGCCGATCGAATCAATTTTTAACAGCGAACGTTCTTCTTTGGTCGACATTTATCTTAATTATGGAAATAAGAGTACCGAGCGGCGATGAGGGCAGATTCACTCGAATGCTTTGTACCCGTCGACCAACGATTCGTGAGTTTTTTCTTGCTGTAAATTTACTTAATGAAAAAGTTGCCTGTTTGGTATAAGCTATCGAACTTTATTGGCTATATAAATAGCGACGTGAAAAAAAAATCAAAGACTTAAGAAAAAAATCTCCTTCCTTTTTGGTTTACTTGAAGAAGTAATAAAAGTATGGTATAGAAAAGAGTTCGGTGTATTTTTGACATTGAACGACGAAAAAACGAAGTATTTAACGTATTCGTCTTTTCTTTTCTTTTCTTCTTTTTTCTACTTTACTTTTTCAGTTGCTTTTACGATGAATTATTTTTATCGTGAAAGAGAAAAATTGTGTAAAAAGAAGATATCCAGACAACAAAAGGTATACTGACGTAGAAAAACAATACAGAAAATAGCCAGGTAAGAGGGCGAATCTGCCTCCAGTAAGAATTTTGAAAACAATTGCTGGAAATTGGTACCAAAGGTCTGACATTCTCGTGATTGAAATTTTTAGGTTGCTTCTCACGCCACCACCATAGGGCCAAAAATTGTGATATCATAGATTAACCAGTAAATAGATAGCCAACCCATGAATAGAAAAACTCTCGCTTATTTCGTTAAAAAGGAGCTGGTTTTTCGTCTAGTTAGGGAGCTATTTCAGAGATAGCGGTTACGTAACAGCATTTTTAGAATGAAAAGGGGAAGGACGCAGACTTATCACGCACTCGCGCATGTTCACTTTAAGACGACCTCTTTCACAAAACTGTGAACTTCACTTTTTTTAAAAAGTCGACTAAAAGCAGGGAGAGACTTTTCTCACGTAAAAGCTTGCTATCTAATAGGTTAATCTATAGTGTATTAGCATAGTAGGTAGGTATATGTTTTTACGATGACCAAATTTTCAAAAACTGACACAAAATTTCATTACAAAACTTCATAATGAAAAACTTTTTGATATTTTGTCAGCCATTTTATTCATTTATTTATTTTTAAATTTAAAATTGGATGATTTTCAACATTTTTGTCAGACATTTCAGAGTATATTTTTAAAAAAATGAATGACTTTCATACATTTTACCTTTTTTTATGTTTGACGCTTTGAAAGAAAAGACATACAATTTTTAAAAATTTAAGAAAATAAGTTTACCTACTCTAAAAAGATTAAAAATCAAAAAAAAAAAAAATTAAAATCAATAATTTAAAAAAAACTGAAAATGAATTAGAAATGTACAAAAATTCGATAAATAAATGATAACATAAAAAAAGAAATTGAAAAGAATCAATTCGCATAAAAAATAACTAAAAAATCAGAAAAATAACTTATATATAGAAAGCTCGTGCATAAAAAAGTCTCGCATATTTTGTTAACAAGGAGCTGGTTTTTCGTCTAGTTATGGCGCTATTTCAGAGATAGCAGTTATGTAGCAGGATTTTTAGGATGGAAAGGGGAAGTACGCAAACTTATAACTTATCCTGCACTCGCGCACTCGCGCATGTTTACTTCAAGGCGCCCTCTTTCACAAAACTGTGCAACTACACTACTTTTTTTTCATGATCGACTAGAAGCTAAGCAAGAATTTTTTCACATTAGAGCTGGCGATCTATTTATAGGTTAATGGTACCTATGTTAAAACATAAAAAAATCAATTTCCATGGAAATGTAAAAAATAAAGAAGTCCAAGTAATAAAAAACTTGAAAGTTGAAATATAATAAAAAAAATAATTTCTATGGAAGTATGAAAATTAAAATTAAATGTCTAAAAGTCATGCAAAAAATTGTCGTTTTGAAATGTCTGATAAAATGTCTAAAAGTCATCAATTTTTTTTCAAATTCATAAATTTTTTAACTGATGAAATACCAAAAAACCTTTCGTTCTACACCTAACCTAACATAATCTAACCCAATCCAATTTGTTGTCGAATTTTGGGTAATTTTTTTCGATTTTGGTTATCTTAAAAGCATAATATTACACTATGCTAAAATATTGGAAAAAAATTTTAAAACATTTCAAAATGTCTGATAAAATGCCTAAAAAGTCATCCAATTTTGAAAAATAAATTTCCATGGAAAGCCCATCAATGAAAAAAAATTTTAAATAAGAAAAAAAGTCAACAAGATATTTGAAACTTTTTTATAAGTTTTTGAATGTCTGATAAAATGTATAAAAGTCACCCACTTCTGAAAAAAATCAAGTTTTGTAATGTCTGGCAAAATAAGTACAAAAAAGTCTTTCGTTCTGCAATTTCTTAGTTAAAATTTCATTATGTTTTTCGCCAATTTGGTCATCGTAAAAGCGTATTATCCTGTGCTAAAAAAAATAAATTTAAATATCATTTTTTTTAAATGTATCCGCTAATAATTTTGACATTTTCAAGGGGGTAGGGGTTCTTCCAAAGATTGAAAAAAATATTATTCGTCCCATTTTTTTAAATTTCTCAGAATTTGGTCAAAAATGTTCACCGAAGGAGGCATTGCCTTCAGATGAATCCTACTAATCGTAAAGCTATTTCGCGTAGGTACAATTGCGATCCTTGAATTACAACGGTATCGAGCACCACGTACTTATACGTCAAATAAGCAACACAGCTGTTTCTACTTATCCTCTCATAATGCCTATAAGTATTTCATTATTCCGTCCCACTCCTCACATCATTCCCATCTCATAGTAAACATAACACAAGGGTCACATAGGCTGGCAATTATGACTCCGACAGCAATAATTCCAACAACGCAGCGCAACGATTACAATTCGGTAAACTGCGATGCTGATCCTTGCGTCGGCATTCCATGGGCAATTATCGCACGAGGGAATTAAAACCGATGCAGTATGTACTTCTACGAAGGGTATGAGATGATCGGTGCACCTATTCGAAGAGAGGAAGTGCCTGATGTGGCGAATAGCCTTCGAATGAGAGACGTAGCCGGAGCCAGGCTCGGAGTACCTCGAATTAATATATCGACCTTTGCTTTGAACTATTTTAAAAGGCGTGATTAGAGAATACAAAACGACAAGTTGCAATCCCTCGTTCATTTTTAATCCGCGTATCATTTAGCCTGGGAGAGGGAGGGGAGGAAAAAATTACTTACGAGAGAGGGTTGTTATAGTTTATATAATATTTCTACATCTAGATTGGGTAAGGGGTTCATGTCGTAAGAGATCTAAGTAACTTTAATAACGACGTTATCGATAACGTCAGGGATCCCTAAAAATATGTACGTATTTCGTCAAAACATCATCTCCTGGGTGTATGCAATTTCACCAGCTCGGGCTTGTTGATGGCTCTGGCATCTTGAATAACTTCAGCGTCGCAGTTTGTGCGATGATTTTAATTTTCTTTGCCAATGCCAAAAGAGAAGCATAAAGATCGAGAGTGTCGCGTTGGTTTTCACTAATACAATTAATGGGCGCAGGCTGGTTGGTAGATTTTTCTCAAAAGATGCTGGTTCCACATCAGAAGAAATCTTAAACTGGTATGGTAAGAAGTGAAAAGTCTCTTTTGGCCACCCCGACTTTACTAAATACTCTCATCCCCTAAACCGAGCGACTAATGGATTGCGAACAGTTAATTCAATTTGTTGGGTAAAACGTTGCTGTCTGCATTGCCTTTCTTCTCCTTGGCAATATACGTACGATCGCCTACTCACATACAGTCTGATATTATCGTTTATGATTTATGGTAATAGTTTTCGAATGTATTTCTCTCTTTTGTATACGCGACTCCGGTTCTGTCTACATATTGTATATTAGTTATCAAAAAAGCCTCTCGTATTGTTGCCTGTTTTCATTATTTGAAATACTATACCAATCTTATGTCTCTCTACCTCTTCGCTCCTGCCTCTTTCTCTCCATCTTTCTTCTATTCTCTAGTTCTTCTACCGCACGCACGACGACGATCGGAACCAAATGAATTCCGTTATAATCTTACAAATGGATTATTTAAACTTTTTGATTTATATCGTTTCGATATACTTCATAAATACTCACCGTCGACCGAGTAAAGCAGACGTAGATAAATGCCACTCCTCTAATAACGAAATGAAAAAAATCCCCACTTCTCTCTATGCGTTAAAAGAGAATACCGTAATTGAGTGTACGCGTACCGCGTGTGTCAGATCCGAAACACGCCAGCGCCACCCTCGAGGTACTTTTGAGCCTTTTAAAATAATCTTTAACGAGAAATTAATTTTCTTAAGTGAATCGAGTTAGTATAAAACCGCGAAAAGAAATAAAAAACATGCCTTAGAACATATTTTTAATAATTTCCACCTTTTACTGTTTGATGTTAAGATGGGGAAAAAATTACTTGATTGACTTTTGAAATAGAGTAAGGAGAAGAGGGATACCCAACGAGATGGTTCATTTCATTCGTAGTAATTTGAGCGATAAATAAGGAGACGCAGCAATTTTGTAAATTGAAACGTCCACTGAGATGTTTGTTTATCAATTGGATGTAACTTCCTACGGATTTTCTTATAAGAATTCAATTTTTTAAATTTTTTTTTTTTTTTTTTTTGAAAAGTAAAGAAAATCTCTTTTTTTGCTTTGCTCGGGGTTCTTATTCAATGTTCTACGTATATTCCAGCGTTGCCACACGTAGTGAAACGTCACTACAAAAAGTGAATTTTTCGACTCCTCAAAAAACGTGGTGATTTTTCGGAAAAAAAGTGACAAAAGTGATTTTTCTTAAAATTTTGCAGTGATTTTGATGAATTTTATGTTTTAAAAGTGATTTTGGTGGTTTTTTGAGGTTTTCAAGGAGATTTTCTAGAAAAAAATCGAAAAAAACCCAAACTGTAACGGAAAAACTCTGAATAAATCAACTGAAATTAAAAACCAAAAACCGAAAACTGAAATATAAAAAAATGAAACTGAAATAATTCAGTTTTTCCATCACTGGCAAAATGATGAGCAGGTTAATTAATTTAATTTTACTTAATTCATTCAAATAATTCAAAGATTCATCATTCATTCAATTTCAAATTTTACTTCGTTAATCAAAATAAGTATTATCAATAGGGGGGGGGGGTGGCATGAGCGGAGTCTTTTTTCAAATAAATGCATATTGCATTAAAATAAAATATCAAAACATGTAAACCGGTAAGAAAAGTAGGATTTTTATTTTGATCCACAAAATTTTAATCCTTCAACTTCAAGTAGAAGGATCCGGATCATGATCCATGATCCGAAGTCAAAGGATTCGAAGGAACCCTGTTTTTATTAGATCATAAAGTGAATGTAGTGATTTACCGCAGATGAAAAAGTGATTTTGGTGATTTTTCATGATTTTAGGCGTACTGAAGAAAAATCACTACCTTTTTTCTCCATTTTAGTGATTTTTTTATGTAGTGGTGTGGCAATGCTGGTATATTCTCTTTAGAATATTTTAATTTTTTTTTTGTATGGCCAATTTTTAAAGGTTCCAAAATTTAAATCATTGCTCAAAATACTTTTCTTCGTTTTTTCAAATTTTCCCCAAAAACTTTCTTGTTGAGAATAATACTTACCCATTATCATTTTTTTTTTTTCAAATTTTCTCATTATATTTTTTAATGGTAATTGGCAAAAAAAAGTTTGCAAATTTTTTTTTGTAACTCTTTCCTAAGAATGTTTCTACCTGCATAGGTAATAGGTATTGATTCATCACTATAAATTTTAGCATAGGTAGATTACCCTATAAATAGATGATCAGGTCTTACTCTTATGTGAAAAAAGTCTCCCCCTGCTTTTAGTCAATCGTAAAAAAAAAATGAAGTTGTACAGTTTTGTGAAAGAGGGCGCGGGCGTCTTAAAGTGAACATGCACGAGTGCGCGATAAGTCTGTGTTCTCCTCCTTTCCATCCTAAAAATGCTGCTACGTAACCGCCATCTCTGAAATAGCTCCATAACTAGACGAAAAACCAGTTCCTTTTTAGCAAAATCAGCGAGACTTTTTTCATACAGGGGCTGGCTCTCTATATTTATGGGTTAATCTGTAATAATTATAGTGATGCTGATTGTAGGTAGATAGCGTTGCATTCAGCGTAACAATTTCGTGTGGCAGTGGTTTTTATTTATTGAAAATTATTTTATAAAATTTTAAATTTTCATTTTTAAATTTTTTTAAAACTTCATAACAGATGAGATTCGATTTTTAAAAAATGTCTGTGCAAAAATTTTAAAAATCTGAATTTCTTTTTTAATTTTGATTGTTCACAAAAATGTAAATTTTGTTCTCGAATAGGTACCTAATTTCAAACATTTATTTTCCACCAAATTTAGGGACTTCTTTTTTTACAATGTTTTAAGAAAAGGAAATGAATTCCAAAAAGTTGAGGAAACCATCTTAAATTTTTTTTTTTGAAAAATTAAAAAAATTTAAAAATATTTTCAAAGCATTTCAAAAATTTTATTTTTAAAAATTGAAAATTAAATTTTCTTTTTCAAAAATTTGACTTCCATAAAATCAGAGTCTTCGTTTTTTACAATGTTTCAACAAAATAAATTGAATTTCAAAAAACTGAGAAAAAAAATTGTTCAACAAAATCTGAAAAATGGTATTTTAAAAATTGAAAAATTACATTTTTGAAATAACCAAAAATGGATTTTGGAAAAAAATGATCAAATTAATTTTTGGAATTTTATTTTTTTATTTTTTTTGAATTATTCATTACACACACTTAGAAATAAACCGTTTACAAAAATCTAAAAAATTTCAAATTTTTCATCAATTTTCCAACTTATACCCCATTTTAAAATTCAAATAGCACTAATATTTTCGCATCATGCTATCGTTTCTCTCGTATCAATTAACATTCTAAACTTTACAATTCGCCGATTAACGATAAACTTTTCTTAAAAAAGAAATCTTCTAAACTGGGGTGGTGCTGCTTTCATCAGTCTTTCAAAAAAGGTATAAAAACTTTCGCTATTTTGCTTTTCGCATCTCGCGCTAACCGCTTAACAAAGCTGGTTAATTGAATCGGAAAAATAACGACTGTACTTCATATCAAAAAAGGTTAATTGTTCGAGATATCTGCAGCGGCAGAGTAAATGATCCCTTCATATGAAAAGCAGAGTCGCCTGGAAGACTTGGGTACGTTAGACATAGTACAGTGTCACCAGAATTGACATTATGCCTTTAAATATGCTTATACAACAGACTATAACCGCCACCGATATCGATTATCATCGTTTTTGCGAACAGCGCGAAAAATTTTCATTTAGGCAATTATAACCATTAATTATTTTCGACAAATAAAACGCGTTATCTGCGTAGATTCTTTACCAATGCACAAAGGAGCGTTTCCAAAGGATGCCTTTTTTTCTTCACAAGCTTACGCGATGTGGTGAGCTTACCTATGCAGAAACCACACATACCACATGCAAACCATCTCTCCTCGAAAAGCTAAAGGGCACGCATATATTACACGAAAATCGTGTTGTTTAAATAAAGCTGACTGGATAAATCAACCTAACCATTCAACCGAGAAGGGTGTGCTCGAAAAAGTCGTCCATTTTAATCTAATGCACAGGTATATATGTATAGAAGCACACTGTATACTGTGAAGTATAGGCTTCCATGTCTATACCTAACCTAGCACACACCATGAGTCTAATTAGCAGGTAATTTTGTATTTTGACTCGTGTAAACTATTCAGTTTATTCAAGTATTTATTTATTTATTTATTTATTTTCCAAATATACACGTCGAAATTTCGTTCAAAATATTAACGTAATTCTACACTGGAAAATAAATCTTAATCCTATTGGATGCTCAATTTAATATCAAACATATAGACACTAGTTTAGTCAACGCCTCATGGCTACTTGAAAAAAGGAAAAATAAATAGGACAGCAAAGTACTAAAAGAAAAAAAAGTCAGTCTTCGACCGTAAGAAATTAACGCGATTTGGCAAATAAATCGAAATACCTTTACCAGATTTCATTCACTTAACATAGGCTGTATATCGAAGACGCGCACAGTACGAGTCACATAATACCCATCTCTCTTATGGCCTTTATCCCGCCAAAAACCCTCTTCGATCCTTAATGTGTTTATACAGGCTCAACAAAGCTAATATTTACTTCCTTCTCGCGCGCTCTTATTCTCTGTTTATCTGACAAACTTGTCAACCTTCTCATTTCCTTTTTCTTATCAGCATTGGCATTTTAGAAATACTTCGTCTTTCGTCGAATTCCTCCATAGGTGGATTTATTTGGTCGGTTCAATGGATACTGAATTAGGACAATTTTTACTTGGTGAGGTATTAAAAATATAGATCAGAGAAGGTCGGAGGGGGAAGGACAAACTAGTTGAAGTAAAATCAGCTTTACCCAGTTTACAGCTTGTCTAGCCCTAGAGTGATGACATCGAGAGAATCTCCGCTCAAGTAGTGTTGCTCAGTCGACATAGAATGATACAAGTTTTTGGAAAAAAACTTCTGGCCCCAATTGAAAAATGTTTCAAACGAAAGTTGTGTATTGCTTGGGCTGACTATCTATTATAGGTTAATCTATGCCCAGATTAAAGTATCATCTTTTAATATCAGCATAACATAACATATTCTAAGACTCCTGAATTTTTCCTGTCCCCTGCCGTCAATACAAAGAAGCAATGCTCCATATTACAAATAAATTAACTGCCGTCAATACAAAGAAGCAATGCTCCATATTACAAATAAATTAACTGAAAAAAAAAAAAAAATATATATATATATACTAATAATCCCAAACTTGACATGTATCAAAATGCATTCTCAATTCCCAAAAAGTAGGGATGAGAAATATCCTATCAATAACATGGAAAATGAAAAAAAGAACAAATTAGTAAACCAATTCAAAAATACAATTAATAAAATGGCGAGAAATTTCTTTCAAGTTTTGGACAAAAATGGTTTTGTCAGAAGAGCAACTTCTTTTTTGAAAATGAAAAACGAAAAAGGGTGTTGAAAATCCATCAAAAAACTTCAAACCTTTTGAAAAATAAATATGATATAAAAACTTTTCTAAAGATCCAATCGAAAAAATTTTCAAACAAAAGTTGTGTATTTTGATCTTAGGAATAATTTTGTTCATTATAAAAATTTTATTGGACCACTTTAAAATTGGAGGGGAATGAGTGGTCAAATCAAAATTTTTGTCGTGACCAAAATTGTTCAAGAGACTTAGATATTCAACTTTTATTTGAAAGTTTTTTCAATTGAGGGCTTCTCATAGAGGGAGATGAACTCTGTTTACAAAAAAAAATTAATTAAGTATCTGTACTCCAGTCCCCAATAAAAAAATTTTAAAACAGAAATTTTTTTTAATAACCAAAATTGTTCCTAAGATCAAAATACACAACTTTTGTTTGAAAATTTTTTCGATTGGATCTTTAGAAAAGTTTTTATATCATATTTATTTTTCAAAAGGTTTGAAGTTTTTTGATGGATTTTCAACACCCTTTTTCGTTTTTCATTTTCAAAAAAGAAGTTGCTCTTCTGACAAAACCATTTTTGTCCAAAACTTGAAAGAAATTTCTCGCCATTTTATTAATTGTATTTTTGAATTGGTTTACTAATTTGTTCTTTTTTTCATTTTCCATGTTATTGATAGGATATTTCTCATCCCTACTTTTTGGGAATTGAGAATGCATTTTGATACATGTCAAGTTTGGGATTATTAGTATATATATATATATATATTTTTTTTTTTCAGTTAATTTATTTGTAATATGGAGCATTGCTTCTTTGTATTGACGGCAGGGGACAGGAAAAATTCAGGAGTCTTAGAATATGTTATGTTATGCTGATATTAAAAGATGATACTTTAATCTGGGCATAGATTAACCTATAATAGATAGTCAGCCCAAGCATTAAAAAACTCTCGCTTATTTTGTTAAAAAGTAGCATGGTTTTCGTCTAGTTATGGAGCTATTTCAGAGATGGCGGTTACGAATATAGCAGCATTTTTAGGATGGAAAGCGGAAGGGAGCAAACTTATCACGCACTCGCACATGTTCACTTCAAGACGCCCTCTTTCAAAAAACTGTGCAACTTCTTTTTTTTACGGTTGACTAAAAGCAGGGCGATACTTTTTTCAGTTTTCTTTTTACATAAGAGCTGGCCATCTATTTATAGGTTAATCTGTGATCTGGGCTAGTTCAACCTCGAGTGCAACAGGGTTAAAAAAATAAAAATTGAAAATTGAAAAAAGTGTTGTCTCTTTCGATTGAGCTGAAATTTTGCTCATTGAAAAAGCATGTCACTCAGACCTCAGAATCAAATTTTTAGTTCCTGAAGTTGATTTTTCAATTTTTGTTGAATTTTTGAAAATGGCAAAAATATCTAGGTACCCATTTTCAAATAAAACATTTTTTTTTTACAAAAATTGTTAATTTTGTGATAAAATTCAGAAAATCGGTTTCGTAAGTGACCCCAAAACAAAACCTAACGTCGAATAATTCGACACCACTTTTTTTCACCCACCACATAAAATTCTGCCATAATAATTAAAACCCTTACTTACACGTTCAATTCCGTAAAAAAAATAAGTCGTTCCACTATTTAACTACGCAAATAAACGATCATTTTTACCCCATAATTAGTGGGGGGGGGGGGGGATTACCGAACTGTGCTCTTTCGGACGTCTGCAATACCTCGCCTTAAATACTCTTACGTTCACATTACGTAATTAATAAGCATCTGTAAACAAACAGAATAAGTATCGCGTAAACCTGAACGCAGCAGATACCTAACTTTTCAAAAACAAAAGACATTATGTGCTCGAATTGACATCAAAAGAAATTATACTATAGGTACACTAGGTAGTACGTACCTACCACGCGACCTACACCTTACACCATGTCTGCAATACGCCAACAGAAAAGCTAAACGACCAAAAGCAAAAAACCCCAACTTTGTCAATTTTCATCGGTTAAGCGAAAAAATACGCTACAAGTTTTTAAAACATCATTTTAATTGGCTCAGTTACCGGTATAACTTTTTTATAGTATATACGTTTCCCAGCAACAACTAATAATACACAGACGAGAGAAGCTTTTTTCATGTATTTTTTACTTTTTATTACTCGTACTGACAATTTCGCGTATTCCATTCTGACTGTAATTTCTGTTTCGATATCTTTCTTTGTTTCTATTCATCAAATTAAGGGTAGATTTGTACTCGTTATCGGGTATTTTTTGCTTGAGGAAATTATCTTTTTTTTTTTTTTTAAATAATAATATATCTTAACGTAGTTACTTTATACTTTATTACTTTGTAAAGTTTTACTCGAGGTAAAAGAGCATAGATAACCTTCATCTTTGATTTACAATTTTTTTTTTTTTATTTTTTTTTTTTATTTCTTCCACTTTTATTCTATTTTCATTTTGCACTAAATTTTGATTTCGATGTTTTTATTTCATATTGACAGCTTTTTTTAAATTTTTATTTTTTCAACTGACAATTTTCTTAATTTTTTTATTTTTATTTTTTTTCGCAAATTTTTATAAATTCTTGTTTAAAATTGTATTATTTTTAAATGTTAATTTATCTGTACTTTTCATTTTGCTTTTTCAAGTTTTCTGGTATTAAATCAATTCCAATTTTTCAATTTTTTATTCATTTTAGAATGAAATTAATTTTTACTTTAATTTTATTCCTCCCAAATTTTCTGTGATTTTCAATTTTTTCTACGTTGTGTAGTTTTTTTAATTTTGTATCTTCTTCTTTGTTAATGCTACCCCTACAAATTCGGGTATCTAAATTTTATGATTTTTTTTTCATTTTCAAGCGCAAATTTGAAATTTTACATTCATTTTTTTCAATTTTCAGTACATTTTTTTATTTTTTAATCATAAATTTTTCAAGTCATCTCAAACTTTTTCAAAAATTTCATTTAATTTTTCTATGTTTTATTCATTCTTAATTCAAATTAATTTTTTCTCCAAATTTCCTCATATCATACTTAAATAGATATTTTATTATTTTTTTTTGTTCAAATTTTTGATTCTAAATTTCTTTACTAGAAATGAACAGAATCGGATTGACGTTTTTCTCTAATTTTTTGTGACTATTTTCTCAGAACTTTCTTATAAAAAATTCAATAATTTATTTTCAAAAAGATTTTTTCATTTTTTTTTTCTTTGTTGTGTTCGCACACAATGGCCTGCAATGTTTTTGCAACGCTGCTATGATGTGTTATTTTATAAGTTACATTTTTTTTTTTTAGTTTACATTTAATTTACGCTTTTATTTTAGTTTAATTTAGACGACGTCGCAAAGCGGTGGTTAGCAAAAACTAGACTGGTTGTTGTTGTGTTCGCACACAATGTCCTGCAATGTTTTTGCAACGCTGCTACGATGTGTTATTTTATTTTTTTTAGTTTACATTTAATTTACACTTTTTTTTTTCAATTTAATTTACGCTTTTATTTTAGTTTAATTTAGACGGCGTCGCAAAGCGGTGGTTAGCGAAAACTAGACTGGTTGTTGTTGTGTTCGCACACAATGTCCTGCAATGTTTTTGCAACGCTGTTACGATGTGTTATTTTTTTTTTAGTTTACATTTAATTTACGCTTTTTTTTTCAATTTAATTTACGCATTTATTTTAGTTTAATTTAGACGGCGTCGCAAAGCGGTGGTTAGCGAAAACTAGACTGGTTGTTGTTGTGTTCGCACACAATGACCTGCAATGTTTTTGCAACGCTGCTACGATGTGTTATTTTATAAGTTACATTTTTTTTTTTAGTTTACATTTAATTTACGCTTTTATTTTAGTAATTTTTTTCAAATTTTCTCATTGAAATCAATTTTTAAAATTCATTAATTTTTCAAAATTGTTTTCTTGGTCATTTTCAAAAAAAATAATTCTTTCAATTCTAAATCCAACATAAATTCCTGGAAAAATGGTTTTATATGGCTAGTTCTTATGTGAAAAAAAATCTTGCCCTGCTTTTAGTCAATCGTAAAAACAAGAAGTTGTACAGTTTTGTGAAAGAGGGCATCTTAAAGTGAACATGCGCGTGTGCGTGATAAGTCCGTGTCTTTCCTCTTTTCATATCCAAAAGATGCTGCTACATAACCGCTATCTCTGAAATAGCTCCATAACTAGACGAAAAACCAGCTCCTTTTTAACAAAATAAGCGAGCAGCCCATGCATTAAAAATTTTAATGCATGGGCTGGCTATCTACGAGTATTTATTTATAGGTTAATTCGATGGTTTTATCAATAATTTTTGAAAACGAAATTAATGTTTCGCAAATGAATTTTATTTATGCAAATTACAAAAAAATATATAAATAACGTCTTGAAAAAAAAATTGTGAAATTTTTTTTATTCGATTTAGATACTTATGAATAACTTTTGTGAATGAAATTACAATAAAATTTTGATGAAAATAATTTTGCAAGAAGAAGTTTTAACAAATTTTTTTAAAACTTGAAAAATAGACTTGAATGAAATTGAAAGAAATTAGGAATTCTGTTGCTGTCACTAGTTTCATGGATAATATTCATGTTTGGTCGTATAATCCGTGAACACAATAAATACTAACTTATAATATTAATGAACAAATATGCTGAAGACGCGACGAGTCAAGCTTGTTTAATGTGTACCTTCATTCATTCTTTATACCTACAATATGAAACATTTATTTATTTTTGTTTTAAGTATTCATGACATTTCATCGGGTTGATTATGATAATGACCTCATGTCACATTCACTCTCGAGTGGAAAAAAGGGAATCGGTTGTAAGAATGGAATACACACCTAGCTACATTTATAGGCTGAAATGATATATTTTATATTTCTATCGCCTACGCGTGGTTTTTTAATATATTCTTGTCAACATTGTAGCGCAGGATTATGGCTTAAATTAGGGAAAAAACGCTCCTCGTAGCCTAGCGGTATTAATAATTTATGGTATATACTCGTGTCAAATATTTTATCTTCGTTATAAGGCTAATCAAGTATTATATTTGTGTTGCGTGACTTTTGTTAACTAGTTAATGAGCGAGGATTTAACTCGGTGTTGATTTTTTTATTTTCTTTACAGAATTTCGATTGCCACAACCATGTTCGTGTGATTCAACCTATGGGAGATGGTTCGAGACTGTACGTTTGCGGTACAAATGCTCATAATCCGAAAGATTGGGTCGTCTACGTGAGTTTGAAGAATTCAAAATGAAGTAAATAGAAAATTACGTTCGGTTGACTTATGATTTTTTTTTATTCTTCCAGAGCAACTTGACACATTTACCAAGACACGAACACGTACCAGGAATCGGATCCGGTGTTGCGAAATGTCCTTACGATCCGAACGACAATGCTACCGCGATTTGGGTAGAAAAAGGCAACCCCGGAGAATTGCCCGCTCTGTACAGTGGCACCATTGCTGAATTCACAAAGGCCGATACAGTAATATTTCGAACCGATTTGCATAACTCGACCACCGGCAGGACTGCATTCTCTTACAAGAGGACTCTGAAATACGACTCGAAATGGCTGGACAGTAAGTATCGTAGAATTACTCGTGTCTCGCGATGATTTCCGAATTAATCGCACGTCTTTGGGATGTCTAAGGGGAGTAAGGCAGGGATGAAAAATGCGGCGGAATTTTTAATTACCGATAATTGTTCGCCATAAATTAAAATTCCTAAGAGATGGTAGTAATTTTAAACGAACCGTGAAGATGTACAGCATTATTTCCCTTTTTCCGAGCAGAGCATCGTTTCGACGACGAATGTTTACGTGCAACGATGAGCGCGCGAGAGAGCGAAAGGATGAATTCTAATTATTTTTAAAACGAGCAGCGGAGTCGGGAGTTGCGATAACGTTTATAAGTATGGCCTTTTAATTATTATTTGAGGCGAAGATCACGAAGCTTGGTGCGTGATTCGATTGGTTGCGTGTTTTGTAAGAGGTGTGGTAAGTGGTGGTGAAGGGGAGGTGTTGAATATTACTGAAGTGTTGAAGATATGACTATCTGAAGAAGAATAGGGTTCAAATTGCAAAATTAGTTCAATTTTTTTTTTTAAATAGGCAAATGTAAAAATTTTTTTAAATAATGCAATTCCATATAACATTGTACAGAGTCTCAAATATTGCGTTATTTTGTACAATTTTGCATTTTAAAAAGTATATGTGAGAAATGACATAATTATAATAGATACCTAATTATAGTTTCTTACAAATTATGAAAAATCTTACAATTTTTTAATTTCGTGCAAATGGAAAAAGTTATCAAATGATAAGGTTATGGAATTTCTTTGGTAAAGTTTGAAAAAGTGCGCAGTTTCTCACTTTTGCTCTAATTTTGAAAAATTGTGCTATCACACAGATTCTGAAAAATAATACAGGTTCTTAATTTTGGGCAAATTCTAAAAAATTGTATCATTTTGTGTGAACTATGCAACAAAAAAATTGGTGCAAATTGGCATGGAATTTCTCACAGGTACTTTTTTTTCACAAATTCTGAAAAATTGTGCAATTTTTCAATTTTGTGCAAAGTCTTGAAAATTATCTATGCTATTTTGTGATTTTGTTCATATTGTGGGAAAAAATCATGAACTAACAGGAAATTTGTTAAAAGTTTTGAAAATTCACACAGTTTCTCAATCCGTGAATTTTTTTAAAATGTGCAATAAGTAGTTCACCAATTTTGCACAAAATCAAAATAATAATGCATTCACTCCATTTTGCGCAAATTCTAAAAAATTGTGCTATTTTGTGCGAATTGTGAATTGAGGAAAAGAAAGAGGAAAGAATACGGCGATGCAAAAAATTCAAATTTTTCCATTCTAAATATTTAAAAATGAATATCATTCTAAAAAATTTCAAATTTATCACATTTTCAAAATTTCAATTTTTTTACATTATTTTTAAAATTTCATATTTTTCATTCTAAAAAATTTCAAATTTCTTTGTTCTAAAAAATTCTAAATTTTTTCATTTCAAAAAAGTTCAAATTTTTCATTCTAATTTTTTTTTCTAGAGAAATTCCTAATTTTTTATTCTATAAAAATGTCAAATTTTTTCATTCCAAGAATTATCAATTTTTTTTTTCATTTTCAAAATTTTAATTTTTTTTTATTTTGAAAGTTTTCAAATTCTTCATTTTAAAAAACTCTGAAATTTTTCATTATAAAAAATCCAAATTTTTCATTATAAAAAATCCAAATTTTTCTATTCTAAAAAATTTCAAATTTTTTCATTATGAAAAATTTCAAATTTTTTCATTCTGAAAAATTCCAATTTTTTTCATTTTAAGAATTCATTTTGTTTAAAAGTTCTGACTTTTTTCCATCAGAGAAATTTCTTATTTTGTCATTCTAAAAAATGCAAATTTTCCATTCTAAAAAATTTCAAATTTTTCCATTCTGAAAAACTAAAAACTTTCAAATTTGTTCATTTCAGAAAAATTCGAATTTTTCATACTAACAATTTTAAATTTTTCTTTCTGGAGAGATTTTCAATTTTTCATTCTAAAAAATTCTTAATTTTTTCAATTCATTCTAAAGAAGGAATTTATTTCTTCATTCTAAAAAAAATCCTCATTTTTTCATTCTGAAAAAATTTCAAATTTAAATTTTTTGTTTATTTTGAAAATTTCAAACTTTTTAAATTCTGAAAATTTCAAATTTCTTCATTCTGGAAACTTTCAAATTTCTTCATTCTGAATAATTCCAAATTTTTCTTTCCAAAAATTCTAATTTTTTCCATCTAGAGATATTTCTCATTTTTTCATTCGGAAAAATTCCAAACTTTTTTCATTCTATAATATTTTTAAATAATTTTTTCCATTCAGCAAAATTTTATTTTTTTTCATTCTGAAATATTTCCATTTTTTTCATTGTCAAAATTCCAAATTTTTCATTTTGTTTCATTTTAAATTTTTCAAATTTTTCATTCTAAATAATTATAAATTTTTTCATTCATGCATCGGAACACGGTTACTTTTTAGTAACTTGGTTACTTTTTTAAAGGCAAGGTTACTTTAGTTACTTTTGGGCTCATTTTGGTTACTATGGTTACTTTTGGACTCATTTTGGTTACTATTTCGTCAAAAATCTGACGAACAGCTGCCATTAAAATTCAAAATTTCTTTAAAAACGTTTTGAAAGTTTTTTTCAGAGATTTTGCTTCCAAAAAATTTGAAATATTTTATTTAAAAATGAATTAAGTAAGGTCAGTTGGGGTATCTGGGCCATTCTCTTCCTAATCCCCTCCAAAATCGTCTTGACGTAAATGGTTGGTTGCATGGTAACACTGACATCGTAAGCCCACCATAACAATTATCATTCGGTTCCTAGCTCCCCTTGAGGAGGCCTCAGTAATTTGAGTAACATGACATGGCCCAGTTACCCCCAACAACTGTGGCCCAGTTACCCCAAAACTCAGATTTGAGTGGGGGTAAGTGAATTACACATCTTGAATCTTCCTTAATAAAAAAAAAATTTGGTGGCCCAGTTACCCCATTTTTCGGGGTAACTGGGCCACCATTCTTTGTGTAGAGTGAGGTGTTCCTCAGCTCAGGTATGTGCTTCACCCTCAAAATCAAAAAAGTGAGCGTACCTCTATGACACCCCTCTACACGTCCCATTTGAAGATTTAAGGTTATTCTTCACTAGTGAGGCATTTTTGAATAAAGATTTTTTAGAGTTGTAAAAACGTGGCCCAGTTACCCCAACTGACCTTAATTGAACAATTTATTGAATCTTCTTTTAAAATTGAGATTTTTTCTGCTCGAACTTCAGGAATATTTATTTTGTACTTATGTATTGAAATTCAAGGTAGAAAAATGTTTGCTCCTAAAAAAATTGAGGCATTTTTCAAGTCAGTATGAAAAATTGTGATTTTTTTTCTTGAAGAATTAAGATTTATTCTTGTCTAAAAATGAGCCACATTTCTTGAAAAAAAAAATGTAAGTAGATAAGCCGTATTTTTTTGAAAAAATTGAGAAATTCTTTTCTCGACAAATAAACGATTTTTTCTCAAAATTTCTTTTCAAAAAAAGTAGAAGCCGTCGAAGAATAAAACCGATTTCTCCTCATTAAAAACTTTTTTTTTAAATGAGAATACCTAGTAATTTTTTCAATTAAAAAAAAAATGTGTTCGAAGTATTTGAAAATTATGTTAGAAAAATAGAGAACTCCTCAAAAATGAAACATAAAATCGTTTCAACTCGTGAACTTAAAATGCTTCAAAAATTTGATATTTCTCAAATGAGCAAAACTTTCCTTTTAAAAATTTTGAAAAGTTGTGAATTTCACATGTTGAAAAATTGTTTTTTTGTGGTGAATGAAGACTTTTCAAAAATTAAAATTTTTTTGTATCTACTCATTTTTCAATAAGCCAATCAAAAAATTGATTTTTTTAGACTTTAAATTCTTAGGCATTACAATTTTTACAAATTGGAAATTTTTTATTTGAATAAACATGAATTTTAGGAACGGCTATTTTTAAAAAATTAAATATAAATTGTTTAAAAATCAAAAAATTGAGAATTTTAAGTTTAATTTTTTGAAATCCAGAACTTTTTAGAAATTACAAATTGTTAATAAATTTACATTTATAGAAATTAAAAATTGTTTGAAAAATAAAAAAAATCGAAAAAAAAAAAAAATTTAAAAATTAAAAAAAGGACAGTATTGTTTGTAATTTAAAATTTTTCTAAAATTCACGTTTTTTGAAATCAACAATTATTTGAAAACTGAAAACTATTTCAAAACAAATAAGAGTTCAAAAACTTAAAAAAGTTAATATCAAGTATTTTCAAGAAAAAAAATTTTTTTTTTTTGAATTTTCAATATTGAGTTCAAAAAAAATTAAGATTTGATAGGAACTCAAAAATTATTTATTGTGAGCTTCTCAAGAATTGAAATTTCCTATGATATAAAAATTGAGCACCTATTAAGCCAACTATTCTATTAAAATTCGTCATAATTATAGAAAAAGAAAAAATGCATGAATTATTATTTTTGAATTGAAAATTTTGATTTTTTCAAAATTTTTGCCATTGATTTCAAGAGTTGTGAAACGTCAAATTTAGCGAAAATATGAGAAAAACGGTGGCGAGGGGAGGGGAGGGAGTTATGAGTCATTATATTCAAGTGGAAATGGAAAATTTTTGGTTACTTTTTTCCATAATTTTGGTTACTTTTTTTGAAATTTCAGGTTACTAAAGTTACTTTTATTTTTTCAAATTTCGCTCCGATGCATGCATTCTGAAAATTTTCAATTTTTTTCATTCCAAAAATTTTAAAAATTCCAATTTTGTATTGGAAAAATATGATAAAATCTTTTATTCCAAAAATTGATTTCTTTTTTAGGTACCTACTTAAAAAATTGAAATAAAACTTGTTCCAAATTTTTTTGTTGAAATAAGTTTCAGAAAATTTGATAATTTTTTCATCATTCATTTTCTATTAGTTTCAGATAAATCTGAAGTAGTTCACTGTGTACTTTTTTTCATTGCTTTCTGTTGGTTCAGCCATATTTATGAAATTTTGAACTAAGAAGTTTCTTGCTTCTTTTTTGCAAAGTAGCATCCGATCTTCTTTCGCCTCAATTAACTCTGATAATCGAGGTTCTACTGTAGTTGTTTTGGATTTGAAACCTTGAGCGAATACAGAGTAAAAGAACAATTAACATGGAATTTGTATCATTGGCAATTTCAAAAGGTTTTATTAATTTCAGAGCGTTCGTTTCAAAACTTTGATCAACTCTTATATGTGCTTCCTCCTGTTCTTTCTATGTATCTCTTCTATGTCTAAAGAGTCTAAGAATGAAACTTCTATTTTTCTATTGACTTTCATATCGAGTGAAAATTGAAAGGGTCAGTTATCATATTCCAAGCAGAGAAAAGTTCTTCACAGAAGTCACGCTCGTTGAAAAACGATCTCATCCCACCACTCGAGTTTTTCGATTATAGAAAAAAAGATAAACAAAAATGGTTTTCCATTTGTGTGACGAAATTTTTAGCTATATACGTAATATGAGTTATACGTGTATAGGTAGGTATACTTCGTTTCAAAGTATATCGTGTTTTTATTCCGAGGGGGAACTCGAGTGGTGAAATTTCGCACATTCATAAGTGGCAGCTTATTGAAGAAATCACGCCTGGAGAATACTTAGCGTCGCCCATATGCGTAAATCTATATCACCAAGCACGTACCGCGCTCCTTTGCCGCGTCTTAATGAAAACCAACGAACCGCGCTGTACAAAAACTTCGCCCGAATTAACAAGCCGACAAAAGGAAAAACTCTTCTAATGCAAATAGAATATCGGGAGATGCAAAATGGTATTTTTTTAAGTCGAGCCAGGCTACGACCGAGATGGCAAATTCCGATGGCGACCGGAGCGGGCCCCTGTACATCTATTCAGATTGTTCATAAGGTGTAAACGAGAACGCGCGCGCCTTGTCGAGTGGTAGAAATAGAAATTTGCTTCTCTTCGTCAGCTTCCACGCTACGTATATACGTAGAAACTCCTATGTACAAGTCGAAATACGAGTACACGAGCCCGAGCAAGGACCGAAAACAGGCCGAGAGAAAGACAAAGAGGGCACGATGAAGGAAAGGGAAACGTTGACAAATTCATTCTGCTTTGTTGCTTGTTTTAGTCGCGCTGCTTTGCGCATCGTCCCCCTTTCACTTTTAAACTGTTAAAACTTCTAACAAATCGTTGCTTTTTTGTTATATGCGAAAAATAAATTTTCTCGCCCGCGTTTCGTTTCGTTTGCCAAAAGAATCCGGAAAGAGTAAAATTTAATAAACTTTCACAACTCGAGACCAATTTCGAAGAGAAGAAGGGCGAAGTTAATAAAATATTTTCACGAATAAAGAAGATTTCTTGAATAATTCAAAAAAAAGTCAAAGAAAAGAATAAAACGTAAAGAAAAAAAACACCGTCATGTACATACCAAACAAACACCCTCCTCCTGGCGCACAACACACCACACACCAATGCGTTTAAAAAATATACGCGAATAAGTAATTCGAACTTTTCTTTTGAATTTTATCTCGTCCAAATATACTCGCAACGAATGTAATTTGTAATTCGAATATTTTTCGATGGTACTTTTGTTTTATTATAAATTACGTAAACTCAAAAAAAGAACGAAAAAAAGTTACCAAGTCGCGAGAAAACGACAACGACGAAACGCTTAATTGCCTACGAAGCTAAAAAAATATCGTCGAGAATTTTTTTTCCGCGGCAGCATTCGCTGACGAGAAATGTTTTTCGATTATTATCGGTAAAAGTTTTTTAATTTTGTTTTTCTCCCACTTCACCAAAAAATAACAGTCTTCGAAACACACTCAAATGTATCGAGAGTGAAGCAAAAGAGAAAAAAAAAATGCTAGCTCACTCGTTCGAAATTCCAAGCTCTTATTGAGTCGTAAAAATATTTAGAATAACAACTGTCATCACTTGAAAATGACCCAAATTCAGGCAGCTTTTCCGCGAACTTCGCATAAGTTAACTTACACAGAGCAAAGGGGGTTTGTATTGTATCTTCAACAAAAGGTAACCATTCTTTTTACTGACCAGTACTGGCAAGACTTCAGACTTACGTGGGCAATATTCCAATTTTTTATACAAAGAGAATTACATTTTTCACAGATATTCACTGATATGAAGAACCCTCATTATGTGTTTTATTGTACAATTTTTTGGCCAGGTTTCGACCTGGGCTTTGAAAAGGATTTTTTTTTTGTGCTTTATGTAAAGAGCAGAAGGTTGCTTTCTTTTTGAGAATTGAAAATTTATCAAAAATTCTTCGTATGGGTTGAATTTATACAGTGTGTTGTGGCCTTGGTTCAACGCCTTCCATTTCAAAAGTGGCCACCAGAAGGACTTTGACGATATTTGATTTGCCTACATTCTTTGATTTTAATATACAAATATACAAATATACAAAGGATGAAAAAAATTTCGATACTGATTTCATGCATCGGAACACGGTTACTTTTTAGTAACTTGGTTACTTTTTTAAAGGCAAGGTTACTTTAGTTACTTTTGGGCTCATTTTGGTTACTATGGTTACTTTTGGACTCATTTTGGTTACTATTTCGTCAAAAATCTGACGAACAGCTGCCATTAAAATTTAAAATTTCTTTAAAAACGTTTTGAAAGTTTTTTTCAGAGATTTTGCTTCCAAAAAATTTGAAATATTTTATTTAAAAATGAATTAAGTAAGGTCAGTTGGGGTAACTGGGCCATTCTCTTCCTAATCCCCTCCAAAATCGTCTTGACGTAAATGGTTGGTTGCATGGTAACACTGACATCGTAAGCCCACCATAACAATTATCATTCGGTTCCTAGCTCCCCTTGAGGAGGCCTCAGTAATTTGAGTAACATGACATGGCCCAGTTACCCCAAAACTCAGATTTGAGTGGGGGTAAGTGAATTACACATCTTGAATCTTCCTTAATAAAAAAAAAATTTGGTGGCCCAGTTACCCCATTTTTCGGGGTAACTGGGCCACCATTCTTTGTGTAGAGTGAGGTGTTCCTCAGCTCAGGTATGTGCTTCACCCTCAAAATCAAAAAAGTGAGCGTACCTCTATGACACCCCTCTACACGTCCCATTTGAAGATTTAAGGTTATTCTTCACTAGTGAGGCATTTTTGAATAAAGATTTTTTAGAGTTGTAAAAACGTGGCCCAGTTACCCCAACTGACCTTAATTGAACAATTTATTGAATCTCCTTTTAAAATTGAGATTTTTTCTGCTCGAACTTCAGGAATATTTATTTTGTACTTATGTATTTAAATTCAAGGTAGAAAAATGTTTGCTCCTAAAAAAATTGAAAGTTCTTTTATAGGCATTTTTCAAGTCAGTATGAAAAATTGTGATTTTTTTTCTTGAAGAATTAAGATTTATTCTTGTCTAAAAATGAGCCACATTTCTTGAAAAAAAAAAATGTAAGTAGATAAGCCGTATTTTTTTGAAAAAATTGAGAAATTCTTTTCTCGACAAATAAACGATTTTTTCTCAAAATTTCTTTTCAAAAAAAGTAGAGGCCGTCGAAGAATAAAACCGATTTATACCTAGTAATTTTTTCAATTAAAAAAAAATGTGTTCGAAGTATTTGAAAATTATGTTAGAAAAATAGAGAACTCCTCAAAAATGAAACATAAAATCGTTTCAACTCGTGAACTTAAAATGCTTCAAAAATTTGATATTTCTCAAATGAGCAAAACTTTCCTTTTAAAAATTTTGAAAAGTTGTGAATTTCACATGTTGAAAAATTGTTTTTTTGTGGAGAATGAAGACTTTTTAAAAATTAAATTTTTTTTGTATCTACTCATTTTGCAATAAGCCAATCAAAAAATTGATTTTTTTAGACTTTAAATTCTTAGGCATTACAATTTTTATAAATTGGAAATTTTTTATTTGAATAAACATGAATTTTAGGAACGGCTATTTTTAAAAAATTAAATATAAATTGTTTAAAAATCAAAAAATTGAGAATTTTAAGTTTAATTTTTTGAAATCCAGAACTTTTTAGAAATTACAAATTGTTAATAAATATTTTAAATTTATAGAAATTAAAAATTGTTTGAAAAATAAAAAAAATCGAAAAAAAAATAAAATTAAAAAATTAAAAAAAGGACAGTATTGTTTGTAATTTAAAATTTTTCTAAAATTCACGTTTTTTGAAATCAACAATTATTTGAAAACTGAAAACTATTTCAAAACAAATAAGAGTTCAAAAACTTAAAAAAGTTGATATCAAGTATTTTCAAGAAAAAAAACATTTTTTTTTTGAATTTTCAATATTGAGTTCAAAAAAAATTAAGATTTGATAGGAACTCAAAAATTATTTATTGTGAGCTTCTCAAGAATTGAAATTTCCTATGATATAAAAATTGAGCACCTATTAAGCCAACTATTCTATTAAAATTCGTCATAATTATAGAAAAAGAAAAAATGCATGAATTATTATTTTTGAATTGAAAATTTTGATTTTTTCAAAATTTTTACCATTGATTTCAAGAGTTGTGAAACGTCAAATTTAGCGAAAATATGAGAAAAACGGTGACGCGGGGAGGGGAGGGGGTTATGAGTCATTATATTCAAGTGGAAATGGAAAATTTTTGGTTACTTTTTTCCATAATTTTGGTTATTTTTTTTGAAATTTCAGGTTACTAAAGTTACTTTTATTTTTTCAAATTTTTAGAGTTGAAGATTTTTGAATTTTGTATGTAACGAAGTTTTTGAAATTCAAAATATATTTTTTTATTTCATTGAAAAAAATTTTCATTTGATTTGATTTGATTTTGTTAATCGACAAGTTTTTCAATTTTATACAAGCACCTAAATTTTTCAAAATTTTGATCAAACAGAAATCGATACCATTTATGATTATAATCACTATTTTTCAAAATTCACACAAAGTTTAAAGAAGTGCACTATTTTCCAAAATTTTTGTGAAATTCCATCTTGTATTACTTTGCACTTGAAAAATTGACACATAAAAATTTTTCGGAAATTTTGCAAAATTAAGGAATTGTGCAATTTTTTTAATTTTTTGAAAAATAAGCAAACAGCACAATTTTCCAAAATTTATGGGAAATTGCCCGCCAATTGGTAAGTTATATTTCTTAATTTGCACCAAATTACAAAATTATGCAATTTTCCGGAATTTGCGTAAAATTAAGGAATATTGCACAATTTTTAAAAATTGGTGAGAAATTTAGGATATTTGTAATTTTCCAAAATTTGTGAATGATTCTCTGCCACTTGACATCTTCTTTAAAAACTTGTAAAAAATTTCAAATCAACACATTTTTTTTTAGAATTTGCACTAAATTGAAGAATTTTATAATTTTTAGAATTTCGACAAAATCAGGAAAGTGCACCATTTTCCAAAACTAGTGAAAGATTTCATGTCAATTTGCATCCTTTTTTATTTTTATTTTTTTATTTGCACCAAATTCTAATTTTTTAGAATTTACTCAAAATTAGAAAAGAGAGCGCAATTTTCAAAAATTAGTAAAAAAATGCTGTCAATCTGCACATCTCCCCTAAAATAATACAATTTCAGGGTGTCTACAGGTCATGAAAATCATAAAAAAAGTCATGAAATTTGAAAATGGGTCATGAAATTCATGAAAAAGTCATGAATTTTTACTCTTCGAACTCATGAATTTTTGATAATATTACCCAGCAAAATTAAAAACGAATTTTTTGGGTTAAAAATTTTAAAAAATTATTGTTTTCGAATAAAAAAAATTAGAAATCTCAAATATTCTGGAGTAGAAATTTTTCCAAAGCAGGAAATTTCAGTTTTTTTTGTGATAAAAAATATCCAAAATCTTTTTTTTTCTTTTTTTTTTTGGTAAAAAAAAAAATGTTACCTATAAAGTTTTCTAATGTGAAGATATTTTTTAAAATTTCTGTGGAAAAGTTTCTTAATTTTTTCTTTGTGAAGAAAAAAATTCGTTTCATTTTCGAAAATAAACTGAGATTTTTTTCGAACAATAATTTTAAAAATTCTTCTGAAATAAAAAAAAATCTCAATTTTTGGGGATCTCTTTTTTTTTTTTTGATCGTAAAGTAAACACCTAAATAAAATATTTTTAAAACTCATCTAGGACAAAAAAAAAAGAAAAAAGGGTTTTCTGTTGAAAAAGTTGTTAAAAGTTTTTTCGGGAGTATTTTTTGCGTGAAAATTTTTCGTTTCATTTTCAGGGAAAAATCATTCTCACATTACAATATGAAAACAAGTTCAAGAATCCATCTTTTAGGGAAGAAATCGAATTACACCTTTGAAAATTCCAAGTATTCATTCAACTTTTTTTTAAAATTGTATAAATTTTTTTGGTTACAAAAAAAGGGGGTCTTGGAGGGCATAGGCATAACTTGGAGGGTTCAAGAAGCATTCGCTCCTTCCCACCCTGAAAACGTTGAATTATTAACTTTATATTCAAAATTGGAAGGAAGGAAGGAAGGGAGGGAGGGGCCCAATCGAAATTTTTGTAATAACTAAAAGTATTTGTAAAACTTCAACCTACAACTTTTATTTGAAAATTTTGATAGATTCACAAATCGGACAAAATAACACAATTTTCTAAAATTAGCGCAAAATTTAGAGATTGTATAATTGTTTTAATTTTGTGCAAAATTGAGGAACTATTGCATATTTTTTTTAGAATTTGCAAAAAATTAAAGAATTGCACAATTTTCTGGAATTCGTCATTTTTGTGACATTTTTGACAGTTTTTTTTATTTTAAGAAATAAAAGAAAATTAATGTTTCATAATTATAAAAAAAATTTATTCATTTATTTTTTGTTTCAAAAATCGTATTTAAAATACGTAGAAATCGATTTCTAACAATAATATTAGGTAGGTATCAAATTAAAAAATAATAATCATCCAATATGTATATTAACTAAAACTTAAACTTGAATATTCATTTAAAATTAATTTTTAATGAAATCGGTTTTTAAATGTTTGACATTTTCTTATATTTTTAAGAAATAAAATACAATTTTTTTTTTCAAGAGAAATTTTGATGAGGGAATTTTTTAGGCTCTTTTTTTTTAGACATCATTGGGTGAGAGTTGAATGTGAAGCAGCAAATGTTATGACTTTTCTGACACTATTGAGAAATTCGGAACTTCCCTCCCCCAAAAAAATCCAGGCTGGGTGAGAACCAACCCCCTTTCCCCACCTTCGTCTAAAAAACCATAGAGAGCTCCATAAAATATTACGAACTACCAAGACACCTCTTTTCGACACCGTCATTGCAATATTCTTTGCAAAGAAACTCGCTCGCATAAAAACTCATCTACGCATTTTCCACGCCACTTATTACGCTAACGAGGGTAAAATGACATTATGAAAATGGCACCAAACGATGCCATTTAAGAGACCAATCTTATAATTTGGCAGTACCTCGCATTTCATCGCTACAAGTCCACCTTTTACCATACAAATCGCAACCAACTGTTGCTCGTGCATTGTTGCTGGTAAAATTCATCCCTTTTATTTTACCTCGTTAATTATCCATCGCCCATTATACCTATCTATAGTCTATACGTATTGTCCGGCGGTATACTACACGGCCATCGCTTGGGAATAGAGTCTTCGCAGCCGAGCACAATGCAATCCATCGAAAGAACCTAGCAATGGTGCTTCGCCCTTAGGAACTGCGCGAAGATAAACGTAATGCAATAATGTGTATCGCACGGAAGCTAGAATTTTGTAAAAGGCCAACAACGTCCTGGTAATACCTACCTACGTGTAGTGTACGTATAAAAAGAAAAACCCAAACTGACACGTCGTGCGTGATGCTGCTATTCTCAAGACAATAAAAGTTGAAATGAAAAAACCGTGTCCTCTTTATACGTATACGATATTATGGTAGGTATGACGTTTTAAGCCGCATCTGCCACTACTACCAATGCAGCCACTGTCATTCTCATTGCTGTTTATAGACAGTCAAGAGGAAGACGGAAATCTTCGTGCTAGCAAATCCGTACCCAAAGTTGTCTCGTCCATGTAGAGCGCGCTGCTTGCAAACTCTCCCGGGTACTTCATGCGTTTTATACGCGTTTATATGGGGAAGGATTTGAAAAACACGTAATTTTTCATTTTTTAGGGGTTTAATTTTTTTTTGAGATTTTTTTTCTTCAAATATATTTTTAATGCAATGTATACTAGCATTTACAGCAGAAAACTCATTAAATATGATTAATTTGTTCATCTATATCCGTATTAAACAGTACAATACTACATAGGTAGGTACTTGATATTCAAAATTAGAGATGAAGGACATGTCCCAACCTTAATTATTGTGATGACCAAAATTATTCCTACGACTTCAAGCAACAACTTTTGTTTGAAAAGTTTTTTAATTGGACCCTTCCCTCCACCAATTTTTATTTTTAATGGCATATAATAAAGTATCCAAGTCATGTCTATTATCAAAATTGGAGGAGAAGGAAGGGTCTAATCCAAAATTTTATAATAACCAAAATTATTCCTAGGACTTCAAGCAACAACTTTTGTTTGAAAAGTTTTTTAATTGGACCCTTCCCTCCGCCAATTTTTATTTTTAATAGCATAATATTATAGATAACTAGCAGGGTTCGGATTTTCATGCTCAAGCATGTTTTTTTGTTTAATACTAGATCGAGAATTTTCAAGTTATCTTTACGTTTCAGAAAATTCTAAGTAAAATAAACCCAACTTGTTTTTGCATGTTTGAGCATATTTCACCTTTCAGCGCATATAAAAGCATATTTTGGGTATTTTTAGGGAATATTTTAGGTTTTTCGAGAATATTTCACAATTTTCGAGTTTTTTCGAGCATATTTTGACAAATTTGCAATTTCTCACCTAAAAATTTAGCAAAACTGATACCGCTATTTTTTTTTCACCCGAATGTGCAACACTGGTGGTACTTTTTTGCATATGCCGACTTGGCGAGTCGATTTAATTTTCAAACTTACCTACTTATTTTGATAAAATACAATTTCGTTATTTTCTCTGATTTAATTAGAATCAGTAGAATTACCAAATTAGAATTAGAATTAGAACGTTTTTTGCTTTTGAGTAAAAATAAAATTAATTTTTCGTTCTTTTTTGTGTAATTTATGAATATGTGTTCTAAATACGTCCAATTATGAATCAAAATCATGTAGCTGGCGTTTTCCTCTTTAAATTGACACCCATATCGTTCGAGAATATTTTTAGGTTCTTCGCGCATATTTCGTGTTTTTTAAGGGAATTTTTATGCGCATATTTCCCGTTTTTTCGAGAAAGAATGTCCGAACCCTGATAATTAGTATGCATAATTATATAATATTTGATATTATTAAAATTGGAGGGGAAGGAAGGGTCTAATCGAAAATTTTATAACAAAAATTATTTTCAAGACCTTAATCTACAACTTTCGCTTTGAAAAAATTTCAATTGGACCCACCCTGTCTCCCACCACCAATTTTTAATTTGTATCTTCAGTGTGTTGTGCAAAATCAGTGGGGAGGGAGAGCGGGAGAGGTGCAATTGAAAATATTTTCAACCAAAATTTATACGTTGAAGTCCTAGGAATAATTTTGGTCAATATAAAATTTTCGATTAGACCCTTCCTTGCCCTCCAATTTTGATAATAGACATGACCTTGGATACTTTATATGCTATTTAAAAAAAAATAGGCAAAGGAAAGGGTCCAATTAAAAAACTTTTCAAACAAAAGTTGTTGCTTGAAGTGCTAGGAATAATTTTGGTCGAAATAAAATTTTCGATTAGACCCTTCCTTCCCCTCCAATTTTGATAATAGACATGACCTTGGATACTTTATATGCTATTTAAAAAAAAAATAGGCGAAGGAAAGGGTCCAATTAAAAAACTTTTCAAACAAAAGTTGTTGCTTGAAGTCCTAGGAATAATTTTGGTTATTATAAAATTTTAGATTAGACCCTTCTTTCCCCTCCAATTTTGATAATATACATGACTTGGATACTTTATTATATGCTCTTAAAAATAAAAATGGGTGGAGGGAAGGGTCCAATTAAATAACTTTTCAAACAAAAGTTGTTGCTTGAAGTCGTAGAAATAATTTTGGTTATCACAATAATTCCGATAGGATACGTCCTTCATCTCTAATTTTGAATATCAAGTACCTACCTATGTAGTATTGTACTGTTTAATACGGATATAGATGAACAAATTAATCATATTTAATTAGTTTTCTGCTGTAAATGCTAGTATACATTGCATTAAAAATATATTTGAAGAAAAAAAATCTCAAAAAAAAATTAAACCCCTAAAAAATGAAAAATTACGTGTTTTTCAAATCCTTCCCCATATAAACGCGTATAAAACGCATGAAGTACCCGGGAGAGTTTGCAAGCAGCGCGCTCTACATGGACGAGACAACTTTGGGTACGGAAATCAGTTATTTCTCCCATATAAGATTTCCGTCTTCCTCTTGACTGTCTATATTGCTGTTGAACGCCCTCGTTCTTGTAGTCCCTCGGATCAGTGTAGAGTGAGTAGGTACAAGTCGATTTTACAACGTGTAGGTACATTACATTGTACACTTACAGTGAACGTTAATTTTTTAAAACGTGTCCTGGCCCGAGTAGAGGGTAAAGTACCTCTTTTTTTGGTGCTTACAAATAATTTATTAGATTGTGAAATGAAGACGTTGCGTTGTCAGATGATCCAATTATAGCGTAAAGGAAGATTTTACAAGTCATCTCGCGATTTCTAAGTATTTTCTACATAGGCCCACTCAAAAGATTTCACAACAAAACAGCACAAATTCGAAAATTATTAATTTTTTTCTCGATAATTTGCTCTAAATAAAATTTGTAAAAGTTGTGAACAAATAAAAAAAAATTTGAATTGATAAAATTTCAAAAAATCATCTTAGAAAAAATTTTTATGATGTTTTTGTTTAGACAAAAATTCAAAAAAAAAATGTAGGTATCTAATAAAACAAAATTTAAAAAAATGGTGATAAAAAGAATTCAAAAATTTCATATTTTAAGAAATTTGAATAAATTTGGAATGAAATTTGAAAAACTTCGTACTTGAGTATAATTAAGTTGGAACAAAATTTCTAAAAAAAAAAAGTTTTACAACCAAATAAGAATTTTCTCTCAAACAATAAATTAAAAAAAAAAAAAAGATACCTAGTGCATTCAAATGAATTTTTTTTAAATTGTAGTAAAATGAAAGTCTGCTCAATCAAACAATAATTGAAAAAAAAATTCGAACGAATTCTTTTTTGAATGAAATTTGAAGAAAAATTATATTTTGAGAAAAGTTTGAAAATGAAAATAAAAAAATCAATTTTCAAAAAATGTTATTTTTATACCGAAATTTGAAACATTTCTATTTTACAAAATTTGAATGAATTTGGTATTGGATAAAATTTGAAATTTTTTGTTTGAGCAAAACTTTTTCAAAATTTTAATAGAAATTGACAAAATTTACTCGATGAAAATTTGAAAAAAAATTAAAAACCAATTCGTAAAATTTGGTGAAAATTTAAATATGAAAAATTTTTCACCTTTAATGAAAATTTAAAATTTGATATTTTTCAAATTCATTTAAAAATATTGAAAATAATAGTAATTTTTTTACATGGGCGAATTTTCAAAATTTGGAAAAAATCAAAATCAGATAATTTTTAAAATTCTAAAAAAAATGTGAACATTTTTCATTTTGAATAATTCCTGTTAAAGATTTTTCATTTTTTACAACTCGAAAATCTTGAAAATTCATGTTTTGCTGGAGGCTCTAGATTGCTTCGAAAACGGTTACAATCGACTTGGGGGTAGATTTCAGCTTATAAGTTAGTAGGTAAATACATTTTCAGAATTTTATCACAAAATTTACAATCTTTGTAAAAAATTGATTTTACCAATGGTTTATTTTTTCCATTTTCAAAAATTTCGTCAAAAATCGAAAAATCATCGTTGGCAGCTCAAAATCCGGTTGAGTGAGTGTCATGCTCTTTCAGTGAGTCAAATTTCAGTTTAATCGGATTTGACAAGTTACCAAGGTTCCCTTCTCAGTAGGATAAATTCTGAATTTATTTAAAATAAATTGCTTTTCAAATTTTTTAAAATAAAAATCTTTCAAAGTTTTGAAAAAAGGAAACCTTTTTAAATGTTTTTTTCAAAAATACTTTTGTTATTTTTTTTGCCAAAAAATTTTGAAGATTCTTAAAGAAATGAGAAATAAATTTAATGACAAAAATTTTAGAAAAATCAAAAGAAAAGATATAAATAAAATGTCAAAATTTAGAAAAGACTTCTGAAACATTAAAATAATGATTTCAAAGAAAAATGTTGATCCACATGGTGAATTCATGGGCAACCTATAAGAAACAAAAAATGTTATACACACTGGTGCCTATTTCAAAAATTAAAGGAGTATAAGAAATTAAAATGGACAGAATTTTTTTTTCTGGATTGGCATCAAGTCAGTGATACATAAAAAAAATACAAAATTCGGCTATGGAAACGTGAGTTTCAAGTGTATGTTTTTGAGAGCAACAACAAAAGTTATGCGTACAATTTGCCTATCTCTGAAAATGAAGGTGCGATGGAACCTTGAAAATTTGAAAACCAGTTTTTTCAAAGTTTGAAGATTTGTAGCACTTTAATTTTCAAAAGTAGACAAAAAATGTCGAAAATTTTTTTTTTTTAGTACTTACTACCCACAGGCTTAGCCGGAAAAAAATTTCTGCCAATTTTATTTTCTCTTGCCCCTTCAATTTTTTAAATAGACACCACGTGTAAAATATTTTTTGTTGCTTATGGATTTCGATGGATTTTCCTACATCACTCGAGAAACATTTTTTAAATTGGAATTTAAAACTTGAAATAGGTGCCATCCCTACTATCGAAATGTAAATATAATTATCTACGTATTCCGTAGGTAGGTACTTATTATTTGTCTAAGATGTTTGTTCTCATCTTGGGAATAATTTACGAGCCAAAGTTGAACGAAAGTTTCACTTATGTAAAAGCCCAAATATTAAGGAACTCGTATATTATAATAATAAAATACGAATATAAAGAGAAAATTCTCAATTAGATGGGTACAAAAAGGAAAATTTATGCTGCGTGCATATAACCGAGTGTTGGAAAATATGGAAGAACTTATTGTTAAAGGTGGTGCGATTATATGGTAAAGTTGCATGTCTTTTGTCAAGTAAATTATATAGAAAAACAGAATACATTAAAGAAGTTAGGCTTTAAAGGGAAATAATGTGTGTAGATAGATAGTTGATATGGAACCACGTATACTCGTAAGAAACCCCAAAATCCTATAACGAAGTAATTTTATAGCTTTGGAGTAAATTGTATTACCTACGATTTATTTTTGAAATAACTTTGTATGGGTTGGAAAATTGACTAAAAACCAATTATTTCGTTTTCTTACAGAACCAGATTTTGTTGGATCTTACGACGTTGGCCAATACATATTCTTCTTCTTCCGGGAAACCGCCGTCGAATACATCAACTGCGGTAAAAGCGTGTACTCCAGAGTGGCTCGTATCTGCAAAAGAGACACCGGTGGTAAAAACATCCTCAGTCAGAATTGGGCTACGTATTTGAAAGCTCGACTGAACTGCTCGATACCTGGAGAATTTCCATTCTATTTTAACGAAATACGTAAGTTGATTAGCTCCAAGTGAATAAAAACGTGTTGAAAATGGAATAAGTATAAGTATCTATATTGATTAAATATTTTTGTGTCGCGTTACCACAGAGAGTGTATACAAAGTGGATGGAGACGATAACAAATTCTACGGTGTGTTTACCACTTCCACCACTGGACTTATGGGATCGGCTATTTGCACATTTACTTTGGAAGATATCGAAAGAGCATTCGCTGGTAAATTCAAAGAACAAGCTACGTCAAGTTCGGCTTGGCTGCCAGTTCTGTCGAATAAGGTACCCGAACCCAGACCTGGAACATGTGTCAATGATACCGAAACTCTGCCAGGTACGTTGATGAATATTTGACCTACAAGTATACGCAAAGAGAGTGGGGGGAATTTTTCCAAACTTGAGATTTGGATACAAGCTGGTGCCTATCTCAAAAATTGAAGAAAGGGAAAAGGAAATTTAGAAAATTAATTTTTTGATGACAAATGGATTGAAATTTCTCACTCTTACGTGATTTTTTCATATTTTATATTATTCACTTTTTACAAAATAATCTTCTTAGTTTTCAATATTTTAAAATTATTAATTAATTTCTATTACCTAACATTTTGATTTTTTAAACTTTTTTTAAATTTTTCAATTATGTAAAAAATTTTCCGATTTCTTACCTAATGATTTTATCTTTTTTTGTTTAGGAAATTACTCACCTACCTTCACTTTAAAAAAAAAATGTAATTTATATGAATCTTTCAAATTTTGAATTCTTTCTCCCTTTGTGATTTTTCAATATTTTAATTTTCAATTTTTTAGAATATTTTTATTTTTTACTTCACTTTTTAACCAATTTTTTCGATTTTTGTTACAATTTATTTTTATAATTTTTCAAACCTTCTAAACTTTTAAATCATTTTCAATTTTTTAAAAATTGTTTCTGAATGTGCTCAATATTTTACTGGTAATTCAAATTTTCCATTTTTCGTTATTTTTTAAATAGTCATCGATTCAATTTGTATGAATGTTCTAATTTTTCAAAACTTTAATTCGGTAATTACCTGTATCATTTCTACCAACATTTTAATTTTAGCATGGTATATGCTTTTACGATGACCAAAATGGAAAAAAACGACAGAAAAATCCGAGACTAAAATCCGAGACTAAAATCCGAGACCAAAACGCGAGACCAAAATCCGACACCAAATTGGGTTAGGTTATGATACATTAAGTTAGGTTTGGATGACATAAAAAAACAGAAAATTTTTAATAAATTCGATTTTTTAGACATTTTGTCAGACATTCTGAAACTTGGAAATTTTTTCAAAAAGATGACTTTCAGACATTTTGAAACTTAGAAATTTTTTTAGAAGGATGACTTTCTGACATTTTGAAACTTTTTTATGACTTTTGGACATTTTGTCAGACATTCTTTTTAAATAAATTTTATGACTTTTGGACATTTTTTTATTACACCTTTTAGATTTTAAAATTTCTATGGAAATTAATAATTCGTGACTTTTAGACATTTTATTACAGAGTAAAAGCATATACTATGTTTCATACTTTCAAACGTAGTGTGGAAATAGAGTCAATTTTTTTTTCCATCTTTTTTGTTTTTTCTGAATTTGTTTGGTTTTTAATAATTTCCTAATTTTATCATTTTTTTTTTGTTTGCAAAGATTGCCTTACAAATTATTTTTATTATTTTTTTTTGTTGAAATTTTTCTACATTTTTCAACTTAAAATTTTCCTCTTTTTCGACATTTATTTTTTCAATATTTTAACTTTCAATTTTTTTAAATAATCTACTATTTTATTGCTTTACGAGTATTTTCTGCTAATTTTTTCAATTTTAATTACCTACTTACAGTTTACTTATTTTTCATTTTTTTTTTTCAACTTTTCTAAACTTATTTGCTCATCAGTTTTTTACATTATTTTCAACTTATTGAATTTTTTAATTGGTAATTATTTGATTTTTTAAATTTTTTTATAATTTTCCAAAATATGTATCAAATTTGTTGTAATCTTTGTGAAGTTTCTCATTTTGTTTTTAAATAGTTAATTAACCATTTTTTGAATTTTTTAAATTTTAAATTTTTGCCTTTGAAATCTAAATTTCTCACTTCTTCGGGAATCGCGATTTCTCATTTTTTTAATATTCAACCTTTTTTTTTTTTTTTGAATAGATACCCGGGGAATTTTTTTTATTTTGGATCATATATGCTCATTAGGGTGGCCCTTATTTTTCGAATTTTGGAAATGTTGTCGGGACGGGGGTCAATTGGTGACATATTGGTAGAAAATAATTCCCTATTTTTTATTTTTCCTCTAACTGAATTTTAAGCCGTTTCTCAGGGGCCCCCAAATTTGAAAAAAATCAAAAAAAAAGAAAAAATAGAACATTTTGAAAATTTTTGAAAATTTTTAGCAAAATGGTCATAGGGATGGTATTTCTATAAGACAATACCATTTTCGATGATTTCTTATCTTTACCCCCCTTTTCATGGGACATAAAAAAAACGTCATTTTTTACGTTTTTTAAAAAAATTTAAAAAAATTACTAAAAATTAAAGAAACATTTTTTTTTGAATAAAATGTTTTTAGCATACATGTTATCACCCAAAAAGGTCATTTACGGCGATTTTTCATCCTTACCTTCATTTTTGGGAACCTCATTTTTTTCAATTTTTGATAGTTTTTGAAAAATTCTCACTGATACGGCAGTGGTGAAAAATCACCGTAAATGACCTTTTTGGGTGATAACATGTAAGTATGTTGAAACCATTTTATTAAATTTTTTTTTTTTTTTAAATTTGTAGCCATTTTTTTCCAATTTTTTAAAAAACGTAAAAAATTACGTTTTTTCATGTCCCATGAAAAGGGGGGTAAAGATAAGAAATCATCGAAAATGGTCTTGTCTTATAGAAATACCATCCCTATGACCATTTTGCTAAAAATTTTCAAAATATTCTATTTTTTCTATTTTTTTGATTTTTTCAAATTTGGGGCCCCTGAGAAACGGCTTAAAATTCAGTTAGAAGAAAAATAAAAAATAGGGAATTATTTTCTACCAATATGTCACCAATTGACCCCCCGTCCCGACAACATTTCCAAAATTCGAAAAATAAGGGCCACCCTACTGCTCATATATGGTCAGACTGACGCTGGATCAAGTCTGATCATATATGGGATTTTCAACATATGCTCATATATGAACATACATGCGCTCATATATTCCTCATATATCAACCCATATATGCCCATATATGAACTAGTTAGACTAGACGTGGTCATATGAATCCATTTGTACCCAAAATTCAATTCGAGCGCCTTAACTTGAATTTTAGGTACAAGTTGATTTCATATGACCACGTCTAGTCTAATTAGTTCATATGTGGGCATATATGGGTTGATATATGAGCGCATGTATGTTCATACATATATGAGCATATGTTGAAAATCCCATATATGATCAGACTTGATCCAGCGTGGCCTCTTTTACAGTCTGGCCATATATGAGCATATATACCCAATAAATTCGCCATATATGAGCATATATGATCCAAAATAAAAAAAATTCCCCATTTTTAAACCTTTTTTCCCAATGCTTCCAAAGTTTTTAATAATATTTGTTTTTTTTTAATAATGATTTTTAACTTTTGAAATATTTATTTCTATTTAGTTTTTACTTTTAAATATTTCCCTATCAACTATTAATATTTTTTTGTTGTATTTTTCTGTATTTTATTCAAATATTAATTTGAAAAAAAAAGTTTGGCAAAATGCTCTCTAGAAACCCTGTATACCTAATTGCCTACGGCTGCATATAATGCAGGAAGACGAACGCATTAATTAGAATTATTTTATTGTTACAGATTCAGTACTGAATTTCATCCGATCCCACCCACTGATGGATGAGGCTGTAGCTCATAAAAACAACAGACCGGTGTACTATAAACGTGACTTATTATTCACTCGATTAGTAGTGGATCCTCTTCAATATGACGTATTTGGTAGACGATACCATTACACTGTATATTACGCTGGTACGAATTTAGGATACGTTTACAAGATCGTCCAATGGCATGCCGATGCGGGCGCAAATTCTGATTCGGCGTTGTTGGATATCTTCGAAGTCACACCTGGATTACCTATCAGAACGATGGCCATTTCTCGAGAAGTAAGTTGCTGGAATTTTTGCAAAGGAATATTCAATTAAATAATCACGCACTTAACATTTTTACGTTATTTCCAACAGCATAAATCACTTTACATTGCATCTGACGAACGAGTTCATCAAATTGATTACGTCATGTGTACTCATCGTTATGACAGCTGTCTTAGGTGCGTTCGCGATCCATATTGCGGATGGGAAAAAGAAACCGGCACTTGCAAACCTTATCAACCCGGGTATGTACAAATAGCCTAACTTCGCCCCTTCGAATAGGTTATTGAAAATCTTATTTTGTCAAAGTTCCCCTGTATGAAATAGAATATCGGTTCAGAATAAGGGGTACTTAATTTTAGGAACGTATTGAATGTTACAGATTCTTACAAGATGTCGGCAATACGTCACGTACAATCTGTGATAGTGTCATTGGTAAGAAGAAATTACTGGTGACGTTCGGCCAAAGTGTTCATTTAAGTTGTTTCGTCAAAATGCCAGAAGTACTCAGATCGTATCCGGTGACTTGGTATCATTATAGTAAAGAAAAGGGCAAATATTTGATTAATTATAGGTGAGTAATGGGCGAGGTCCAGAACTTTTTTATAATTTTCATAATTTAGTAAATTTTCAAAATTAAGTTTAAAAAAAAAAAAATCAAATTTTAGGTATTAATTTTTTTATTAAAATTTTTTTTAAAAGTTGACCAGTTGATCCTCAAAGAGCTGAAAATTTTAAAAAATTTGTAAAAGTTCACAATTTAGTTGGACATGAAAATTGATAATTTTTTAAATTTTGATAGGATGATTACAACTTTGAAAATTTAATATAATTATATATTTTTTTGAAAATAAAATTGATAAAACTGGAAATTGACAATTTTCACATTTTAATAATTTTTAAAAACGAATAGGTAGGTACATTTTGAAAATTTTGAGAATTTTCTAAAATTAGTAGGTAAATCTTGAAAATTGAGTAAAATTTTAAAAATCAGCGAATCTTTAAAAAATTGATAAATTGATAAATCTTTGGAAATTGATCATTAATTTTTTTTCGAATTTTAAAAATTAACGTGTTTTGAAATTCAATTTAGGCATTTTCAAAGTTGACACTTTTTTATTCAGAATTTGAACATTTTTTAAAATATTGATAGAACTTGGAAATTTATTTAATATCTAGTCATTTTTAATTATTCATAAATTTTTGAAATTTAAAATTCGATTAATTTTTACGATTTTTGAAAATCAATAAATTTTTAAATCGAGTAAATCTTAAAATTAGATAAAATTGGTACTTAAGCTTGGTACTTTTCAAATTTTAATCGATTTTTGAAGTTAAATCAATTTTTAAAAATTTGGTAAAAATTTATAATTTGATGTATCTTTGAAAATGGGTCATTTTTGAAATTTAATTAATTTTTTGAACTTAGGTCAATTTCTAAAATTCAGCCAGATTTCCCAAAAATTAAATATACCTAGATACCTATGTATTTCTTACAAAAATATTGAAAATTGACGATTTTTTTTTATTTAAGCAATTTTTAAAAGTTAAATTTTTTTTTAAATTCGTAATTTGGAAATTTCAAAATATTAGATTGTAATAAATTTTTTAAATTGAGTGAATTTTTTAAATTTGATAAATATTTAAAATTTTGTAACTTTTTATAATCAAGTATAGGTATTTTAAAAGTTGGATAAAAATTTTAAATTTTAATATTATACGAGTATTTTTGAAGTTGAATCGATTTTTAAAATTTGAACAGATTAAAAAATTCGTATTAATTTACCCTCAATTTTTAATCAATTTTCACAGTAGATAGATTCAAATATTTGAAAAATTTATTCAGTCCTTGAAGTTGAATTTTCTACTGAATATGTAGTTGAAAATTAAAAATTTGAAAATTTCCAAAATTTGATATTACTGTGAAATTTAATAATTTTTAGTCGAACTTGCAAATTTTAAATAAAATTTTACAATTTAAGAAAATTGACAATTTTGTTGAAAATTTAGTTCATTTTAAAATTCAAAATTGTTGAAGTTGAATGAATTTTTTACAATTTTTTTTAATTTAGGTAATTTTTAAAGTTTGGAAAATTGTCAAAAGTTGATGAAAATTCAAAATTGGTTAGAACCTTAAAATTTTGATAAATTCTTATGGTTTTTTAAAATCAAGCAAATCTTGAAAATTTGTTGAATTTTGAATTTTAATCAATTTTAATGTTATATTAATTTTATAGATTTAGCTACTCATTTCAATAGTTTTTTTAATTTTTCAAATCGGCGAATTGTTTAAATTCAGTTCATCTTAAAAATATGAAATTTTTTTGAAATAGGTAAAAATTTAATTTATTATAAATTTGTAAAAAGTTGATTAGAATTGGATGAATTTTTGCCATTTTCGAAATGAGGCGAATTTTTAATAGATGTTACTTTGGTAAATCTTTAATATTTTGATGAAAATTGGAATTTCGTAGCCATGTTTGTCGAATTTCAATAAATTGTTAGACATTTGGGCCAATTTTGGCATTTCAATAAATTTTTACATTTTCATAATTCAGTAAATTTTCAAAATTTGGTAAAATTAGGTAAAAATAAAAATTTTGATAAAATTTTGAAATTTTGTAAATTTTTAATTTCAACATTTCAATAAACTTTTAGGTAACGTTTGATTAATAATTTCTCAATTTAGCTGATTTAAAAAAAAAAAAAAATCGCAAAATTTTTATCAAAAATTTGAAAATGTGGTTTTTGATCATTTTAATCATATTTTCAAAATCGAGGTCATTTTTAATTCATCTTTGGAGTTGGAAATTATTTTTAATTTGGCAAAAAAAATTGATAGAACTTTGAAATTTAATAATTTTTAAAAACTGATGAATTTTCAAGTTTGATTAATTTTTACCACTCTCAGAATGTGGTGTTTTTAAAAATTTCACGAATTTTTTAAAGTTTGACGGAATTTTGATATTCAATGAAGTAAGTATTTCTAAATTGAATAAATTTTAAAAATTTTAGAAGTTTGATAAAATTTTGAAATTTGGTACCTAATTTGTTAAATTGGAACTTTTTAAAAAAACTATTTAATGGTTACCTAATTGGACGAATTTTTAAAATAATATTGAAAAATTTTCAAAAATAATCAAACTTGGTGAATTTTAAATTTAAAAAAAATATAGTATCAATTTTTAAAATGGCAAAATTTTGATAAAATAACCGATTTTCAAGCGTGATAAATTTTCAACAAATTTTTTAATTTGATTTTCTCTGTTATTTTCAGAATCGACAAATACATTAGTACCAGTGAAGGCGGAATCGTGGTCGTCGGCGTCTCCGAAAGTGACGCCGGATTATACGAGTGCTGGTTAGCAGGCTCTCTACTTTGTGTATATAATTTAGGTGTAGAAACCCACCGATGTTCACCACCAGGCAAATCTGTCGATTACCATAAAGTATATTCTGATTGGTGCCACGAATTTCAGAAATATAAAAACGCCATGAAAACGTGGGAGAAAAAGAAAGAGGTACGTCATCAAATTGAAACCCTCACACCTTTTGATTTAGATATCCACAAATTATAAAACTGATTGCTAATTTTTTAATTTAATTATTTTTCAGCAATGTATGCGTCAAAACGAAACCAGCATAGCGAACCAAAATCTCCACCCAAATGATATATTTCCTAAAAGTTTACGATAATCATTCGACTGATCATTAACTTATTAAATACTACATCGAGTAAAAAAGCACAAAACAAACAAAACACTCGTATTGTTTTTTACTCTCTAGTAAGCAATAAGAATGTAATTTAAGTTTATATACCATTAATAATTCTCTATCATAGGTTATGCTAGTTACAAATTTTTACAGATGTAATTTATTATGTACAATTTGTTTTCTTTGACGAGCGATTGTACGAAATTTTGGTCGAGGATACCTGCATATGTGGAAAAGACAAAGCGCCGAGACTGGTCTATGGTTGACTGTTGTTATTATTTTATATTTTTCTTTAATCTGTGATCGCGAAACTTTGAGTATGGGCAATTCGTGACTAGTCTTTTGAAATATTAAAATTCAAGGCGCACATTTTCAACAGATCTCATGTTTCAATTTATACGAAAAACAAAAGAAAAGTTGAAGAAAAAAATCCTCTTTGTACGACGATAAAATGACGATTCGTCGCGTCGAAGAAAATTAAATTTTAAAAACTCGTAACTTTTTATCGCAAATTACATCGACCTGTTTTTACAAAGTTACAATTTTGTTACTGTTTGTATCATCTGTGATAACGTAGATTATGTCAGTTGTATTTTAATTTTTTTTTATACTTTAAATAGGTACAATCTATTTTAATTCCTTTTCGAATTTGTGTACGGTGAAAGGTTATTTTATTGTTAATGATGTATATAATTTTTTTCTGCATTTAATAACTTTTTTTCTCTCCTTTGAAAATCTATTCCTACGATTTTTTTTTTATTATTTTATTTTAGTTTTATTTGGCAATTTTTTAAGTTTCATTTTGGCTTTTTTTTAGAGGTGGATTTTAATTAAGACGATAGCTCGATGAAAAGGTTAATTACGTTGTTAGTTTTACCGTTGGCAAATGTCAAAAATACGTACACAATCGGAATAGTTTTTTTTTTTTTTTTTTTTTTTCATTATATGAGAAACAATGTCGATTTTAATTTTCAAGATCGACATTTTAACTAAGTTCCTGTACCAGATAGATTAGTTTTTTTTTTTTTTTTTTTTTCAACGTAGGATTCCGAATTGATTTTTTTTCTGTCCGTCCTCTCTGTGTAAAAGCCAACGACATTTTTTTTTCAATGATTCTTTTCATTTTAATTTATTTTTTTTTGTACTTAATTTAGCGAGAAACAAAATTGCCAAATTTTTTCAAATAAGCGTTGAAATACTTAGAAATGTCATCTTTTGTGAAACATGTTGCTGATAACGTCTGTACTATTATTGTAGATGTTTGTTATAAACTTTGTTTCATATTCAGAAGTAAATTGCTTTAAGTATTCTGCGTTGTGTTTTTTGCTGATGAGGTCAGATCTTTGATAAAGAATTGATTACGACAGCTTAGGTAATAATTATTTTATTAAACTGTACAATCTAAATATCACATTTCGCAAATTAGTATTTTTGTGCATCGACAGAATGGGCAGTGTTTCGTGTTTGAGCCGAAGAAGTTCATAGGCCTAAATTACCTACGTCACAATAAAGGAATTCCAGCAGTAACGTCACTCTCTATTTGACATTCGTTTACGCTTCGTTTCATCTTAATGTATCCGTGATCTCCCCAATCCTTGTTGAAAGAATTCGATATCAACCAATAAGGAGTATTTGTAGATTTGTCAGTTCCCCATCCTATAATTTTCATCGCATGCCCGCACACAAATTTGCCTTTTACGTGTTGATACACCCCTGAAAATAAATTTTAAAAAATCAGGAACATTCAGATCAATATTCGCAATATTTTATATTTAGCCTGACGAGTATTTTTAAAGGGGTATGTGTACGTAGCTTACCGGATTTGTAAACGTAGAAATCTTCGTAAGCTAGAATAGAAGCTTCAACGGGACCATTGTTGAAGATTTCAGTTTTGATTACTTCTTGATCTTTGGCCAATGAGTACCATACTTTACCTATTTCAAAAAAAATAAATTAGGCATAATCAAAATCGTAGGAAATTGCTTAGAAAATAGGACAGTTTTTCAATTTGTTTGATGAGAAAATTCTCTTTTTGAAGTCAATGTGACAAAATTTCTCAAAATTTTGAAATAGAAAAACAAATGAAAAAAATCTGAATTTTTGGCGAATTTTTTTTTAAAAATATTTTTGAAGTGAGCAAATTTTTTAATTTTTTTAAGGGAAAAATTCTCAATTTTTCTAAAAGAATTTTTTTTTCTTTCAACTTTTTGGAGAAAAAAATCTCAACTTTTTTGGTGAAAAAAACCCAACATATTTTCAGAGAAATCAACTTTCTTGTTTTGTTTTTTTTTTTTTTTAAATGAAAAAATTTTGAAATCTTTTTGAAATAGGTAGGTATAGATAAACATTTCTTAATTTCTCAAGAAAATTTTTGATTTCTTTTTTTGTGGAAAGCAATCTCAATTTTTTCTGAAAAAATCTCTATTTTTCTTTTCGGAGTCAACATATTATAAAAATTTCTCAATTCTTCCAAATACGTAGAAAACAAATACCTAGGTAAAAAATTTTTTCAAAACAGTAAATTTCTCAGTCTTTTTAGAGAAAAGAAATTTCTTAATTTTTTGGAGTGAAAAAAATTCACACTTTTTTTAAAGAATTTTTTTTTTCGAGGAAAAAATTCCAACTTTTTGCCTTATTTAAAGAAAAAAAAATACTTTCAATTTTTTGTGAGCAAAGAAGATTTTTAATCTTTTGGGAAAGAAAAATATCTAATTCTCTAATTCCATTTTTTATGTGTAATTTTTTTCATTTTTTTGGAGAAAAAATCTCAATTTTTGTCTCAATTTTTTTGGAGAAAAACATTAAATTTTAAGAGAAAAAATTCTTTCAATTTTTTGGTGACAAAAAACCACTAATTTACAGAGAATTTTTTTTAGTTTTTTCAAAGTAAAAAAAAAAAAAAAAAAAAAAAACAATTTAAAAACAGGTAATTTTGGAGTGAAGAAATTTCTTACTTAATTCTTGAGGTGAGAAAAGCTCTCAATAATTCAATATTTTGAAATGAAAAAATTTCTCAATTTTTTTTTTAAAGAAAATAGTAATTCTTACATTCAACATTTAAAAAATCTCAACCTTTCACTAATTTTAGAGAAAGTTGAGCTTTATCCTAGACGAATACGTTGCCGGCCCTCCCTGCGTCATTGACCAATCTAGACATTGCATACAAGTAGGAGTATAATAATTTATTAAGAGTGTATATCTGCATTAGGATTTTGTTTTCATTTCATCTTCATTTCCTAGAAAAATGAAAATCATCAGTGGAAAATTCCCTCGAGTGATAATGATGTAATAAGACTATAATACGTAACATTCGCATATCCGTTTTTTTCATCATCTTATCGAGTCATCAAAATTAAGAAATTTTTCAATTTTTGTTGAAATATCTCTCAAAATTTTTAGCTTTTTTTGAAATATTTTTGTATCGCAATTTCGTTCAAGTTTTGTTAAAATATAATTCATTAATTGATTCAATTTCACATCAATCGAAAAATTGATTACCTAATAAACACCACTACATTGATTAGGCTTTTGTACATGTTGTTCTCTCTCATCTACGTGACAACACCACCTACGCTGATATACTATAATAATTGTGGATATTTGTGTTCTGCGAACTGATGTGCTCGGTTGTAATTTTCATTTAATGTGTAACTGATTTTCGTTTTCTAATGTTATTTTACTATTTTATTTCACGATTAATCGAAACTTACTTATGTGATTGATTTTTTGAATAGGTACGTAATAATCATGGATACTCTCTTATTTCTCAAAAATGAATATATTTTTTGAAACGCAGTTTTTCAAAAAATGATTTTTCTAAAAATTATAATTTCTCATAAATGATTACTATTTTTTTCTTTTAATGAAAATTTCTAAAAAAAAAATTTTTCAATTATTCCAAATTTTTTGAGGAAAACATTTTTCAATTTTTGAAAAAAAAATGAAGTTTTTTGGGGGAGAAAATTTCTCAGTTTTTCTGAGGTAAAAAATATTTCTGAAATTTTTGAATAAAAAATCTTACAATTTTTTGGGAGGGAAAAATATGTACCTACCTAATTAAATTTTTTTAGGAGGAAAAAACTATTACTCCTAAAAAAAAACCATTGGCAGTAGGTACGTATAGGTAGGTACAAGATTACCTACTGCCAATGTTTTTGGAGAAAAAATCTTTTTTTTGTCTAAAATTAAAATTTCACATTTTTGGAGAAAATTTTCAAAATTAACATTTATTTTTTCGAGAAGAAAAAACACATTTATTGGCTGAGATGGCAAACTGAAAAACTTTTAGTTTTAGTTTCGGTTTTCAGTTCTGTTTCAGTTTAAATTTTTTTGGTAAAAATATGTACGAGAATTAAAATAAAATCTTCATTTCAACATTAAAAATTCAGTGATACTCTAGGCAAAGCAGAATTTCCGATTCCGAACAATGAAACTGCCCTATATTTATAGATATCTATTCATAATTTATGCAGTGCATACCAAAACCTAGATCATCCTCATATGGAACATCATATTTATTTCGACAAGAATGAGTACATTTTGGAGTAGGTCCATAATTGGTACAGTTAGGCTTAGGCCCTATTTCGTGGTGATCGCAGGGAGGAAAATGATACGGCTGGCAACCCTGTTGAAATGAAAAATCATAAATTATGAAATGAATTTTAAATAGGTATCTAACTACCTAAATACCTACACAATACATATAGTTATTCAACTTTGAATAATAATTCATATGAAATTTACACAAATAGAAAACAAATTAGGCCTACATACTTCGTGTGATTTATACGATCCGCCACTAACGATACCATTTTCTACCCAATACTTCCAAGCCAATCTATGACTGCCTCCATGGCACCCATGGCCATTGCCACAAGTTTCACAGCAAGTTAATAAATTCTCAGCAGAGAAATGAAAATGTTTTTTTTGATCCGAGTGTATGCATACTCGATCGGACATGGCTTCGACAGCAGCAAATGCCTGAAAAAAATTCCAAATACTGGTATAGAATAGAATTGATTAATAGAACCTTAGAAATGGACGAAGAATATTTACCCAACACGATCCACATGATCCCTGATCTCGTATCTCTCGTATTGTAGGACACTTCGGCCATCGAACTCGTGAATCGAACTCATCGGGTAAATTCAAAGATACGTTTGTGACGATGATCGATTTAATGGATTTTTCTAGCCTAGGATCGTAACCATTTCCCAAGGCCTTGAGAAAATTGTAATCAATCGACGGATGAAAATTACGACCGGCCTAGAAATCGATAGATATCGTCTTAAATTTAATTTAAATCCTAATTACGTTCTGTAGGTTCATATTTTTATAGATTTAAAAAAAGTATATCTTACATACTTTCCAAGTTGTGTTCAACGTATTAATAGAATTTATGAATGCATCACTCAATGGGTTAGCAAAACTTTGATTTGTTGATTCGAATGGGCTCACGTCTTGATACAATAATAAAAGTATGAGGGAATAAATAATTAACATAATGTGTAAATTGAAACACGTTCGTCATTAAAGTACGCGAACTCTAGACTAGTGCGAAATACTTTTGCTCAATTCAACTTTCAAAGCTGTGATATAAATGGACTTGATTGAGCACGTTCCACTTCCACGTGTTTTTGCATGTCATGACAATGTTGTTTCGTTGATGGACATTGCTCTACATTATATCGGATAATCATGCTCATTTTTTAGTTTGTCAAGAGCAGAATGCCAGCGAAACAGTCCACTTCTCTGAAACAGAGAAAATGAGGAATATTAGAATTATCAATTTCTACATCAACCTAGTTAAGAAATTACTAGAAATTAATAATCTAGGGCAAAATACTTGATTCAAAATGAATTTAAAATGCATAGGTACGTACTTCTAAAAAATTTGAATTTTCTTATCAATGTTTATAGGTATGGTCATTAATTCGCGATATCTAACTTGTGAAATGAATAATGAAACTTCCAAAAAATAATTTTGGATTTGATCAAGAGATTGAGAACAAATCAATATTTCGTGTTTCGTCTTTCATTGCATTATTACTTTTGATAAATGCCAACAATACTAAAGATTATTCATAATTTTCATCAGTCAGCATTGACCAAGCAAAAATGCAAAATATTATCACAAATTGAATTTTTGAAAAAAAAAAAAAAAAATACTATGACACCAAAACCACAAAAACGTAGCCTAGTTGTATCTCTGATGATTCCAATAAGAGCTTACTTCAAAATTAGACTGATAGATAGCGCTTTAAAGAGAATAAAAATACGACGCAATTTTTGAGAAAATTTGCTGCTGAAAAAAACACCCAAGTGCGTTGAAATTCAATTCAACCGCCTCTCACGTTGCTTTCGTAGCATCGCAGATATTAAAAAACGAGTGGTGATGGTAGAATGAATGATATCAGTGCGTAAATTATCATTATCTTAGTTTATTTACACGAAGATCGTACCTCGACTTGGATAATTAGTAAGTAATTACCTTTAGTTATAGAATGTGTTTTCGGTGATGTATAATTTACACAGGCTAGTACAGCAGGATTGCTACCCAACACTTTTGACTAGCTGAGATGAAATTATGTTTCAAGGTTACTAATAAATATTTTAGGTAATTAGTTTTTTTTCAGCAAGTTGACTAATTTAGGATACTTATATAGATAAATACTATACAGTCGAGCGATTGCACATCGCTAGTTTATTTTTAGTATGTTGTTTGTGCATTTAGAAATCTCTGATGCTCGTCACTCGCATAATGACTTTTCACAAATTTAGTATTGTTTTTCAGAAAATCATTTTTCGCGAATCGTGGAGGGAGTTAAAGCGCACCAGGAGGCGTGCCTCCTTCATAGTCCTTTAAAATGGGTTGACGAAGATGAAACTTCACTAACTTCGGAACATAATCAGAATTACAACGTGATCACTAAGAATATCGGTAATTGTTTGTTGTCCGAAGATGATTTGAATGGGAATTTCAATATCGCCGATCAGGATATCGCCATGGTCAACGAAATCGTCGAATTAGCCGATAGTGTGGATAGTAGATGCGGTTCGACTTCCGAAAATAAGGAAAATTATAGATCTGAATGTGAGTATCGTGTTTTGTGTATGTTTGGTAATCCGCGATTATGTGATTCGTAAGTACGTGTGTGACTAATCATTGTGGATAATTTAAATTATTATAGATAAGACGTTGAATCGTGGTATATCTCGTGCTACCGATAATGTAAATATCGTCTCGAGAGTGAGATCGGAGTTAGCATTAGTGGATAATGCAGACGAAGAGTACCTGTCTATTGAAACACCTGTTTATACGTTTACTTTACCGGATTTCAGCCAATTTCCAGGTAATATAGACGTAATCTTTGGCGACGTATTTGTGGCAGTAAACTAAACCAATGATGATGAAACTCATAATAAGTGAACATTTATGATAGTACTTATTGGCTTAATCTTTTCTGATAGTATCGTTTAGTTTTTTAAAAATATTGCTAAATATTTGTTATCGTTTGATATCACACTAATGCGTAGTTTTTTCCTAGATGATTTCAGAGAATTCCTGGAAAAAGACTTGATTTCAATATCAACCCAGTCGTCGTTAGAGCAAGCCAATCGATTGAATTGGTGGACGTCGTTTGCCCAAAGGCTGTGGCCTCTTTCTACATCAGGAGATGGAAACTGTCTGCTTCATGCAGCTTCATTGGGTACATTAAACGTATACTTGATATAATCTAGATAATTTCACCTTTTTTTTTAAACTAAATTTTGACTTAATATTTCAACAGGTGTTTGGGGTTTCCACGATCGCCTATTAACGCTGCGTAAAAATCTGCATAGCTTTCTGAGCCAGAGTACGTCCAGAGAGGCGTTATGGAGACGATGGAAACGACAGCAGAGCATTCTAAATGCTCAAGCTGGATTGGTATATTCGGAAGTTGAATGGAGACGTGAATGGAATGCCATTGTTAGTATGGCTTCGACGGTTCCTAGACTTCGACGACAAAGTATTGTGAGGTGAGCTACTCGATTCAACTTTTGGTTCTATTTTATTGCTGAGGTACTTCACCAAATGATGAATATTTTTTAATTATTGATTTGCTGTGATTTTAATTGGCTTAATCTTTTCTGATACGAAGCATTTTATCTTATTTTATTTTATTGTTGAGATACTTCACTACAAATGATGAATATTTTTCAATTAAGTATTGATTTACTGTGATTTCAATTGGCTTAATCTTTTCTGATACGAAGCACTTTATTTTACTTTATTTTATTGTTGAGATACGTACTTCACCAAATGATGAATATTTTTCAATTATTGATTTGCTGTGATTTTCATTGGCTTAATCTTTTCTGATACAAAGCATTTTATTTTATTTTATTGTTGAGATACTTCACCAAAAAAATGATGAATATTTTTTTCAATTATTGATCTGCTGTGATTTCAATTGGTTTAATTTTTCTCATTTTCTGATACAAAGCATTTTATTTTATTGTTGAGATACTTCACCAAATGATGAATATTTTTTTCAATTAATGATTTGCTGTGATTTTCATTGGCTTAATCTTTTCTGATACGAAGCATTTTACTTTATTTTATTGTTGAGTGTCTTCATCACATCATGATGAATATTTTTTTTCAATTATTGATCTGCTGTGATTTCAATTGACTTAGGCCCGGTTTTTCAATAATCAGTTGAATATTTTTTTGCAATAATTGATATGCATTTTGTTTTGTTTTTAAACGATCGGCTAATTTTATGGAAACCCGCTGCTTCTTATTTGCTCACCTTTAATTTTACGTTGATTTTACAAAGTCCAGTACTACATAAATACTTGATATTCAAAATTGGAGGGGTGGAAGGGGTCCAATCGAAATTTTTGTCATAACTAAAATTATTCCTAGAACTTCAAGCTACAACTTTTGTTTGAAAATTTTTTCAATTCGGCCCCTTACCTCACCCCTCTTTTTAATCATATATTTTGAATGTGTTATATTATTCAAAATTGGTGGGGAGGGAGGGGTCCGATCAAAATTTTTGTTATAACCAAAATTATTCCTAGAACTTCAAGGTACAACTTTGGTTTGAAATTTTTTTCAATTGGACCCTTCTCTCCTCCCCCACCAATTTTTAATCAGTATTTTGGGAGTATTATGCAAAATCAGTGGAGAGAGAGGGGCTCAATTGAAAAAATTTTCAAACCAAAGTTGTTGCTTGAAGTTCTGGGAATAATTTTGGTTATGACAAAAATTTCGATTGGACCCCTTCCTCCCCTCCAATTTTGAATATAAAGCATTTATGTAGTCCTGGACTTGGTAAAAATTAATGTAAAACTCAAGGTGAGCATTTCTTTTCATTTTATTCTTGAGAAGTTGAGATACTTCACCAAAATTAAATGATGAATATTTTTTAAAATTATTGATTTGCTGTGATTTTCATTGGCTTAATCTTTTCTGATACGAAGCATTTTATTTTACTTTATTTTCTTGTCGAGGTACTTCTCCAAATGATGAATATTTTTTCAATTATTGATTTACTGTGATTTTTATTGGCTTAATCTTTTCTGACACAAAAAAATATTCAAAGCAAAGAACAAATAGATAGGATTTTTGTTATATTGATCATGATTTATTATTGATATAATGGGATTTATCTGTTTCAGTGCCGGCAAAGGAGACTTATACGGTAACATATACGAAAGTCTGGAAGAAATTCACGTACTAGCTTTGGCCCATTTGTTAAAAAGACCCATCATTGTCGTAGCTGATACCATGCTAAAGGTATATATCTGCCTCTTATCCCTATTTATTTCATTTCCATCTCACCAATTCTTTCATCTTACCTCCTCGACAGGACATGAACGGTGAACCATTAGCTCCCATACCCTTCGGAGGTGTTTACTTACCAGTTGAATGCAAACCATCAGAATGCCACCGATCGCCACTGCTGTTGGCCTACGACGGAGGTCACTTTTCAGCCCTCGTTGCCATGGACAGCTCAAATAACCCTAATACTCGTAAGTAATCCAACAAGTTGCCTCAAAGATCACTCTACGAGTGGGAAATTTAAAACAATATCTTTGCAGCTGCCATTCCGTTGGTGGACTCGTCAAACGAGTTACTCTGCATTCAGTTTCATACTGATCCCGGTGATAACGAAGAGGAAGATTTTAGCGAGCTTTCGTTTAACGATAGCATCTCTTTGTTGAATGAGTATCTCGATGTTGTGAGGTTAGATCCGCAGGTATGTTTTGAAAATAATTTTACTCTGGTTTGAATTTAAATAATAATCATAAATCATAATGTTGTGTGAATTGAACTAATGTAAGATGTATTATGTTTGTGTGATTTAGGGCAATAATAGCGAAAACAATAAAAACGGGTTACTCGGCAGCTTAGGCAGATCAGTGGGTAACAAGTTAAGATTAAAGTTGACGCGGTCCAATTCAGTTCGCAATAATTCGACTAATAAATCCGGTCATGTGCTATGTGCTCTCTTACATACCGATCGAAGACACGAATACCACGACGTAATGATCAAGAATTATCTTCAGAACGCCATGGAAAGATTTCAACAAGCCAACGTTAGTATTCGATAAATAGTAAATCGAGCTGTAAATAGATAAAATTAGTCGTAGGTAATTTCGGCGTATAGTTTTATTCGAGGAAACTCGACATCAGCTGACGTCATAGCATAAATTTGCTATCGGGCTAATTTAATCCGACGTATTTTCATGCGACTTATTAGATTTATTTTCAATTTGTCGAGCGTTGTAGCCAGCTCTACGAGTCATCGCATCGCTCAACATCTATAAGACGTGTATATATTTAAAAAGTATTCTATAATCGATTTTGCAGACTGACAAACGATAAATAAAAAGTCATCGGGTGGTCACATGACACCAACAAGAGTGAACAGGATGAAGATGCGATTAGCTTGGACTCGTTTTTGTCTTCGGATACGTTGAGCTGGCTCAACGAGCAAATTGAATATAAAATTAGTATCGGATTTGTGTACATTGAAAATAAATCACGTTCCGAGAGATTGCTTTTTATTCAAAGACGTGTGAAAATACGTAGTTACCTTGTATGTGCGATAAGAAAATAATTTTTCGAAAAAAATCATGCTCGAGTTTTTGATCGATTTATCGTATGATGGAAATCCCTGCGATTTACTTGTGCACAATGTATCTAAATGTGTGTTCATTCTCGATCTGTTTATTTATTATCGCAGCGAGTTATGGTCATATTGATATTCGATTTGAAAATGTTTACAAATATTTTTCAATTATCACTGTCGTTAAATTGCGTCTCGTTCAACGGTTTATTATGTTTTCAAGGCTGGTAGAAAAACACTGCCGCGTTAATAACTTTTTTTAAGATGCAACAAGGCATATAATATGCGATTTGTGTACATTTCTGAAAAGATCGATAATTTAGTGCGATTTTCAAAAATCAAAGACCCAGTTCGAAGTTCTAAATTCTTTGAAAAAAGCGTCCTTGGTCGTCGAAATGGTATTGTGAGTGGGAGAGGGGGGGGGGGGGGTAAATTTTGAGGAAAATGCAGGTTTTACTTGCGAGAAATTTTTTATTTTGTCCAAAAAAAAAAAGTATTGGAAATTTATTTTTGGAACTTTGTTCAAACATACCTAATTTTCTGGAATTAGGCATTTTCATTAATTATTTAATTATCATTATTAAAATACACACTTTTCAACAAATAAAAAAATTGATGTTTCAAAAAAAAAATTTTAAATGATAATTTTTATTTTTTTATTTATTTATTTTTTTCTTAAAAATAAAATTGTAAAAAAAATCCAACTGAAACATCAATTCTTTTGAAGTTATTGTCGTTTTTTTCGATGGATGCAAATAATCTAGCAATTATAAACAATTAAACATCCTAAAAAAATAAAATATTATTTTTGTTTGATAGCATATTTCGTCAAATTTTATTTGCAGTTGAATTTTTTTATTTCGTATGCCTACCTAAATGAGTATATTTTTGCTGAAAAACATTAATTTTTCAAAATTGCATTAAACAACATTTTTTAAGGAATTTTTTTCAACACAATTGTTTCAATTTAACATTTCTTTGATTTTATAATGATTTTACAGAAATGTACAAAAGAAAATCTAGTAAAAAAAATGAATTCCTACAAGATTTTTATTTTTATTTTTTTGAATTCTGTTTATAGTTGAGATCATAAATTTATTTTCGTGAAATATGAAATATTATTTTTATTTCAAGTTGATTAATTAATTAATTAAATAATTTTATTTTTTTGTTTAAAAAATTCTGTACAGAAATTCAAAATTTTGATGAGATTTTTTTTTAAAACCGTGTTGAAAATATTTTTTAGTAATTCTGTTCAAAAAAATTTTCGGAACTAATTCCTTCAACTTTCCTATTTTTTGTTTTGATTTTTTTTTTAAAGACGCAATGAAAAATGAATTTTTTAAATTCTGTATCATTTTGACTTTTTGAGTTCTATTTTTTGTTTCAAGGCTTATTTTGTCCATTTTTTGAAATTTTGCTCTTTGAATAAAAAATTTACAATTTCGTTAATTTTTTTAATAAAAATTGTGTTGAAAATATTTTTATAGATTTTTTTAGACAATTTCTGAAATTCACGTTTATTATAAATATTTATATACCTGAGAAGTTTTTTTTTTTTTTTTTTTTTTTTTTTTTAAATAGGTCCCATCATTTTTTCAAATTTAATGATATGAACTTCTCAAAAAAAAAAAAAAAGTTGAAGATTCGGTACTTTTCTTATTAAAAAAAAAATCGCTGTTAAAAATTTTAATGATTATTTGTTTTCAATGTTAAAAAAAATTATTGAAAATTCTTCGAGGGTATAGATCGTCAAATCTTATTTAAAGTTTTCGCTGAAAACAATAATTTTATTGTTTTCAATTTTGTTTTAAAAAAAAATCAAGTTTTCAAATTCTATGAAAAAGTCGCAGTTTTGCTGGTTTTTTTTCAAAATTGAGTTGAAAACATTTTTTTTCTAATTTTTTCACAACAGTTCTTCAGCTACTACATATTTACTTTTTTCCCTGATGATTTAAACATTTTTTTTTTTCAAAAAAAAATTATGTACCTATTGGGAGCAAGGATAGGTATGGCGCGCTAGTGTACATTACGATCAAGTAGGTATTGAAAAGGTGCACCTTTGTTTATTTTTTCTTAAAAACAGATGGCTGTGTTGTGATGATTTCGCTAATAAGGTGCATTTTGTATTGATTTTGTCATGATTTGGTCGTGATAACATTTGAAAAATTTCAGTGATAAGCAAATTTTTGTTTATGGTGCACCTTTTCAGACCTTTTCATTTTTGCCGATAGAATTCAGCCACTCCGCGCTCGTGGTCCGAATATTTTTTGAATAATTTTTACGTTATAAATTTAATAATACGTACACATCTTTTAACAAATGAATCGAAGATAATATTTTTGTTTTTATTAAAGAATTGAGGTTTTTCCCTATTACTTTTTTCCCAAAAATTATTTTTTTGAAATTATTTAAATAACATTATATAAGCACATTTTTTAAAACCGCATTGAAGTTGAAATTTTGGGCTGAAAAATTAATTTTGCTTGAAAAATAATAACAGTTTTTTAAGTAGGTATAATTATTTTTTATTTTTTTTTAAATTAAGTACCTAGGGGTAATTTCGTCGAAATTTTGTTATTCAAAATTGTGTTCTAAAACATTTCAGAATTTTGCTTAAATCCATTTTTGGAACTTACCTCAGTGATTTATGATTTTTTTTCAAAATCTGTCAAACAAAATCAAAATTTTATCTTTAAAGAAAAATTTATACCTATAAGTATATGATTTCTTTTTTTAGAGTTTTATTCTAACATCAGTTTTTTGAAATTATTCTCATTAGGTATCATTGTTTTCAAATTTTCCAATCAACCAAGTTCGAGATTTCAAAAAAAAAGTACACGATAAACATAATATTATAGTTATTTTATTTCAAAGAATTACTGTTTCAATTTTTTTTTAATAATTAATTTTCTTATTCCATTTTTTAAAAATTTTTTAAACTTTCGTTTAAATTTAATTTTAACAACAAATTTGTGTGGATTTTTTCAGGCTGGCGCACCTCGCTACGGAGCCGGTAAATCACAATTTTACACAGAGGCAGACGCCGAATCGCACGAAAAAGTAAGCCAGCTCACGCCAGTCAAGCCAGCCACCAACAACGATCCGACTTTATACTTAAGTAAGTCCACCTTCTACGAAACTGGGATACATTGTCGGGCTGAAAACTGTACTTTCTTTGGTAATGCCAAATACGATTATTATTGCTCGAAATGTTACCAAGATAAAAAAAAAACTATTTGAGATGTGAATAACGAAAGAAGCGACTGGGAATGGTTTCTATTTAATAGGAAATTCGTTTCCTGCGATTGTTTCATGTGTGTTTGTTTACATTTATGTTTTTTTTTTTAACATTTAAGCTTAATTGCGCTTATAGCAGTATTACTGTCATACAATCTGTATCAGTTCTCTGTGGTTTTTCTTTTTTGTTTCTTTTCATTTTTTATCTTTTTTTTTTTTTTTTTTTTGTTATTTTCTGTTCTTTCTCTGTTTTCTCCCCTTCCCTTTTAAATTTAAAACTAGTCAAGTTTCATATGACGTCATGTAATTGCATCACATTGTCAATGGTCGCCTTTGTATTTTAAATACTCATTTGGTGATGGAAACATGTGTTGGCGATCCAGTTTTTTTTTTTTTTTTTTAATTAATTTGATTTTTCATTTTTTTTCCAATGACTTTTTGAACAAAAATTGAATAATTTTTTTCGCTCTCAATGTTATTATTTTTAATCATCACATATCCAAGACGTCCTTGTTCTGTTTTTAATTTTGAAAAATATGAATAATCGTGCAAATATGCAGTATATTTTTTGTAACTAAGGATATCATGAAACGTATTCATATTTTGTTTTCTTTTCACCTTTAATGTGTATATTTGTAAAATTACACAAGTTTATAATTTATAGAGTTATGTAATAACTTTAAAAATTTATTTTAAATTATTTTTCATAATGTACGCTTGCATCGAAACGGTTACCAGTTTTGTTGCATTTTATTTTACGCTTCTGGTGTTTTTTTTTTTATTTTTACGAGGAATTTTTTATTTACGGTTTTTGAAACGTGCCATTGGTATCGTTACGGTTCATTCATTACTTTTTTTCATGAGCTGGTTCGAAAATGAAACGAGCTTTGATTATGTTTAGCGGATAAAAATAATATTATGCTGGAAGGCTTACGACGCAACATGGATTGTTTTTGGTCTTGGGCCTTTTGGTCGCGTAGTTAATTTGTACTATTTGTGAAGCTGGGGCTGAACGCTGTGTATCGAACAAAATGGTAATTTTATTATTTTTTTAACCGTGTAAAATGTTATTATAGGTTCGTCACAAGAAAATACTAACATCGGGTATAAATTATTTCTTAAATTGAACTTGTGTCTGACAATTTTATCGCAAATTTGCTCCGATAATTCCAAGATACCGTGATGATGAGATTGGTAAGGTTTTTTTTTCTATGTACTTATGTTTTATTTTTTAATGTTATTTGAAGATGAAAAAAATGGTTTAAAATTTGTTGAAAATAAGGGTTGTAATGATTTCGTTATTGTTTTTTTTTTTTTTTTTTTTTTTTTTTTTTTTTAAATACTGTAATTTGTATGTGAGAGTTTCCCGAGTGATGTTAATTTCTTAGTTTACGAAAAAAGGTATAAATATGTCGAATGTGCATTTATCATTACTTTTAAAAATGTTACCTATTTGTTTTTTTATTTCTTTTGTGTTACGTATCATATCGCGAATAAAGCTGGGCCTTGTTGAGATATCGAACGATTGAGAGACGTATTTCATCGTGGGCTTGAATGATTACCGAAGACTGGATAAAATTTTTGAATCTTGTTTTTTTAATAATGTTGAATTTTAGCTTGAATAATAAAGCCAAAATTGTTTGGGGTTTTTTCGGGGGGCTGTTTAAATATAATTATTGTAAACAGTATATTTTTTTGTTAATATATCAAGTTTTATTGTTAATGTTACATTTATATCTATGAAATAAGTTTTTTTTCTCTTTTATAAATATAATAAAACTTTCACATTGTTATAATGTTAATGAATAAACATTTAACTAATCAAGGCCTTGAAATATTTGATTTGATTTGATTATGTGACAATTTACGTAGAATAGTTTGTGTGTGGATAAGTTTGCCTACTGCGAAAGTTGCAGGGGCAGACTTTCAGCTTCAAGATCATTCAATTTTTACAATATTTTCAAGAATTATTGAGAAACGAGTACAAAATAAAAATTTGATCGGAATGAAATCTTTCAATTTTTTTTTCAAAATAAAATTTATCAAAAATTTATTTTTTCTTCAACTTTTTTTTTTAATGTTAAAACACATTTTTCCAATTGTGCTCACCAAATTTTCCTTCGATGCAAATTATTTAAATTTTTGTTTGATTTTTTTTTGTTTTTAGTTTTGTTAGAGAATTGATTTTTTGAAATTGATAGATTAATTTTTCCTCCAAAATGAATTTTTGAAAATACCTACAATCTTTAACTTTTTTTCGAACAATAGGTATTGTTTTGAAAAATAATTTTTTCAAAATTTTATTGGGAGAAGTTTTTTGAAATGTGTCTTATTATTAATTTTTAAAATCTTATTCAAATAAAAAAAATATGGTGATCAAAATCAAATATTACATTTTGTTCAACTTTTTAAAAATGTTTCAACTATTTTTCTTGCTTCAATACAAATTTTTGAAAATAGTTCCCAAAGTTGGTTTGAAAACTTTTTTTTCATCTCATCAATTTTGTTGTGGTTTTTTTTCTTCAAAATTTGTACCTACCTACTTGAGTACAAATTTTTTGATATTTTACGCATGAACATTTTTAACATGTTTCTTTGAAACAATTTTTTACAAGTTCACTCGAAATCATTTTTCAAGAAAAATGTTTAATCACATTTTTTACTAATTTGCTCCAACACCGAAAAAATATTTTGAAATTTTGATTGAAAATATTCTGTGAGTTTTGTTTGAACTTTGAACTACTCATTTAAAAAAATTCATTGATCGAATTTTTTAAAATTTTATTCAAATCTAAAACTTTTACAGTTTGGCGTTGTATATTTTCCTTCAACACAATTTTTTTTGAAAGTTTTTTTCTCAATTTTTTTTTTCGAAGGAATTTCTCAAAATTTTACAGAGAAAGAATTTTTCGCAAATTCTTTAAATTTTTCTCATTGATTCTTTTTTAAAAATTATAATCAAAGAGGTTTTTTACAATAATTATTTCGATCAATGTCAATTTTTGGAAATTTTAACAAAAAATGTTTGAATAGATACATTTTTATAAATTTTGTCCCAAGGTAAATGTTTTTCAAATTGTTGTTTAATTTTTTTATTTTTAGATGAACAAATCCTTCCTCATTTTTGCTGAATTTTTTTAAAAGTTTTGCTCTTGCCAAATTCTTTGCAATTCAACAAACGACAATAAGTTAAAATTTTGTTTAAACTTTTTTTTTACTATTTCGCTCAAAATCGTTTTTTTTTTTTTTTAATTTTTTATCATAATCTTACTTCAGATTCAGAATATTGTTCAAAATGACTGAAAATATTTTAATAAATTTTGCTTTGAAAAAAATTTTCAAGAATGGTTTCAAAATTTTGTTTGAAAATATTAATTTTTTTTAAATTATTGAAAAATGAATTTTTTACTAATTTTGTTGTGAAGCTGAATTTTTCAAAATTGGTCAAACCTTTTGAAATATTTAAATAAGTACATTTTCACTAAATTTCGTTTAGAGGGTTCTTTAAATGTTCGAGCGCGAGAATCTTAAATAAAGCAGAATGCTCGCGAACGTATAAAGCTGTTTATTCAAAAGGCACATGAACAGAACTGGTTACAATACTTATATTTAGGTTAGCTGTAGCTCGCTCGGGGAGAGCATGCTAAGCGAGGGTGGAAACGGAGGGATGAAACAGGATGTCGTGAAGTTGTTTTGGTGGTGAGAGAGGATAAGGGAGAAAAGAGAAAGCGGTGAAATGGACTTCAGGAATGTGGATTTGTAGGGTGGTTTGGATGGAAAACATGCGAAGGTGATTCTCACTTGAACATACTCCCCCCCATTGACCTGCTTAAGCACGGTCAATTAGCAGTCTAATTAATTTTGAAACTGCTCGTTTTGTGGATCCGGTGGCTGTTCTGACTGTTACCACTCTTACCACTCCATCATTTCCCGGGTGGAGGGACTCAACTCTGGCCATTGGCCAAGTAAGTGGCGGCGTGTTTTCCTCACGGATGAGCATGATTTCACCAATGGTGATGGGAGTGGGTGCGTTTGATTTCGCCCTTTGTTGGAGCTCTTGTAGGTACTCCCTTTTCCAAGCGGCCCAGAATGCTTTCTGGGCCTCTTGGATCAGTCTCCAGCGCTTTTGCAGGGTGAAGCCTTCATTGCTTGCGTCGGTTAAGGGTGATGCGAGGAGAGGTGCTCCGATTAGGAAGTGACCCGGTGTCAACGCGTCGAGTTGATCTCGAGTTGTCGGAGTGAGAGGCCTTGAATTCAGTGCTGCTTCTACCTGAATCAAGATCGTTGTGATTTCTTCGAATGTCAAAAGTCGTCCTAACATGACAGCCACTAAATGCCGCTTAGCTGATTTCATACCTGCCTCCCAAATGCCACCAAAATTTGGGGCATATGGTGGGATGAAATGCCATTGGATTTTTCGGGAAGCCAAACTCCGGGTGATGTGGTTTTTTGATTGCGACAGAAAAACCTCAAGTTCCTTTAGCTTTCGCGCCGCACCGACGAAGTTCGTCCCGTTGTCACTGTAGATGTGGGTAGGCCTTCCGCGTCGTCCTATAAAGCGTTCGAGCGCAGCAAGGAAGGCATCTGTTGTTAGGTCGCTAACGAGCTCCAGATGTAAAGCTTTTGTTGCCATACATACAAACAATGCAATGTACGCCTTTGTAGATGTTGCTTTTCGTGCGAGTGAAAATCGAATTTGAATTGGTCCGCCGTAATCGATGCCTACCTGAATGAAAGCGCGTTGTTGCTCGGTTACGCGACAGTCAGGTAAATCACCAGTTGGCTGTTGAATTGGTGGTACAGAATTCAATCGCCGACACTGAATACAACGGTACGTGATACGACGTACTACATCGCGTATATTGACAATCCAGTAACGAGCTTGCAACAATGGAATTATAATTTTGGGACCTGCATGCGCGTTGGTTCGGTGAATCTCTCGTATGAGAGTTGTGGTGAAATTGGATTTTCCGGGTAGCAGGATGGAGTTAGCTGGTGACTCTGCTTTTTGTAAACGACCATGAATATGTAATAGGCCAGTTTTTTCGTTGAGTTTTGGTGTCAATGGTCGGAGAGGATCCCGTTTTTTAAGGGGGTGCCCTTCACGTAATCGCCTAAAGGTGTCAGGGTAGGCATCTTCTTGAGCAGCGCGTATCAATTCGTTGCAAGCGGAGTCGAGTTCGTCGACGCTCGGGGTGTGAACCATGGCAAGACGTTGCACCAATGGAGTTTTGTGTAGCCTTTTCCGCGACTGGTTTTGACGCGCTTTGAATTGCTTGACTGCATAACAAGTTAGGGCAAATACTCGTAACATTTTGGTATGAGAAGAGAATTTGTTTATGATGTGAGATTGTATGGCGGGGGTAGTGGTAGTAATGAGGCTGGTAGTTTTTCTTTGCTCCTTGAGAACGTCGCGTGAGTGAGATGATTGGCTGTCAAATGATGAAATAGGTGGTGGTAGAGGGGGATTCCACCAAAGCGTACAATTTACCAATTTATCAGCTGTGGTACCGCGAGAGGCGATGTCCGCTGAATTGTACTGGGATCTAACATGGCGCCACTGGGAAGATGGAAGTAATTTGTTGATTTCGGACACCCGGTTACTGACAAAGGTTTTCCATTCGCGTGGTGGCTTGCTGAGCCAAGAGAGCACGACGGTGGAGTCTGAATAGGCGAATCGTTGTTCGAGGGCACACGAATAGGTGGTGGCTATAGTTGTCATGGCGTGGGTGAGTAAGACGGCGCCGCAGAGTTCCAATCTTGGGACCGAAACTGTTTTAATTGGCGCTACGCGAGTTTTTGCGCAAAGTAGATGAGATGTTGAATTTCCAGAGTCGAGAATGACGTTTATGTAGACACAGCACGCATAGGCATCTTCAGACGCATCGCTGAAACCATGTAGAGTGAAGGTGACTCCAGGCGACATGTCGACGTGACGAGGAATTCGAATTTTGTGCAAATGATTGTTTGTAGATAAACGATATTCATCATAGGCGCGCTGGATATTTTCGTCGAGCGGCGAATCCCAGCAGACTGGTTGTAGCCAAAGTTTTTGCAATAAGCATTTTGCAACAATTACAATTGGAGCAAGCAGGCCAAGGGGATCAAAAATTCGTGAAAGGTGAGAAAGCAGCTTTCGTTTGGTAAGTACTCCTTCGACTGTTGGTAGGTTTGCATGGAATGCGAAAACATCGGCTTCAGTGTCCCAGAGCATTCCAAGGACCTTTGAAAATTGGGCTTCGCGGTCAAAAGAGTATTGTTTCAAAGGCGCAACTTCCTTGATGTTTTCCAGCACTTCTGGCTTGTTGGATGCCCACTTGCGAAGATGGAATTGACCCCTAGCGGTCAATTCTTGCAATTCAGCAATCAGCTGTCGCGCTTTTTCGATCGATTCGACGCCGGTTATTATGTCATCGATGTACTCGTCAAAGCATAGAGCAAGAGCAGCAAGTGTGAATTTTGCTCCTTCGTCGATTACGAGTTGTTGTACGGATCGCACTGATAAATGAGGACTACTGCGATATCCATATGTAACCGTGTTTAGCTCATATACACGAAGGATATCGTGACGTGAATATCGCCATTTGATTCTTTGGAAACGTCGATGAGATGGATGAACGAGCACTTGTCGATACATTTTTTCTGCATCAGTGATGATGGCGACGATATGACGACGAAAGCGTATGAGGATTATGAAGAGAGTATTTTGCATTGTTTCGCCTATCTCTACTGTATCGTTGAGAGATACGCCAGTGGACGTTGGTTGTGAAGCGTTGAATACCACACGAAATTTGGACGGTTCGTCTGGACGAATGACGGCGTGATGTGGCACGTAATAATGCGGGACGTTGTCATCTGGTTCTACCTGAGTCATGTGACCGAGGTCTTCATATTCACGCATAAACGAATGATAATTTTCGCGATAATTGGGATCTCGTTCCATGCGGCGCTCGATCTGCAGAAATTGACGTTCAGCGATATGACGAGATTTGCCTAATTCTGAGATACGTTCGTTGAATGGCAGCTTAACCACGTAACGACCATTTTCGTCGCGAGTGGTATTCTTGATAAAATGTTTCTCACATCGTTGTTCAGACGGTGTCATTTCCTTCACTCGGGGTAAATTGATGGATGAAATATCTTCGAGTTCCCAGAAACGTCGAAGTTGGTCTTCGATGGCAAAACAACATACCTGGTTCGAACTCAGTGGCGACGGAGGGTCGTGTACGTGACCAGATACAAACCAGCCGAAGTTCGAATTTAATAGTGGAGGTAAATCATTAAATAAGGTGAGTTTACCAGGCTGCATTATGTTTGCCCAGTGTTCTGCACCCAGCAGGATATCAATGGGTAAGTCTTTGTTGAAATCGTCAGCGAGTGGTAAACGTAGCTCGCAAAGGTCCTTGAGTAGGCTATCGCCGAGTTGGGGGGTGTAATTTGTGATCACTGGCAAGATGCGCGCGCGAATGGTGAGCTGGTATGGCGAGTGGCGCGAAGTGATGATGAATTCAGTTTCGTACGCGGCCAGAGCAGCGGACACCCCGCCTACCCCTTCAATGCCTCCTCGCGTGGATGATATTCGACTGCGCGTAAGATGTAGACGACGAGTTAGACCTTCGGTGATAAACAAACATTGGGAACCGCTGTCGATTAACATGCGCACAGCTGATTGCTGGTTTTGGTGTGTTACGAGGACGCAGGCAGTAGGTAGGCATGCCGTAGTGGCGACTTTGTTGGCTGCTAGGCCCGAAAATGACGACGCATTCAAATCCTTATGTAGAGAAGTATGGTGCAATTGATCGCATTTTTTACAATGGACCGATTTGCATTTGGATACCTCGTGATTTGGGTTCAAGCAGTTCCCGCATAACTTAAACCTTGCGACCAATTTTTCACGATCAGGCAGGGTAGATCTTGCATAATTGGGGCAAAGGAATGCGTAATGGGCTTCCTTGCAAATTGGACAACTGGCGGTTTTTGCCTTGTCGGTGGTCAAGTGCGAGTATTTTACATCTTTCTTACCCCTTGAATCAGTGCTGGTGGGCTTGGACGACGATGTCGAGGTGCTGGTGGCTGCGATTACCTCGGCCGACGTGGCACGTTGCTCCAAAAATTTGCGGAAATCTTTGAGTGTTGGGAGCTCGCGAGAGTTTTCATGGGTAATTTCCCATTGCCGATGTATACCTTGTGCCAGCCTAGTACCAATGAGGTACACTAGCATGGCATCAAATAGTTCATTTTTGGAATACTGCGCGGTTAGAATGCGTAGTGTTTGCTCCAGGGCATCAACCAGTGGTCGCAGTTGCGAATCATTGGAGGCGGACGGCAGCTCAAATAATGTTTTAAGGTGCTTGCTGACAACTAGTCTAGGATTGTCATACTTTTTCTTGAGGTTCTCAAGAAATTCATCGTAATTCTCCTCGATGATGTCAACTCCATCGAGATCGCGCTTGGCTGGGCCATCTAGGTGCTTAGATAGCTGCAGAAATTTTTCGATTGGTGGGTAGAAATTGTCTTCGTGAATTAATTTATTGAATAACTGGTAGAACGTTGGCCACTCGCGCCAGTCGCCAGTAAACATAGGGAGTTCAAGCCGTTGGAGTTTTACACGAGGACCAGGCTGGCGGGGGTTTTGATTAAATTCGGTGGAGCTGGGTTGAGATGCAGTGGATGGTGTGAGTTGGTCAAATTTCTGTTGCAGTTTAATTTTGAGCGCGATCAAGGTCTTCTCAACGGTAGCTCGTTCAGTTTCTTGCGGATCGATTTCACCTTCAACAGGCACTGTTGAGATTTCCTCGATCTGAGTTTGAATTTCTTCAAATTCGAGCTCAATTTTGGTGATTGTGTCGAGCCAAACCCTGACGGAGGCCTTGTCATCAAGGAACTCATCGACACTTTTGGAAGCACGCGTTAATTTGCTTTTAATGACGCCTCGTTTTTTAGTAAGCGCTTGCATGATTATTTAGAAATTAGAAATTAACGAATGAGTAGTATTTACTATTAGAGTGGAGGTCGGATTGATGACGGCGACGGTGAGACGAAGTAGCGGTTGCGAATCGAAGTTGAGGGATTGCCAGAAGGTACGTTGAGAGCTTCTAGAGCACGTTGATCGTCGAGATGACGCGTTATCGCCGAGGAAGCGAGCTGGTTGCCGGGGAAGAGTTGTCACGCGGCGAGTTAATCACCCGAAGGCGCGTTACAGCTGGGAAAGCGGGTAGGTTGCCGCGAAGGGCACGTTGATGCCACGAAGGGCGCGTTAATTGCCACGAAAGGCACGTTTTCACCGCAAAAGGCGAGTTTGATTCGCGACGAACACTTCGCACTCACCGACACTACGTCATCGACGCGACACAATAGTTTTATCTCGACATCGCGATCGTATACGAAATCACAATTAGTAAAAAGAGAATGTACATACGGGACGAACTTTTAAAAAGTTGAATGTTTGTTAAATGTTATTGCCGGTATCCGGCCCGAAGGACCATGTTCGAGCGCGAGAATCTTAAATAAAGCAGAATGCTCGCGAACGTATAAAGCTGTTTATTCAAAAGGCACATGAACAGAACTGGTTACAATACTTATATTTAGGTTAGCTGTAGCTCGCTCGGGGAGAGCATGCTAAGCGAGGGTGGAAACGGAGGGATGAAACAGGATGTCGTGAAGTTGTTTTGGTGGTGAGAGAGGATAAGGGAGAAAAGAGAAAGCGGTGAAATGGACTTCAGGAATGTGGATTTGTAGGGTGGTTTGGATGGAAAACATGCGAAGGTGATTCTCACTTGAACATTAAATTTTATTAGAACTCATTTTTCCTAAATTTAATTTAAACGTTTTTTTTTTCAATTTCATTCAAACGCAAATTCATCTGAATCAATTTTTTTAGAATTTCGCTCTCCCAAGATTTTGGCCAAACCTTTTGAAATGTTAAAATACATTTTTAATAAATTTTGAATTTTATTCCAACACAAATTCATAAAAATTCATTTGAAAGTTTGATTGCTTTCAATTTTATTAAAACGCATTCTTCCAATTTGTTTGATTTTTTTTCAATTTTGTTAGATAAATAGACTTTTGTTTATAAATTTTCATTTAGACACAAATTCTTCAAAATTTTGCTCAATTTAAAAAAAAACTAAATCATATTTTTTTTATAAAATGGTTTTGGTCAAACTTATTGAAACGTTCAAAAAAATCATTTTTACTGAATTCTTCAAAAAAAGTTTTTGAAAATTTTGTTTGAAATTTTAATTGGTGGGAATTTTTAAAATATTATAAGAACATTATGTTTCCAAAGTTCTCTTGAATCAAATTTTTCAAAAATTTCATTCAGGCAGAAATTCTTCAAAATTTGACTCATCATTATTTTTAAAAAAATTTCGAAACTAGTTTTTAATAACTTTGCTCAAAATCATATTTTTTGAGCAAAACTTTTTAAAATCTTCGAGGAATTACATTTTTACTAAATTTGGCTCCGACACAAATTTTTGAAAATTTTGTTTGAAATTTTTATTTATAGGTACAGGAAATTTTTTATAAAACACAAAAATGTTTTCAATAGAAACACATTTCTCACAATTTCGCTCAAAATAAATTCTTTAGAAAAATTTATTCATGTCCCTCTGGCCTAATAGTACATAGCACATTACGACGACAAGTAAAAATTTTATTCAACTACATTCATGATATTTTGTTGAAACTTTCTCAAAAAAATTTTTTTGAAAACATATTTTCCAGTTTTATTTTGATTTTATTTTATTTATTTTTTTTAATGATGAAACTTTTCTTTCTCTAAATTTTACTCCAACGCAAATTTAAAAATATTTGAAATTTCTCCAAATAATTGAATCTATTTTTAAATTTTTTCTTCCAGTCAAAATTTTATCCAATCTCGCTCATTGGCAATTTTTTTAAAATTTTGTTTCAGCATAAATTTTATTAAAACACATTTTTACAAATAAAAGTTTTTAAAAATTTTATTGAGAATTTTTTTTTTCATATTTTGTTTAAACAACGTATATATACAATGTTAAAAAAAAATATGGCATTTTTTTGGGTGTACTTTTTCCGACCTATAAAAAAAACCTTTTAAAAATCAATTGGGTAATTTCTGTTATTTATGAACAAAATATGTATCTACTCATCTACATCTAGTCGGAGTTCTTAATATGTATTATAAAATTTCTCTCACATATATTAACGACTTCCATTATTAAAATTTCACCCACATAAATGCATTTTATTCTTACCCTTGAATTTACGACCACCATAGGCGACACCGTACCAAACGAGGGCAACGGCTAACTCGAATTTTCGTTCACGAAATTAAAATACTTCAGCCATAATAAAGCGAGTTTTTCCGCAAAAACATGCTTCTTTTTAATTTGAAAATTACGTCGACGCCGGACGACTGGACGCATGCGCGTTACCACGTCTGCCGTCTAGCTCAACAGATAAATTATTAGAGATCGCATCGTAGATTTTATTTATTCGTATTAGTGATAACGTATTTATGGCGCGAAACGGTTACACGACCGAGATGTGATTTCAATTCGTAATATCGTGATAGTGAAAATATTCAAAATAGTAAAAAATATACTCAAATATCGTCACTGAAATATGCTTTAATCTGGCGATGAGAAATTTTTCCACAATTTTATCAACGCTCTGGTGGATATGAGAATTTACGGTAAGATGATAATAACTTTTTTTTTTAATTTGGGGGTTTCATTTTATTTTTTTTTAAATTTTGAGCTCGCATTGAAGCTTTGGTTTTGTGTACCTGGTTTAAATATGACCGGAATATTTTATGGTAAGATTAACACTAGGTTAGAGAATTTTAATACCTACTTAATTTCATCTAAAATTTAACCAAACTGCTGAGTAAGCCAATTTTATACTTATTATTTAGGTATTGATCTCTTTTTTTTTGCAGAAAAAAAATTATTATTTTCAATTCTAAATTATTTTCTTGTAGGTAGCTAATTAAAAATACCTCATTTTTTTTAAACCAAAAAAAGTTTGAAAACTCATAATTTTCTGAAATCTTTTTTTTTTGCCTCAAATCGCTTGAAAAAAATAAGTAAATTTTTTTATTAATTTTTTGGATCGAAAAAATGACTGTTTTTAAGAGAAAAAAAATGAAGCAAAAATTACAGAAAAATTTTTTCAACTTCCTCGAAGTGCAAAATATTTTTCCAAACTTTTTTAGAAGAAAAAAAAACATGTAGGTAAATTGATTTTTTTGAAAACACAAAAATTGTTCTCGAATTTTCGAAGAAAAAAATATTTCCAATTTTTTAAAAAATAGCTTGCTTAATAGAAAAAATCGATTTTTTGGAGAAAAAATTCTGAGTTTTCTTGTAATTAAAAATATATTTTTTTAAATTCCCTAATTATTTTTAAAAGAAAAAAGTTTCAATTTTTTGAAAGAGAAAATCGAATTAATTTTTTTTGAAGACAATATCTCTCGTTTTTAGCGAGAAAAAAAATCTTAATTCTTTTTCCTCAAATAGCTTGAAAAAAAAGTAATTTTTAAATTAATTTTCTGGTGGAGAAAAAATTTTCTCAACTTCCTAATTGAAGAACAAAAATTTTTCAAAGGTTTTGAAGAAAAAAATCATGTAGGTAATTTGATTTTTTTGAAGAATCTAAAAATTTTTCTCTAATTTCCGGAGAAATTTTTTTTAATTTTTGGGAAAAATAGCTCACTTTTACAAAAGTAATCAATTATTTTGGAGAAAACAAAAAGTTGAATTTTCTTGGAATAAAATAATCGCAATTTTTTTGAGAAACAATCTCTTATTTTTAGAAAAAAAAATTATTATTTTCATGTTTCAATTTTTCCAACTTTTTGGTTAAAAAATCTTTGTTTTTTGATGAAAAAAATTAATTGCATTTTTAATTGAAAAAAATTAAAATTCACATTTTTGTATTCAATTTGGCCTATCTACTAAAAATAATCATCGTTCTGGTTCTAATTTCAAAAAAAAAAAAAAAAAAAAAAAAACACTGCTACGATAAGAAACGTACGTATTAATTATAGGAAAAATTATGTCATCTTTTAAAATCAGTTTTTCAACAGGAAACACATTTTGAAACAATATTTACGAAACATAATAATGGGGGAAAAACACATAAATCAATCAGACTAATACTTTCGTATTAAAAAGAAATTTCCCAATGGAAAATATACACACTCGAGGCAATTAGAATTTAAAAATTACGTAAATTACCTGAAGATTAAAAAAGAGATTTCTATCAAAATTTTTCATATTTTTGGAACCACGATCGGGTTTCTTGTGTGCTCGATGAAACCACACAATAGCAATGAATAATCCTAGGTAATAATACTCGTAATTAATCGATAATTTAGATTATCTCGGTGATAATCTATGTGAACATTTCGATGAAAAAATTTTCTATTAACCTTGACAATTACATAAGTGCAGGTAATTTCTTCATAATGCTAAAAACCTGTTAAATGGTTCGAACATTAACAGTTTTTCTCCGTCGAAGATTTTTTTTGTCCGTTTGTTCATCCGAATGTTTTTTTTGTGTGTATGGAAAATCCATAAGTTGGTGATGTTTTTTTTTAGTCGCCATTATATTCCAAATGCATAGATTTATTTTAATTTTATACAAAGTTTTCCTCAAATGGGGTAATTTGCATATTTTAATTTAGAAAATAATCGAATAGTGATAAATAAATGAAGGCGTTTAGAGTTTTAAAAATTTTCTTAATTTTAGAGTGTAGAAAAAATTCTTAGAAGTGGGAGACTTCCTCTGGTTTTTAATCTAAAATGTTTTGAATATTTAAATTAAATTTTTTTTTGAAATGGGGTGAGGGGGTGAAGTGTAAAATTTATATAAATGTATTAATTTGAGTATAAATATGGGATATGCACTTAGGTATGGTTTATTTGAGTTTTAAATTACTTTTTTTTTTTATTTAAAAAAAAAAAAAAATGTTGGTAAATTATTTTTTTATAAAAAAAAAATCCGAAGATACTTGCAACTATGTTTCGTTATATAATTAATTTTAAAAAAATATATATAATTATAAATAATGAAATTATAAGTAGGTATGATTTTTTTTTAAATCCAAAGAATCCAAAGTTAAATGTCTGCCAAATTTTTAAACCAGATCAAATGAAATTCTAGAGCTATCTTACGCATCTACGTAGTCGTAGATACAGTCATTACTCTCAATAATATCGTTCGAAGCATCTAAATCAATCACTGACGTCAATGACAAGTCATCAGTTCTTTGTCCAACTCCCCTCATACCGAATGTTGTCAAGTGTCAATTCATCAATTTTTTTTACAGTCTTTATCTACGACTCGTACAATTCACTATACATACTTTGCGACGTACTAAAAATTTCCCATGAAAATCGAAGGACGAACCAGTCGTATTTAAAAATTATCACTGCTTTTAAATCTGTAAAAAACTATTGAGGTAGGTAAAGATCATTTTTTTTTCAAAAAATTTTGCAAATATTTTTTATCTTTGAAAATATTTTAAATTTAGGTGATTTAACCCCTTAAATCTTTTCTTCATTATCTGAAACTATCACCAGAATTTTTTCGGATTTTGTAAATAAAATCAATCAGTGCCCCAAGAGCCCTAAAAATCAACCATGGGATTTCCTTAAGAATTCTGCTTTGAACTCTTCGTTTCTGAAAAACTGTATTTTGAAATATGCCATTGCCTTGCAAGTACAATACGTAAGTGAGTACTTTAATAGAATTCCAAAACATGGCATTCAAAAAAAAAAAAAAAAAAAAAATCAAGCTGAGGGTATAATTTTTGGCAGGGGGTTTAAAAAATATGGTTTGTCCAGCAAAAAATGTTTTTAAGTTGAAAATTAAAGTTTTGGCAGGGGTTCGAAAGATGTGAAACTTTACAATTGGATAAAACTTTTCCAAAAATTCATTTTTCATTTTTTTACAAACTTTGTTGCATCAAAAATGAATATAAATTGAAAATGGAATTTTAGGCAGAGGTTCAAAAAATGTGGGATTTTTAAAATTAGGCATTTTTTTTTTAATTTGTCAAAAACAATTTTTCGAATGTACTCGTACCCACTTACTTTTTTTTATTTTACCCCTCAAAAAAATTTCCAGTTAAAAATTGAATTTTTGCAGGGGTTTGAAAAGTATGCATTTTGTTATTAAAATTAATAATTTAAAAAAAAATTAGCATTAATTTATTTAATTTTTTTTGAACTATTTCGTGCAAAAAATGTTTACCTACTTCCTAATTAAAAATTAAATTTTAGGCAGGGATTCGAAAAATATGAAATTTTAAAATTATTCGAAACAACATTTTCCAAAATTTGTCGCAATCAATTTTTAGGTACTTTTTTTCCATACCTTATTACCTCGCACAAAAAATTTCAAGTTGATAATTGAATTTTTTGCAGGGGTTTGAAAAATATAGAATTTTCAAAATTTGTCAGAATTATTTTTTTTACTTCTTTTAGATTTTTTTGGCGTAAAAAATATCCAAGTTGAAAATCAAGTTTATTGCAGGGGTTTGAAAAGTATGGAATTTTTTATTGTGGTTTATCTATTTTTCAGGTGACATATTTTTTCCAAAAATTTTCGACATCAATTCTTTCACCTTATGAAAAAGTTTCGCCATACAAAAAAAATTTAAAGTTGAAAATTTAGACATTAGTTTGAAAAATATTATTTTGCCCTATTTTTCGAGTCCTTTCACCCCCTCCCCCCCCCCCCCCCACGAAGTAGTATTGTGATCTTATAAGTATGTTTCAAGTTGAAAATTGAATTTTGGCCACGATTCGAAAAAAAAGAATTAAAAAATTATTGTTTTATTTCAAAAAAAGGAGGCGGAATTTTGTAGAAAAAATAAAATGCATCAATTTAGAAATTCCATATTTTTCCAATTCCTGGAAAATATTCAAATTTAAACCATCGAAATGTTTTTCAAGACCAAGTGTGGGCAAAAAGTGAAATAATGTCAAAAGATTACTTTAAAATTCATTTATCAAAAATTAATTCCCTGCCAAAAATTTAAATTTCAATTCGCTTTTTTTTGTACGACAGAATTTGGAAAAGAATTCAAAAAAAATAATTTCGAAAAATTTAGGGAAATGCATCAATTTTGAAAAATCTGTATTTTTGAACCCCTGTCAAAAGTTGAATTTTCAAATTGATTTTTTTTTTACAAAAAAGTGTCGGAAAGAAAGTAAAAAAATTATTGACAGAAAATTTTAAGAAAAATTTTCACGTGTCGAAAAAAGAAAACGAGTTTTATTTTAAAATAGCACATGTAGGTATTTTTCAAGCCCCTGCAAAAATTTTTGGAATTCCGTCTATCTTGCAAGACGTATAAGAGATTCTCTAAAGAAAAAAAAAAAAAAAAATGATTAAAAAAATTCTCGTATAAAATTATTTTTTTAAGAATCTCAAAAAAAAATAGTATTTTTTTTTTTTTATAAAATAGATAAAGTCATTTTTTTAAAGGCTCCTCCTTTTTGAAATCCATTCTTTTATCCTTTCAAGTGATCTACCTCCGTTCCTAAGATAGTTTTTGAAAAAAAAATCAAAAAGAGTTGTAGATTGAAATCCTAGAAATAATTTCAGTTATTATAAAAATTTCGATTAGACCCCTATCTCCCCTTCAATTTTGCATAATAGGAATGCGATAAAATAATGAGCGGGTATACCATTTTTTATACCTCTTTCTCGATAGTGCACTTCCATTTCTTGGAGGTCCCTTATGTTCTTTCTATGGCCACTTTTGAAAATTTTTTGAGACAATATGCCAGTAATAATTTTGGAACCACTTCCTCTCCCCTAATTCTAAATGATTTGTTGAAAATTATTCGATGGATTTTATACGTGTTATGCTTAATTAGAGGGGAAGGAGGGGTTTATTAAAAATTTTTGTAATAACCAAAATTATTCTTGGGATGGTAATCTACAACTTTTGTCTCAAAAATTTTTCAAAATCTGCATTTCAAACGAAGATAGAAGAAGAAAAAGGGGATGACTGCTCGAAAATGAGGCCTTTTAAAAAAATGAAATATCAGCCCATTTTCTTTCTTCTAGACTCTAGATTCATATTCAGTCATAAAGCTGCTTTTAGTAATGTAAATGACACACAAGCTTTTCATTTTCCCTTTTGGTACTGTAGGTTTCTATTATTTAAATAGGTACCAAATTACCATATTAAAGTCTTGGGGCTTCTGAGGCATTTAAAACATTTGTTAGGTAATTGTATTTTAAAAATCGGAAAAATTCTGATAACAGTTTTAGGTGATGAAAACATATATCTACCAAGGTCGAACTGGAGTCACCCAATTTCATTTCATTTTTTTTTTTTTTTTCAAATCACAAACACTCCATCAATTCATGTATATTTTGATTTTTCAATTTTACGAATATTTGAAAATCTCATTACCACCAGAACGACTAAACACATCTCGAGTGAAGATGGCAAACCGGTCACATACACGTGATCATTACCTACTCTAATCAAATAAAACCAGTCGAGCCAGACAATAAGTACTTAGAAGTATCGGTACCTTTTCAATAAAAATGGAAAAACCCTTCAAATATCTACCTTCTTAATAATAATATCGTTGCAAGATTCGATCACGACCCAGAGTCGAACTATTTGGCAGTAAACACCATAAAAATAAACATAGTTTACTTGCTATGCGTGGAAAAGGGGGAAAAAATTGTGTAGGTTAAACTCGTTATCTGTACTAATCGTCGAATAGGGCACTAGCCGAATCAATAATGTTAATGCGACAACGTATTTTTGGTGGGTATATTTGCATTTCCGATCAAATAATCAACTCTAGGTTCACGTCATACTTGTACAAGTCTAAGTAAATGATCGATGGTCATCTTTGAAATTTTATTTTCACTGTGGTGTTGTCATTTGTCTCTTCTTATGTAGCCTAAACTCTATAACCAATAAAAATAATATAGTAATTTCCAATCGAATGAATGAGTTTTTAAAATAAATTGCCAATAGAGCTCTCTAATGATGATAAAGAGAAAAAATATGACTGGATGGAATTTTTAAGGAGGCTAAATTTTAACTCGCGTACTCGTAAGTTTATTTTTAAGAAGTCGAATGAAATAATCGCGAAGAGACCATCGTAAAATATTTATAATAAATAATAATGATGGTAAAGCATCTCGCTATGAATTACTCGTATGTGGTATGATTGACGATGCATTGTTTATCGATGAAATAAATCAAGCGTCGTCGATGAATTTTAAACGATTCGTATCATTGCACGCGTTTATTGTTTTAACGAGTTAATTTAATCCTTACGAGTGTGCTGTGTTTTGTGTACATTTTTGTTAGATTATTGAGATAGAGAAGCGAACAACCTGTTGCGATTGATGTTTCCTTTTACTTTTATCAAAACGATTGAATTTTTGTTTGATCCCGTGACAGGTGAACAAATAAAAAATAGCTCACCTGTTTTTTTTTTTTTTACAAAATCAACATATTTTTTGAAAAAATAAAAATAACAACAACATTTACATAGGTATACCTACTTGGGAAGGAAAATACTGAAGTTTAAAACAGGTAATCTCGAAATTTTTGTATAAATATTAGCAGGCTACGAATTTATAAAACAGTGTTTTTTTTTTCAGTAGACTTTCGGCCTTGGAAGCAAAGTTGCTATCGACCAAAAAATCTGACATCAATTTCATATCTGACTGAAATTTTTTCATGATTTATTAACAAGAATTTTTTTTGTAAAATCATATTTGGGAAAAATATGCTAATTTTAAAATCTCAAAAAATTGCTTTAATATTCTTAACTTAAAATTTTGCAAAAACTTAAAAATTTAATACTATACTTACTCAAAGTTTAGAATTTTGTCAAATTAAAAATTTTTGTAAAACTCAAAAAATTGTCAAATTTATTAATTTTGTGAAATAAAAAAAATTTGCGGGATTAAAAAATTATACTAAATTTAAGAAATACTCGGCTGAATTAAATTTTTTTGTAAAATTATAATTAAGTAGGTATTGAGAAAAATGTATGAAAATTGGATTTTTCTTAAATGAATAGATAGATCGTATATTTTTTTAAATTTAAAAATTTTGCTAAATTCAAAGAAATCGTCAAATTGAAAATTTTTGTGAAATTTAAATTTCTTCTAAATTCATAACCACTCTAAAACTTAAAATTAGGTATCAAGTTAGGTAGCTATAAAATTGAGAAAATATGCAAAATTGAAAAAAAAAATAAACTGAAAGATTTTGTAAAATTGAAAAATTTAATAGGTAGGTAGGTAAATTGAAAATATTTTGTAAAATAAAATTTTTGGGTAATTTTTTTTTTTAATTTTAAAATTGAAAATTTTTTGAATCCATTATGTCCAACCTTTTCAGAATTGGAATTTTTGAAAAATTAAAAGAGAACTGTCAAGGTAAAAAAAAAAAAATTGTAAAATAAAAAAAAAATGACAAAAATGAGAAATTTTGTTAAATTATGAAGTTTTTGTTGAATATTTTACCTATACTTGCTTCATAAAATTTAGGAAAACTGAAAATCTTCAAAAATTAGGAAATCATTGTGAGCTGAAAAATTGTGCAAAACTAAAAAAAAATTATAGAAATAAAATTTTTGTGAGATTTAAAAAATTATGTAAATTGAAAAGAAGTAAAATTGAATTTTGTAGTACTGAAACCTATTTTTAAAATTAAAATTAAACTTTGTGAATCGATGGAAGTTTTCATTAAATTAATTTTTCCAAAACTAAAAAAAAAGTAATAATGAAAAAATTACGTTGAATTTTAAAAAATTGTAAAAATTAACAAAATTGTAACATTGAAAACTTTTATGAAATTGAAAAATTTATTAAAATAGGTATTACACTTGTTCATCTACGTAGTTGATAAAATTTAGGAGAATTGAAATTTTTCAAGAATTAACGAATTCTCTTTTTTTTTAATAAAAAATTTGGCGTGGTGTAAAAATTCTGCAAAATTAAAAAAAAAAATTATCAATGTAAAAACTTTTGTGTAAAATTGAAAAAATTGTCAAAGTTGAAATTTTCGTCGAATGTAAAATTATGCAAAATTAAAAGAAATTTAATAAAATTATATAGAACAATTTGGTAAAATACCTTCCTAGTTAGGTACAAGATGACATTTTGGAAAATGTAAAATTTTGTGGGATTGAATTCTTTTTCAATAATTGATGATTTTTCTAGACTTTGAAAATTTTGTGAAATTGAATGAACAAGTTGAACAATTTTCGTCTCTTTTTTATAGCTTTGTGAAGCCCTCGATTTAATGAAACTGTACAATTTATTGTGGGATTGAAATTATTTCTGGAATTGGGAAATTTTATGAAATGAAAAAATTATAAGACTGAGAAATTTATAAAATTAAAACAAAAAGTTTGAATTGATAATATTTCCAGAACTGATATTATAGATCTCGTAAAATCAATTTGAAATTTTCTAATTTTTAATTTAAAATTTGCAAGTTAGAACAATTACGCAAAATTTTCAAAATCTCGAATTTTCAAAATTGGTGGGCTAATATTTAAAAAAAAAAAAATGAAAATTTTTATAGAATTGAAAAACTGTAGATATAATTTGAAAAAAGAAAAATAATTTTAAAATGTTGAATTGGAAAATTTTACAGCTCTTACTTACTTATCGGATAAAATTTCGGAAGATTGAAATTTTTTATAGCGTTAAAAAAATTGAAAATTTGAAAATTTTAATGTTGAAAATTTTTGTTGAGTAGAAATTTTTTTTATTGCCTTTTTTTCATGAATTTATAGAATTTGTGAAGTAGAATATATTATCAAATTAAAAAAAATAAAAAATAAAAATAAAACATTGAAATCCCGAGCGGCACACTCGATCGATAATATCGGAAGATGTAACGTATCGATAAAAAATCGTTTGAAAATCTATAGATGTTCTCACGATATTATAAAGATTTACCGGTACAACTTCATAGGCAAAAAATCTAAAAACTATCGAATTCGATATTATTAAGATTTTATGACGATATTTGTCAACGATACTATCGACAAAGAATATTAAAATCGATTCTGATTTTCCACCGATTTTGTGCAGATATTTGAAACTACATTATCGACAAAGAATATTAAATTTATCGAATTCGATTTTTTAACGATTTTGTAAAGATATTTAAAACTATATTATCGACAGATTATATGAAATTTAACGACGTCGATATTTTACCGATTTTTTGACGACATTTGAAACTATATTATCGACAGATTATATTAAATTTATCGAATCCGATTTTTTACCGATTTTGTAAAGATATTTGAAACTATATTATCGACACATAATATGCAATTTCTCGAATTCGATTTTCTAACGATTGCGTGAAGATATTTGAAACTATATTATCGACACGTAATATGAAATTTTTCGATTTCGATTTTTTAACGATTTTGTGACGATATTTTAAACTATATTATCGACAAATAATCTGAAATTTCTCGAATTCGATTTTTTAACGATTTTGTGAAGATATTTAAAACTTTATTATCGACACGTAATCTGAAATTTCTCGAATTCGATTTTTCAACGATTTTATGACGATATTTGAAACTATATTATCGACACGTAATATGAAATTCCTCGAATTCGATTTTTCAACGATTTTGTGGCGATATTTGAAACTACATTATCGACAAATAATCTGAAATTTGTCGAACGATTTTTCAACGATTTGGTGACGATATTTGAAATTATTTCCAAATTGGTGAAAATTTTTCTAAGTCCAACACGTCTGGAAGTACTAAACTGCCTATTATAAGCGTTTTATTGCTAATTCCTCAACGATAAGGTATGGCATAGTGGTTAAGGAAGAGGATTACCGTGCAGGAGGTAGATGGTTCAAGCCCCACGGGTGGCAGATTTTTTATAATTTTTTTTGACTTTTTCTAAAATGATCCTCTTACCTTAACATGAATAATGTGTTTAGGCATATTTTAATGTATTAATTATGCTAATTAATGATTTTTAATTATAGAAAAAAGCTAGTAAAAGACGAAAAATCGGAATAAAAAATCGATAAAAAATCGACAGAATATCGAATTCGATAAAGTGTCGCAAAAGTTCCGCATAAATCGTGAAATTATCTTTCGATATTATAGATATATTATCGATAAAATATCTTACTATAATCTCGAAATTTTTGCTAACTATAATTCGTCGATAATCTATCTATATATCGAAAGATAATTTCACGATTTAGGCGGAACTAACGCGACACTTTATCGAATTCGATATTCAGTCGATTTTTTATTTCCATAATTTGTCGATTGTGCGTCTCGGGTAAAAAATTGTTTATTTAGAAAGATGTTTTAGGTGATAAAGGTAAACGTACTCAGTACAAATTGAAAAATGAAAAAATTGGAATTGATAAAAAATTCTGTAAAATCAGTCGATTTGAGGAATATTCTAAAATTGAAAATTTTTGAAAAATAATAGTTATGGAAATTCTGAAAAATACTTGTTCAAAAAAATTTAGGAAAAGTAGAAAAAAATCTGAAATTGCGTACCTAATTGTCCAATCATTTTTTTTTCTAGCATTATTTGAATGATTTTTTACACTAAAAAAAAAAAAAAAAAAAATGAAATCAAAGCACGTATAGGTATTCTTAAGGTAAAATTTTTTGTAGCTAATTGAAATTTTTAAAATTATCTATAAATTTAGTACTTAATTTTTTCATTTTGATTTTTTGATTTTCATGTAAAACATTTTTGTAATTGAAAAATTTTGTAAAAAATATGGTTAGGTAGGTATAAAAATTCTGTAAAATACTTACCTACTTGTTTAATAAAATTTGAGAAAATTAGAAAAAAAATCTGAAATTGCGCAATTGTCCTATTAAATTTTTTCCAGCATAAAATGATTTTTAAAATGTGAAATTAAAGCTCTTATAATTTCATGTGAAACTTTTTTTATAATTTTGAAAAATTTTGTGAAATCGAGAAACTAGTCAGATCAGATACAATTTTTCTCGAAAGATTTTTTGAAATTGAAAAAATTTATAGTGGGATGAAACATTTTAATTATTAGGTTAAAATTTTTAAAGTTGAAAAATTTCACTTTAAAATATTGTAAATTTTTTCTATTTTTTTTAAATCAAAAAAATTGTAAAATTTATATAATTCTAATGTGAATGCCCTAACACTGTGAGAATTCCAAACAATGAAAAAATTATCTCCAAAACATGTGTAAATTGTGAGTATTAAGAGGTACTTTCGACCATGTTTCTAACATGTGTATCTACCTAGGTAGGTACGTAATACGTATAACGTACGAATAATATTGAAAAAAATTCCGCCACGACATTATCAATTACAAAGGTCTTTAAAACGTAAAAACGTCATTTCATTTATCTACATAAATTATATACTCGAAAGCTAATCACAAATGTGACGAATTCTTTTACGCGATAAGTAAATTATAGAAGCTCGTAATCGTAATGTACCCATGTACCTAAATAGTATACTTTACCAAAAAAAACCAAAAAAACAACTGCTACTTGATTTTCATATTTAAAAATTATTATAACTTGTATGTAGGTGTTCTAAAATATTTCACTTCTTGGAAAAAAAATATACGTGTCCATGCTACCGATTTCGTATAGACGAACTTAAGGTACGTATACTTTTAAAAGTTAGAACAGAATCAGCTACAGGTACCTAGAATTTCAACGGCTACGGCTCAATTTAAAATTACCTATACCTGACACGTAATTAACTATGCAAATAAGTTGCCTACTAAGTAATTAAACTATTGGTGGACTGACAGCTCGCGTCGCATTACAGCTCGACGGCAACAGGTGTCTCAGGTTTCGCTTTGGTTCTGCTGGCACGTGACGTAACACGTACCCAGTATACCTACGTCATTGTAAAAAACGAAATTTCGCATAGCCTTGCACATTGGCACTCTGCAGACTGCAGAGTTCGAGGGGATTAGCCCGGACGTCATGAGATTGCAGATAAAAAGGCCATGCAAGAGATCTGGATAATGGTATAATTTTCGATGCAACGAAAATGCTCAAGGTTACCCTCGGACATTGTAATTAGTATACTGGGCTGGTTGAACAGGAGCGAGATCCAAGTGCAGGCTATTTGCTCGAAGATGAAGCATTCGAAGTCTCGAAGACCATTATTTATCTCGAATCATATACAATTTGTCGCCTATAATTAACCATTATCGTAAATCATTTGAATCTGCAGCACAAGGTACCTGAGACTGAGAGTCGGCCACTGGAAACAATGTCCACGATCGACCTTTCTCTTTCCGCCGCGCGATACACTTTAGAGAGCAGACGTACGTACGTGTAGGTAAAATAGGTAATCAGAAGCTCGCCTTAGGGGTTGCTAAAAACTGGTTTGCGAGACAATTCACGAGAACGTGAGCTAATCGCCGGTTTAGGATAGGTCATACTACGTCATATAAGGTCGTCAACTTGCGGAATCACACAATATATTGGATACTGCCATACGATCTGCCGCATGCCACCGTCTTCACCCGCCTGTCACAGTGGGAAATTCACCTCGATCCTCTATCGTAGAGTATGCGAAGAAAATGCAAATTCTGCTTCCATTTTTCTGTCATATTTTTTTTCTCTTTTCTCTATTGAGACTCGACTCGCGCCATGACCTGCGATAATACATAATATATATTTCTTTAATGGCATCTTTGATAAGCGCGGGCCCCTTCTGGTTGCCACATTCCTCCTCGAGCTATACCATACCGTCCGGTCTCCGGTCTGTCCTCTGTCGTTTAATGAGTTTTTCGGAATGGAATTCAAGCTATAGTACGGACTATGGCGGTTGTCACCGAGAGCTATCGGATCTTAATTAGCACCTTCTCGGAATTACATTATCGTTTTTATAAGCCTCAACCGTGAAGTAGGTAGTATTTTTTATTTGACGAGTCCGCAAGTACGATGGTAGCGATGTAAGAGGGTGTAAGGGTCAATTTCCTAAGGCGTTGGTGAAGATAGCGGCTGAATGTGTGATTTTTCCATTTCTTCGAGTGTTAGTAGTATATAAACAGACCTAGTGGTAAAAAATATTTTAAAAAATTATGTTTTTTTTGAACGAGGACATAGGTAGCTCTTTTTTTGCATAATAAGCACATTTTTTGAATGATAAAATCATCTGTTTTTTGGATAAAAAACCTACCCGAGCAGCACAATCGACAAATTATCGAAATAAAAAATCGAGAGAATATCGAATTCGATAAAGTGTCGCGTTAGTTCCGCCTAAATCGTGAAATTATCTTTCGATATATAGATAGATTATCGACGAATTATAGTTAGTAAAAATTTCGAGATTATAGTAAGATATTTTATCGATAATCTATCTATAATATCGAAAGATAATTTCACGATTTAGGCGGAACTTTCGCGACACTTTATAGAATTCGATATTGTGTCGATTTTTTATCGATTTTTTTATTCCGATTTTTCGTCTTTTACTAGCTTTTTTCTATAATTTAAAATCACGAATTAGCATAATTAATACATTAAACTATGCCTAAACACAATATTCATGTTACGGTAAGAGGATCATTTCAGAAAAAGTCAAAAAAAATTATAAAAAATCTGCCACCCGTGGTGCTTGAACCATCTACCTCCTGCATGGTAATCCTCTTCCTTAACCACTATGCCATACCTTATCGTTGAAGAATTAGCAATAAAACGCTTATAATAGACAGTTTAGTACTTCCAGACGTGTTGGACTTGGAAAAATTTTCACCGATTTTTAAAATATTGAAATAATTTCAAAGATCGCCACAAAATCGTTGAAAAATCTAATTCGAGGAATTTCATATTACGTGTCGATAATATAGTTTCAAATATCGTCATAAAATCGTTGAAAAATCGAATTCGAGAAATTTCAGATTACGTGTCGATAATAAAGTTTTAAATATCTTCACAAAATCGTTAAAAAAATCGAATTCGACAAATTTCAGATTATTTGTCAATAATATAGTTTCAAATATCGTCACAAAATCGTTAAAAAATCGAAATCGAGAAATTTCATATTACGTGTCGATAATATAGTTTCAAATATCTTCACGCAATCGTTGAAAAATCGAGTTCGAGGAATTTCTTATTACGTGTCGATAATATAGTTTCAAATATCGTCACCAAATCGTTAAAAAATCGAATTCGAGAAATTGCATATTATGTGTCGATAATAAAGTTTTAAATATCTTCACAAAATCGTTAAAAAATCGAATTCGACAAATTTCAGATTTTTTGTCGATAATATAGTTTCAAATATCGTCACAAAATCGTTAAAAAATCAAAATCGAGAAATTTCATATTACGTGTCGATAATATAGTTTCAAATATCTTCACGCAATCGTTGAAAAATCGAGTTCGAGGAATTTCTTATTACGTGTCGATAATATAGTTTCAAATATCGTCACAAAATCGTTAAAAAATCGAATTCGAGGAATTTCATATTACGTGTCGATAATATAGTTTCAAATATCGTCATAAAATCGTTGAAAAATCGAATTCGAGAAATTTCAGATTATTTGTCGATAATATAGTTTCAAATATCGTCACAAAATCGTCAAAAAATCGAATTCGAGAAATTGCATATTATGTGTCGATAATATAGTTTCAAATATCTTTACAAAATCGGTAAAAAATCGGATTCGATAAATTTAATATAATCTGTCGATAATATAGTTTCAAATATCTTTACAAAATCGTTAAAAAATCGAATTCGATAAATTTAATATTCTTTGTCGATAATGTAGTTTCAAATATCTGCACAAAATCGGTGGAAAATCGGAATCGATAAATTTAATATTCTTTGTCGATAGTATCGTTGACGAATATCGTCATAAAATCTTAATAATATCGAATTCGATAGTTTTGTACCGATAAATCTTTATAATATCGTGAGAACATCTATAGATTTTCAAACGATTTTTTATCGATACGTTACATCGTCCGATATTATCGATCGAGTGTGCCGCTCGGGTACCTATGCCAGAATATTCTGCCCCCCCCCCCACAAAAAAAATAGTAAATTGTTTAAAAAATTGATATTCATAAAAAAGGTACATTTCACGACTTTGTTGAAAAAAAAAAAAATTGAAAAAGGCTTTTTCAAAAATATTATTTTTAACAACTACCTACTACTTCTTTTCAGAAAAAAAAAAAAAAAAAAAAAAAAACATAAGAAGAAGAAGAAATAAAAATTTTGCACAGGAAAATTCCTTAAGAAATTCTCAGAAAAAAATCTTTTGAATTTCTGTAAAAAGTTCAGATTACTTACTAATTAGCACCAGAAAAAAAATTAAAAATATAAATTGCCTAAATTCATGAATTAGGCAAATTATTTCCGCCTTATTTTCCTATTTCATGCGTTAGACAAAAGACAGGGAAATTCTGCTAAATTCCTGAAAGAGGGAAGAAAATTGCCTATTTCATGAATTGGGCAATGTTACGATCTATTGCGTAAACATAAGTACGCACCTATGTCAACAATTCTTCTTATTTTTTTTTTTTTAAATATCCGAATGAGGAATGACGCCATTTTGAGAACTAACGAATTCCTTCCAGATGATTCAGAAGTCGAAATTTTTTTCTCGACATGCTTTACCCCGATAGGGTCGATAGTCACATCACACGTGCCCAAATTTCAAAAAAAATTTAAAAATTATTTTTTTACCCATTTTCACAAATTAGAAATTTTTTACTTTGGAAAAAAATTGTAATTAGTCCAATTACCTAAACAAGATTAATCATTCATTCAGATGTTTTAAAAAGAAATTAGAAAACTCGAATAAATGAACGAATTAGGTCCAATTTTCCCAACTTAAAAAATCTTCATAAAAATGAGACCCCCCCACCCCCTCCAAAAAGTGAGTTCCTCATTCCAAAAATTAAGAAATTTCAGTCCAAAACAAAGGAGAAATATGTTCTTTTTTTATTCCAAAAAAATTGAGAAATTTTTCATTCCAAAAAACTGAAAAAAATAATTCTAAAAAATTCAGAAATTTCTACCCTAAAAACAATAGAGATGCGTATTTTTATTCTAGAAAAAATTGAGATTAAAAATTAAGATAATTTTCTCAAAAATAAATTGATTAATTTTTTTTTTGTTGCAAAAACTGAGAAAAAATTCTATTAGGAATTTAGAGATTTCTTGTATAAAAACTTTAGAGATATTTTTATTCTGAATAACATGCTAAAAATGGAGATTTTTGAATTTAAAAAAAAAATGAAGTTTTTCTACTCCAAAAGAATTAGGTAAGCTCTCACTCCAAAAAATTAAAAACTCATTTCTTCTAAGAAAATTGAAAAAAATTGTCTAAAAAATTCAGAGATTTCTTCTTCAGAAAAAATTGAGAGATATTTTCATTCCAAAACGATCAAGGCAAAAATTAACATTTTTTCTGAAAATAAGTTGAAAAGTTTCTCACTACAAAAACTCAAGAAATTTTATTCTCCAAAAAATGAGGAATTTCTTTCTTTCTTACCTATTCCAAAAAAAGTGGATAAAAAGGGATAAACATTTAATATTCTCCCTCCTCCACCCCAAAAAAAGAAATTTTTTCTATAAAAAAGAATATCTCTTATTATATTTTTGAAAATCAAAATTCTTGGCAAACTTATCAAAAAACCTGATAATGAAAATAAATAACCGAAAAATATTGAAAATTGAATGCATGCATGGGTTGAATTTATGAAGCTATTAATTATCAACACACAAAATATTTATTACCTTTCAATAAATTACACGCCCATTCAATTAGGTCGATATTATTTATACATAGGTAATTAAATTTAATCAAATTGGGTAGGTATCATTAAAAATTAAGTATATTGATAATTTTTTTTTCATTCAAACACTGATACATACCTATATAAGGTACATTCATAGTTCGGTTGAGAATCTATATTAATACTTACGTGAAACACCGATATCTTCAACAAATTAGCAATTTGACCAATTCGGTTAAAACTCCAAAAAATACATCAATGTCAAAATTGATAAGTAAAAAATGATAAAAAATATATTTTATAGGTACCTACCTAATTTACTCAAGTACAGAGGTATTCAACAAAATAAGCAAACTAATATCATTGAACTTTTAGAATTGAGTACGATGGCCCAATATTTATATTTGTGTATATGGCACCTGTTCTTTTCTCACCTGTTTTATTTTACTGGGTATTCACAATTTCTTGACACGTTCATCGTATTTATCTGAAATTAGCATTTTGTTTTTTACGAATTAAGTAGAAATCTATACGTATAACGATTACGAATATAAATTATTTATTATCATAACTGGAAAAGTACATGATTCAACACGTAACTACATTCACTATAAAAAAAAATCTTCAATTTTTTTCCTTTTTTTTTCTTCGAAAAATTGAAATTTGTTCTACTTCAAATACTTGAGAAAAAATGTGTTTACTTCAAAGAAATTGAGAATTTTCTTCTTAAAAAAAAATCGAAAAAATTTTCTAGAGAAAAATTTTAAAATTTTTTATACATACCTACACCTACCTACTGAAAATTTTTTCATCTTTAAAAAAATGTGTTTCACCTACTTGAAAATGTTTTTTTAAATTTTGAAGTATTTTTATTTGAGAGAAAAAATGTTGATCTTTTTTTTAGCTAAAAGATTCTTTTTCTGAAAATTAAAAAAATTCTCATTCAAAAAAAAAAAAATGAAAAAATGAAAAAATTATTACCTTAGAAAAATGTTTTTAAATTTTCACTTCAAAAAAATTGAAAAAAAAAAATTTTCTAAAAAAAAGTTGAAAAATTTTTTTAGCTAAAAATTCAAGGTATTTTTTTCTCACAAAAAACAAAGATTTTAATAGTTAGGACTTGGATGTTATGATTTATGAGCACATAGATACTTGATATTCAAAATTGGAGGGGAGGGGAGGGGAGAGGGGGGTCTACTCGAAATTTTTGTAATAACAAAAATTATTAACAAGACTTCAAGCTACAACTTTTGTATAACCAAAATTATTTTTAGGATTTTATTCTACAACTTTTTTTTGAATTTTTTTTTAATTGGCCCCTACCTCGCTCACTTCTTCAAATTTTAATTAGTATCTCTGGAGTGTTATGCGAAATCGGTGGAGAAGGAGGGGCCAAATTCAAAAAATTTCAAACAAAAGTTGTAGCTTGAAATTTTAGAAATAATTTTGGCGATCACTAAAATTTCTATTGGACCTTTCCCTCCCCAATTTTGTATAATATAAAACTTTTTTTTAGAAAAAAAAACTCATATTTTTTTGAAGTAAAAATAATTTTAATTTATTTTTGACGATAAAAATCGGATCAAATAAATTAAATATATTATTTAAAATTTATTTTTTTGTTAAAGTATATATTAATATATGAAATTATGTTTTTTTTTTAAAGAAATAAGTTTCTCAGTTTTTTGAAGTATAAATTAAGAGTCAAATATTTTCTAGAACCCTCGAAGAAAAACATCTAAGCATCTTTCAATCTTATGAAAAAATTTCTTTTCAATTTTTTTGAATTTAAAATTTAAAAACATTTTTCTAAAGTAGGTAGGTAATAATTTTTTCATGTTGTTTTTTTTTTAATAAGATTTTTTTTAATTTTCAGAAAAAGGACCATTTAGTTGAAAAAAGTGACTGCAATCGACTCGTGGGGTCAACTTCAGTATATGAACCAATTTTTAGAATTTTATCAGTAGTATATGGGGCACTACAGCACACTTGCCCGTGTGCCTAATGACTTTCCCGCGTAGCGTGGTGGGAATTCGCTACCTCTCGGGCGAACTGGTGTCCATATAAGTAAAAATATTTACAAGTCCCTAACTTATGAAATAATTTAATTTTTTTAGAAACTTATAAAATATTTTTTTATTTTTTTAAAACTTATAAAATTATTTTTTCAAACTTTTTTTTTAAAACATAGAAACTTTTTTTTTTTTTTTTTTTTTTAACTTAGAAATTTTTTCAAACTTTTTTTTTATTTTTTTAAACTTAGAAATATTTTTTTTAACTTTTTTTTTTTTTTTTTTTTTTTTTCAAACTTAGAAATATTTTTTTCAAACTTTTTTTTTTTTTTTTTTTTTTTTCAAAACTTAGAAATATATATTTTTTTTTCAAAACTTTGAAAAAAATTTTTTTTTTTTTCAAACTTTTTTTTTTTTTTAAACTTAGAAATTTTTTTTTCAACTTTTTTTTTTCAAACAGAAATATTTTTTTCACCTTTTTTTTTTTTTTTTTTTTTTTTTTTTTTTTTTTAGAAACAAAATTATTTTTTTATTTTTTTTAAACTTATAAAATTATTTTTTTCATTTTTTAGAAAAAATATTTACAAATACCTAACTTATAAAATAATTGGTTCCTCCTGATCGTACTTTTTAAAAATACTAAAATCCTCATATGAATTAGGAATATGTTTAGGATTATGGGATAGAAAAAATACACACATTCTTATTTAGACTTTCTGTGGTCCCACCAACCACCCGCGACTCTAGTCGCGCCACAGATATAGGTCCCGTGTTTAATAGCCGTAAGGAAAAGTGTCGTAATCTTGACATATGAGCCGTTTATCAAAATCAAAACTCAATTTTTTCTCCTGTTCCTTTATCCTTAGCAATTCTTTAGTTGTCTTATTTCTCTTAATTAGGTCGGTATCCAAAGTTTCTATTATTTTTTCTGTACCATCAATTAATTTTTCCATAGCAGCCTCGTTTATTTGCAATGCATTTTTATGATGTAAAGTGAACCCTTTAACTTTGGTACACTCTTCACCAGTAGACGCTTTGAAATAATACGATTTCGGACCAGTGGTTAAAAATTTCGTAATGTAGGCACCTTTAAGCTCATCGGTCCATTCTCCCAACATATGGCCAGTTTTAATAGAATTTTTACCATCATCGATATATACAATAGAGTCAGTATCACAATAAATTACAGACTCGTTCAATTTTGAAAGATTTTCATAAAGACGAAGACGAGCATTAGCAGTAGTATACAGAGCCACAAAAATATTTGTATTATGGTTATTTTCTACATACTGGTCTTTAAATTTATAATCAGCTTGCACCATGTTGTCAGAAACGTAAATAATATTCAAATCTTGTATACGGTCGTCGAGTAAGACTTCATAGAATCGTGCAGGCTCAGTAATAAATTCAGTATTTCCCATGTTTTGACGTTGTCCAAATTTGCCCCATAAAGAATTCAAACATAACTTAGAAACTGCACGTTTTCCAGGATTCTCATCGATTTGATCAAGATCTAGAGAAATCCCCATGCGTTCTTTAACATCACGAGCATACTCCTCATTTGAAGGATAATGATGTTCGCTCGTTTCTAATTTAATTTTCATAAAGTCTTCGATATAGCCCTTCCATAATTTTGTAGATTTTTCAAATGTCCAAACTTCGTAAACTTTACAGATTTTATACCCCATTTCCAAAGCCTTATTAATTTCAATAGTCGACCAAGTACCGATAAACGCACGTTCCGTGTCCGAATGGTTACATTTTCTTACATCATCAGTAGCACATTTCAAACAAAGGGGAAATAGTAGCTTCTCGTTTTTATTAATTTTAACTTTAACAGGCAAAACTGGCATGTACAAATTACGAGGAGCTAAAATTTTACATTTTGCCATGCCAAACCAGTTTTTATCATAAGTTTGAGGTTCAATTATTTTAGTAGGATGGCCAATAGGGTAATTATCATAGTACATTACAGTAGGGTATAAAGAACATACGTCGATATATTTAATTTTTTCAGATTGGCCATCTACAACTTTTTTCAGTTTAAATGCTTCAGTTCGACCACCGAAGAAGGCATCACGAGGATTTAAAGGTTCTCTTATTTGAACACTTTTACATTTTTTATACAAGGGTGACTTTGTCCATTCGCATTCCCAAATTTCAATCACCTTAAAGCCATTATTTACAAGCAGGGCAGTGCGATCGACAGTTTTTTGGTACAAGTCACCCATACAACTTTTATTTACATTGTTTATAGTGTCTTCTTGGTAACACTTGGGACAACCATGCCAAAAGCACCCGTGAAACTGGTACACAGTCTTGCAAGTCCCATTAAAGCCATCTACTTTAGCACCACATAGTTTCACTTCGCCACCATTTGTAGCATGTTTAATATGTGGATTATTAAATGAACTTAACCACGAAATCGAAGCCTTCGAATATTGGTCTTTTAATTCTGTGTCCAACACAGCTATGGTATCACTTATTAAATATTTACTACGATAAATGGCCATGCAAACACTAGCTATAGTCAAGTATTGGAAGGGGTCAATATTTGCAATTTCTAAAAATTGCTCGCGTAATTGAAGGCATCCGCGTCTTAAAATATCAACATCAGAGTCGCAGTATTCGTAAAGTTCTTTTTTCAAATCAAAAACATAGCCTTCTGCAACTTTTGCATCATGCCATATAATGAACTTTTTACGTTCATCTTCTTTCATACGATCATATGAATAGAATTCTTTATCCGGAATTGGGCCAACATAATTTGCATTTTCTACCGTATTGAACAAGTGGGGGAAGTAACCTTTTTTCAACTCGGTAAGACCAAAGGTTTTAGGAAAACTAGCCAAGGGAGCCGAAATAAAATTGTGACTATCAATAATTTTCAAGTTCAAGTGAGGAACTTCGAGTAGCATTAATTTAGTACCGCAGTATATAGTATATGGTTTTATAGTATTTTTAACACAGTACTGCATTATAAAATGACTGTCATAGCCACGAGCGTAGTGGGCAATAGCAGTGTAATTTTTATGCTTCCTACTAATAAGCCACTCGCAAAACTCATCATTATTATTAAATACATATTTTTTACCAGCAAAGTCGTGAGCTACCACCAAGTTGGCAATATGCACCCCTGACTCTTGCTGCGCTTCATAATCAAAGAAAATATATTTCTCTGTATACGTACATTTAGGATTAGCCTTGTCATGATTATTTGTACAGTTACATTCCAAACCAAGATTTTTAAATTCTTCTCTATAGTCATGACGTTCTGCGGACGTTACAGACGTTCTAATGACATTTTGCACTTTTTTAAAACTTTCAAAGACTTTTTCAAATATATGTCTATCTCCCTGTTTATCAGGGTGATGTGTTAAAATCAGTTTTCGATAGTTCTTTTTTACAATTTCGTCAAGTTTAGCCTCGGTACCGAGCATACACTTATTATTTACAGCACAATTTTTACATCCTAATTCACATTTGCCACCTTTAGCTACCCTATTTAACATGTGGCACTGATGTGTAGAAGTATTTACAATATTCTTACAATTCATGCATTTATTAAAACCACACTGGTGACCAGAGTTGCGTTTTGCAACTTTATTACATTTTTTACATTTATAAGTAGTAGGACACACTTTTTTGATGTGTTCTACCATACATTCGTTATTTAGACAGTATCGATTACAGTTGGGACAATAAATTCTTTTAATCGTGTCATCAGCGTGTTCCTTACCCATACATAGGAGACACGGTTTTTTTTCAGTTTTACATACATGCTTATTTTTATTTTTATACACGCCAAAACATTTATCACAAAAGTATGAGGAGCCAAAGAACGCACCCATTTTTGAAATGGTGTTGAAATGGTTACCTATCTTATACAAATATACCTTAATCGGTTTCTCTTCACCGTGATGTATAAAATCATTCGAATATTCAGCACATACTATATTAATTTGTATGTCTAATAATTTTTCTACATTTTTAAAGTCATGCAAAGTAAACCCTTCTTCGTTATATACACCAAGTCTATAGCAAAGTTCTCGAGCCAACTCCCCTTGTAAATAGCGTCCTTCGCGAATATATTTAATTTCATTTTTACTTAGAGTACGTCCCAATATAACATTAGTTTGGTAGGTCAAACCTACAATAACAGCACGAGGACCACATAACTTATCATCATTGTTAATTTCAATAATGCAATGTTTTGTACGAATATCTTCTTTTAAATTTATAATTTTCGTACGTCCCTGTCCACGAGGGATTTTTATAGTGTGGACGCTAAATGTACAGTCAAACAAATCTACACTCTCGTCAGAGGTCAAGATTTGCAACATTTTATCTTTAATTTTTTTTACATAATCATCACAATGATAGCCTGTCGATATAGCGTGGAAAAATTTAGGATTCTCCACCACCAAGTTAATTTCATCGCCTTCTTGATATTTTGTACGTTTTTTAGCAAAAGTCAACATTTCATTTAAAGATTTAGTAATTATATCATCATTGGTCATTTTAGGAATGTTTTTCTTTAAAGTTATTTTATAATCGCGAAATTCCCAGTTAAATCTATTGACATGACGACGTCTTACTTCGCTTATGTTTATGTATTTCAAGTCGTCCTCGCGAGTTGTTTCAAAGGGGGTCGGTCCACCGCCAATATACACAGGTTGACTATCTAAAAATTCATAGTCAGAAGCCGAAGAAATAGAATACGAGTCATTATTAGAAGAGTCTGAACTATCCGAGTCCGAGTCATTATTAGAAGAAGAAGAGTCCGAACTGTCCGAGTCATTATTAGAAGAAGAAGAGTCCGAACTGTCCGAGTCATTATTAGAAGAAAAAGAGTCAGAGTCTGAACTATCAGAGTCAGAGTCATTATTAGAAGAAGAAGAGTCGGAGCTATCCGAGTCCGAGTCCGAGCCCGAATCCGAGTCGGAGCTGTCAGAGTCCGAGTCCGAGTCGGAGCTATCCGAGTCCGAGTCAGAGTAATCAGTATGAGAATCCGTACGAGAACAATCACAAGTATTACATGAACAGTCCGAGTTACAATCATCATCATCAGCTGAGTTGAAATCGGAACTAAGTTCAAGATCATTTCGCAAATTTAAATTTTGAACCAAAGTACGCTTTTCTAACGAATTTTCAGGGACATGCATTAATTCACTTAATAAATTTTCGTCAGTAATTTCACGATCAGCTTCGTTAAAATTAAAGTCTTGACATGGCCCGAGTATTTGGTCAATTTCGTTAATATTTACAGTATTATTAAAATTTTCATTCCAAAATTCATTATTATCAAAAAATTCACATACCTCAGCAGCATCGTTGTCACTAACCGGTTTTGCGTCGATAACCCCTTGGATGGCTGAGTCGATGGCTTCTTGAATAGCAGCTTTGGAAATTGGCATAATTTCTTCACATTGCGGCTCCGCGTTGATAATTCCTTGGATGGCTTCTTGAATTCCAGCTTCGGAAATTGGAATAATTTCTTCATCAACAGGTAGTGGAGTCAACATGGGTGGTAATAAATTCGTCATTTCGTTTAAAATTTCTTCAACAGGTGACTCATTTAAAATTTCGGAAATAGTGTGACAGTAAGGAGTGGGTTTCGGTTCATCTTTTTTCAAATTAGAAGTCGAAGGTGTTACTTTTTCAAATTGCGGGTGTTTGAACCAAGGTTTAATTTCCCTATCAAAAATGTCATTTTTAAATTTCTGCTTCTCAGTTACTTTAAAATCGATATGTTCTTCTTCATATCGTTTAATTATAGTGATCAAATCACTCTTATTCAACTTATAATAATACTTAATATTTAAATTCTTAGCCTTAATTCTTAATTCTTTCAAAGTTAACTTATTTGATACACTAGACTTAGGTTTAACAGGAGACGGAGTTACAAAAACATCATCGTCAGATTCGTAAATTACTCGCATAGCTTCACTTAAAATATCTTCAGTGCAGCTAGGCTGAACTGGCTTAGAAATATTTAAACTATTTTCAGTAGAGTTGGACTCTACTGCCTTAGAAATATTATTATCTACATTAGTTGAGCTAGTCTCAACTACTGACTTATTACTACTTAGAATATTTTTCTTATTATTTAATGCGGCGATTAAGTCACCTCTCCTTAACTTATAATAATACTTAATTTTTAACGTACGCGCTAGCTGGCGTAAAACGCCAACTTTTACCTTACAAAAATCTACCTCTCCCGCATCCTCCAATATATTTACACTTACAGGTGGTCGCGGTGTAGGCATATCTTCTACTCGTACATTTAAACCTTCCAAAGTGGTGATCAGTTCCGCTTTTTTCAACTTCCACGCTCCTTTCACTCTTTTTTCTTTCGCAGCATCTCTTAACACCTTCACACTATAGCCCTTAAAAGGACTGTTTATAAAACCATTTGTAAAACTAGCCATCGCAAAAAAGATACAATACAAAATAGCAGGTATATTTCGTGAGTTGTATTATTTGTTAGGATAGACGTGTAGAGCAGGAGATCCTGTCGGCACGAGAGTCACAAATGCAACAAGATTCTAGGTCACCGGCACCTCTATTTATACTTTTTTGGTTAGGTCATTCTGTAAGCTCCGCCCCTTTTAGTATAAAATGAGTTAAAATTCGTAATGTTTTATCTGGACCAGTTCGCCACCCTTCGAATTCTTTCAAAGGAATGTGCGCATATCCGAACACATGTATAGTAGCTCGGAAGTAGCCGGTGTAAGATTTATACCTGCTCTCGTTTGTTGTGTCTAGTTCACCATCCTTTCTAAGAAATGTGTGCATTTTTGTTTGTTTTGACGCGAGAAATACGTATTTTCTTACAAAAAAAAACATTGAAACGGTCTCAGCATAGAAATACGTATTTTTTTTACAAAAAAATTTGAAATGTTTTTGACCCGATATACAACATAGAAATACGTATTTTTTTTCTACAAAAAATATAGAGATGGTTTTATGCAAAACTACCCTGTTACAACCCAGAAACACATATTTTCTTACAAAAAAAATATTGAAATGGATTTATCAGAGTCTCAGCGTAGAAACTCGTATTTTTTCATGAAAAGTATTGAAATGGATTCATCAGAGTCCCAACGTAGAAACTCGTATTTTTTGCACTGTATCAGAGTCTGCTCTGTTACAGCATAGAAACACGTATTTTTCTACAAAAATATTGAAATGGATTTATGCAAACCTACCTACATAGAAACTCGTATTTTTTACAAGAAAAAATGTTGATATGATTTTACTCTAGTCTTAGCATAGAAACGCATACTTATTTTTTCAAAAAATATTGAAGTGGTTTTTAAAATTTAACTCATCACTATTTCCAAGTTAACAATATTTTTTCTAAATTAGATATTTTTCTTATAAAATTGAAAATATAAGACACTTGAATAGAATATTTTTTCCAAGTAGGTAATCTAAAAATATTACTGTTTTGATGTGAGCTACAGCATAGAAATACGTATTTTTTTTACAAAAAAATTTGAAATGGTTTTACGGGAGTCTACCCAGTTATAGCATAGAAATACGTATTTTCTTACAAAAAAAATATTGAAATGGTTCACTCATCACTATTTCCAAGTTGAAAATGGATTTTTCAATTTCAAAATGCGAGTTTGCCTTCATACAGCATAGAAACGCGTATTTTTACAAAAAAAATTGAAATGGATTTATCAGAGTCTGCTCTGTTACAGCATAGAAACTCGTATTTTTTCACGAAAAGTATTGAAATTGAAATGGATTTATCAGAGTCTCAGCATAGAAACGCATATTTTTTACAAAAAAATTGAAATGGATTTATCAGAGTCTGCTCTGTTACACCGTAGAAACTCGTATTTTTTCACGAAAAGTATTGAAAATTGAAATGGATTTATCAGTCTCAGCGTAGAAACACGTATTTTTTACACAAAATATTGAAATGTTTTTTGACACGAGATAGGTACAGCATAGAAATGCATATTTTTTACAAAAAATATTGAAATATTTTTATGCGAGTCTACCTTAATAAAAACACGTATTTTTTTACAAAAAAAATATTGAAGTGGTTCACTCATCACTATTTCCAAGTTGAGAAAATATTCTTTCTAAAAATAATATCATTAACCATTTTTCTTGAAAATGAAAAAAAAACCTATAAGACACAATTAAGTAGAAAGTTTTAAAAATATTTCTGTTAAAAAAAATATTTCTAAGTTAGAAAAAAAATATTTCTAAGTTGAAAAAAATAATCTACTTAATTGTGTCTTATAGGTTTTTTTTTCATTTTCAAGAAAAATGGTTAATGATATTATTTTTAGAAAGAATATTTTCTCAACTTGGAAATAGTGATGAGTGAACCACTTCAATATTTTTTTTGTAAAAAAATACGTGTTTTTATTAAGGTAGACTCGCATAAAAATATTTCAATATTTTTTGTAAAAAATATGCATTTCTATGCTGTACCTATCTCGTGTCAAAAAACATTTCAATATTTTGTGTAAAAAATACGTGTTTCTACGCTGAGACTGATAAATCCATTTCAATTTTCAATACTTTTCGTGAAAAAATACGAGTTTCTACGGTGTAACAGAGCAGACTCTGATAAATCCATTTCAATTTTTTTGTAAAAAATATGCGTTTCTATGCTGAGACTCTGATAAATCCATTTCAATTTCAATACTTTTCGTGAAAAAATACGAGTTTCTATGCTGTAACAGAGCAGACTCTGATAAATCCATTTCAATTTTTTTTGTAAAAATACGCGTTTCTATGCTGTATGAAGGCAAACTCGCATTTTGAAATTGAAAAATCCATTTTCAACTTGGAAATAGTGATGAGTGAACCATTTCAATATTTTTTTTGTAAGAAAATACGTATTTCTATGCTATAACTGGGTAGACTCCCGTAAAACCATTTCAAATTTTTTTGTAAAAAAAATACGTATTTCTATGCTGTAGCTCACATCAAAACAGTAATATTTTTAGATTACCTACTTGGAAAAAATATTCTATTCAAGTGTCTTATATTTTCAATTTTATAAGAAAAATATCTAATTTAGAAAAAATATTGTTAACTTGGAAATAGTGATGAGTTAAATTTTAAAAACCACTTCAATATTTTTTGAAAAAATAAGTATGCGTTTCTATGCTAAGACTAGAGTAAAATCATATCAACATTTTTTCTTGTAAAAAATACGAGTTTCTATGTAGGTAGGTTTGCATAAATCCATTTCAATATTTTTGTAGAAAAATACGTGTTTCTATGCTGTAACAGAGCAGACTCTGATACAGTGCAAAAAATACGAGTTTCTACGTTGGGACTCTGATGAATCCATTTCAATACTTTTCATGAAAAAATACGAGTTTCTACGCTGAGACTCTGATAAATCCATTTCAATATTTTTTTTGTAAGAAAATATGTGTTTCTGGGTTGTAACAGGGTAGTTTTGCATAAAACCATCTCTATATTTTTTGTAGAAAAAAAATACGTATTTCTATGTTGTATATCGGGTCAAAAACATTTCAAATTTTTTTGTAAAAAAAATACGTATTTCTATGCTGAGACCGTTTCAATGTTTTTTTTTGTAAGAAAATACGTATTTCTCGCGTCAAAACAAACAAAAATGCACACATTTCTTAGAAAGGATGGTGAACTAGACACAACAAACGAGAGCAGGTATAAATCTTACACCGGCTACTTCCGAGCTACTATACATGTGTTCGGATATGCGCACATTCCTTTGAAAGAATTCGAAGGGTGGCGAACTGGTCCAGATAAAACATTACGAATTTTAACTCATTTTATACTAAAAGGGGCGGAGCTTACAGAATGACCTAACCAAAAAAGTATAAATAGAGGTGCCGGTGACCTAGAATCTTGTTGCATTTGTGACTCTCGTGCCGACAGGATCTCCTGCTCTACACGTCTATCCTAACAAATAATACAACTCACGAAATATACCTGCTATTTTGTATTGTATCTTTTTTGCGATGGCTAGTTTTACAAATGGTTTTATAAACAGTCCTTTTAAGGGCTATAGTGTGAAGGTGTTAAGAGATGCTGCGAAAGAAAAAAGAGTGAAAGGAGCGTGGAAGTTGAAAAAAGCGGAACTGATCACCACTTTGGAAGGTTTAAATGTACGAGTAGAAGATATGCCTACACCGCGACCACCTGTAAGTGTAAATATATTGGAGGATGCGGGAGAGGTAGATTTTTGTAAGGTAAAAGTTGGCGTTTTACGCCAGCTAGCGCGTACGTTAAAAATTAAGTATTATTATAAGTTAAGGAGAGGTGACTTAATCGCCGCATTAAATAATAAGAAAAATATTCTAAGTAGTAATAAGTCAGTAGTTGAGACTAGCTCAACTAATGTAGATAATAATATTTCTAAGGCAGTAGAGTCCAACTCTACTGAAAATAGTTTAAATATTTCTAAGCCAGTTCAGCCTAGCTGCACTGAAGATATTTTAAGTGAAGCTATGCGAGTAATTTACGAATCTGACGATGATGTTTTTGTAACTCCGTCTCCTGTTAAACCTAAGTCTAGTGTATCAAATAAGTTAACTTTGAAAGAATTAAGAATTAAGGCTAAGAATTTAAATATTAAGTATTATTATAAGTTGAATAAGAGTGATTTGATCACTATAATTAAACGATATGAAGAAGAACATATCGATTTTAAAGTAACTGAGAAGCAGAAATTTAAAAATGACATTTTTGATAGGGAAATTAAACCTTGGTTCAAACACCCGCAATTTGAAAAAGTAACACCTTCGACTTCTAATTTGAAAAAAGATGAACCGAAACCCACTCCTTACTGTCACACTATTTCCGAAATTTTAAATGAGTCACCTGTTGAAGAAATTTTAAACGAAATGACGAATTTATTACCACCCATGTTGACTCCACTACCTGTTGATGAAGAAATTATTCCAATTTCCGAAGCTGGAATTCAAGAAGCCATCCAAGGAATTATCAACGCGGAGCCGCAATGTGAAGAAATTATGCCAATTTCCAAAGCTGCTATTCAAGAAGCCATCGACTCAGCCATCCAAGGGGTTATCGACGCAAAACCGGTTAGTGACAACGATGCTGCTGAGGTATGTGAATTTTTTGATAATAATGAATTTTGGAATGAAAATTTTAATAATACTGTAAATATTAACGAAATTGACCAAATACTCGGGCCATGTCAAGACTTTAATTTTAACGAAGCTGATCGTGAAATTACTGACGAAAATTTATTAAGTGAATTAATGCATGTCCCTGAAAATTCGTTAGAAAAGCGTACTTTGGTTCAAAATTTAAATTTGCGAAATGATCTTGAACTTAGTTCCGATTTCAACTCAGCTGATGATGATGATTGTAACTCGGACTGTTCATGTAATACTTGTGATTGTTCTCGTACGGATTCTCATACTGATTACTCTGACTCGGACTCGGATAGCTCCGACTCGGACTCGGACTCTGACAGCTCCGACTCGGATTCGGGCTCGGACTCGGACTCGGATAGCTCCGACTCTTCTTCTTCTAATAATGACTCTGACTCTGATAGTTCAGACTCTGACTCTTTTTCTTCTAATAATGACTCGGACAGTTCGGACTCTTCTTCTTCTAATAATGACTCGGACAGTTCGGACTCTTCTTCTTCTAATAATGACTCGGACTCGGATAGTTCAGACTCTTCTAATAATGACTCGTATTCTATTTCTTCGGCTTCTGACTATGAATTTTTAGATAGTCAACCTGTGTATATTGGCGGTGGACCGACCCCCTTTGAAACAACTCGCGAGGACGACTTGAAATACATAAACATAAGCGAAGTAAGACGTCGTCATGTCAATAGATTTAACTGGGAATTTCGCGATTATAAAATAACTTTAAAGAAAAACATTCCTAAAATGACCAATGATGATATAATTACTAAATCTTTAAATGAAATGTTGACTTTTGCTAAAAAACGTACAAAATATCAAGAAGGCGATGAAATTAACTTGGTGGTGGAGAATCCTAAATTTTTCCACGCTATATCGACAGGCTATCATTGTGATGATTATGTAAAAAAAATTAAAGATAAAATGTTGCAAATCTTGACCTCTGACGAGAGTGTAGATTTGTTTGACTGTACATTTAGCGTCCACACTATAAAAATCCCTCGTGGACAGGGACGTACGAAAATTATAAATTTAAAAGAAGATATTCGTACAAAACATTGCATTATTGAAATTAACAATGATGATAAGTTATGTGGTCCTCGTGCTGTTATTGTAGGTTTGACCTACCAAACTAATGTTATATTGGGACGTACTCTAAGTAAAAATGAAATTAAATATATTCGCGAAGGACGCTATTTACAAGGGGAGTTGGCTCGAGAACTTTGCTATAGACTTGGTGTATATAACGAAGAAGGGTTTACTTTGCATGACTTTAAAAATGTAGAAAAATTATTAGACATACAAATTAATATAGTATGTGCTGAATATTCGAATGATTTTATACATCACGGTGAAGAGAAACCGATTAAGGTATATTTGTATAAGATAGGTAACCATTTCAACACCATTTCAAAAATGGGTGCGTTCTTTGGCTCCTCATACTTTTGTGATAAATGTTTTGGCGTGTATAAAAATAAAAATAAGCATGTATGTAAAACTGAAAAAAAACCGTGTCTCCTATGTATGGGTAAGGAACACGCTGATGACACGATTAAAAGAATTTATTGTCCCAACTGTAATCGATACTGTCTAAATAACGAATGTATGGTAGAACACATCAAAAAAGTGTGTCCTACTACTTATAAATGTAAAAAATGTAATAAAGTTGCAAAACGCAACTCTGGTCACCAGTGTGGTTTTAATAAATGCATGAATTGTAAGAATATTGTAAATACTTCTACACATCAGTGCCACATGTTAAATAGGGTAGCTAAAGGTGGCAAATGTGAATTAGGATGTAAAAATTGTGCTGTAAATAATAAGTGTATGCTCGGTACCGAGGCTAAACTTGACGAAATTGTAAAAAAGAACTATCGAAAACTGATTTTAACACATCACCCTGATAAACAGGGAGATAGACATATATTTGAAAAAGTCTTTGAAAGTTTTAAAAAAGTGCAAAATGTCATTAGAACGTCTGTAACGTCCGCAGAACGTCATGACTATAGAGAAGAATTTAAAAATCTTGGTTTGGAATGTAACTGTACAAATAATCATGACAAGGCTAATCCTAAATGTACGTATACAGAGAAATATATTTTCTTTGATTATGAAGCGCAGCAAGAGTCAGGGGTGCATATTGCCAACTTGGTGGTAGCTCACGACTTTGCTGGTAAAAAATATGTATTTAATAATAATGATGAGTTTTGCGAGTGGCTTATTAGTAGGAAGCATAAAAATTACACTGCTATTGCCCACTACGCTCGTGGCTATGACAGTCATTTTATAATGCAGTACTGTGTTAAAAATACTATAAAACCATATACTATATACTGCGGTACTAAATTAATGCTACTCGAAGTTCCTCACTTGAACTTGAAAATTATTGATAGTCACAATTTTATTTCGGCTCCCTTGGCTAGTTTTCCTAAAACCTTTGGTCTTACCGAGTTGAAAAAAGGTTACTTCCCCCACTTGTTCAATACGGTAGAAAATGCAAATTATGTTGGCCCAATTCCGGATAAAGAATTCTATTCATATGATCGTATGAAAGAAGATGAACGTAAAAAGTTCATTATATGGCATGATGCAAAAGTTGCAGAAGGCTATGTTTTTGATTTGAAAAAAGAACTTTACGAATACTGCGACTCTGATGTTGATATTTTAAGACGCGGATGCCTTCAATTACGCGAGCAATTTTTAGAAATTGCAAATATTGACCCCTTCCAATACTTGACTATAGCTAGTGTTTGCATGGCCATTTATCGTAGTAAATATTTAATAAGTGATACCATAGCTGTGTTGGACACAGAATTAAAAGACCAATATTCGAAGGCTTCGATTTCGTGGTTAAGTTCATTTAATAATCCACATATTAAACATGCTACAAATGGTGGCGAAGTGAAACTATGTGGTGCTAAAGTAGATGGCTTTAATGGGACTTGCAAGACTGTGTACCAGTTTCACGGGTGCTTTTGGCATGGTTGTCCCAAGTGTTACCAAGAAGACACTATAAACAATGTAAATAAAAGTTGTATGGGTGACTTGTACCAAAAAACTGTCGATCGCACTGCCCTGCTTGTAAATAATGGCTTTAAGGTGATTGAAATTTGGGAATGCGAATGGACAAAGTCACCCTTGTATAAAAAATGTAAAAGTGTTCAAATAAGAGAACCTTTAAATCCTCGTGATGCCTTCTTCGGTGGTCGAACTGAAGCATTTAAACTGAAAAAAGTTGTAGATGGCCAATCTGAAAAAATTAAATATATCGACGTATGTTCTTTATACCCTACTGTAATGTACTATGATAATTACCCTATTGGCCATCCTACTAAAATAATTGAACCTCAAACTTATGATAAAAACTGGTTTGGCATGGCAAAATGTAAAATTTTAGCTCCTCGTAATTTGTACATGCCAGTTTTGCCTGTTAAAGTTAAAATTAATAAAAACGAGAAGCTACTATTTCCCCTTTGTTTGAAATGTGCTACTGATGATGTAAGAAAATGTAACCATTCGGACACGGAACGTGCGTTTATCGGTACTTGGTCGACTATTGAAATTAATAAGGCTTTGGAAATGGGGTATAAAATCTGTAAAGTTTACGAAGTTTGGACATTTGAAAAATCTACAAAATTATGGAAGGGCTATATCGAAGACTTTATGAAAATTAAATTAGAAACGAGCGAACATCATTATCCTTCAAATGAGGAGTATGCTCGTGATGTTAAAGAACGCATGGGGATTTCTCTAGATCTTGATCAAATCGATGAGAATCCTGGAAAACGTGCAGTTTCTAAGTTATGTTTGAATTCTTTATGGGGCAAATTTGGACAACGTCAAAACATGGGAAATACTGAATTTATTACTGAGCCTGCACGATTCTATGAAGTCTTACTCGACGACCGTATACAAGATTTGAATATTATTTACGTTTCTGACAACATGGTGCAAGCTGATTATAAATTTAAAGACCAGTATGTAGAAAATAACCATAATACAAATATTTTTGTGGCTCTGTATACTACTGCTAATGCTCGTCTTCGTCTTTATGAAAATCTTTCAAAATTGAACGAGTCTGTAATTTATTGTGATACTGACTCTATTGTATATATCGATGATGGTAAAAATTCTATTAAAACTGGCCATATGTTGGGAGAATGGACCGATGAGCTTAAAGGTGCCTACATTACGAAATTTTTAACCACTGGTCCGAAATCGTATTATTTCAAAGCGTCTACTGGTGAAGAGTGTACCAAAGTTAAAGGGTTCACTTTACATCATAAAAATGCATTGCAAATAAACGAGGCTGCTATGGAAAAATTAATTGATGGTACAGAAAAAATAATAGAAACTTTGGATACCGACCTAATTAAGAGAAATAAGACAACTAAAGAATTGCTAAGGATAAAGGAACAGGAGAAAAAATTGAGTTTTGGGGACCTATATCTGTGGCGCGACTAGAGTCGCGGGTGGTTGGTGGGACCACAGAAAGTCTAAATAAGAATGTGTGTATTTTTTCTATCCCATAATCCTAAACATATTCCTAATTCATATGAGGATTTTAGTATTTTTAAAAAGTACGATCAGGAGGAACCAATTATTTTATAAGTTAGGTATTTGTAAATATTTTTTCTAAAAAATGAAAAAAATAATTTTATAAGTTTAAAAAAAATAAAAAAATAATTTTGTTTCTAAAAAAAAAAAAAAAAAAAAAAAAAAAAAAAAAAAAAAAAAAAAAAAAAAAAAAGTGAAAAAAATATTTCTGTTTGAAAAAAAAAAGTTGAAAAAAAAATTTCTAAGTTTAAAAAAAAAAAAAAGTTTGAAAAAAAAAAAAATTTTTTTCAAAGTTTTGAAAAAAAAATATATATTTCTAAGTTTTGAAAAAAAAAAAAAAAAAAAAAAGTTTGAAAAAAATATTTCTAAGTTTGAAAAAAAAAAAAAAAAAAAAAAAAAGTTAAAAAAAATATTTCTAAGTTTAAAAAAATAAAAAAAAAGTTTGAAAAAATTTCTAAGTTAAAAAAAAAAAAAAAAAAAAAAGTTTCTATGTTTTAAAAAAAAAGTTTGAAAAAATAATTTTATAAGTTTTAAAAAAATAAAAAAATATTTTATAAGTTTCTAAAAAAATTAAATTATTTCATAAGTTAGGGACTTGTAAATATTTTTACTTATATGGACACCAGTTCGCCCGAGAGGTAGCGAATTCCCACCACGCTACGCGGGAAAGTCATTAGGCACACGGGCAAGTGTGCTGTAGTGCCCCATATACTACTTTTATCTTTATCTCAAAATTTACAATTTTTGTAAAAGAAATAATTTACCTACTAATGGGATATTTTCCACATTTTAAAAAATTCTCCAAAAATGGAAAAATTAATTTTGGCAGCTAAAAATTTGTTTCTGGGGTCTGAGTGATATGCTCTTTCAGCGAGCCAAATTTCAGCTGAATTGGAGGTAACGAGTTGGCAAGGTCCCCTTGTAAATCCTCATAATGCATTTCCAGACATAAAATTTTTAAATAGGTACATTGTGAATTTGAATGATAAGGATTTTTTCGCTCCTCTGTAAAATTCCATTTCTGTTTTGTAACTTCCACCTTCCGCTAATCTCAAACCTACTTATATTATTCTTAATTACAGGAAACCTCGCACAACTTTTCTTGGACCTCGATTAAACCGCTCGCCAAATCCTACCATCATGACAGTCGATCATCGAAACGACGATAAGCCAAAAAATGGCACCTTAGACTACTCCAAACAGTCCAAACATGGAAAACCTGCACTAAACCGAGGCGAAAACGTATCCCTACGAGACTTGAAGCTAAACGGTCACATAGAAAGGGATGGAAAACAGCCCACAGCGACGGTCCCAACTCACGTGGCCGTACCTCCGGATGGAGGCTGGGGCTGGGTCGTGGTAGCCGCCTCATTCTGCTGTAATTTGGTCGTGGACGGTATCATATACTCATTTTCTGTATTCCTAAAAGAAATCGTCTCGACGTTCGGAGAATCGGAAGCCAAAGTTTCGCTAGTTGGCTCCCTATTATCTGGCTCGTACTTGATCACTGGTAAGTACATACTAAGTACCATTTGGATATACTTATTAACCTTGAATATTTACTCGGAAAAAGAACATACCCAATGAAACGTTATCGTATTGAAGAAAAATCTCTCACATATCTAAGTAAATCATAAAATCAAACTACAAAGAGCAGCCGCGGCCGCCGCTGCGCGTCCGTTCGGCATGTCCGCAACGCAGATCTCAGGTACATGTATATTACACACAGATGATATCAATTTCAAACGTGAAATGTAGACGACCTTTAAAAAAAAACTAGCAATGAGGTATCAATTAATCTGAAATTAAACTCCTCTATTTACCATTATTATTTTTTATTTTCCATTCAAATCCTGTGTACAAAAAACCGGTCACGCAAATGGTCAAAATTTAATGATCGACGACCTTTTGCACTTTTCAAGATTAGGATATTAATTTATCAATGAACGTGCGCACGGTTACAATCTGCTGTGATTTTTTTTTCTACTCTTCATCTGCTTAGATCTGATCGTGTATTACATAATTATACACGAATATATGATAAATTGGCGAATAAATAGTTCATTTTATGGGTTTTTAATGAATCCAGTCGGAAAATAAATAAGCACCTGAGGTGTGCTCATTGTTTTAAAAAAAATAGGAAGTAGATTTATGCTCGCGGATTTTTTTACATTGAAATTATATTAAGGTTATGAGTAAATCTCGTGCTGGATCATTTTCACTTTTGACGAGGCGGAGATGAAAAATTCAATCGTACAATTTGATAAATTAATAAATTTCAAGGTGATTTTTGAGGTCGTGTTTGGAAATCTTTCTCCCAAGTTTGTTTGAATAAATTAAATCCTTCTAAAAAATTTCCAAAATTCAAAAACATTCGGTTTGAAAAAAAAGGAAAAATCATATACCTATATAATAAGCTGAAAATCTCTTGATTTTTTTTTCAAGTATTGAAAAATTGCTTTTGTGAAACTAAAATATTTTTTAGATTAGGTTTTTCTTTTCTTTTCTTTCTATCTTTCTTTCTTTTTTTTTTAATTGGAAATTGTTTTGAAAAATATTTTTAAAAAAGAAAATATTTTTTGAAAAATCCAACTGTTTTTAGAAAAATCCAATAATACTTATTTTTCCAAAATATTCTAATTTGTTCTCACAAAATAACAAACAAAAATCCGAATCAGTTTTTTTTTTTTTTTTTTTTTTTTTAATTACCCAACTATTCAAAAAAAAAAAAAAATAAGAAGACAGTGTTGAATATAAGAATATTAACATTAATTTTATTTTTAAATTTAAAATTTAATTTTTTTTTTTTTTTTTTTTATATTAATTATAATAATTATAATATTCTTCAAATTATAAAATAATTTTCCAAAGAAATCCTATATTTAATTTGTTTATGAAACTTGATTGAAAAATATTATTTAAAAAAATGAAAATAAGAAAAATTGTTCTCAAAAAAATAAATAGGTAATAATAAAAACTGACTTCTGAAAACAAAATCTAAAAATCTATTTTTTTCAAATTTGAAAATAGTTATTAATATTTGAAAAAAAGTTAATTTGATATTCTTAAAAATTAATTTAAAAGATTTAAAACAATGAGTTTACATTTAAAAACAGCTTTTGAAATAATGCTAGAAAATTATTTCTAAAAAAAGAGTTCAATTTTTAAAAAATTATTATTTTTTAAGTTGATTTTCGAAAAGATTTTAAAATCTACATCTAAAAACATTTTTGTTTGTTCTCAAAACAATAAAGACAGAAAAATTGGAGGGGAGGCTTTTGAAATAATGCTAGAAAATTATTTCTAAAAAAAGAGTTCAATTTTTAAAAAATTATTATTTTTTAAGTTAATTTTCGAAAAGATTTTAAAATCTACATCTAAAAACATTTTTGTTTGTTCTCAAAAAAATAAAGACAGAAAAATTGGAGGGGAGGGAGGGGTCCAATCGCAATTTTTGTAATAACCAAAATTATTTCCAAGACTTCAAGCTACAACTTTTATTTGCATTTTTTTTCAATAGACCCCTAGGTCCCCTACCTCTACCAGTTTTTAATAATTTAATGTATCTAAGTCATATTATGCAAAATTGGAGGGGAGGGGAGGGGAGGACTAATCAAAAAAATTATTTCTAGGACCTCAATTCACAACTTTTGTCTGAAAAAATTTTCAATTGGACCCTGCCTCCCTCTTCATTTTTATTTAGTATCTTCAGTTTGTTATGCAAAATGGCTGCGGAGGGGAGGGTTCAATTGAAAAATTTTTCATACAAATAATGTTATATTTTGAAATACTAGAATAATTTTGATTGGGACCCTCTCTCCCCTCCCTTCCCCACCAATTTCGAATATCAAGTAGGTATCTATGCAGTATTGAACTTTAAAAAAATTAAGAAATTGCAGGAAAAATAAAGTAGGCATCTATACAAAAAAAAATTACTTGTTTTTGGAAAAGTCTATAGAATTTCTTCAGTTTGTAATTTGTTCTCAAAAAATGGCTAACAAAGTTTCTTGTTTTTATAAGTATTGTGTTTAAATTATTTTTTAAAAATAAATCAAACAAAAAAAATACTTGAAGAAAAAATAAATTTGAAAAATTTGTACAAAATATTCATTTTTTTACTTTTTTAAATAAAAAAAAAATAAGTTGCCCGCACCACAAGGTTGCGGGCATTGCCGAATTTTCAAGTTTCATTGTGAAAGATTCATTGAAAGAGAAAATTTACAATTTTTTGAATTTTTATAAGTTTAAGGTAAAATTAGATAGTATATCATTTTTTTTGAAAACTTGACAATTTTTTGAAAATTTATCATTTTTGTAAAAATTTACCAATTTTTAAAAATGTCATCAATCTTTGAAAATTTGTCAATTTTTTGAAAATCAATAAATTTTTTGAAAATTCACCTATATACCTAATTCATTATTTTTTCTTAAAAATTGTCAATGTTTAAAGAATTGTCAATTTTTAAAATTTGTTAATTTTTGAAAATTTTTTAAATTTTTAAATTTTTTTAAATCCATCATAATTGTCAAAAATACAGTTATGATTTTTTGAAAATTTTTTTTTAAAAAGTTTGATTTTTCTCCCAAAAATTTACAATTTTTACAAATTCATCAATAACTATACTTATGTAAAAATTATAAAATTCAACATTTTTTGAACATTTTTTGTTTATTTGAAAGCTTACCAATTTTTAGGAGGAAACAAAAAACGAAAGTTACCACTAACTAAATTGAAAAAAAAAATCATTTCAAAAAGAAATAAAGAAAAAAAATCAGAAATGTGAAACTTCAAACAAAACACACTAACTATGAAAAAACGAGAAAAGAATTTTAAAAAACACCAAAAAGCACTGGTAACGCGATAACTTTAATTAAAAATCCAAAACTATAAACAAAAAACACCACGAGAAACAATATTGAAAAAAAAAAACAAGAAAAAAAAATTACCTCCGCACTATGATGGAAAAAAAATCAGAATAAACAGATAATTATAGAAACAAAAATTACCACTGAATAAATTAATAGGTAAAATAAATTTCACTCACCATCTTATCCGAAGAAGTAAACACCTCAAACGGGATATATCGATATCGCACAGAAAAATCACAAATTTGAAAAAAGCGAAACTCCAAACGAAAAACAGCAAGAAAAAAAGAATAAAAACGCGAAACAAAAAACACAAAAAATAAAAACCCAGAAATGCACTATGTAATTAATTAAAACTCTAAACTCCAAACAAAAAACACCAAGAAAAAAAAACTAATGAAAACGCGAAACAAAAAGCACCACAAAAAAAAATAAAATAAAAACGCGGAAACGCACTAACACAATTCCCATGTAATTAATTAAAAACGCGAAACTTCAAACAAAAAACACCGCAAAAGAAAATTGAAATGCGAAACCACACTAGTTGTGATTAAAAAAAAACGAAAAAAAAAAAACACCACGAAAAAAATTATAGAAACGCGGAATAACACTAAAGAGATAAGAGTATGTAATTAAAAACACGAAACTACAAACAAAAAACAACACGAAAAAAAAAAAAACAATAGTAACAAACACAAAGCAGCACTAACGCGAGACCTATAAGAACTGGTCGTCTCGACCATCAGAAACATACTGAGACCAAAGTGAACAACAACAAACCGGAAATTTCCCCTACTTTCTTCTCTCCATCCCCATTACCAACTTCGCATCCACTATACTTTTTTCCCCGCTTCCCCTAATCTCAATTATTAATTACTCCGTAATTATTGCATTTTTAGAAAAAATAATACTGACGTCCCTTGCTACATGAAAAATCAAGTCCACACCGAAAATTTCATTATTCTATGTTCTACGGTTACAGAGAACATTCAAAATAATGTTTTCTAAAATCCCAAATCAAATACATAAGTCCGAATTTTATAAAAAATTAGGCTAAAAAAATGTTTCGAAGAAATGAATTCTTTCAAAATTGATTTTGTCCACTTTTAAATCAATCCCGCAGCTTGATCATCTTTGTTCATAGAAATGCACTCAAAGGCGAAATTTTTTCCATTTATCGTTGTCCATTCTATTAGTACACATAGAAACCTTATAAAGTAGGCAATTTAATCATCAATTGCGAGAAACCAAAAACAACCAATGCTAACAATTTATTATAAGAGTAGACTAGTCTTTGTAATTTTAACAAAAAAAAACGAATTTATTTTCAATTTTGTTACAGGTCCTTTCGCGAGCGCACTAGCAAACCGCTACGGATTCAGATCGGTGACAATAGTAGGAGCGGTAATAGGCGGTTTGGCGTTTTTCCTGTCCAGTTACGCAACAAGTGTGGACTATTTGTGCGCGACTTACGGTATCCTCGGAGGTAACATTGGCACGAATTTCACTTCCAAATTCGGCGCTAGCGAATGGCCACCGATTTAAATTTGAATATCATTACACGTATAGGCAATAGGCATAGGCATAGGCATAAATCCATCAAAATTTACGTAGGCTTGCAATATGGCGAAAGTCACCATACGATAAAATTTTCACCTCCGAGTTGCGTATTAATTCGTTTTCAACGATCGAGTTTCAACTTGAACTTGATCTGGTGTAAATACGCGAACGAATCTATAATTAACACGTCGAGTCGCGCGGTTGTATCGAACTCGAGCGCCGAGAAGAGCATATACAAACGACACCAATTACCCAGTCATTAATTAAAATATCAACAACTAGGCTGTAATTTATAACGACAGGGTTCTGCCTTCTTCTCTGCGGTAGCTGATTTTTTTTTGATTAGGCGCATTACGAATTGGGCCAATATGTAGAAATATTGTATCGTCTTCTTTTTTTTTAATTTTATCAAAATGAGGCTATTTTTTTCATTCATTTTTACAGGTATTGGGTTTGGATTGATATTTGTACCAGCTGTTATTACTATTGGATTTTATTTCGAAAAATGGAGAGCTATGGCTACTGGAATTGCCGTTTGTGGATCTGGTATTGGGACGTTTTTAATGGCTCCGTTGTCCAACTGGCTTATAGAACAGTTGACTTGGAGAGGAGCTATGGTCGTTCAAGCAGGTAATTTAAAAATACAAGTATATATTTTTTAGTAAAATTTTGAAAATTTGGAAAATATTGCCGAATTTATCTCAGAGCAATATCCTTCACTAAGCTTATTTATGAAAAAGTTCTTCTCTTTTCTTACCAATTATTCAAGTTTTTTCCAAAAAAAATTCTTTAAAAAATGTTGAAATTTTCAACAAAAAAAGTATTTAAATTTTTTTTTTTGAAAGATTTTCAAATAAAAAAATCTTTGCAATACTTGCCTGTTATTTAAAAATTTTAAAGAAAAAGCTTTCAAAATTTTTCTTTAAAAGGAATTTGTTTGAAAATTGTGAAAAGATTAGTTTAAAAAGTTTTCTTTGAAAAATTGAAAAAAAAATCTTCAATAGGTAGGTATTAATTTTTTTTTTGAAATTGAAATAATTCCAACATGATTTTTAAAAATATAATCACCATTGTGGAAAAATTGGTTTAAAAAGTAGATTATTTTAAAAATACTTACTCTGAAAAAAGAGATCAATTTTCCTTCAAAAAATATTTTTAAAATATCCTTAAAAATCTCCGAAAATTTTTTAGAATACATTCTTGTTAAAAAAATTATCGTAAATTTTTAGATTTTTTTTTAAAAAGAAATTTCTCTGCAATTTATTTTAATAAAAATTTGTTTAAAATCTAAAAAAAAAATATATATTAAAAATTTTTTTTGGACAAAATAATTTTATAATTTTTTTGAAAATTGAAAAAACGTAGGTATGAAATATTTTTAGGATGAAATTTTTTCAAATTCTCTTGAAAATTTTTTTGAAAAATGAATCTTTGAAAACAAAAACTGAAAAAATATTTTTCTGAAAATTCTCTAAATTCTCAAAGCATGAATGAGAAAATTATTCTCATGGATAGATAATTTTGAAATCCTCCTCAAACTTTTTTCTAGGTATGAATAAATATTCCTCTGCAAAAGTTTGAAAATTTTTCAAGTAAAAATTTTCTAATTCGCTTCAAAAAAAAAGACCAAACTATTTTTGTAAAAATTCTCTTTTTGATAAAAATCTCTTTATAATTATATTTTTTTTAAATGGAAAGCGCGAAGAAAAATTTTTCAATAAATTTTTTTTTGAAAATTGAAAAAAATTCTTTCAACTTTTTTTTTACACCAAGTTCTCAATTAAAAAAAAAATAAAACAAATCAAAAATGTTCAGAAACAAATATTTTATGAACCATTCTTGAGTGGAATGTGATTTTTTTTTTTAAATCCTAAACAAAATGATCTTTGGAAAATGATCCAAAATTCCCAAAGAAAATTTCCCAAAAATTTCGCATTATTGTTGATGAAAGTTTTTGAAAGTCTCTTAATTTTTTCAATGGAAAAAAGTTGTTAATTTTTTTTTTGATTTTTTTTTTCAAATGAGGTATACATTTTTTTGAAAGTCAAAAAATCCTATTTTTTTAGGTAAAAAAAAAAAAAAAACTTTATAAAAATAATTTGGATGTTTTAAAAAAAAGAAGACAGAAAATTTTCTCTGAATAAATCTCAAGAAAAAATCGTGGAAAATCCTATAAAAAAAAAAAAAAAAAAAAAAAAAAAACAGCTCATGGATAAAAATTTTCCAATGAGGATCCTTTCACAATGTAAAAAAAAAATCTTGCATTTTTTTCTAATATTATTGAGATTCTTTTCAATAGGTAAGGTACCTTAACCTACGTATTTAATTTTTCATTCATTCATTTCAATGATTATTTTATTTATTTTGATCAGTTTAACAATTTTGTCACAAAAATTTAAGTGATTTACCATAATTTTATTACAGAATTAAATAATGGAACAGTATTTAAACCTGTGTGAAAATCGAAAAAAGAAAACTAATTTTGTCAAAATATCTAGAAAAAAAATTACTTAAGATGTTTGAAAAAATATCAAAAATTTTCTCTGAAAAAAATTCTCAAGAAAATCTTTGAAAATCCTTTTAACAATTCCTAAAAATATTCTTGTTATTGATAAAAAATTTCAAATTCTCTTTTTTAAAAATTCAACGAGGATTCTTCGAAAAAAAAATTCTTAAAATTTCTTTAAAAACTGTTTCAAATTTTTTTCCATCATTTTTTTTTCAAAATTGAAGCTTAGTTTTACATAGGTACTTTCCAGCTGATGTAGCAACAAAAAATAAACCAATTTTTTAAAAAAAAGTTTAAAAAAAGTAAAACCAAGGTATTTTTAGAATAAAAATCTCTTTAAAAAATCTTCAGTGACGATCTTTTTGTGGTTTTTTGATTCTAAAAGTTTCAATTATTTCCTCTTTGAAAAGTGAAAAAAAAATTTGTATAAAATTCATTAGTTTTTTTAAAAATTGAAAAAAATAGGGGGTCTCAAAAAAAAAAAGGTAAAAACCTAAAAATAATTTCTTTGAGGTGTCTGGAAAAATACCAAAAATCCTCTAAAAACTCTTGTGGATAAAGGTTGAAATTTGTTTACCTTACAATCTTTTTAAAATTTTTAATAGGTAGGTACATTTTTTTAGATTAAAAAAAAAATTAGACAACAAAATATTTTCTTAAAAATTCGAGAAATCTCAAATACTGTCTGAATAAAATTGTTCCAAAGAGATGTTGACAAAATTATAATTGCCAAAAGTATAGGAAAAAAAATATTGGTAATATCTAGGGGGAAAAATCATTAATTCTTTCTGAAAAAATTTCCTACAAAACTCCTTGAAAATCCTCGAAAAATTCCTCAAAACATTCTACCTGTAATATAGATGTAGATTTTTGATTTTTTTTTGAAAAATTTTCAAGTGGAAATTTTTTGACAGTAAGTATATTTTTTTGAAGGAAACTTCTTTCGAAAATTCTTTCAAAAAATTATCCAAAAACTGTTTCAATAATATTAGAATTGAGTGGAAAATTAAAAAAAATTATTTTGAAAAAATTTTCAATAAAATTTTGTTTGATAATTTGCTAAAATCCAATCCAACTCTACCCTGAGTCAATCTCCCGTTTTTATAAAAAAAAAAATCACGTATTAATTAGGTTTGAAAATTGCAGGATAGCTTGACTTCATTCCAGTAATCTCAAACTTAAATATAATAATATTCGAACAAATTCTCATTTCGAAAAAATTCCTACTATAGAAAAAAAAACATAAAAAATATCGCACAATCAGTACTATTTCCCATTACCTACTTATCACACATGTGTTCAGAGCTGATACTAAAACATGCAAACAATTTGAAACGCAAATATAAGACGGCCCATTAGACTTTTATAGAGACCTGATAAATGAAAAACTTCTCGCTAAAGGTGGAACAGGCACAGTGCACCACTCAACTAATCGTCGATTACATCACGAGATAAAAATTCTCCGCATAAATTGGTAAACGCGATAATTTTCGAGTTACCTTGATCAAACCACCCGCACACACGATATGCCTCATTGACCCAGTAATCTCTGTGTACCTACCCACGATTTTTTTAGCCAGTTCTTATTTTAATCGACGCTTACTTACCTATCTATTTCGACTTGGCAGGTTTCGTCTTACAGTGCGCGTTATGCGGCGCGTTATTCCGTCCCCTGAAGCCAATGTCTGTAAAAGTACCGGTAGACGAGAACCTCGAGACGACCAATCAATCACTGATATTGAAAACGGAGATATTGAAAAAATCCAAAGATAGATCCGCCTCCTTATTGAACGTCTACGAAGATCTCGGCATCACCATCGAAGACTTGAACGACGAGAAAAATTTATTCAATAATAACACCAAGTACCCGACAGCTTCGGAAATTTTACATTTGAATTCCAACGGAGTATTGGATCATCTCAACTCGAGCCAGTCTTTGAATGAGGATAGAAGTGTCCATAGAACCGTACTCATTAACGAAAAAGATCTGGATAAAAGAATAAAACCGCTCGCTAAACCGGTCGATAGAACCGAGAGGAACCATTCTGAAAGTCCAGAGCTTAAAAAGCGCAATAGCGTTATACCAGAGATGAGGATTTTGTTGAATCGTAAATATAGTTTGCAACCTTATAAATCCAAGTCGTTCACTGTGTCTAGTACCACGACGTTGGATAGGACTACTTCAATGTACAGCAGAAGGAATAGCAAAACTGATTTTGGCAATAGACCATTGTACAGAGATGATATATTTTTCAATTCGAATCTTAAACGGTTATCTCAGTATACTTCCCAGGTTAGTATAAATTTTTTAAAAATATTATTTTTACGTAGATTGCAACATAAGTTGCATAATTCAATAGAGAAAGGCACAACAAACTTGAAAAAAAAAAAAAAAAAATTGAAACACATTTTCAGTGCATGAAAATGATACCACTGATTTTAATTACTACATAAACGTTCTTAAAATAATTTTTGAAAAATTTTTTGCCAAAAAAATTCATTAATTTTTTTAAATTATTATTTTTTTCTTGAAATTCTTGTTTTTTGAACATTTGTTTTAAAGAAATTTATTTTTGAAGACGTATTTTTTTCATTTCACCCCCCCCCCCCCCCCAAGGACCATATTTTGAGTGATCTACACACCTACGTATATTTTTAAAGCGTCATTTTGAAATGATTTTTTTGACACTCACAATCTCACAATTTTTTTTTCATTTTTATTTTATTTTTTTAAAATAAATTTTCCATCTTTTTTGCTATTTTTCACTCGTAGACGTACAATCTTTTTACACGTATATTTTTTTCAAAACATGAGCGTGGCACCTTTCTAAAAAAATGTCTTCCTTGAGATATTTTTTGAATGAAAGAACTCTTTGAAGAGAATTTAATTTTTGTAGATTTTTCTCAAGAATTAATTACTCAAATGGTGGTAAAATTTTAAGGTATAAGCTAGCAGAGGAATATTCATACTGGCTTATTTTTTAAACATCTCTTTTCCGGAGAAATTTTTTTCTTATAAAATTTTCATAATTTTTTTAGATTCATTTTTTTATTGATAATTTTTTACACAATTTTCCCTCGAGAAAATTTCCATGAGAAAACTTTTCTACCAACTTTCCCCCCTCTACTCAAGATTTTTTTTTTTCAAAATAAAAATTCTGGCGTAATTTTCTATTTTTACTGACATAAATTTATTTCATTTTTTCATTTTTTCAAGAAAATTTATAAAATAATTCACTTTTTTCAAGTGAATTGCTGGCAGTTTCTTTAAGAAAATTGAAAAAAAAATCGACTAAAAGAAAATTTTTCCAGTATAGGAACTTTTCTTGAAAATTTCAAATAGAAATTATTTTTTGAACAATTCTTTTCCAGGTGAATTTTTATCTCGAAGAATTTTACACGAGATTTTTTTTTTGATTTTTCTTCTTCTGATGAGATTACGTATTCCTGATAATTTATTTTGACAACATTTTTTTTCAGTGCTTCATTTGGTAAATTTTTTCATCTAGGTACCTATTTTTTTTTTTACTGAACAAATTTTTTCAAACGAAGTTTTCAGAATAATTTTTTGCCAATTTTTCTTCATTCATACGAATCTTTTTCATACGTTTTCCCCCAATAAAATTTACCTATACAATTTTGTTGGCATTTTTTTCAAAAAGTGAACCATAAATTTCCTCAAAAAAAGTAGAAAAAAAAAAATTCCTTTAAGAAATTTTTCCAAAACAAAAATTTTAATCGCCAATTCTTTTTAAAAGAGTACTTCTCATTACATTTTTGACAATACTTTTCATGGAAATAATTTTTTGTAACAATTTTTCTCCATATGATTTTTTTTTTGAAAGAATTTTGTAAGAGAACATTTCTCTTGGGAATCTTTTTTTCTAAAAAATTATTTGTTGATAACAATTTTGACATCATTATTTTTTTCTCAGTTTTATCCAAAAAATAAGTAAAACATGCTCCATATAATTTTTTTTCAATCACCAATTTTTTTTTTTTTTTTTTTTTTTGTCAAGACGTACCTATTTTTCTAAAAAAATTATTTTTTCAACATTTTTTTCCAGGATTTTTTTTTTCAAAATGAATTTTTAGTTTTTTTTCTCTTCATTTTTCATTTTTTAATCAATCTTGTTTTCATTTCTTCTTCAAATTCATACTTAACATAACGTTTATGTTTTTCTTTAGTTTTTGATTTTTTCCCTGAAGATTAAGTGATTTTTTCTAAAATTAATAATTTCTATTTTTTCAATTTTCATTTTTTACTTACTTACTCTTAAAATTCAATTTTCATTTTTTTCTTCAAATTCATAGAATGGCTCTTTTTTTCCAAGTGCACAGCCAATTTTCAGCAGAAAATTCGAAAAAAATTATTCCGGAAGTCCGAACATTATTTAAAAAAAAAAAAAGTTGGTACAAAATTTTTTTTTTCGGAAATATATTGTATAAGATTTTTTGACCCCCCCCCCCCCCCCAATAAGTCTTTTATTGATCGTTTTAAACGCAATTTTTTCTTCAGCGGTTTCTTCAAGAAAAATTTTCCATAAACTTTATACTAAAGAAATTGAAAAAAATTATAATTATTCCTTCATTCCTTTTTTTACAATTTTTTCCTCAAAAAAATTTGTAAAAAAGAATTTGTTTTAAATTTTAAACAACTTCTTTAAATACCTACCAACAATATATATTTTTTTAATTTGATTGTCAATGTTTACATAGTTACCTTCGACCTATATTTTTTTCTGAAAAATAAAAATTTCGACATGTTATTTTTTTATAGCGTGGTTCGAAATAGATTAAAAGCCAAAAGGATGGAATGACAAAAATACCTATTTTTAAACACAGCATTTTTTTTCGTGTTTTTGTTTTATTTAAAAAAAAATGAAAATCGACAGAAACAAAAATGATAAAAATACACATTATCCACTCAACATCTCCAAATTATCAATCCCTTCGTTTTAACTAACAAATAATTAATTTTTCCAGTCCAGTGCTTTAGACTATACGATGTCAGTAACACGTCTGCCGACCTACACAGACATATTGGAAGAAAAAAACCAAAAATGTTCCATATTCCCCGAAGCGATGCGAAGAACACTAGCCACCATGTTAGATTTTTCCCTTCTAAGATCATACACCTTCAATTTACTAGCTGTTTCGGGTTTTATTACATCAATGGGCATGTACATTCCATTCATGTTCATCACTGGTAAATATTTTAAATTTTTAATCCCATTTCGAAAACGTAATTCAATTTTTTTTTTCAATTTCCTTGCAGCTCGAGCTGAACATTATGGGATCGAGAAGGAAACCACTGTTTGGTTAATTTCTGTTCTCGGTATAGCCAATACGGTTGGTCGAGTAGGATTTGGAGTGTTGAGTAGCATACCGAGAATGAACGCGGTCATCATAACTAATTCAGCTTTGACCGTATGCGGCCTATGTACAGCCTTTAGTGGATTTTCACCATCTGTTGAGTACCAGTTTCTGTACGCCAGCGCTTTTGGTCTAACAATTGGTGAGAGTTGACCAAGATGAAACATTCTGATGGAAATTACCTAAAAACAAACGAAATAACGTCGATGATTACTTTTCAGCTTGTTTTTCATCTTTACGTACAATAATCGTGGTGGATTTATTGGGACTGGAGAAACTAACTAATGCATTTGGACTGTTGTTACTGTTCCAAGGTGTAGCTGCCATTATTGGGCCACCTATGGCGGGTAAAAAATCAACACATTTTCAAATAATTATTTTCCACACAAGTGAATTCTTATTTCATACAATTTGCTTCACAAATTTTTAGCATATTTCCAAGCAATTACCAAGAATTACGATATGTCGTTTTACATTTCTGGAGCGTTGATTGTTTCATCAGCGGTGATGTGTTACCCCATTGAAGCTTTAAATAGATGGGAGAAGAATAAAATGGCGAAAAATATCGAAAGCGATGTTTAAACAGGTTAATCGTTGTAAACTAATAATTTATTGAATTTTATACTTCACAATCGTGTACTTTTTTGTGTACCAATTTTTTTTACCAATTTTTTATTTATTTTTTTCTTTGTTTTTTTTTTTGTAATAAAAATATTGCGTGTTGGGGACTTTTTTGTGAGTACATATTTTGTTACGAAATAGTTTACCAATTTTACGTGCTTTTTGATAGGGGCACATATTTTATGAAAATTTACTAGGTACAATACTACGTAGATACTTGATATTTGAAATCCGAGGGGAGGGAGGGGTCCAATCACAATTTTTGTAATGACCAAAATTATTTCTAGGGCTCTGTGCTAAAAATTTTGTTTGAAATTTTTTTCAATTGGACCCCTCCCTCCCCATCAATTTTGCATAACACTCCGAAAATACTAATTGAAAATAAGAGGAGTGAGAGAAATGGGCCAAATGGAAAAATTTTCAAACAAAAGTTGTAGCTTGAAATCCTAAGAATAATTTTAATTATTACAAAAACTTCGATTGGATCCCTCCCTCTCCTCTAATTTCACATAACATCGAGTAGATACTGATTCGAAATTGGGGGAGGGGTCTAATTGAAAATGTTTTCAAACAAAAGTTGTAGATAGAAGTCCTAGGAATATTTTTTGTTATTATAAAATTTTCGATTATACCCTCCACTTCCCTTAAATTGTGTGTAATATGACTTAGATACTTGTATTATTAAAAACTGGTGGAAGTATTGGTCCAAATGAGAAAAATTTCAAACAAAAGTTGTGGTTTTAAGTCTTAAAAATAATTTTGATTATTACAAAAATTGCGATTGAATCCCTCCTCCCTCCAAATTTGTTTTTTAAGTATCCATGTAGTATTGGACTTATAAATTTTCGATGGTGCCAAAAAAACAGTACTGCGGCGATCCACTCGTATTCACGTAGGACCTAAAAAATTGGCAAACTTTACACACCTGAAAAATCAAGTTCAAGGAAACTTGAATCATTCCTCTTTCTTCGATTCCAAATAAGTCCAAGTTGATTTATTATTCTTAATATCCTATTGAAAAAAAAAAACAGAAATTATCTAAGCGAATATTTTTCAATTTATGAAAAAATAGTCAACGACTCCGAACCTTAATAGCGATCCCTTGGCACATCAATTCTTGTCTAACTTGATCACATAATTTTAATAATTCTACGCTGGCATTTTCAAACCCCTAAAATATCATAATAAAAATAGGTATTATTTGATTTTAAAATGAAAATAATAAAATGCCAATTTTGGAAAAACTTACAGCTTGATTCTTCTTACAAGCTAATGCTGTTTCTCGTACTTTATCACGAAACATTACAGTACTATCGATCACAGTGTCTAATTTATTGTTCGACTTGGAATCTGAATTCTGTAAAGTGATGATATCTGTAGATTTTATTCTTTCGAAATTGATTAAACGTTGAAATAGTTACAATAATCGAATCTCCAAGACTGAAACCAAACCCACACAAGGTATCACGAACGTACTGATAGACTAGACTTACAGCAACTGGATTTCTATTTCCCTACAACACAAGAATAAATAAAAATTGTTTTTAAAAAATCTTACAGAAATTCTTTAAAATTTAAATATAAGATTAAACAAGCAGTGTACCAATTTAGAAAATAGCATCGCGTTTGTTTCATTGATTAGGTGTAAAAGATGCGATAAACATGCTTCGGTGTCGAAATCATTTTGGAGAGATTTGATTACGTCACGTTTGGTTTCATCTAGAATCTGACAAAAGTTTCTTAATGTATTAAATTACACATTTAAAGAAATGAAGTTATGCAATGACGTACTTGTAATAATTTTGGTTCATCGATATCACCGTTGTTCGAATATCCATTTATATAAGCAATACAATCGCTGAAAAAGTTGCTGAATTTTGTACAATATTTCAAACTGGTAACCATGAATTCATCACAATATTGAATATCTATTGGGAAAGAAGAAGAGAAAAATTACACAAGAATATAGGATACTCTTTCAACGACTAGAAACTTACTCGTTCTATATTGCATCATGAAACACATCATACGAAAATGATTATGAGAATAAGACTTCAATAAATGTTTTATACTAATGGTATTCTTCAAAGATTTTGACATTTTCTGGTCATCGTTCGCCAACATCAGTTGTCCAGAATGAATCCAATAATTAACCCATTGATCGATTCCGTGATAAGCACAACATTGTGATTCTTCATTTTCGTGGTGTGGGAAAATTAAATCAAATCCACCACTATGAATATCCACCGAATCACCAAAATATGCACTAAAAAAAACAAAGTCATATAATTAGACCCATAATCGCATATTTTAATGCCAGTGAAAAATTAGTACACAGTACCTAGCAATTGCTGAACACTCAATGTGCCAACCAGGTCTCCCAGAACCCCAAGGCGATTGCCAAAACGGTTCAGAAGGTTTAGCTGCTTTCCACAGAGCAAAATCTGAAGCACATTTTTTATACTCAGTTGCTGGTTGAGAAAGATCTATCGGTCTGAATTTGCCACCTTTAGCGTATTTTTGCGAATCAAAGTAGACCGAACCTACAATAAAAGATTTTCCAATAAAACACATAGGCAAATAAAAAATAATACCGAAGATATTCTTACTAACCATCCGCAGATCGATAAGCTAAATTCTTGCTTAAAAGTTGCTCGATAAACTGAATCATTTGAGGAATATAATCAGTAGCTCGGGCAATAATAGTAGGTTTGGCAATGTTTAAAGACGCTAAATCGTCGAAAAATTCAGTCTCGTAGGTTTTTGTCAACACTTCCCAGCTCAGTCCAGTTTCGGCTGATCGTGCAATGATTTTATCGTCTATGTTGGTGATACACATTGCTTGAACGATTGGCTTATTCGTATAGTTCTGAAGTATTCTTTTAATAATGTCGAATTTCATGTAAGTGCTAGGTAAACAAAATCTTATGTAATATGATTTAATTTTTTATCATGTTATGTAGGAAAAGAGATACAAACCTGGCATGGCCAAGATGAGCAGAATCGTAGACTGTAGGACCACAAATATACCATGATATGTAATTTTCGTGTTTAATGACAAATGGAACTTTTTCTTTGGCTATCGGGTGGTAAAACTTGAAATCAGTCTCGGTGCCGGTCGGTTTGAACCATTTTGCATTGATTGAAGTGGAATAGTAAGCGATCCTTTTGGAACACAGTTTGAGTTCCTGAAATTTCATTTTACTGTAGTTTAATTGCACATCAATAAATTATTCATTGCAAAAATAATCTTGAATCTTTCAACAAGAATTCAATGTAAAAATTCAAAAGTTTGAGTTTTGAGCGAAAGCGAAAGTTTTTTCCTGATAAAAAAGTTCTTGATAAGATTGTTTACTTTTTCATAACCCTCCCAATTATTGAGCTTTTTGCCAAATCGTGGCCCAATTCATCAGTGATAAATTATTTTTTAGTTCAGAAAATATCCGCAAAAGCGCTAAATAACAACTTTTTTAATTTAAAAAAACGAGAAAACTCCGGGCCATGAGCCAAAGTAATTGAAAACAATCAAATTCGCGCCCAAATTTGGATTGATAATTTCTATGCAAATAATGCAATGCAATAATGCATTATTTTTAATTAAATTAATTTTAGCCGAAAAAGAAGTGATTTCATGGGTTCAAATTTAGTTCAAAAATCTCGGTGGTTCGGTGCAGTCAACTGCAGAAGATGATTAAACTATCACTACAGTTAATATTGTGGATGTGTGAAACACGAACGAACTCAATGTTCTTCTGCCCGGCTGTGATAACGTCATATCGTTTAAAGATGGCTCAACGTAGGCTCAGCGTGTCTTCTTTGACTTCTTTTAGCTCCTGAATCCTGATCAAAGTCTTGCTACAATCGATGAACGTTTTCAGGTAATTTACTCGTATTCAAACGATCTAATTGATCTAATTCGCATTCTTCGTGTATTAAATTAAAAACTCGAACTTTTCAACAGGTCGAAGAAGCCGAAGCTAACAAACGTCGCAGTGGAGTTTGGAAATACTGCCACTTGATACAAATTCCAGAGCTATATTGTACATTTTGTGGAACCAATAATTATTTCCTCCAGAGAAGTTTGCGTGGTAAGATAAAGACTGAAACGCAACTCAATCGATTAAATATCATTCTGCATTTCTTGATAGTTGATACATTTTACATCGTTTGAAAACCAACCATTCCGAGATCGATTTATGAGTGAAAAACATTTTCAATGAATCTTGAGCCGCCAACGCCAAGAATAAAAAAGACAAAAAAACAAAATATTTCGGATATTATAATTCGTAAAAATATGAAGTCAATAACAAAGTAAAATGGAATATCAGAAAAATCGATTGATACCTTCGTTGATACATTATAATTTATGGAATTCTATGCTGGGTTGGGACTTACGTTTAGAAAAGGCGAAATAACTAAAATAAGTCGCCTTTTTCAAGTCCCAAAGCTTTTGAGTTTATGCGAGTTAAGTATAGAAGAGGACGAAATAGATGTTACTAAAATATCTACTTGTGATGAATGTTGAACCAGTCGATAAAAATTAGGGTAAAATTATTTCTCCCTGGATAATACAGGCCATACCTCCGTCCACATTTCTGTGCTCGTAATACTTGATTGCTTTTGGATTTTCGTCATCGCTTGCGCTGGCACATGCCTTGTTGTCTGGTCCATAGTTACAAAGCACGATATCATTGTACTCGTATGTTATATCGTCATCATCGTCTTTAAGTTTGATTTTTATACTATCGCAATAGCCGTTGATCCAATCCCTATTCGAATAAACGATTCCGCTGACTGCTACCTTATTGGAAATAGTTTGGCAAATCTCACTCATAGTGTATCCTTGATATTTGTCTTCGTCACAGATCCGCTCACTATAATATGAAAGTTTAGAAAAGATAATTCGTATTTTAATATTTAATTCCCAATCAGCTAAATTGGTACTTAATAGTAGTTATTTCTTAATATAAAATAGTGTGCAAAAAAAACGTACAAATTTTTCGAATCGAAAACTGATTTTTCTAATGAGAAAACCGATACTGCGAAAAATTCGAAAAGCACCGAAACGATAATTAAATTATGAATTGAAGACGACATCGCGGCAAGAATTTCGAATTTTAATGTAATATTCGAGTGTGTCACAAAACGTCTGAATAATACGATACAATGATTAAATCTTAGTGATTTTTTTCATTGTATACTTATTTGTTAATTAAATCCTACTTTTTAAGAAGCTTTCGAAGAAGTGTAGTAGGAGTCGTTTACTCATTGAAAATCTTGGCAAATATTTCATCGTCCGACCATGGATTATTAATGTACTATAAGTACAAAAGTATCTGTATTAGTAATCAATGCATTGAATTTTCGAGTGTAGTATTTATTTCATTCACTTTAATATGTGCAGTTGATGAGTCATTCATAATTTCTGAAAATCTTGACAGGTTTATTGGTACCTAGACCTACCTACCTACTACCTAGCACAGATAAATGTCCAAGTAACAGAATAACCTACGTGCCTACTATTTTGCTGTAGGTTCGTCCTTGATACATCAAGTTAGGCTTCGGTTCTATTTCGTGATATTCGCCTAAAGTGAAAATTTTTGCAACTTTATTTCGAGCCTCTCTTTCCAAAAGACCCTTTAGAAAAAGTGACCCTCAACTAAATAAAACCCCAGCTCGTTTTACAAAAAAAAAAAAAATAATAAAAATAAAAAATAGATCATTATAATTACGTAGGTAAAATATTCTTGATAATTTGAGGCATCTGGAACCAAAATCCACATTTGACAAAATTTTCGAAAATGACTTTTTTTTATCTCATCTGATAGGGAATTTAATTCTCTACAACCCTGTGAAATTAGTTTTTTGATCTGAAAATTTTTTGGCGTAATATGATTAAAAATGTACCATTTTTGGGGTAAAAATTGGTAAAAATCAATTTTTTTCGTAAAAAATTAGGAAAAAAATTTCAAATTGAATAAAACATAATATTATCATTTTGTAGAGAAAAAAATTCTCTACAACTTTGATTCTATAACTATTTTTGATAAGAGGTCACGTAGGCTGAGTATCTCTCGTCAAAGTCAGGGTTGGAGTCAAAACTCACATTTGCCATTTTTCAAAGTAATATCAAAGCATACCAGATGGCGTTAAAACAAATTTTTTTGGGGTAAACATATCAGGGACACCTAATCTTTCATTCAAGACTAACTGAGGTATTGCACCTAATCTGCTTCCATGTTATATCAGTTTTTTGCTTCTCCTGAAAAATTGTTTATGATGGCAAATGTGGATTTTGGTTCCAGATGCCTCATTTCTTCATTTTTAATGTCCATTCCATTTTCAAAATTTTCTATATTTATATTTTTAAATTTTTTTTATACTTAATTCAATTTTAAGTATCTCTTTTTTTTAATTTTCTTACCTAATTCTTATTTTTTAAATTAGTTGTAATTTTTTGAAATTATCATCTTTTTCCATTTTTTTTTCAAATTCAATGAAAAAACCAGAAAATAATTTTGTGTTGAAATTTCGTTTCAATTCGTAATTTTGACAACTTTTCATTAGTTATTTTCAATCTATTAAATTTTTTATTTCATTTTCAAAATTTTTAAAATTCTTCCCGCGAATGAAATTTTATACTTAAGTGTTTTTCAGTTTTTTTTATTTTTTCATTTTAATTTTCCAACGAAAATTTTTCATTCCATTTTTGTTGAGTTCTTTTTTTTCATTATTTCCATCCTTTAAATTTTTGATTTCATCTCATTTTCAAATCTATATTTTTAAAGTCTTTTTTAATTTTCAATTTTCTAAATTGATGTTTTTCATAAATGTTCATTCACTTGATTTTTTTTTTTCATTTTTCATAATTTCTTAATTTCAATGCGAAAGTTTAAAAATCTATATTTTTAAGTCTTTTTTAATTTTCAATTTTCTAAATTGATGTTTTTCATAAATGTTCATTCACTTGATTTTTTTTTTCATTTTTCATAATTTCTTAATTTCAATGTGAAAGTTTAAAAATTACTTTGAGTTGAAATTTCGTATCAGTTCGTAATTTTCATCTTTTTTCGGTCTTTCAAATCTTTTACAGGTACCCTTTTCAAAAATTATAATTCGTTCCAATTGAAATTTCAGCCTTATTTGTTTATTAGGTATATATTTTTTTTAAAGAAAACTTATGATTATTATTTTTTTTTTTTTTAGTTCTTCTTTAATGTATGCAGTATTTCAAAAGATTTAAATTTTTGATTTCATCTCATTTTCAAAACTACCTACTTATACCTATAAATTTTTTAACATCTTAATTTCACATAAATTTCAATTTCTGCCCCCCCCCCCCTCTCAAATATCCAACCAGATGATTTTAAATTCTAAATATTTCTAAATTTTTATTTTACTTACTTGAATTTTTAATTCTACTTATTTTTAAAATTTTGTGTTAATTTTTTCTAGAAATAGTTTTTTCTTTTTTCAGACATTTCAAATAAAATTAAATTCAAGTACATATTTAAAAATGAATAAATAAAAAGTTATTCAATTTTTGGTGATCAACTTAGGTACCTACTACCTAGTACCTAATACCTATATCAACCTAGTTATTTCCTAATTTTTTTTGCAATTTTTGATTTCTTTCAATTTTTTAAAATTACAATTCCTACCATCTAAAGTAAAGTAAAATAGTCTTTTGAGTCTTTTGAAAATATTCAAAAACCGATGCTAAAAAATGGTAAAAAAAATATTGCTAATTTTTGATTCTCTCGTGATTCACATTTTGAAAAGGTCGAGTAATGTTTTTTTTTCTCAATTTACTGAATTAAAAATTTTGATCTTGTTTTGTTAAAAAAAAAAAAAAAAAAAAAAAAAAATTTAATGAATTTCATAGTTGTTTTTAAAAATGAGTTTTTCCTAATTTTTAAAAAAATAGGTATTTATTTATTTTTTTCATTTTGCTATCAAATAGGTAGGTATTTTTTTAAAATTAAAAAAATCAAAACAAAATAAGAATAATGAAAAAATAATTTATCAATGGTCCAATAAAATTTATCAATATTTTGTTGGACTTTCAAAAACATAATATACTTAATTCTGCACACTAAAGCACCGAAGATGGAAGTCACATTTTTTTCAATTATTGAGATTTTTACGTTTTTTGAATTTTTGACACTGGTAAGTTCATAAACTATAAAAATCTCAAAGTCGAAAAAAATTGGACTTCCATCTTCGGTGTTTTAGTGTACAGAATTTTTAAACAATAATTTACGTAATCATTAATGAACATTATTTTAGATTTCTGAATGAAATTTTAAATTCCTTTACTTCTAAAGCGGGCGGTTTTCTCCATAAAAACCAAAAAATTAAAGGAATAATAATTTCTTGAAAAAAATACGAGTAATAATGATTTTTCCTCCAAAAAAATTGTGTTTTTTTTTCATAGAAAATATGAAAAAAAAAAATTGTTCAAAAAAGTTATGAGATTTTTTTGTCTGAAAAATTGTGAAATTTTTCTACTGCAAAAAATTGAGGAATTTTTTCACAAAAAAATGAGGAATTCATTTCTTCTAAAAAATTGAGAGATTAATTTCTCCTAAAAATTAAAATAATTTCCTCATAAAACTTGTTGTTTTTTTTTTTTTTTTTTTTAGTGAAAAATTAAGAAAGATATATTTTTTTAGAAAAGTTTAAAACATTTTTTTCTCTCTCTCTATATATATATTTTTTTTTTAAATTGAAACATTTTTTTTTTAAATTAAAAAATTAAAAAAATGTAAGTTTTTTTTTCTACAAAAAATGATAAAATACCTACCTAACTTTAAAAAAAAATAATAAAAAAAGTCTCGGATTTTCCTGTTTTTTTTCGAGTTTGGTCATCGCCCGTGTAGCAACGTCGATGCTAATTTCGATATAAATGTCGACACATCGAAATCGGTCACTTTTCGATCGTACATGTCGACACGATTGTGGATGGTTTGGACGGTCGACAAACATGTCGATAATAAGCTCGACAAACCATCCACAATCGTGTCGACATGTACGATCGAAAAGTGACCGATTTCGATGTGTCGACATTTATATCGACATCCACATCGACATTTGCAATGGTGAGATTTTGAAAAATATGCTAAGTTCAAATATTCAATATAAGTATATATTAAAATTACACCAAAAATAGTGTTCAAGCCAACATTTCGACATTTTTTGTCAAATATGCGGCATTGAGGCCACCTTTGTAGCTGGACACATGCGAGTGTCCAACTAACATAGAGATGATTCTTAGACCTTATGTACTAATTCACAACACACTTTATCTGCGAGTATCACAATCACCCTCAAGACGTCGACAGTCAAGTCGATGCATTATTCGACCCTCGACAATTAGATCGACATTAACGCGACTTAAAATTCCTCTGGTCAACACTGTCGACAGTTAAGTCGATGCATTATTCGACCCTCGACAATCACATCGACACTATCTCGACTTAAAATTCCTCTGGTCGACACTGTCGACAGTGAAGTCGATGCATTATTCGACCATCGACAATTATGTCGACAATAACTCGACAAGTGGTTGTATTATTCAAAACTTTAAAAAATAAGAAAATTTTGTGATTCTTTCAAAAATTATTTATTCCTGAGCTTAAAATGTTCCTATTAATTGTTTTTAGTTCTTTTTAGATATAAAATTTGTAAATTTAATTGGCAGAAATTGTCGACATAAATGTCGATGCGTTTATCGAGTATCGATTTTTACATCGACTTGTCTACGTAGAAAAACAACGTTTTCTAAATTATAGGAAAATACTGAGAAAAATTCAAAAATTTTGATTGAACTGTTATGTTTAACATAGAACATTACTTTAAATCTCAAATATCATTTTTAATTCATCGTTAACCGAGAAAAAAATGTGTCTGAATTTTGTCGACATAAATGTCGATGTCGACAATTGCTACACGGGCGTAAAAGCATTATGCTAAAATTAAATTAAATTCATCAAATTTATCCTCTTTTATAGTTTTGTTCCTCAATTTTTTGGGGTGTGGGAAAATTCAAAAAAAAAATCCCAAATAGTCCCATTTTTTGCGGTACTGTTTCATTTTTTTTGGAGTCATTCAAGTCCTGAGAACCATAATACCTGTATGTTAGGTATCTCGAAATCGATTCTGTACCTTTACGAAATGAACAACGTTTGGGAACTGCGAAGCTTTCCAGCAGAAAGAGAAACTGAAAATGATTACGCTCTTAACATACATTTGTAGGTACATATTTGTATACACAGTAGTAGGTAACTCGTCATAAATGGTTAGGTACTTAATCACACAGAAATAAAAATTTATTGTTATTTAAAACTCCCACAAATAGTCGCACGCAAATCATATTACGCTGATGGTCTTACTCTTACTAGCTACACATTTGTTTACAAACTATATATAAGAATGGCGAATTTAATTACAAAGAGTGGGATTAAGTTGATATTTATTACTTGGGCATTGAGAACATACGTACAACGTAATTCGAAAAAGAAAAAAAAAACTGGATTAACCGCATTTCGTCTGCAATTGCAATACCTTTCACTCATATGATCGCGTCGTCGAGAGACAATCTAAGGTATTAATTATTCGATCATACTCGAAGCCTGGTTACATTGTTCAGTCTTGAGAATAATCGCGAACCGAGCACAAAGGACGGTGATATTTCGGCGACGTTTGCGTGAGTGATTCTGATTTCGTGGCGACAGTGGTGTGTGCGGTTTTTGGTCAATTTTTCGCACCGAATTACGGTATTATTTGTAGTATTTCGCGTTGTTGTCTTGCCTGGTTACCTGCGCCATCTTACGAAATCCAAATCATCGTCTCTGTGGATAGAAATACGTCGCGAGCATTTTCAAGGCCGGTTATTCACTTCCGTTACGGAGCATATACTACGTGGAGAAAGTACATAGAAGGAAGCTCGAGGAGCTGGACGAGGGGTGATTAACAGCATCGTCAGCGTCGTATTAGTGGGGCTACGATCGTACCTACCTACCGGAGTCTCCGGATGATGAGTCGAACCGAAGGCAAGGTCTATGGCGAGATCTTGGAGTAGGTTATTGGGTTAGTTTGGTTAGTTTCGCTAGTGGCAGCTAGTTCGATGGCTTTGGATAGCACATACGCTGCAGTGTCTGGTTCGTGTAGCGTCGTTTCTCTAGATCCGGTGCTAGTAACCGCGACTTTATCAGCGCCATAGTTCTATGCTTAATCGTATTATAAAATTATGAAGTGGCAACTAGTCTTCTTGCTGTTAATGGGTAAGTGAATTTTATCCATGCACGGTTTCATTTTCAATATTTTTATATATCTTATACCTACCTAAACCTAATACTCCCGTCTAATGAACCTCTTCTAGTCTTATCGCGATCTTCTTTGCCAATTTCCATGGCTCGTGCCAAAACCACATTCGAACATGTTCGTACCTAATTAGAATCGTTGACAATTTATCAATCAATAACGCTTCTCTGGAAATTATCGACTCTTAACGAGTTCATATATTTTTTTTACCTCGAGAGTTATACCTACATTAATAACTCTAATGTGTATTTTTTTATAGGTTCATTCTTCTTCTGGTACTTTTTTTTTTACGTCAACTCTTACTTATATATTCTCTCGTTCACTTTCTCATTCGTATATACGCATAAACTTCGGTTTAGTAAATTTTCTCTCTTTTTTTCGCTATTTTTTTTGGTTTATGAATTGCTTATTTTTTTTTTTTTTTTACCTACCTACCTGTGCCAAAGAGGTGTTGAAACATTACTTGAATTTTCTTTATGGCTGATTTCTATGCGAGTAAAATATCTTCTCGATGTATTTGGAATATAATTAAATCGTGTTTATGTTTATGTACGTATTTTCAACAGTCATTGTATTGTTTGTTTATATTGCCATTGGTAGGTTTTTTCCAATCATCTTCTGGTGTGTGAGATGAGAAGTATACTTATCCAATATGATTGGTTCTGTATTTTGAAAATCTTCGTATGTAGTATGTGCCTACTTATCGTTTCCATTCGTCTCGTCTTTAGTGTTTTAATTCATTCAAAGAGTCGAGTAAATTGTTTCAAAGGTGATCGTGCTCGTATACGATGAAAATGTTGCTCTGGTGATTAATATATGGTAATTTTCTTGCCCCTTTTTAAAACTGTGAATTTAGTAATAAATTTGAAGATTATTCATCAAGTCATGGTCTTATTACGATTACGATAATACCGGAAATTGTGTGCCTTTTTTTATAATGGACGTTTTTCTGCTATACGGTTCGATTACAAAGTGTCTTTTAAATTGTCGAGTCGATTTTTTATGCATTTTAAAAAGTAGGTGGTTCTTTTTGGTGATTCATATGTAATATCCAGTAATTCTACCAAAAATATATCTCAAGTAGGTGTGCAAGTTCTTTGACGTCGAAAGTCTGGAATTTTCCATAGATAGGGTTTTGCATTTTTTAAATAAAATGACCAGTTTACCAACTTTTGAAATGGAAACTTCATTTTTAAATTTTTCAATTATTAGATGTTCATCTCACCAAAAAGTTGAGGCATTTGTATGTACTGTTTGTGTGATAAATAAACGATCCTAATATTTTCTCAAAAATACCTCCAGGTCTGGGTAATGAAGAATAGTGTTGACTCGAGCGAGAATTCCAACGAAATTTCGTAACTAACAAATCCTGTTATTAATGGTTTTCTTCTCTGATATGAAGGTAAAATATATCAACTGTTCTGTCGTTCTGTCGAAAAGTCCTCAGTGCATTCTTCACTTCAGCAAGTTTTAATTGAAATTGGATCGATTTTCTCTTATTTATTATGAATGCTTGATAAATTCCATTTTTAAAATTAGTTATAGATATAATTAATCAAAAACTGAAGCCATCGGAGAACGTCAAAAAATTCATCAAATCAACAAAATTGGTGAATTTTTCAAAAAATTAACCAATTTATCGAAACAGGAAAAAGATTAATTCGTTGGAACTGAAAAATTTATTAAAATTTGCAAAATTGAGGGAATGTTGAAAAAATTGTTCGATATATTAAAACTGAAAAATTAGATAAGTATGGGGTTTTCAAAGTAAAAAAATCATCAAATCGCAAAAGTTTGGAATTTTTCAAAAAATGAATTAATTTGTCAAAATAAAAAATTTTTTGAATTTATCAAAGTTGAAAAATCAAATATTCTTTAAGGAAACAAAAATCACAAAAAATTTCAAAAAATATAATTTATTATGGAAAAATGGAAAAAAAAACATTTGATAGAAAAAAATCAATAACCAGCAAAAATCTTGGATATTTCATTAAAAAAAATAATAATTCTGGATGCCTAATGGAAAAATTGCCTAATTTATCAAAATAAAAAATTAACACACTTGAAAAATCAGACAATTCATTAAATCGACAAAATAACAAAATAAAATAAAAAATTGATTGATTTATCGAAAAAATGAAAAATACGTCCATAGAAAAATTCTTCAAATCCAAAAAAAGTCATAATTAAATTTAAACAAAAATCAATTTATGAACTTGTAGAAAAATTCTTTAAATCAAGTTAAATTCTAGGAAATTTTGAAAACAAAAAAAAAATCAATTCAGTATGAAAATTGAAAAATTCTTTAAATCAATAAAAATCGTAGTTTTTCAACAAAAAAAAATCGATTCATCAAAATGGAAAAATTATTAAATTTAGGCCTATTAAAATAAAAAAATGAGCAACCTTTTAAAAAACAAAAAATTCATCAAACCGACAAAATTTAGAGAATTTGAAAAAAGGCAATTGATCTTTTAAAATTGATAAATTGTCTGATTCATCATACAAATCACAGTTTTTTAAAACGACGTCTAAAAAATTAAAAATTCATCAAATCAACAAAATCAGAAAATTTTTCCAAGAAATGATCGATTTATCAAAAATATGAAAAATTAATCGACAGAATAAATCACATCAACAAAAATCATAGACTTTAAAAAAAAAAAAAAAAAAAAAAAAAAAGGCTCTATAAAAACAGGGAAATGATTCAATTTCCAAAAAAAAATCCTGAAGTCAATAAAATCAGAATTTAAAAAAAAATTATGCATTTTCTAATACGAAAAAATATGCCTAGGTATTAGTCAAAAATTAATTTACTTATGAATACCTATAGAAAAATTCCTTAAATCAAGAAAACGTACAGTTAAAAAAAAACATCGATTCATCAAAATGGAAAAATTATTAGATTTATTGAAATAAAAAATTCAAAACCTTTCGAAAAATCAAAAAATTCATCAAATCGACAAAATGTAGAGATTTTTTCACAAAATCAATTGACGTTGATAAATTTTATTATCCGTTTTATCAGAACTGGCATTTTTTGAAGGTTTCTAAAAAATTAAAAAATTTATCAAGTCAAAAAAATAAGAAATTTTCAAATTTATCAAAAAGATAAAATTCGAAATTTTCCCCAAAAAAAAGATAGCTCATCTATGAAAACAGTGAAATGATTCAATTTACCGAAAACAATCCCGAAAGTAATAAAATTATAATCAAAAAAAGAAAAGAAATTCTGTACACTAAAGCACCAAAGATGGAAGTCACATGTTTTTCAACTTTGAAGTTTTTACGTTTTTTGAATTTTTGACACTTGTAGGTTTATAAACTATAAAAATCTCAAAATCGAAAAAATTGGACTTCCATTTTCGGTGCTTTAATGTACAGAATTATGAATTTTCTAAAATATAAAAATTATTCAACTTACGAAAATTAATTGATCGATTTATTAAAATAATAGATAAATTATTTAATTTTTCGAAATTGAAAATCAAAAGGTTGTAAAAAAAATCAAATATTTCATCAAATTCTCAAAATTATAGATTTTTTTTGGTTACAAAATTGACAGATTTGTTGAAGTAAAAAATTATCTAATTTATCGAAATTGGCAACTTATTCAATTTTTGTAAAATCAAAAAATTCATTGAATTTTTCAAAAAAATGGATCGAATGTCTAATTTATTGAAATTTAAAAATTAATTGATTTTTCAAAAATCATGAAATTCTTCAAGTCAACAAAATCAGAAAATTTTTCAAAAAATTTAACGATTAGTAAAAAAATGATATATTATTGATAGGAAAATTCATAATAGGTAACTAAAGTCGTAAAATTTTTTCAAAAAAAAAAAAAAAAAAGGTAATTTTTTTTATTTTTAGAAATCATTAAAATTAAAGAATTTTTCAAGAAAATTATGGATTTTTCCAGATGAAAAAAGTTCACAACAATATTAAAATTGAAAAAATTGACACACTTCTAAAACAGTCAAAAAATTCATCAAATCAAAAAATTAAGAAATTTTTCAAAATTTAATTGATCTATCTAAGTGGATAAATTTTTCATCTAAAGGTAATTTGTCGATATTGAAAAATACTCTGGTTTTAAAATAAGAATCACAAAAATTAAAATTAAAAATAAATGAAACCAATCTATCGAAATTAAAAATAAAACAGACTATTTTATCAAAATAGAAAAATTATTTAATTTTTTTAATAAGTTTCGAAAAATTGGCCAATTTGTTAAAACGAGAAATTGTCTATTTTTTCGAAATTGAAGAATTAGGTAAAACATTTTTAAAAAGACCAAAACATTCATCAAAAAATCAACAAAATCAGAAATATTTCAAAAAATTGACCGATTCATTGAAACTGGAACATCGTCTAATCTAAAAATCGACATATTTTTTAAAAATAGAAAAATTCATCAAATCGGTGAAATTGAAAAAATCGAACAATAATGAATTGAAAAAAATTATCGAATTCATCAAAGTCAAAAAATTTACCTATTTTTAAAAAAATTAAAAAATTCATCTTCAAAACTAGGAAAATAACAAAAATCAAACATATGTTCGAAAAATTACAGATTTTTCGAAATTTTAGACCTTGTGTGATATAAGATGCATATTGGGGTGGGGGGGGGGGGTAATAATAGTAATTCTGGAGTGAGGCAAAGCCAGTTTTAAATTTTCGTCAAAAGTATAAAAATTATAAACCACGTACTTATGACATCATTATACAAATTTTTATGAAATAAAAAATACGCAAAATCGAACTCGAATGATTATCACGCATACCTACCTTTAATCTTGATCGCTTAAAAAAAACTTACATAATTCGTAACTTAATATTTCATTGATAATTCTCTCTTGTCTTTTCAACACATGGTGGGTACACGTTTAGTACTCGAATCATGTTTGCTTTCATAATAACCCTCGAAGTTCATTTGTCATAAAGAAACGTTGCATTTTCGCATACAGGCACCTCTATTAGTACTTGGAAAACATTAAAAAAAAAAAAACTACTATTAATAAATCATCTTATACCTACTCTAGTCGAGCTTCTAATTTACACGAGATCATTGACCTTATACCCTGATAATGAGGACATTACATATGTATGATTATGTAATTGTAATAGAGCAACGATTATTTTCGTACCTATAACTGCAGCCCTTTGTACGTAGATACCTATGAAATTTAAAGAGGAAAAAAATTCACCAAGGTTGTGTGATATTACCAACTCCAAAATCACCTCGATATGTGACGATACGTTGGCAAAATGTTAATCCAAAAGTGGCTGGTGATTGTCTTATAAACGACGCCGGTGCCCGGTGCGGTTTTGCGATTCATCACGATGTGCTTAAAGCATACTTGTGGTCGGCCTTATTGTTGTAAAAGGAGTTTTGAGAGCGGTGCCGCTGCTGTTTTTATTTTTTATAGTGCGTGCTTTCCAACGAGCACCTGATCTGTGTGACGAAATAACGTGTTATAATTTCCAGCAGCCTACGCCCGTCCACCATTCATACCGATTGTAAATAAGTATACAAACCGATCGTCGATTCAGATGCATGAAATACTCTTCGAGATCTCGGTGTTTACTTTCATGGAGGCTGAAAAGGCCTTCGGAGAGCAAAATTTAAGCCTGCGAACCACTCGGGCGACATGATAATTTCTGTTTGCATAACAAATCACGTATTCAGATTGGAAAACGTGACGTGATCTGGGCATTTTACTCCGAGAGATGCCTCAGGCTGGCGATAATCTAAATTACCATAACAATCGAGCATCCCAGACAAACCACATAGGTCACCCGAAGTCTTTCCAAAAATACAATTTTTTCTCCTAATGGCTCCTGGGTCATTTATGGTCATATCCAATCATCTGGTCTAGGAGCCATTATTCCAGCGAGGAGATGTAGAAAATTCGCAACGTTTTCGTCATCGTGCTCTCTTCTTCGAGCTCTGCGGCCATTCTTGTAAAATGGTCTCGTCACGATGACGCAAAATGATTTTTTTCGTCAACGTGAGACTTGCACAATTGACAAGACATCCGAAATGTGCCTCGGAAGGTGAAGGTTTTCTGATTGACACGCCATTTACATGCAGGTTAGCTCGAGCTTCCTGTTACACACTACGGCGACGAGATGAACGAGTTAAATACCTTTATAAATAATAACCTCTCTCTCTCTCGCCCCTTCCCTCTGCTGGTTCGCTGAATAATGAAAAATCCCCATTAAAATATTTATAACGGTTTTCTCGCGTATATTAGACGAGTTTTTATCATCAAAAATGAGGAAAAATTATTTACTCGTTGAGATAATAATTTACTCATCTGCAGACGAGGCAATTTGTTCATTATTTATTATCTCGGTAGAGAGGTATTTTACGCTCTGGTAGACTGGTACACGTTCATATAACCGCACACGACAGCAACTATGTACATACCCTGTGTCCGAGCAGTGCTTATATTTTGTATTTATGAAGTAAAAACGGGACTTTTCGAGTTGAACAACCTGTTCGAATGATATAGAAAATATTTTAAAAGTTTACGCTGCACGCATTTCAAATGCCCCCTTCTTATATGGTATAGGCCTATGCAAGATAAGCCTACTGTAAATTACAAGTTCTCATATTGTTTTACATATACGTGTATGTATGTTTCTTGTAAAGTCAGTATAAATGTCAGAGATGTATCTAGCATTTACTATGTACAGAGATCCTCTTCTATGGGCTAGATGCATCTGTACGTACGACTTATTGTGTCGTAATACAACCTGTAAGCTGTAGTGACTGTAGCTGGCTACCTGTTGATAATGTATCACCTCTGTCTTTATACCTATAAATATCGAAACAAGCGTGTGCCTGTGCAACAGGTGTATAAGGTCAAAGGTTACCCGACACCGAAATAATATTGTAGAGGTTTTTTCATCATTTTTCTTCAACAAGTTTGGTTCAATATTGACATTGCATTTGCAATTTGACCGTGTAGGAAATAAAATAGTTATGTTGGTACTTACATACTTAAAAGAGAGATTTTCTACATTTTCGTGCAATAGGTTTTCGTTTTGTGCTGTTATGTAATTTATGACCAAAGTGAGATGGTCTTGACAAAGAAGTGCTGCCTAAGCATAAAATTGGGTGTTGGAGAAGAGGAATGTTTTATTGAATTGTTGCCTATTTTTGATGTCGAAGTTGAAGTGTGTGGGCATTTAACAGACCAGAACACCTCAGACTTGGCAACATCGCACCGGGCCCAGAAAAGCATGCTTTATATGAGGATTATCAATTTTTGTCAGTTTATTTGTTAATAACTTTTTTTCGAAAGGATTTACGAAAATTTTGGTTGAAATATTTTTTGAAGAGAATTAAATTCTCTTTCGAATGATGTATTCACTTTTGAATTTTAATTATTTTTTCGGTGAGTAAACAAGAGAATTATTTGAAGAAATTATGTATGCCTTCGGATTATTGAAAATTACTGTGGTAATATTGATTTGAATTATGAAAAACTATATATCGTTGGAAAGAGCACGAAAAATGCTACATTTCGTACGCTTTGAGTGCCATTCTATCTGTTTTAGTTTTTGAGATAATGTAATGCGAATTTTGAGTTCAATATATTTTAAAAACGGTAACAGATAACTTCATACTCAAAGCGTACGAAATGTAGCATTTTTTATGCTCTTTCCAGCGATATATAGTTTTTCATAATTCAAAACAATATTATCAATGTAATTTCCAATAATCTGAAGATATCAAAAATTTCTTCAAATAATTTTCTTGTTTACGTACCGACAAAAAAAATAAAATTCAAAAGTGAATACATCATTCGAAAGAGAATTTGATTCTCTTCAAAAAATATTTCAGCCAAAATTTTCGTAAATCCATCCTAAAAAAAGTTATTAAGGAAAAACTTGAAAAAAAGGAATAATCTCATATAAACACATGTTTTGTTGGGCCTGGTAAACGCGAAAATGCGGTGATGCCGTTAGCAGCTGGGTCGTTAATGAACTTCGAGGGTTATGTCGAATTTGAACGTACCTACTAACTACCTAGGTATAATTTTACAAAGGCTTAAATTTTTTTTTTTTTTTTGCAATTTTTCCAATTTCTTAATAACTATACCTACCTATTATTTTTGAAAATTTTTACCCTAACATTTGTTGAAAAAATGAGTTTAAAAACTTAATAATATTTTTTTTCAAGATACAACAAAAATTTTAATAAAAAAAAAAAAAAAAATCAGTTACAATTTTTGAAAAAAGTTTGGGTAAAGAACTACCTATTTTTTTTTAAATATTGAAAAAGAAATTTAAAAAAAATGTTTAGCAATTTTTTTATAAGGTTTTTTCAATTTTTGATCAAATTGTGAAAACTTTAAATTTTTATTTGATTTTATGAATATTATATTTTTTTTTTACCTAGTATTTTTCCAGAATTCATAAAAGAAATTCAAACATATTTTTACCTTGCTTTTTACCAAAAAATAGTATATACCTCAAAAATTTAATTTTTGTTAAAAAAAAATTTCTCTTTGGTTTGATTTTTATTTCAAATTTTTTAAAAATGTGCGACTTAATAGAATCCGATTAGGTATTAAAAAATTGCGCCTTTTCATTTGCTTAGTGAAAAAATAAAATAATTTTAAAAAAATTTAAAATTATTTTTTGAAAAAAACTAAAAAATAATAAAATTGAAATAAATTTTAAAAAGTTTAAAAACTGTAAAAATAAAAATTTTCAATTTACCTCCCTACTTAGTAAATTAAAAAAAAAAAATCAATAAGTAGGTACAATATTTTTAAACTAAATGAAAATGTTTGAAAAGTGAGATGTGATTTACAAATTTAACGATATTTCAACTCAAAAATCGTTTTTAAAATTTTTCATTGAAATCAAAAATTGAAAATAAAATAAAATTAAGAAAAATTTAAAATGAAAAAAGAAATCAAGTGTAAATAGTTTAATCACGAAAAATAAATGGTTTTAACTAAATTTTATTTAAAAAAAGACTTGAATTAAAATAAATTAAAACTTGAAAATGGTTGATTGAGATGTGATTTAAATACAGAAGTGTTTAAAATTCTGAAAACTTGATCAAAATCATTAAAAAAAAGTCAGAAAATTGCAAACAATTTTGTCGACGAATTGAGTTTTATTTTTTTTATTTTTTATTTATTAATTTGAAAAAAAAAATCAAAAAATCACGATCAATTGAAAAAAAAATTTGAAGAAAAATAAAAGAATTGAGATACTTACTCAAGTGTAAATTGAAAAAGGTGTAGAAAGTTTTGAAAACGGAATGGACCATCAAAAAGTGTACTTACTTATTACTTACCTACTGCTAAAAAAAAGGTCCTCAATTCCAAAATCATATCAACAAATTGAAAAATAATTCTACTGGATTTTTTTTAAGCGAGAGAAAAAATTTAAAGAAAATTTAAAAAAAAATCTGAGAAAAATTCAAAAATTACGTATATCAACATGAATAAAAAAATACTCAGGCCCGTATTTTAAAAATTTCCTTATACTTAAGGCGAAGCGTTCTTACACAGACCAAGTAGTTTTGTTTATTTTTTCCATACAAATAAATGGCTGCTCGATGTAAATTGACACGATACGTGTGAAATCGCCTCGCCTTAAGGTCAATGTTTGCTTAAGCAAATTTTTAAAACACGGGCCTCAATCTCCTTGCAAGAAATCTTATTAAAAAACAAAAAACAAAAAAAATGAAAAATTCAATATTTTATCGAAAAGTTGAGAAAACACTTTTCTACAGAACATTTACCTTTGAAAGATTTAGTTTTAAAAAACTCAAAAATTCTTTCAAAAAATATTTTAGAAATATTTTTTGGTGCACAAGTTCATTCAAAATTACCTACGAGTATTTGCTGAAAACTTAAAAGAAACATATCGACAAATTAAACAAATATACTCTTACAAAAAATTCTGTTGAGAAAAGAGAAAAAAAATCTGGATACAATTTCAAGATCACATAAAAAAAAAAAAAAAAAAATGAAAAAACAAACTTTTTACTTTTTATTTATTTTTTGAAAAACATTCCTTTAAAAAAAACTCAAAAATCCTTCTTAAAACATTAAAAAAAAGGTCTTAATAATAATCTTATTTTATTTAATAATAATAAAATTGAAAGATTCTCAACAAAATACGAGTATTTCTCTTTTACTCACACACACAAAATGTGATAAGGTACAACTCTTGTTAGGGTAAAAAAAAATTAATACTTCAAAAGAAAAGAAAAAAAAGATACAAAACCTAAACCTTATGACAAAATAATTTTTATAACGACATAACGACAGCGACAGGTGTGATCGACGACAGTTTGACAGTGAAGTGGATTCCTTATCTCGTATTTCGTAGATATTTCGTATTTCTTAAATCTCGTGCTCGGTACTTACAGTGTAAATTTATAATACTATCCTTAGCTTATTTCGGGTCGACAAATTTATATTTGTGTACGCTCACCATGTATATTTATTTCTAATCCGACACAATAGCAAATATCGACGGAACGTCGATCGGTCGATGCGTTGATCGCGAGTAGATTTTTACACCGGCATGCGGCAGTATAATGTCGATGATTTTTCCAAAGGTTTGCATGAAACGGGAAAATACTAGAATATACCTAGCTGTTGATTAATCCAAGTCGAACTTTCCGGATTTTGATCGGGATATCGTGACCGTGTACCTTCGTTCATCATTATACTGGATACACCGGTACCTATGTTATGTTTATCGTTACCATACAGATACACTACGTAGCTACCTACGTTTATCGTTTATCAGTCGGAGTAAGGTTTGGCGAATAGAGTGGATGCGTTATTATACCCTAGTTGAATTTATAAAATCAAGTTCGATCGAGATTTTCTTACGAAACGATCGACGCTACAATATACTCGTATCTAGTTACCTTAACAGCGGAAACTCCTTTTCGTTGAATCTAAATGGCTGGGAGTATTTGTATAACACCGGTACGTACAAATCGATTTTTCTAGTCTTGCATGTTTTTTTTTCTATCTTACGATTAATAATTCTAGATTTAGATTCGTCTGGATCCGGACTAGTCTTGAAACGCACACGAGAATCATCTATTTTCTGACGATGATTTGGTTTTTGTGAAATCGATCGATAACGAGGTATAACAGAATCATCTATTCGGCGCTGACGATGGTTTGGCTTTTGTGAAACGGATTGATATTTAGGTTGACAAAACCATTCGATAACCTTACGATTAGACTGTGTGAAAGGATCACAATGATCACATAGATCTACTATGTCCGATTGTACTGTATCTTCGATAATGGGTCCGGACTTCGGTACTGGTTCTTCCATAATATTAGCTTCGAGAATTTGTTTCGCTTTACTTATTATATGATCGCTGTATACGTTTTCGCTGATAAAGTCTTCCATTTCCAACCTTTCGATAATGGAATCCATCTCGGAATCGGCTAGAATATCTTGATTACCAACTGATTCTATAATATCGTCTTGGATTTCGTCTAGCATGCCGATTACTTCTGTAATTAAATTCGCATTTGATATGAAACAAATGTATTCTACTATAAAATAAATCCGGATTATAGCAGCGAATAGATACTTAGTAGTACAAGAGGTAAAGAGCGAGAAAGAACGGTACCTAGTGAATACTACGTAGCTTTTATAAGTACCTATTTAAAAAAAAAAAATATACCCAGTTTTTATCGATCTTATTAGGCTTACAATAAAAACCAACTTACCTCTTTTCAGCTGAGTGTTGGTTGTTGCCATAATTATCACTGAACCGATCGAACAAAAAATATGATTATGAAATTAAAGTACACCTACTACTCACACTGTCTTACCGTGAAATAACTGCATAACTAATAACATGCCGTATCGGATACTATGTCCTTTCTTATCAAAATCTATATCAATTAGGGGGACCATCAGCCAGATTTCTTCGGGTTGCGTTCTTTTTACAATGTGCTTATTTCTCTTTCCTAGAATCCCCCCCCCATGTTTATGTTTCTTCGCTTCGACAAATTCTTCGTCGGATTATTCATCGTCATTCAAGTCTTGAAAATTTTCATCACTTCAAGTGAACATTTTTTTTCTTTTAATTTAGTGTTTTGCTTTTGAAAAATATTACGAGTTTATTTTTACGATTTCTTTTAGCGCAACGGATAATTTTATAGGCTTCTATTCCAATCATAAAACTGGCCAAAAAATCCTATATTAATTAATAATTATAATGAGACAATTTCCTAACGGCTGTTTCTTTTATGACTTTTCAAGGAACCTACTCGTAAACAGCGAGACTCTAGGTAGTAGGTAGAGGTACCTACCAAAGTATTTGAATTCGATTTATTTGAGTTGAAAAAATTACATTTTTTAAATACAAGTAAAGTAACTGGAACTTTATTATCTCTTAATATATTTACCAGAGGCCCAAAGCCTGTTGAAATGAGAAAATGAGATTGTGTTTTGGGTTATCAAAGATTTTTTGATTTTATAGTGTTACGATCATATTTTCCCCACAACTTGCTAGCGACATCACTTACTCTTCTTATAATTTTACTAAGTCCAACATATGTACCTTATACTAAGTATGTAAATATCCAATATTCAAAATTGGAGGGAAGGGAGGGGTCCAATCGAAATTTTTTTAATAACCAAAATTATTCCTAAAACTTCAAGCTACAACTTTTGCTTGAAAACGTTTTCAATTGGACCCCTTACTTCCCCCTTTTTTATAATATTAGTATCCAAGTCGTGTTATTATTCAAAATTGGTGAGGAAGGAAGGGGTCCAATCGAAAGTTTTATAATAAACAAAACAAATTTTAGGACCTCAAATCTACAGATATTGAAAAAATTTTCCAACAAAATTTGTGGGTTAAGGTCCTAAAAGTAATTTTTGTTATTTCAAAATTTTCGATTACACCCCTCCCTCCCCACGAATTTTGAATAATACGAGTTTGATACAAATAATGGGTGTAAGGGGCTAAATTAAATTTTTTTCAAACAAACTAGAAATATTTAATTTCAGTTATAACAAAAATTTCGATTGGACCCCTACCTCCCCTCCTCTCCCCTCCAATTTTAAAAATCAAGTATTTATGTAGTAGGGTGAAGCAAAAAAATCAGTAGTCTTCAATTTTGCTGATTATTTAATATTATGTTGTTCATTTTGAGTTGAAACCTCTCTATACCAAATTCAAGAAGGGAACTATGGTGCCTTAAAGAGAGGTCATTTTCGAAAAAATCGAGTTTTTTGTGTTTTTGACACCCCCCCCCCTCAAACAAAAGTTGCCACGCGAGTTTTTAGGTGCAATTTGAGTTTCTGCATCGACCTGAAAAGTTGTTTTTTCGATTTGAAGCCATCTGCCCGACCCCACCCCTGATCTAATATTGGCAGATTTATACTTTTTAAGTATCGCGAAATCGTGTTTTTTCTCCTAATCAGAGCCGATGCGAGAGGGGGTTTGGGGGGGGGGGGGTGGAACACCCCTCCAGTGATTTTCCATTCGGCAAATTTTCGAAAAATTTTCGACAAATTCGGCAAACTTTCGACAAATTAAATTAGGTATGTTTACAAAATTTGGTAAAGTTTTGAATTTCAAATATGTAAATTTTTTAGAAATTCTAAATCACAAATTCGGCAAATTTTTGAGAAATTCCGAATCATAAATTCGATAAATTTTAGAGAAATTCCGACTCACAAATTCGGTAAATTTCTGAAAAAAATTTTCGCCCTCGCTTCGCTCGGGCAATGTACTTCTACTACTTCATCTTTCTCTCAGAATCAGAATAGGAATCAAAAATCAGCGAATTTGAATTGTTATAACTTATAACGTAAAAAAATGAACATGATCTTTTTGAAAATATTAAAAATTATGCTTAAGGGGGGGGGGGGGGGCTTGTTTTGGAACATTTTTTGTTGAATGCATAGCGTTGATTAGCGGAATTTTCTAAGACCTTTGCATGACGTCATTTTGATTTTTCACCTATGAAGTTTTGAAGAAAAATTGGAAACTAATTTCAAATTGTTTCTTTTTACAAAAAAAATTAATTTTTAATTTTTGAAAAATAAAATGCATAGAGTTCTCAAAAAAAGAAAATTATTTTCATATTGCATTTTGATTGTGTCATTTTGTAGAAAATGTTGGTAGATTTTTTGGAAAATTACAATAATTTAACGAGAGGATTTTGCAAAACTCGTACTTTCTCTCCTATTTTATGAAACCCTCTCATAGTTTTTCCTCGGAAGTATTCCAGTCGACTCGAAAGAAATAGTTGACAAATTAAAATTTTGCAAAATCCGCTCGTTAAATTATAGACAAGACTCTACTGAATAAAAAAGATTCTAAGAAAAAGTTTTGTGGGTTGCATAGTTTTCCTAGAAACGGAACCTGAAGTAAAAATCGCGTTTTTCTCCAATTTTGACCTTGAAATTTGTAATTTTCCAAAAAATCTACCAACATTTTCTACAAAATGACACAATTAAAATGCAATATGAAAATAATTTTCTTTTTTTGAGAACTCTATGCATTTTATTTTTCAAAAATCAAAAATTAATTTTTTTTGTAAAAAGAAACAATTTGAAATTAGTTTCCAATTTTTCTTCAAAACTTCATAGGTGAAAAATCAAAATGACGTCATGCAAAGGTCTTAGAAAATTCCGCTAATCAACGCTATGCATTTAACAAAAAATGTTCCAAAACAAGCCCCCCCCCCCCCTTTAAAGTGCATAATTTTTAAATTTTAATTAAAAATTCCAATTTTTTCAAAATTTTCGCCCTCGCTTCGCTCGGGCAACGTATCACTTTTTCATCTTTTAAAAAAACAGAAATTATTGTACGTTTTCAAAATTTCTGCAAAAAAAGCCCATCTTTTCTTTTAGAAGTGCAATTTTTTCAAAAATTTTCGCCCTCGCTTCGCTCGGGCAGCAAGACTCGTTTTGATTCAAATCCTAATGCTACCATAAGTTCTTGACATTTTTTCTATGAGGATAGTGAGAAGTTCTTCTTTCGAAAACTCACTTTTTTCAAAAAATTCAGCGCAGGGGTCTACTTCCCACTGTTGTACCTATTAATTATCATTCGGCATTTTCGATCTACACCCCTCAAAAAAAATTTGCTCAAACCGTCTCTGCTCCTAATGTAAAAACTACGATTTCTTCGAAGAAAAGTGTAATGACCAATTTTGTAGAGCATAAAATTTATCACTCAATGTCAGTACATGTCTTCAAATTTTACGTTGACTCGATATTACAAAACTTCAGGAGTCGTGTAATTTTCGTATACTTTTTTTTAATTTTGTTTTATTTTATTTTTCTATCTCGTAATATCAAGTCAGCTTAAAATTCAAGACATGTACTGGGTGGAAAATTTTATACTCTACAAGATTGGTCATTATAATTTTTTTCATAGAAAGCATAGTTTTTGCGTTAGATGAAAACCGCGATTTCGCGATTACTATAAAATCAAGGGTGGGGTCGGGCAGATGGCTTCAAATTGAAAAAAACAACTATTCAGGTCGATGCAGAAGCAGAATCTTAAACTGTACCTAAACACCCGCGTGGCAACTTTTGGTTGGGGGGTCAAAAACGCAAAAACCACCCAACACCTCACACAAATTTCTACACAAGGTTTTTCTATAGTTCATTTTGTAGGAGAGATGCCTCTCCCCCTCTAAATAAGTTTTATGCATTTATTTTTCCTGTACTCAACTCTGTATTTTGAGTTTGCTTTTGCCTTTGCGACACTCGCGCACTTTTAGAAAAAAATTAATATCAAATTTTTGTTACAATTTTATGAACAAATTTCATTTTTAGTGTAGTGCCTCGATTGCGCTATGCGTTACTAACTCAGTTTTGTATAGGTATACTTCACTTCTCTTAGATAAATACTGTAGAGAAATAGTACTTAAGCTCGACGAATTTAAGTATGTACATTTCAGACAAAACCATCCCGAGCAGCACACTCGATCGATAATATCGAAAGTTGAAACGTATCGATAAAAAATCGTTTAAAAATCTAAAGATGTTCTCACGATATGATACAGATTTAGCTGTACGATTTTATAGGCAAAAAATCTAAAAACTATCGAATTCGATAATATTACGATTTTAGGACGATATTCGTCAACGATACTATCGACAAAGAATATTAAATTTATCGAATCCGATTTTCCACCGATTTTGTGCAGATATTTGAAACTATATTATCGACAAATAATCTGAAATTTCTCGAATTCGATTTTTTAACGATTTTGTGAAGATATTTGAAACTATATTATCGACACGTAATCTGAAATTTCTCGATTTCGATTTTTTAACGATTTTGTGACGATATTTGAAACTATATTATCGACAAATAATCTGAAATTTCTCGAATTCGATTTTTTAACGATTTTGTGAAGATATTTAAAACTTTATTATTGACACGTAATCTGAAATTTCTCGAATTCGATTTTTCAACGATTTTATGACGATATTTGAAACTATATTATCGACACGTGATATGAAATTCCTCGAATTCGATTTTTCAACGATTTTGTGGCGATATTTGAAACTACATTATCGACAAATAATCTGAAATTTGTCGAACGATTTTTCAACGATTTTGTGACGATATTTGAAATTATTTCCAAATTGGTGAAAATTTTTCTAAGTCCAACACGTCTGGAAGTACTAAACTGCCTATTATAAGCGTTTTATTGCTAATTCCTCAACGTTAAGGTATGGCATAGTGGTTAAGGAAGAGGATTACCATGCAGGAGGTAGAAGGTTCAAGCCCCACGGGTGGCAGATTTTTTATAATTTTTTTTGACTTTTTCTGAAATGATCCTCTTACCGTAACATGAATAATGTGTTTAGGCATAGTTTAATGTATTAATTATGCTAATTAATGAGTTTTAATTATAGAAAAAAGCTAGTAAAAGACGAAAAATCGGAATAAAAAATCGATAAAAAATCGACAGAATATCGAATTCGATAAAGTTGCGCCTAAATCGTGAAATTATCTTTCGATATTATAGATATATTATCGATAAAATATCTTACTATAATCTCGAAATTTTTGCTAACTATAATTCGTCGATAATCTATCTATATATCGAAAGATAATTTCACGATTTATGCGGAACTAACACGACACTTTATCGAATTCGATATTCTGTCGATTTTTTATTTCGATAATTTGTCGAGTGTGCTGCTCGGCATACTAAATATACATAAACCTAATAATTTTGTAATATTCTTTCAAAGTCACTTCTTCTGTGCTCGTTGCTGTCCATTTGAGATCACTAGATCCCGATCAGTGTATAATTTGAGCGAGAAGGAAAGTGGGTATTAGGACTTCTCTCTTCCTTACACCACCTACTTAATCACTTTTGACCATTTTTCTTTTCTGGTCAAAGTTTAATCCATTATATTCGATTATTTTTAAAATAGGTAATTATTTTTAGATTTTTTTCTACTTTTTAATTTTTGACATTTTTTTGACATTTCTGACATTTTTTTTATTTTAAGAAAAAATATAAAGAAAATTAATTTTCTATACCTACATAATATAATTTTTTTTTAAATATTGAAAATTTAATTTATTTTTTTGAAAAGATCATATTCAAAAATCAAAATATTTGTACATAGGTGTAAATCGATTTCTAATAAAAGTATAAAGTTAGGAACTTGAGTATATAATATTTTTCTATAAACAAGTTTCATTCTCATATAAATAGTCTCTTCCTCTTCTCTTCGCTTTCTTACGTTAAATGATGGGTCTATAAGTCTATATGGTCGGCATACTCGACAGAAAGTACAACTCTCGATATTGTTTGTTTTTCATGCTACGAGATTTACGATATCGACTTATTAGCAAAAGTGATAAATGATACAAATTACTCGGCATCTTTGGCGAGCTAAGAGTGTGACGTGAACGCGGAGTCTGTCTGCACAGTAATTTATTACATCACCTCGAACGGTTTTGCTTTCACCTTGCACATCGACTTATAGGCCTACACATCTCCAGCAGCCCACCTTTCAGGGAAATTTACTCCCAAGTGCCAAAATGACCAACTTGAGTGGAAAAATCAACATTTTCGAGTTCCATTTCAAACAAATATCCTTGTCTGCAAATTCCTATAGCTAAAACCAAATCAATATTTAGTGAAAGCGATGTGCAACAATGACCTAGACCAGTTAACCGTCGTCGGGTCGTGTGCTTCGGCGTATCATAATAGGAAAAACACGCGAATTAACCGCGTAAATTAAAACTTAGGTGCTTATTTAAACGACCGCAGAGGACTCGATGAGGTTTTTTCTGTACTATAAACCGCAAACAAGAGGTTATTATCGCGATCGCCGCCGCCATTCACGTGGCTTACTCGTAAAGACGAGCCTCGAGATCGTACCCGATGGATTAACGAGATTTTGAATAGGTTTTGAAACCCATTTGCACGTCGTTGTTGTGAAACTCTCTGCTAGAAAATCTTCTTTTAATTATGAAAACGATTACGCTGATAAATATTCCGAACATTTTGCATAAACGATGGCGACTCGAACTTGAGTTCTCGAGAGGACTTTGCAGACACCTATGGAGCTTATTGGCTCATTGAGTAATAACCTACGCATAAATCATACTAAAATTGGGAAACCCGAACGAAACTCTACAAATAGATTAATTAAAGTCAAAAACTAATCCGATATGGCTCTTCGGAGATCTATTTAAGATATTTAATGCACTTTGAAACTTGTTTACTTTGTACATACTTAGAGAATGAGCCAATATGTTAAACAGATCGACGTTAATAACTCGTTTTTCTAGGTTAACGATGTTGAGCAGTTTTTCGTTTTTTTATTCGAAAAAATACCTTTTCTTTTACTTACCTGGCGTGTCTTCGTATAAAGTTATGGAAATTCGCTCCTCAACAAATTGTCCCACCTTTTGTTAACTGGACACGACCGGGACGTCATTTCCACGAAGGCAGTTCCTTCCTATGCCGAGCCAGGCGGAAATACTACTACTGGTGTTTGATTTTACGTAGAAAGTTTGTGTGACCTGTAGCCAACTGATGCATCATATTATAACTTATCCGATACATTTTTAAAATATCCGATACCTTTCCTAGTATTATGATCGTTATAATGACTTAATTTCTATACCCGTTGCAAAGGTATGCAGCCGAACTAGTTCCCAACCGGATCTTACACACGCTATGATCGCACATAGTTTAATTTTTTTCAACTTGAACTGCATTATGTCGTAATGAAACGGTCTTTGTTATCATAGGTGGTCACCCTGGTCAGTGTGGTGCTGTAATTGGGTCTGGGGATTATCCCAGTACATTCGACTCTCATGTCTGTACCATTGTCAATGGCAATGGAAAAATATCGGAATTTACGAGGTTTTAGAATCGTCTGCAGAGAAAGTGTCCTTGAGGATTTGGATAAATAAAAAAAGTGAGAGTATTTCTAGATTCGGATTGTAAAAAAAAAAAAACTGCTCACTTTTGTAGATGCGTATTTCATTATAAACTTGAATCGACGCGTGAGATTGACCCAAAAAACGCACGAAACGGTTGCCAATATTTTTTATTAAAATGTGATACACGTTTGGAAATGTTTATTCAATGGAAGGTGTGACAAGAGGATGAAATACTGTTTTAATTGGAGAAGTTCGAATTGGTGACAGGAGGAAAAAATTCAGTGATAGTTTACCTGAATTTATCGAAAAATCTGGAAAAAAATTAATTTACAATTACGTATAGGTATTGAATAAACTTAAAAATTTATTAAAATGCATACTTTGGTTTTTTAAATTAAAAATGTGGTAGAAAAGTGTGATATTTATTTTTTAATTGATTATACCTAACTGAAAGAAAATTTGGTTTTCAAAAGGTATAGTAGGGATGAGAAATATCCTATCAAAAACATGGAAAATGAAAAAAGTAGCAAATTCGTGAATCGATTCAAAAATCAAATTATTAAATGGCGTGAAATGTCTTTCAAGTTCTGAACGAAAAAAGGAATTGTCTGAATGGTCGGGGGGGGGGGAGGGTGGAAAAACAACGAAATCATGTTGAAAATCCATTTAACATTTTTGACAAGTTTTTGAAAAAAGTTTTACGGCTCCAATTGAAAGATGTTTCAAACAAAAGTTGTGTATTTTAATCTCAAAAACAATTTTGATTATGACAAAAATTTTGATTGGATCACTCCTTCCCCTTCAATTTTGCATTTTATACTTATAATGCAAAATTATTACTCGTGTGTACGTATAATGCTAAATTGGAGGGGAATGAGTGGTCCAATCAAAATTTTTGTAATAACCAAAATTATTCTAGAAACTTTGATGTACAATTTTTGCTTGAAAATTTTTTCAATTGAGGGCTTAGGTACAGAAATGGGGAGATTTTTGGAGGAGGAGGTGAGTCCTCTTTTCCAAAAAGTCTCTCTATATCTGTACCTAAGGCTCCAATTGAACATTTTTTCAAACAAAAGTTGTACGTCAAAGTTTTCAAAAAAATGTAGGCTATTACAAAAATTTTGATTGTACCACTCGTTCCTCTCAAATTTTGTATTGTATACACGTATGTGATTTTCATGTGATTTCCGTACGTATAATGCAAAAATTGGGGGGAAAGAAGTGGTCCAATCAAAATTCTTCTTATAACCAAAATTGTTCCTGAGATCAAAATACACAACTTTTGTTTGAAAATTTTTTCAACTAGGGCCGCGGCCGTAGAAAAGTTTTTACAACATATTTTTATTTATCAAAAAGTTTCAATTTTTCAATGGATTTTCGACACTATTTTTTCCTATTTCTAAAAAAGTCCACGTGGCTCACTGGCGAAAAAGTGTCAAATTCAAAAATAATTTTTTTATGTCACTGTACATCTGTGCCCATACAGGAAAATATAATTATATTGCAAGAATTCAAAAAAAAAAAAAAAAAGAAAAATAGAAGAAAGAATAGAAAAATGTGAAGAAAAATGGAAACCTTTTTTTAGAAATAATGTAGGTAATTAACAAAAATTAGAAGAAAGAAATGAAAAAATTTACCAAAAAAATATTTCACGTGGAAAATAGTGTAAAAAAAATGTATTTATTAATCAAAAATTTGAAAAAATATTTACTAAAGATTGACTAAAAAAATAGAAAATTCTTTATCAAAAATTGAAACAAAAACAGGAAAAAAAAATAATGAAAATGAAAACAAAAAAATAGACCGGAAAAATTGAGTAAAAACTTGCTTTACCTAAAAAAGATATTGCGAGGATTAAATAAAAAAAAATACAAAAGTAGAAAAAAATAATACCTCACAATACAAAAACTAAAACAAAAAAGGAAAAATTTATCAAAATTTTTTTTTCATGAAAACTGTGTAAAAAAAAAGATTTACCAAAAAATGACAAAAAAAAAAAATCAGAAAATTACCTATCTTGGCGAAAATTGTGACAAAAACTAGAAAACTATAATAATTTTTTAAAAAATAATAAAAAAATACAATTGAAAAAATACTGACTGAAAAAATTTGGTGAAAAACTGCTCTACCTAGTACTAACTACCTTCATTATGAAAATATTGTAAAATTAAAAAAAATAATAACAAGAAAATAAACAGAAAAAATTTAGTAAAAAATCATTTCAAGTAAAAATAATTTACCTACTTATTACTATGAAAATTTAAAAAAAAATTATGTTAACCAAAAATCAATAAAAAAAATAGAAAACCTTCACCAGACTGAGAAAATTTTAAAAAAATATAAATTTATCCTCTATATAATACGAACAAAAAAAAAAAAAAAAAAAAAAAAAAGAGTCAGGTACCTAGACCAGTTTCAAGATCTAAAAAATAACGTTCCAATATAGTATAACTTACATAGCTACATTTATCATGGTACCAAATATCTCTCTCGTCAGGGCATGAATTGTTTACCTTCACCCAAGCACTTTTGCTCTCCTATAAACATACCTAGTACGTTGGTATTGTTTTCAAAAGACGAAGCCCATTAATTAGGTATCCAGCGAGACTTTGTTTTTTTATACCGACGAATTATTCGTATGAGGAAAGAAATTAAAACCCAGACACGATGGGAAACAAGATAAAAATTAACTTGGGCCAGACGCAGACGTACATATACGAGTTCGAGTATGTATGAAAACGACTCCACCGTCGACGCAAGCGAGATGGAATATTTGCGCAGAAATTATAACGGAAAGTGAACAACTGAGAATTTTATGGTTATGGTTGGACGAACCGATGAATCATAAAATTTCACCATCTATCGAGGTATTTTTATTCGACACGAATGTACATAAATCAAAAAAAAAACGAATCTTCGCTTTTCTGAGCGAAGTAATTATTTTTTTAGCGAAGAGATGTAATAAGTTTTTTTTTTCTTATTTTGTGTAATAAAAAAACATCTACTTGGACATAATTTTTGCGTCTTTAAATATTTCAAAATAATGTCGAGTTTTAATTGGTTTTCTGTTGGGAAAGTCGAATTATTTTGATGAATTGTCTATTTTTTTATTTCGATAAATCGATTTATTTTTCAATTTTTAGAGATTAATAGGTATCGATTAAATTTTCGAATAGGTTTTATTTCTATAAAAAAATTTTCAATAAGATAAATAATTTTGATTATGTGTGAGCTTCTGGCGTCGAAAGTGCCTCTTTAACTGCAGTGTACAGTGTACACGACTATGAAAAATTATTTTTATTTGAAAAACTTTACTTTGGAGTTTATGTGGGTGCGTTGAGAAAGAAGGAAATAAATTGAATTTAAGAGAGAGAAAAAAAGTAAAAAAATTTCCAGGGGTGGCCAATATAGGGGTGAATATGTTGCAATGAAGATATAATTTTCAATTTTGATGAATCGACGAATTTTTGAAAAAATAATCGATTTTTTTAAAGTACCTGAGTATTTTCTTAATTTTTTGAATTTGCTAAATCGATCCTACCTATTGAAAAAACAAGAAGAAAAAATGCCTGATAATTTTTTTTAAATCTACAAAAATGACTCATTTCTTGATTTTAATGAATGGATCAATTTTTGAAGAAATCTCTCTTTTGATTTTTCGATTTTTATGAATCGAATCATTTTTTCAAAAAATTCACTGATTATTTCAGATTTTGATTGATGATTCATTATTTTTAAATTTTAATAAATATCGATCAAATTTTAAAAAAAATTGATGATTATTATGATTGACTAGATTTGTCAATTTTTCTGTTTTATTAGTCATTCGATTTACTTATTTATGAAATTTTGATATATTGATAGGTAGGTACATTTATGATAAAAATTTCTATTTTTTTTAATTCAGTGTTTATTTTTAAAATTTTGGAGATAAAAAAATTACTCAATAAATTTCTCAAATTGAACAAAATTGATTTAATAGAATAAATTTTCAAATAATCTTCAATTTTTTTTTTAATTCAATAAATTTCTTAATTTTTTGATTTTAATTGAATCAACCACTTTTTGATGATTTTTTTTTAATAATTTCATTTGGGCTTGATGAATTTTTTGAGTTTCGACAGTTTGATTTACTTTTTAATTTTATTAAATAAGTATCGATCTGACTTTGAAAAAATCGCGGATTATAAATTTCGATTTAAGTATTTTTCAATTTTGATAAAAATTGATTATTTTTGAAAAAAATCACTTTTTTAAAATTCGATTTTGTTAATTTTTCGATTTTGAAAAATCGATCAATTTTAACAAAAATCTCGGATTTTTTTCATTGAATACATTTTTTGATTTTGATTAACAAATAGATTTTTCGACCGACCAATGCTTCAATTTTATTGAATCGATCAACTTTTCGATTTTCACAAATCTATCGATGATACCTAATCAATAATAATTCATGAAAAATATTTTTCCCCATTTTATTTCACCTGGCCAATTTTTTTTAATTAATGTTTTTTTATGAGTTAATTAGGCCAATTAGATTTCTTAATGATTTAATTGAGGGACACTTTGCTCTCTGGACTCTTCAGTGTATTTTTAGCAGAAATTTTGAATCAGTAAGATTTTTTTTTTGAAATTGCATCCTTCTCCCTGTTCCTTGTTCAATGAAAATGGACTCCATTCATCAAAGCACCGCTAAAAGTAATAATTTTCACCCAATTACTAATTAGGCACACGATTCGAATCTAAACCATTCATCAGACTCGGAGCCAAGCGGACGACCGCTTTTTCTCGCGGCTGTGACAATAAAAAGCGTAGGCCGAACCACGTGCTTGTCACAGGTATGTACTTTTCCCGTTCGTTGTTATTAATATGAAACGACACATATCATATCACTTTCTCATGGCGCAATCGTACAATAAATTCTATCTACATGGAAACGCTTTCGTTGGATGAAAATTTTTCACACTGTATTTTCAAACGGGATTTTACTATACACGTGTATTACGTTATAGGCAGAAGCAGCCTGTTACTAAAAAAAAACAAAAAAAAAAACAATGAAATTAAACAATATCGCAAACGTTACCTCGACTAAGGCTCATTTTAATGCAACAAGTAGGTCACCTAGATGGCACATATGATTCATAGTGCAGCAGTCATAGATAATAAGTGACCAAAAAAAAAAAAAACAATAGATGGCGGTCATTATAATTATTTAAATACCATACGGTTAGCTTACTTTAACGATATTAAACGTATCAACTCCCGCAGATACCTGCATATGCGAATTCAGTATGACCCAAAATACGAGTCGATTTCACTCTCATCGAAAATAAAAAATCTTCGCAATTCGGCGACCAATTTTTTTTTTTAAATGTAACATTCGACAAATTTATTCTCTTATACGACCTTACACAACTGCAATCGTGAATTTGCATTGCAAGAGCGACCAATATCGAGATAGAACTGGAATAAGCGCGAGTAATAATTCGGTCAACTTCGTTGGGAATTTCGAGAGTTAATTTACGTGCGAAAGTGATATTTCAATAATATTCAGATTAATATTATCGCCACATCGTGATTTTTGGGCCGGTAATATAATAATTATAACATTGTTAATTGAACTCGGTAGATGGGTTCAACAACCAAGGTCGTCCAATTACATAACACCGTCGTCGACGTCGTCGTGGTTGCGGTTAAACGAGAATACCTACTGCAGAAGACAGGCGTATTCTTCTAATATCTGTCGTCATGTGAATTGCACAAAAAAGTGATATTTTTTCATATTCGATTTTTAACAAAAGCAGGTACCTTTAGTGAGGTGAAATTAGATCATAAAAATGACGAAAATTGCATTTTGGGTCATCGAAGATTTTTTAAAATTTTAAAATAGTCCTCTCGGTGACCTGATTATCCACCAAAAAGTCACCCCACCTCAGCCCTTGTGAACTCCCCCAAATGTAGATCCAAAAGTGGCCCATTCATTTTTTTTTTTACTTACAACTTTGAAAATATGCAATTAATCAAAAAAATGGTGATAACTAAAATTAAAGTACATAAAATTTGTGACAAATAACCTTATGTTAATTTTCTTGAGAAGTCAACGGGTGGCGCAAAAACTCACGTCAAAATATACAGTGCATGTGAAAAAAAAGAACGGTTCATACGTGTTTTGCTGTTCACATAATATGAAACATTTCATGGAGAGGGATGAAGTCGGGTCCATCCAAAATTCTACCCCATTTGTAGAAATGAGAGGGAGGTCTTCATTTTTTCTACCCTGTATTTTTTGACGCGCGTTTTTGCGCCACCCGTTCACTATTTGGAAAAATTGAATATAACCTTTTTCACTGTAAATTTTATGTATTTTAATTTTAGTTATGATCATTTTTTTGTTTAGAAGCATATTTACAGAGTTATATGCGAAAAACAATAAAAGGTCACTTTGGGTCCAAATTTTGGGTGAGATTGAGTTACTTTTTGATGGTTAATCAGTTGGATGGATAGAAAAAAATTCGTATTTTGACCAAATCCAAAGGGTGGTTCATTTTGAGTTAGAAGTCTGGAAGTCTACCACAGAAAATTTTAGACCCCTAACTGAAAGAAGAGCGGATCTTAGGGACTCTCAGTCAAAATAGAGTAACTTATGAAAAATGCACTTATAAAAGTGCATTTTGGGTTTCCTCGTGTAGCCCAGTGCAATTAGACCAAAAAAAGGTTTAAATTGCATTTTGGGTCATCAAATATTTTTTGATTTTAAAATGTTCCTTTCGGTGTCCTGAGTAACCTCCAAAAAGTCCCCTAACCTCACCCCTCGGCAACTCCCCCAAATGTGGACCCAAAGTGACCCCCTCGTTGTTTTTTGTTTATAACTCTGCAAATATGCGTTTAAATGAAAAAATGGTCATAATTGAAATTAAACTACGTAAAATTTGCAACAAAAAAGGTTATATAAAATTTTTGGAAAAAGTGAACGGGTGGCGCAAAAAATGCGGATCAAAATATACAGGGTGGAAAAAACAAAAATCGCTCCCAATTTCCTGGAATGGAGTACAATTTCGGATGGGACCTTACATATGTTAATGAGGACATACCATAGACTTCAAAAAAAAAACTCAAAGCCCCCCCTCCCCCAAGCGTCAAAAATGGGGACACCCTTGAGCCCCCCTTTTGAAGAAATGTCAATAACTTTTCTAGCGTTTCGAAAATGAAAAAAATGTTCAAACAAACCTTGAAGAGCGTAAAATTTCCTATAAAACCCTTAATTTTATTTTTTCTATAAGTTAACGGGTGGCGCAAAAACGGCCTTCCGCTGTATACACAGTAGAATAGAGTGAGAATAAAAAGTATCTCGGATTTCGACCAAACTCCCAGAGGGGGTTTACTTTGAGTTAAGAACCTCCCAAAAAAGACTTTCCTGTTTATTTTAAAATAAAATGAGGTAGGTATGTACTTTTCCCGCCAAAAAATGTGAGATTTTTCTGCAAACATTTAAAAATAATTTTACGTAGGTATTTCAAATAATGAAACTTTTTTTTTTTTTACTTTGAAAAATTTGATACTAAAATTTTGGATTTTTTGAGAAATTTTTCCTGCAAAAAATTAAAATGAAACTCGCGCCAAAAAAAATAAAAATTTTCTACTTCAAAGAAATGTAAAACAATTTTCTGCGAAAATTCGAAAAATATAATTTTTCACTTCAAAGAAATTGAAAATTTTTTCAATTTCAAAATAATTAAGACAAAAAATTAAATTTTTTTTCTTCAAAAAAATTGAAAGAATTTTTACAAAAGAATGGACAACTTTTTACCAATTTTCTTACTTTTACTTCACTGACTTTCTTCTACAAAAATTTGAAAAATATTTTTTCCCCAAAGGAATTGGAAATTTTTTCTACAGCAAAAAAATGTGACATCTTTCTCTGTAAAAATTTGAAGAAAAAAATATTTTATGCTAGAACATTTGAAAAATATTTTTGTTCAATAGAAATTGAGAAATATTGATACTCCAAAAAATGATTTTTTTTGTTGTTCAAAAATTTTGATAATTCTTAGATATAGTACACTCCAAAAAAATTGATAAAAAAAATTAGCGTTTTGTTGAGATTTTTTCCTCTTATAAAATTATCTTTACAATAAATTAATATATTTTTTTAATAAATTAAATAAATTATTAATTAAATTATTTTAATATAAAATTATTTATTAATAAATGATTAAAATTTCTTTTCTAAAAATTTTTTTAAAATAATTTTTTAATATTAATTTATATAAATTTTTAATTTTTCCTTCCAAAAAAATGTGAAATTTTTCTGCAAATATTGAAAAATAATTTTACTTATTTCAAATAAATTGAAACCTTAGCCACCTCTTGAGATTCGGTTTAAATTCAAGTTTTTTTTTTTTTTTTTTTTTTTTGGTCGATCCACCCTATTATAATCAGGACACCGAGAGGAGCATTTTGAAATCAAAAAATCTTTAATGACCCGAGCAGCACACTCGACAAATTATCGAAATAAAAAATCGACAGAATATCGAATTCGATAAAGTGTCGTGTTAGTTCCGCATAAATCGTGAAATTATCTTTCGATATATCGACAGATTATCGATGAATTATAGTTGGCAAAATCCATCAACAGATAAACTTTCGATAAAATCGAACGATTTTTCTTTTAAAAATCTCAAGATTATAGTTAGATACTTCATCGATAACCTATCTATAAATCGAAAGATAATTACACGATTTATGCGGAACTAACGCGACACTTTATCGAATTCGATATTCTGTCGATTTTTTATTTCGATTTAGTTTCGATATTCTATCGATTTTTTATTTCGATTTAATTTCGATATTCTATCGATTTTGTATTACGATTTTTTGTAGATTATCTAGTTTCGATATTCTATCGATTTTTTGTAGATAATTTAGCATATATGGGTATATGCGCGCGCACATTTTCAAGACCGGCTGGCGAGTTTGAAGTCGTAGTTACGCTTAAGGCTGGCGAATTTCGTTCCAAATACTGCAGTTTCTACCAAAACAAGCGTCTGTTGCGAACATCGGAGTTCGTTCGCATAATACGAATTGGATTATAATATTCAAACATCTTATGCAAAATTGGAGAAGAGGGAGGGGTCCAATTGAAATTTTTATAATAACTAAAATTATTTCTAGGACCTTAATTTACAACTTTTGTTTGAAAATTTTTTCAAATTGGCCCCTTGAATAAGTATCAACGGAGTATTATGCAAAATTGGAGGAGAAGGAGAGGTCCAATTGAAAAAATTTTCAAACAAAAGTTGTAGCTTAAAGTTCTAAGAATAATTTTGGTCATTACAAAATTTTCGATTGGGCGCCTCCCTCCCGTTCAATTTTAAATACTAAGTATTCACATAGTAATCGTAGTATTGAACTTGGTAAAATTTTATTTAAGAACAACGATCTGGTTTCAAGTAAAATACCTAGTAAACCAAAAAAACTAGATAACTTGTTTGAAAATTTTTTCAATTTTGATTTCGCATATTACTGTTACACGTAAGTAGGTAAATGCAAAATAATAGAGGCTAGAGACGAGGTCCAATTGAAAAAACATTTCAAACAAAAGTTGTAGAATAATATTCTGGATTTAATTTTGCTTATTATAAAAATTTCGATTTGGCCCTTTCTTCCCATCCAATTTTGAATATAAAGTAGGTATTTTTTGACTAGAAAAAAATCAATATAGTTTCAACAACTATCGTTACAAAATCGTTGAAATATCGAAGTCGATAAATTTCATATAATGTGTCGATAATATAGTTTTAAATATCGTCACAAAATCGTTGAAAAATCGAATTCGAGAAATTTCATATAATCTGTCGATAATACAGTTTTAAATATCTTCACAAAATCTTTAAAAAATCGAATTCGATAAATTTAATATTCTTTTTCGATAGTATAGTTTCAAATATCTTCACAAAATCGTTAACAAATCGAATTCGAGAAATTTCAGATTATTTGTCGATAATATAGTTGTAAATATCTGCACAAAATCGGTGGAAAATCGGATTCGAGAAATTTAAGATTATTTGTCGATAATATAGTTGTAAATATCTTCGCAAAATCGTTAAAAAATCGAATTCGAGAAATTTCAGATTACGTGTCGATAATATAGTTTCAAATATCTTCACAAAATCGTTAAAAAATCGAATTCGAGAAATTTCAGATTATTTGTCGATAATATAGTTCTAAATATCGTCACAAAATCGTTGAACAATCGAATTCGAGAAATTTCAGATTACGTGTCGATAATATAGTTTCAAATATCTGCACAAAATCGTTGAAAAATCGAATTCTAGAAATTTCAGATTACGTGTCGATAATATAGTTTCAAATATCTTCACAAAATCGTTAAAAAATCGAATTCGAGAAATTTCAGATTATTTGTCGATAATATAGTTTCAAATATCTGCACAAAATCGGTGGAAAATCGGATTCGATAAATTTAATATTCTTTGTCGATAGTATCGTTGACGAATATCGTCCTAAAATCGTAATACTATCGAATTCGATAGTTTTTAGATTTTTTGCCTATAAAATCGTACAGCTAAATCTGTATCATATCGTGAGAACATCTTTAGATTTTTAAACGATTTTTTATCGATACGTTTCAACTTTCGATATTATCGATCGAGTGTGCTGCTCGGGGACCCAAATTGAAATTTAATTTCTTTATTTCATTGAGACTACTACAACATCGATCATCGATGACGGTTTTGTGGCAAATACCTACCATAATGTATAAAATTTATATTTATAGGAAAATTAAATACCATATTTAGTCGAGTTAATCACTACGTACAGATCGCGGAGATATGCGCCATAGAAAGCATTTTCTTTTTCATAATTTTCTCATCGTTTTACGATCGCTAAGTTGGCGCTGTCGATAAACAGGTACGCAGTACGCGTTGCCAGATGTGTAATTTTCAACTGGATCAATTGGATCGAGCTGATAAGAATTTTTTTCTCGAAGTCGACGAACAAGATTGGTCGAGATGTTCTGCGAATTCGAAGAATACGCGTAGCTGCCTATGCGTGTCCAACTACTTGGTGGTATAGGTATTAGGTACCTATCGATTGTCGTGTTATCTCATTAACCTTCTTCAATTAGGTTTAACTAAAATTACGCATTTTTTCCCTTCAATTTTATAAATCGGAATAAGTCAGAGTGCCAGAACAGGATTCTGGTTGAGTTATACCTGCTATTATATTATTTTAGCATATGCTAGTAACCTATATCTGATAAATATTGGTATGAATGAATGAAAAGAGAATATACGAGTAGAAAGGGAGAAACAGGTTCGTAGGTAGAGTAAGTTTCTAATTTGGGTATCATAAGATTGTAAAATTCATGCGATGAAGATGTTTGTTTATTTTGAAAGATGAGGAGAGACCTTGAAGAAGATAAATTATTGATTTTTTTTTTGTTGTTGTGATGAATCGTCTTCGAAATGATCAATGCGTTTTTGAAACTAAACAGATTGCAGTTGTTGAGAATTCTTTACTTTTACTTGTTTAATGCAATTTTTTTCATTTATTTTGTTTTGAATTTTTTGTTTGCATATTTTCCTATTTTTGTATTCAATTTTTTTGAAAAATAGGAAATCGTCCAGAACTCCTGATGCAATATGCAGATTTTAAAATTTTATAAAAAATGATGAAATTTTGAAAATTATAGGTAAAAAAAAATCAAAAATTCACGAATTTAATATGTTTAGAAGTTGGAAATCTTCTAATAAAATTTTGAAAAATAATTTCATAAAATTTATTAAAGATTGTAAAAATTTTAAAAAACTTCAAAACGGTTACTAGATCCTCTCTGAGGGCCTGGTTTGGGAGTTACAGGTATCGGAGTTCAAGTAATTGATAAGGGAAGATGAGCTGAAGATGTTTTTAGGGTTGTTAATGCAATTGTATTTAAGGTCTTTTTTTTAAAATGAAATACCTATTGAAGTTTTAAAAAATTATTAACGTTTAAAATATCTCATAGGTTTTGAAAATTGTAAAAAATTGTAAACTTTGGATCTTGGAAAAATTCTCAATTTTCAAAAAAATAGTAGGTAGGTATGCTAAAAAGTAAAAACTTCATTTCCTACGAAATTATTTTTAAAAATTCTGTGTGACGTCTCGAGATTTCAGAATTTTTGAAAATAATTGTACATTGGGAATTTTTTTTTATAAATAATATGTATCATAAAATAATTTTAGGAAGGAAACTTGAAAATTTTTTAAAAACATCGAATTTAATAATTTTTGAAGATTTTCATTGAATTGAAAAAAATCGAAAAAATTTCACTTTTGAAAAAAAAATTAAATAATTACATTTTTAAAAAATACCTAAAAATAAAAACTTGAAAACCTTGTAGGTTTAAAACAAGTCGTATAAAAAATTTCAAATTTTAGGGCTTTGAAAAATTCGTGAATTTTTAAAATTTTAATAAATTTCATAGTTAATTTAAAGCTTTTGAAAATCATATTTTTCAGTTTTTGAAAATCCACAAATAAAATTTTGGCGAACCAAATTCAAATTTTAGCTTTCGAAGCAATTGGAAATTGATAATTTTGGAGGAGAAAAAATGAATTCAAATATTTCAAAATCTCATATTTAGTGATTTTTTGAAAATCATAAATTAAAATTTTGAAGAATCCCATTAAATTTAAGAGTACAAAAAAATCTCTTTTGTGAGGAAAAAAACGTAAAATTTTTACAAATTTTGAAAAAAAAATTGATGTGAAGAAATTTAGAATTTTTAAAATTTAAAAGAATCTCATATTTAAACAACACATAGAGAACCATAAATTTGAAAAAAAAGAAATAAAAATAAAATAGAAGATATCCCAATTCCCAATAATAATTTAGTAAATTGATAAATCTGAATTAAAGTTTTCAATGGCTCAAATAACTGCAGATTCAAAAAAGGAAATAGATTCCAAAATTTTAGAAAATGATCAAGATTCTTTAAAAATCTCACAGTTTTAAAACCATGCATGCATAAAAATTTCAAAATTTTATGACTTAAAAAATTCTCAAATGTCAAATTTTTAAAATTTTTTTGAATTCTGTAAATGAGAAATGAAATTAGTAGATATTTCTATTTGTACATTTTTGAAAATCTTAAAATAAAATTTTGAAGAACCTCAAATTTTCAAAAATTTAAATGTTAGACCCTACAGTGGAAAATTTATTTTAATGTTTTCAAAAATCATTTAGATGTTTGAAAATTGAAAAAAAAATGGAGAATAAATTGAAAACCTCAAATAAGTATGTCAATCTTGATGAATTATCAGTACAATTTTGAAGAATCTTATTTAATTGAAATTTTAAAAATCTCGTAGTCTCAAAAATTGTAAAAAAAAAATAAAAAATTTTGCATTTTGAAAATTTTTAAAATTTTTTAAAAGAATCGCACAATTTTAAAAGTTAGGTACTTACCTTGGAAGATAATTTTTGTTCTGAAATCATTTATTCTACCAAAAGATTTTTTTTCTAAAACGGATCTCTTTTTTTCCTTTTTTTTCAAGAGAAGATTTTTGTAAAATAATTTTTTTTTTTCAAGTTTTAAAATTTTAAATTACACAGAAATCTGGTCAACTCTTCAACTCCGATTAAGCTAAAATTTTGTTCACTTGAAGAGCATGTTACCCAGACTTCAGAATCAAATTTTGAGCTGTCGAAGTTGATTTTTGGATTTTTAGCGAATTTTTGAAAATGGTCAAAATAAACCTTGGTGACCTTGATTTATAATTTTTTGTTTTTGCAAAAATAGCCAATTTTGAGATAAAATTTTGAAAATTGATTTATGCATCAAAGTCGACTCCTCAAGTCGATTAAGTACAATCATTTTAGTATGAGGTAGATTATTTAAAAAAAAATGGTAAGTAGGTACTAGGTAGGCAGTCTATTTTGTATGTACTCGAATTACTTAGTTCCTTTCACAAAACAATCTAGTATCAAATGATCTCATCGAACTTAGAGCTATTATAACGATTAATTAAAACCGTATTAATTCATCTCGTACTCGTGTTAATTCTCACGAACAACCTCTGGCAAAATTCAAACCTAATCGTAAGAGTAGGTGTTAATTTAAAATGAGTAAAATTATTCCAATCCATAGGCAAGAAAAATACAAGTATATCTCAACCGAGCACTTATTTATCTACATACAAAACATCTATTTACTAGTCTTACTCGACCATCGCGATCGACACTATCACATTTTACTCCATCTGTATAATCACGCCGCATTAAATAACCTAACCATCGAGAAGATTAAGGCGTTAATTTACAATCCTGATACGTTTTCGATTCGTTGAAATTATAGTATTTTACCCTTCGATATAGGTTTGATGGTTACAAGTTGTCATAAGATATATCAAAAGTAAAAGTGAATTAAACCGTTTGGAATCACTGTTTCGTCTCAACTACTTTCTCATTTCGTTTGTCCACCGCTTACACTCGCACATACGCATGGCACACGTCCTTGTTCATGATTTTTTTTTTATTGTCGAGTAAATTTTTCTAATTAAATATCCAAACGTATGTACACGTACGTAAGTACAAAGTACCGGTAGGTATTTTTTCATTGCCGCCGACGCGGCGCGGTGTTTCTTCAAATATCTACAACAAACCGACTTTTTAATCCTATTTTATATATTTTTACAACAATTTCAACAATAGATGTAGGATTTAGAATGGAAACGATTTTCTTGTAAACGCAACTAGGCCGTTAAAAAACATGTTTAAGATATAAAATTACAAACACCCGATACAGTAGGTTAGATTTTGTTAGGTTTTTTTTTTTATACCTACCCAGTCTATCCCTAGTTCCTTAAAGAATAATTTATTATTTTATCTACTCGTCTACGTACAGTGTGTTTCATAGCGAATGTAATTCCTTCCACCAGCTGAATAGGCAACTCATAAGGAGCAAACAAATTTATATAAACAGGTTGCCTATCTTGGAAATTGAAGGGGTAAGGGAAAATAAAATTGAATAAAGCAGTTTTTGATTGAGAAATGAACTTTTTTTGTTCTTGACATTTTTTGCCTACCTTTGAAAATGAAGGCACATGAGAGCTTTAAACTTTGAAAAAACCGGTTTTCGATTTTCAAAGCTCTATAGCTCCTTCATTTTCGAACATAGACAAATCCATCACATAACTTTTTTTGCTTCTCTCAAAAAGTAACACTCATTCCATATATTTTCATAACATAATTGTGCAATTTTAATGTCTCCTTTGTACGGGACATCAGTGTGATGTAAAAATTTCAAAATGTCCTCAAGATGATAAATGAACCAGATGTAATTTTTTGAGAGAAACAGAAAACATTATGTGATGGATTTGTCTATCTCCAAAAATGAAGGAGCTACAGAGCTTTGAAAATTGAAAAACCGGTTTTTCAAAGTTTAAAACTTTCCTGCGCCGTAATTTTCAAAGTTAGGCAAAAAATGTCAAGAATAAAAAAGTTTTAGTTTTTCAAGTACTATCCATGTACTCAATTCAAAATTACTTTTTCTCAATTTAATTTCCCCTTGCTTCTTCAATTTCCAAGATAGGCAACATTTTTATATATATTTTTTTGCTCCTTATGAGTTGCCTATTCAGCTGGTGGAAGGAAATACATCAGCTACGAAACACTCTGTGTACCTATCTATATTGTACATATTTACTTATTGTTTTGTTTTTATCAGGGATGAAATGGCGGTCCGTGTATTCAACTTGTGTTTTTGAATCTGACTTTGGGTTCACATTGAACTGCGGGTTCAAGAAATCGAGTATATTCCGAGTTCGAAACTTAGGAGGGGTGAAAAGTTATTTTGGGCTTGGTAAGTCGGATTTAAATAATAAATACGTTTGAAAAGGTGTACGCGTGATAGGCTACAATTTAAGTGGACTTCGAGCGGACCCCCATTGATTCCAAAAAAATCCTGTACATATGAAGCATGTGAATTTATCAACAATTTCCAATTTACCTAGATTTGCTTTGTATATAGAATTTTTTTCTTTGCGATGAAATACCTGTCGAGGAGTATTATTATACCTCGTATATATTTTTGATTGACCGCTCGCAATTTTTTATTCGATCGATGGTATTGCGGATTATATAATGCTCGATGTATAAGACCGCTGGCTTCGTCATTATTTATGTACATTTTTTTTTTTTTTTTTTTTTTTTTTTTTTTTAATGAATAGTTGCACGTTTATATTAAGTTACAATCAAAAATACCTACCAGAATGCTTATATTTCTTTCCACAGAGGTAAATATATTTGTAAACGTTAAAATACTATTCTCAAAGGTAACTACACTTACACCACGTAAATTGCGTGGTTTTTTTCGCGTTTGAAATTATAGATGCGATTACCTATTGCCAATGTGATATCATCGATGTCAGTTCGTAAATTAAATTAACCTACGAGTGTTTAAAATCGCCATGTCGATCAGATGATGGTTTTAATTTGTTGTACAATACCTTGTGTGCGTCGTAGAGTATAATCACGATGAAGTAATTTTTCTCTTAAATGCCCTAAAAAAAATTCGAGGTGAACGAGCTTCCTTTTTTTACGAGTGCGCGTGCCTCCGCATTACATTAACGAAAGTGTGTGGGTGGTTTTAGTAATTGTGAGATTTTAGAAAGATTGGATAACAATTAATATTCTGCCTAAATCGAAAAATCACTTGAAATTCGTAAGAAGAATTTCTCAAGAAAAATCTACTTATCTAATAAAAAATTTTTTGTAAAAAAAATCAAAAATTCATCAAAAAAAAACACTAGAAATTCTTGACAGAAATTTCTCAAAAAATATCTCATAGAAAATTTTCCACAAAAATATTCTAAAAAAAACTTTAAAAAAAAAGAAATTTCGAAAAAAAAACTCCAAAATTCTTACAAAATGATTTTTCAAAATAGGTGACCTTACTCGAAAAAAATTACAAACTTTTTTTTAGTTGATAAATTTCCTGAAAAAAACACTCATGAAATTTTCAAAAAAAATTGCGGAAAAAAGCCTATAGAAACTTTCCCAAAAAGTACATCGCAAAAGATTCAAGTCTAAAATTCTATTAAATAGGTAGATTTCTCAAAAAATGGACATTTTTAAGAATATTTTTTTTTTTAAATCACTTGAAATTCTTATGAAAATTTCCCCAAAAAAATCTCAAGATAAATTTCGTAAGAATATTTTGAAAACATTTTAAGAAAATGGTGTGATAAAATGATAGGTACGAAAACTCCAAAAATTTTGTCGTAAAAAACTTACGAAAACTTCGCTAAAAAAATCACCAACATTTCTGTTATTGAATTTTTTTTTCAAAAAAAAAGAAAAGAAAGAAAGTCATTTGAAATTCTTGAAAGAAATTTCTCAAAGAATATAATTTAGTTATATTTTTTTTTTACATAAATTGTTGAAAAAATGATGTTGGAAAAAATCTCTGAAATTTTTTCAAAAAGATTTTTCAAATAAACTTCACTCGAAACATATTACAAAAGTTTATTTTTTGCATTAAGTTTAAAAAAAAAATCTTGTGAAAATTTTCGCAAAAAAATCGCTTAGACCTAAATTTAAAAAAATACCCTTTTGAGAAAATAAACCACTCTAAAATTCTATCAATTTCACTCAAAAAATTACCATAAACATTTTTTGAGTCTTGAAATTCTTGAGAAAATTTTTTCCAAAAATGGCTCATAAAAATTTTTTGAGAAAAAAATGTTTGAAAAAAAACTCCATAATTTTATCAGAAAGATTTCACTCAAAACTAAATTACAAACATTAAGTATTTATGGAGTAAATTTCTTAGAAATAAAATCACTTGAAATCTTCAGGAGAAATTTCTCAAAAAATGTACCTATATCATAAAAAATTGTTATACAAAAATATTATGAAAATATTTGAGAAAAGAATGTTTAAATCTTCAACATTCTATCAAAAAGATTTCTTAAGAAATTTCAACTGGAAAAAATACCTACAAATATTTTTGATTAATTTTATTAATCATCAAAAAATCCTTTGAAAATTTTTCAATACAAATATTCTGATTTTTTTGGGAAAAAATGATTTAGGTAAGTAGGTAAATCCTAAACATTGTTTTGAGTAAATATTCTAAAAAAAACATAAAAAAAAAACATTTTAAATTCTTGAGAAAAATTTTCCAAGAAATATTTCATAAGGAAAGTTTACAAAAAATTCTGTTTCAATTTGGAGTGGGAAAATGTCACTGCTCCCTATTTAAACGAAAATTAATTCGTTCTAAAAATTCTTAAAATTCTTTAAGAGTACCTAGGTAAAAACGATTTCTTCAAAAAAAAAAAAAAAAAAAAAAAAAGGATGCAAAAAAAGATTTTAAAAGATTTAAAAAAAAGAAATACCCACTTTGAATGAAAGTTCTGTCAAAAATATTTCTCAAAAAAATCTCTGGTGATTTTTTTTTTAATGTACCTATTTGATTTAATTTTGAAAAGGCATCGAAAAAAACTTGGCAAACAAGATGTATTTTTCGAAAGAAAAAACTGATATTCCTATTTTTCAAAATATTAAAAAAATTTCTTTAAAAAAATTCCAAAAAATTTTCAAAAAAAAAAAATGTTCAAAAGAAGAAAGAAATTAAACGATTATCTCTCGGAAACAATTCTGCTATACAATCCGTCCAAAAATAATTTTTTTGAATGTTGATACAATGTCCTTAATAGCAGATTCCTTTTCTACATATTTAATCAATCATTCATTAAAATTCAAGAGAAATAATAAGAGACAGCAAATTGACCACTTTGATCGAAATGGCGATAAATTAGTTTTCTTATTTCTGAACAAATTCGCAAACTCATAAAGATTAAAATTTAATAATTCATTACCGCTGCTCGAAGGTAGTATATCTATTCAGTATACGTAGTACGTACAAAGCACATTGAGAATAAGACCAATCGTCCACCTGCACGTAAACTAATTTTGTCACAGCTGCGACGAAAAATTAGCTGAAAATAATGAATCCGCATTATGTACAGGTTTTAGCCTAGGGGATGAATTGGGCTTCAAAGAATCGCTTTCGAATTCCGAAACTTCTAATCGTCGTTCAGCGCCTTCTGGTAGAAGCGCTGCCGGATACTTTCAACCATTATTGACAACAACGCCGAAAACGGAAAACAAAGTAATTGAATGAAAAAAAAAAAACAACGTAGATATACAATATACCTAGTGACGACAATTAATTCGTTTTTGTTTTTGTATAAACTTTTTAATGTATTTTTTAGCAGATTGCATCGAACAGGTCGAGTCATGCGATAAATATAAGAGCCCCGGGAAGTCGTCACGCGCCAATTTCACTAATGACGGTGCCACCGTTTAGGCCAATCCATCCAGGAGAGCAAAAGCTAAACAGACCAACGAGGATAACGAAAGTTAGAGACGACGACCCTGTTACGATCGTCGCAGTGCCGGCTTTTGCTGCTTTACCTCAGTCAATTGCAAAAGTTCCTATAGCTCATAAACAAGACGCACAGACTGTTTTACAAAGTTTATTAAATAATGGAAATAACGCTGGAAATATTGCTGCGAATAATAGACGTATTTCGGTATATGATGATATATTTACCTTAGCAGGGCTGGCAACTTGGATTTTTCGGGGGAGTGTTTTGATTTATGCCGAAAGGGCGTCGGGTTTAAAACTTTTAGCATTAAAAAATCAAGAAATTTTTTTACTCTCAAGAAAATTGAAAATTTTCCTCCAAAAAATAAAAAAAAATATACCTATATTATATTGTGACAAAATTTAGAAACTTTTCTCCGCAAAAATCAAAATTTGAGAAATATTCAAAAATTTATAAATTGCTGTACCTACTTCAAAAAACTGAGAATTTTTCATGTGTTCCTCTCAAAAAAAAAAAAAAAAAAAAATTAAAAATACTTCCACTTATACGTACTTATTCCTAAAAAGTTGAGAGATTTTACTCCAACAAATGATTTTTTTCCTTCACATGAGTCGAAAGATATTTCCTACAAAAAAAATGAAAGTTTTTTTTTTTTTTTTTTTTACTTCAAAAATTTAAAAAACATTTTATACTTCAAAAAAATTTAGAAATCTGAAAATAAGGGATTCTTAAATCAAAAATTAGATTTTATTTGTTCCAAAAAATTAATAAAAAAGTTTTTTTGCATAATTTAGAAACTTTCCTTTCAAAAGTTGAAATCAAAAGTAAGTATTCAAAAATTTAGAAATTGCTTCACCTAGTTCAATAAAACTAAAAAGTTTTTTGTTCAAAAAAAATTTAAAAATTTGTTAGGTAAGTAATTAGGTACCTATTCCTAAAACAGTTTAGAGATTTTCCCCCAAAAATTGAGTTTTCGTTTCTTCATCAAAATAACGAGATTTTTTCGCCCTGAAAATATGGGATTAACTTGTCAATTAAAAAAAATATATTATTGTTCCAAAAAATTGAAAAAAAAATTGTGACAAAATTTAGAGACTTTTTTCTCAAAAAATAAGTATTCAAAAATTTATAAAATCCTACTCATTTCAATAAAACTGAGAATTTTTTATTCCAAAAAAAAAAAAAAAAAGTACCTATACCTAGTTATTTTACGTCTAAAAAGTTTAGATAGAGATTTTTCTCCAAAAAATCAAACTTTTCCCCTCGTAAAAATGAACGATTTTTCAACATAGTAGGTATATGTTTTTACGGAGACCAAAATGGAAAAAAACGTTTTCTTCTACAATTACATACCTACCTAATTAAAAAAAAAAAAACACTAAACTTTAGAAAAACTTGGAAAAATTTTTCTGCAAAAACGCGATTTTTTTCGGTTTGAAGATTGAAATCTTTTTGTCAAAAATTATCAATTTATTGGAACAAATTATCTCAATTTGAGGAGGGAAGGGAAGATTTAAAAAAAAAATTTGAGGTAAACTTTAATTTTTAAAATTTTAAAATTTAAAAAAAAATATGTAAATATTTAAATATTATTTTTTGATTCTTTTTTTACATAAAAATATTTTCTCAAATTTTTGGGAAAAAACTTCTGAATTTTTGGAATAATTGTTCTGAAGATTTTTTTTTTTTTTGACAAAATTAGTACCTACCTAATCTTCTTTTCTCGGAGAAAAAAAAATCAATTTTTTGGAATAAATTTTCTCAATTCGAGGGGGATTTCTAAAAAAAAATTGAGGTAAAATTTTATTTTATTTTTTATTTTTGAAGAACAAAAAATGAAAATATTTGACTATTAATAGGGAAACAATTTTCTGAACTTTATAGAAGTAAAAGTTCGTTTGTTTTTTTTAATGAAAAATTTTCAGTTTTATTGAGGTAAAAAATTATATTTTTTATGCTTCGGAAAAAATACGTAAAATAAAACAAAATAGAGGAAGAAAATCTTGGAATTGTTTTAGAGGAAACATAAACTAAATTTTTTTACGGTGGAAATTTTCAATTTTTTCGAGAAAAATATTTCTCAAATGTTCTGAAAAATAAAAATACATTTTTTTTCTCGGAAGATTACATCATTTTCTCAAAAAATATTTTTTAATTCAGAACAATAAAATTATTCCAAAAATTAAAAAAAATCAAGGAATTTTCTTCTCCAAAAAATAATGGTTGTTTTCTCTGAAAATAGAATACTTTGAGCAAATTTTTTGTCCGAAAAAAAAACAATTTTTTTTTATTGAAAAATTGAGAAATTTTTTTATTCCAAAAAATTGAAAAAGAATTATTTAAAAAAAAAAAAAAAACATTTTTTTCAAAAAATTGAGTTTTCATTTCGAAAAAATTTAAAAGAATTTCTTACAAAACAACTAAAAGATTTTTTCTCAAAAAAAGGAGCAAAAAGTCATGATTTTTTGAAATAAGAGATATTTCCCCAAGAAAACAGAGATTTTTTTTTCTATAAAGATAATTTTTACTTATTTTTTGTGCCATCTACAAAAAATTGATCTATTTTTCAGCCCAAAGTAGTTTAAGTAGGTATTAATAAATTTTAGATTTTTTTTTTCAAAAAAAAGAGGTATAAAGTTTTTGTTTCTAAAAAGAAAGAAAAAAACAAAAAAAAAACAATTGTGTTTAATTTTTGGAATTTTCTGGGGTGTAGTTTATTTCGTATTTTTGAATTTTGAGAATAGCTTGACCACTCCAACTGCTGCTAAGTTGCTAGCTCTCTCTCTTGTTTTCAATCTGTCAGATGTAACGTGGTAGATTTAAACAAAGGTGATATCAACGTGTAGCTCGGATTGGCTCAAATTTTGAGAAAATTGAAAAACTTGAGACTGATTTCTTGACCAGAGATAGCGGTTGTCATCACCGTGTCCATGCTACACTTTGGTACTAATCTTCTTGAAAAATCTGCAACGTCTCCTCTGGTTAGTTGAGAAAATTTTTAGCATTCTAACCACATAGTTTTTATTATTTTTCCACAGTTCACAGCGGTAAACAACCAACGCGACAATGACATCGCATCCAACTCGATATCCCAACTGAAGGTCGTCTCACCACCAGCAGGACCACCTCCTCCGGTGGATCCCTTGTTACCAGAGGCTGTCGGCCATGCCCTCAAGAGCGTCGCCCAAGCCACCAATATAAGCGCCGATGCTCTGCTCGCCTCCATTCAGTTACGTCAGCAACAAATGCTCTACCAGCAGCAAAAACAACTGCAAGCCTTAGCCGCCGCTGCCTCGACCACCTCGACGCCCAAACCCACGACGACTTCGACGACCACGACGCCGGCTCCGACCACCATTGCGCCCAACACCGAATATTCGGCTTCGAAAATCGTCACCAAACCACCGAAACAGAAGTATTCGCTGACGGGAGTTAATAAAGTTATGAACGCCCCTCAGGAATACTATCCGGTCAATTACGATAAAAATTTCGACGATAATTTCACCTCCAGGGTCGAACTGCCGGATACAACTTTTAGCTGCGGAGATCAAAAACATTTTCCAGGATTGTACGCCGACGAAGACCTCAATTGCATGGTAAGCGCAACGATGGCCAGTGAATTAATTAACCTGGTATCTTGATACTCGATCGATGATGGACGAGAATGATAAATTTCCTCGGTTCTGAGAGACCGATCTATATCCTCGTTCAACTTTCATTTTCGGTTCAGCATTTCCTGATTCTTTGGGTCTCTATTAATTTGTGTACCTATAAATTTTAATAGCATGTCACATGTTCTCATTTTCGTTGAAATATTTGGCCAGCGATAAACATTTTAATGTCGAATATTCCGGATGAATTAGCTATAGCTACTACGTGATTGAAAATTATGCAACATGATGCCTTCTGCATTGCATCGTGTTCCACAAATAGCCTACACCTATTTGTATTAAGACGTTTGTCTGAAATATTTGAGAAAGTACTTAATAAGTTTCCATATTATTAATACCTACGAAATAGTGCTGTGATTAAAAATATAATCATTCAGTTGTACGAGCGATGCGTATGGTAAAAGTGACTCTATAATGAGGTCTATTTTTCACAAATAAATTGTACTTATACATATATTTACATCTTTGGCCCAATATACCACTTACCTATTTCGCCAATGCTACGTGCGAAGAAACACTTCTGATGTTTCCAAATACGTTTTACGACTTATAATTATACTTCAAACAGACACTAAATCGCGACATGATTTTAAATTATCGATTATTGCTCATTTCGCTCGTACAGTATGGTATAAAAATTATGCTTCGATATTGTCAATACAAGTACAAGGTGTTCGAAAAATTCATTAATGTGCATAAAGGCAATCACGCGAACAGTGCCAGATTAAAATGTTTTCGTTCTGTGCCAGGAAAATGTGCATCTCCCCTCTTATGGCCGAAACTTGAGAAACCTCCAATACCCTGCAGTGAAGCAATTTTTTAATTTTTGGTTTGAGCAAGATTTTTTTTTTTTTTTAATAAGTGTTTTTATGAAAATTTTAAAAAATTCAAATCATAATAAGTAACAAAATTTGAAGAAATCTTTCATCATACTTGATTTAAAAAAAGAAAAAAATGTTTTGCAAAAAAACTACCTGGATGATTTTTTTTTCAATTTTAAAATCATTTTAAAAAATGGAAAAGTATTTCAACTCAAATTAAATTAACAATTTTTTTTTTTTGCAAAATTGCAACAATTTTTTGATATTTTATTGTTGTTTTTTTCAATCATTAACCGGAATTAAATTCAACAAAAAAATAATTTTTTTCTAGTAAAATAAGAAAAAAATTGGTTTCAACAATGGATTTTACATAAAAATAGATGTTTATACCACATTATTTTCAAAAAATTCACAATAATTTTTTGCGAAACGATGATTTAAAAAAAAAAAAGTTTTAATTTTTAAAGCTACATTTCTTTTATGTAATAAAGAAATTGAAAATTGTTTGAATACTTCAAAGTATTTGAAAAATTTATATTGTTTTAAAAAATAGACTGCGGTCTTTTCAACATTTCCTTGAATTTTTTAAAAATTGCAAAATTTTTGTAATATTTTAGTGTTTTTTTCGACTCTTTAAGTTCAAATAAATTATAAAATGCGAGTTTATCTCGTAAAATAAAAAAAAAAAGTTGAAAAAGAAATATTATGCACAACTGGAAAATGGAACAATGCTTCTCAAAATTGTATGTATTTTAAAGTAGGCTCCAGGAATAAATTTTTAAAATTGTTTTAATGTTTTCCCAAAAAAAAATTTCAATTTTTTTTTTTTTTTTTGAAAAAACAATATTAGATTTTTTAATTTTTTAAAAGTTATTTATACTTGAAAAAAAAATTGAAAAATCATTTCACTCAGGTTCATATATTTTTTTCAATACCTACTATTATTTCTGAATTTAAAAAAAATTGAGAAAAAAAAATGAAATAAGAAAAAACCTTTTAAATAAATTTAACGTTTTCAAATTGTTTCTCAAAAAATTGTTCATTACCTATTCATTTTTAGTTTTTAATCGGTAAGAAATTATTATTTTTTAAACAATTTATTTTTGAAGAATAAAGAATTTTTTCACATTACCTATTTTTCAAAAAAAAAAAAAATGTTTTCCAACTTTTTATTTTTTCTTGAAGCTGTTTTTTAATCTAATGTGCCTATAATATATAGGATTCTGCATACCTATATCCCCCCCCCCCCCAAGAATGTATTTTAAATAATTATTTTTCTCAATGAAAAAAGTTCATTTTTTCAACCAATTATTTTTTTGTAATTAAAAAAAGAGAAAAAAATTAAAAAATTATTTCTACTCACTTTCTGAAACTGTGTTTTTTGAGTAGAATAATTTTTAAAGTTTTTTTCTTTTTTTTCTAGTAGGTATTGTATTGTTTTTTATGAAAAAATTAAAAATAATTATTCTTTCAAAGAAATACTACGTTGATTTTTCTTTTAATTTTCTTTATAAAAATTTTTGCAACAATAAAAAATCAAAAATCATTTCACATAAGTGAATTTTTTAAAAACTGGGTTGCGTTCAGTTTGGAAATTTTTCCTTCCCTCATACGTCACTATCAAGTACCAAACAAATTATTGGCCAATCAAATTGAAGAATTCATGATCAAATTTTGATGTGACGTCGTCAAAATGACGTATGAGGGAAGGAAAAATTTCCAAACTGAACGCAACCCTGCATTTTAAATAAAAAAATTTTCAAAATTTTTCCTCGCAAAGTTATGTCTTTTTTTTCAATTTCATTTTTTTTTAAACCTAAAAATAATTTTACAAATTTTTTTCTCCTGCATCTGTTTTTTAAACATAATTTTCTTAAGTAATTTTCCAAAAAAAAAAAAAAAAAAATGTTTTTATGTGAAAAAATTTTAATAAGAAAAAAAAGAAACAATGGATCTTATTTAAATTTTAAAATTTAGTCCCCTAGTATGTTTTTTTTACAGAAAATAAATAAATAAAAATAAGAACTATTTTTCATATTTTTTTCCATAAAAAAAATTGTTTTTAGCATAAGATTCAAAACAAAAATGATTTTATTTTCGAATTTCAAAAATAATTTTAGATACTACTTAGTTTTTGTTCAAAAATTCCTAAAAAACATTTTAAATGTAGGACGTAGGTATTATATATTTTTAATTTTCTTCTAAAAAATGTTCAACGTGATTTCAATTTTTTTTTTTCAAAAAGCTGTTTTCAAACATAACTTTTTAAAGTTGTTCTTTTGCAAAAAAATAAAAATGTATGAAAATATTGAATCTTTCTCAAGGAAAAAAAAAATTGATTTAGGTATTTTAGTTTTAAACAAAACTTCCAAGTACATATATTTTGTAAGGAAAAAAAATTTAAAATGAAGAATATTTTACATTATTTTCTAAGAAGCTTTGTTTTAATTAAATATACAAATTTTTAAAATTTGTTTCATAAAAAAATTGTTTTTAGTAAGTGTAGGTATAAAGATTCAAAATGTTTTTTTTTCGAATTTCAAAAATTATTTTACATAAGTATATACCTACCTACTTACTTATTTGTTTTCAAAAAATTCAAAAAATGCATTTAAAAATTGAAGAAATTTACTGTGGTTTCAATTTTCTTTTGTTTAGTTTTAAAAAATTGGAATACTGTTATTTTTAATTAATTTTTTTTCAAAAATTTATTTCAAATACCCACCTATGATTTTTTAAAGTTAGGTAGCAAATTCAAAAAATTATGCTTTTTTATTGTAATCTTTGAAAATTAGTTTTAAGAAAGAAAATTGAAAAATTGTCTATTGAGAAATTTTCGAATGATTTATGTGCTGATACCTATCATTGCAACGTTTTCAATTTTTTGTGAAAAACGTAATTGCCACAATATTGTTGGGATAATATTTTTTTTTCAAGGTCATAACTCAAAATACTTGTCAATAAAACAAGAAAATAATCTGCAATTTTATTTTTGAAGAATTTCTGTTGAATGCAATCTTTTAAAAAAATTGAAAAAAATTGATTTTTAAAATTTTTAAAATTTCATTTCAAATTTTTCTTTACAAGTTCTGTTGTTCTATACATATCCTACTTCCTACACCTTTAGAAAAAATTCTCAAAAATTGATGTTTACCCTATCAATCGATTTTTCAATAACTTCTTTCCATCTCATCAATTCAATACATTTTTCAATTTCGATTTGGTTGGTTAATTTTTAAATGTTTCTCTGATTTTGTTAATTCAATCAATCTTTTTTTTTTTTTTTTTGCAGGTATTCCACGTTTGCGCACTTACCGACGATGGGCTCGTAATGAAAAGTTTCCTGTGTCCAGAATCAACCCTCTTCGATCAAACGATTCTAAAATGCAACTGGTGGTTCTACGTTGACTGTAAAGCTTCGAAGAAGTTATACGATAGTAATATACCTATATCGAAAAGTTATCAGCTAATGAAAGCTCTGACATTTTTCTCATCGTATTCAAAAAACGATAAAAGTCAATCTAGTTAGAAATACTTACGTGCTGTTTTCATTTTAAACTGCCAGTGATAGTCTTTATTTATTTGATAATTGTAAGTTTCTTCTTTTTTTATTTAGTTATTTATTGTTTTTTTTTTTTTTTTTTTTTTTGTTTCCTTTTTTATGTATTTTACACGAAGAAGGAAGGTATAATGAATGTGACACAACATGTGAGTGTAGTCTGTAGTATTATAAGAGTATGAGTTTTATTTATGTATTAGTTTTATTGGACTGATGCCTTCTCCATTCCCTCTTTGAATGTAAATATTTCGTGAATATTTCGCGGTTTATTCATAAATGATAATATGTAAAATCAAAATTATTTTTTTTCAGTGGTTCGTGTACCTACGTCACTTCAAAAAAAAAATAAAAATAAAAAAAAAATAGCAGGTATACAAGTCACGATGATGATAAACATAAGTAAATTTTTGTATTTCTTGTAAAAACTATTGACGTATGTTGAAGGATTAACTTGAGGTTCGTATCGTGAAGAGAAATGTGTTTTCCTTGCTCACTTACTCCGTATCGGTCTTTAGTCTCTGAAGTTTATAGGTCGTGACTTGGATTCTCGCACAGATAGGTACTTGATTACTCTATAAGTATGTACTATGTAGGTAATCCACTATCCTATCACAAGTTGTACTATAGTGTATTGAACCTACCTGTAGATAATGATTAATTATTATACGATTGATCCGGAGCTTAAGATTAAAATTGCATGAATCATCAAATTATACATACCTACTTATATTTATTTTTATACGATATAATATATTCATTACCTGAGTACAAATAAATCAAAAATATTACCTTTGTATTTTTTAAATTAAGGTTTTCTTTTTATTTTACTTTCCTTTTTTTCATTTTTTTTTTCGTGCATAAATTTTTATTAGATTCTTTTGCCAGCTCAGTCGTATTATGCGAATTTTTCTTATATTTTTTTTTATAACGTTTGAATACGGCGTTATGTGTTACTTGTATGCAAAATGTAAAATACATTCATTTTTCTTTTTTCTTCGGGCTTTTATTTTGAAATAGTTACGAGTTTTGAAGCCATATGACCTTATGTCAAAAGAATGAATAAAAAATCACAATCACAAGAATAAAGTACGTAACAAGTATAGCGAAGGTGCTATGCTTAGGTATTTCATAATTTTTTAAATGTTGATAAAAGACATAAAATTTAAAAAATGTTTACAACCGCAATTTGCACCGATAAAGCAGGTATAATTAGGTATTTTAAAAATTCCTATTCTAAATAAATAAAATACTCATCAAACATCATTTTAAAAAAAGAAAAAAAATGATTTAATTTTTTCAATTTTTTCTTAAAAGCTGAATTTGACACTTTTTGAAGTATTTTATGTAAACAGAAAGTGAGGAATTGAAAATTTTGAAAAAGAATTTTTTAAATAAAATATTTTACTTTTTTGAGGTTTTTTTTTGTTTAACATGAAATATTAAAATTTTTTAAAGCAATTTTGTTTCACTTTTGGAAATATTTTTTGAAATAGGTATTTTTTTAATTTGTATTAGAAATTGTTGATTTTTTTTGAATTTTATATTTTTCTCTGTCTGCTAAAAGGATAATTTTTTTACTCGTACTTAATTTTGCTTTTTATAAATTCATCACATCGCTTGAATTTTTTAAAATATATATATTTTTAATTTTTTTAAATTCTTCAATAATTTTCTTATAATTTTTTAAAAAGTTGCATTTTTTTTAATTCATGGAATTTCTAAAAAAAATTTAAATCTTTAGAATTCTTAAAACTTTCTAAATCATGTAAAAAAATTAATTCTTCGAATTCTCCGACTCTTGATTCTCGAAAATTCTACTTTTGGGTCGGCAGGGAGGGGGGGGGGGGTGAAACGATCGTTTCACTGGATTCCTTCGAGATCTTAAAAAAAAAAAAAAATTTAACATTTCAAATTCATTCATAAAATTTCTATTTAAAACGTTTGAAAAATGGTGTTTTTTAGGTTTGTTGAATTTAAAAAAAGTTACTATTCTGATTATACTCAAATTCTTCAACTTTATCAGGAAAGAGTGATTTCTCGAATTCTTTAAATTTAGAAAATTCCGAAAATTTGAATTTGAAAGAATAATTTGAATTTCCAAAATGGCACCACGTTGAAAGTTTTTGTTTTAAATTTCCTCTATTTTTCCCTTTTTAAATAATATCTACGAAAAAAGATGAACAATCACAAGAAAAAAGTACGTAACAATTTTTTATAAATTCATCAAATCGTTTGAATTTTATATTTCTCATTTTTTTTTTTAAATTCTTCAATAATTTTCTTACAATTTTTTAAAAAGTTGAATTTTTTTCAAGTCATGGAAGTTCTAAAAATTTTTTTAAATCTTTAAAATTCTCAAAGTTTCCTAAATCATAATCATGTAAAAAAAAAAAATTCTTTGAATTCTTTGACTCTTGATTCTCGTGAAATAATTCTACTTTCGGGTCGGCAAGGGGGAGGGTTGAAACGACCACCTGATGTTATGTGAAATCGGAGGAAAGGGGGGGATCCAATCGAAACTTTTATAATAACCAAAATTTTATTTAGAATCTTAATCTACAACTTTATTGTTTAAAATTTTTTTCAATTGGCCCATTCCTCCCTCACTCTTTTAATTTTGAATACAAATAGTATCTTAGTAATGTTATGTAAAATCGATGAGGAACAAGGGGTCCAATTGAAAAAAAAAATCAAGCAATAATTGTAGCTTGAAGTCCTAGGAATAATTTTGGTCATTACAAAAATTTCGGTTGGACCCCTCCCTCCCCTCAAATTTTGAATATCAAGTAGGTATCTGTGTATAGTATTATGGAATATGGACCTAGTAACTTTTCGATGGTGCTAAAAAAACAGTACGGTGGAGATCCAATCGGTTCCTAAAATTCCTATAAAATTCTAAAGTTCATTGTTTTAATTTTTTTAATGTTTTTACTTAGTTTATCAAATTCTTTGTATTTTTCGAATAATTTTTTCAAAATTTCGATTTCTTTAAAAATTATTACTTTTAAATTCTTTGAATTATTCCTTTATAGGTACCTACCTAATAAAATAAATAAAATAAAATTTTTGATAATTTTTAATAATTCTCTAAATTTTCTCTTAAAATGGTGTTTTGAATTTGTTTTGCAGTTTCTTCTATCACTTCAAAAAAAAAAAAAACTTTTTGGAGAGACTGCAATAAGTGCAATAATATTGGAGTCAATTTCTGCAAAATTTCTGAACAAAAATTAGGTAGGTGATTTTCAATTTTGGAAATGACGTAGGATGAATTTTTTTTTGTTTTCTGAAAATTTTCTGAAGGTCAACTTTTTAAGTGTTTTTGGAAGATTTTTTCTCTTCACTGTAAATTCTCAAAAAAAAAATAAAAAAATAAAAAATAAATAAATAGGTAAATCGCAGAGATTTCTTGCCTGATTTTTATTTTATTTAAAAATTTTCAAATTCCATTTTAAATTTTTTACCCTATTTTTTATACCTACTTAAGGAGAAAAAACTTCTTTACTTTTCGAGAGCAATATTTCTTATTTTTTTGAAATTAGGTAAATACCTAATGTTTTATTTTTTTCAATTCTTTAATTTTTTGAATACTTGAAATTTTTCAATTTTTTTTGGGGGGGGGGGGGAGGGGGTGGAAATTTATCAATTTTTCTGCAGTATAAGTGCCTACCTAATTCTCATTTTTTTGAGAAATTTTTTTTTAACTGATTAATTTTTTTGAGTTCTGAATTGGAAAATATTTTCATTCTGATGGGTGCACTAACTATTCTGTAAAAAATACTGAAAAATCTCATCCTTTCCATTCATATTCCGAGTATTTTCTTGAAAACTCTTAAATCGCATTCATTGTCAAAAAATTAATATAACACTGAGAGGTCAAGATTGTCTTGATTCTTGATCGACCATGCAAATAAAATATGACTTCATCAACACACCTACTCGTACATTTTAAATACAAATAGACACATTACGAAAATCCACCACGCTGAAGTTATTAACAATGTACATTCGTGCTCTATGATAATGAACTTAAGTCCAACACATCACAATACCATCAATCATGCTTGATCGGTTTAAAGATTAATTTCAGATTAAATCCGTGTTTATCTTATTCTGAACACCTTTCGCAGGTTACTTTTTAATTAAAATCGAGAATTACTTCAATCGCTCCACTTTTTCTCTCTTATCTAAATTTATTTTACGCAGCCTCGCGAATGCATTGCAACAACCGTACATTCAATATGGTTAATAATTGATATTTTATAATCATTTCGATTTTCTAGTCATTTACACGCGTAATTGATAGTAGCTTGTATGGCCTTCGTTTCGACGAATAGGCAATTTTATCAACTTCAACGCGACCTCGCCTTCTTTGGAATGAATTTTTAAGTGTGAAATTTTTTCGTCGATGAACTTTCATAATGATCAATTTAAATCGTTTCATCGATCGATATCTTTTAAATGAAGTGAAGGGGACTTTATAGTAATATAATCTTAAAAAAATTAATTAAATGTGTCCAATTTATTTGGTACATGAAGTGCAAACTGCAAACTCTACAAAGTGATATTTTTTCGAGAGGTTATCACGAAACAGGACGCAGGTCGCAGGAATTATTTCCGCCATACAATAAATTAGAAAATCAATCGCCATGAAATATAAAAATTTCCATGCACAAAATTACTTACCTACCTATATTTTATTTATTCGTCAAAAGAATAATAAATGATAATTCTTATATTATAAAAAATGGACCTGATATTTTTTACGCAATCGTATACCCGGACAATGTGCCGCATTTAGATACACGAAAAAAGCAGCTCGTGCTCTTCGTTATATTAAAATAATAAATATGTATAACAATCGTTGTAACATTTCCCTACCGAGTTAAACTGTGTAATGTCTACGTTGAGAAAATGATATAATACGAATGTCACTCATTGAACCTTAACTTGACTTTTAGTCCAAGTAGGGATTAACTGTAATTATTTTCAAGTGCTTACTGCTGTCCGCTAAATAAGAACCGCTTTTAAATAAACTGATACTTTCAGAAAAAGAAAAAAAAATTATAATAAGAGCCCGCCGAGTAATTTGAAACCAACCATGTAATCTGTGCATAATCGGGTACGGTTTGTACTAAATTTTGATAAGTGGACCACTGGACTAGAGACATTTGATAAGGATATTTCGTTGATTTCATTTCTCAACTTGAAATATAGGTAAGGTAGGTTAAATATAAGTCTCGGTTAAATACACTTTACTGCTTTTTAATACATGATATTGTAGCCAATGCGTGACTACAAACATGTGCCTCCTCGCTTTCGTGACTCCTATGTACCTTTGCTTTACATTTCGAAGATGACATCTACAGATTAAATACGACTAGCTGTACGCAAGAGTTTTTTTTTTTTTTTTTAAATAAACATAATCTCTGTGTACATTATTATGAATGGTGAAAAATTTTTGCAGACGTTGGTTTGTGTTGGTCAAAGTGAGTGTTTTAATTTTTTCAAGGATGATGGAGAAATGTAGGTAAAGGTAGTTAGGTACATACTATGAGTGGATCATTGATGAGGTATAAGTACTTATTTGTTTATTCCAACTTCGATAAGAGTATCAACTATATAAGTAGGTAGATTGATTTTGAAAGGCACCACAGGCAGTGATTTATGTGTAGGAATCATTTGCCAGTGAGTTTTTCTGGATGTGAATGAGTATGAATAAAATTCTTTCTAATGCCTCTAAATTTCTTTTTTTTTTTGCCTTAATGCCTTGAATCACCAAAAAAAAAAAAAAAAAAAAAATGAAAAATAGGAATTTTACATTTAAAAAAAAAATAGAACGTATGAAAAATTCAATGAAAAAATTACAGGTAGGTATGGTCTGCTTAATTATTTTTTTTTCAATTTTTCGCAAATTTTACTGCCTGTACCTTGAGAACTAAGCCTCTTGGAGAAAATCTGATGGAAGATTAACGATAGCAAATTTTATCCTCTTTAATTTTGCTAATGTGCATTTTTCTTATACGACGCATCGTTTGCCCAGAAATGCAACTTTTCTGTTGACCAAACTAATTTCTAAAAAGATTACTTCAACTTTGGCTGCCTGTACTGTAAGAACTAAGTCTCTTAGAGAAAATCTGATGAAACATAAACGATAGGAAATTATATCTTCTTTAATTTTGTTCATAACGATTTTTGTCGTGTAACGCATGGTTCGCCCAGAAATGCAACTTTTGTGTAAATTAACCTGAAAGTAAAAAAATTTCTATTTTGAAAATTCCAGCTATAGGTTATTGTATAGAATAGTCGTATTTCTGGGAAAACGATGCGTTGTACGACAAAAATGGTTATGAACAAAATCAAAGAGCATAAAATTTTCTATCGTTAATGTTCCATCAAATTTTCTTTAAGAAATATAGTTTTCATGATACAGGCAGTCAAAAGCTGAGGTAATGATTTTAGAATTTAGTTTAGTCGACAGTGTCAACACAAAAGTTACATTTCTGGGCAAAGGATTACGCTGGATTACGACGCGTAAGAATAATGCAAATTAACAAAAAAATTGAATTAAAAAGAAGTTGAAAGCCATCCTCACCTCCCATCAGATTTTCCCGAACAAGGCTAGTTTTCAAGATACAACTTAAAAGCAGTAAAAGTTTTGAGATTAATTATTTTGTAGGTAACCTTTCTATGAACCCCCTCACTTTTACTGTACCCTAGTCTGTAAGGGTTGATCAAAATCAAATGAAATTAAGAATCCCTCTTTGCTGAACCTAAATCGAGGAACCTGATTGTATGTTTTTTATGACATAAGATCATTGATATAAAGTACCACTCAGCCAGCCCATCAACCCTCTACCAATACCAATATAATATTGGTAGTGCGATCATCGTACACCTATGAAAAGAAAATCCGTTCATAGGTATGTCTCACGCTCAGGTTGATGGGCCATGCCTCATCATCGTGGCTGTATCCAGGGCATGGAAGCTAAGCCGAAGCAGGAAAAAATTCAATTTTTCCAAAAAATCAAACATAAGCTGGAAACCGGAAGCCAAATAACTGGAAGCCAGTAAAAAACTAGCTTCTTTTCGGCTTCTTTTTTCGGGTTATTAACGGCGTTTTCACAAGCTTTTATACAATCTGCCCCCTGATCGCTACCAGGGCGTAGAAGCGAAGCCGGAAACCGGAAGCCGAAAAAAATCCAATTTTTCCAAAAAATTAAACAGAAGCTGGAAGCTGGAAGCCGGAAGCCGAATACTTGGAAAATACTTGGAAAATACCTGGAAGCCAGAAGCTGAAGCCGGAAGTCAAGCTTACATTATTGGAAATGGAAGTTTGAAGCCGGAAGTCGGAAGCCAAATCAGTCGGCTTCCACGCCCTGGCTGTATCATCTACTCCATAGTAGTATGGAGAAGGCGAAGAAGCATACTACAGAAAAATCCTGCAAAGTATGATCTTAACTACACTTCGGCATACGTCTGGCATATATACTAGTCAGCACAACGTTTCATGTGGGAGTAGTAAAACGACGCAGTTTGATGTTAAGTTAATGTCAGCGTGTTTGTTAAACAGTGCATGTGCATTGTGTACCACGTCCTCTTTCCTGCAGTGAGCGCCAGACAGCAAACAGACGCTTTGCATCTTCTATACAATATATTAAACATAGGAATGTATGTACTTATGTATAACCGCACTATGCTTAAAAAATGATAGGTAATTTAAAATTCATAAAAAATCCAAAATTGGAAGAAAAAAGGAAAATGCCAAAATTCATACACTACAAAAAAGAATTGAATAAAAAATTGGAATTTGAAAAAAATGAAAGTTCAGAAAAATATTTTTAGAAAATCAAAAATAAATATTAGAAGAAAATGAGAAAATTCAAAATTCAAAAAAAGTAAAATAGGTAAAATAAAAAAAAAATAAAATAAAAAAAAATGTTTGATAGTAAAATCGAAAATCGAAAGCTTAAAAAATGGAAAATTGATTGAAAATCTCGAAGAAAAATGCCTCATTGAAGAAAATTAACTTTGAATTTTCTGCATGTACTTAATTAAAAATAAGTACCTATCTTGATTTTTTTTTTAACTAAAGAAAAAGAAGTAAAGAACAAGAAAAGTAAAAAATATTCTCAACTTCAAGATAAATCTTTTTATTTTTTTGGAGAAAAAATCTCTCATTTTTAAAGAAAAAAATTTATTTTTGGCCTCAAATTGTTTGATTTTTTTTTTCATTTTTTGAATAAAAAAATCATAGTTTTTAAAGTACCTGGAACAATTTCTCAACTTCCTTGAATATTTTTAAAGAAAAAAATCATGCAAATTGATTTTTTTGGACAACCTCTAAAACATTTTCTCAAATTTCCAAAAAAAAATATTGCAAATTTTTGGAAAAAATAGTTCAAGTATCCACTTAAAAGAAATCTATTTTTCGCTTCACATAATTATACGTAGACGAATATTTCAATTTTTTTGGTGAAAAAATTCTGTTTATTTCAAACCCAAACTGAACGCAGTCTTGTATACAAGCTTAAAAATGTTTGCAAAGAAGTATTCACTTTAAAAGCGAAACTTCACAAAAAAGTTTTTAAAACAATTAAAAATTTAAAAACGTGAAAAATTGGGAAATACATCCAAAAGTCAAAACCAAAATTTTTTTTAATTCAATGAAAATATAAAAATTAAAAAAAAAGTGAAAATCGTAAAATAATGTCAAAATTTGAAAAAGAAAGAATGTTTAAAATTTTAAAAAGTGAAACTTCAGAAAGACGTTTAACTTGAAAAATAATAATAATAATAATAATAAAAAATCAAAATTTAAAATATCGGAAACTGGAAAAAATCAAAGTTGAAAAAAATAAGCCTAATATAAGAATTTAATAGGTAAGTACCTGCTATTATAAAAAGTTAAAATTCAAAAAAAAGTTTCAAAAAAAAAATGAAAATTACCTAATGTACCTACTTACCTACCTACTTGAAAAATTTGTATTTGATTGGAAATTTTTATCAAGTCAAAATTAAGAAAATAAATTCAAAGAAGTATTAATGGAATTGGAAAAATTAAAAATTGAAGAAATCAGAGATTGGGGAGACATAATAATGAAATTAAAAAAAGAATTCAATAAAAAATAATGTGTACCTACCTATTGTAATTAAAAAAATTAAAGACGATGAAAATCTAAGGATGTAAGTACAGTAGGGTAGTTAATAACTTCATTTTTTTCGAAATTTCAAGGTCCTGACCTCTAAAAATGATTCTTTTCGTATAAAATAAACTCCCTAATAAAAATGTTTCTTCCAATAAATAATTTTGAGTGGTGGCTCAAAGCCTCCTTTGTTGATAAAACGAATTGAATTTTTTTTTCAACATTTTTCAACAAAATAGTCAATTTGTCACACTATATGGGTACTTTTACCCAACAATGCCATTTTCGGTGATTTTTCATCTTTACTCCTGTTTTTAGGGGGGGGGGGGGGAATTACGTTTTTTGAAAAAAAAAATAATAAAATAGAAATCAGCTAGAATGAATAATTTTTTTTAAACATATTTTACATGTTTTTACCAAAAAAAAAAAAACCATTTATTACCTACGATTTTTCAACTTTACTACCAACTGCATTATCATTTCTGGAAAAATGGCACACAGTTGATGCAGTTTCTGAAAATTAAGATAAAGTTGAAAAATCGCCATAAATGTTTTTTTTGTGTAAAAATATGTATGTTTTGAGACGACTTTGATCCAAATTTTTTTTTTCATTCTACCTACCTATTTTTATTACCTATTATTATTTTTTTTTTAAACGTATATAATAAAAGAGATTTTGTACCCCCCCCCCCTTGAAAACATGGGTAAAGATGAAAAATCACCGAAAATTGGTCTTGTTGGGTGAAAGTACGCCTGTAGTGTGACCCTTTTGTTTAAAAATGTTGAAAAAATTCAACTTCAATTTTTTGATTTTTTTTTTTTTTTCTCAATAAAAGTGGCTCTGAGCCACAACTCAAAATAATTTTTTTGAAGAAATTTTTTTCAGAGGGCAGGAAGTTGACATTTCGAAAAAAAAAATGAAATTATGAAACATCCTAAGGTACCAGTTGATTGGAAAAATTCAAATAAGTATGCCTAATTAGACATAGGTTCTATTGACTGGTCTAATGAGTAATGATAAGTATGAAAAATATATTTACATAATTTATCAGAATCATTTTTTTTAAATACCTAAATAAATAGGTACGTAGCTCTAAAAAAAAAAAAAAAAAAAAAATACCTACCAGAGTTATCCATTGTGACATTCCCCCCAATAAATGCCCATAACACAACTCCGTCAATAAAAATCATCTTTAGGATACTTTCACGCGGTATGATAAAATATGAAACAAACCCGAGGCAAAATTCAATCGCAGTTTAGCCGCTTCTTGTTGAAAATTTACAAGGCATTTTTTCCATTGAACGCGAACCACATCACGACCTCTCGATTCGTATTTAAAGCATATTTTATACCTACATTGTCTTATAGCATCGCCCGTTTATCACGAATAAGAGCGAATGGTTTTTTTTTCTTTTTGTAACCAGTTGCGCCACTTAATTATTAAATATTTCGTAAACGTGGTGCTGGTGCTGCGCTGTATGCAACATTAAAGAAGTATAAAGATGTTATAAAAATTCTAATAGAAGCGTATACAATTCGTAAAGAGAGTTCAGTTCTATACGAGTAGGTACATAGACCAAGGTGCGAAGGTGCGTGCGATATTGGAGCTTGGAAAATTACACATTCGTCGTAGTAAATTACACTTACCTACACTTAGGTCTATATGTTACTATATCGATTACTAAACACATTACGAGTACCTTGCGCACGTATTTGCACTCGGTATGTGCGAAATTAACTCGTTTAAAATATTGTAATTGGGGTCACGAGTATCGATTTTAGGAAATCCCTTAGGTTAGGATTCCACGCGACCTTTGCGATCTGCGGATCTTCCGTGTGGCTATGACATCTTTGGAATTCTCGATGGGAGGTTTCCTAAATATGTACTTGCTACATTCCAAACGTCGAATTGACGTACGTACTCCTACTATGTAGTGAAATTGACTCAGGTTCCCACTACTTACACTTAGTACCTACTTACCATACGCCTGGTAACTTACTTCCTTATACTTAGATAGGTACTTTGTATAAAAATGCAGCCTATCCGAAGGCTGCTAATACGACAATTCTAGATTAAATTCGACGGTTATAATTAAACGATAATTTGAAAATTACGAAACAATATTCGGCTTATTTAACCATCGCCGGGTACCTACCTATAGCTAACGTTATTAAAAACGAATTAATAGCGTCTTATAATTTAATAAGATAACGTCAGATTGAAGAGATGACATACAAACACAGCGTGAATACTGAGTTCACAATGGTCCATCGCACGTACAACGTATGTACCTGCCCTCACCCTGACGCGTTAATGGGAAAATACAATATTTATTCATGAGACAAAACAGCAACGTACAATGGACGAGCGAGCAGTCTATTTTCGAAATTTGATTCAATATACCCTACGATTGTGAAATTGTTAACCATTCGCAGCATCCAATTTCCTACTTTCTTGCTTGTTGCATTTACTTAATTGATGTGATTTATTTTGTGAAAGACTTAGGTATGTACGAGTAGGTACATTTGGTGACCATTTTTTTTTTTTTTTTTTTTTTTTTTTTGGAGAATATTGAAGTGTCACCTTAATCCTCATTTGAGAGAATTACCTATTCGAGCATAATATGTTTGCTGATTTTTTTTAGGTTTTAAAAATGATAATTTCATTTAGGCCTAATTGGAGAAAGGATTATTCACAATGGGTTTCACTTTTGTTTGTATAGTTAAGGGTTTCCCCTGCAGTTTCCTTATTTTAAGATACACTTTACTGATGGAAGTACATAAGTATGTACGAATGTACCTACATTGTACATGTCTGTCGCGATATCCGCCGCATCGTGTGTGTGTATTTTATATCTTCATTCGTGATTCATTAAAAATGCATTATGAGCATTACACGAACAATTATTTTGTTTGCAGTGTTTAGCGAATTTATTTCGACAATTGGTGGATTGTACATGTGCAATAAGAATACGTTGATTTTCTTCAAGATAGTTTCATTTTTTGAGAAATTTCTTTCTTAAGAATTTTTTATACAAGTTTACCTGTTATACCTACTCGTATTTTGTTGACTTATAAAGTTTTTTCAAGATTATAATATTCTGCAGAACATTTTTTAAACAGAAATTAGAGCTATGCTTTTTTAATTTTTTTAAAATTAGGTGTTTCCCACATCAAACTAAATAAATAAATAAATAAATAAAAATAAAACAGTGATCTGATTGAAGCACGATCCCGTGTAGCAACGTCGATGCTAATTTCGATATAAATGTCGACACATCGAAATCGGTCACTTTTCGATCGTACATGTCGACACGATTGTGGATGGTTTGTCGAGCTTATTATCGACATTTTTGTCGACCGTCCAAATATGGCTCGACATGCCGAGCCATATTTGGACGGTCGACAAACATGTCGATAATAAGCTCGACAAACCATCCACAATCGTGTCGACATGTACGATCGAAAAGTGACCGATTTCGATGTGTCGACATTTATATCGACATCCACATCGACATTTGCAATGGTGAGATTTTGAAAAATATGCTAAGTTCAAATATTCAATATAAGTATATATTAAAATTACACCAAAAATAGTGTTCAAGCCAACATTTAGACATTTTTTGTCAAATATGCGGCATTGAGGCCACCTTTGTAGCTGGACACATGCGAGTGTCCAACTAACATAGAGATGATTCTTAGACCTTATGTACTAATTCACAACACACTTTATCTGCGAGTATCACAATCACCCTCAAGACGTCGACAGTCAAGTCGATGCATTATTCGACCCTCGACAATTAGATCGACATTAACTCGACTTAAAATTCCTCTGGTCAACACTGTCGACAGTTAAGTCGATGCATTATTCGACCCTCGACAATCACATCGACACCATCTCGACTTAAAATTCCTCTGGTCGACACTGTCGACAGTGAAGTCGATGCATTATTTGACCATCGACAATTATGTCGACAATAACTCGACAAGTCGTTGTATTATTCAAAACTTTGAAAAATAAGAAAATTTTGTGATTCTTTCAAAAATTATTTATTCCTGAGCTTAAAATGTTCTTATTAATTGTTTTTAGTTCTTTTTAGATATAAAATTTTTAAATTTAATTGGCAGAAATTGTCGACATAAATGTCGATGCGTTTATCGAGTATCGATTTTTACATCGACTTGTCTATGTAGAAAAACAACGTTTTCTAAATTATAGGAAAATACTGAGAAAAATTCAAAAATTTTGATTGAACAGTTATGTTTAACATAGAACATTACTTTAAATCTCAAATATCATTTTTAATTCATCGTTAATCGAGAAAAAAATGTGTCTGAATTTTGTCGACATAAATGTCGATGTCGACAATTGCTACACGGGATGTGACACTAACTTGAGAAATAAGGTGCAAATTTTTTGAGCAAATTTTTCCTACCAAAAAAAGTTACGAGAAAAATTTTTCCAGAAAATTTTCCTTCAGGAAGTTTTTTTTTTTTAAAAAAAAAATTTGTACCTATAAATTTTTTTTCGAAAAATTTTGTAGTTTTATTTTTCGAAAAACCTTGTATCCATTTTTTTTAATTCGTAGTTTTTATTCAATTTTTTCAAAAAATTTCGTACCTGATCTTTTTTGATTTTTCATTTCAAAAAATTTTGTATCAGGTTCTTTTTAAAAAAATTGTAGTTTTTTCAATTTTTCTCCAAGAAATTGGTACTTATAAATACCAAATTTTTTGAAAAAATCTACAAAATTAAAAAAAATACAAAATTTTTTGAAATTTTTTTTGTACTTTTTCCAATTTTGTAAATTTTGTATTTTTTTCCTTTTTTTTTTTTTTTTTTTTTTTTAAATTGCTAAAGTACTTACCTAGTCTGTTTTCAAAAAATTTTGTAATTTTTTTCAATTTTTTTTCTAAAAAAATTTTGTACCCAAAGGTAGTATTTTTCCAATTTTTTTCAAAAAAATTTGTAGTTTTTTTCAATTTTTATCCAAAAAGATAAGTATAAGTACCAAATTTTTTGAAAAAAAATCAACACAATCAAAAATAAAAACTACAAATTTGAGAGAAAAAAATTTTTAAAAAATTTTAGTATTTTTTTTCCAATTTTGTATTTTTTTTTCAAAAGTTTGGTACCTGCCTAGTTCTTTTTCAAAAAATTTTGTACCTAGTTCTTTTTAAGTTTTTTTCAAAAAATTTTGTAATCATTTTTCCATTTTTTTTCAAAAAATTTAGTAGGTACCTATACGTATAGGTAGTTCTTTTTTTTTAAATTGTAGTTTTTTCCATTTTTTTTTTCAAAAAATTTTGTAGTTTTTTTTTCAAAAAGTTTTGTAGATATTTTTTTTTGTCAAAAAAGTATGTAGGTATTTTTTTTTTAAAAATGTGATTTTTGAAAGAGGTTTTTAGTTTTTTCTCAAGCAATAATTTTTCAAGTTATTCGAAAACAGTGTTTTCCAAAAAGGTTGATTTTTTTCTAGAAAATTTCATTGTAAAAATTTTTCTCAACTCCAATAATTAAGCTAAAACTTGACTCACTGAAAGAGTATATTCCTAGGGGTGAATTGGGAGAAACATTGAAGGACAGATTTTTCCCCCTCATTTCTTATTTAAAAAAAAAGTAATTTTTTCTTATATTTTGTTGTAAATATCTGTCAAAAATAATTATTGGGAGGGGAAATGCCCCTTATGCCTCCAAAGTTAGGCCTATGAGGATAGCACACAGGCCTCTGAGCTGCCAAATGTATTTTTCGATTTTTTGTGAATTTTTGAAAATAGCAAAAATGGCCTAATTTTTTACAGAAATAGGTAGAAAAGTTTCAGATAAAATTCTGGAAATTTCCGAATCGAGTTCTATTAATTTCGGAGCGATCCGGAGCCTCCCCTCCAGTAAAAGATAATTTTTTCCAGCACCTTCTGAAGCGATTTCAGTAGGTACACTAGTGAAAAGTCAACTTCTGGTGGAGGCTCAAGATAGCATTGAAAAAGGGTCATGTAATCGACTCAGTTGGTCGACTTTGGTATACGTATAAATCATATCTTCTTACTCGAAAGTTTTTATTTTTGTAAAAAATTGTTATCCATTATTAGTTATTAGCAGGGCCCGGATATGTATGAAAATGCATATTTTTCTGTGTTGATTGAAAAGTGATATATTCAAGTTACTTTTACGTTTCAGATCTTTCTGAGCAAAATGAGCCATATTTGTTAGCGCATATTTTGCATATTTTGGCTATAAACGCATATTTTTGCATATTTTGGCCATTTTTAGCGCATATTTCCCTATTTTACAGCATATTTCCTCAATTTTCTGATTTTTAGCGCATATTTATGTAATTTTTGATATTTCTTTCCCAAAAAGACAAAAAATTTCACTTTTTTCAATTTTTCACTAGTGCTTGAAAAAAATCTACTACTTTCACAAAATTGTTTCGAATGAATTATTTTCAAATTTATTCAGAAAATGTATGAGTTTTCGTTCAAAATCTCTTTTTTTTTCGAAATTTTCGCCCTCGCTTCGCTCGGACAGTGTTTCGTTATTTTATTTTTTTGATGAAATGAGACAGAAATCTCGAAAAAATACGAGGAATTCAATTTATTTCAATTCTAACCTTACGCCTATCTTACGCCTCACGTTGTACTGTGTGAAAAAACTGGGGGAGGAAAATGAAATTATAGAGAATTTTAAAGAATTTACGAAAACGGATCTTTTTACAATTTTTGGATCCGGTTTTGAATAATTTTTTCATTTCAAAACGGCAACATTGTCAAATGAATGACAATAATCTGATTCTAATTTAGTTTTTGCCTTGAAATAAAGCACAGCTCATCGCGCACTTTAAAACGATACCCATTTTGGTTTTTGCATATTTCTTGATGTCAGAGCATATTTTGAGTTTTTTTAGCGCATATATATGCGCATATTTCACCTGTTTTTAGTGCATATATATCCGAGGCCTGGTTATTAGCAATGACTTACGTATTTTAAAATTCGTCAAAAATCGAAAAATCAACTGAAAAAAGTTCATGTGTAAAAATCTTCCGATGAAAACTTTTTTTGGAGAAATATCCAAATCATGCACCACTTTTTTAAAATTTTTCTTCTTCTTTTTTTGAATTCAACATATTTTTTGTTCACTTAAAATTTCTTATTTTTGAAATAAAATTCAATTTTTCTAAATAAAAAATATAGGTATCTAAACAATCAGTAGCGTAGCCAGACAGTCATGTAAGGGGGGGCGGTCTGGTCCAAAAAAATGGGAAATTTTTGTAAAAAAGACCATTAAAAAGATGAAATTTCGTCATTTTTTCAACTTTTTCTTCGTCAAGGGGGGTCTGGCCCCTCCACTCGTCAAGGGGGGTCTGGACCCCCTCCACCCCCTTTAAATACGCCACTGTAAACAATTTTTATCAAAAATTTCTCTCTCGAAGTTCAAAATTCTCTACTTAATCTGAGTAATTTTTTTCCAAAAAATTCGCAAGAAAATTCTATGAAAAAAATCTATTGAAAGAAAAAATCCTCTTGAGCGAAATGACTTGATTTTTTTTTTGAAAAACATTACAATGTACGTAAGAAAATATTTGTGGAGAAAATCTTCTGGAAAATTATTTTTGAAAAAAAAAATATACTTAGTAATTTTATTTCCTTGGGGGGGGGGGGGAGGGGAGGATTATTTCAGTTTTTTGGGCTAGAATCAGCTTATTTTCTCCCCAAGGAAATTTTTTCCCCTCCGAGAATTTTTTTCAACAAAATTTTTTGTGATGTGGAAATTCTATATTATTTTAAAATAAAATTCTCTTGAAAAAATGAAACGAAACATAATTTCTGCGAGCATAAGCTTTTAAAAAATAAAATCCACTAAAAAAAATCTACGAAAAAGAAAATCTTGAAATATTTACCTTTTAAAAATGCATTCTATTTCTCGAGGAAAATTACTAAAAATGATCCTTATTCTATCAAAAAATTATTTTTGAAAAAAAACTGGGAGAAATCTTTTCAAAAAATTAAAAAAAAAATCTCTTTAAAAATTTTGTAAAAAAATGGACCAAAGGAAAATTCTTTTGAAAAAAAATCATCTGGAAAATATCTACTTCGTTTGGAAAAGTATTGTAGGGAAAAATTTTCTTATCTAGATATACCTACCTAATTCGTTGCAAAAACAAGTTGCACTGCTTGTAAAAAATCACCACTGACCGCTTCAGTGTAGTGTCCAGTGTCCACCATAAGAACACGTACCAACATGTTTTTTCCTACAATATCCTAACGGGGAAAGTCCCCGCGAGAATTTTACACTCCCGCCAAGGAAAGCGCATCTAAGGAAACTAACACGGTGCCCAGGTCGAAGATTCATAGCATTCGGACTAGGACAAGATAGTGCTCGTCCGACTCGTCCGGTTGTATGGAGACGCTTTCCGCTCGGCATAGAAATAGTTGTTTATTTTTTATGCGATTTTTTTTTCGGTCCGAATTATCGCATAAATGCGGCTTTTATTTGGCCGAAAATTAATTTGGAAAAATTCTTGCTCAAATTATTTCTTTCGCGGTAAGACGTGCGAATTTTTTAGACTGATCGTGAAACGTACCCGGGTCAAGTGAATTTTCAACGTGTAAATAGTTGTTGTTTTTTTATGTAATCGTTTCAAGTGCCATTTTTTTTCGATAATTTTTTCCGTTCTTGATTTTTTATTTTTCTTAAATTAAATTATGCATATGAAAATAATATTGTTAGTATGTGTCACTTTTGTGTACGGTGATTTTGAAAATTCGTTGAAACCCACGACAAAGGTGAGATTTTTTAATTATACCTACTTATTATAATGTGCCTACTACCTATCTACTCGTTTTGTTTGACTATAAATTTTTCGAGGCCTCGATTCTGTAATATTTTGATGAAATTTTATAGTTCAGGTATATTATCTCTATTTTTAATTTTTTATAATCGACTTTTAATTTTTTTTATTAGGTATTCATCAAAATATCACTATAAAAATTTATACCTTTACAATGATTTCATTTCCTTGATGAAAAAGATAAAATGTAGATATATGTATTTTGATACGAGACTCGACAACATTTTACGATTAAAACGATGAGTTTTTCGTTACCTATGCCTGCTCATTTAATGCTACCTGAAAACTGAAACTTCTGCATTCATTTCCTGTGAACATATAAGACAGTATATCTTATCTAAGAATACCTACGATGTAATGGAAATGCCACTTGATAAGTCTTCGGGGGATATGAGAAATTGAATAAAGATTAATTTCGAAGCTGTATTGTAAGTACGTACTAGGTAGCAATATTTTCTACTTCATCGTTGATCTAAACGAAGATCAAATTTCATCAAGTTTTTTTCACTGACACAGGTTATAGGCTAGTTTACTGCTACTAGGTTTTTAAAAGTCGAAATTTTTTTATTTCAAAGTTTCGTAATTATTTTAAGTGTTTGATTTCATTTTAGATTTTATAGCATATGCGTTCAGAACTTTAAGATCAGATTATCTAGACTATGATTTACCTATTGGGCATATTTGGAAATTACTTTTGAACAACAATTATTTTTAAAAAAAGGTTTAATTTTTTTAATTTTTTTTTTTTTTGTAAAAATTACTGCTGAATATTTTTTTATGAAAAATGTACTTCTAAAATTCATTTCAAAACGATTAATTATAAGTCGTCTCCAAACTTCTTGAGACCAATTTTTAAAATTCAGTTTAAAAACATCATTCTAAATTTTTTGAATTTTATTTTACTAAAACAAATTCTGAAATTCAATTTAAAGAAATTTTATTCAATTTTGTTTGGGAAGCGTTTTTTTGAAAATCGTGTTTTATTTTGTTGTTTTTATTTGTTGAAATTTTATTTCAAAATACTCAATGTTTTTAAATGTTTGGAAAATTCTCAAAACTATGAATCAATTTTTTTGGCGTTGTGTTAATCCTTTTTTCAGTTTTATTAAACCATCATCTTTTCAAAAAAATGTCACTTTTTTCAATTTTTGAAACTTTGTTTTAAAACAGTTTTTGCTACCTATCTTATTTTTGAAAATTTAATCTTGTTTAAAGGATTCTCTTTTTTTTTATTTAAAACAACATTTTTTCAATGTTAGAAACAATTTTTTTTTTTTTTTTGAACAAACTTGTTATGAAATTTGTTTTGAACTGAAAAATACATAACTGGAATGTACCAGTAAAAATTTACCTATTTTAATCAGACTTTTCCCAACATTTTTTGAAGAGATCTTCTTTTTAATTTTATTTTTGAAGAGTTTTTAAATTTAGCTAAAAGAATACGTACGTAGGTACCTATATTTTTTTATTATTATTCTTTGATTTTTTTTTAAAATTCTAGCTGTTATACATATTTTTTTTTTAGTTCTTTAGGTATATCTATCATTTGTTTTGAAACAAAAAATATATATATATAGGCATATATTTAAAAACATTTCTTTTAAAATTTCGATTGAGAACATTTTTCCAAATTTTCTTGAGCTTGATTGGAAAAATAAAAATAAATAAAAGAAATTGTTCAAAAATATATATTTTTTTAATTTAATGTTTTTAGAGATTTTTTTCTCCAATTTTATTTACAAAGACTTTTTTTTTAGGTTCCAATAAAATTTTTTTGTTGATTTTTGACAACTTGAAATCTCCGCCCAGATGTCTTCCCGTGTAGCAACGTCGATGCTAATTTCGATATAAATGTCGACACATCGAAAAGTGACCGATTTCGATGTGTCGACATTTATATCGACACCCACATCGACATTTGCAATGGTGAGATTTTGAAAAATATGCTAAGTTCAAATATTCAATATATGTATATATTAAAATTACACCAAAAATAGTGTTCAAGCCAACATTTTGACATTTTTTGTCAAATATGCGGCATTGAGGCCACCTTTGTAGCTGGACACATGCGAGTGTCCAACTAACATAAAGATGATTCTTAGACCTTATGTACTAATTCACAACACACTTTATCTGCGAGTATCACAATCACCCTCAAGACGTCGACAGTCAAGTCGATGCATTATTCGACCCTCGACAATTAGATCGACATTAACTCGACTTAAAATTCCTCTGGTCAACACTGTCGACAGTTAAGTCGATGCATTATTCGACCCTCGACAATCACATCGACACTATCTCGACTTAAAATTCCTCTGGTCGACACTGTCGACAGTGAAGTCGATGCATTATTCGACCATCGACAATTATGTCGACAATAACTCAACAAGTCGTTATATTATTCAAAACTTTGAAAAATAAGAAAATTTTGTGATTCTTTCAAAAATTATTTATTCCTGAGCTTAAAATGTTATTATTAATTGTTTTTAGTTCTTTTTAGATATAAAATTTGTAAATTTAATTGGCAGAAATTGTCGACATAAATGTCGATGCGTTTATCGAGTATCGATTTTTACATCGACTTGTCTATGTAGAAAAACAACGTTTTCTAAATTATAGGAAAATACTGAGAAAAATTCAAAAATTTTGATTGAACAGTTATGTTTAACATAGAACATTACTTGAAATCTCAAATATCATTTTTAATTCATCGTTAACCGAGAAAAAAATGTGTCTGAATTTGGTCGACATAAATGTCGATGTCGACAATTGCTACACGGGTTAAGGGCCTGAAATTTATGTTTACACAATCCCTATGTTTAAACTCAATACTTATTTGCCATAAACTTCGATTTCAGCAAAACTGAGAACTTAAATTTTTTTCACCCACTCTCACGAATTGGGTGTTTTTCGACTTTGAAAAATTATAAGGACAAGCTTGAAAAAAAAAGAAAAAAAAAAGGAAACATCCTCAGTTTTGAATAATTGAATCCAATAGGTACTGTATATTTTTATCCCAAAATATACTTAGGTACGAAGAATTTTTTCAGATTCTGTTTTAAAAAATTTTTATATCTATATTTTTTAATTAAAAGATTTCCCTAATTTTTTTTTGATGAATTTTTTTATAATTTTGTTGAAGAGCGATTTTTTTTACAATTCTGTTTGATAAAATAAAGGTATATTATTAAGTATAGGTAGGTACCTAAGAAAGATATATATATTATATATATATATATTTTTTAAAATTTTCAAGTTTTTGTAGAGGAAATTTTAAAAAATTTTATACACTTTATTTCAAAAAACTTCATTTCAAAAAATTGAAATTCTGTTTAAAGATTTTTAAAAAAAATTTTTGCTACCAAGTAATTTGCAAAGAATTTTAAAAATTCTGTCTTATATCAATTTTTTGTTGTTGATTTTCCTTAAAAAGTAATTTTTCGAAAATTTTGTTTCAAAATTAATTTCTCATAAATTCTGTTTGAAAGCATTTTTTTTAAAAAGAATTTTGGAATTTTGTTTGAGAACTTTATAAAAAAAATTGAGAACATTTTAATATTTTTTCTAATTCTCATTCGAAAAAATTAACACTTGATTTAAATTCTTTTAAAAATTTGTTCAGCAAAATGAAAAAAATTGTAGGTACCTAACCATTTTTAAAATATTCAACTTTTTTACGCTGCTCACAAACATTTTCAAGATTTTATTTAATTTTTTAAGGATTCTATTCGGTTTTAATTTTTTTATATAATTTTTGTTTTCATTTTTTTTTTTTTTTTTTAACTTTGTTGAGGACATTGAAAAAAAAATTGAAACGTTTTTTTAAAATTGAAATTCTGTTCAAATGATTTTTTTTCTGAAAGTTGTTTGAGAAAATTTTTGAAATTTTTATCAGTTTGTTGTATTTTACCCTTCAATAATTTTTTTGAATCAAGTGAAATTTTCTCCACTTAAAATAATTAAACAACTTTTGAAAATTTCGAGAGAAGAGGGGATTGGGGGTTCTTCCTAATCATCGCTTTTCAAATGAGCTCACGTGTACAATTTCTTAAAGTTCAATTTTTATTTATTTTTTATTAATGCACTGAAAAAATTTTCACCATAGGTACGTATGAATTTATATGTACCTACAAGAGACTGATATTTGAGATGAAAAAGTAACCAGTTTCCAATAAAAATAAAAATAATCCTTTACTGCAACTCTCGACTAGATTTCATTAGTTGAAAAGATATTTAGTTTCTGGTAAATGCACCATCAACGAAACCATTTCCCAATTATTTTGCTTCCAGCTGCTTCAACAACTATAAAGTAATTTTTCACACGCAATATAACCCATAAATTTTCAACTAATAATTTTTAATTATTCATGCGAAGCGCATTTCGACTCACCGACACTTTGTTAAATATCAATTAACCGCCGGTACTCTCAACACCTGCCAAATTTCGAGTTCGACCAAAAAACCTATACAAATGGTTAAATTCTTACCAGATATGATAAACGTATTCGGCGAAACCGCGAATTATGAATATTCATCGGCCGATTAACCGGTTCCAGACGCGTTGACGCGTAAACCAGGAGTGAGTACTCCTCTGTTATGATCCGTTCAGTAGATCGAATATCAAGCGAATATCCGATTTAGATGATTTAATATTTCAATATCATCGCGTTCGCGATTTATAACACCGCAGGTACGCGAAGTAAATGGCGATTTTTTTTGACAGACACGACGGAACCAGCTTATTTATTAATTTTAGCATGAGATTCGTTGACTGGGTCGAAAGATAATCACACGCGAATATAGTCATTTTGCTAGTCACGATTAACGCGTGGCAGCGTTTTTTTTTCAACTCTCAAATAACCTCGAACTATTGTTCGATATAATTTTAATAATATTTACACGATTGAAAAATTTAAAAAGTTATAGTAAGATGCTCGTATTGAGGTGGTCACCTCGATACGGTGAAAGTACGCAGGTACCTATGGCGGGGTTTCAATCCAATCGAATTTTTGTTTAGTATTAGTAGAGTTGCAAACTGAAAAATACTGCGAATAATGATGGAAGGATAGGAAAGTTGATATTATGATGAATGTTGAGATCATAACAAAATATTAGAGAACGGGAGCCCTCTTCAATTTTCTGTAGGGGACGCAGGGGAGGAAATTTTGAAGCACCAGCCCCCGTTTGTGTATCGATTTTGAGGTGTAGATATTTCGTTATGATTTTTAGACATTTTGAAACTTATAAAAAATTTTGAATTTTTTTTTATCAACCATTAAAAAACTTGGAAATTTTTTAAAAAAATTTATGAATTTTTGACATTTTTTGAAAAGTAGGTTAGTATGAAAGACTTTTGGGTACTTTGACAGACATAAAAAAATTTGGAAATTTAAAAAAAAAATTCAATGACTTTTAGCCATTTTGTCAGACATTCTGAAACTTGAAAAAAAAATTTAAAATTTGATGTGACTTTTTTAATTTTTACATTTTCATGGAAAATAATTTTTTATTTTTTTTGATGACTTTTAGATATTTTATCATAGGTATACATTCTTTTTTCAATTTTTCATTTTTACATTTACATGTTATTTAAACGTTTCAATATTTCGTTGTACTTTTTTAAAATTTTTGAATTTCCATAAAAGTTATATTTTACGGTCCTATCACTTCAACTTTTCAAAGGCTATAGCAGGATAAGCATAGGTGAATCGGCCTCCGACGCCATTTTCGATTTTTTTTTCAAAAAATCTTTTTGTAGTGGTAAAAGATGATTTTAGAACGTATCGTGAAATTCCCATCCCCCTCGAGGGGGCTGGTACCTCGAAAAACATGGTTTTCACTTTTTCGGCGTTATCTCAGCCGTTTTTCGGCCGATTAAAGTGAAACTTGATGGATGGTAGAGGATTACGAGTACCAATATGCACAATTTTTTTCAGATTTTTCTGACCTTGAAAATGACCTTGAAATGCGTTTTGAAAACTTTGACAGCCGTTTAAAAAAAAACAAAAATACACGCATACCGCGATAAAATTACCATATGTTTTTAGGTGTATTTTGAACCTCTGTGAATTTTTTTGGATTTTTCCGAGTGGTGGAAATTGCCTAAAATGGCGAATAACCGCGTTTTTTCAACATTTTACGCATGTACGCAGGGTGAAATTGAGTTTTGGTTGTACGCTCGCATTATGCAGTACAATTCATGTATTAACAACCATTTCAAGACGTATTTTGAAATTTCGCCCCTTTTTAGGGAGGTGGTGCCTCAAAAACCACGATTTTCATCGTTTTCGAATATTTTTCAACCGATTGAAGTGAAATTTGGTGCACAGGGAAGGGTTCTGAGTGGAAACAACCCCAAATTTTTTCAGATTTTTTTGACCTTAAAAACGACCTCAAAACGTGGTTTGAAAACTTTGACAGCCGTTTATAAAAAAAATAAGATATACGTACATCTCGAAAAAATTACCATATATTTTTAGGTGTATTCTGAATCACCATGAATTTTTTCAGATTTTTCCAAGTGGTAGAAATTGTCTAAAATGGCAAAAACCCATGTTTTTTCAACGTTTTTTGCGTGTACGCAGGGTGAAATTTGGTCACAAAATTTTTTGCTCATAGTACATCACTAAGCACTCCCTCGTACACCTTTAGCCCGAATTTCAGCTCAATTCGTTCATTTTTCGCGAATTCGGTTTTTTCACTTCTTTTGCGTGCATGAAATTGCAATAATCACAAGAAATGATGAAATCAAAAAACTAATCGCGAATTCGGTTTCTGCGTGTCAAACTACCCCGATTTCGACCCCTTGCGCGAAAATTTTGCCCAAAATTGAAAAAACTGCATTTTTAAAAAATCGAACATGAAGAGAAAAAAATTTTATTTTTAACTAAAAATGCAATTTTTTAAATTTTGGGCAAAATTTTCGCGCAAAGGGTCGTTTGGAAATAGAACCAACGAGGGCCCATGGGGGGGAGGAGCGATTCAAAATGTCTGATAAAATGTCTAAAAGTCATCAATTTTTTTTAATTCTGTTTTTCAATGTCTGACAAAATACCCAAAAGTTTTTTATCTATCACTTCTACCCCATCTGGTGTTAGAATTTTCAAAAAAAAAAAAAAATCGTTGAAAAATTTCTAAAATGAAAGTACCTAAATAACGTTGAAAAGAAATTTCTATGGAAATTTTACCTAATGTAAAAAAAAAATATTTACAAGGGAACCTCGCCAACTCGTCACCTCCGATTGAGCTGAAATTTGGCTCGCTGAAAGAGCATGCCACCCAGACCTTACAACCAAATTTTTAGCTGCCAAAGTTGATTTATCAATTTTTGGCGAATTTTTGAAAATGCCTGAAACCGCATCCAAAAAAACTTTTTTTGAAAAAAAAAATTGTAAATTTCAAGATAGAATCTTGAAAATTGGTTTGTACACTAAAGTCGACCTCCGGAGTTGATTGGCGCCCTTTTCAAAACGATCTGGAGCCTCCAGAAAAAGTTGATTTTTCTCCAGCACACTGGAATCTCTCCAGACAGCAAAAGTCAACATTTTTTGAGGGCTCCAGATCGTTTCGAAAATGGTGACAATCGACTCGGAGTGTCGACTTTGGGGGGGGGGGGGGGGTAGACGAAGTTTCGGGTGATATTCTGGAGAAATTGATTTTTTGGAAATTTTTAAAAAATGCAGAATTTTCAAGTTGTCAAAAAAAAACACGTGCGAACTCGTCACCTCGGATTTTGGATTCAATTACGTCAATCGATAGATGACATCATACTAACGCTAGGATTAAATTTTCAGCTGCCGAAGTTGACTACAGCGCCGTCTGGAGCCATTCCAGTGCGCTAAAGAAAAGTCAACTTTTTCTGGAGGCTCCAGATCGCTTTGAAAATTATGCCAATCGACTCAGAAGCTCGACTTTAGTGTACAAACCAATTTTCAAGATTCATCTTAAAATTTATAATTTTTTTTTTCAAAAAATGTTTTTTCGGAGGCGGTTTTAGCCATTTTCAAAAATTCGCCAAAAATCGAAAAATCAACTTCGGCAGCTAAAAATTTGGCTGTGTGGTCTGGATGGCATGCTCTTTCAGTAAGCCAAATTTCAGCTCAATCGGAGGTGACGAGTTGGCGAGGTTCCCTTGTTAGAAAAAATGGAAAAAATATTTATAAAACTAAATGTCTAAAAGTCATCCAATTTTGAATAAATAGGAACAAGTTTTAAAATGTCTGAAATTCAAAAAAAGTCTAAAATTGAAAATAGAAAAATAATGTCAAAAAGGCATCAATTTTTCTAAAAATTTTACAAGTTTCAGAATGTCTGACAAAATGTCTAAAAATGATCGAATTTTGAAAAATTAATAAACACAAAAAAGTTTGAAATTTTTTTGAAATGGAAATGCTTAAAAAAGTTGAAAAAAAATATATGGAAATTTAATTACCTAGGTACTATGTAGAATTTTTTTTTTTTTTTTAATTTTTATAAGTGTCAGAATGTCTAAGAAAAGGTCTAAAATTCATCCAATTTTGAAAGTAAAACAAGTTTTAAAATGTCTGATAATTTTTTTTTTTTTATAATGTCAAAAAGTCATCCATTTTTCTAAAATTTTCCCAAATTTCAGAATGTCTGACAAAATGTCTAAAAATGATTCAATTTAAAAAAAATAATAAATGAAAGAAAGTTTGAAAATTTGCTAAAATGAAAATTATAATTTTTTAAGTAGGAAAAAAAATAGAAAAAATATTTATAAGTAACGTCAGAATAGATATCTGACAAAATGTTTGAAAGTGATCCAATTTTGAAAACATGAATTACCTAAATAAAAAAAATTTCTGAACAAAGTTCTCTAAAATTTCGTTACGGTCTTGTTCATCATACCAACTTCCATGCTTCTATCATTCATTTTATTGCAATACTCTGTCTAAAATTAATAGTTTTCGACTCTACTGGCTTGTTTCGCCAATTTGTTCAACACATGATCGATTCGATCATTCGAAGATGGAAAAAACCACGATTCGTCGAAAAACAAATAGAGGATGACAAAGGAAGTCATTCTCTTACTTTTTTTTTTCTCCAACAAAAAATCCATTCTTATGGTCTACCTATAATCGGATTCTGTTGAGGAAAAAAAATACAAGTGGAAAGTAGGTACATTACCGGTGATTACCGAATTACGAATATTCCGCAACGGCAAGACGATATCGAGTAAAACAATTCTTCTACTTTGTCCACTCACTATAAATCCATATCGTTTTGTTTTATTTCCGTAACTGGAGATGAAGCTCATACATTTATGATGATGAGATGATTTCTCATTTTCCACTCGATGCACTAGAGTGACAAGATGAATGGGGAGGGAGGGGGTATCGTGCTAAGTAAATCGTTTACTGGTATGGCAGCTAAGTAAAAGGTATTATAGGTGTCGTATTACCATGTATTACTGACAAATTTCGTCATCCTAGGAAATTTTTACACGTTTTAAAAATTTCGGGCAATTTCGTAACGGTAATTAAGGGTTACGCTTGCACGTCTAGTAGTCGTGTATCCACGTTACAATGATGGAAATCCGACTCCGACTTGGACTCTGATATAGTAGGTGTAGTGTTTGAACTTTTTGTTCGCGTAATACCCGAGTAAAGCAATTAAAATCGTTCTACGTTTCTATGTCAATTCAATTGCTGTAATTATAACGCGCTAGATGAAGGTGTATCTGTGTTGGATGAGATACTTTTCCTCATTGTGTGAATTTTTTTTCATTCGGGTTTACCTGTATCAGTTTTAGGACACTTCCGAAACTATGCTGTGTCGGTGCAATTCAATTATTCACCGAGTATAATGATGGTTTTTTCTATGTATATTACACTATATAAATATACAATACCTAGGTATTGCCAAATATTTTAATTCGGCCAATTTTTCGCACATATCAAGTTTTATGGTTGTAACTGTATACTGTAGTTAATGCATACGTACTCGCATGTCTTATTTGTTGCCAAACTGCACTTGTACCATTGGCACAATTCCAGCAAAGAGTAGTCTGGTGATGAAAAATAAAAGGTTTTCACTTCCAATATCTCTCTCTCTCTCTCTCTCTCGAAAGTTGATTTTTAGACATTTGAGTTTTGCTGGTAAAAAAACATCAACAATTTTTCCACTTAGACTTTAATTCATTTCGATAAAAAAGTGTTAATTATCTATTTTTTTTTTACTGAAAAGTTTCAATTTTTTCACTGTAAAAAATTCTGCGATTTGTTTACTTAAAAGAAATTACGATTTTTTCACTGTAAAAAATTCTGCGATTTGTTTACTTTAAAGAAATTACGATTTTTTCACTCACAAAAAATACAATAGGTAGGTACTAGGTAGATATTTTCACTAAATAAAATTACGATTTTTTTACTAAAAAGTTACGATATTTATTCACTACAAAGTTACGATTTTTTCACTAAAAAAGTAACAATTTTTTTTTTTTTTTTTTTTTTTTTTCAATAAAAAAGTTACGATTTTTTAACTAAAAAATTACGATCCTTTCACTAAAAAAAAAAATACAATTTCTCCACTAAAAAAATTACATATTCATTTTTCACTGTAAAAAATTCTTCGATTTATTTACTTTGAAAGAAATTACGATTTTTTCACTTACAAAAAGTACAATAGATACTATTTTTCATTAAATAAAATTACGATTTTGTCACTAAGAAAAATTACAATCTTTTTACTAAAAAAAACATGATATTTTTGCTCTAAGAAAATTATGATTTTTTTCACTAAGAAAATATGAATTTTTCACTAAAAATTTAAAAACTAACGATTTTTTCACTAAAAAATTATGTTTTTTTTTCACTAAAAAAAATACCATTTTTTTAAATAAAAAATTAGAATATTTTTTATTTTTTCACTAAAAAATACAATGTTTTACTAAAAATACAATTTTTTCACTAAAAAATACGATTTCTCCACTGAAAAATTACCAACCATTTTTTCACTGCAAAAAAATTCTGCAATATGTTTACTTTAAAGAAATTACGAATTTTTCAATTACAAAAAATACAAGAGATATTTTCACTAAATAAAATTACGATTTTTTCACTAAGAAAAATTTTGATCTTTACTAAAAAAAATTATGGTTTTTTTCATTAACATTAAAAAAATACGATTTTTTCACTAAAACTTAATAATTAAATTACGATTTTTTTATTAAAAAATGTGGCATTATTTTGGAAAAGGTCCCACTTTGACTTGTCGGTCCAAAATGAGTAAAGACTGGTGACCGGGTCTTTGTAGCGTAGAAAATTCTCTGTCCAATGAGATGTTTTCGAAGTCTGTTTTATTATTTTTTGAGCGTTTCACAGCGCTTCAAAGTTGAAAGTTCAGGAAATGAAAATTTTGGGGAAAAGTTTTAAAATTTTGCCCCTAATGTTTCTTATTACTGTAGAATTGTCCCTATTATAGATAAAAATTGCATTGACAACTCATTTGAAAGGAAATTTTATGCTCTACAACATGGTGGTCTTGAAAATTTTCCTTGAGTCAAAATTGGACCTGTCGTAATATGGATTTTGATGAATGGTCAACTTAAATGCCTTAGTTAACCGACTTCCCGCGAGTTGCGCTAGTAAATTCTTAGTCCACATGAAATAATACACCTTCCGTTTACTGAATCCATCAATAATTCAAAACGTCCCACTTTGAACATTTTTACCTAAGAATGTGATTTTCTCAAAACTATGAAAAAACCAAAGAGGGACATTTTCCAAAATAATGCCTCAAATTATGATTTATTCACTAAAAAATTACGATATTTTTTCACAAAAATTACGATATTTTTTCACAAAAAATACAATTTTTTCACTAAAAACTACAATTTTTTCACTGATAAATTATGATTTTTTTTCACTGAAAAAGTTGCGATTTTTTCACTTACAAAAAATACAATAGATATTTTCACTAAATAAAATTACGATTTTTTTTACTAAGTTACGATATTTTTTCACTAAAAACTACAATTTTTCACTAAAGAATTACGATTTTTTCACTGAAACATTACGATTTTTCACGGAAAAAGTTACGATTTTTTCACTGAAACAGTTACGATTTTTTCACTGAAACAGTTACGATTTTTTCACTAAAAAAAATTACCCACAATTTTTTTACTGTAAAAAAAATTTTGTGATTCGTTTGTTTTTAAGAAAATACGATTTTTCCCCTTACAAAAAATACATACATATTTTCACTGAATAAAATTACGATTTTTACACTAAAAAAGTTACGTTTTTTATTTTACTAAGGAAAATTACGATGTTTTTACTTAAAAAAATGATATTTTAGGTACAAAAAAAATTATGATTTTTTTCACAAAGAAAATACAATTTCTTCACTAAAAATTGGAAATTACGAGTTTTCCATTAAAAAAGTTACGATTCTCTTACTAAGAAAAATTACGATCTTTTTACTAAAAAAAAAAAAATATATTTTAGCTATAAAAAATTATGATGTTTTTATTTAAAAAAAATTACCTGCGATATTTTTGTTAAAAAAAATATATGATTTTTTTCACTAAGAAATTACAGATTTTTTCACTAAAAAATTACATTTTTTTTCACTGAAAAAATTACAATTTTTTTCGCTGAAAAAGTTACGATTTTTTCACTAAAAAAAATTTTGCCTTTTTCACTAAAAAAAAAAAATACGATTTAAAACTTTTAATAAAGCAAGTAAGTGAATATTTGTATAATATATGGGTTAGGGATAGGAAAACACCAATTTAAAAAAAAAAAAATTCAAAACTAAGCAGATCATACGTGTGTATCAACTTGAATCTAACATCAACATCATAATTTCCAATGTGGGTAATTCATCGTTGCCATATTTTATTATGTCGTGAGCATTTATTATTTCCATACAACGTACTTTCCACGGTTCACACTACCATTAAGAACCAATAAAAAGCTAATTGAAAGACATTAAAACAGGATTCAAAATTGACCGAGAATTATCCATGAACCAATATACCTATTCAACATAGAGGTATTCGTGTACCGGTGATGAATTCCGAAATAATAAAAACGGTAATTATTGCATTAAAACTGGGTACCTATTCGGATTTGAATGGTGGAAAAATTTCGTAACTTAAAAGGTACCCACATACAAGTCAGTCTCGCAGTCTCTCATGTTATCATTAAGTTGGAAAAAATTGAACGATTCTGACATAAAATGTGCCATATAGTTCGCACAGAATACCGATTCCACATGTACAAATGATGCGACCTCTTGACCATAGTACGTAAAATATCGGCGTATTGATAATTGCGATGTGTTTTACGAGTCTAGTTTTTCGCTTTAAATGATCGCATAGTTGGTATAGTATAACAACTTATGTGTTTGTTACGTAAACGTATAACCAATGTGGGTCTGATGGGTACTCCTCCGAAGTTACATTCGTCAATATGGCTAAGAGTATGAGACTTTCAGCTTAAGTGGAGATCATCGTGTAAGTAATCTGTTTGAAACTGAGTATAGTATAGTGAAAAAAATATAATTATGTAATATTGTTAGCAAAATAGCTGGTATTAACGAAAATTTCCGAATTAATTAGCGTCTCTGATAGTAAAATGTATTCAATAGGAAGTAGGCTTATGTACCAATAGCCTACATATCCATGTGATATGATACTCGAGTACGTACTTACTCGTATACAGTCAAGAGGTCTATAGAAAAAACTATCGCAATTGTGGATACCATCGTAATACGCGTTCAAGTTTTTATAGTATACAGGGTGTCCTGGAAGTGAATGTTCTATAAACTTGAAATTTGGATAAAACCAAAAACTGCATAAACAGGGGGGGGGGGGTAACTTAATTTTAAAATGGCGCTTTTTTTCAAAAATTTCAATGTTTTGTCAAAACAATAGATACATTTTGAACAAGTGTAATTTCTTAAAAGCGGGAAAATTAATGAAGGTGTTACCAAACTTTGAAAATCAATGTTTTTTAAAAAAACGTAGGTACCTATGTATTTTTCAAGTCTTTTTTCTTTTTCGTTTTGTTCATTTTTTTCAAATTCGTGAACAAATTTCTTTCTGTCTTATTCGTAAAGTTGTAAAAATCTTTTTCTAGAACTGGAAACTTGAAAAAAAATGTTATGATATATTAGGTATATATTTAAAAAAATTTTCAACTCATTGAATTTTTGTAATAAATTTCTAATTTATCACGTCTTGGGAAATTTTCTGATAAATTTTTGATTTTATTAAAATTTTTATTAAATTTTTGAATTTAAAAAAAAAAATTATTTTATTTTAATTTATCGAATTTTTCACAAATTTATTAAATTTGTGAGAATTTTTTAATTTATTTAGTTGTAAATTTGTAATTCGTTCAATTTTTAAAATTAGAATTCAGCTAATTTTTATTTTGTTCTGATTTGGGTATTAAAATGTCATAGGTACAAAATAATGCACCTAACAAAATCATTAGGTGAGTAAATTTTTAAAATTGAAAAAAAAAAAATCCAAGTCGTAGTATATGAAAAATGGAAGTCATCCAAAAATTATTCTAATAAAAAATATCGAGAAGTTGAAATAATAAAAAAACATGAAAAATAATTTCCATGGAAACATAAGAATTGAAAAAAAAACAATTTTTAAAATTTTCAACATTTTTTTTAAGTTTAAAAAATGTCTGAAAGTTGAAAAAAAAACTTTTAATTTGATTTTTAATGTTTGATAAAATACCAAAAAGTCTTCCATTCTATACCTATAAACTAACGTAATCAAACGTAATTTCAATGGAAATGTAAAAATTGAAAAAAATCAATTAAAAAATTTGATGACTTTAGACATTTTAAAACTTCTAAACTTTTTTAAAAATTTGAAGAAAAAAACAGTTTTTTTTCAATTTTTACATTTCCATGGAAATTTGTTTTGGTTGCGTTAGGTTAGGTCTGGAACAAACAATTTTTGGTATTGTATCACGCATTTCAAAAAAAAATCAAAAAATATTTATGACTTTTAGACATTTTAAAGACTTGGAAAAAAATTTTAAATTTTAAAAGTTGATTTTTTTCAATTTTTAGGTATTTTTTGGTGAAAATTAATTTTTTTATGGCTTTTTAATTTCAACTTTTCAATATTTTTTATTGGACTAATTTTAGCATAATATGAGTCTATTTGGATGATTTTATGATTTTTTTATTTCATGACTTTTACCCTTTTGTCACAGAGTATACCTAAGCAAATTTTTTTAATTCCTTTTTTGGTGAGAAATCATGATTTTTTAACTGTCGTATTATGACTAATTTGTATTGTTTAAATTGATTATTTTAAATTGTAATATTTAGTGATTGTCAAAATCATGACTTTTTGTCAAAATCGTGACATTTTTGACGAAATCGTGTCACTTTTTTGGTCAAAAATATTACTTTTTGTCTATTTCTTTTCATTTTCAACTCATCGAACTATTTTTTTATTTTTTATTTATTATACTTAATTTGAAAATTTTTCAGATTTAATACATTTTGATTTCTTTTTACCTAATTTATTAAATTGATCTGCTTATTTTAATTTGTCAATTTTTTACACAATTTTATATTTTTTTGATTTTGGAATAATTTTCAGTTCAATAAAATTTCCTGAATTTTAAGGCCATAGTAGCTAATTTTTACAATTTCTTCAGTTTTTGCGAATTTTGGATTCATTAATTATTATTTTTTTTTCGAAAGTTTGCAAATTTAAGAAAAATTACGTACTTCTTTTAGATTTTTTTTTTTACAAATTTTAAAAAATACCTGCCTAATTAGATTTTTTTAAATTTCTAATTTAATTATGATTTTGAAAAAAAAAATCTATGCATAAAATTTACCCATTGGTAGGTAGATATTTTTTACGAGAAATTCAAATTTTTCAAATTTTATAAATTTCTTATTTTAGGTTGATATTAAATTTCTATGGATTTATGATTCATTATAAATTGATACAATTTTTAAAGAAATTTACCTATATATACTTATTCAATGTTAGCGATTTTTGAAGTGCAGTAGGTGATTAAATTTCACTAAATGCTTTAAAATTTCCATAGTTTATTACGAGTAGAAACTTTTTCTTTCAACGTTAAAACACATTAGTTTTTATGGCATAGAGGATCCGTTACAAAACATGTTAATTTCTATGAGTTGTTATATTCTATCAAATAAATTTCAATTAAATTTTGAAATTTCCTGATTTAATAAATTTTGATATTCAAAAATTTTTTTTTTGTAAATTGATAATTTTTCAAATTATTGATTTTTTTTTAGAAAATTTTAATCTATTTAATTTTTGACAGTTTTTTAATTAATTATTTTTAATTTTTGCGAATTTCTGATCCATCAAATTTTTGAAAATATGTACTTGAAAATTTTACAAAAAAATTTAGAAAATTGAAACGAATTTTATACAAATTTTAATCAATTTAATTTTAATCCAATTAGGTAATTCATTTTTTGGAATTTTTTGATTTATACCTAAGGTAAATTTTTCATTTTTCAAATTTTCTGAATTTTTGATGAATTACGAGTAGTTCATACCTATTGAAAAAATTTACGTAATACCTAATACTTTTATTCAATTTTTATGCGAATTTTCGGTTTGTTAAATCTTCTTAAATGTTTACAAATTTTCAAAAATTGTTATATTTTTTCAATCTAATTTTTTTTTCTCAATTTAAAACACGTTGCTTTTTTTTTTACAAATTTTAGTCTATTTAATTTAGGAAAATTTTTCAATCTACCTATTCAAGTAATTTATTCAAATTTTTGATTCCATATGAAAATTTTTCCATTTGTCTCATTCCATCAGTTTGCGAATTTCTGATTTAGTTATTAAATTTTCAAAAATGTTATCAAATTTAGAAAATTTATTTGAAAAAAATTTCAGTTATTTGTTTTTTTTTTGCAAATTTTAAATTATTTTCATTTATTGGTGCAATTTTTAATACCTACATAATTATTTTTCATTTTCCAAATCATTGAATTTCTTCTGTGAATTTTTTTTCATAATTTTGAAGAATTTTTTAATTCATAATTTTTTTTTTTTTTGAATTTTCGATTCATTAATTTTGTTACAATTTTCAACTTATTCAACGTCGGAAAAATTTGATTCTACTTAAAAAATACCAATTTTCAAAGTTATATAACGCCTTCATTTGAGGGGTCATTTGTAAAAAACACCATAACCAAAAAATCAAATTTTACAGGAGACCTAAATAACGTGTTCAGATCATGTTTGGGGGCGAAAATTTTATTCAGAGGGTGTTAATTGATCATAAAATTTTCCAGAATGCCAAGAAATGCAATAAATTGTTTTTTTCAAATTTTAGTAAATTTTACGACTTTCCCTTTAAAAATGTCGACTACGGTGGTTTTTACAAAATAATCAGCTAAAACACGTACTTTTGAAGTTGAAAAAAACTGATGATGGCCAAATTTTATTTTAAAAACTTTTATCACCATCGTCTTTCTCGTGAAATTTTAGTTTAGAAAATTGAATAAAAAAAAATTTCAAAAATTTCGACTATGGTGGTTTTTACAAACTGCCCGTCATTTACAAAGATAGACACTTGTCACATGAATTTTTCTGTTAGTGGTAATACTCGTTTGTATCCAAATCTCAAATTTTCACCTTCACTTCCGGAACACCCTGTATACATTCCGATAATTAAACCATTAGTTGGAAAATTTTACTGCTGAAAGCTCTTCCATTTGACATACCCGTGTAGCAATTGTCGACATCGACATTTATGTCGACAAAATTCAGACACATTTTTTTCTCGGTTAACGATGAATTAAAAATGATATTTGAGATTTAAAGTAATGTTCTGTGTTAAACATAACTGTTCAATCAAAATTTTTGAATTTTTCTCAGTATTTTCCTATAATTTAGAAAACGTTGTTTTTCTACATAGACAAGTCGATGTAAAAATCGATACTCGATTAACGCATCGACATTTATGTCGACAATTTCTGCCAATTAAATTTACAAATTTTATATCTAAAAAGAACTAAAAACAATTAATAATAACATTTTAAGCTCAGGAATAAATAATTTTTGAAAGAATCACAAAATTTTCTTATTTTTCAAAGTTTTGAATAATACAACGACTTGTCGAGTTATTGTCGACATAATTGTCGATGGTCAAATAATGCATCGACTTCACTGTCGACAGTGTCGACCAGAGGAATTTTAAGTCGAGATGGTGTCGATGTGATTGTCGAGGGTCGAATAATGCATCGACTTAACTGTCGACAGTGTTGACCAGAGGAATTTTAAGTCGAGTTAATGTCGATCTAATTGTCGAGGGTCGAATAATGCATCGACTTGACTGTCGAAGTCTTGAGGGTGATTGTGATACTCGCAGATAAAGTGTGTTGTGAATTAGTACATAAGGTCTAAGAATCATCTCTATGTTAGTTGGACACTCGCATGTGTCCAGCTACAAAGGTGGCCTCAATGCCGCATATTTGACAAAAAATGTCGAAATGTTGGCTTGAGCACTATTTTTGGTGTAATTTTAATATATACTTATATTGAATATTTGAACTTGGCATATTTTTCAAAATCTCACCATTGCAAATGTCGATGTGGATGTCGATATAAATGTCGACATGTACGATCGAAAAGTGACCGATTTCGATGTGTCGACATTTATATCGAAATTAGCATCGACGTTGCTATACGGGTAATCGTTGAAAAAAAAAATTACCCGAAGAAAGCATAAAAATCTATTCGATGGTATTTGCAGTAGGTACGTACTCGTACAATAAATATAACAATTACCAGCGCTATAAATTCATTGACAAATGGTACATTCGAACGTCGCAGAATGCGACGATGTCATTAAATTGCCCACGTAGAATCGGCCCGAAGGCATCAAAGTGACGATATGGTCAAGTAATATTATGGTTGAATTGTTAATCATACGGTTATGAAGGTACGTATTGAAGAGACGACGATCGCATCTACATAATAAACCTAATTTATGGTAAAATGAATTAATCAACAATTCACGATGAGGCGAGATCAAGTTCGAGTAATGAAAGTATTCTAATCATTACTCGACGATACGAACGTGCTTAGCAATCCTAATATACCTACATTACCTATTATAAGCATCGCTGCGGAATTCGATAATAAAAATACCTAAGTTTTAAGGTAAAGGGAAAGTAAAAAGAGGAAGATGTGACAGGTGCTGATTGATTTTTATATTTTTCTAAAGTCATATTCCGGTCACTACCAGATTCATTTCTATACCGTACAAAAGTGTGCGTGCTCAGCAACATTTCTCTCTCTTTGCCGATGCCGAGCTAATTGTTCGATTACGAGACACGATGCGGCGGTCTTATTACAAAGCAGGAAAGGCGCATCACATATTGAAATATTCCACAGACAAGGTCACTTTGCATTCAGAAAATTTCTACACCAATTACGGAAATAAAAATGCCATAGATTGGGAAGGCAGGGGAGGGGGGAGGTACAGGTGTCTGTCGCGCAGAGTCTATACGATGGCGCTACACGTCACATCTCTTTAACCGGTACCTCGGCGATTTTCCGCTCGAATAAAACCAATCGTTGATTTTTTTTTCCAACATTGACGATAGTAAATAAGCGTGAGAAAATGAATAGTTTTAAATCAGTCGAGTGACCGAAAAAAAATCTATTCGCAGGATGGAAATGGTCGTTGGTAGTGTCACCTCGCGAAGTCATCTTATAAAAGTTGAATTGTTAAAATGTCCGAGCTCTGTGTCCACTGTCCAGTTGTACCGAGATTATATAATCTGTGACGATATTTAAAATCATAGCACCGGTGTTTCTTATTATTTTAACTCCTCGTCTTATTCATTCGACGATTCTGTGGCCGAGTTTGGACTATATATAAAGCTATTCTCTCTCCATCTGCACTGTGCAGTGTACGATCTAACGCAATGTTTGAAAATATAGGTAGGTAAGTACCTTGCCATACGTACGAGCATACATAGGCCAACCAATAATGTACTTGGAAGAATGCGTGAATGAGAATAAATTGTTATTTCGCTTTCATCCGTATTGAATAACTTTTTTCGCATATTATGACACTAGATTATACATAATTTTTCATTATTCACCGCGTCGCTGGCATCGTCTTTCCTGGACAACTTGACCAGCTTCGATTTCAAATGACCGGCATAATGGGTGTCCTCATGATATCGTAACCGCACGCGTAATGCACCCGAGGGCTGATCATCTTCCGCTGATGTTTCGAAAAAGAAAAAAAAATTAGCATAACAGAAACACACGCGTGTGAGTGCGATTTCTTTTTATACGAATACGTATCACAATTCTTTTGGAAGATTCGTAGGTTTATTTTGGGCAGAGTGTAGGCCAAGAAGGAAGTATAAGGTGGGATGGAACTTACAAGAGGCAAAAAAAACAATAATCGTAGACATAAATTAAAACGGTGATTGAAAAAGTGCCAATTGGAAGTGAAAATAATCGAGAAGTCGCATGGGATAAAAATTAAAATTCTGCGTGAGAAAAGCTGATTATCATTATTATCAACGTGCCATGTCATAATAATTTTTTCGTAAAGAGCGTAGGTAGCCAGGTTTTCGGGGGTGATTTGGCCATGAGCAACAGATTTGAAATTATCCAGTGGAAGTTTTTATTTATGGTCTGAAACTTCGGTGACAAAATTTGTAGCTCGATATCTCGCCTCTAATTCCTTCTGAGGGGGTTAAATGAGCACTTTCGTTAAAATTTCTATTTTTGGTATTTTCAATTCAATCGAATTTTTTTTTTTTTTTTTGAAAGAAACTGAGATCATTTTTTCTGATAAAAATTGAAATACTTTCTCCTAAAGAAATGAGATAATTGATTCTTTCTGAAAAAAAATTGAGATAATTTTGCTGAAAAAAATTAGGAAAATTTTTCCAGTAAAAATTGAGATAATTTATGAGAAAAATTGAGATAGGTAATTTTTTTATAAAAAATTGAGGTAATTTTATTTTAAAAAATTGAGAAAAATTTTTCTGAAAAAAATGGAGATAATATTTATGATGCGATTTAGGAAACCGAAGTCAGCATTAAAAAAAAATCTGGCATTTTCATCAGATTCTTCGCTATTATTTAGTCATTTTACTGAAAACCGGAGTGTTCTAAGTGTTTTCACATTTTATAAGAAAATTTGAGATATAATTTTTTCTAAAAAAATTGAGATAATTTTTCCTGAAAAAAATAAATTGGTGAAATTTTTTTAGAAAACTTTTAAGAAGAGAAAATCACTCAAACTTTTTGAAAAAACCCCTCTTTTTTTAGAAAAGCTCCTCTATTTTTGAAAAAAATACATATTTTTTGAGATAATTTTTCCTGAAAAAAATTGAGATAATTTTTCCTGAAAAAAATTGAGATAATTTTTCCTGAAAAATTTGAGATAATTTTTCCTGAAAAATTTGAGATAATTTTTCCTGAAAAATTTAAGATAATTTTTCGTGAAAAAAGTTAAGATAATTTTTCCTGAAAAAATTGAGATAATTTTTCGTGAAAAAAGTTAAGATAATTTTTCCTGAAAAAAATTGAGATAATTTTTCCTGAAATAAATTGAGATGATATTTTCGGGAAAAAATTGAAAAAATTTCTTCTAAAAAAATGAACAAATTCTTTCTGAACGAAACTGAGCAAATTTCTGAAAATAATTAAGCAAACTTCTCCTGAAAAAAATTAAGCTACTTTTTTCTGAAAAAAATTGATGAAAATTTTTAAAAGAAACTGGTCTACTTAATTTTTTGAAAAAATAGAGCAAATTTTTTGAGATAATTTCTTCTGAAAAAATTAGGCTAATTTTTTTGAAAAACATTGAGCTAATTTTTTCTGAAAAATTAAGATAATTGTGCTTTAAAAAAATCATGAAATTTTTCCTGAAAAAATTGAGATAATTTATTCTTTTGAATAAAAGGCACAGCCATGTTGACCGATAAATTTATTAATTAAAATACACAAAAATTAAAAGGATAAAAATAAACACACAGTACGTTTCGACTGTACTCTGTAAAATTGAGATAATTATGCGAAAATAAATTGAAATTAAAAATAAAGAAACCGTGATAATTTTTTCTGAAAGAAATTGAGCAAACTTCTGAAAAAAATTAAGCTACTTTTTTCTGAAAAAATTGAGGTAATTCTTTCTGAAAAATCTGAGACGATTCTTTCTGAAAAAATTGAGATAATTTTGCTGACAATTTTTGATGGTTTATTCTGAAAAAATTATGATAATTTATTCTGAAAAATTGAGATTTTTTTTGAAAGAAACTGATCTACTTATTTTTTTAAAAAGAAATGAGCAAATTTTTTGAGATAATTTTTTCTGAAAAAATTAGGCTAATTCATTGAGCTAATATTGAGATAATTTATTCTGAAAAATTAAGGCAATTTTTTCTAAAAAAAATTAAGATGATTTTTTCTGAAAAAATTGAGATTCATAATTTTTTCTAAAACAATTGAGATCGCGTTTTCTAAAGAAATTAAAGTGGTATTTTTTCTAAAGAAATGACATAAGGCAATTTTTTTCAATGAGAGATTTTTTCTAAAAAATTGAGGTTTTCTAAACAAAAAAAAAAAAAAAAAAAAAAAAAAAAAAATGAAAAGTCCGTTTACTAGATGAAGTTCTGAATTCTTTTCTTGAAAAAAATCATCGCATATTCTTAGAAAAAATTATCTCATTTTTTTCCCATCAATTTTTTGGAAAAAACTATCTCATTTAAAAAAAAATCAAGTTTTGTTCTTCTTTTAAAAGAATAAAAGATTTTTCAAATTCGAGGGAATTTGTCTTGAAACAATTAAAAAAAATTTCCATAAAAAAACTGAGATTTTTTCCTGCTCCTGAAAAAATGGAAAAACATTCTCCAAAAACAAGTCACCAATTTTTTTCTTCATTGCATTAGTCAGGAATTCAGCATTTCTCTTAACAAAGTTTAAAAATGTTTCTTCGAAATTTTTTTTTGTCTTTAATAATAAATAAAATTTTTCTTCACCCAAAAAATAAATAATTAGGCTAAGTATTGAAAAAAGAAAAAATATTTAATTTCTTTTTTATAATTAGACAGGCTAATAATAAAATATTAAAAAATTTCACAATTTAAAAAAAAAAAAAAAAAATTTTTTTTTTTTGAATTTTAATTTTTTTTGTTGAGAAATCATATCTGTTTCTTGTGTACGTACGCTTTTCCAATATTTTTTCTGACTTTGTAGAAGTAATAAACATTTATTGCCATCGGTCTAAAATTTGATACCCAACATCCACATGAGAAAATCAACCCGAACGTGGAATTGATTCTTCTTCAATACGTGTCACGAGATCACGCAAAATAATCCCACACTTAGCTAAACAATGTAAATTAAAACCAAAACACGTCTGAAAAACAATACTTTACATCGTGCCTACTCGCACACGATCGTCATAGGATAAAATGGTAATAATTCCGAACACGTTGACATTAGAAAAAACTATCTCGCCTTATACGAATATGAATACCTAGCATTTATCGAATTAAACGTATAAATTCACGTAGGTAAATACCTATCCTATATTGTAGTCTAATCTAGAATTACTCGATTTTTTTTTACAGACGAAGAGGCAAATCTTCCGCGAGCAGCTTTTACCCCACAGAGGCGGGAAAATACCAGATAGCGCTTTTCAAGTCGATAGGCTGGCGTTGAATCGTCTAAATAAGGAAGGTATTTCGATCCCAGATGGCATATTGCTCGAACAGAGGCCCCGCGAATCGCATTATCAAGATTTTAGACACGACCCAGACATTTCTCGTGGTATAGTACGATTAAAACAAACACCCGATGGAAGATTTACGCCTGCCGAAGGTCGATATCCTTCGTTCGAGAATGAGATCGAGTCAACTTATGTGATACAGCCGCCTTATTACGGTCATGCTGAAGTTTTACCACCTTTCAGGCCAAAGCCTGGAAGTTCGTTGCAGATACCGACTAAATTGAGTTATAGTAAATTATTCAAGGATAGAAATCGCTGGTATAGCGATCGACTGAATCATAATTCTATTTTAACCGATTATCAGGTGAGAAAATGGCTAATTTAACACAGCAATGTAATATTGGCGTGCTCCAATCTTTAAAAAAATGCTCGAAATGTTAAAAAAAATACACCTATGATCTTTAGGACTCTCTTTTCCTATGTTGTCACTTCTACCCAAAATTGAACACTTTTACCTTTTCAATTCAAATTTTTAAATTTTTTGGACGTTCAATTTTTAATTGTTTCGAATTTTTGGTAATTTTTAAATCTATTTTTGAACCTAAACCAATTTATTTCCAAACTTTATTTTTTTTGATTTTGTTTTTTCATTAAAAAAAAGAAGAATATTATTCTTGAATAATTTTTCAAAATCAAGTATCTTCGAGCACATTTAACAATTTTATTTCAAATTCATTTGATTTTTTTGAAATTTTTGGTGACAATAACATCAAACTTTCCTAATTATTTTTAGGGGGAAAAATATTGAAAAATCAATTAATTTGTGCGGAAAAAGTTCTTAATTCATTTGAAAAAAACAATTCTGAATATTCTTGAAATAAAAAATACCTACTATCTCAGTTTTTTTGTGCAAAAAATATTTTTATTTTTAGTCTAAATTTTCAGTCTGAAATTTTTAAAAGAAAAAAAAATCGATTTTTTAAAAAGAATTGAATTGTTATATTTTTTTTTGTGAATAGAAAAAATTGTTTCAATTTTTTTGTGGGGAGAAAATTTTTTGAAAAGAAAATATTTTGGTAGATATGTGATATAATTTAAGTAGGTAAAAAAACCACTTTATGAAGATTTTTTTTTTTGAATGAAATAAAAATTCTCAATTTCAAGGAGAAAATTCTTTTATTTTTGGAGAGGGAAAAAAATCTCAATTTCTGATGGAAAAATTTTTCGTCTTTTTTTTTTATTTTTTATTTTTTTATTTGAGAAATACCTAGGTAATTTCTTAAAATCTTGATTGTTTTGGAATATAAACATAAATAGATAACTATTATACTTATTTCTCAATTTTTTGAAAAGGAATATCTCTGAATTTTTCGTTTAAAAAATAAACATAAAAATCAATAATTTTTCAAAAAAATGAAACATTTAAATGAAAAATTTTCTCAATTTTTTGGAGAGAAAAAAACTTTTTTTTTTGCTTGAATGAAAAAAAATCTTTCAATTTTTTTTTGTTTTTTGTAGAAAAATATTGCTTCATTTTTGGGAGTAAAATAATATACGTACCTATACCTCTTTCTTGAATTTCTGGAGACAAAAAAAATTTGAATTTTAGTATTGAAGGGAAATATGTTTTTTTCAATCAATTTTACGAAAGATGTAAAAAAACAGGTAATATACTCCATAAATTTCTCAACTTTTGAAGGAAAAATTTTTCAATCTTTTTCAGAGAAAAAAAAATCCTTATTTTTGATTGTATTTTGAGTAAAAATACCTATTTTTCAATTTTTTTGAAGTAAAAAAATTTAAATTCTTCTGAGTTGAAAAATTTTACATTAAAAAAATAAAAAATTGGAAGAAAACTGACTCCGAGTATTTAGATATTCCTTAGATTTTTGAAGACAGAAAATTTGAATTTTGGTACAAAAAAATTGATTTTTGTTGAAGAGAAATACAAATATATATTTTTGAATCAAAATTTTACGAAAGATTTTTTTTTTTAAATTTTAAGAAAAAGGCAGGTAATATACTCAAATACCTAATTTTCCAATTTTTTGAAGAACAAATTCTTCCATAGTGGAATTTCTCAATTTTTGGGGAAAAATTTTTCAATCTTTTTTCAGAGAAAAATAAATCCTTGTTTTTTGAGTAAACTATACCTATTTTCTCGGTTTTTTGGCAATTGACAATTTTTTGAAAAAAAAACTAAATTCTTTTGAATTGAAAAATTTTCCATTTTCAAAAAAAATTGTAGTAAAACTGACCGCAATCTCTCAAATTTTCAAAAATAAAATCTATGATTTTGTTTTGAAGGAAGTGGATTCCAAAAATTTTTTAAGAGAAATTTTTAAAAATTTTTTGAAGAAAAATTGTTAAAAAATAATTATTTTAAAGAAAATTGTCTGCTTGAAATAATAAAATTTCTCAGTTTTTTGGAGGAAGAATGTCCTTCTATTTTTAGAGAGGAAATAATTTTCAATTTTTTGAGGAGAAAATCCCTGATTTTTTTGGAGTGAAAATGTTTAAATATTTCTTAACTTTTTGGAGGTAAAAATCTTTAAATTTCATTTTTGAATTTCTTTCCCAATTTTCATCTTTTAAAAAATTTTCGGTCAAGATTTCAATCTATTTTTTTCCTTTTTATTGCAATTCTTCAAAAGCGTTCAAAGTTGAATTTAAAATTTGAAGTTTTATTTCAAACTTTTTTCTGTCAATTTCTTTTCAATTCTCGAATTTATGCTTTTTTTAAATTTTTAGATTTTTCTCGTTCTCCTAAAATTGTATTTGAAACGTTCATAATTTTTTTTCTCAGTGTTTTAATATTTTTAGTGTAGATTTTATTTTCATTTTGGATTTTTCGTCCTTTTGTTTTTTTCCTTCCAATTTTTTTTATTAAATTGACAATTTATTTTCAATTCTAATGACTCAAAAAAAATTTCTATTTGTTCGAAATTTTTTAAAATTTATTCATCTATTTATTTATTTTTTCAAAATTCAGGTGTTCCAAATATTTTATTTTTAATTTTCATCTAAATTAAATATTTTTTTATCAATGTTTTTCAAACTTTTAAAAATTTATTTCGAAATTCTGAATTTTATTTTGATTTTTCTTTTAAATTTGTAGATGTGAAATTTCAATTTTCTTCCTATGTTCAAAATTTTTTTGATATCTCATATCTTATTTAATTTATTATTTTGACAATTTTTTTTTAAATGGAAAGTTTGTTATTAATTTTCAAAATTTCATTATAAGAGCTTTTAGTATTTCAAGATGGTGCGAAGCGAACTGCCCCATCATATCATAAATGAGCACGTCATTCTAGTAAGATGTATTTATACCTATTAATCCACTAATGTGATGATTTTTTTTCTCGTAGCAATGGCCATCATCAGTTTGGGGTTCCTATGTACCAGAAATATATTTCAACGGTTTAGGTTTCGAAACCGAACGTAACAGAGGATACATTCCAGATTTCCCATCGCTCACAGATATCCCACTAACATCATTTGTGTGCGATAGATCTGGCAAAATGTATCCAGATCCAGAAGCAAAATGCCAGGTAAATTATTATTACTTCATGTCATCTCTCCGAGAACACCTAGATATATAAATCTTCGCCGTGTACTGCCTCAATAGCGCCATCAATCGTCATAGGTATACTTACATAAGCTACATTATGCATTCCACGTTCGGCTTGTAATTAATGGTTCATTCAACACGCTCCAAAATTGTCTTGTAATAATTAAGACTTCAAGAAAAGAAAATAAAGAATGAGAAAAAAAGGCCAACGAAAGCGCAAAAATCAACAAGATTAATGGAACGGCTTCCAATGCACGCGAAATTGATGTAATTGTATCAAATAGCCTCTCGATTATCGTCGTCCTCCTAATGATGTTTAATTTACCTGATTAAATATAATACAACATCGGTACCTCTCGCTCGAGACCACGTTGGTCATCGAACTAAGCCAGATCCGCGTGGAATGGTCAACTCGACTGTTACGCTCGAGCATTCGAACGCAGCTTCCGCGTAATACTTTGCTAGGCGTAGGAAAACTACCTCAATTATTTCGTCTTCTTCGGTACCTTATGGTTACCTTATTCTCGTAATAATTTGTATGCATAAGGAAACAGAAAGAAAGAAAAAAAACATGGTGTAATTTTAGCACCCGACACGTACAATAACACGTGTTTTTACGAGCAATTTAACGCAAATGCGACCGAGCTGTGGTTTTTTTCGACGTAACTTTGGGATATATCGTATACCTACCTTCCGATGATCATTAATATTTGAGTTTGAATCATTTCAAGAATTTAATTCATCATTTTTTTTTTTTTTTTTAATAACATACGTAAGTACGTACTACGTATTAGTATGTCAATATATTTTTATTGAAAGTGATTTCAAATTGAAAGGAACTGGTTTATATCGAATCTTCGGGTCTTTTTATTAGGTATAAGTAAGTAATATTATCGTTTAATTTGTTTAATAAAAATGTTCTATTAAAACGGAATGGTACAGCATACGTAACTATACTAACGTAAGTTGTCAAGATCGTGCTACCATATTTTCAGGTGCAAAATTATCTAAATTATGTAATGGGAAATTTCTTCGATGAGGTAATTATTTCAAATTCGAACTAACTATTTGGCAGCTGATCGGATTTTTATTTTTTTCACTTTCAAATGATGACTGTTTAATGTATTTTTTGATGTTTTTGAACCCGGTTCAAAAATTATATAGAGTAACTGAACGGAGGTAATAATAAATTTTGATCTTGAAAAATTCGTTATTTATTCAAGGTGATTTTATTTGTGCGATTAAAAAATCGATTGAAAATTGAATAAAATCCTCGAGCGTGATACGAAGTGAGAGATCTCCTAATTTTTTAGAAAAGTTCTACAACCTATGTTTTGAGATGTCAAAAAATTCTTAATTATCTTGGAATAAAAAATGTCTCAATTTTTCTCTCAATTTTTTTGTGCAGTAAAATTTATACTTTTTTTAGCGACGAAAGAATAAATTTTCAATTTTTTTGGAATAAGTTACAACATTTTTGGAATGAAAAAATTTCTCAGCTTTTTTAGAAACGAAAATCTTTGTATTTTTAGAGAGAAAGGGCTCTAATTTTTTTGAGAAAAAAGTTGGAAGAAAAAATCTGTGACTTTTTCTAACGATTTTTTCCCTCAATTTTTTGAGAAACAGTCTATTAGGTAATTTTGTTTCACTACGTTTTTTCAGGGAAAAATACGTTTTATGTTCTTGGAGCAGAAAAATTTCTAAATTTTTTAGAGTCAAAATTTTTTCAATATTTGTAAGAAAATTTTTAATAAGAAATAAAACTCAATTTTTGGAGAAAAAATCCATTTCATAAGATGAATAATTTTTTCATATTTTGCATTTCTTCTTTTTTCTTTTTTTCTTTTTTTGGAGTACAAACATTTTAATTTTACTAAGAAAAAGGTATCAAGTTTTTGAGGAATACTTTTTAATTTATGTCTCAATTTTTTGTAGTAACAATTTGTGACCTAAAGATTTTTTTTTTTAATTTTTGAAAAAAAAATTTATTCAAAAAAATCAATAAGTAAAAAGAAAAACTGTCTCAATTTTCTTTAAAAATGAAATTCTCTCAATTTTTTGAGATAATTAGTCTCTTAATTTCGTTTGAAAAATAAATCTATTATGTTATTCAGGGAAAAATAGCTTTAAGTTTTTGGAGCAGAAAAATTTTACAATTCTTTAGAGACAAGTAAAAAAAATTCTCAATGTTTGCAAGAAAATTTCTAAATTTTTATGAGAAAGAAAACGAAGTATGTTTTTAGAAAAAAATTCCATTTCTTGAGTTGATTTTTTATGATGGCAAAAATGAAAAAAAAAAAAAAAAAATCTGAGACTAAAATCAGATACCAAAAATCGACATCAAATTGGGTTAGGTTATATGGTTTTTTATGGAGTAGAAAAATTTCTCAATTTTTTGAGGTATAAAAAATCATCGACAAAAAGTATTAATTTTTTGCGGAATAACTAATTCTTAATTTCTGCCTAAATGTTTGGAATAATAATTTGTGACCTAATAATTTTATTTAAAAGTTTTTGTCAACGATTTTTTTTTATTTTAGAAAAAAATAAAAGTTCTTTAAAAAAATCAATAAATAAAAAAAAGTCTCATAAAATTCTCTCAATTTTTATGAGGAAGAAAACTGTATTTCTGGAGTTGAATTTTTTTGTTCTTTTTTTTCTCAATTTTATTGAAGTAAGAAAAACTCAGATATTATCTCTAAAAACAAAAATAATTTTGTTCTAAATTCTAAAAAAAAAAAGATTTATACACCTATGCGGCGGAGTTTTAGGGCCCCAATTTGAGAAACCCCGCAACGCGACAACGAAACGCGGACTGCCATCTTTCACTTACCAGACTATAGGTATTAGGTACAAAAATTAAACATACTCGTAATTAAGACTTCTTTACTCCAAAAAATTTAGAAATTTTTCTTTTATATAAAAAAATCACACAAAAAATGAGATTTTTTTTTTACAAAAATACTAAATTGCCCTTGCAAAAAAGTTGAGATTTTTTTTCTGTACCTAAAAATTAAAAAAGTAGGTATATTTTTACTTCGACAAAATTGTAAAATTCTTTTCCTCCGAAAAATTGCCAAATTTTTCTGCTTCAAAAAAATTTAAACTTTTTTTATTTCGACTTAGAGAAATTGAAAAAATTTTCTCCTCAAAAAAAAAACTGAGATTTCTCCTCTGAAAAACTTTCAGAATTTTCTCTACCAAAATTTTAAAAATATTTTTAATCTAAAAAATTGAGAAATTTCCGCTCCAAAAATACGTTGAAAAAATTTTACACTTCAAAAACTGAGAAATATTTTTCTCTAAAAGATGCTAATAGAGACTTTTCTCAATAGAAATTGAAAAAAATTTCCTCTAAAGAATTGAGACAAAAATAAAGAATTTTTGATAAAAAATTTAATACTTTTCTCTGGTCACATTCTAATTTTTTAGGATAGATAATCAAATATTTCAATTTTTTGCTGAAAATTCTCTCAATTTTATTGAGAAAAATCTCTTATCTTCAAGTAAAAAGGTCTTCAAATATTCATGTCATAATTTTTGGAAAAAAAATTATAATACATAAATTTTCCAGTGAAAAATTTCTTCAATGTTTTTTTGAAATATTTTTTTCCCAATTTTTGGATTCTTTTATGAGAAAAAAAATCTTCATTTTTTCAACGAAAAAAATGTCCCAATTTTTTAGAGATAAAAATCGTTTCATTTTTTTAGAGCAGAAAATTTTTCAATTTTTTCTGAGTAAAATTATTCTTTGAATTTTTGCAGAAAAAGTCACTAAAAATCAGCAAAAAATAATCTATTTGTACCTAAATTTATTTGCTTAATTTTTAAAATTTATTAAATCACAATTTTTCAAAGATATTAAAGGAGTTATACCCTCGCCCTCCTCCCAAGCTAATAATAAAAAACTGGAGTAATTAGATTAATTATACAAAATGAAAACATGGTCAAGTTTATCGTATACCTACCTACCATTGAATATTTTAATCTGTTCGATAAATCGCCATCAGATCTTCATTCGAACTTGTCTTGTTACCATACAAAATCTCTCGCATCTCTCGTTTGATGATTCTTTGATAAGGTTTTATCGGTTCTCCTCAATTACTTCTACATGAATATTATATTCTTTTTCACGGCAGAGCTGGGTAGGTAGCTGGGCATAGTAGGTACACGTAGGATTCCTAAGAGCGATGCGAGCATTCGTTCCAGTACAAAGCTCCCGTTTCACGGTTACGCATCAGAAATACCTACTTGGTTTGGTTTCGGTACAATTGTTTGTTCACTGGAAAAGTTACTTTGTTTAAATTTACATTGTATCGTTTTCTAACAAAGTATATACGATCGGGATTGGATTACTGGCAAGATTTTGGGCATGGCAAACAGGCAAAGTTTAGGAACTCGTAGGTTCATAATTATTTTTGTGATTATTGAAATAAAAAAATTAAAAAATGAATAAGGAAACCTTAAGTAGTATTATATTCTCCTCATCGAGATAAACAATCTCGCTCACGTTTCCTGCAGCATCTCAATTGGCTCAAAATCAATGTCAGTTTTCAAATCACCATCACATAACTCAAACGTGTCTTATCTCATTCCACCATTATTCGCATAAAATCACAGGTACCTTGCAAGAAAACTATAATCTTACGTCGAAAAGATGGTACACAACAACAACAACAACAGTATAAAAATACGATACCTAATTAAAGCCGGACGAAAAAGAAAGCCAACAAAATGAAAATCGTCTACAGAATTAGGAATATTGTCGATCTACAATATGCTGTGGTATCTGGTATCTCTTCACTTACACTTACACCTTAATCCTACTTAATAATACCATCTTCTTGTAAATCCGATCAGTTCATTAACTTCAATCTATTGATAGGTGTACCATTTTATTTTGTAAATTAAGCCGACATCGACACTTTCGTCTTACCTACTTTTATTTGCTAGTACATCTTAGTTCCTATTTATACACCTTTTTATATCGTCTCTCGGTCAATTAGGAAAGCAAAGTAAAAAAAAACCTGCACGATTATCGCAGCCATATACCCGGTTACAGTAGGTGAATTCCACTTTAAAATCTCAACTACCTACATATTATTTTACGCATTCTTGTACTTTACTTTCGCGCAATTAACTACATTTTAATATGGGTAAGGTACATTGCGTATTTATCAGATGTAAATTAGTTATATTTAATGAAATTCCACATTGTACATTTACTAGGAACCTATAGGTACAAACACGAAATATCAAAAAAAAAAAATTTTTTAAAAATGGTGTGTTTTGAAAAATACTCCTGTGGGGCTATTTTGCAGATCTATTTGTAAACTGGGTTAGGTAACAGGTTACGACCTTTAATCGCGCCTTGATATTTGTATCAAACACCATCTTAATGGTCAATGGCTCGAGGGACAAGTTATCGATCTCTATACTTATGCTATTAGTACAACTGGAACCGGAATGAAGATCTGAAAGAAGATGTTTCGCCTTTATATGGGAAAAATTACGAAACGAGTCGATTATAATGTTTTTTTCCTCAACTTGGTGAATTTCTGAAATACTTACGTATGCGATCTTCTTTACGTTTAAATTTTTCCTCGTAGGTAATTCCGCATAGCTCTCGATGAGTCGTGAAGAGACCTCCCGTTACGATATAGAAATAGGTATAAATATTTCTTTTTTGTTGGAAAATTCAAAAACAAAATTAAGATTTATAAAAAAAAAATATAATAAATTTATAATTTTTTACAATTTAAAAAATGTTTTTGTAAAAAATTGAACAACATTTATTTTATTTTTGACGAATATTGGAGTGATTCCTTAATATTTAGAATTTTTTTTTTTTAAATCTTCAAGTAAAAATTTTGAAAAGTTGATTTTCAAAAAATATTTTCAAGTAGTGTTTACAAAAACCCTAAAATATTACTTTTGAAAAATTAAAGAAAATGTATTAAAAATCAAAAAAACGTTTTTGACAAAATTTCTAAAAATCCTGCAAAAAAACATATTAAAGTAAAGTACCTATCTATATCGTCTGGAAACCTTTTTGGGCAAAAATTAATTTTTGATGATTACCTATTGACAAATATTTACCTTCCAGGCAAAATCAAAAAACACCAAACAATTATTTTTAGCTGATTTTTCATATTTTTTGAAAAATAGGAGAAAACTTGATATAGGTAAACGGTAAATATATTTTAATACAAACAAAATCCAGAAAAAATTAAAAGTAAATTAGGTACCTAATACCTATACCTACAAATTTTTGTCGAAAACTTTGAAAGGATGTATTTCAAAAAACTTGAGTCATAAAAAAAAATTATAAAAATCAAAAAATATGAACTTCTGACAAAATATTTCCAAAAAAAATTTCATAATCTAACATTTTTTTTTTGACAGAAATTTAACAAATTCATCTTTGAAAAAAGAGTACCTAGTAAAAAATACCAAATAGGTGATAAATGAAATATCACTTTAAAAAAAAGAAATGAAAAAAATCTGATTTTTTTAAAAATTTAGAATAAATTTTTCCGCATAGCTCTTGTGAGTCGTGAAGAGACCTCCCGTTACGATATAGAAATAGGTATAAATATTTCTTCTTTGTTGGAAAATTCAAAAAAAAAAAAATTAAGATTTCTAAAAAAAAAATATATATTTATAATTTTTTACAATTTAAAAATTGTTTTTGTAAAAAATTGAACAACATTTTTAATAAACGGTAAATATATTTTAATACAAAAAAAAAAAAAATTATAAAAATAAAAAAATATGAACTTTTGACAAAATATCTCCAAAAAAAATTTCATAATCTAACATTTTTTTTTTTGACAGAAATTTAACAAATTCATCTTTGAAAAAAGAGTACTAAATGAAATATCACTTTAAAAAAAAGAAATGAAAAAATTCTGATTTTTAAAAAAATTTAGAATAAATTTTATTTTTACTTTTTTGGAGTTGAAAAACTTAATTACCAAGCTGCTTGTTTTTTTTTTAATTTTTAATTTTTTCGAAATATTCTATTCAAATTTCTGATTATTTTGAAATGAGGAAGATTCTAATCTTTTCGAAATGTATAGAGATTTCTCATTTTTTGAAACGAAAAAATTCTTCATTATTTTGGAATGAAAAAATTCCTCATTTCTTTAAGATGAAAGAATTTCTTAAAAAATTCATCATAATGAAAAAATTATACCTAGGTAGGTATTTCTATAATTTTTCGAGAAAAAAAATCATTGAATTTTTTAGAGTACTTTCCTATCAAGCTTTTGTACCTACATCAAATAATCAAAAAAATTCGGTTGCTAATTTTTGCTTGGATATAATTGATGTGGGATCATCTAGGAATTCAAGAAATAAATAAATGAATAAATAAAATAATATACTACCTTTCGAGTGAAAACTTCGTTAAAAACTTTGATAAATATTTTTCACAAAAATCAATTTAAAAAGACCTTTTTATTTAGAAATTGAAAATTATATCTAAATTATTAGATATGTTTTTCGCAAAACTTGAACAAAATTCATCTTTGAAAAAAAAATGAAAATTACAAAAAATGATCTACTCGTATTTGAATTTTTTCAGTCAAATTAGAAGATTGGTAATTTTTGACAAGAATAAAAAAGTACGTTTTCTTCACAAAAATTCAAAAAAAACCATCACAAAGAGATCATAACAAAAATTTATAATTAAAAAAAAAAAAAAATTTTTGATCAAAATAGAACAATTTTATTTCTAACAAAATATACCTAAAAGGAATTAAAATAATGATAATTTTTTTTTTTTAAATATGACAAAAGTTTTGAAAAAGAACTTAAGATTTTAAAAATTAATGAAAAGAAGTATAAATCAATTTAAAAATTTGAAGAAAAAAATGTATAATTTTGACAAATTTATTCAAAAATATTTAATGATTTTTTTGAAAATAATTGAATAATTTAAAGAAATGGGTAAGAATAAAATAAGTATCTACCTATAATATATTATATTTTTTAATTTAAGGAAAAAATTGAAATTAATCCTGATTAACAAGATGCTAAAAACCTACCCCATAAAATTACTTTCAGTCAAAAATTAAAATTAAAAAAAAATAAAAAATATTTTGAAGAGCATTTCTGTGAAAAACTTGAAAATAATATTTTTAATGAAAATTAAAGAAAAAATACATTTCAAACCAAAATTGAAAAATTGAAATATTGATCTTCTGGTAAATGAAATTTCACTTAAAAAAATAGCCTTAGTGTGAAAAACAAATTAAAACTGAATTATTTTGTCTCTTGGACTATTTTTATCGATAACGCTCTAGACAAAAATCGAACAAATTAATCATCGACAAAAATAAAATTAATCAGGGAAGATATCTAATACGTGCCCGTACCTAATTTACAACTAGTTTCGGCCAAAACTGAAAGGTCATTTTTGGCGACAATTAAAAAATGTACTTATTGTGGACAAAAACTTACATGAAAAATGTTTAAAATATTTTTGATAAAAATTGAGCAATGAATTTTTGACAAATATGACAAAAAATTACCTAATATTTCAATAAAATTTCTAAGTACGCAAAAAAATTGTAAAACTTTCAAAAAATGACTAGAAAAATATTTTGAAAAGTATTTTTGACGTACATTTTGAAACAATAAGTAGTTATTTTTAACAAAAATTTAGGTTTTTAAACAAAAATTGGGGGGAATTCATATAGGTAGGTACTCGTATCCTGTACCGAAAATTGATAAAAAATGCTTTAAAGTAATTCAAAAAAAAATTGACGAATTGAAGGAATTTATTTGAAAATTTCTTATACTCGTAGGTATTCAAAATCATTTTTGGCAAAAACTGAAAAAAAAAAAAATTAAAATGACGATAGTCAAAATAAATTGTTTTAAAAAATCTAAAAATAATCAATTTTTGAAAAATGTATACCTATACCCGTGTAGCAACGTCGATGCTAATTTCGATATAAATGTCGACACATCGAAATCGGTCACTTTTCGATGTGTCGACATTTATATCGACATCCACATCGACATTTGCAATGGTGAGATTTTGAAAAATATGCTAAGTTCAAATATTCAATATAAGTATATATTAAAATTACACCAAAAATAGTGTTCAAGCCAACATTTCGACATTTTTTGTCAAATATGCGGCATTGAGGCCACCTTTGTAGCTGGACACATGCGAGTGTCCAACTAACATAGAGATTATTCTTAGATCTTATGTACTAATTCACAACACACTTTATCTGCGAGTATCACAATCACCCTCAAGACGTCGACAGTCAAGTCGATGCATTATTCGACCCTCGACAATTAGATCGACATTAACTCGACTTAAAATTCCTCTGGTCAACACTGTCGACAGTTAAGTCGATGCATTATTCGACCCTCGACAATCACATCGACACTATCTCGACTTAAAATTCCTCTGGTCGACACTGTCGACAGTGAAGTCGATGCATTATTCGACCATCGACAATTATGTCGACAATAACTCGACAAGTCGTTGTATTATTCAAAACTTTGAAAAATAAGAAAATTTTGTGATTCTTTCAAAAATTATTTATTCCTGAGCTTAAAATGTTCTTATTAATTGTTTTTAGTTCTTTTTAGATATAAAATTTGTAAATTTAATTGGCAGAAATTGTCGACATAAATGTCGATGCGTTTATCGAGTATCGATTTTTACATCGACTTGTCTATGTAGAAAAACAACGTTTTCTAAATTATAGGAAAATACTGAGAAAAATTCAAAAATTTTGATTGAACAGTTATGTTTAACATAGAACATTACTTTAAATCTCAAATATCATTTTTAATTCATCGTTAACCGAGAAAAAAATGTGTCTGAATTTTGTCGACATAAATGTCGATGTCGACAATTGCTACACGGGTAGGTGCCTACCTAAAAATATGTTAGGACGAAAAATGAAGAAATAAAAATATTTTTTTCCACAAAAAATTAAGCAAAAAACAATTATTCAAAATAAAAATTGAAAAAAAAGGCTGGTCAAGAATTCATAAAAATAATGAAAATGTGTACCTAATACTCTTAAAATTAAAAACACCTCCAAAAAATAAAATAAAAATAAATTAAATTAAATCAAAATAAAAAATCTAGAGCGTTTGAGAAATAAGAGAAAATTGATCAAGGAAGGGCAAAATTTTCGATTTTCACTTTTTTTTTTTTTTAAACGTAGGTCGAATAAATTTTAGATTTGGGGGGGGGGGTAAAGATCAGTTTTCTTAACTTTTAACTAAATTTTAAAAATCCTCAAAAATCGAATGAATGCAACTTGAGGTCTTTATAATAATTATCTTGAAAAGTGAAGAAGTTATTCAGTTTTTCACGCATTAGAGAATCAAAATTCAATTTTAAAAAAAAATCTCTTTGAAATTGCATTTTTTTTGTTAGGTTCATTTTCCTATTAGTGTTCACATATTCTGTAGGCCAAGTTATTTAAAAAAATAATTTTGATAAAAGCTTTGAAGTAATATTTTAGAGAAAAAAAATTAAAAATGTAGATGTTGAAAAAAAAAAAAAAAATTAAAAAAACTAGGAAAATTAAAAAAATATATATTTTTAGCGAAAAATTTTTAAAAATTTCTCGAGTTGGCTTACAATTTTCTGAAACTCTTCTATTCACGAGCATCCGTTTATCGTAACCTCTCCGTTCGATAAGTAATAATTTACGTAACAAAATACGCATTATTTCAGCGACTGTGCTCTGTGGTCGTGTGGAAACTTCAAATATTATTCATAGAATTAGTTACAGTTAATTATTATACAAGAAGGCGAAATAAAAAAGTAAAAGTGTGTTTGGTAAAAAGCTTCATAAACGTCATATCGATGCAGGCGATCGTCCAGACATAGCTACATATCTTCGGTATACTTATTTCCTGCAATTAGGAGACACCTATGCTCACTTATTATAAATATTTAAAAATCATTTCGTGATCGTCGCCTCGTATAGAGTATTCAGATCGAACGAACGACTCACGCAGCGAGAGCCAATTTACTATATGCAAATAGCCTATAATACATTTTACATTTACCACAAAAAACCTTTCGCAGTATGATTTACGAGTATAAATCGCAATTGTCACTTCCCCAAATTGACTTTTACCTCGGTAAACGTAATTGGCGCCAATATGGAATCCGTTTTTATAACGGGAATGAGGACAGCTGCGTAAAACGAGCCAACTTTTTTTCAAATACGTTTATAATTCTAAGAAATTGTTTCTTTTTGACAATATAGAATGTCCAGTTAACTCGTAGTTCTTCCCGTTCCACGCCGAGGAGCAAAGGTTGCTGGGTTTTACTTTCTTCGACGAGTATCCGCGCGGAGCATTCGACAAATAAATTTAAATAATGGATAATTTTCCTGTTTTGAAATTTACCTATGAAAAAAATTTCTTCTTCCTTCCGATTTTATTGCCATCTTTACCTACGTAGAGTCTATTTCGAATTACGTAATTCGTATTGTTTTTCGTCGGGACAACGTTCGAGCCAGCGTTTATCTTTGGAAATCATCTCTCTCTCTCAGGTACCCATCGATGAACTGGTTCAACTTGTTTTTAAATGTTTAAAAATATACTCGTTGGGCGATGTTCAAAAGTGTACTACACGTCGGTGTAACTTTCTGCTGTCTATTGTTCACACGTGGTATTTTTAGCGTAATTCGCGGCTATATAAATGCTATAAAACGAATTCGAGATGAAGGTGTTGAAAATTTATTCATCGTTCAAGTATCATCTTACGGATGCATCTTTTTAAGGAGGGAACATTCTTGTATCCTGAAGAGATTATAGGGATTGGTTTGAGAGGAAAACAAGGAACATTTAGGTTTGATTTATAACTTTATTTGGTATGGATTGGATATTATAATAGTTATGAAATTTAATAAATGCGTAGGTTATGTGCTGATGATCTTTGGAAAGTTTTCCCAAATCAAATGGAACTTGTATTGGCCATTTGGCCTCGGGTGGAAATCAATTTGTCATGAAAAATTAAGATATTTTTTCGTGTACTTTTGAAAAGGAAACGAATTAAATATCTGATTCTTCTTTCGTAATTATATGGTCTGAATGAGTAATTCATCGAAAGAGGCGAAGAAACGAAGATATTTTTCAAAGGGTTAGGATGTATCAGGTTACTTGGTATTTTTTTCCCTCAGTAGTGATAGGTACTTACTACTTATATGATCAAAAAAGTAATGAGATATCTGACTTTTGAATATTTGTATTTTTCCAGATTTTATGAAATTTATCAAAATTTATTCTCTGATTTTCAACTTGTAAATTATAATTTTGTCAAATTATAAGTAAAAAAACCAACAACTTTTGTAGGGAAAAAAATCTCAAAACATTTTTTTGAGTGGAAAATTTTTAAAAATTTTGGAGCAAAAGTTTACTCAATTATTGAAGTAACAATATTAAAAAAAAAATGAACTAAAATATTTACCTACCTACTCATGTTTTTGGAGGAAAAATATCTCATACTATTTTTAGATAGTAAAAATTAAAATTTTTTTAGAAATAAATTCTAATTTCTTGTTCTAATATTTTTAGAGTAGTCGAGAATTCTCTTTAGAGTGAAGGTGTTTTTAAAGTGTGGGCACAAAAAAATGTACCACTTCTTGAAAAACTCGTCAAATTTTTTGGACGGAAAACAATTTCTCGATCAATTTTTGGAGAAAAAAAGTACCCATCTCAACTTTTTTAAAGTAAAAAAATTTCTAAATTTATTAGTAGGTATGTTAAGTATGCTAAATAATTTTTTCAATGTTTTGGGAGGAAAAATTCAGCATAAGAAAATATCTTTTGTTTTTGGGAAAACGAAATAATTTTTTGGAGTAAGTAAGTACTTATACCTATCTATACCTACTTTTCAAATGTTTTAGTGTAAATTTTTTTTTATTCAAATGTTTGCAGAAAATGGTCGCCATTTTTTTAGAGTAGAAAAAATTTCCAATTCCTTTGGAGAAAAAATATTTTTCAAATTTTTCGAGAAGAAAGTATTGTAATTTTTGTGAGTTACCTAAAAGTACGAGAATTGGTAAAAAAATTCTTAATTCTTCTGTAAAAATTTTTTCAATTTTTTTGGAGGAAGAAAATGTTAATTTGTTGTCTCACTTTTTGATGAGAAAAATCCTAATTTTTTGTATTCATTTTTTCGATGTTGAAAAATTTTTCAATTTTTTCAAAGTACTTACCAAAAAAAATATTTTTCGAATTTGTGCAGAAAAAATTTCAAAATTTTTGCAGTAATAAATTTTAATTTTTTGGAGTAAATTAAAAAAAAATCGCAGGAAAAATCTCAAAAAATTCAAAATTTTTGGTTCAATTTTTTCAAAGTAAAAAAGGTTTTAAATTTATCTAAATGTAGGTAAGTAAACAAAAATGTCGATATTTACAGGAAATTTTTTTTACACTTTCTTGTACCTACTTTGAAAAAAATTTAAAAAGAAATTCACTCAAAAAAAAATCAAAAATTTTCTACTCCAAGAAAATTTAAAATTTTTACCGCAAAAATTCGAAAAATATTTTTTTGCTTCAAAGAAATTGAGAAATTTTTCAGCTCCAAAAAAATCAAGACAAAATAAATCGGTATTTTTCTCATTAAAAAGCGAGACAACAAATTAACAATTTTTTTGGAGTATAAGAATTATTTAAATTTTCTAACAAAAAACATCTTATTACCTTTTGGGTCAGACACAAAATTTGGTATAAAAATTTGGAGCAATTTTTCTTAATTTTTTGAAGGAAATTAATATTCTTTATTTGTAGAGAGAGAGAAAAAAAGCAGAAGGCTGGTATCAGTGTGATACCTCGAGGCTGGTATCAGGCTAATACCTCGAGACTGGTATCACGCTGATACTGCAGAAGGCTAGAATTAGAGAATTCTTTTTGAAGTCTGGGTGATGTGGAAAATTTTTGAGAATTGAAATTTGTAGGGAAAAATCTCAATTTTTTTTGAATAGAAATGTTGCATCTTTTCAGAGTAAAAAAGTCGTGAAGTAAAAAAAAATGTTAATACCTACCCACTTATATTTTTATTTCATTTTATTTTTTTTAAATTCTTTTATGAAATCGTTTGAGAAATAAAAAACTTGATTTTTGCTTTGATTATTTCGCACGAAAATTATCTTTCATTTTTTTGGAAAAAAGCTCGATTTTTGTATTATTTTTAATTTTTTATTTTTTATTTGTGGGGGAAGGGCAAATTTTCCCAGTTTCTTTGGAGTGAAAATTCTTTTTAAAGCTTTTAGGAGAAAACATATTCAAATTTTTGGAAAGAAATGGCATTTTGTAATTTTTTAAAAAAATTTTGAAGAAAACTTACCTAGGTATCTTTTGATTCCGAAAAAAATTGTAATTTTTTGAGAATAAAAGAAATACTTATCTCAATTTTTTTGAGAAAATCTTTTTTTTTTCAATTTTTCTGGAGTAACAAAAAGGAATCTTTATTTACATTATTTCTATTTTTTATTTTTTTGTTAAAAAATTTCATTTTTAGTATAATTTTTTTATTTGGGGGGAGGGGGGTGGGGTAACAAATTTTCTCAATTTCTTTGGAGTGTCTTTGGAATGGAAATGCTTTTCAAAATGTTATATGGAAAAATATTATTAATTTTTTGATGAAAACATTTCTTTTGATTCTGAAGAAAAAAATTTGTAATTTTTTGCGAATAAAAAAAATATCTCAATTTTTTGAGAAAATCCTAATTTTTTCAGTATTTTTGGAGTTTACAGAAAAGAATCTTTATACGTAGGTAGGTATTTTTACTTTTTTCTCGAAATCTTTTTGAAGAAAAAGAGGAAAATGGCGGTTCCTGAAAACAGAGGTGATATTGAAGAATTGCCCAATGATCTTTTTAGGTAAAAACTTTTTTTTTTTTTTTTTTGAAAAAACCTGAAGCATTACATTTTTCATGTCCAATATAAAAACATGGACGAAGTGGCCAAAAATAGTCTTGTTGAATAAAAGTACGTACTTTGTGACTTGATTAAATTTTTTTTTTAATTTTCATTTGTCGTATTTTTTGAAAAAATTTGCATTTGTCGTATTTAAAAAAAAAAAATTATTTTTCATATTTTTTGGAAAATGAGGGAAGGGCTCCATTTAAAATTTACTTTCTGAGTGAATTAGAAATTGGGATTCTTATCTCATAAAAAAAACAACTTTCGAGGGTGAGGTCAAAGAAAGAGAGGGAAAAAAATCACTCAACGTTTGTGGATATCTTCTATAAAAATAATAAAGATGCAAATCAATTTCTTTTTTTTTTTGCAAGGCTCGCGGTTATAGACAGTCAAGAGGAAGACGGAAATCTTCGTGCTAGCAAATCCGTACCCAAAGTTGTCTCGTCCATGTAGAGCGCGCTGCTTGCAAACTCTCCCGGGTACTTCATGCGTTTTATACGCGTTTATATGGGGAAGGATTTGAAAAACACGTAATTTTTCATTTTTTAGGGGTTTAATTTTTTTTTGAGATTTTTTTTCTTCAAATATATTATTTTTAATGCAATGTACACTAGCATTTACAGCAGAAAGCTCATTAAATATGATTAATTTGTACATTTATATCCGTATTAAACAGTACAATACTACATAGGTAGGTACTTGATATTCAAAATTAGAGATGAAGGACATGTCCTATCTGAATTATTGTAATGACCAAAATTATTCCTACGACTTCAAGCAACAACTTTTGTTTGAAAAGTTTTTTAATTGGACCCTTCCCTCCGCCAATTTTTATTTTTAATAGCATAATATTATAGATAATTAGTATGCATAATCATGTCATATTTGATATTATTAAAATTGGATGGGAAGGAAGGGTCTAATCGAAAATTTTATAATAACAAAAATTATTTTCAAGACCTTAATCTACAACTTTCGCTTTGAAAAAATTTCAATTGGACCCACCCTGTCTCCCACCACCAATTTTTAATTTGTATCTTCGGTGTGTTGTGCAAAATCAGTGGGGAGGGAGAGCGGGAGAGGTGCAATTGAAAATATTTTCAACCAAAATTTATACGTTGAAGTCCTAGGAATAATTTTGGTCAATATAAAATTTTAGATTAGACCCTTCTTTCCCCTCCAATTTTGATAATAGACATGACTTGGATACTTTATTATATGCTCTTAAGAATAAAAATTGGTGGAGGGAATGGTCCAATTAAATAACTTTTCAAACAAAAGTTGTTGCTTGATGTCGTAGAAATAATTTTGGTTATCACAATAATTCCGATAGGACACGTCCTTCATCTCTAATTTTGAATATCAAGTACCTACCTATGTAGTATTGTACTGTTTAATACGGATATAGATGAACAAATTAATCATATTTAATGAGTTTTCTGCTGTAAATGCTAGTATACATTGCATTAAAAATAATATATTTGAAGAAAAAAAATCTCAAAAAAAATTAAACCCCTAAAAAATGAAAAATTACGTGTTTTTCAAATCCTTCCCCATATAAACGCGTATAAACCGCATGAAGTACCCGGGAGAGTTTGCAAGCAGCGCGCTCTACATGGACGAGACAACTTTGGGTACGGAAATCAGTTATTTCTCCCATATAAGATTTCCGTCTTCCTCTTGACTGTCTATACTCACGGTACATGACCTTTTTCAATGCTAGGAAAAATTAATTTTTCTCATGCTTTATTCGATTTCCGTCTGCGTCAGTCTACAACACCACCCATTTAACATAATTATCATTTTTTGGCAATATACATGACATGAAGCAAACGAAATCATTCACGATTGCCTACACTTAAATTACGCAATTAGATTCACGTTTAGATATCACATGAAATTCGACCAAACTTTTCATACGTGTGATACCGGTTCGCAATGTGGTGAATTGGTGAGAAGAAAGTGACACGTATAGGTAAACGAAGGCCGGAATTTTCCATTAATTAGAAATATGCAAACTGGTTGAAAAATTTGTAAATTATCTGGTCAGCGTGCCTTTCATTCTAAAATAAGTACCCACTCTCGTAATAGTGTCCTTTTTTTGAGCACAGTTTTGATCGACTTCTGAACGTTGTTGTCGTTTGTCGTCAATGTCAAATGCAATCATCGCCTATGTAAACACCTATTCGTGTTATACGAGTTCGTATACCGCGAATTATCAACGGATAACGATTTCCTTTAGGTTGAGTACTTTGTTATGTGACAGTTATGAAAACTACGTCGGCAGATTGACTGCGTAACGTTTAACAAATCAAGACCATAAACAATAATAATCTCCGTAGGTGGTAGGTGGTACAACAGAAGTCCAAAGATATAATTTTCCGTAAACCGAGGTGTATTGGTTATAGACCGTAGCTTGTCTCAGCTAAACGCTTATTGAATATACATATATGTTCCTCAAGGAAGTACCCTGCTGATTAACAGATACAGTGGACATACCAACAGATGAATAAATTGCTAAAAATATATTTTAAATAGGCATAAGCACCTCATATTTGTTCGAGAATAGGAATTTTATTTCAATTCAATTTGCTCGTTCTAATTTCTAAGCATTTCAGTAGGGCACCAATTTCACGAAACCCCAAAAAATCGACTTTCACGAAACCCCAAAAAATCGACCTTCATGAGGAGTACCTATCGTGGATTTTCAGCAAAAATTTCGATTTGAAAAAATTATCAATACTCACCTACCTAATTACCTATTTTACAAACATTTTTGAAACTGTAATTTTTTCAGAAAATTTAAAAAATGAAAAAATTAATTTTTAGAAAACATTCAATTTTTGAAAAAAATTCAAATTGAATGTTTTTTGACGAAATGTTCAAAAATTCACTTTCAAGAAAAATTTTATTTTATTAATAAAAAAATTTGAAAATTCTACTCAACTATAATGAAAAAATATATTTAGCTGTATTACCCGTAGAAAAAATATTAAAAAAATCATGTCAACAGAAAATAAAAAATTATTTTCAACATATTCATTTGACAAAATCTGAGAAAAAAGTATTTTAAAAAAATTGAAAAAATTTTTTTTCAAAAAAAGAAGTTAAAAATGGTACCTTCCTACAAATTTGTTCAATTCAAATAATTGACTTTTGCCAATCAAAAACTGACAACTGAAAAACATTAAAAAGAAGATTAAAATTCCAAACATTTCAAAGTATTTTTACCAGAAATTTCAAAAAAAAAATTATATGAAAAATGTATTGATAAATTTTCGACAAAAATCAACTTTTGAATTCATTTGTTGGATTTAAAATTTCTTAAAAATTTCAAAAAATATAGGTACCTACCTACATGATATTTTTTTCTAAAAAATGAAAAAAACAAATTTTGATAAACAATAAAAAGTTGAAAAAATTTGAAAAAAAAAATGTTTACCAAATTGATTAGGTAGGTATATTTTTTTACAAATTTTAAAATTTATAATAAATAATTGAAAATAATTTTCCAACAAAAATTCAAAAAATCAGTTTTCTTATAGAACTTTTAAAAATTTATTAGCTCTTTGACAAAAGAAATTTTAAAATTCGATGAATTAATTTTAAAATAAATTCTAGGATATGCAGGTATAAATTTTTACTTGTTCTAAAAAATTTAAGATCAATTAAAATTTGTTAAAATTATTAGGTAATTATTTTAATTTTTTAAAAATAATTTTTGGAAAAAAATGAATACCTATAGACTAACGAATTAGTTCTGGACGAAAATTTTAAAAATTGACTTTTAATAATCAAAAAAAAAAGTCAACAGAAACTTCTAAAATAAATTTCTAAAAAATTTTATGGCTCAATTATTTTTACTAGGTATCAAATTAGTTTTGAATTAATTTTTGAAAAAAGTTGAAAAAAAATTTCGCAAAAGGAATTTTTGAGAAGATTCAAAAATTGAGATTTTACAAAATTTACAAAATTTAATAAATTCTTGACAAAAATATTTACTGAATATAAATTTCTAAAAAATTTAAAGAATAAATTATCGACAAAAGTTGACTTATCAAATGTGTTGAATTCATTTTAGAAAAAAAAATTTAAAATTCATTTTGTGCCAAAAATTTCAAAAACTGATTTTTAACAAAACTTTCAAAAATTGATTGATTTACTTACCTACTGATAAAAAATTAAAAGATCAATAATTTTAACTCTTAAATTTGTTGCATTTTTATTTTTTAAAAATCGAATAAAAATAATTTTTACAAAAATGAGATGAATTGTTTTTTGACAAAAATTTAAAAAAAAAATGTTCGATACTAGCTTACCTAAAAATTTAATTAATTAAATTTCCACAGAATTTGACTTTAAACTTTGTCGAATTCATTTTTAAAAATATTTAAAAAATTTCAAAAACTGATTTTTGGTAAAAAATTTTAAAAATTCATTTTCAACTGAAAATAAAAAAAATTAATCTAGAAAACAACTTCAAGTTCAATGATTCAACTTTCAAATTTGTTGAATTGATTTTTGAATATTTTAAAAATCAATTTTTGTGAAAAAATAAATACCTTCCTAGGTAAAAATATAGGTAGGTATTTTTTGACAAAAATTAAAAATGAAAAAATAACAATTTTTGATATAAATTAAGGGAATTAATTATTTTCGACAGAAATCAAATTTGAAATTTTCATATTTAAAAAAATTGAAACAATTATTTTCGGGAAAAAAATTGATACCTAAATAGATTTTCAACGATTGAATTTGATTTTCGACAAAAATTAATTTAAATTGATTTTTGACGAAAATTTTTAGAAAAATTCAAGGCCTGGGCACATGATTCTCACAAAAATTAAACAACTGTAAAAACTTGAAAAAATTACCTATTGAATTTATTTTTGACAAAATTTTTGTAGATTGACTTTAACAAAAATTAAATTTTATACCCACCTACCTACCTACCTATTTATGTAATTTTTTTTTTGAGGGGGGGGGTCTGATATATTTTTTTGAATAACTACAGACCAGTTTGAAAAAAAAAATGTAGAAATAAATTTATTTAACAAAAATTCAGAAGAACAATTTGGAAATGAAATTCACAAGAATTTTTAGTAGAAAAAAATTTGTAGGGATTTGCAAAAATTTTGAAGAAAAATATATGAAAAATTTAGAAAATATCAAAGTATTTTTTGAAAATATCAATGGAAAATATTTTTAAAATTTTAATTTTTCAGAATTTTCCCAAATTTGTGATTTAAAATTGTTCAACATTTTGTAAAAAAGGTTAAATTTTTGAAATATGGAGGTTGACACCCCAAACCCCATCTGAAATTTAAATAATTTTCCCATATTTAAAAATGGTTTTTGGCAAACATTTTTAAAATATATGAATCAGTTTTGACAAAAATAGAAAAATAAATTTTCATCATTTTTACTTAGGTAACAATAAAATATATATATCTAGGTACTCGTAATAAAGATAGTATTAGTAATTTTTTGTTAACATTTTCATAAATATATGGGCCAAATGGACTACATAAAAAATCTTAGGGGAAACATGATTTATGATCTCGTATAAAATCAGTATACCTAGAGAGATGTGTATAAATGTACTTTATATCACATTCAATTAAGTAGATTGCAATTTTATTTACCAAATAGGTAGCTATTTTAATTCACCATGCTGCAATTCAACCAGCATAAGATTCAATTACATCATCCAATTCCAAGAGAAAAAAATTCATCATTGTTACCATATCCTCCTTGCAATAAATTTGCACGCGAAAAAAAAAAACGATCAGATAATTCCATAATGGGAATTTCAATTGAACTAGGTACTCTGTGTATTCATCGTTGAATAATCAGCTACCATAGTATCAAATAAAATATACGTACCTATAAAGAATTCGACTAATTAATGAAACAGCCAAATATGTAGATTTTCAATTAAATCGTAAATACGTAGGTACGATTGGTACACGAGGAAAGGTACCTCCTATTTGGCGTGTCAAAAAAAGCAAACGTTAGCATTTTTAAAACATTAACCCAAACATGTGGTATCCGTATAAAAAGATACTCGGAATCGGACGAGTTTAAAAGTGGAAGAATTTACGATCTGACCAAGTTACGCAATTGAGTGGAAATTATGTCCGGAAAGCATAACCGCGTAAACATAGGAAAACGATGCTGTGGCTATACGCAGGTCACCAAGGTTACAAGACACCGTCTGCGATTCTCACTGCGAGTGAGATTCTCGTTTAGTGAACTTTCTGACCTAATGTATTCGGACGAGCCGAGGAGGTATATGCATAATTCATACGGTTAATTTCACCTTTATCTCTATCATTAAGTATCGCGGGCGAATTTCGATTCGATGCTGTTTCCCGGTTTTGCGATCACAAGAAGGTATGCGGTTGGTTTGCATGCCTTTGTCAAGGTCCTTCTTCTTGCCTTTTCTTCAGGCACGTAGGTAGGTTTGAGTCAGTCGCACCGAAGGTACCTCAGAGCTTAATTGATGTGTTGAAATGGGCATGGCCCGTTCACACCTATCAACAGAATTAGGTATTTAATAAATTACACATTGTCTTTGGAAAAAAATATATATAGTTTAGCAATCCACACGTGTCCAAATTCGCCGCTGTATTTCATCACTGATGCGTCTTTAATTGCCTACCATTAAAGGATACGCGGTCGAGAAAAAAATTAACATTTAATATTTCAAATTTCTAATTAATTGGCCATATTTTGTACGTACGAAAATACCTACATATTCATTTTTGATTTTATTCCCACACGTAATAGTTACCTATCTAATCTAACTAATTATACCACGTTAAATGTAGGTAAAGGAATGTTTTTTCGATGACGAGTGGATCGCCTCAGTACTGTTTTTTGACACCTTAGACACTCGATTTATTAAAAACTAGAAGAAGCCCGTCGCGAGATTCGCGACGGCTAGAAAACCGAAGAAAAAAGAATTTTTCAAATTTTAAAACTAAAAATTTAATGAATAATGATTTTTTTTAAATTTTCAACTTTGATGAAAAAAAGTAATTTAAAAAAAAATTAGAATCATCTTATTTATCAGTTTTTTCAAAATGAGAATTTTTCAAAATTTTCTTTAAAAAAAAAATACTGTCTTATACTTACCTAAATAATATAATTTCAGAGTAACCGTTTTCAATGAATTCCATTATTTTAAATTTTCGTTAATTTTTTTGAAGCAAAATTTTAAAAAATACATTTTTTAAAAATTTTTAATGTTCAAGTATTATGAAAATTTTTAAAATCCTGTTTGTTCGATTTAAGAACGTTTAATGATTTAAATTTTTTTCTTTTTGCAAATTTTACTCAAATAAAATCTTTCAAATTTTTATTTTTTGAATTTTGTTTTCAAAATATTTATTTCGTTTTAAAAAATGAATACTTTAATTGAAAAATACCATTTAAAAAAAGAAATTGTACAGAATTATCATATACTTTCCTTCAAGTTCTCATTCTCAATCACACCTCAAAAAAGCATTAATAAATTTTTTTTCTAACTTGGAAAAATAAGAAGACAGAATTTTCTTTAGAATTCAATGCTTGATTTACCTATAAAAAAATAAAATTTCCAGGTATTTTATAAATGTACTCACTCGTATTTTGGAACAATTGATTTAGAACAAAATTTGGAACAATTCGATTTTTAAGTTTAAAATAGATTTTTGACCTCATATTGAAGAAACGTAAATTATTCTAAACAATTCATTTTTAAAATGGAATTTTTTAACCAAAATTTTGAAAAGGATGAAATAAAATTAAAAAAAAAAACTGATAAAATTTGAAAAAACATAGGTAGGTACCTATCTATTGAAGTTTTTTGATTTTTTTTTGATAAAAATTTTAAATAAATGCCTGTTTTCAATTGAACTTGAAGTGTAAAAAAATCCATCTTAAAATATAAAATGCAAAGGTCCAGATCTTGAATCGGAAATTTGGGAAGATGATAATAGGGAATTCTCCCCTGTGGTGTAGCTCCGTCGCCCCGTGCACTGCACTGGTATGTACTTAAGGGCGATGTGACCCCGTATTTTGAAAATGTTTTGAATATCAGGAGTCAATGGTGACATTTATACTGGAGAAAATAATTCCCTATTTTTCATTTCCTCGTGGTGTAGCCTGTAGCTTCCGTCGCCCCGTTTATATCACTTGTATGTACTGTACTATAATGTACTTGCCTTGCACTATGAAAAAAACTTGAGTATAATAATAATAATCACGATTTTCAACAAATAATTTTTAATATATAATAAAATTATTAAAGTAAGAAAGGAAATTTGAAAAATTATTATTTAAAAAAATTTGATGAAAAACGTTATAAAACTTCAAGCTACAACTTTTGTTTGAAAACTTTTTCAAATGGACCCCTCCCTCCCTACCAATTTTGGATAATGTAACTTGAGTTGGTCAAAATAAGTTCCATTATGCAAAATTGGTGAGGAGGGAGGGGTCCAATCAAAATTTTTGTCATCACTAAAATTTTTTATAAAACTTTAAGCTACAACTTTTGTTTGAAAATTTTTTCAAATGGTCCCCTCCCTCCCCACCAATTTTGGGCAATGTAACTTGAGTTAGTCAAAATGCGTTACATTGCCCAAAATTGGTGGGGAGGGAGGGGGCCACTTGAAAAAGTTTTCAAACAAAAGTTGTAGTTTGAAGTTTTATAAATAATTTTAGTTATGACAAAAATTTTGATTGGACCCCTCCCTCTCTACCAATTTTGGATAATGTAACTTGAGTTAGTCAAAATGCGTTACAATGCCCAAAATTGGTGGGGAGGGAGGGGTCCATTTGAAAAATTTTTCAAACAAAAGTTGTAGCTTGAAGTTTTATGAATAATTTTAGTTATGACAAAAATTTTGGTTGAACCCCTCCCTCCTCTCCAATTTTGATATCCAGTATCTACGTAGTGGCAAGGCCTGGGACTTAGTAAAATTTAAGAGCGAGGCGGATTGTGTTACAGTGTGAAATGCACCCTCCGTAAAATCTCGCCTCTCGCCTATGGGGAAATTTCCTTTGATGTTCGACCGCTCTCTTTTTATATAATAAGATAAGATTAGAGGGGAGGGAGGGGTCCAATAGAAATTTTTGTAATAACCAAAATTATTTCCAAGACTTCAAGCTATAACTTTTGTTTGAAAATTTTTATTTGACCCACCCCTACCACTTTTTAATAAATACATGGTGTTTCTTAGCTGACTGACGTGAGTTCCTTCCACCGGGTGAATAGGCAACCCATAAGGAACAAAAAACGTGATAAAAACATGTTGCTCACCTTGAAAATTGAAGGAACATGGGAAAATCAAATTGAGGAAAAAGAAAAATAATTTCTGATTGGGCCAATGAATACCTAGTAGTAAAAAAATAATTTTTTTCTGGGCATTTTTTTTGCCTATCTCTGAAAATGAAGGTGCGAGAAAGCTTTAAAACTTTTAAAAAACAGGTTTTTTAATTTTCAAAGCTCTGTAGCTCCTTCATTTTCAGAGATCGGCAAATTCGTCACATAACTTTTTTTTGCTTATCTCAAAGAGTTACACCTGTTTCACGTAACATCTTGACAAATTTTGCAGTTTTCATTTTCCAATGATGTGCGATTTGAAGCTCAAATTATCAAGTTACGAATGAGACTTCAAAATTGCAAAATTTCGTCAAGATGATACATGAAAGAGGTGTAACTCTTTAAAATAAGCAAAAAAAGTTATGTGATGAATTTGCCTATCTACGAAAATGAAGGAGCTATGGAGCTTTAAAAATTAATAAACCTCGTTTTTTCAAAGTTTAAAGCGCTCTTGCGCCGTCATTTTCAAAGATATGCAAAAAAAGGTCTGGAACAAAAAAGTTCATTTTTTTTTAGTAGTATTCATTGGCCCAATCAGAAATTATTTTTTCTCAATTCAATTTTCTTTTGCCCCTTCAATTCTCACGATAGGCAACATGTTTATATGACATTTTTTTTGTTCCTTATGGGTTGCCTATTCATCCAGTGGAAGGAACTCAGTCAGCTATGAAACACCCTGTAGGTATATGTAAGTATCTATGTCATATTATGCGAAATTGGAGGGGAGGGGAGGGAGAGGTCTTATCGCAATTTTGGTAATAACCAAAATTATTTCTAAGACTTCAAGCTACAATTTTTGTTTGAAATTTTTTTCAATTAGGCCCCTATCTTCACCAGTTTTTAATAATACATATATAAGCATCTAAGTCATATTATGCAAAATTGCAGGGGAGGGAGGGGTCCAATCGAAATTTTTGTGATGATCAAAATTATATTTTCTAGGACCTCAATCTACAACTTTTGTTTGAAAATTTTTTCAATTGGACCCTTCCCCAACTTTGAAAAAGTATCTACCTGATGTTATGTGAAATGGAAGGAGGGGGGGGGGGGGGTCAATCGAAATTTTTCTAATAACCAAAATTATTTTTAGTACCTCAATGTACAACTTTTATCTGAAAATTTTTTCGATTGGCCCCTTCCTCCCTCACTACTCCAATTTTTAATCAGTGTCTTCGGAATGTTATGCAAAATTGAGGGGGAGGGAGAAGTCCAATTTAAAAAATTTTTATACAAAAGTTGTAGTTTGAAGTCTTAAAAATAATTTTGGTTACCACCAAAATTTTGATTGGAACCCTACCTCCCCTCCAATTTTGAATATCAAGTATCTTTGTAGTATTGGACTTGATATAAATTTTTCAACGTGCAAAAAAAACAGTACTGCGAAGATCCACTCATTTTTCGATTCAGCTCACATAGTTATAGTGTGTAATTTCACGTGCATTTTATTTTTTGTTTACAGGCTTTTCATTTGTGCCATTACAATGGTCAGAAGGAAACTTTTCTATGTCCACCCGGTAACAGATTCGAGCCTCTGACGAACGAGTGTACTCCGTGGTATAAAGTATCGTGTAGTAACTGAAGTCATCACTTCATCAGTTCCAAGGCGCCGCCGTTCACCAGTACCTAGCTAATTATTAATTTATCGATTGTGACAAAACGTTTCGTGTACAAAAAATTTCATAATTATATTTAATTTTATACGATTACTTTTTTTTTCATCGTTTCCTATTTCCTGTTTTGTATAAGAAGGTATAGGTATTTGCCTATATTTTATGGAGAAGATTGAGCTTTGTTTTCGAATCGTTGTGTGTTGTTGGTCAGTGACAGAAATATGGGATTCGATTTCTTTCGGGTATTGTTGTCCAAGTATCACGCGGCTGACATTTGAACCGAAAAATTGCGTAACTAGTTTGAGCACATACCAAGTAGGTATTGATATTATCGAGTAAAAAATGAGGTCTAATTGGATCCAAATAAAAAACAAAAAATAAAATTTACTTGAATACAAAAATGTGTCATGAAAATTTTTTTTTCAAAAATTTTAATGATGAAAATCGTGGTGGGGCGTTAATCGAAAAGGTATTCGTTTGCTCCTCGCACACCCCACCACGCTTTTCATCATTAAAATTTTTGAAAAAAAAATTTTCATGACACATTTTTGTATTCAAGTAAATTTTATTTTTTGTTTTTTAAGGCATTACTCTTTCCCTATGAATAACATTTTACAAAGTGACCAACTTTAAATAAAAGCGTGGTTTTTTAAAAAATTTTTACATTTTTATTTAACTCTTTTTGTCGTTGAAAATATTTTATTTGAAAATTTTCAAAATTGAACCCCCTCATAGGGGCTCAATTTGGGGTCAGGGGTAAATTTGAGTTCGAAAATCGAATTCAGCTACCTCGAAAACCAACATTTTGATATCAATGTTGGGAAGTTTGAAATTTTCAAAATGGAACCCCCTCATAGGGGTCCAATTTGGGGTCAAGGGTAAATTTAAGTCCGAAAATCGAATTCAGCGGCCTCGAAAACCTACATTTCGATACCAATGTTGTGATTTTCTGAAATTTTCAAAACTGAACCCCCTCATAGGGCTCAATTTGGGGTCGGGGTAAATTTGAGTTCGAAAATCGAATTCAGCTACCTCGAAAACCAACATTTTGATATCAATGTTGTGAATTTTGAAATTTTCAAAATGGAACCCCCTCATAGGGGCTCAATTTGGGGTCGGGGGTAAATTTGAGTTCGAAAATCGAATTCAGCGACCTCGAAAACCTACATTTCGATACAAATGTTGTGATTTTCTGAAATTTTCAAAATTGAACCCCCTCATAGGGGCTCAATTTGGGGTCGGGGGTAAATTTGAGTTCGAAAATCGAATTCAGCGACCTCGAAAACCCCTAATGTGAGCACTATGTTCTTTCAATTCCAGTAAAATATTAAATGAGAGAGGATTGGTTGAAAACATACTCTTGGTTCCATGAGACATACATACATACAAACAAACAAACATACATACCAAGCTAATAAAAGCGTGGTAAAAAATGACCTGATTCGAACTTGGATTGAAACAGATTTAAATACAATAATTTCTGATTGCATCTTTTTTTTTTTTTTTTTTTTTTTTTATAATACGTAATTTTGTGGTGGCAAATGCTCGAACAAGTCGATTTATAAAGTTTGTACCATTTGAAGAATTTAATAAAAATTTGAAATTTGACAATACCTATTTAAAAAATTACTCATTTTTCAAGAAAATTAAAGAGATCAATTTTTAATGTTCAATAAATTTTTAGGAATTCGATACATTTTTTAAGCGTTGGTAATCAATATTTTAAATAATTGTTTTCTTTTTTTTTTTGAAACCGATGATTAAATTTTTTTGAATACCTACAGAAAGAAAATTCAAAAAAATTGAAAAGTTCAATTTTAAAGGTTTGAATAATTTTCGAGTTCTGATTGATTTTTGGTGGACAGTTTTTTAAATCGTCTAGCTATAGTTCAAAACTTTAATAATTAGGAAATTTTTCAATTAAAACGGTAATTTTCAAATTTTAATAAATTCTTAGAATTGGAGACATTTTTAAAATTCAACTGAAAATCTCTAAAATTGATTGATCTATTCCAAAAAATTTTAAATTAGGTACAATAAATTTTTTAATTCAAACAATTTTCAAAAATTTAATATACTTACCTAATTTTCAAATTTTCAATTTAAAAAAAAAATAGATAGGTCAAATTTTAAAATTCAGATAAAATTCAATGCCCTGTTTTCAAAGATGAGACTATAATAAAATTTGATTAAAATACGGTATTCGGTCATTTTTAAATTTTAATAAATTCATGAAGAAGTAGATTAATTTAAAAAAGATTCCTACTCAAAATATTAAGGTTCAATAAATTTTCATAATATTGAACATAATTATTATTTTGATGAATTTTATTATACTGATTTTAATTTATTAACAAAATTTTAAAACTTGATCGAGTTTTTAAAAATTTGATAAGTTTTTAAAATTTAGTAGGAAATAATTTTAAAAAATGGATGACTTTGATAGGTTATGATTGGAAAATCCGAAAAGCTAAAAAAAACTAAATTGAAAAAAAAAATCAAGAAAATGTGGAAAATTTGAAGGTATCTAAAGAATTGAAATATTCTGAAAAATTAAAAATTGAAAAAATTTCGGATTTAAAAAAAGTTTTAATAGGTACCTATGTAAATTCAACTCGAAAAAACTTTGTAAAAAAAATCATAAAAATTGAAAAAAAAAATGGTACATTCAATATACTTTCAGTAAATCAAGTAATCACGAAGAAATTATGAGAAATTAGAATAAATCAAAAAATAGAGAAAAAAATTGAAAAATTATTTACAAAAAAAAAAAAAAAATTCAAAAAATTCAAATAATCTAAAAGTATAAACATATGTACTGGAAAAAAATTAAAACGTTATAAAAATTTAAAAATTATAGATATTTATATTCAATTGAAATATTTGGAAAATAAAAATATCGAAACAACAAAAGATTTTTTTATTTCTCTCAAAGTCCCAATCAAGTATAAAAATTCAATCAAGAATGTGAGGGCCATATGAAATGATTTTTTCAAAATTTGATTTTGAACTTTTTTCTTTGAAGTTGAACAAAACTCAAAAACAATTTTAACTCGAAAAAATTGACAAATAATTTTTCAAAAATATTTAAAAAAATTAAATTTTAAGTTAAGTAGAAAAAAATGTCATCAAAATTTAAAAAAAAATTAAATTAAAAAAGTTATAAAATGAAAAGAATTAGGTATGACCTCTTATAATTAAAATCTCCTGTTACTTTCCTTTTTTTTTCATCGAACAAAATATGCAAATTCAATCTACAATAATTTTAGTCATCGATTAAATTTTTATTCAAATTAATACACCATCAAACGTTAAATCGTAAAATAAATTATTAATTATTAATCGATTGTGTAGTATTCCAAAAACAACACAGGCATGATCTTTCAACGTCAAAACGAAACATCTTAACTATTTTTCAATCGAAGCCTTCCGTAGTACATACCGAATTTCAACTCTTCATACGCCAAAAATAAATGCCAATATTTTAAAAACTCTCAACCGAAATTTCGGTATAATAATCACAGATGGAAAATACCTCACAAAGACAAGGTACATAATATTTAAGACTGAAAATGTCTCGCAATATACGAATCAGGAGAATACTTCCTGATACAGGAATCTCTACATGCAGTATATATGAACTTATTATCACAACAAATATCGTAAATAGGATCACCGTCGGATCCGGTTAAATTCAGTCTTATGGTAGATTCTAGATCGATGATAGATCGATAAACGCACGAGCCATCATTATGACCGATAAAAAATCCTTTTTCTTTATATGGAAGTATACTCAAAGCAGGGTTATTTGTTTCTAACCAGGAGGCAATAATATGATCGCAGTTTTCCACTGAAATCAAATGTATACTTCCGTTTTGACATCCAACCACGAATATTCCTGGTTTTATGCAACAACAGCAGTTCACCGGTGATTGTAGTTTGAGCGAAAATAATACTTGGCGACTGCGGATGGCGATACAATGAACGTCGCCGTCTTCTGATCCGGTTAGAATGATTTTATCTTCGGTTCCAGTTTCACGTTCGTCTGGAAATAGCTCAGTATTATAACAACTATGGGAAAAAAGAGAGATTTTTCAGTGTAGGTAGTTAGAGAGCACTTACGAGGTGAACTATCATTTTCAGGGAGACTGAAATTATTAGGACATGTGGAAATGGAACAGCAATTAATGCAACAATTTAATACCAGAAGATTGGCAATACACAGAGCTTCTCCGCAATCCCATAATTTGCAAGTGCCATCTCTATAGGTGAAAAAATAAAATTATTATAAATTCGAAAATAAATCGATTATTGATATTACATCGACGTACTTCGAGACTGATACGATATTTTTGCCACGATCGATAAATTCCGAATTCGTAACCGCTCTTTTGTGACCTTTTAACGATACAGGACAACGTCCAGTTTCTGCGCACCATATTTTCAAGCTCATATCAGCTCCATAAGACAGAATCACTTTACCACTGGGGAACCAACGACATTTGTATACTGTTCCAACGTGTTCAGTGAAGGTAATCTGAAGTAATAATCAAAATTAAAATGAGCACGATGAATTATTCATTTTGAAATAAAAAATCAAATCAAACCAGTGTATGTTCACTATCGGAAAGCCAAACTACGACATTAGAATCATCGTCTAGTGAAACAGAAACACAACTTGATCCTTCTACTATATCGAGGCTGGTAACCTAAACATTCAAATACAATATTAATTATCAAATACATAAAGTTTCAAAAATTAAAATAATCACGTCTCAATTACACTTTTCTTATGAATGCTGCTATAGATACTTCTCGGCGCCAAAAAAATAGAACTGAATTTCGAGTCAGATGTTCCAATTTGAATCGCATTGTGGGTTAGTAAATTAACGTTGAAACCTTCCGTAGCAGTCACAGCTGGTTTACCTGCATCGCTGCAAGTATTAATACGAATCACTTTACCGTGTTTGCTTGTTTGGCCTGGAAAGAAAAATCACCATAAGTCGACAAATTAATACAGCTTCGAATTACTGAAAATATTCTCACCTTTATGTTTACAGGAGACCCATATTTCGCCGGAAAGTTTACTGGAATAAAAAATTATCATTTTGGTGACGATTATGTATCGAATATGTAATAAAAATATAAAAAATCTTACTTCAAATGGTCTTCCCAGTCACTTTGAATGAAGTACATGGGAGCTTGAATCAGTTTTTTTGATACACTCATTTTTACATCAAGTGAAATGTATCAAGAATTTGAGATCAAAATCAAAAATAGTAGTTTTGAATCTCTTTTTTTTAAATTATTTAAAAAAATTTATGAAAAATTTCATATCATTTTTTTATCAGCGATTTTTATTTTTATCCCCTCCACTTCCCCCTCATCTTCCATGACTTTTCAACACTAGCGAACCTATTTTTAAAAATTTAAATCACATGCTGCTCTCCGATTAGTCTAATTTATTTCGAGTTGTTGTATTTTCCAACACGTCATACCCAAATAAAATTATCATACCTTGTGTTTAATTACCTTGAATCAAAACAACGTGAATTCAGAACGTGCAAAATAAATTCCAGCAAATTTGTAAATTTTTTTATCAAAATCCAGTTAATTTCCTTTTATTCTTTTATTTCGGTTTTAAATCATTAGTTTCGTGTGATCGATTGCTTATTTAATGCTTTAAAGGTGAAAAACAGCAGTCATGGGTGTTATACAGAGAGTAGTGTAAGTACTTCAATCATTCTTTCGACTCCTATCTCAAAGATGAGTGAAAATTTTCACATCATACTATATCGTAACGATTATTATGGTTTAGGCCTTTCGTTATTATCTTATTCGTGTATTAATAATACCCATTTCTCCCCAGGAAACCAACTACTCACCGAACCAAACGTATTTTACAAAACCGTGCTCCCAAGATATTCGAAAACACCAAACAGACGTTATTCGTTCGTGGAAGGAAAACCAGCGATAGTGTTTTGAAATGTTTCAAAGAATTGGTACGTTGATATATTTTGCTAAAATTTTCATTCGAATAGCCCTAATGGTTTGTTATATTCAACAGTATTTCCTTAAAAAGCCTCACGCTACGATTTTAAACGATAACCACGACATTGTACCCTTCGAGGATGCAGTACCTTTGGAAAGTATGTGCCAGAAGTTCGATTCGTCGTTATTTGTTTTCGCTTCACATAACAAAAAACGTCCCAACAACTTAATAATCGGTTCGTTATCATTTTGAAAATTTTTCATCCTGTGTTCAAACTGATCCTATGTTGAATTCGATTATATTTCAGGCTGTACCCATAATTACCATATTCTCGACATGTTCGAGATAGGAGTCAGTAATTACAAAGGAATTAGTGATTTTCAAGCTTTAACTCCATCTCTCGGTGTAAAGCCAGGATTAATATTTATGGGAGAAGAGTTCGAAACTGTTCATACGTTGAAGAGATTAAAAACTATGTTTGTTGATTTATTCCATCAACGATCGTCGGATGTGGTCCATTTACCTAGTATGGAATACGTTTTTACTTTCACGTATGCTGATAATAAAATCCTGTTCAGGACTTTTAGGTAAGAAAAAAAAAATCAGTAATATGTGTGTATCATTTCATCATAATTAAATATAACCGGTTCATAATTTTTTTTTTTGTAGAGTGAAATTGACCAATGTTGGAGAACAGTCTCCTCGTGTAGATTTAGAACCAATGGGTCCTCACGCCGATCTAGTTTTACGTAGACAAATCTTAGCTTCGGATGATCTCTACAAAAAAGCTTGTACCAAACCCAAGACTCAGGTAATTACTACCCTTGGGTATACTTCATATTTTATACGATTTCGTTGGACTAATTTGGCACAATTTTTTTCCTCAATTCAGGGTAAAAAGATCAAGGGCATTCGACGTGACGTTTTTGGATCGAAATTGGGTCGTGTCCATATGACTTCGCAGGATATGAATAAATTCCAAACACGTAAGATGAAAGGTTTGAAGAAAGGTCCATTGAAACCCAAACCTAAAGATAATAAGAAAAGGAAAGGCAAGAGGAAGAATAGAAACGTTGATAGGAAAAATGTTAGTTAGTCGTTAAAATTTAAATTAAATATAGTTGTTTTTATATTTTCGCGTTTCGTTACTGATTTCCAATCTAATCAAACACAGAAGAACTTTATATAAAAAAAGAAAAAAACACTTTATTAAATAAGCATTACTCAAACAAACACGGTTTACACAAAGTTTACAAATTATGATTTAAAAACAACACCATCGATACCTTCGACGAACTGAGTTTATTACGTTTTTCGCAAACGAGTTGTCCACTGTTGGTGAAATTCTTCGATACAGCGGTCGCAGCGATACACAATCTCTGCTTCATAATCTCGAACATTCTCGGATAGACTGATTTTCGTTCTTTCCACCATACGAGAGGATCTGCGTTTCTGGCAATGAGCGGTTCTTGCAGATAATTATCCATTTCGCTAGCAGCAGCATTCTCCGGGTTGGTCACATCGCCCACTTGGACCACTCTCGAGTCGAATTCTTCCCAGATGGACGACTGATTACCTCCATCTCCGCTGGGTCCGCTCTTCTCTGCTGATTCTTCTGATACTTTGACGTTGCTAGCTTTTTGCAAAATCGAGTGGTACGTATTCGCGTACGATTTTTCGTTAGTGAAAGCTTGATTTTTGAATCGAGGATCTAGCAGAGTAGATTCAGCCAGCAGGGTATTATCTTCGACGTCGTTGAACCGCAGGGTTACTTCGTCCGACATTTTGCTCACCATCGAATGGACTTCTTTTACGAGGAATTCGTCCTTCAAGGTTTTGTGTAGGTAATTTCCAATACATTTGCTCAACGGAATGACCTTCGATATGGTTATATTTTTTTCGCTCACTTCGTTGGAAATATCGAACAACGGTTTCAATAATTCGCAGGTTTTCTCGATGATTTGCCATTCGTACTCGTTCAACACTGGTACGGTTTCTCCGAAGGTTTCGATCACCGCTGGCATGGCATTTTTACACGTTAAAAGTCGACCGAACATATCGTACGTTGATTCCCATCTGGAAATATCGTCTTGTTTAAGCTTCGTCTCTGCCTGGCCCATTTCAGTCTGCGTGCTATGGAGTTTCTTCAACATTTGCGGATTTCTTTTGAAATGCTCCATCAACGATTTAACTTTATCGTGCGTTTCACGTATCTCGAACAGACCGGCTTGAATGACTAAATTCAGCATGTTGGCGAAGCAAGGAATATGTCTCCAAGATCGTAACCTAATCGCATCTGTGATATTAGCAGCGTTATCACTGACTACAGCATTCACCTTGTGGATCAAACCCCAATCGGTCAAAATACTCTTGATTTCGGCGGCTAAATTTTCAGCGGTGTGTTTCTCCTCGTATTTGAAACAGTCCAACAGATAAGATTGGAATTTGCAATCGTCGTCGATGAAATGAGCGGTAATCGAGATGTAGCATTCGTTATTGACCAGTGTCCATCCGTTCGTCGTGATCGTTACGTAACGTATATTACGTAAACTTTCGCGAACTTCTTCGGTGCATTTCTCGTACAATTCGGGAATCAATCTGGACGAGATGGTTTTACGACTAGGTAGACTGTAGCCTGGATTTACCGTTTGGACGAATTTTCTGAATTCGTCGCTTTCGACGATGGTAAAAGGGCAGTACTGCTTTACGATCATTTTGGCCAACTGTTCGTCGTACATTTTACTCTTGGTGACCGATACCGGACGATTTAGGAATTTATCGAAGTGTTTTCGGAAGACGATTTCCGAACGTTTGAAAATAGCGTTTACTTTCTCGTTTGGGCCCGGTTCGCTTAAGAAGTCGCTGGGTGTCGGTTCTTTGGGTGGAGCTTCGACTAAAGCGGTTTCTCGAGGGTAGGTTAATTTCTTGTTGAATGGTTTTTCTTTCGATAAATCGATCGATGGGTGTTTCTTTTTCATGTGACGTAATAGGTTCGTAGTTGAGCCTTTGAGATAGACTACGACTATCGAGCAGACGCCGCATTTCGCCTTGTCCGGAGCTACTGGTTTGAAATAGTTCCATACGCGGCCTCGTTTACGTAGGATCTTCTTTTTGGTACCATCAGGCTGAAAAAAAAATTCGATTATTTGGTGGAAAATAAAAAAAACATCTATTTTGATTAGTTTGAATCGTGGTCGGCAAAACTTAGCAGTACCTCGAATGCTTGAACTACGAAAAATTTCAAAAATGAAATGAGTTGACCCTCAGAAAACTTCAAAAATTAAAAAGCTTTACACTTCTATCACACTAACTATTAAAATCTGATTTTTGGCGAGAAAATAATCCTTAATTTTTTTAAAGAATAAAATATTCAATTTTTTTTTGAATTAAAGTTTTCACTCAATTTTGGCAGAAAAAATACAAAATACCAACTACTTCAGAAACAAATCTGAACTTTCGCGGAATAAAATTTTTTAAATTTTTCTGAAGCAGGTAGGTAAAAAAATGTGTAAAAAGAACTTTCAATTCTTGCTCTTGGGAGAAAAAAATTTCTCCAAATCTTTTGGAGCAAAAGTACCTCTCAAATTTTTAAAAATCGAATTTTTTCCAAAAAATAAATCAAGAGTGTAAAATATACTTTTCAATTTTCGAGGAGGAAGAAATCTTAATCGATGGTCAGAGTTGAAAAACAAATTTTTCAAGTTTTTTGGAATAATTTTTTTTTTAGTTTTATTAAAATTGAGAAATCCTTCAATTTTTTGAAAAAAAAAAATATATTTTATGTAAAAGACAAAAATCTCTTACATAAGTATTTTTAAAGCAGAAATATATGAATTTTTTCGATAAAAAAACCTATTTCTCCTGTTAAGTAAAAAAAAATATATATCTGAATTTATTTGAAGCAAAAATTTTAATTCAACTGCAATTGAATTTTTTCCATTTTTCGGGATAAAAAAAATGAATAGAGAAGTTTCTCGATTTTTTTTGTTGAAAAAATTATCAACTTGATATTGAAAAAAAAAACTTTTGTTTTTTATTTAGAAAAAAAATCCCAATTTTTTGTCTTGATTAAAAAAAATTCAATTTCTCGGAGTACCTAATAATTTTTAATTTAATGGCCATCAAAATTTTTCATTTTTTTTTGCAAGAGAAAAATCTCTAGCTTTATTTTTTTTCAAACTTGCAATTTTTTGAAATGAAAAAACAACTGGAGTAATTTCTCAATTTTTTTGAAAATAATCTCTTTTTTTTATGACAAAAATTATGCTAATTCAATTCAATTAAAAAAATCTTGTTTTTGGCGTAATTTTTTTTTCAATTATAAAAAATAAAATGTTTTGGGGGGGGGGGGGGATTTGTTATTGGATGTTGTAGAAAACAAAGAGTTTTTTCTTGAGTAAAAAACTCAAATTTATATTGCAATCAAAATTTTATAGTTTTTTATAGGTATTTTGTTTCGAGGAAGAAAGCTCTAATTTTTATTTTAAAAAATTTCTAGTTTTTTTTGAAAAAAAAACTTTGAATTTTTTTGAAAAATGATCTCTTTTTTAAACTTGCATATTATTATATTTTTTTTTTACATAAAAATCGTAATTTATCTCAATTTTAAAAACCTCATTTTTCAAAATATTTTTTTTTCAATTTTTTTAAAATCATTTTTTTGTAAGCTACAATAGGTATTATTTTGTCAAATTTTGTAGAAAAATCTTCATTTTGAAATATCTTATTTTTTTGCAACAAAAATAGGTATTTCTCAAGTCTCGAAATATCTTTGGATTTTCAAGCGAAAAAATTCTTGTTTTAATAATATTATTGAAAAACAAATTTTTCAATTTGTGCACAATTCTTTTGAATAATAAATTTTATTTCATTTAACATTTCTTTCAATTTTTGCATTCAAATTTTCTGTATTTCACGAAAAAAAAAAAATATATTTTGGAGTGATAATACCCTTACCTTTCAATTTTTGGATAGAAAAAATTACCAATTTTCTATTAATTTTATTGGAATTGAAAAATTTTGCAATTTCTTTAAAATGAAATCTCAAATTCCTCAAAATAAAAAAATAATGAAATGTAGAAAAACACTGAAAAGTTCTCAATTTCAAATAAGAAGTTTCTCATTTTTAGAGAAAACTCGTAATTTTTCATCTCAATTTTTGTGAAAAAAAATCTAATTTATAAGTTTTTTTTTGGAAAAATAAAATATTTTAAAAATTACTTTTGAAAAAAAAAATCTCAATTTTTTTCTTTGGGGAGGGGGGGGGGGGGAGGGGGAGAACATCACAATCAATATTGGAAATTTTTTGACAATTCAGTTTTGAAAAAAAAGTCGAGTTACACCCTAGAAGATTTCAAGTTTTCAATACTAGATTCTTTGTTTGAATTTTGTGAAAAAAATACTCACAGCTTCGTATTCTGTCATTTCTTCTTCATCTTCATTACGAGGATTTTCAACAGGTTCTTCTTCTTTCAAAGGATCTTCATCCTTCACATCAATCTCCGGATGTTTTTTCTTCATATGTCGAAGAAGATTAGAAGTCGAGCCTCGTTTATACGAGATAACTGCTGGGCACGTGATACATTTAGCCTTTTCTTCCTCAAGAGGTGCAAAATGATTCCATACGAGTCCTCTTTTACGCATTTTTCTGGTTATTTTTTCCTATAAAACGAATAATTTTAACGTAAAAAAATTAAGTACAGAACTCGATGAGATGATTTTTCAATATTATGCTTTCAATTGTGAAACTCACTTGCATAGGAATATTTTCAATATTTTCTATATTGAGACTCGTTTGAATTTCCTGTATCGGAGCTTCTACCATCATCTCTGATTGATTTCCACCGGCCACGAGAACGGTATCGATGTCGGGATGTTTGGCTTTCAAATGCCTCAATAAAGGAGCTTTGGATCCATTTTTAAGCGAAACTTCCATAGAACACAGCTGGCAAGTACCGGTTTCGTTATCGTTAATGGTGAAATAACTCAAGGCAGCACCTCTTTTCCGAATCCGTTTCGGTATTTCTTTCTATAAATGAATAATTGTCATGAGTAAATGACTCGACGACTCGAGAATATCATTGCTGCGTCACACGTACTTCGTTTAGTTTTGGTATCACGGCTCCGCTCAGTTTATACTTCGGATTAAGCAGATGAACGAATTTGGCCAGTTCTTGATTTTCGACATCTTCGAATTCTTCGTCTTTAATGTCCATAGGAGGTTCTTCGATTTCTTCTTTTTTTTCCGGCGGAGTCAAGTCGATCTCGGAATGTTTGGTTTTCAAATGACGTAAAAGGTTTCCAGTCGAGCCTCCTTTGAACGAAATGACCGCCGAACAGACACCGCATTTGGCACGTTCTTCGTTCTCCATTTCGAAATATTTCCAAGCTACGGCTGATTTCCGGCGTTCTTTCGTTGTTTCTTGAAGATCATAAGGCTGTAAATACATCAATTAGTATCACGAAACATGAAAAATAATCCACGGTGTCGCACTTTACTAACCATGCAAACTTGTACGTCGATTTCTTGGGAATAATGCGGATCCATCGAAGCCAAAGTGGTAATAGTCTCGGTGCTTATGGGATCAATGGCATCATCGCTGTGACCATCGTACACCGTATGCACGGTGAAATCATTCTCGTCGTCGCTTTTCACGCATTCGTTGACTATTTCGGCGAAAGAGTGTTGAATCGAGAAATGCTTCGAAGCGGACAGTGCGAACGATTCGTCCGATCTGACTACTTTATTAGGCACCTTGATATTGGTGTGTTTGGATTTCATATGACGCAACAAGTTCGTAGTCGAGCCACCTTTGAAAGAAATAACGGTTCCGCAGAATTTACATTTAGCTCTGGAATTCGTACCGAGCACGAAGTATTTCCAAACTCCACCGCGACGTTTGTTGGTTTTATCTTCGGCTTCTTCGGCCTGTTCAAAAATTCAAATTTTCAACCACACGAGAATACGAATTTAATCGTTTGAGTACGAGTGAATTACCTGAAAACTTTCATCGTTCGCAGTAAGACTTTGATCGGGAGTTGAAAGAATATAATACGTTGAGCCATCTTCCGATTGAAAGTTTTCGATTCGTTCTTGTCGTTCTTGTTTAATGTTGGTTTCCGAATGCTTGGTTCGTAAATGTCTCAGTAAATTATTAGTAGATTTGCCTTTAAACGATATCACAGCCGGGCAGAAAGAACATTGAGCTCGTTCTTGTTCCGTAGGTATGAAGTATTGCCAAACTAATCCACGCTTCCTGGATTTTTTCTCCTTGACCGGTGTTATGTCCTGTAATATACACTTACGTAAATTCGCGTTCATTAATAAAAATTAAGAAATGAACTTCATGGTGATAACTTACGACGCATTCTTCATAGGTAGTCTCAGTAATATGAGCTTCCGCCAACTGTTCGTGAGTACGACCAATTAAAGCGACTGGTACAGCAGACTCAGTAACTGTTGTGGTGGTTTCAACGACTTCTGTAGTCGACTCCACCGAAGTCGATCCAACGAGATCTGATGTAACCCATAAAATCACTTCTTCTTCGGCTGAAATTTGTACATAAGTGTTACCAAAAATTCAAATTTTATGGCGCCAATTTTATTCTTCTCATTACTCACCGACATTCATGTTGATGTTGTCATTCGTCAGTCAGGATATTTGGACCAACTCTTCAAAGACCACATTTAATTACTCGTCTAGGAAAATAAATTCGATTAATTTCACAAAAAATATACGAAGGATAAAATTAATTCCTAATTGTTTGAATTTATTCCCCAACTAACATCGCCTCCCGCTCATTTCTTCGATTATGAAATTATTACGGATACCGTAATGGATTCCACATCGTATGAAATTGTAGATTTTTGTAATTAAACGTGTTTCATTTCTGCGAATAAATTGATTATCGGAATCGAAATTCAATTACCACATGCAAATGCATTTTGCAAGAACATATTTAGAACAAGTGAATAATTGATAATTCGTAAAGTGAATCTGAGAATCTTTTCGATTTCACTCGTTCAATGAATGAACTTTCGAAAAAATCGAATCATCTTACAAATCACGATCAAATTGAATCAGCCGATGGCAAAGAATCGTTTCGCAGAAATGGCGGATACGCATTTAATATTATTCGTAGCTTACCCAGATTTTATTCTTACGTCTTTAACAATCAAAATTACATAAATTAATACTTACAAACTGCAAATTGTAATAAAATAAAGCACACACGTAAAACGTACAGAAATATTTCATCGTTCTTCAAATTACGCCATTTTAATTTTCATTCAGAATCAACGAAACGTCATCGACGTTGCCAACTGTTGTTTGGTGTTGAATGAAACTTGGCAGAATTAATGATGAAAGTGAATGATACACGTAAAAGGAAAGGATTAGAAGACGATACAAAATTTTATTCGTAATATTTAATAAAAATAAGTATTGTTAATAATTAATTACAATGTAAATAGAACAATAAATCGTTTTAAGAAAATTGAATTTTCTGATAGGTTTGTAACATTTTTTACACATCATTACGGGCAACACTGTTTCAAAGTAGGTGGGTTTCCTATTTTTAATTTTTAATTTTTTATTATTTTTTTAAAATTTTTATTTTTAATTTTCATATCTCTACTTCTTGAAAAAATTAAATTATTTAATTGATAGAAGATAGATTTTTACATTTTTTTTATGATAAAGAATGGAAATTAAAAAAATTTCGTTATTTTCGATCGTACCTTCGTACCTACGTAATATCAATTTTATATTTTATCACGAATTTTACGAGTCGGCTCGATAAACTGGAATTGGATCATTCGTATTTTTTGTCGTATGTGAATCTCTATTTGAAAAACTTCATAGGTACTTCATTTAAGTTATTCAACGTAGCAAAATATCTTTTATTTTTGAAAATCACCATTGAAAAATTCGAACTCAAAACTCAAATCAGCTGAGTTTTTTTCATCTTGAAAAATTGAGTAATTTTTTCCTTATTTTTTACGCTTACCAAACCCCCCCCCCCCCCCCCCCCCCACCAAAAATATATGTATTTTTCCTTTGAGAAAATTCTGTTCTTTTTTTTCAAAAAAAAAAATGATTGAAAAAAATAGGGAAACTTCAAAAACAGAAAAATTATTGAATTCTCAAAAAAACTGAGAAATTTTTTAGTTAAAAAAAAAAATGGTAAATTTTTCAATCCAGAAATCAGAAAAATTACAAATTAAAAAAAATCAGAAAAACTGAAAGAAATTTTTTCTTTTATACCTACCCAAAAAATTGCTGAGAGGATTAAAAAAATTAGTTGAGTAGGTTTTTTTTTTGTTGAAAAATTCAACAATCATTTTTATCTTGAAGAATTGAGAGATTTTTTATACCAAGGAATTAACCCTCCTCCCCCCAAAAAAGATTAGATATATTTCTTTCTTTGAGAAAATCAGTTTTTTTTCTCAAAAAAAAAAAAAAAAAAAAAAAAAAAAATTATCAGAAAAAAATGGAGACATTTTTTATAGCAAAGGTTTCACTCTAGAAAAATTTACAAATTGAAAAATTGAGATTTTTTTCTTTTAGGTAGGTAATAGGTTGGTGTACCTACCAAAAAAAAATAGTTGAGTAATTTTTTTCGAAAAATTCGATAATATTGAGAGATTTTTTCTATTTTTTGTACTTAACAAAAAATTACCCCCCCCCCCCCCCCAAAAAAAAACACAAAAAAAACAAGAAAAATCTCTTTGAGGAAGTCTGATTTCTTCAAAATAAAATTATTATTGAGAAATTTTTTATCACAAAAAAATATGTAGTTAGTAAAATAAAAAAATATTTTAATTACCTAGTGAAGATTTTTTTATCTTCAAAAATTGATTTTTTTTTCAATACCGAAGAATTAACCTCCCCCCTCCCTTCCTCCCCGAAAAAATCAAAAAAGTCTAGGTATCTTTTCTTCAAGTTTTTTTTTTTTAATTTAGGTTTTTTTTTATTGAGAAATTTTTTATTTCCATTTCAAAAAATTGAGGGGAATTTTTCATCATTTCAAAAAATGAAATATTTCCTTTTTTTAAAAATCAGATTTTTTAGATTAAAAGAGAATAGGAAAATCCCCCCCCAAAAAAACACCATAAATTTATGCTAGTAAGTACTAAGTAATGTGTACTAATAGTGCAGTAGATTTAGAATGTAACCCAGAAAAAATTGATAGCAAAGGTTTTTTTGGCTCATTGTATCGAGTAAGGCATCCTGAAAACCATATCAAAAATCCGCAGAAATCCGCCCGTCCCCGAACCCCTTTTTTGAAGCATTTTGTGAGGCTCTGACCCCCCAAAATGAGTTCAGGTAAAAATGGCAAGTTGGGTGTCGAAGATGTTTAAAATTTAATGCTAAATACGAATATCGTATTGAAAATGCCAAATTTCCTATTTATGGGCCTTGGGGCCCAAATGTCAAAAAACGACTTTTTTGAGAAATTTTACATAATTTCATCAATTTATCAACATTTTTCAAGTTGTAATAACTTGAAGTCACCAAATAAAAAATTTCTTACTACTCTTATTCCCCGCTCCTCACCTCTTACGCATTGGGCCCCAAACTGGAATCCAAACATTTAAAAAAATCAAAATATATGTAAATATGAGCCATGTATACCAGGGTGGAGTGAAAAGAAAAGCATGTCTCGGATTTCGAGTAAACTCACAGAGGTGGTTTACTTTGAGTTGAGAGCCTCTCCAAAAAAATTTGAGCCCCCTACTTCTCAGGGGAGCGGAGCTATGAGCCCTCCAAGTAGGGTCATTTTTGTAAAAAAATTGGGTTTTCGCTATTCTTGGGCAGTGACACTTGTGTGATACCACAGCGCACCCCCCTGAAAAGGTGCAGTTTGAATTTCTACACCTCCCTGGACCTCTGATTTACAAAATTTGAACGATTTTTGGTCCTCAACAGGGTGGTTGAAAAATTGCAGTTCGTTGAAAATCGAAATTCTAAAATTACAAAAAAACAAAATACCACCTGCTTGGCACCAAAATTGGGCTTAAATGGCTCCTATTAATGTAAAAAATTAAGAAAAACTTCACAATTTTTCATTTCAGGGTTGCCAACTTGCAATTTCCAAAAAAAAATCAATTTTTACCTCAAAAATTTGGGAAATTTTGATTTTTTAAGGAAATCAAAAGTTGGCTACCCAGAAATGAAAAATTGTCAAGTTTTTCTTTCGAAATAGTTTTTTACATTAATAGGAGCCATTTAAGCCCAATTTTGGTGCCAAGCAGATGGTATTTTGTTTTTTTGTAATTTTAGAATTTTGATTTTCAACGAACTGCAATTTTTCAACCACCCTGTTGAGGACCAAAAATCGTTCAAATTTTGTAAATCAGAGGTCCAGGGAGGTGTAGAAATTCAAACTGCACCTTTTCAGAGGGGTGCGCTGTGGTATCACACAAGTGTCACTGCCCAAGAATAGCGAAAACCCAATTTTTTTACAAAAATGACCCTACTTGGAGGGCTCATAGCTCCGCTCCCCTGAAAAGTAGGGGGCTCAAATTTTTTTTGAGAAAATCTCAACTCAAAGTAAACCACCTCTGTGAGTTTGGTCGAAATCCGAGACATGTTTTTCTTTTCACTCCACCCTGGTATACATGGTTTATATTTACATATATTTTGATTATTTTTAAATGTTTGGATTCCAGTTTGGGGCCCAATGCGTAAGAGGGAAGGAGCGGGGAATAAGAGTAGTAAGAAATTTTTTATTTGGTGACTTCAAGTTATTACAACTTGGAAAATGTTGATAAATTGATGAAATTATGTAAAATTTCTCAAAAAAGTCGTTTTTTGACATTTGGGCCCCAAGGCCCATAAATGGGAAATTTGGCATTTTCAATACGATGTTCGTATTTAGCATTACGCATCTATAAAAAAATCAATCTCAATTTATTCATTTTTAAAAAATATTTTGTTAATTTTTCTAGAACGAAAAATTTTGAATTTTTTCAATTTTTTTTGATAGGCCTAAAAAGTTTCTCACTGTTTTTAAAATACAAAAATTTATTCTTTTTTTCAAATATTTTTTTTTTTGAAAAAAAAAATATATAAATTATACCTACTTAAATTTTTTTGGGGTGGAGTGGAGGGGTAATTCCTTGGTATAAAAAAGAGAAAAAAATCTCTCAATTCTTCAAGATGAAAAGAATTTTCAAATTTTTCAACTACAAAAAAAAAACTTACTCAACTTTTTTTATTTTTTTATTTAAATCCTCTCAGCAATTTAGTTACTTCGCTTATTTATTTCATCACGTACCTACTAATCATTTTATAGTGAGAAAAAAAAACCACCAGAAAGGAGAAAAATTCAATTTATTCTAACTTTTTCTTCAATATTTTCTCTCAAGGCGAACCAAATAATAATAAGAACCCATCGATCCCATAACATTCTAATCTAAAAATTCGAATTTTTTCACCCGGGCAGCGGTAATATTATAATTGGGGTAACATTTTCCCAGCATACGTTTAACAACTTCACGATCAGCTTTTCCAAATCCCTGAAGCAAAAAAGCAAGAAGTGAGTGAAGAGTGAACTGCACACGCGAGATATTTCGTAAATTAATCACATTTATTACAAAAAATTCTGACGCAGCCTCTGCGTCAGAAAAGCTGATTTTTTTCTGGTTTTTCTTATTCTTATGAATGCTCCATCAATTATTGTTGTCTTATCCTTCTACTCATATCATTGTAACTCTAATCAAATTTTTAAAATTTAGCTAAATTATGATGGAACTCATTTTCTTTCCAATAACTATACCTACTCTAACAAATTGATAATGTTACTGGGTTCAATTTTCTTAATAAACTGTTTATTGGAAAATTGTGAGGAATGAATAAAACCAAACACAACAAAAAAACTAAAAATAATTGAAAAATCTTTAAAAAATATTCGTTCGCGAACTACTGATTCATTTGTACTAATCGTCCACAAACAACTGATTGCTGATTCATTTGAAATTTGATCGATCAGTTCAATTGAAGTCGTTCACGAACGACTGATTCATTTGAACGAATCATTCGCGAACGACTGATTCATTTGAACGAATCGTTCGCGAACAACTGATTCATTTGAACTAATCGTTTGCGAACGACTGATTCATTTGAACAAAACGTTCGCGAACGACTGATTCATTTGAATGAAACGTTTGCAAACGACTGATTCATTCGAACTAATCGTTCGCGAACGACTGATTCATTTGAACGAATCGTTCGCGAACGACTGATTCATTTGAATGAAACGTTTGCAAACGACTGATTCATTCGAACTAATCGTTCGCAAACGACTGATTCATTTGAACTAAGCGTTCGCGAACAACTGATTCATTTGAACAAAACGTTCGCGAACGACTGATTCATTTGAATGAAACATTTGCAAACGACAGATTCATTCGAACTAATCGTTCGCGAACGACTGATTCATTTGAACGAATCGTTTGCGAACGACTGATTCATTTGAACGATTGCATTTTTGAATAAATTTTGATCTCTACTACAGAAAAGGTTATGAACAAATTTCACCCATCTGCCATATTTAAGGAGCTAATGAGCTTTGAAAATTTTGATCGCGGATATCTCGCGAACCCGCGAACCGATTTTGCTCAAATTCAATAGGCTTCTATTCCCAATGACCCCCTACCATTGACATAAATTTCAAGTAATTCCATCAATTATAACTCGAGTTATCGCACCAACAAATTTTAGTCTATACATACATACATACATATATATAGTTATATATAAAGAAATACCAAATTGTGAAATTGGTGTCAATCGTCATATTTTGTCATAAAACGTCGAGAAATATCACTCCCACCCCCCCACTGCTACCAACGGGTCAAATATATAGGTCTCATGTAATTGAGTCAGAGATACCTACCTTACCTTTATCTAATTTACTAATTGCATCATGTCGACTACATCGATGCAACCATTTAATAAAATTGATTGAAAATTGCATTTACCACCGTACTTTACATTTTAGGATTCTCTAGTCTACACAACAAAATTAATCCTCAAATATAAAAACGTGGTGATCGTACTACGAGTATGATGGAGCTCTGAACCTGTATAGACTTCGCATGCACTTCCTTGTTCGTCTAATGACTTATTGCTTCATTGCACGCGGGAGATTCCGATCATTTTATCTCTTCCAGAATGATTTGCAAATCAGATAAAATAATTTACTAATCGTTTTACAATTTAAAAAATTACAACAAAGATTTCCAAGTGCTAGGCCCTTATAATGAAATTCTAGTTAATGACTTTATAGCATATACCAATCCCCGTTATATGGAAAATTCGATGAAAAAACTAAACGATATTATACGAAACAGCGAGTATTTCTACAACTGCGATTAAATTAGCGCAGCTGGAGGTTAGTGAAAATAAATGTATACCCGTTGGTTAGCTCGTGCCAATCTACATCGTGTTTTGAGTGCTGTTTGAAGTACTTTCGAGTGTACCTCGCAATATGATCAGGTTTACAACTCCGCTATGCATTAGATCTAAAATTATGACGGATGGTAAAAAGGCTTCCTATTGATTTTTTGTTTTACGTCAAGTCGTCAACGACTTCAACATCGATTTCAAATCCATACGTAGTTTTTCGATTTACCGGTAAGTAAGCCAAAGAATTTATAGGTCGTTGACAAAATAAATAAATAAATAAATGTAACCCAAGTGAATGCTAAAAAAAGTAAGACTTTTCCCTTTTGATTTTTTTTTAATCTAGTGAGAAATTGGCACGATTTAAAGAAATCAGACGAAAAGATAATTGAGTAGGTATTGCAGTTAACTAGTTTTTTTTTTCTTTTTTTTTTTAATCTCTTTGTTACCTAGAATAATGTTTATGCAAAGTTCGATTTTGTGCATCTTTCTTCTTCGATTAGATTATGATGTATATACAAATTAGTTAAGTATCATACCAAAGCGTCTCCATAAATCATAATGGCCTTTTTTTCTGGTGCGTGGCGAAGTTTTCCTCCTCCCAAAATTTCTGATCGTTTTGGGATTCCTACTGTTTCACGCGCATAGCTTTGAAAAATTTCCCCTGAAAAATAAGAAACATATTTTGAAAAGTACAGTAAAATTCTACAAATAAAGTAAGTACTTGAAACTCTAACGCAGCAGTTGTGTGAGCTAATTTTTATGAACAGTTTATCAACTTCACAATAATTTGTCACATAGTGAATCTTCAAAATTTGATTAAATAAATTGATAATTCCTAATTTTCAATAATTTTTAAGAAATTAGGTAGACCAATTTGAAAATTTATCTGAATTTTTTTTAACGCAAAAAAGTCAACATTTTATCAATTTTTACAATTACAATTAGGTATTTTTAAAATTCCGTTAATCTTTCAAATTGAACAACTCGAAATGTACATACCTAGCTAAGGTTCCCTATCATCTAGTCTACGTATAATAATGATATTTATTTGAGTTGCACTGGTTTATTTTTTATTTTGTACCTCGGCTTTTTCCTTATTGAGGACATATTTCTTTTCGCTTAAATGCTTAATTTAAAAAAAAAAGAATTCTCATTGAAAAAAAGTGCTCAATTTTTTTGTTGAATGATGTTTTTTTTTAAAAAAATTAGAGAATAGGTTTTCCCACTTATTTCGTTTTTGGAAAGTACCCGTGTAGCAATTGTCGACATCGACATTTATGTCGACAAAATTCAGACACATTTTTTTCTCGGTTAACGATGAATTAAAAATGATATTTGAGATTTAAAGTAATGTTCTATGTTAAACATAACTGTTCAATCAAAATTTTTGAATTTTTCTCAGTATTTTCCTATAATTTAGAAAACGTTGTTTTTCTACATAGACAAGTCGATGTAAAAATCGATACTCGATAAACGCATCGACATTTATGTCGACAATTTCTGCCAATTAAATTTACAAATTTTATATCTAAAAAGAACTAAAAACAATTAATAAGAACATTTTAAGCTCAGGAATAAATAATTTTTGAAAGAATCACAAAATTTTCTTATTTTTCAAAGTTTTGAATAATACAACGACTTGTCGAGTTATTGTCGACATAATTGTCGATGGTCAAATAATGCATCGACTTCACTGTCGACAGTGTCGACCAGAGGAATTTTAAGTCGAGATAGTGTCGATGTGATTGTCGAGGGTCGAATAATGCATCGACTTGACTGTCGACGTCTTGAGGGTGATTGTGATACTCGCAGATAAAGTGTGTTGTGAATTAGTACATAAGGTCTGTTAGTTGGACACTCGCATGTGTCCAGCTACAAAGATGGCCTCAATGCCGCATATTTGACAAAAAATGTCGAAATGTTGGCTTGAACACTATTTTTGGTGTAATTTTAATATATACTTATATTGAATATTTGAACTTAGCATATTTTTCAAAATCTCACCATTGCAAATGTCGATGTGGATGTCGATATAAATGTCGACACATCGAAATCGGTCACTTTTCGATGTGTCGACATTTATATCGAAATTAGCATCGACGTTGCTACACGGGTGAACGCAACTTAGGAATTTTTTACTTTTAAAAAAGTGAGTAAGGCAAATATTTTTTTTTATTAAAAAAGTGATTTTTTTTTCTAAAAAACAAACATTTTTTGTAAAAAAAAATTGTGAGCATTTTTATTTTCGAAAATTTTTAGTATTTAAATGAGCATTTCCCCCTAAAAAATTAAGCATTTTTATTTTCTAAAAATTGAGCGCTTCTATTTTCAAAAAAATTTGAGCATTTTCCTACTAAAAAATTAGGCATTTTCATCCTAAAAATTGAGCTTTTTATTTTCCAAAATCGAGCATTTCTGGCTAAAAAATTAGAAATTTTCCTTGTGGAAAAAATCGAGCATGTTTTCTGGAAAAAAATTAGCATTTTTTTTTTGAGAAAAATTGAGCAATTTTTGCTAAAGAAAATAGAGCACTTTTATTTTCAATTTTTTAAGCATTTTTTTTTTGAAAAATTGAGCCTTTTTATTTTCCAAAAGTTAAGCATTTCTGTCAAAAAATTAGATTTCTTTTTTTTTGGAAAATATCAATGGTTTTTTCCTAAAAAATTCAGCATTTTTTTCTTTAAAAAGTCAGCATTTTTTCTAAGAAATCTTGGCATTTTTTAAAAAATTGAGTCATTTTATTTTTAAAAAAATTGAGCAACTTTCGCTAAAGAAAATTGAGCATTTTTTCAAAAAATTGAGTTAGGTACTTTATTTTTTTAAAATTGAGCATTTTCAAGTTCAAAAAATTTTTAGCAATTTTTTCCAAGAACAATTTTGTTTCTTAAAAATGGAGTATTTTCATTTTTAAAAAAATTTTAGCATATTACTTTTTTTCTAAAAAATGAAGTCTTTTTATTTTCAAAATTTATTTATTTATTTATTTTTAATTTTGCATTTTTATTTTCAAAGAAGTTTTAGCATTAAAAAATTAGCATTTCCCCCAAAATATTGAGCATTTTATTTTTGAATAAATGAGCACCTTTTTAAAATTGATTATTTTTTTCTAAAAAATAAGCTTATTTTTCCTTAAAAAATTAAAAATTCTTGCCTACAAAAAATTTTGATTTTTTCATTTTGAAAAAATCTAAATTTTTCTTTTTTTAAAAAATTAAAAAGTTTTGTCTTTAAAAAAGTTGGAATTTTTTTCTATAAAAAATAAATAAATAAATAAATACCTAATAAAAAAAACGGTAATTTTTCCTCTGAAGAACTTGGAATGTTTATTCTCGAAAAAACAAAAACAAAGAAAAATAATAACCAAAAAAAAAAAACAACTGGGAATTCTTTCTTTAGATAAACTGCAGGAAAATTGTTTTTCTCCGAAGAAGTTGGAAATTTTTTTATTTTAAAGAATTTTTTTTTTGAAAAATTGGTCATTCATTTAAAAAAAAAATTGGTAATTTCCGTCCCTGTCCTCACTCAAACTCATATCGCCAGAGTAAATAATGTAAAAAAAATCGATATGATAGGAAAAATAATTCAAACCGAGAAAAAAAATTTCATATCTAAAAAAAAAATACATTTCATTCACTTACTCTCGAATACATAATAACTATAATAACTACTACGTAGACATTGGAACGTTACCGTTGCCATAATAAATTTATTCATCCTCATCGACAAATATACTGGAATTGAACGTTTCAGTGACGCTGCGTGAGAAAAATTTTCTATTCAATCAAATAGCATTTTAGATAATTTCCCTAAAATAACAGGCTATTTCGGGCGATAACACACGAATTGTTAATTTCGCCGCGAGTTTAATGTGCTTCATCAATGGGTCGGATGAGTTAAGGCACGAGTAATCATTACAATAATTTGCATGGAAACTCACGAGCGAATGTACGGGGCATAAAGTGCACGTACATTTCTCGAAATCTCGATGGAAAACATGTCAATATTTTGTACCGCAAATGATGGCGTTTTTTTTCCATACGTGTCAAATTATTTTACATATGAAAGAGGCGAACGGATTCGTAAAAGCCTCCATGTACGAATTTATAACAAAACATTATGCGGTTAACTCCGGTCGCGGCCTCGGCGCGGTGGTTATCAACTGTAAAATTATCCCATTAGTGGTGGTAACTTTTCAGCGACGCTGGCGTCGGAGAAACTAGTAAAAAAAAATCCAAGGCAGAATGTGTTGATTAAAACGTAAAATATTACGTGACATTTTTCAACGCTGCTTTGCGTTTCGCGAGTTAGTTTTTAGGGTAAAAAAAGTTACACTTACGTATTTTAACGTTTTACTATAATGTGAGATTTTAATCATTTATTTATACAGCAAGGTTAGCTCTTGCTCGTATTTTAACCGTCGGTGTAATGGAAACAATCTAGCTATCAAATTGAAGTCCAACAAAGGGTACACTTACTTTTTAAGCTCTCGTATACATGCCCATCGAGTAGAATTATTTTCTCATCAAATTCGAGTATTTTTCATTATATATAAGTTTACGTTCAATTTTGAACCTTCGAGGAGACCTGGTTTAAAAATTCACGTCGCGTCGTCGTTTTAGCAACCCCTTCTTTCGTATGAGCCAAGCCAACAAACTTTCAAATTTGTAGGTACCTATTTAGATATTTTCGTTGTAAAATAAAATTATAAAAGTTTCTAATAATTATTAACAATCTTTTCGCAAAAGACGACAAGGTCCTCATCCATGTGATTAAAACATAAAAATAAAATTTATACTCTAAATTATACGTAATCTGAGACTTTTTTTTTTAATTGGACGAGGTTCTATTTTTTTAAAGTCCTCTTCAAAGTCCTCCCTCCGCTTCCGAGGGCTCCCAATGAAAAATGTTTGAAACAAAAGTTGTTGGTAAAAACCCTAGAAATAACTTTGTTAATTACAAAAATTTTGATTCGACCTCCCCCCTCCCCTAATTTTGCATTGTACTTATGAAACCTCCATGTAACTTTAAAAATCTTGAAAAAAAAAAAAAAATGAAAAATCTTTCAAGCATAAAGTATTAAAATTAAAAAGATTACCTACTTATCCAAAAAAATCTTTCAAAATGAACCTCATCAAAAAATGAATTCTTTCAAAAAAATAATTCAATTTTTGTTTTAATTTTAGAAAAAAACGGTTTGAGAATTTTTTTGAAATAAAATTTATGCATGGTATAGGGAAATATCCTACATGAAAACCCCTCTTTCTCAAATAAATCACAGAAAATCTGCAGGAGAAAAATCTCAGTAGAACATCATTTAGTTATTTAAAAAAAAGTTTAAAATTGAAAAAAATGAATTTCAAAATTGATAAGAAAAAAATCTTGGAAAAAATTTGTAAGAAAAAAAAATCATAAAACTTAGACGTACCTACTTGAATGGATTTATTTTTGAAAATTGTGGGAATGTAACAAATATGATTTCACCAATAAATGAAAAGAAAACTCCCCAAAAATATTTAAAAATCTTTCGAAAAAAATATTTTTTCTCCACCTTGCGAAAGAAATCTAAATTAAATTTTATTTCCCAATTCCCTCCAAAATTAAAAAAAAAACAATTGAGAATTGAAAAAAAAATCTGTTGAAATTGAATAAATCTCTCTCTCAGAAAAATAAAAATCTTTTGTTAAAGGCCAAGTTTAAATTTTCAAAATTACGTTTTATAGAAAAAATTTGTAAAAAAAATTTAAAACAAAGCTTATTCATTCGTCAAAAAAAGAGAATACCTAATTGAAATATTACTTATTCAAAATGATTTCGCTGAAAAAATAAAAATTGTCAACTTTCCTTGATAAAATCGTTGAAAATCCTATTTAATGAAAAAACTCCCCTAAAAATGTATTAAAAATTTCATTCCTTAGCAGATAATTCTCTTATGAAACACCCTTGACGAATTTTTATCCCCCCCCCCCCCAAATAGAGAAAAACAAACCTCAATTTTTTGTTTACATTACATTAAAAATTTTCGTGTAAAATTTTGTATCCCGATCGTGTTCCCGTGTAGCAATTGTCGACATCGACATTTATGTCGACAAAATTCAGACACATTTTTTTCTCGGTTAACGATGAATTAAAAATGATATTTGAGATTTAAAGTAATGTTCTATGTTAAACATAACTGTTCAATCAAAATTTTTGAATTTTTCTCAGTATTTTCCTATAATTTAGAAAACGTTGTTTTTCTACATAGACAAATCGATGTAAAAATCGATACTCGATAAACGCATCGACATTTATGTCGACAATTTCTGCCAATTAAATTTACATATTTTATATCTAAAAAGAACTAAAAACAATTAATAAGAACATTTTAAGCTCAGGAATAAATAATTTTTGAAAGAATCACAAAATTTTCTTATTTTTCAAAGTTTTGAATAATACAACGACTTGTCCAGTTATTGTCGACATAATTGTCGATGGTCGAATAATGCATCGACTTCACTGTCGACAGTGTCGACCAGAGGAATTTTAAGTCGAGATAGTGTCGATGTGATTGTCGAGGGTCGAATAATGCATCGACTTAACTGTCGACAGTGTTGACCAGAGGAATTTTAAGTCGAGTTAATGTCGATCTAATTGTCGAGGGTCGAATAATGCATCGACTTGACTGTCGACGTCTTGAGGGTGATTGTGATACTCGCAGATAAAGTGTGTTGTGAATTAGTACATAAGGTCTAAGAATCATCTCTATGTTAGTTGGACACTCGCATGTGTCCAGCTACAAAGGTGGCCTCAATGCCGCATATTTGACAAAAAATGTCGAAATGTTGGCTTGAACACTATTTTTGGTGTAATTTTAATATATACTTATATTGAATATTTGAACTTAGCATATTTTTCAAAATCTCACCATTGCAAATGTCGATGTGGATGTCGATATAAATGTCGACATGTACGATCGAAAAGTGACCGATTTCGATGTGTCGACATTTATATCGAAATTAGCATCGACGTCGCTACACGGGTTATAATAAAAATACTCCTTAAAATCTTGTAGAAAAAATCTCATTTGTTTGGAGGAAGAAATCACTGAATTTTGGGAGTAAAACACATCAACTTGAAAAAACTTCATTTTTTGGAGATAAAATGAAAAGTAATTTTGTTTTTTTGGAGCAAAAGAATTCTTTTTTTCCCAAGTAGGTAGGTACCTAGGTATATTGACTTTTTTTTTTATTAAAAAAATATTTATTTTTTTACCTGTTAGAGGAAAAAATCACTGTTTTGTTACCCATTATTTTTTGAAAAAAATTATTTTATTTTTTGGGAGTTTATGCAGAATTTTTTTTTTGTTTTGGGAAGGATTTTTTTTTAAAAAGGTCTTTTAATGTTTTGGGAGGGAGCCGGAGTAAAAAAATATCTCAACGTCTTTATGGAGAAAGAATCTCTCACTTATCTGGGAAAAAATTCCTATATTTTTTAGATTTAAGAAGTTTTAGAAGTTTTCAGCTTTTTAAAGTGAATAAACTTCTGGTAAGTATTTCTTAGACAAAAAATCTTTCAATTTTGCGAGAAAATCTGTATGAAAACTCTTGATTTTTACTCGAAAAAAAAATCACAGTTTTTTTCAGAAATTTTTTTTTCATTTTTGTATAAAAAAAAAATCATGATTTTTGGTCATAATTTAAAAAAAAATAAGAATCTGTTTTTTTTTTTTTTTTTTTTTTTTTTTAAATTAAAAACTCTCCTATTTTTTTGGAGATCTACTTTTTGTGTTGAAAAATATTTTCACTTTTTTAAAGAAAAACAAAAATCTTTCAATTTTGCGGAGAAAAATCTTATTTAAAAAAAATCCCTTGTAATTATATTATTAATAATTAAAAAAAAATTGGATTTAAAAATCTCTTCATTTTTATATACTTACAAAAAATCTGTGTTTTTTTTTTTGACTATTTTTTTTTATAAAGAAATCTTTTACCTACGTTTATAGAAAAAAAATATCAAGTTTTGGTCTCAATTTGTGCGGAGTACAAAAATTATTTTTTTGAAGATTTTTTTTTTCTCAGAAAAAGTAGTAAAAATCTCTTGTTTGATTTGACGTATGTTCTGACGTCATTTCGGCGGTCGATTTATGGGTTTTTTGGTTTATCGAGACTAACCTACTTATTTGCTTATCTAATAAGAAATGAGGTATTTAAGTACTTAAATGAGTTTTAATATTATGTAGTCTATTAAAATGTCTGACGATTTCATGAATTTCCCAGCGAAGTTTTATCCTAGAACCCGCTGTCTGTTTTTTACGTAATTAACTCGAATGAATAGTTAAATTTCGGAGAAATTACGCTTTAAAAGGATAATACAATTTGCTACTCCTAAAATTCACTCGGAATTAAATTTATTCGTTGAAAACGCGTCGAGTTTTTCTTTTCGTTCAAAGCGAACAGTGAAATGAACTTTTCACCAAAATAAGTAAAACTTATAAGTTATTGTTGCGATATAAGTGATGCTAAAGAGTTCACTAAACGAACTCTCTTTAAATCAATTTGCTCGCATCAAAGTGTAAAAATAATGATGGAGTTTTGTGTACAACTTTCAAGTGATATCTAAATCGGCATTTTAAGCTGCATACGTACGAATGTAAACGGACTTTGGTGCATTATTTCTCTCCATTTTATCTTTTGGTCTCCGCATCATCATGCACAATCACACATAATATTTTTTTATCGGGTTGGTAATAAAAAATTCAATATTTTAAAATTAATAAACAGCCTAACACGACAAAATATCTCGCAAGAGTATATCTACTTGTAAAATAACACGTTATCGAAACTTTAGGAACTTATTTAGTAACCACTCGCGTAAAATGTATACACCTAATACGAAATTTTGATGTGGTTTTCTACCATCACGTACCTACTCGTATATCCGAAGAATATGCCACAACGACCAACAACTTCATACATAATGAATTAGATTTGCATCGAAAATAATTTATTATCGAATATAGAATGCGCGAACCAACAAAGTACCCACTTGTTCGTACTTTTAAACAATTTCCTTCTCGATTGAAGTAAATAATATTTCAGTTTTCCACAGCATTCCCATCATACCCAGACGAACTTGTTCGAAATCGATTTTTCCCACGTAATGGTTAAAGTTAATTTTTGAAATTCTTTTAAAATACTTACTCATCTTCGCTGCAAAAAACACCATTCTGGATGCTAAAATTCATCAAAAAAAAATTATAGTTGAAGAGAGAAAATAGCGTGTTGTAGAAGTTGCGTATTTAAATTGTGAAAGGAATTCCACCGAAGAATTAAAGTTTTAGTTCATTTTCTCAGTTCCTCCTCCAGTGATAATTTTTTATCTCAAAGAAAGAATTTTTCGATTGCAACAGTAGAAAGGTGCGAGCTGTTGATATATAAAGTAAGCTTTTAAAAAGGTGTAGGTTGTGTGCGAAAGTATTACATCCCCATAGACTACTCCATTGCACAACCGTCAACTATGCTTTTGAATAATTGTTTTTTCGCGTTCTAACTCTAAGCCCTCGATCTTTCCTCATTTAATTAAAACAAGAAAATAAGTACGTAGTTACCTACCCAGCGTTTTAAACTTAATAATATACGATTGTAAACTTTCCATTTCTCAAGTTTTCCATCGTTTTTTTCCCTCATATTTTTAGAATAACTTCTGCGTAATTTGATGAACCCGTTTCTACAGGGTGTCCGAGGAGCACTGTACGAGACTTCAGATTTGGATATAACCAGATACCACTGAGAAAAAACTTTATATACACATTGTGCCTATCTCAAAAATTGAAGGGGCAGAGAAAAATTCGAGCAAATGAAATTGGGAGATTTTTTTTTTGATTGTGTATATGAGTACCATAAAAAAAAAATACACATTTTTTGTTCCGAACATTATTTGCCTATCTCAAAAATTGAAGGGGCGAGGGGAAAATTTGACGGGTGTTGTTATTTTTCCACTAGCCTGGGCGAGTAGTTGCTCGGATTTGTAGTGAACTACTTTCATCAGTTCAGATTCTGGACTTGAAATGTTTCTTAATTCGATTAACATATGTTTTATTCGAAATTGAAGGGGAGGGATGGGTCCAATCGAAATTTTTGTAATGACTAAAATTATTTCCAAGACTTCAAGCTACAACTTTTGTTTGAAAATTTTTTTCAATTGGACCTCTACCTCAATCAGATTTCAATAATGTAAATATCTAAGTTGTATTATGCAAAATTGGCGGGAAGGGAAGGGTCTAATCGAAAATTTTATAATAACAAAAATTATTTCTTGAGCCTCAATCTACAACTTTTGTTTGAAAATTTTTTCAATTGGACCCTTCTGCCAAATTTTGAAAACGTATGTATACCTGATATTTTGTGAAATCGGAGAAAAGAGAGATATCCAATCGAAATTTTTATAATGATCAAAATTATTTTTAGGATCTTAATCTACAACTTAAAAATTTTTTTTTTTTGATTGGTTCCTTCCTCGCTCACTCCTCTAATTTTTAATTAATATCTTCCGAGTGTTATGCAAAAATCAGTGAAGGGGGTGGGGTCCAATTAAAAAAAAAACTTCAAACTAGGAATAATTTTGGATATTACAAATTTCGATTGGACCCCTTCTTCCCCACCAATTTTGAATAAAATAAATGTCAATCAAAACTTGAAAGAAATATTCCAAGTCCAGATAAAACTGTAGATTCACTTGATTCATTTCAGCATGATTTCAGTGAACTACTCAGTGCCCACCCAGGCTGATTGAAATAACAACACCCTTTGACATAAGTATAAAATAATTGAGAAAAAAAAATTTTGGCCAAATATAAATGTGCAATACTAAAAAATAAAAAATTTTTACTCTTAACATTTTTTGCCTAAGTATAAAAATGAAGGCGTTACCGAACTTTTTCATTTTAAAAATTAATGAAATGGTAACACTGCATTATAAAAATTTTCTGAAGCCATCAAGGGATAGTACTTTGAGTCTTTGAAAAAACAGAAAAGTTCTAATTACAATGGAATGTCTATTTTTGCAATTGAATGAGTTTATAGAAGAAAAAAATCCCTTGTCAAAAATTTTGCCTTGCTCAAATTATGAAGGGGTATTGGCGAGAATTGAAAATCGTGAGATTCCACTTACCAATGCATCCAATGAGTGTAACTTTTTGAGAGGAACAAAAAAGTAATACGTATGATGAATTTGCCTTCTTCAAAAATAAAGGCGCTAGGGAGTCTCAAAGTTCTGAAATTTCAATTTTTATTGGTCTGTAACACCTTCATTTTCGAACTAGTGCAAAAAATGTCAAGTGTAAAAATTGCGTGTTTTTTTAGTACTATCCAGTATCCAGAAATGCTTAATCAAAAAAAAAAATCTTAGTTTTATTTTCCGCTGCTCCTTCATTTTTTGAGATAGACACCATGGTCAATTTCCTGAAGCCGAAATCCCGAACGATATTTCTCGAAAAATCTCTCAACTTTATTACAGAATCTCTCACATTCACTTTGGTATTAGGGGAAAAAATTATAAATTTTTTTACAATTTTTTATTTTCAGCTTTTTGAAGTAAAAAAACCTTCCCTTATTTCTTTTTGAAGAAAAAAAAATCTTTCATTTTTACAGAAAAATCTCTAAATTTATTAAAGTAAGAAATCTATTGATTTTTACTGAAAAAAAAAAACTATTTTTTTCGGAAAAAATATTTGCAATTTGGAAAGGAAAAAAATGATGATTTTTGGTCATAATTTTTTTTTGTTGAAAATGAAAAAATTAACCTGCCTACCTAGTTATTTATTTATTTATTTTGAATAAACGAGTTTTTTAATTTTTTTGGAGAGAAAATTCCTAAATTTTTCAACTTTTTGTATTAAAAAAACTTCTCACTTTTTTGAAGAAGAAGCAATTTATTTCTAGTCTTATCCATTAAAAAAAAAATGCAATAAAATCTTTCAATTTTGCGGAAAAAAGTCTGTATGTAGATTTTTTTTTTAATTATGAGAGAAAAAATCTCTTAATTTTTTTAAAAATAATCTTTTGTTTTTTTTTAAAGTAGAAAACCTCCTCATTTTTTGTAGAAAAAAAAATCACAATTTTTTAATGAATAAAATTATAATTATTTTAAAAATTGTGTTGGGCAAAAATCTCTTAATTTGTATGCCAAAAATTTGATTGTTTATTTGTTTGTGTTTGTAGTAAACTTTTAGTAGAGAAAAAAATATCAAGTCTTAGTCTCAATTTGTGGAGTGGAAAACTTATTTTTTGTAGTTTTTTTTTCTCAGAAAAAGTAAAACAAAAATCTCTTGGTCAAACCTTCGGGAAAAATTGGGCCTGGCGCAAGTGCATCCTTTGCATCCCCTCTCGCCGTCGCTGATAATTTTATCTACTAATTAAATTTGCATCGCACATAGTTTTTTTTTTTTTTTTCAAAATTGGATGATTTTTAAACATTTTGTCAGACACTCTGAAACTATGAAAAATTTTAGAAAAAAAAAATGATGACTTATTTTTCCAATTTTTACATTTTCATGGAATTAAACTTAGGTGGTGGACGAAAATTTTTTTTTGTGTTAGCCATTTTAAAAAACAGAAAATTTGAAAAAAAATTGATGACTTTTAGACATTTTATTTTAATTTTCATATTTCCATGGAAACCCGAGCAGCACAATCGACAAATTATCGAAATAAAAAATCGACAGAATATCGAATTCGATAAAGTGTCGCGTTAGTTCCGCCTAAATCGTGAAATTATCTTTCGATATATACCCGAGCAGCACACTCGATAAATTATCGAAATAAAAAATCGACAGAATATCAAATTCGATAAAGTGTCGCGTTAGTTCCGCATAAATCGTGAAATTATCTTTCGATATATAGATAGATTATCGACGAATTATAGTTAATAAAAATTTCGAGATTACAGTAAGATATTTTATCGATAATCTATCTATAATATCGAAAGATAATTTCACGATTTAGGCGGAACTTTCGCGACACTTTATCGAATTCGATATTCTGTCGATTTTTTATCGATTTTTTATTCCGATTTTTTGTCTTTTACTAGCTTTTTTCTATAATTAAAAATCATTAATTAGCATAATTAATACATTAAACTATGCCTAAACACATTATTCATGTTACAGTAAGAGGATCATTTCAGAAAAAGTCAAAAAAAAAAATTATAAAAAATCTGCCACCCGTGGGGCTTGAACCCTCTACCTCCTGCATGGTAATCCTCTTCCTTAACCACTATGCCATACCTTATCGTTGAGGAATTAGCAATAAAACGTTTATAATAGGCAGTTTAGTACTTCCAGACGTGTTGGACTTAGAAAAATTTTCACCAATTTGGAAATAATTTCAAATATTGTCACAAAATCGTTGAAAAATCGTTCGACAAATTTCAGATTATTTGTCGATAATGTAGTTTCAAAGATCGCCACAAAATCGTTGAAAAATCGTTCGACAAATTTCAGATTATTTGTCGATAATGTAGTTTCAAATATCGCCACAAAATCGTTGAAAAATCGAATTCGAGGAATTTCATATTACGTGTCGATAATATAGTTTCAAATATCGTCATAAAATCGTTGAAAAATCGAATTCGAGAAATTTCAGATTACGTGTCGATAATAAAGTTTTAAATATCTTCACAAAATCGTTAAAAAATCGAATTCGAGAAATTTCAGATTATTTGTCGATAATATAGTTTTAAATATCGTCACAAAATCGTAAAAAAAACGAAATCGAGAAATTTCATATTACTTGTCGATAATATAGTTTCAAATAACCTCACGCAATCGTTAGAAAATCGAATTCGAGAAATTGCATATTATGTGCCGATAATATAGTTTCAAATATCTTTACAAAATCGGTAAAAAATCGGATTCGATAAATTTAATATAATCTGTCGATAATATAGTTTCAAATATCGTTAAAAATCTGTAAAATATCGGAGTCGAGAAATTTCATATAATCTGTCGATAATAAAGTTTTAAATATCTTCACAAAATCGTTAAAAAATCGAATTCGAGAAATTTCAGATTATTTGTCGATAATATAGTTTTAAATATCGTCACAAAATCGTAAAAAAATCGAAATCGAGAAATTTCATATTACTTGTCGATAATATAGTTTCAAATAACCTCACGCAATCGTTAGAAAATCGAATTCGAGAAATTGCATATTATGTGCCGATAATATAGTTTCAAATATCTTTACAAAATCGGTAAAAAATCGGATTCGATAAATTTAATATAATCTGTCGATAATATAGTTTCAAATATCGTCAAAAATCGGTAAAATATTGGAGTCGAGAAATTTCATATAATCTGTCGATAATATAGTTTTAAATATCTTTACAAAATCGTTAAAAAATCGAATTCGATAAATTTAATATTCTTTGTCGATAATGTAGTTTCAAATATCTGCACAAAACCGGTGGAAAATCGGAATCGATAAATTTAATATTCTTTGTCGATAGTATCGTTGACAAATATCGTCATAAAATCTTAATAATATCGAATTCGATAGTTTTTAGATTTTTTGCCTATGAAATTTAATATCGTGAGAACATCTATAGATTTTCAAACGATTTTTTATCGATACGTTACATCTTCCGATATTATCGATCGAGTGTGCCGCTCGGGAATTATAATATTTTACCATTTCAACTTTTCAGTATTTAATTTTTAATTTTTACATTTCCATTGAGAATTATATTTTTTTATGACTTTCAGACATTTTGTCACAGAGTAAATTTATTTTTTTTTATTTATTTTTTTTAATACCTAATCCAGGAGTTTAGAAATACAATTAGAAATCCTCTTCAAAAAACACAAAATAAATTACTTTCTATACATTAAAACTTGAAAATAACGCGTGAAACACAATAATCGAATCAACGCGAAAGCAGCTAATTTTTCTAAATTACCATTCCACTCGTATACGATATCCTTGGGGCCATATTTTATTGGAAAATTTCGCGCTAAATTTTTTTCCATTTTTATTCTATGTAATGTAATATTTGAAAAAGGCCTCGGTTCATTTGAATAATAAAAGAAAAAAAATTCGTTGCCGCTTTTTCAACGACGCGGGTAGGCAATTTCAAACGAGTGTTTTCTTTTGTGCGCGTTATTGGTACGTTGGCGAATCGTTATGTACGCATAATATATTGAATTATAGGGAACATGATAAGGTTATATGCCCACAAGTGTATTTTACACATTTACTTAAGTATGTGTAAAACCTTGACTTGAAAAATTGGCCATATGTGATTGTTCATACTACACTGTACTGTACATACCAGCGGTCGAACATGCGATAAAGATTTTTGTAGATATAAGTAACTTTGAAAAGGCATTAATAATAGTTTAGGTACCTATCAACTTATAGTACCCGGAGCCCGGAATAGCGGGTTTCAACTTTTCAAGCAAATGAAATTTGAAGTTTGAAATTGGGAAAGATTTTACTCGTAGGAGGAATCTGAGATGTGAGCAGTATTTGCATGAAGGACAGTAAAATAATAGATTTTATCAGATGAGGAAAAAATTCGACGCTTGGCATCATGAGAAGGCATTCTGAGAACAACAGAAATATTGGACTAAATTAGGTAACTAAAAATTTCTGAGTTGAAAATCTTTAAAAAGTCTTCTAACTTATAAATAAGTATTTAATACTTATCATCATAAAATTAACCAAAATTGTTAAATAGATACTTTCCCTAATAAGAGACAAAAACCTCAATTTCTCAGAAAAATTTGTTTTTGAAGCATTTTTAAAAAATAATTTTGAAAAATTAAATACATTTACATATTTTTAGGAAAAACTACGAAAAAAATTGTTAGGTACAAAAATTTGAAAAAATAGCGGGAAAATGTGAAAAATCACAGAAAATTTGAAACTCTATTGTAGACGCCAATGGCCTCGACGTCTTTAAATAAAAATAAATTATCAATCTATCTAAAATTCTATTTTTTTTTCTTCAACAAGATAAAATTACTATTATTTCAAAATTTAAAAAATTATTCAATACAATTTTTTTCATAAAAATTTTTCTAAAAAAAAAAATGTAAAAATTGGGTTCTTATAAAATTTGTAGGAGGTTTTCAAATTATTTAACACCAAAAATAAAATATCTCATTATAAGAAATCAAAATGCTTATTTTAATGAATTTTTTTCGTGATTTCGAAAAGAAAAGTTGTTATAAAAACTGGTGCGAAATAATGAAAAAATTTGTTTATTGTTTATCTATCAAAACGTTTTTGAATCAGAAATTCAAACTTGAAAAAAAAATTCCGCGGCAATTAAAAGCGAGAAAATTGATTTCAAAAAATTTTAAAAACCTTTTTTTGTAATTACGTAATAAAGTTTAAAAAAATTTGTTTTCTAAAAAAAAAATGATATTGAAAAAAAAACAGGTGCCAAAAAATCAACTTTTGGTTTATTTGCGTAAAAATCATTTTTTCTTTAGTCAACTTGAAAAGAAATTGATTGATGAGTTCGTGTTAGATTAGAATGGAGAGTTCTTTATGAAAAGGAACAACTTTGGTGGGTTAAGTATACCTAACTTATAATTTAAAAAAGGCAAAATTCTTAAAATCAGAAAATCGGTCGATTTTTTTCATTTTTCTGGAAAAAAAGGCGACTAAGGTTTACTTAAAATTCATACGGCAAAAATAAAAAAATCTATTTTTTTTCTCATAAAAAGAAACAACATTTGGAGTAACTAAAGAAAAAAAAAAATCGAAAATTTGGTTAGTTTTTTAATTACTTATTTATTTTTGTAAAATGTTGGGAGAAAAATAAAAAATACCTATATATAGAGAATATTTTCTATAAAATACAACAACTTATAAGATGCTGAGTAAAAAAATTTTGCTCATTTTTTTTGTTTTTACCTATTATTTTTGAAAAAATTGGAGCTGCCTCAGGAGTCAAGGTACCACTTGAGGCACTTGAAATCAAGTTGAACGAAAAATTAAAAATTGGAACTTTATTCCCATGAAATGGAACAACTTTGATAGGTTATTAGATCCAAAAAAAGACAAGATATTGAAAATGAGGTAATTTTTTTAATTTTCCTGAATAAAAAGAGAGCCACTTTAGGATGCTCTTTTTAAAATTCAGTTAGGGCAAAAACTATGAAAATATGGAATTATTTTCTCATAAAATTAATAATCTTTGGAAATATAAAACATTTTAAAAATCCAAAAGTCTAAAATAAGAGCCCACTACCTATAGTAATCTAGTGCCTATTTATCTACCTATCGATTTCGAAGGAAAAAAAATCTCAAAACGGAACATTTCACAAATTTTTATCCGCAATGATCCGCACAAAATATTCATATGTCAGGATTCCCTTCTTTTCATCACACCACGATTTCTTCGATCAAACGAGTACCTATTTTTATCAAAGTTTTCATTCAAATTTACATAGGTATTTATACTCGTATATTTTTTTTTGGTTATTCATGAAAATAAAAAAACATTGAAACACAAAGCAAAAAACCTGTGGAGGTAGAAAAAAGGAAAAAGGAAAAGAAGAAAAGGTAGTTGTACCTAATCTACCTACATAGGATACAATAATAAACTTCAATAAAAATTCTATTTTCGAATGAAAAAAAATTCTGCGTAAAAATGTAAAATCCAAAGAGAGATTGAACGAAATCATTTTTTTTTCTCAAAGTCGTAAACGTCAAAATATGTCGTACAAAATAACATTTAACTTAGTATCCTATGTATACTTTTTATTGGGGAGCAAAAATAGATGAGAATTGAAAAAAATCGTTATAAAAACAACTGATCAAATAAAATTTCATACACGTTTCCAAGATGTGAAAAATTTTCAAAGGAAAAAAAAAGAAAGGAAATTTTTCTATAATAAAATGCTCATCACAGTGATGTTTTTGTTCACCAAAAAACACCAAATCTAGACGACCTACCCGTAGGCTACCTAATAGGGTGAGCCCAAAATCAAAAATTTTATATTTTAAAAATATAATACCGCGAAAAAGTCGCGTCTTGGTGAGACATGAAAATTAAAAAAATTAAATAAAATCAAATAATATCTTCTGATCGCACAAGAGCCCTCAAATTTTTGAAAATTTGCAAAAAATCAAAATTTGAAAAAAAAAATTCAAAATGTTACAGAATTAGTTTTATACCTTTGTTTGACAAGTATTATCATCGTTTATAATATTTTTTGAAAAAAAAATCCAGAATTCATCAGATCATCGCATTAATAAAACATTTAAAAATGCCATTTTATCCGTTTTTTAAAAAAAAAATCGAAAAAATCGATCAAAAATTAGAAAAAAAAATTATAATTAAAATGGGTTCAACATACACAGTTCCGCTCAAAAAGACAATTTACGACGATTTTACATCTTCACCTTCATTTTCAGGAACCATCATTTTCCTCATTTTCTTAAATTTTTCGAAGTTTTTGAAAAATTCTCAAGGGTACGAAATAGATGAGAAATCGCTGTAAATTGTCTTTTTGAGCGAAACCGCCTGTGTAGCAATTGTCGACATCGACATTTATGTCGACAAAATTCAGACACATTTTTTTCTCGGTTAACGATGAATTAAAAATGATATATGAGATTTAAAGTAATGTTCTATGTTAAACATAACTGTTCAATCAAAATTTTTGAATTTTTCTCAGTATTTTCCTGTAATTTAGAAAACATTGTTTTTCTACATAGACAAGTCGATGTAAAAATCGATACTCGATAAACGCATCGACGACTATGTCGACATTTTCTGCCAATTAAATTTACAAATTTTATATCCAAAAAGAACTAAAAACAATTAATAGGAACATTTTAAGCTGAGGAATAAACAATTTTTAAAAAAATCACAAAATTTTCTCATTTTTAAAAATTTTTGAATAATACAAGTATTTGTCGAGTTATTGTCGACATAATTGTCGATTGTCGAATAATGCATCGACTTCACTGTCGACAGTGTCGACCAGAGGAATTTTAAGTCGAGTTAATGTCGATCTAATTGTTGAGGGTCGAATAATGCATCGACTTGACTGTCGACGTCTTGAGGGTGATTTTGATACTCGCAGATAAAGTGTGTTATGAATTAGTACATAAGGCTCTAAGAATTACCTCTTTGTTAGTTGGACACACATATGTCCAGCTACGAAGGTGACCTCAATGCCGCATATTTGACAAACTGTCGAAGTGTTGGCTTGAACACTATTTTTGGTTTAATTTTATTACATATACCTCTAATTATTGAATATTTGAACTTAGCATTTTCATCAACATCTCAGCATTGAAAATATCGATGTGGATGTCGATATAAGTGTCGACACATCGAAATCGGTCACTTTTCGATCGTACATGTCGACACGATTGTGGATGGTTTGTCGAGCTTATTATCGACATGTTTGTCGACCGTCCAAATATGGCTCGACATGTCGAGCCATATTTGGACGGTCGACAAACATGTCGATAATAAGCTCGACAAACCATCCACAATCGTGTCGACATGTACGATCGAAAAGTGACCGATTTCGATGTGTCGACATTCATATCGAAATTAGCATCGACGTTGCTACACGGGCGTGTTTGTTAAACTCATTTTAATTACGATTTTTTTTCCAATTTTTAATCTACTTTTTTCAACTTAAAAAAAAAAAAAAAAAAAAAAAAAAACGAAACAAAAAGACATTTTTTAATGTTTTATATAACTGCGATGATCTGATGAATTTTTTTTCCAAAAAATATTAATAACGATGATAATACTTGCCAAACAAAGGCATAAAACCCATTCTGTAACATTTTAAATTTTTTTTCAAATTTTGATTTTTAAAAATTTTTTAAAATTTGAGGGCTCTTGCGCAATCGGAAGATATTATTTGATTTGATTAATTTTTTTTTTAATTTTTCATGTTTCACCAAGACGCAACTTTTCCGCGGTATTACATTTTGAAAATCGAAGATTTTTGATTTTAGGCCTACTCTACTACCTAAATACCTAATCTGTGAACAGAATATCGAGTAAAAGCTGACCCTTGACGAGGAATTGTATAAAAAATATGAATCACTATGCAGAATAGGGATTTGATACACGAAGACGATGCAAACTTGTAGGGGTAAGCCTAGTTATGGTATAACTTGTTGTTATACTATATAGATGCTAATATGAAACGGATTTACCGAATGAAGGAGTTCCAATCCGCGTCTTGTCAATAGTCATATAATTCGAAATCGCGAACGCACGAATTAATCCCCAAAGAAGGGATCGTCGCGATAAAGAAATTAATCATTTTCAAGGAAAACATCAACAGTTTTCCCAGGACTGGATTAAATATACAAATATCGATTCGGCGAATAATTTTCAACATCAGCTATACCATTTTATGTATAAACTTTACCTTACGAGTATATATCGACGAAAGGTAATTCTGCTTACCTTTTGTTTGCCTCGGGTGAAAAACACGGCAGACTTTTAGGCATTCCGGACGACAATCTTTCAACAACGCAAGCGTTAAACGCGAACCGACCAGAAATTTTAACGTGAGTAACACGTTTTCTCCTTTATTTACTGTAACGTCATCGTTTCAAGTTGTTGTGCAGGTTATTGGCAGCATTTTCGCGGAGGATTTTTTTTTTTCGTTATTATTTTTCAATCGCGGTGGTATCGTTGGCGCGGTGAATTTAAACTGTTGATTTTTTTTGGAGTTTGGTTTTTTACTATAATGGTTTTAAATGATTTTCGATTGATCGAGTTCGTTTTATCGAGTGATTTTCTTCGATTTGACTCAGTATACTGAAACGAGGTTTTGTGATTTTTTTTCTCTTTTGGATCGCTTCGAGATCAGGTAATTAATTTTTTTTTGAAATTAAATATACTTCTTTGTATAAAATTTTAGAGTTATTGTAACGAAGTGTTGTTTATTTCATTAAAATGAAAAAATGAAAGAACACGTAAATGATTTGGTCTTTTTTCCACTTCCTGAGATCAACTGTCAGATATTCATATTTTAGAGAGCATTTTTCAACTTCTCACCTAACCACCCCCTACCCAACACACGAAAATCTCACTTTTAAAAAAAAATTCTATTTTGGGAAACGAGTAAGAAAAAATTATGAAATTTTTGTGAGATGTAAGGAAATGTAACGAATGTGAATTTTTCAGATTTTTTTTTGCAATGCATTCATGCAAAAATTTTTTTTTTAAAAATTGAAATTTTTCAAATGTTTAAATTTTAAAACACTAGAGTAAGTGCATAAATTCCCTCTAAATATGGGTCCAATTTTGCACAATGCATGCTGATTTTTTTCAGATTTTTTAAATCAGGGGATCGAAGCATAGTGAACAAAATTCAATAGTTTTATTATCTACCTACCATAAAATTTCATTTCTCAAAATAGGAATATTTAAAAAATGATACCCCGCTCACATGAATTTTTACAGATTTTCAACTCCAAAATTGAGAATTTTTCACTTCAAAATATTGAAAAATTTTTACTGCAGAAAAGGGAGATTTTTTAAAAACAAATTATGAAACTGGCCCCTTTTTAAAAATTTTGTCAGACAATCAGAAACTTTTTTCTACTTTTTTTTATTTATTAAAAAAAGTCTTGTTAGATATCTAATTAAATTTCCATGGGAATTTTTTCACAACTTCATTTTAATTTTTTTTCTTGTTTATTGATTTTTTTCAACTCTTTTTCAAAATCGGATGACTTTTAAACATTTTGTCCGGCATTCTGAAACTTACATAAAAAATTACTTTTTCAAAATTGGATTACCTTCTTTAGACATTTTGTCAGACATTCTGACATTAGCATAATATACTTTGTTTCATACTTTCACATGTAGTGTGGAAATAAAAGGAACTAGGAGAGGGCCCAGGGGGCGAATTTCTCGCTGTCGAGGGAAAAATAAATTGCAAAATTCTGTGATGTTATAACAATGCATGTCATGAGTGCTTTTTTTCAAGAATAATAAAACAAGTTATGTGATAATTTTTTTTTCCCCCGTTGCCCCTTCATTTTTTGGGATAGACAGTTTAGACACCATGTATATACAAGGATGGCCTAATTTCGGATTTTTGGATTTTTCAAATGTCTTACCCTCCATTTTTGTTTTATTTTATGAGGAAATAATTCCATATTTTTTTATTTTCCCCCTAACTGAATTTTAAGTGGTGCCAAAAACCCCTCTCTTTTTTGAAAAAAATCACGGATTTTTAAAATATTGCCATTTTTTGGTCATAAACCATGAAAGTTAATAATTGTCATGATGATGAATTCCGAATTTTTCATGTTCTCCTCAACTAAATTCTAAGTGGCACCTTAAAGTGTCCTCAATTCTTCAAAAAATAAAAATAAAAATTTTTTTACCCAAGAGGATTTCCGAGTTGATAATTTTCCATTTTTCATTTTCCTCCTAACACAATTTTTATTGATGCAGCTAGCTCCCCCCCCCCCCCCCATTTAAAAAAGGAATGAAAATTAAATTACCAAATTTTTGAATTTCAGCATTTTTTGATTCTTACATCTTTTGATGAAAAATTATTTAATTATTAATTTTTCCTTAACTGATTCCTCAACTGAATCTGCTCGCCTCTTCATATTTTCATAAAACTAAAAAAATAGGGAGGGGCGACTAGTGGTCGCTTGAAATTCAGTTGAGGAAAAATAAAAATTTGGTAGGTAATCATATTCTTACAAAAAGGAATAACTTTAATAGCTGAGAACCAAAAAAATGCAAAAATTAAAAAAAAAATGCCAAGTATTTTTTAATAATTTGTAAAAAAAAAAATGGGGAGCTTGCTGCCCCACTTAAAGTTGAGTTGGAGTAAAGATAAAAAATAGGGAATTATTTTTTCAAAAATTGGAAATGGCCCAAGGTATGTACCACTTAAAATTAAGTTGATGAGAAAATGAAAAATTGGAAATTCATTCTCATGACAAGGAACAACTTTGATAAATTAAAAATCGGTAATATTTTTCATTTAAAAAAAAAAAAAAAAAAAAAAAAAACGGGGCGACTCGACAGTCGACACCACTTAAAATTCACTTGGGCAAAAAGTAAGAAACAGGGAATTACTTTCTTATAGAATGAAAAAACTTTTGGGGTAAGACATTTTGAAAAATTCAAACGTCCAAAATAATAAACACCCTTATAATATTTTTTGTTTCTGTGTTGCCTATTCAGCCTATTGATTTTCTTACATCATTCAAGACGTGGCAGGAATAAATTTTTCACTTCGACCTCATTATTTTAAAAATCTAAAAAAGTTAGCATAAAACGTACTAGGTTAGTCTCATATTTGGAGAGAAAAACTTTATCCTGGATATGGTATGTTTTAAGGTTCCCTTTTTTCTAGAGGCCACTTCCCTTTCTTGAAAGTTCTTTAATATACCTACTTATTATCTGTTCTCAAGGCTCCAAATGAAAAAAAAAAAAAAAAAAAATCAAATAAAAGTTGTAAATTAAGGCCATTGGAATATTTTTTTCAAACAAAAGTTGTAGCTTCAAGTCTTGGAAATTTGAATTTATAATTTTGGTTATAATAAAAATTTTGATTGCTTCCCTCAAACTCCTCCAATTTCGTATTTACCTATGTGCATAATAATATACAAAATTAGAAGAGAATGAGGGGTCCAATCAACATTTTTATTATGACAAAAATTATTTTTCAGATCTCAATCTATAACTTTTGTTTCAAACATTTTTCAATTTGGCCCCTAATTTTCCTTTAAATCACATCACTTTCATTTTTGTAGAAAATTATTCCAAGTCCTTCGTGCCGTAATATGACGTCAGTCGCTGAAGCCATCTACATTTATTAGCACGATCCCACCACTTCCAATTCTGCATAATACATTATGATAATCTTGAGGTGTTTTTCATACATAGATATGTATTAAGTATGCAAAACTGAAAGGAAAGGAGGGGTCAACTCGAAAGTTTTGCGATGACTAAAATTATTTCCACGATTTTAATTAATTATTTTTGTTTGAAAAAATTTGTAATACCTATTGCAGTTTTAGGGAGATTTTTAGGAATATAATTTTTTATAAACTATATCTTATTGGATTAAAGCACTTCATAAAAATCACCTATCTTTGACTTGACGTAGGGGTAAAAGTATCCTCTACACACAGAAATTTTCCATCGAATTGAAAACAAAAATCGAACGTATCGTGTTTCCTGTTTCAATCAGTTGCTTGAACATATCGTTTTATCGTATTTCATTGAAATCATTTCATCTTCGATATACTATACCTTCTATATTAGCTGATTTACGTACCTAAGTAATTTTTTAATGGCATCGAATCAATAAATAGATTTCCAGTGCTTTTTCAAAGTGTACTTTCTCGTTGTCAAATAACCCTCAAGTGGTCAGCAATTAAAGAAGGTCAAAGAAAAACATTTTTAGAAGCGTTGACTCTTGAAAATATATTCGTATCGGCGACCTTCGCTTTGTATGGAATTTTTTGATGAAAAATGGTACCCACTTCTTCAACACTCCGGCATTTTCTACTTATTCATTTTTAAACCAACGGGCTGATTGAAAGAACTTGACTCGAATTTGAAAAAAAAATCCTCTTGATTTTTCGTTCCTTTTTTTGTGGAAAATTCAATAAACGAAAAAATTTCGTAAATAAAATTCGTTTAAGAATTTGTCGACCAAAACCGCTGGCACCGCGAAAAAAATTTCTTAAACGAAGTCGTCTTAATTTTACATTCTCGGCGCATTTTTTAGCTGATTTTTTTTCTTCGAAAAAGTCAGCTATTAAATTTGACCCGTTGGTAGCAGTGGGGGGTGGGAGTGATATTTCTCGACGTTTTATGACAAAATATGACGATTGGCACTAATTTCGCATTTTGGTATTTCTTTATACAGGGTGTCCCGTCACCAGTTGACACCCCTTCACCAGCGACATAGTCAACTCAAACAAAGCTCATGTATGCATGTTTGCCGACCCTGTGAATTGAAGGGGCAAAGATATGCTCAACTGAAAATTTTCATTTTTCAGTTTCGTTTCAGATTTTTAACCATGCGCTACTCGACAGCCGAGATAGGTAGACAGTTGCACTTTGCGGCGTTGGAAAGGAAATTTTGTGTAGAATTTTTTAGTGGGGTTGATAATTGTACTAGGTAATCAGGGGGGTCTGTACTGCACTAATTATCTTGAAAAAGTGTTCAAAATTGGCGATTTTTTTGGAATTTTTGAGGAAATCTCAAAAAAGTTTCATCATTTGGTATTATTATTATGGTTTCCCTTGGATGAAAAAAGTTTGACCTTTTGAATGCCGCAAACCGGACTCTTCTATCTTTCTCGGTTAAAAAGTTATAGCAATTTCAATTTCAAAATCTTAGCAGAAAAAAAATTAATTTTTTGAAAAAATTTTAAAATTCCTTTTTATGTTATTTTTGAAACTTGATACCTAACATAACTAATGATTTTGAGTGAATCTCGATGTTTAAAATAAAATAAACAACATTTTAGAAAAAAAATTTTTTTTTGAATTTTTTCATTTCTTTTTTTTAGACCTGATTTTGAAATTGAAATTGCTATAACTTTTTAACGAAGTGAGATAGAAGGGTCTGGTTTGCGGCATTCAAAAGGTCAAACTTTTTTCATCCAAGGGAAGCCATAATAATAATACCAAATGATGAAACTTTTTTGAGATTTCCCCAAAGATTGCAAATAAATCGCCAATTTTGAACACTTTTTCAAGATAATTAGTGCAGCACAGACCCCCCTGATTACCTAGTTCAATGATCAACCCCACTCAAAAATTCTACACAAAATTTCCGTTCCAACGCCGCAAAGTGCAACTTTCTACCTATCTCGGTTGTCGAGTAGCGCATGGTTAAAAATCTGAAACGAAACTAAAAAATGAAAATTTTCAGTTGAGCATATCTTTGCCCCTTCAATTCACAGGGTCGGCAAACATGCATACATGAGCTTAGTTTGAGTTGACTATATCGCTGGTGAAGGGGTGTCAACTGGTGACGGGACACCCTGTACATATATAACTATATATATGTATGTATGTATGTATGTATAGACCAAAATTTGTTGGTGCGATAACTCGAGTTATAATTGATGGAATTAGTTGAAATTTATGTCAATGGGAGAGGGTCATTGGGAATAGAAGTCTATTGAATTTGAGCGAAAACGGTTCGCGGGTTCGCGAGATATTCGCGATCAAAATTTTCAAAGCTCATTAGCTCCTCAAATATGGCAGATGGGTGAAATTTGTTCATGACTTTTCTGTAGTAGTGATTGATATTTAACCAAAAACGTAACAATAACGTTACAGTAACGTTATTTTAACGTTATTAATCTGGTATTAATGTTGTTATGACGTATCTATCATTTGTGTGAAAAAACAACATTATAACGCTTCAATAACGTTATTATAATAACGTTACTATAACGTTATTTTTGAATTTTTTGTTATATTTCATCAATAGCATTGTAAAATGTAACAATAACGTTACAGTTACGTTATTGTAACGTTATTAATCTGGTATTAATGTTGTTATGGCGTATCTATTATTTGTGTGAAAAAATATCATTATAACGCTTCAATAACGTTATTATCGTAACGTTACTATAACGTTACTGTAACCTTATTGTTGCATTTTTCGTTATATTTCATCAATAGCATTGTAAAATGTAACAATAACGTTACAGTTACGTTATTGTAACGTTATTAATCTGGTATTAATGTTGTTATGACGTATCTACTATTTGTGTGAAAAAACATCATTATAACGCTTCAATAACGTTATTATAGTAACGTTACTATAACGTTACTGTAACGTTATTTTTGCATTTTTCGTTATATTTTATCAATAGCATCACTACAATACGTTTCTATAAAGTTATTGTAACGTTATTGTTTCGTTTTCGGTTGAAAAAAATTTGTTCATAACTTTTTCTGTAGTAGTGATTGAGATTCAATAAAAAACGCAACAATAACGTTACAGTAACGATATTTAAATGTTTTTGAACTTATGTTATTGTTGTTATGACGTATCCACTATTTGTGTGAGATTTCCATCATTATAACGCTTCATTGACGAAATGTGTTCGATTATTCATTTCTCACAATTTTCTTGTGTCCAATAACCTTTATCAATTTATGGGAGTAGGTAATTAAATATTGAAGAAAGGAAATGAATTGCATCATAATTCAGGATCAGGTAATTTTATAATTGAATGAAAGCTACAATGATATGACAGGAGTGAGAGACATTCATAAGAACAAGAAAAATAGAAAAAAAATCAGCTTGTCTACCGCAGATGCTGCGGTAGAGTTTTTTTCTTACATAGGAAATAATCGTATCAAATTTAGAAAAAATGGTGACTCGGTAGAAGGCACGCCGAGCGGAATAATTTAAAAAGGAATTGAAATATAATAAAAGTGTGTTGTCGTGTATTCGAATTACATTCTCGTGCTAGAAACATTTGTCGCTGTAAAAAGATCTTTTATGGTCGATCTTCGAGGGTTTTTGATTTCATTTACGAGCTTTTTAAACTGTACTGGGTTTTCGGAGAGGCAATGTAAAGGGGATTATCGAACCCTATTCGCGTATTTTTTTATTTTTTGGGTTAAGTATTTCATTATAGGTACTCTCAATACGAGTAAGTGAAAAATAAAATCATAAAAATGTGAGTTATTCTTTGAATAAATCGAGTTGAGAAAAAGGAATAAATTCCGTTAGGTATACCTAAGATTTCAATTTAACGAAGAAAAGCTTTCATTATCCATACAAGTTCAACATTGAAGACTACAACTGTTGATAAAATAGTATACGATTGTTTGCAATATTCGCTGTACAAATACACGTACCTTTAATTATTGCTACATTCTTTTTGTTGCTTGTACTTTTACCAGGAAGCTTTTCAAAATCGATATAATGCTATGTATTGATGAAACAACGCAATAATTACATTTTGGCCCACGCAAGGCGCAAACTTTCCCAGATTGCGAACAATACTATGTAATCATTATTATTGTGGATGTTGAAAAGAAAATAGATCATGTAAAAATTATTTTCTTTGTTGAACGTCGAAACTCGAAAACTCTTAGTTTGAGAAAAGGGAGTCAGTGGTGGTGGGAAGTTAACAAGTCGAGAAGTGATTTTTTTTAATGCTCGCAGTTTGTGCCAATGCAAAGATTAATACTACAGTGGAGATAACTTTATTTGAATTTTTATTTTAAATTTCGGTTTAAAGTGATTGCCTTTTTGATGATTGATTTTTATGAATTCATTACTTACTCGAATGTAAATTAAAATTTATGCATTATTCTCAACCTTTTCGGTAAGTTGGTGAGGAGATTTGAAAAAAAAATGTGGGATGACATCGAAAGGTTGGAAAATTTTTTTGTCCCCAATTGATCACAATGACGAATGAATACAGTTGCACAGAAAGGAACCCCATTCAAAAATCCTAACCCATGTTAAGTTGAATTTTTTATATTACAAGACAAATGTCATGTCACCAGACCTAGACAAACAGTAGGGAACAGAATTCTTCGAACTTTCTTAATACCTACATATTTTCTATAATTATTACTATCATCTAAGTATAAGTCTTCAAATGTCAAATTATGCTACATCCAACGAAAATGCATGGAAGTCAAAATCAAAAAACAGGTGTTCACTTCACTGAAACAATTTATTGTCAATCATCAAAAATGATAATTCATACAAAACTTCGTTCATTTTCTTGCTTCTTGTCTGCTTGTAAATTTTACAGGGTAACCAAGTTTACTCCTCATGCATAAATCAGTGCACAAATCCTTATCTGTAAATTCTTTAATGCTGGTTGATAAATGATATCTACGCAGGATGTATACAATTATAATTTTCATGCTCATCATTGCGTATTTGGCACCTATAAATGTAAATAATTAGTACCTACCACCTACTTCATTTCAGTATAAATACTTATATGTTGAGTACACCTAAATCATGAAATGGCATATTTCATAAATTGGGCAGAATTTTTATGTCTTTGGCCTAAGTATAATATAAGGAAAAATTATTTGCCTGTACCTTGAAAAAAAGTTTGATGAGTTCACAAATTACCAATGGTAAAAAACACACATTATACAAAAAAATAAATAAATAAAATAAAAAATTTCTGCCAATTTTTTGCTCATTCAATCTTTTTTTTTAAATTTTTTTTTGGTAATTTTTTGGGCGTTTTTTTGTTGGAGTTCATTTTTTTTATTCATTTAGGTATTATTTTGTAAAAGTAACTTTTAACAATTTTTCATCTTCAATTGAGTCTGATTTATCAAGTTATCAGAGTTGATTTTAATGATGTTATTTTTATTTTATTTTAGATTTTTTCGTCAACGTCACTTTCGTTTGGCATTTTTTCAACATGTTTTTTTTTTTTCATTAAAATTTTCTACTAAATTTTTTCGCAGTCATAGTCCTTTTTCCCTTTTTAAAAATTTTTTTAGTCAATTTTTATGAGCTTTTTCTTGTCATTATTATCTCCTGTCAGTGCAGCGTTTTTTAGTCATAATTTTTTTTGGTCAATGTAATTTGGTCTGAGTGACTTTTTTTCTATGGCAGCTAGTTCTTGCTTGTGAAGAGTTAATTTTGATTTAAAAAAAAAACTATGACCAAAAAAGTGCTGACAGGAAATGGTGATGACAAGAAAAAAACTCGTAAAAATTGACAAAAAAAAAAAAAAAAAAAAATCAAAATAGAAAACACCCTGACTGAGAAAAAATTTGATAGAAAATTCCAGTGAAAAAATAACCTATGACTAAAAAACGCCAATAAAAGTAACGTTTAAAAAATGATCAATAAAATCGTCTCTGACAAATGGTAATTCCCGAGCAGCACACTCGACAAATTATCGAAATAAAAAATCGACAGAATATCGAATTCGATAAAGTGTCGCGTTAGTTCCGCATAAATCGTGAAATTATCTTTCGATATATAGATAGATTATCGACGAATTATAGTTAGCAAAAATTTCGAGATTATAGTAAGATATTTTATCGATAATATATCTATAATATCGAAAGATAATTTCACGATTTAGGCGGAACTTTATCAAATTCGATATTCTGTCGATTTTTTATCGATTTTTTATTCCGATTTTTCGTCTTTTACTAGCTTTTTTCTATAATTAAAACTCATTAATTAGCATAATTAATACATTAAACTATGCATAAACACATTATTCATGTTACGGTAAGAGGATCATTTCAGAAAAAGTCAAAAAAAATTATAAAAAATCTGCCACCCAAGGGGCTTGAACCTTCTACCTCCTGCATGGTAATCCTCTTCCTTAACCACTATGCCATACCTTATCGTTGAGGAATTAGCAATAAAACGCTTATAATAGACAGTTTAGTACTTCCAGACGTGTTGGACTTAGAAAAATATTCACCAATTTGGAAATAATTTCAAATATCGTCACAAAATCGTTGAAAAATCGTTCGACAAATTTCAGATTATTTGTCGATAATGTAGTTTCAAATATCGCCACAAAATCGTTGAAAAATCGAATTCGAGGAATTTCATATCACGTGTCGATAATATAGTTTCAAATATCGTCATAAAATCGTTGAAAAATCGAATTCGAGAAATTTCAGATTATTTGTCGATAATATAGTTTCAAATATCGTCACAAAATCGTTAAAAAATCGAAAATCGAGAAATTTCATATTACGTGTCGATAATATAGTTTCAAATATCTTTACAAAATCGGTAAAAAATCGGATTCGATAAATTTAATATAATTTGTCGATAATATAGTTTCAAATGTCGTCAAAAAATCGGTAAAATATCGAAGCCGAGAAATGTCATATAATCTGTCGATAATATAGTTTTAAATATCTTTACAAAATCGTTAAAAAATCGAATTCGATAAATTTAATATTCTTTGTCGATAATGTAGTTTCAAATAACTGCACAAAATCGGTGGAAAATCGGAATCGATAAATTTAATATTCTTTGTCGATAGTATCGTTGACGAATATCGTCATAAAATCTTAATAATATCGAATTCGATAGTTTTTAGATTTTTTGCCTATGAAGTTGTACCGATAAATCTTTATAATATCGTGAGAACATCTATAGATTTTCAAACGATTTTTTATCGATACGTTACATCTTCCAATATTATCGATCGAGTGTGCCGCTCGGGTTTTGATAAGCAAGAGGTCAGCAAAATTCAGAGTTGAAGATGAAAAATTGTTGAAAGTTACTCTTGCAAAAAAATAAAACAAACCTCTGACCAAAAAAACAAGAGTGGATCGCCGCAGTACAGTTTTTTGGCACTGTTGTTAAATTTAACAAGTCCAATTATACTACATAGATATTTGATATTCAAAATTGGAGGGGAAGGAGGAGTCCAATCGATTTTTTTTTGATAACTAAAATTATTTCCAAAACTTCAAGCTACAACTTTTGTTTGAAATTTTTTTCAATTGGACCCCTCCTTCCCCATCGATTTTGCTTTTTTTGCATAACAATCCGAAGATACTAATTAAAAATTAAAAGAGTGAAGGAGAAAGGGGCCAATTGAAAAAATTTTCAAATAATAGTTGTAGGCAGATTAGAGTTGTAAAAATAATTTTGGTTATTATAAAAATTTCGATTGGATCCCTCCCCTCTCCTCCAATTTTGCATAATATGACTTGGATACTTTTATTATTAAAAACTGGTGGATATACATAAGTCTAGGTGTCCAATTGAAAAATTTTCCAAACAAAAATTGTAGTTTGAAGTCTTAAAAATAATTTTGGTTATTACGAAAATTTCGATTGGACCCCTCCCTCCCCTCCAATTTTGAATATTAAGTATCTGACTATCTGTGTAGTATATGGAACTTCGTTATTTTAAACCTCATCCATTAAGATGTCCCCAAAATTTGAAACCAAGGTAAATCCTGGTTGTTTTTTGCTTATAATAAAATTCTTCAAATATGTAGGTATTTAAAATTTCATTTCCTTATTTCACTGGACTAACAACTGGCATCTTTCCTTTTTCGCTTTGTGCAAAAAAAAAAAATTGGTTCCAATGACTGGCAATACATAATTTCCAAAAAATATAATCTATGACAAAAAACTTGTGTTCATGTACCAATAGGTCTTATAGGTTTAAGACATAGGTACTTGGATTATAGATGATTTACCTATGCAGTTTCTTGTCCCATATCCAAAACTTAGTTGACTAGTTTTGGGCCTCTCTTTAACAGCTTGTTCATTAAAATGTTCCGGATCCTATTTTAACGGATTCTTGTACAATTTGCTGTTCTGATTGACCAGGTAATAAAATGTTAAAACTATTAAATTTGCTGGGACGGTTTGATCACCTGAAAAAATACGAGGCGAAAGTATCATTGAAATTTCGAAAAATTTTCATATTCAAGTTGAGTAACGTGAGTGAAAAATTACTCGTACCTAATAAAATTTCTTTATCCGTTCGTCTCATACCGAATGTCACCGGTGTAAACCTTCTTAACGTTTCTTTGATACATTGTTCCAAGTATCCCAAATTTTTGGCTAAATCATTTTCAGTGAGTGAGTCATCGTCATCGTGTGACTTTGAAAACTGTGCGATTTCTTCATATAATTTTTGCTAAAATAAAACAAAAATATAATTGTGATACCTGCAGGTTCTAAAATATAAAAATGATAACCAACGTACTTGAACGTCTTGGTTTAGGGCCAACATTAACAATAAGAAGCTTAAATTCAATGCTGTCGTTTCAATTCCCTATTGAAAAAGAATAAAAAAATTGACGTGAGTACCTAAGCTGTTATTACTTTTCCATTAAAATACTAATACACTGTATTCTTACTGCTTAGTTGAGTTGCTTACCGGTGCCATTATCTGCAATAATTCATCCCTCATACGTGTTTCAGTGAAGTCTGGTTCTTTTTTACTTCTCTTCATTAATAAGTAAATCACTGTTCTGGATGAATTCTCTGTGATAATTGAAAAAATGTCCTTTAATTTCAAATAGGTAGTGATTTTTTATTAAATTATTAATTATAATTTTTTTTAAATTAAATTTTCAGCTGTTTCCAATTTAATTTTTTCTTTTTAAGTTTAGTTGAGGATTTTCGTTGACTTTGCAAAATTTTTGGTGACCAATCTTTATTTTTACTAATTTTAATTTTTTCAAAATTTTGAATTTTGAATTCTTAATTGGACTCCTATTTTTTTTATAATTATTTTAAAATTTTCAATCATAAAAAAATTCCTAAGTTACTTTCAATTGTTTTTAATATATTTTTTTTTAAATTTCAATTAATTTCAACATGACTGTCTGTAGATTTTTGCAATGATATAAAATATTCGTTTGTGTCTTTCAAGGGGTGTAAAAGATGGTTGAGTAAACAATTTTTATGAAACCTATGTAAATTCCTGCGAAGGTTCTGCTTTTTGGTAAAAATTTTTGTCGAATAAGAACTGAACACCTTCATTGTGAATGATATGTATCTTAAGTGTAATATAATTACTTATTTATGATCTTAATTACCATCGTCGATTGTATTATTCTGTCGTTGACCATATTCATTCAGTTTTTCATAGTTTCAAGTAAAAAATAAAAATCATAGGGGTCCCCCCCCCCCTATTTCATTTATTTTTTTTAAAACGAGGAAATCCAATAATCATGTTCATCTTACATCTGGCATTTAATATCCCTAGACCGAACCATTCATCAGGTTTTCCCAGCAAATCACGATCCAGGCACTGACTGAATAGTCTGCAATAAACATGAGAGGTTCTCATGAAAAAAAAGTTTGAAAAAAAAAATCGTAACAAAATAAGTATAGCTCACCGCTATGTCATCGCATTTCTTTAAAAACAAGAATGGCATTGAGCCAAACCAAAATATCTGACGGTCATAAGGCTGCATAATTCTGTCAAATTTTTCAATCAGACCTATATTCATCTGTCGTTAGATAGGTAAGTAAATTTTACCGATAGATAAGTTGAAAAATTTGCATAATTCACCCGCCACAGGATTCAACATCAAGTACAGGTGTCCAAGTAGTGGGCAGGTTGGGTGCGAAGGAAACTGCTTCAGTAGTTGATGGAACCTTTGGTTTTTCTTCTTGGAAATTAATTTCACCAAAATCCATATTGTAATTAAAGCCGCGAACGTCACAATGATACTCATTTTTCACTAGCACTTTTTTTTGATTAAGTCAACGAGAACGAAATATAACAGAAACAAAAATAATATACTCGACAAAATAATATGAATTAAAAATCGGATACTTAATTTTTTAATACCATTCACTTCACGAATAAATAATATGTACACAGCAGGTTGATATTTTTACGGTATGAAAATTCGTACGAAACTGTAGAGGTATCGATGGACAATGCACAGTAGGTTCTGGAAAACGTTGGAAAGATGGGTATTTCCAACCACGTTGGGAATTCATGGAATCTATGTGAATGATCATGAAGTTTTTTGAATGGTTGAATTTTTTATCGATCCACATATTTGAGGCCTATTATAGGCTACAAAGATATTGGAATAAATAAATTGATAAACACATGTACTTACCGTCGTACAGGAGTATTTAATACAAAAATTTACTTAAATTTTGACACGTTAATTTTTTTGATTCTTTTAGGTATCTACCAAAATTGTACTTTTTCTGGATTTTGTTTTTAAATTTTTAAAGAATTTTTTCCAAAATATTTCTTGTTCCATTTTTTCAAAAAATAAAAAATAAATGAAAAACATAAAATAATACCTAATCATAATTCATAATAAAATAAGTAGGTAAATAAATTCACAACTGAATGAAAATTGAAAAAATTTGAAATAGAATAAAATTGAAATATTTATAGTGAAAATTGAAAACGTTGAAAATTAACAAAAAAAATAATAACGATCAAAAAATTGAAAACAAACCTAGTAAAAATATTGAAATTTAAGAAAAAACAGGATTAAAAATTTACTTGAAAAAAAATTGAAAATAACAAAAAAACAATAATTAGGCAGATAAAATTGAAAATTTCAGAAATCGAAAAGTTCACAACCAAAAAAAAATCAAAATTGGAAAAAATTTAAAAGTGAAACATTTTTTGAAAAATTGGTAAAATCGAAAAAAAAAATATAATAGGAGAAAATTGAAAATTCATTGCATGATGAAAGAAAATTACCAACGAGTAAGTACAACTAGAATTAAATTTCAGGTGAACAGAAATTTAAAAATCATAAATTAAGAAAAAATCTTAATAGGTAATCGATATCTAATAGTTCATCGTTTTTTTTTCCAAGTTGGAATATGTAGAATAGAAAACAAAAATTGCAAAAATTTATAATTAGTGAAAATTGCAGCATTCAAAAAAAAGTTTAAATTAGAATAATGACTGATAATCCATAAAAATTGAAAATAAACAAACATAAAAAAATGAAAAAATATAAATTGAATTTGAATTCTAAATAAAAGTTGTACCTAGATTGAGATCCGAGAAATAATTTTAGTCATTGTAGAAAATTTCAATAGGAATTCTTTTCCCCTCTAATTTTGAAAATTAAATTTTAACTACAAAATTTCTAAAATTTCGGGAAAATACCAATTTAAAAATTAATAATGATCAACATATTTCCAAAAATAAATAAATAAAAAATGGAAATGATAAAAAAAAGTGCAAAAGGTAAAAAATACTTCCAAAAATAACATCAGAGGAGTATTTTTCATTGAATCTTACGGTAGCTTTTTTCGTTGATTAAATAAAATTTCTCATTTTTCAAAAATTAAAAATTTTTCACAAAATTGACGATTTTAATAATTTCTAAAAAATCCATCAGAGGAGGATTTTGCATTGAAATCACAGGAGCTTTTTTCATTGATTAAAATGCAAATTAGAAAAAATCCCATTTTTCAAAAATTCTTAAATATAAAAATTTTCACAAAATTGATGATTTTAAAGTAGGTACCTACTTCGAAAATTCCATCTGAGGTGGATTTATTATTGGGTCTTACGGTAGATTTTTTCGTTGATTAAATGCAATTAGGAAAAAATCTCATTTTTCAAAAATTACTGAAAATAGAAATTTTCACAAAATTGATGATTTTAAAATTCTTCCAAAAATGACGTCAAAAAAGGATTTTGTATTGGATCTTAAGGTAGCTTTTTTCGTTGATGAAATAAAATTTCTCGTTTTTCAAAAATTACAAAAAATGAAAATTTTTCACAAATTGATGATTTTAATAATTTGTAAAAAATCCATCAGAGGAGGATTTTGCATTGAAATCACAGAAGCTTTTTTCATTGATTAAAATGCAAATTGGGAAAAAATCTCATTTTTCAAAAATTCCTGGTTATAAAATTTTTTACAAAATTGATGATTTAAAAAAAATTCCATCCGAGGTGGATTTCTTATGGGGTCTGACGGTAGATTTTAGCGTAGTATATGTTTTTACGATGACCAAAATGGAAAAAAACGACAGAAAAATTCGACACCAAAATCCGACACTAAATTGGGTTAGGTTAGGGTACATTAGGTTAGGTTTGGGTGACATAAAAAAACAGAAAATTTTTAATAAATTCGGTTTTTTAAACATTATGCCAGACATTATAAATTGTTTTGAAATTTTATGACTTTTAGACATTTTGTCAGACATTCTGAAAATTGGAAATTTTTTTAGAAAGATGACTTTCAGACATTTTGTCATACATTTTGAAACTTAGAAATTTTTTTAGAAAGATGACTTTCAGACATTTTGTCAGACATTTTGAAACTTTTTTCAGGCTTTTTAATTTTTTTAAATAAATTTTATGACTTTTGGACATTTTTTTATTAGACTATTTAGATTTTTAAATTTCCATGGAAATTAATTTTCGGGACTTTTGGACATTTTAAATTTTTTTAAAAATTTTTAAATTTCCGTGGAAATTAATATTTGTGACTTTTAGACATTCTGTTATATGTATTATTATCGACTTTTATTATTTAATTGGTTGTTTATTTTTTTTAAATTTCCATGGAAATTAATTTTCGTGACTTTTAGACATTTTGTCACAGAGTAAAAGCATATACTAGGTATGTATCATACTTTCAAACGTAATGTGGAAATGAAGCCAACCAGGGGAGGTCCAGGGGGGGGGGCGAAGCGCCGAGTTATTTTTTTTTTTCAAAAATGAAATTTGGAAAAAAATCTTATTTTTTCAAAAATCACTGAAAATAGAAATTTTCACAAAATTGGTAATTTTGAAATTTTTTAAAAATTCCATCAGAGGAGGATTTCATATTGAAATTGCAGGAACTTCTTTCATTGATTGAATCTAATTTTTCAAAAACTTATTTTTCAAAAATTACTGAAATTTAAAATTTTTATAAAATCCTTGATTTTAAAAATTCTTCGAAAATTCCAGGAGCTTATCTAGTCCTGCTTCCACCACATTTTCTTCTTATTTCCTAATTTCTTAGACTATAATAAAATAATTTCAAAATAATCAAATGTTCTATTCTCACCCTCCGTAAAAAATTAATAATTTATTCTGCTCGACAATTTGCCTCCTTCCCATTGAATTTTTTTTTCCAGACAATGCTGTGGTATAGTATTCTCCTTGCTCCTTATTGAGACGATTTATTTCCAATAACCGCGAAAAACGAAGAAAAATATGTAGGTACCTAAATTCACAGCTGAATATTTCATCGAAAAGCGACGCGTTATTTCAAACTCGTAATTCGTCCTATGTTTGAATAAACTGATTTGGGCCAATTTGACATGACTCGTCGCAAATTTCGCGAACAAATAATCTCCGCCCGCTCGGTGACACGACAATAGAGGGCGAGAAAAAAAACAACAGCGGAGGAAAATGACGATATGCGAGTTCTACAATAATCGCATACGCCGGAAAATGCTTATAAATGGGCGAAAGTTTAAAGTAAATGATGGAAAGCGGCTGCGGAAAGCAAACACAGCAAAGTCGAGTCTCACGAGTTCATGATAACACAAAAGTAAAAGAAGCAAAACAAATAGAATAAACGAAAAAATTTATGCATTTTGAGAAATACTCGCTCGCCTCGTTGGTACCTGGTATAACATGGTTGTTAATTTTTTTTTTTAGCCTCATTTTAAAGCTTCTGTTAGTCTGGTAGATTTATAATCTAGCACCTTGGGATAGATGTTGGGATATTTGTTCAGCTGGTCTGGTGTACGATCGAGAAAGAGAAGAAAAAGGGCTATATTTGAAGACAATTTAGCTTTTTTCTACAAAAATACTCGTACCTAATACCTATATCATACGATGGGAAATATCGTACGTAGGTATTTAAATTTATCCGATTCATTGGTCGTGGTTGTGTTTTTGGCGATAGAGTATCGTATACTACGCGAGTACAAGCGAAACAATGTCAACAAAAGTACGCTCGAAAGATTTATTAATGTTTGGGATTATCGACGCGACTCTGCCGTCGAAGTAGCCAAGCCAAGAACGATTTTTATGGTCGTTCGAGGCGAAACACTATGTATATTATACATATAGTGGGATGAGTCGACGAAGAAATCCACCTCACCTCATGGATTGACCCTTCCTCTATCCCTAGTCATTTCGTGTATAAATAAATTCGTCAATTTTTCCATTAACTCGACTCCTTATTCAACTTGTCTTTGAAGTTGATCAGCACATGCGGCAGAACTTGAAATCTTCGCTATAAAAAATACACCACAGCAGTAAACTGATTTATGAAATTTTTTAAAAATTGACACCAGCGACCAGCCATTGGGTGGAAATTTTATATATAGATCGATGACTCCGTCACCCTTACATAATAAATTAAAAAATATACGTACAGCGCCGTAAGTACGTAAATCCTCAACTTGGTACTTTTATCGCCGATATACTCGTATAATCGCAGTATCGTCATAAATAAAATTCTAACCGTTTAAAAATATCTGCGATTTCTTTATGACGTCTTCGCAAAACGTAGTACTTAACAATTGCACGACATATAATCAAATCACAAACGATAACTTCGATGGAGTAGAAGTAAAAAAAATCATTTTATTATACGACATCAAAAGCTCGTAAAATGTAAAACTATGTGAAATTTTATTTCCAACCGAAAATGTAGGTATAAAGAAACGACAACTTTATACAGTTTCGCTAAAAACTGTATAATGTTTAAGGGGGTTATATGTGCAAGACTGTGTAAACAATACAGCCACTCCAGATTTGGGATTATTATACAATGTTTACACCTCCATAGCTCTCCTTCTGTTTTCTTATTCTCAGTTCTTTTCACACTGGAAGGGGTAGCATAATATTTTAAAAATTGTGTATTTTTCTATACGATGAAGTGAACACAAAAAAATCGAGAAAAAATAAATAAAGATTTTTAGGCTCTTGAAAAATAACGCTCCAAGCTCCGAGGGAGAAAATTCATTGGATAAAAAATCCTCTCAGATATTTTATCTGCGTAGAAGAAAATTCCCCTGGAGGCTGGAAAAAATTATTATATTAGGCATTAAATGAGACTGCTTCAAAAAAATATTCCCTAAAGAAGAAAAACATTTTCATGAGGAAATTTATTTTATTTTTTTTAAATTCCCCAAAAACTAATTTAAAAAGTTATCCATGAAAAGATCAGAAAATCTTCTCATTAAAAAAATCCCCTTGACCAAATACAATTCATAAAAACAACCGGAGATTTTGGTTTACAAAAAATCTGGCTACGTCACAAAAGATAGGTACCTATTAAGAAAATTTTTAACAAAATTTTAATGAAAAGAAATAATGAATAAAAAGTTGAAGAAAAATAAAAATTGAAAAAATCGAAAAAGAAAAGTTGAAAATTAGAAAAAGTGAGAAAAATAAAAAAAAGAATTATGAATTTAAAAAAAAAACCTAAAATTTAGGAAAAATTGAAAAATTTTAAAGAATTAAAAAATAAATTAAAAAATTGAATTAGAATTGAACAATTTTTAATTTTTTTTTTTGAAAAACCACTCAGAGAAAAATTTAAAAAATGTAATTGTTATGGAGAAAATTATCAATAGGTAAGTTAAAAAAAAAAAAAAAAATTAAGAAAAAAAAGTAAAAGTTACAACAAAAAAAAAACATTAGAAATTAGGCAACAAGGATCAAAAATTGAAAAAAAAATTCAATTCAAAAAATGAAATTAATTTTAAAAAAGTCATAAAAAAATTTACTTCATAGAAAAAAATACTTCAGAAAAATCAACAAAATACATTAGAACAAGAAAAAAATCAGCTAAAAAAATTGTCCGTTGTAAAAAAAAAATACAAAAAAGTTGAAAGTTACAAAAAAAAATTAGATACCTATAGGTTGCAATTTTAAAAATTCTAAAAATGAAGAAAAACATGCAATAATAATAAAATTAAATAAAATTAAAGATTTTTGAAAATCGAGAAAAAATAAATAAAAATAAATTAAGTATATTGAAATAAAAACAAACAAAAAAACTGCAGTAATAATCATAATGGAAATATCAACAAAAAAAAAACGCTTGATCAAAAATTTTTTTTTTTGATAAAAATTGGAGAAAATTTTTTGATGAAAAAATCTACATTGCTAAAAAAAGAGCACTCCAGTATAAAATAGAGGTGCATATAAAAACTCAAGTATACGATGAATTGAAAATTAGAAAAAAAATTGAAAAATTTAGAAATTGAATAAAATAAAACTTACAAAAAAAAAACAACGAAAAGTAGAAAGAAAAAATATCAAAATTTAAAAAACAAGCTTATGTATAAAAATTCGAAAATATTCAAAAAAATTGAAACTCAAAAAATGTGTAAATTTTTAAAATAACTAGGTATGCTATGAATCTAAAAAATTGAAGTTACTTCTGAACAACTTTCTTAATTCAAAAATTATAAAGAATATTTTCTCAACAAGCAAAATCCATCTTGCTAAAAAAAAAACTCGAGATTTTTTTTAAAATCTTGCAGCAAAAATTTTTTGCTAAAAAAAATATAAAAAATCAGAAAAAACGAAAAAATTAAAAACAAATTAAAATTTACTTGAGAATTAATTTAAAAATTAGAAAAATTTAAAAAATATAATGAAATTAAGGATGTATGAATTGTAGATATATATTTACCTACCTTTCTACCTATTTACCTATCTACTTCACGACAATTGAGAATTACTATTTTTTTTAAATCAATGTACTTACTTGACCAAAAAAAAGTTTGAAAAAACAAAAACTGAAAAAATTAAAAAAGGAGCATAAAAATTCTACAAAATTTGAAAGTTGAAGAACCTTAGAAAAGTCAGTGGTTTAAAAAGTAGAGTAGGTAATAATTTCAATAAAAAATGTACCCAAAAATCACTAAAAAGCCAAAACTGAAAAAAAAAGTTGAAAAAAAAAATTGAACCTGAAAATTAGAGTAGGGCCCAAATAAAAAAGTAAGTGAATATTCGAATTCAGCAATTTCAAAAAAATAAACAACAAACTATATCGACGTGGACATGTCAAAACCTCGTATATGTCGTAATTCCACTTCTTTAGCAAAATAACTTTTTTGGGGTTTCTTATAGGAAAAAAATGGAGAAATCTAATGTTGATCACCTCGTATGTCGTAGTCGAACTCTAACGTTCCAATTGGCCTATTTACTTTTAACAACTACGTAAGTCGTGTGTATTTTTGGCGATGTTTTTTGTCTCTCCTTAAAATTTTGATTTTTGAAGATAAGAGGTTTTGACACGTCCACGTCGATATGTCACACCATTCTGTCAATCTTTTTCAAAATTTTAGGAATTGATGACGGGGGCTGGGGAGGGGAGGTTCAATAAGAAAAAAATAAGGCAATATTCGAACTCAGTACTATCGAAAATACTTTTCACAAATGATACGTCACAAAATTTTTTTGATTTTTTCAATTCTTTTCAAAATTTGAGGAGGTTTGAGAGGCTTTGGAAAAGTGTTATCAAAAAATTAAAGTGATAGGTATTCGAACTGAGCTTTATCAAAATTGTAAAAAACAATATGTCACACATTTTTTAATTTTGAATTTTTAATTTTGGTCAAAATTTTGAGTAGATGGCTATAGACTCTTGAAAGGAAAAAATGAAATTTTATAGAAAAAGAACAAAAAAAAAAAAAAAAAATCGATTAAACTTGATCATTGAAAAAAAATGATTCGAATAAAGATTTAAAATGAACAAGAATAATAATTAGGTACCTATTAAAAATTAAAATTTTGAAAAATCTAAAATTTGAAAAATTAAAATGATGAAAATTGAAATTGTATTAAAAATTACCAAAAATTAAAAAAATCTAAAAATACATTCACTTTGCTTTAGCCTAAAAATCTTTCTCAAAAAAAAAAAAAAAACAGTGGAAAATACCATGACCAAGAAATCAATAGTTCTAATAAAATTCTTTTAAAGAAAAAATCATCCTAGATAAAAAATTTCTCATAAAAAAAACTTCTTTAAAAAATATTCCACGATAATGAAATTCACCAAGTTCTGTCCTAAAAATCGAAACACGTGGCTAACTAAATTTTTCAACTTCCATTCTCCCTCCCCACAATCAAAAATACAGACGAGTACCATATTTCTGCGTTTCATTGTCATAAAGAACCAAGATAACTACATAAAAAAATCAATACATTCATTTTAATAAAAATATTTTCATTTACTTAAAAAAATGTTAAAAATACAGAGAAAATATTTGAACTACTCAACTCCACTTTTAACCATAAAATTACCCAACACGAACGGTAGACGAACGTAAAAATTCGTACATTTTTTAAATGAACCTCGAACATTCTTCGATCGAATTTACGAAAGAATTTCGTACAACTCATAAAATATTTTATCTCACAAATGGCAAAGTTTTGAATAAAAATCGACGTACGTAAATTAATTTCACCTTATAAAACAAACTAGAAAATGTTAAAGACGTAACAATATCGATATTCGATACAAAAGAAACGAGATGACAGCAAAATACCATATTTTGTTCTTATACTTCGAAATCACTCGAGCGTAATATTTATTTTGTTACAAATTGATTAAAAATTCTTCATTTCCGCGTCGTTTTGCAGGGAAATAAAACTACTTTTTATTCGTATAATACAAACCACCGAACCGCAGATAGTACAAAATGAATTCTTCAAAAAATAAACGAGAAAAAAGCTGGATCGAATTATAATCTCATAAATTAATGATTTTATTAATTTCATAATATTACCTATAGGTGGTTGTCGAAAATGATATAGGCCGAGATAAAAAAAAAACTTAACAATGACAATGCCAAAATTAGTCAAGATCAAAGACCATTGTTCGAATTCTAAAAAAAATAAGATGTCGTTTGATTTATGAAAAGATTAAAAGCCAATGAACTTGAAGTTATTTTCGACTCATAAAGAGTATAGTGGCCCACTCACCTTAAAGCTGGTAATAGGTTTAAAATGGGAAAATAATTTTTAATACTTTCGCTCAATTTTTTTTTAAGCTGAAAAAAGAAATGCTTACAGCTTTTTCGAGTCGCGAAGAGTTGACGTAGTAACAAAATTTTTATTTTACGATTAAATTAAGAACTTCTACTTTGCCAGGGTTGAACCTACATAAGCGAATCTTTTACCAGCGAATTACCCTACTGAGCGAGAAATAATCCCAAAAGAGAGGCGAAATAATTATTAAAATAAAGAAGACGAATGACGTAGCTGGCTATTAATTTAAAACTAATTTGAAATTTGTAATTGGCATAAAAAAGTATCATAGCTAAAGATAATGATAATGGTTATTTTACGAAGCGAAGGGGAAAGAAGCATCGTTAATGTGCAAATGCAATGCACGAATTGGCCACTTTTAGTTTCACTTTGATTCACATTTATGTACGTAAATATTACCAACCTACGTAATAGCGTACTTTAGAAACGGCAATAGTGGCCGTTACGATAATGCAGAGTGTTTTAATGGAACTCGCCTTCCTTTACTTTTTTCCTACGTGTCGGAGTAATCTTTCAGATATTCGCAAGTCGTGTTTAGCTACCGAATAATTGAGTTTTATGAGAATTTACATTTAGGTAGGTATATTTTTTCAACCTATCGTTCGGTAAAGAATTTAAATACTTCGAAGGAACACGTTCCGTTCCTTCGCCGAAATCAAAATATTCGTCTCAATTTAGAGTCTTTGAAGATTTTAAGTGAGAAACGTAGGTATCGTGAAGAGATTTTTTTTTTAGTGGAAAAAAAAGAGTACGACGTTGTTGTAGTTTGAAGATTCGCGTAGAAATTATAATACACAGATAGAGAAGTTATACAGCTCTTTTCTATACGCTTCATCGAGTATTATATTCAATTTGTTGATTTCTGATTGTTCATCTTATATTTTTGCATGCATAAGCATCATCTCTACTTTTATATATAAAAGTTCGCATCGATATTTATAATGACGAAGAATACTTAAATAAAAACTTCCTCCTTTGCACCTCGCCACCTACGTACTTTTATAGAATTTCTGTTTTCAAAGTCGGTCCATCCAAGAAAATATCTTACGGTAACATTGGTGAAGCTGTTTTTATTGAATAAGTATCGCTAGAAATTGTTGGAATATTATAACATTGATATCCAAATCAAAGTATGTAAGTATTATATGTTGACAGACATTTTACCTTGATTTGAATTTTGTGATTGTTTCATAAAACGTGTAAGGGAACTGATATTTCATGAGTATAATTGAAAAGTGGATTAGAATTTGGAAAAAAGGTCAAGGGACTAAAAAAATTGAAAATCAGACAAGAATAGGATTTGAGAGAAATTTTTAAAAATCCAACATTGTAAAGTTATTATAAAAATTCGACTTCCTAAATTCAACTTTTTCAATTTATTTTTTATTTTTCATAAATTGACTTTCACTCATTTCTTTTGAAATTGTTCAAAAAATGTGTCCTTTAAAATTTAAGAAAATGTGCCTTTTTTAGATTTTTTTTTTTCAAACTTGATTTAATTTTTTTTGGAAAGTGATTTTAAAATTTTTTTCAAATTTTATGTTTTTAAAATATTACCAAAATTTGTTTTTTTTCTTATGTTTCAATTTTTAACAAAATGACTTTTAAAATTAAAAACATGAACTATAGCTGTTTTTAAAAATTAAAAAAAAATCATTCTCAATTTATTTCCTTTTTTTTTAATTTTGGGAAAACATGACTTTTGATATATTTTTTAGAAAAATCAACTTCTGATTTTGACTGTTTAATTTTGTTACAAAAATTTGGTGCAATTTAAATATTTTTTAAATTTTTCAAAAATTATGCGTTCAAAAAACAAATTTGAAAATTTTACTCTAAATAAATCTGTACCCTATTTAATTTTATTTTCATCGAAAATTTGGATAAAATGATATAAAATAATTAAAATTTAAAATTCATCAAAATTTTTACCTGAGAAGTTTTTTGAAAAAAGTGATTTACTACTTTAATGATTAATTTCTAATTACTTTGACTTTTAATTTTTTTTTATAATTTGTCTTTTATTATTATTTTTTTTTTTTGGAATTCTACCTATTTCAAATTTTTTAATAAACATTTCCTTTTTGAAATTGTTTGAAAACATTTTCCTTCAAAATTAATTATTACCTGCATTAAAACTGTTATTTAAAGTCCTTCAAAATCAAAAATTATTCTTCCAAAATTTTTTTATAGTTTTTTTTTAGGTTTTTTAAAATTGCTCACAAAATCTTTTTTTTTGTGTTTCGGAATTTTTCTTTTTTTAAATTGGACTTTTATTGATGAATTTTCATTTTTGTTTCAAAAATTTGACGCGACTGAAAATGAGACGATGAAATTTTTCAAAAATTCAACTTTTCAAATTATTTGGAAAATTAGAGTTGATTTCTTTTTTGAAAATGTGATTTTGAATTTTTTCTTTGATTTTTTTCAAAAATTTGGCGCAATATTCATAGAGTGATTGAAGTTTATTAAAATTTTTATATTTTAAAAGTTTTTCGAAAATAACTTTCATTTTTTAGCATAGTATATACTTTTACGGAGACCAAAATGGAAAAAAAACGACCCAAAAATCCGACCAAAAATCCGACACCAAAATCCGACAGTTGATTTAGGTTAGGTTACATTAGGTTAGGTTTGGATGACATAAAAAAACTTAGAAAATTTTCAATAAATTCGACTTTTTAGACATTATGTCAGACATTTTGAAACTTGTAATTTTTTTGAAATTTTATGACTTTTAGACATTTTAGGTATAGACATTTTGTCAGACATTCTGAAACTTGAAAATATTTTTAGAAAGATGACTTTCAGACATTTTATCAGACATTCTGAAACTTGGAATTTTTTTTAGAAAGATGACTTTCAGACATTTTGAAACTTGGAATTTTTTTTATAAATTTAATGACTTTTTGATATTAGGTTTTTTAGAAATTTCACGACTATTAGACTTTTTAATTTTTTTTTAAAAAAGTTTAAAGAAATTTTATGACTGTTTGGACATTTTTTCAGAAATTTTGAAAATTGGATAAATTTTTAAAAATTTTATGACTTTTAGGATTTTTGTCAGACATTCTGAAACTTGAATTTTATTTTTTTTATTTTTTAAAGATTTTATGACTTTTAGACATTTTGTCAGACATTCTGAAAATTGGAATTTTAAAAAAAATTTTATGACTTTAAGGCTTTTTATCAGACATTCTTAAACTTGAATTTTTTTTTATTTATTAGGATTTTTTTATTTTTCAATTTCCATGGAAATTTATATTCGTGACTTTTAGATATTTTCGTAATGAACGTTATTAGTTTTTAAAATTGACTTTTAGTTTTGATCTTTGATTTTTTTTTGGATATTTGATTTTCAATTTTTTTGGAAATTTAAATTCTAATTTTCTAATTTAAATTTTTTTCTTAAAATCTTTTTAAAAAAAATTTCTTCAAAATTATAAAATTTCCTGTATTAAAAGTTTCATTTAAAAACCCGTTCAAATTCAAAATCAAAAATTACTCTTTCAAGATTTGTTTTTTTGTGTTTCGAAATTTTTATTTATTTATTTTTCAATATCTAGGTAAGTACCTATTCTCATTTTTTATTTATTTTTTAAATTAGACTTTTAATGATTAATTTTCAATTTTGTTTCAAAAATTTGATGCAAATGAAAATGAGACGTAAAATTTGTTCAAAAATTTCACTTATCAAATTACTTGGAAAATAAGAGTTGATTTATTTTTTTGAAATATGCATGATCTCTTTAATTTTTCAATTTTATTTCTTCAAAAACGTGTTGCAATAATCAAGAGTTATAGTAAATTAATTAAATTTTTTTTAAAAAGTTTTTTCAAAATGACCTTCATTTTTTTTTTAATTTGACATGAATTGCATAATTTTCAAGAACTTGGTGTGCTTGGAAATAATTGTTGAAGTTTATAGGTGCAAACTTCAAAATTTTTTTTTTTACTTTTCGATTTTGTATTAAAAATTTGGTGAATAGAAAATTACTGAAATTGTTCCAAATTTTCACTTTCCACTTTTCTTTTTAATATTCAATTTTTCTTTTTGTTATACTTTTTTTTCGAAAAATTTGAATATGAATTTCGATTAAAATTTTACTTCCAAAGTGTTTTTTTTTTCAAAAATTGTATATACTTAATTATATTTTTTTCAAATTGATTTTTCAGGAAAACCAAATCAACTTTGAAAATTCCTTTAAAAATTTGACTTTGATTTTTTTTTAATTCTACTTTTGTAATTAAATTAAGGAGCCGACGACTGTTCAATTTTTTGTTTTAAATTATATTTTCATATTTTTTTATAAATTTTATTTTTATTTTTTTTTAAATTTTGGGGTAATTTAAAACAAATAAAATTTTTGAAATATATTCACTATATTTGCATGTTTTTCACAAATGAACTTTTAAATAATTCTTTTTGAACAATTTTATCATGAATTTGAAATTTTTTAGAAAATTTTGTGCACTTAAAAACTATTGCAACAGACTGAATTTGAAAAAAAATAACATGTCTGCGAACATTTTAATGAGTTGCAATTTTTCAATGGTTCAACTTTCAAATTTCTTTCAAAAATTCAACTTTCAATTTTCTTTTTTAAATTTTACTTGTGATTTTTTTTCCTAATCTGACCACAATTATTTTTCCATAAGTATGTTCCAAATGAAACGAATCGGCTGAAGACACTCGATGCTTTCAATAATTTATGCTAACTGTGTCTAATCAACAACGGTGATTTTTCCTTAAATTGTCGATAAAAGAAATTTCCATCAAGTATATACTTTTGTTTCCCTGTTTTTTTAAATTTTTAAAATTTTTTTTATTAAAACGTATTAAGAACCACTACGTTTTTAAAAACTAAAATCATTCCACAGACGTCATCGTTTTTTACATATTTTTTGTAATTGGAAATACGAGTATACCTACCACTTCAGAAGAAGGAATTCAAACGCAGAATTAACCCCCTCCCCTCATTTATCTCAGTATCACTTTCAACTCAAGGAAATTAAAAAAAAAAAAAAAACAATTGTAAATTAACGTAAGTTGGTACACTTACATAAAACAGAGTTTCTTTCAATTCGAAGTCAATTACTCGGAATATGGAAAAAAAGAGTAGGAGAAAATAGCCAATCAATCAAACCATACGCATTCATCTTTTCATCATGACAATACATTATGACGAATTAAATTATCCATTTAGGAATATACGTACTTCGGCGGTATTGCCTATTGACCATTTTTAACGAAACAATTTTCTTCAGTAGGTATATAAATATACCCGAGCAGCACAATCGACAAATTATCGAAATAAAAAATCGACAGAATATCGAATTCGATAAAGTGTCGCGTTAGTTCCGCATAAATCGTGAAATTATCTTTCGATATATAGATAGATTATCGACGAATTATAGTTAGCAAAAATTTCGAGATTATAGTAAGATATTTTATCGATAATATATCTATAATATCGAAAGATAATTTCACGATTTAGGCGGAACTTTTGCGACACTTTATCGAATTCGATATTCTGTCGATTTTTTATCGATTTTTTATTCCGATTTTTCGTCTTTTACTAGCTTTTTTCTATAATTAAAAATCATTAATTAGCATAATTAATACATTAAACTAAGCCTAAACACGTTATTCATGTTACGGTAAGAGGATCATTTCAGAAAAAGTCAAAAAAAATTATAAAAAATCTGCCACCCTTGGGGCTTGAACCATCTACCTCCTGCATGGTAATCCTCTTCCTTAACCACTATGCCATACCTTATCGTTGAGGAACTAGCAATAAAACGCTTATAATAGGCAATTTAGTACTTCCAGACGTGTTGGACTTAGAAATTTTCACCAATTTGGAAATAATTTCAAATATCGTCACAAAATCGTTGAAAAATCGTTCGACAAATTTCAGATTATTTGTCGATAATGTAGTTTCAAATATCGCCACAAAATCGTTGAAAAATCGAATTCGAGAAATTTCAGATTACGTGTCGATAATAAAGTTTTAAATATCTTCACGCAATCGTTAGAAAATCGAATTCGAGAAATTTCAGATTATTTGTCGATAATATAGTTTCAAATATCGTCACAAAATCGTTAAAAAATCGAAATCGAGAAATTTCATATTACGTGTCGATAATATAGTTTCAAATATCTTCACGCAATCGTTAGAAAATCGAATTCGAGAAATTGCATATTATGTGTCGATAATATAGTTTCAAATATCGTCACAAAATCGGTAAAAAATCGGATTCGATAAATTTAATATAATCTGTCGATAATATAGTTTCAAATGTCGTCAAAAAATCGGTAAAATATCGAAGTCGAGAAATTTCATATAATCTGTCGATAATATAGTTTTAAATATCTTTACAAAATCATTAAAAAATCGAATTCGATAAATTTAATATTCTTTGTCGATAATGTAGTTTCAAATATCTGCACAAAGTCGGTGAAAAATCGGAATCGATAAATTTAATATTCTTTGTCGATAGTATCGTTGACGAATATCGTCATAAAATCTTAATAATATCGAATTCGATAGTTTTTAGATTTTTTGCCTATGAAATTGTACCGATAAATCTTTATAATATCGTGAGAACATCTATAGATTTTCAAACGATTTTTTATCGATACGTTACATCTTCCGATATTATCGATCGAGTGTGCCGCTCGGGTAGGTAGCCTATTTTTCCAATTTACCTTCGACTGGCAGCGAAATAATTAAATTATCGACCGATGCTGAATCTAGTTTATTTAAAAATTAAACTCATACTCGGATATTTTTGTTGTTCTACTCTATACCTTGCTCGTTAAAAGAAAAAGAATTGATGCGTGGTTTTTGCACAATACAACGATGCAAACAAAAATTATCTACACGAAAGTAAAGACGAAAGCAAGATACACCATTGTTTAGTTCAAGTAGACAGAAGATGCTTTATGGCAAATCGATATGCACTTTTATATCAAAGTCAATACTTTTAAATGGAATGAAAATTTTCCAATCGCAAGGTACCTATTAGTAGCCTTTTAAAAACCAATTTTCTCAGATGATTGTGTATGTGTATAGTAATAAAGTTACTAAAAAGGTTGCATCCATAAAATATGGAATTCTCGTACAAAATGTAATGCAGCATATTATATTTAGTTTAGTATACAGTGTATTTCATAGCTGATGTAGTTCCTTCCACGAGACAAACAGGCAACCCATAAGGAACAAAAAATGCTATATACATACACTCGACCTATCTTGAAAATTGAAGGAGCAACGGAAAATAAAATCGAGAAAAAGTAATTTTTGGTCCGGCATATGGATTGTACTAAAAAATACGACTTTTTTACTCTTGACATTTTCCGCCTATTTTTAAGAATAAAGGCACTACAGTGCTTCAAATTTTGAAAAAAGGTTTTTCAATTTTCAAAGCTCTGTGATACCTTCGTTTTTGAAGATAGGTATAAAGGCTCTGGTGTGGTATTAAGGGAGTCAAATTGCCCCAAACTGAATTTTTTTTTTTAGGTTTCCGATTTGTGATGGTAAAATATTATTTTTGAGCGTATCAACGATTTTTGACCTTATCCCTGGAGCTGGTGCCTCGAAATACGTAATTTCGAGCTTCAAAATTCTATCTCTGTGGGTTTTCAAATTTCAATCAATTTTCACCACACTTGGCATGCAGGTAAATGTATTCAAGGGCAGTGTTGGGAAATTTTTTCAGAATTTTCTTACTCCTAAAATGACCTTGAAAACCACTTTGAAAATTTCAAATCGCCATGAGCTGACGAAGCGAATTTTTAATTTTTTTCAAAACTATTTCATACGATTCAAAAATTCGAATTTTTATCGATAAGAGGTCATATTTTTAATTTTTTTTTTGGAGGGGGGAAAATTTTCAATATTTTGGAAAAAATCTAAATTTTTTGGAAATGAAAATTCTCCATTATTTGAAAAAAATCTCCATTTGTTTGAAAAATCTCGTTTTTTTTTGAGAAAAAAAATTCTCAATTTTTTAGAAAAGAACATCCCTAATTTTTTGGAAATGAAAATTCTTAATTTTTTGAAAAAAAATCTCTATTTTTGAGGGGAAAATCTCTATTTTTGGAAAAGAAAATCCTTAATTTTTTTGGAAATAAAAATTCTCAATTTTAAAAAAAAACAACCATTTTTTCGAGAAAAAAAATGTATTGGAGTGGATCGAAAAAAAATACCTCGGATTCTGACTAAATCAGCTCAAAGGGGGGCGAAGCTGCGATTTATCAAAGTTGGCCCAAATTAGTTTGAAAAAAAACTTTTAAAAACGAGGTTTCGCCACTTTTTGGTATTGCCATCTGCGTGGAATCTCGGCCACCCTGCTTAAAAACTCCTTGGACCATTGAGCTCTAAATTGGATACCACTTTCGGCCTTCCACCAGGAGGTTAAAAAATTGCAAATTGCTGAAAAATCGAAACTTTTAAAATTACACACCCCCAAAAAAAAACGAGTACTGTTTGCTTGCGATGGTACCAAGACGGGGCTCCAATGGCTTCTGTTGATGCAAAAAAAAAAAAATTATTTAGATTGAAAAAATTGAAAAATTTTCATTGCAGGGTTGCCAACTTTTAATCTTTCTAAAAATCTATTTTTACCATAAAAATTTAAAAATTATGATATAATGGTAATTATTATTGAAGTTTGGTTACCCTGAAATATAAATTTTTAAGTTTTTTCAATTGGAATAATTTGTTTGCATCAATTGAAGCCATTTGAGCCAGGTTTTGTACCAAGCAGATTGTATTTCGTTTTTTTGTAATTAAGAAATCTCGATTTTTCAGCGATCTGCAACTTTTCAATCCCCTGAAAGAGGCTAAACGTGGTATCTAATTTAAAGTTCAATAGTTCAGGGAGGGGTAGAAATCCACAGTTCAGCCCCGTTTGAGATAGGGAATACAATTTTTTTTTGGTCCACCCTACAATCCAAACATCCATATGATCGGCCAAACATTGAGCTTTCTCAAATTTAATTATTCTCCCCCCTTCAATTTTTGAGGTATGCATCATGTGTTTGCAACATTTTTGTTCCTTATTATGGGTTGACCATTCACCTTGTGAAAGGAACTATAGGTATCATTTATTAAACACCCTGTAGGAGATCTCGTATAAGACTATTGTATGTTTCTTAAATTTAATATAACAAAAATAACCACTACTTTTAAAAATATTATCGTTGGCAGTAATTTTCAACCTCTAGGAGGCTAATGCGTTTCTACAATTAAGAAGAAAAAAGTTAGAGTAACCGTATTTTCTGCAAATGAAATCTCATTAAAAAAGAAACGCTCGAAAATGAACAGGCTTAATTAGTTTTCGATTCTTTAATGCATTAAAATATTAATACACCCCTTTTAAATGATAAGTAACCGAATCGCAGTCTCGACTCGTAGACATGGCCGAGAAAATAATTATAATCTTTAAAACACTTTCGCTAAATTATTCCTTTTTGTTAATTGCAAATATTGTAGTGAAAATTATTTAAAATTCATTTCGCTCGGTTAATTTTCGAACTCGTCTAGAGGGCACTTAAAGTGCCCAGTACCTACTGCGAAGGATCGCTACATTTTAGCAAAAATCCTTCTTAAAATAACCACAACAGCGTTCTCAACAACGCGGTATAGTTGGTAAAGTGTTTTTTTACACTTTGGAAACTACTTGAGTCGAAAATAGGGTTACAAAAATTGATTATTCATAATAAATAACGAACTAGGGGTAGGTATAGGTATAGGTAAGGTAGGCATATCCGAAGCCAAGCTGCCGAAGCTCACGCCACGTTATATATAAAATATCACTAGGTGAGTGTCGTATAAAAGAACATCAAAGGTCAAACGCATTTTTATTTTTACCTTTAACGCTACATTCTTTATACGTCATTCTCTCAAACGAGAAATGCGGATTTTATACCTTTTGCGTATCTGCTAGATACGCATCTTTCGCTTGTAGCGCTCTTTGCTTCTAGCACTAATCATCCGAGAACAATTATTAGATGTTGCTTTGATCGATAAACGTGCCTAGATACCTTTAAACGAGCTCATCACATGGAAATTTCTACCTGCTGGTAAAAGCGTATGCAAGTTATCGTACACGTGTGAGAATGGAGTTGGCCGACCTCTTGTCACAGGTGCCTTGTTTTTAGAATGTCTACGAAACGAACTCGACCAAGTCGACGTAATTATGACTTATTTTTATTGAGAATGCGTTCTAAGAAGTAGTGTGATTCAAAACTTCTGAATTTTTAAATTTAAATTTAATTAAAATAAAATAAGTAGGTTAGGTAACATTTAAAAATTTTGTTTAAAATTCATGCTTCTTAAATTAAAAAAAAAAAAAAAACTACATTCAAATTCCGTCCAAATTTTTTTTTGAACTTGCATAAAATCCTTATTTATTAAGAAAATATTATTTTTTAATTCGTAATTTTTTAAAATTTTATTAAAGGCCAAAGTATATGAATTATGTATATAGATTGAGGCTCAGTGGGTATTTAAATTCTGTTCCAAAACAAATTTTTCAAAAATCAGTACTTCTTAAATTCAAATTTTTTGTTTACAAACATTTCTTTATTTATTTTTTCAAAACTTCACTTCAAACACTTACTTTACAGTTGAAAAAAAATTATAAATAAAACAAAATAGGGATGTACAAAATTTCTACAAATGATTCTCTGCATGATTAAAAAAAAAAAAAAAAAAAAAAAAAATTGTAATAAAATCAATTTTTTGAAGAAAAAAAAATCATTCAAATTTCTGTTTTGAAACAGTTATTTAAAAAAAAAAGAAATGTGCAAAAAATAATCAGGTATGAATTATTTTCCCTAATTTATTTTTGTTATTTCAATTGTTTTAAAAGCTGTTTTTAAATAGTAGGTACAAACCTATATTTTTTTCCATTTGTCGAAAAACAAATAGGTATTTCAAAATTTTATTCAAAAATAGTGCTACTTATTCAAAATTTTCAAAAGTCATTTTTCGAATTTTTGTTTGAATTGAAAATCAAAAAAATATTTGTTTTATTTTGTCAAAATTCTACTCTTAATTAATTTTTGAAAAATAACTTTGCTTAAAATTCGTTCAGCAATTTTTTTTTTCATTCCATGTTTAATTTTTTATTTCAGTTCCAAAAATATGTGTATTTTAGGTACCAATTATTGGAAACCAAATTTTGGAATTTTTTTAATCATTTCCAATTTTTCAAAAAACAACTCCATTAAAACTATAGTTAAATTTTTTTTTAATACATACTTACATCAAAAATATGCAACATTTTTATTTTTTTAAATTTTATTTTAAAGTATTCCTCGAAAATTTTTTGAAAAAATAATATCTAGGTACTTTTCAATTTTTCAAATTGATTTTATTACCTATTTTTAAATTTTTTGAATTTCTACAATTTAAAAAAAAAATCATTGAAAACCAAACATTAAAATTATATTTAGAAACAAATGATTCCAAAATATAGGTAGATATGAAAATTATTTTCTGAAATCACAATTAAATATTTTAATATTTTGTTTGCCTAGAAACAATTTTGTTTGCGAGCTTCATAAAAATCTTCCGCTTTTTATTCAAGTAGGTATTCAATTTTTTTTCAAACTTGACTCAATTCAATTTTCTTTCAACGTAAAAAACATACTTTTAAAAATCAAAAACAAAATTTCTCTCGAGTGTTTTTTTTTTGTTTTTTTTTAGTTTGCAAAATTTGCAAAAAAAAATTGTTTTTTACTTTGATTTTATATTTTCAATTTTTTTTATATATTTTCTTTTCATTTTATAAATGATACTTTTCAAAATTTCTCTGAATTATTTTTTGAAACTTTATTGAAAATCAAAATTACGAGTACTTACATATTTTAACTTTTTTTTTCAAGCTTGCAAAACATCATAATTTTTATATTTTCATTCAAGATTTTTTTTCAATTGAAATTTGTTCAAAAACAGCTACTTTCAAAATTTTTGAATTTTCATTTAAATTTTATTCGTCGTAGGTAAAAGTACCTACATATTTTCAAATTTCGTTTAAAAACAAATTTTACAAACTCCCAAAAAATCATTATTTTGAAACATCTATATTGAATTTGTTCAAAAAATACTTTTTTCAATAGGTAACTACTTGTCCATTTTTAAAAATTGTTTTGAAATTAAAAATAATTTTAAAATAATAACAAAATATTTCAAAATTTTGTGAAAAAAATTATTTTGAAAATTTTTGAAACTTGATACTTAATTATCTATTAATTTCTTATACCTAATATTTTTGAAGTGCATAATTTTTTTTTAATTTGCAGAAAAATTCATTCTTTTTTAAATGAATTTTTGCTTTTTAATTTTTCAAGTTTTTTCCAACGTTTTCAATAATTAAACATCTTTTTAAAGATTTCAAGAACAATAGGTAGATAGTTAGTTATTTTCAAATATTGTAGAAATTTTTTTTCAACTGACAAAAAAATGTTTTGTTCAATTTTCTTTTTCTCCAAAGTCTGTTCGTTTGTGGTTCATAGAATATCTAATTAGTAATTCCAATTTAATGAAAATGAAATGTATTATGATTTCGTTTAGAAACGTTCTTTAGATTTTTTTTTTTTTTTGAAACTTCGTCAATTTTTTTTTACATTACTCAGTTTAATTTTTTTCATTTTATCGGTACGTAACTAAATGTGAAATTTTGTTCAGAAATATATGAGTAATTTCTTTCAAAACTTCTGAAAATCATTTTTTGAAAGTTTAATAATCATAATTCATAAGCATTTATTTTCAAATTTCATTTTTTTTTTAAATTCAAACTCGCAAAAAAATCATTATTCATTAGGTACCTACTACCTACCTACCTATTTAAATTTTTTGATTTTGTAGGTATTTTTAAAAATTACCTATGTCATTTTTTTAAAAATTTCCACACTAAAAATTTTAAAATTTTGTTTGAAATCATTGTCTCTCACAATTTCTAAAAATGATTTTCTGAAATTTCATTAAAAATGTAATTTCAAGTATAATTAGAACTTTGGGTATTTTTAAATTTTATCAAAGAATAACCTAGGTAATGAAATTTTTTAAAAAGAATTTAATTTAAAGTCCTTCTTCTTGACATATTTTTTTCTTCAAATCTGCAGTAACTGATCATTAGTTAATTTTTATTCAAATAACAATTCTCGTCCATTTTTTTATAAATTTAAAAGAAAAAATTCCCAATTGAATTTTCTTAAATGTATAATTCTACCCTACATTTTGACTCCCTCGTATTAAAATTTAATGCCAACACACACCTACCTAAAAATGTTTCTATTCTCGCTAAATACGCCGAATTTCGCGTTGTTCATCTCGAGCAGAAGAATTTACAAAATCTCCCATCGTAATGCTCGAGAGTAAACTATACGCGATGAATTTTTTGCAACAAGAATACCCACTTTAAGAGGTTGATACAACATGAGAAGAATTTAACATTTGCCTGTACGTTTAAAGTTGTTTTTATCTAACATGGTCCACTTACCTGCAACAAAAATAATTATTTCAGATGCGATTAAAAGGGCAAACTTGCGAATAAAATTATTAGACAACTTAGCGTATGCTAAACAAACAGAAAAGTTTTGAAATATTACCCTTATGAGAAAGTTAACGCTAAAAATCTCTGGTAGCTAAACTCGATGAAAACGCATTAATTTATTTTCGCATATTAACTCCTGCTAACTTGTAACTGACGAAATTAACTATACGAATATTATTATTACTGTACAGTGTACAACAAAAAGTTACCAGATAACACAACGAAAATTTTATAACTTTCGTGGCTCATGCGGAGCAAAATTTATATCGAAAAATTACCTACGTTACAAAAATAACGTGCCATCGATTTCATTAAAGGGCAAATAACGTTTAGATAAATTAATTTCTCTCTCGAAAACGCGACGTTTTCGTTTGCTTTTTAGCAACATCCTCTCTCGTTTGCTGAAGATGAAGAAGAAAACAAATTCAGAACAAAAACTCGAGATATATTTTTTCACAACAGAGAGTTTATTAACAAGACCCATTAATAGGTACCTATAAAGAAGAAAAAAACAGGCAGTCTTATAAAATAAAAAATTAAAAGATTTTTTTCTCCTCTGAGATGAGGGAATTTTGGGAGTAAAAAATTTTCAAACATTTGTTTACATTTGGAACAAGACGAATCGTAATATTTTTTCTTTTATAAAAATACTTAAACAAATTCTTGATTTTTTTTTTACATTTCTGAACAATCGAATATACTCGTGTCTGTATTTTCGACCCATAATAATACGATCGAATGTACATGTGACATTTTGATGGATGATACTTAATCGGACTGAAATAAATTCATCAAAAAATCAACACCATCAACCGCGAATTTCCACATGCGCGATTCTCGAGCATACTGAGTGATAGAATTGACGATAAAAATTACTCTCAGTGTTTCTGTCTATCGTCTCTGTTTCAAGTGATGGGTTTGAGTGATTATACAACTGCGTTGCTCTGTGGTCGGTCCTGGTATTATCTTGACGGTACAATTCACCAAAATTTGACGAAGATTGACAAACACTTTTTCCATAATCTATTGGGAATAGAGTAGAGATTGTACATATACAAATCAATACGGCTCTGAAAAGCTGTTCCAGCTGTACCGCATTATACGAGTGAAATACGTATTCGTAAATTTACCCGAGAAAGACGTCAAGTTGTACTGAATACACGTTTTTTTTAAAATGTAGTAGCCTTTTTTTCGCCTCAGCGGAGATATATCTATGCGTATATATTTTTAGAAAAAACAAAACATAACACTTTGGAGAATTATTTACGGCGTTTTAAGTATTCAACTTTAATAACACGTTTCGAAATGCAGAATAAGTTGCCTACTTCGTATTCCTTTTGATGCGAACTGCGAAGAAACCAATACAGGGTATTTCTCGAGTGATGTATGAAAATCTGTTTTATACACATGGTGCCTATTTCAAAAATTGAAGGGGCAAGAGAAAATGAAAATGATAGAATTTTTTTTTTGATCGAGCGTAATTTTTATGGGTAGGTAGTAGGGTGTCTCATAATTTCATTTTTTTTTCAAAATGTCAATATCCGGGGCTACGTTCAGTTTATGGAGATTTTTCCTTCCCTCATACGTCATTTTGACGTCACATCAAAAATTCGATCATGAAAATTTCACGAATTAGAAATCTGATTGACCAATAATTGATTGTTTATATTTACAATGTGACGTATGAGGAAGGTAAAATTTCCAAACTGAACGCAGCTCGAAAAAACTATTGTTTTGGTGTAAAAATCAACTCCTTAAAAAATTTTCTTCAAAAAAATTATTTTTTGAGTGGTTACACAGAGTCACTTTTTTGAGTAAACAAAATAAAATCAAGAAATTGGAATTGATTTTTTTTTTTTTAATTTTAAACAAAACGGTCACTATGCATTGGTAGGTACTTTTACCTAAAAAGACCATTTTCGGTGATTTTTCATCTTACCCTAGTTTTTCAGGGGACATGAGAAATCTTTGGAAAAAAAAAATTAAAAATCAGCTGAGATGAAATTTTTTTGGATCGATGTGGTCATAATATATATATTTATTTTTACCCGCCCCCCCAAAAAAAAACCAATCATGGCGATTTTTCAACTGAACCTCAATTTTCAGGAACTGCATGAGCTGTGCCATTTTCCCGGAATGATGCAGTTTCTGAAAGTTTTTTTACAATATTTGAAAAAAATAATTTAAACTTTTTTACTTATAAATTTCCACATTTTCCATCAAGTGCATACAAACCAAAAATCATTTCAAGCCCCATTTTGAAATAATTTTCACTTTTTGTAACCTTTTTTTGTTTGTAGATATTTCTAAAAAAAAAAATTTAATCTCCTTTTTTTGTATATTTTTTGGGCGAGGGGAGGGGGATTTCTAAACATGTTCATAACTTTTTTCATTTTAAAAAAATCTCGTAAATCAATTTTTACGTTTTTTAAATACATATTTTGAAAAAAAAGAAAGAATTATCCATCTACCCAATTTTTTTTATCACTTTTTATTATTTTATTGTTTGTTTGTTTGTTTTTTTTTTTTAATTTATTACCCATCTATTTGAAAAAATAGGTAATTTATGTAAACGATTTTTTCTACGAATTTCTACAATTTTTTATACATAAAAAAATAATATAGGTAAGTACCTCCTCAGTTCAACATGAAAATTTTTAATTTTCTAAAATAATGAACAAATTTTTCATCAACTTTTCAAATTTCAATTATGTACCTATTAGGTATTTATTTTGACTTTTAATTCTTTTTATGTTTCCTTAAAAATTGAAATAAAGATGAAAAAAATCACCGAATGTGGTCTTTTGGTGTACCTAAAAGTACCTATGTACCTAGTGATCATTTTGTTGAAAAATTTTGAAAAAATTCAATTACAATTTTTTCTATTTTTTCAAAAAATTGACTCTGCGTCACCACTAAAATTAATTATTTTGAATAAAATTTTTTAAGAAGTTGATTTTACACACACACAAAAAAACATTTTTTAGAACTTTGACATTTTTTGGAAAAAAATTAAAAAATGAAATTGTTGGACACCGGGTCATGGGTAGGTAGTAGAATGAAAAAAATAAATAAACATTTCTTACTCTTGATATTTTTGGAAGGCTCCTTAGCCCCTTCATTTTTGAAAATAGGCAAATTCATCACATAACATATTTTGTTGCTTTCAAAAAGTTAATACACTGGTTTTTTGTACTTCCTGTCATGTTCACTCAATCATTCCACTTACCTACTAGAATTTCCATTATTTTTTAGCTGAAATTTTGGTTTATTGAAAAATTATGATTTTTTTAAAAGAACTACCTACGTTGGTTTTGCAAGCAATTTTTTTTAGAACAGAACTTTTAAAAAAATTATTCTTAGGATATTTCTCATAAGAGAATAAAAAAAAAGTTTTTCCATAGAATTTCTTCGATATAACTTTTTTCGAGAGGGTAGGTATGTAAAAAAATTTGCCCATAGATTTTTTTGCTGAAAGAATTTCTTTATGGGAACTCTTTTGAAAATATTTTTTATGAAAAGGAATTTTTCAAAATCATTTTTAAAAGAATTTTCTAGAGATAGTTTTCTTGAACTATTTTTTTTTTCAAGAAACGATTTTTGTAGGTACGAGATTTCTTTCAAGAGAATTTTTTTTTTAAGTTTTTGTTGGAAAGATTTTCAAATATTTTTTTGGTAGAATTTGTTTGAACTTTGAAGAATTGATTTTTAGAATATTTCTCATAATAGTTTTTTTTTTTTTTTATTTCAAAGAATTGCCTTAGTAGAACTTTTTGGAGTTCATATTTCAAAAAAATTACCAGCAGTTTTTTTTTTGAATTTTTTTTTTTTTTTTAAATATGTTCCAAAGAGTTTTTTTGATAAAAGCTTTTTTAAAAATAATGGTAAGTAAGTATTTCAAAAAATTATCCGATCTCTTCATGGGGATTTTTTTCAAATATATTTTTTATGAAAAGGAAATTTTCAGGAGCACTTTTAAATGGAGTTTTTTGAGATAATTTTCTTGAACGACTTAAAAAAAATCGAAACAATAATTGTACGAGATTTTTTTCAAGATAATTTTTTTCCAGAAGTTTTTGTTAAGAAGATTTTCAAATGATTTTTTTGGTAGAATTTTTTTGAACAAATTTATTTTTGTGAGAACTTTTCAGAAGGAAATTCTTTGAAAACGTTTTTCATTAGAATTTTACGTGATGAATTTCTTCTTGATTTTTTTTATCGAGAATAAGTAATATGTATTCTAGGAAAATTTTTGTTTCAATAATTCCTTTAGAAGATTTTTTGATTTTTTTTTTCAAATCATTTTTTAAAGTTTTTTTAAGAGGTATAACTAATTTTCTGCAAATATTTTTTAATGGATAAGTTTTTCCTAAAGATTTTTTTCCTGAATATTATTTTCGTAGAAATTTCAATTTTCTCTCTTAAACATATTTAAATTCCGTTTTTATGACGAATAATTTGTGTGGGTGGACTATAATTGAAAATTTCACCGTTCAATTAGACTAACCAGTAATAAAAAATTCCACTCTCTCTTATCCCACTACCGTACATTTATCGTGAACCAGGAAGTGAGCAAAATCCATTCGAGAGAGATACGAGAGAATATTAAAAAATAATAACTATTTGAGGGCTCGAGTTCGGGCTCGATAAATATGTAAATTCGCTGACGCATCGCAAAAAAAAACACCCAACATGAGACCACAGAGGTATTTCAAGGTTGAGCAGCGAATATTCTAAACGCATTTGGTAATTTCCATGTAATTTTTCATTTGTTTCCACGATCCGATTCATTATTCGGCAATTAGTGCGTTCGACAGTTGTTTTCTTAAAAGCTTGTAACGCCGTTTATTTCGTCGTCAAATTTACATTTTCTTCGGCATCCCGTTATTTTACGTAATTTTCCATGGAATAATTTCGAAAACGGACTCGCTTTGGAAAATTAGCGAAAAAAGTGGACTACGCGTTATTTTTTACCCGTACAAGCTAAGTGCAGGGTGTTCTGGGACTAGTGAACCCCTTCAAATCAATGATTCAGCTACCCAAAGCACACAGGTGTATGCATGTTTGCCGACCCTAAGCTTTGAAAGGGCAAAGTTATGTACTTGTATTATAATTGTCATTTTGCTGAGTGGTAACTTTGTTGATAATATTAGATGGATAAAATTGTCATGTTATACCCAACTTTAAAATTGAAGGAGCTGCAATGATTTGAAAATTTGTAAGCTTCCTTAAATTTTCAAATTAGACAAAATTTTTGGGAGTCGATTTTTTAATCTATTTTATGTTTTACAAAATGAACTTATTAATGTTTTGCCTTCCTGAAAAATTTAAAGAACTACAACCATTTGAAAAATGAAAATATGCAAAGTTTCCTTCAAATTTGAATCTGGACCATTTTTTTTTCAAATGATTGGAGTTCCTTCAATTTTGCAGTTAGACAAAATATTATTAGCTCATTTTGTAAAGCACAAATTGATCAATAAAAATTGACTCGTGCAAATTTTGTGCAACTTGAAAATTGAAGGAGTTATAAAGCGTACAAGATTTCCAATCATTGTAGCTCCTTCAATTTCAAAGTCAGGCAAAACATGAGTATAACAAATTTTGCAACGTTTCAAAAGTTCTACAAAAAAAAATCCAAACAATTTTTTTTTGTCTATATTATTAATAAAGTTACTGAAAAAATGACCATTACGAGTACATAACTTTACCACCTCAAATCTGAAGGTCGGCAAACTTGCATACACTTGTGTAGTTTGGGTGACTGCATCATTGGTTTGAAGGGGTTACCTAATGCCGGAACACCCTATAGCATGTGATTAGACCATCAGAAAACACAGCCTAACGAATCAGATAGATAAATGGGACACTTGTTGAATTTCCCAAAAAGAATACTTCAGGTAGCATAATAGGATATTTTGCAACGAAAAAATATTCCCATTCTATACAAAAGCATGTCTGAGTCGGTCTATCTTACGGATATAATACCTTTTTTAATTTTTCAATCTGGCCAGTGAAAAAAACAGGTTTATTCGGTAAGCTTATTTTGTTCGAATGGGCATAAAGTTCACTTTTATTATATTAGTGAAGGGATAAAATTTCAACATTCGCGTACCTAATGGTTACTCCTTACGTGTTTTTTTTTTTTGGTTGAACTGAAGCACACTGAAAAAAAAAAAAAGTCAACCTACTGAGATCAACCATATTCCCAACGGAGTAAAGAAAAAAGAGAATTTCTTTGTAAAATTTTATCCTTTTGGAAATATTCGGAATCGTCAACACTGAGAAAAATTCCGACTGAAGGAAATTAAATATTTATTTAGGTCTTTATAGCGTAATTATTTAATAATCTAGAAGTGAGACTTTTCCCAGAAGAAGAAAAAAAAGCGAAAAAAAAACTTCAATAAAATTTTCTAAATGTTAATACGATTATGACGTTAATTACAAAGTCAACTCGACAACAAAAAAACAATTAAAAATTAACGATCCACTTTCCCCATTGGTAATTTTGTAAGTTGGTTTGAAATTTTAATGTCGTCGACACCATATAGATCGACATGGACGAAATGTGTATTATTCGAGACCTTTTAGTCTTTTTTTTTTTTGTTATTCTTTATTTCGCCCTTTCTGTGTAATCCTTTGCTCGGTGCTTTGCTGGTAAAATCAATATCGGAAGTATATCTAATTTTAAAATATTACAGGATATTATTGCGGCGTGGTCTGTATGTTGAACAAATTTTTCAACTTCAACGAACTTCTTCTTTTGAAGGAAATTTCAATTCTACACCGAGTGATTTTGAAGAGGTTCTTCTCTAATATGTCTCAGCGAGCGAACTGAGGATTCCCACCCGTGTAGCAATTGTCGACATCGACATTTATGTCGACAAAATTCAGACACATTTTTTTCTCGGTTAACGATGAATTAAAAATGATATTTGAGATTTAAAGTAATGTTCTATGTTAAACATAACTGTTCAATCAAAATTTTTGAATTTTTCTCAGTATTTTCCTATAATTTAGAAAACGTTGTTTTTCTACGTAGACAAGTCGATGTAAAAATCGATACTCGATAAACGCATCGACATTTATGTCGACAATTTCTGCCAATTAAATTTACAAATTTTATATCTAAAAAGAACTAAAAACAATTAATAGGAACATTTTAAGCTCAGGAATAAATAATTTTTGAAAGAATCACAAAATGTTCTTATTTTTTAAAGTTTTGAATAATACAACCACTTGTCGAGTTATTGTCGACATAATTGTCGATGGTCGAATAATGCATCGACTTCACTGTCGACAGTGTCGACCAGAGGAATTTTAAGTCGAGATAGTGTCGATGTGATTGTCGAGGGTCGAATAATGCATCGACTTAACTGTCGACAGTGTTGACCAGAGGAATTTTAAGTCGAGTTAATGTCGATCTAATTGTCGAGGGTCGAATAATGCATCGACTTGACTGTCGACGTCTTGAGGGTGATTGTGATACTCGCAGATAAAGTGTGTTGTGAATTAGTACATAAGGTCTAAGAATCATCTCTATGTTAGTTGGACACTCGCATGTGTCCAGCTACAAAGGTGGCCTCAATGCCGCATATTTGACAAAAAATGTCGAAATGTTGGCTTGAACACTATTTTTGGTGTAATTTTAATATATACTTATATTGAATATTTGAACTTAGCATATTTTTCAAAATCTCATCATTGCAAATGTCGATGTGGATATCGATATAAATGTCGACACATCGAAATCGGTCACTTTTCGATCGTACATGTCGACACGATTGTGGATGGTTTGTCGAGCTTATTATCGACATGTTTGTCGACCGTCCAAATATGGCTCGACATGTCGAGCCATATTTGGACCGATTTCGATGTGTCGACATTTATATCGAAATTAGCATCGACGTTGCTACACGGGCAATAATATGGGAAACGAATGGGGGGGGGGGTACAATTAAAAAAATTATCCATCTTTTTCATCGAGACTATGTGGTATAGACTACCATTTTATACTTGTGCGTCTAGAGATTGGAATGTTTTTTTCGTTTATTTTATTAGATTGTGTCAGTGTTTTAAATATTATATTTCTTAGCTTGTTTTTTCGAATTTTTTTCAAAATTTTCTTGCTTCAATTTCAAATGCAAAATGAATTACATTTTTCCCTTGTAATTATTCAACTTTATTTCCTTTTTTTTTTTTAATTTTTGTATCTTAATTTTTAGTCCAACCTTTTCATCATTAAAATTTCATCTAACACTTCAAAACTTTTCTGTCTAATATACCTATTCATTTTTTTCAAATTTTACATCAAATTTTATAATTTATTGAAAATTTTCATTTCCCAGTTTTCGTTTCTTGTTTTCATAATTCAATTTTTTTCATACACATTCTAAAAATTTTTTGTCTCCATTTTATAATTCGGTAGGTACTTCTATCGCCAAAATTTTTTTTTCAAAAAAAAAACAGTTTTCCTCGACTTTTCAAACATTATTTTCATTTCTCAATTTTCAGTTTAACTTTGTCAGTGTAAATTTTTTTTGCAAACACTTTTACATACTTACCTAATCAATTTTTTTTAAATTTACATTCCTTAAACAAAATAGTTCAATTTTTTTAAACACTTGTTAAAAAAGTTTTTGTCTCAATTTTTGAATTAAAAAAAATTGTAATCCTCAAACTTAAGTTTTATCATACAATTTTTTCAAAATTTCCACTACCTACTTTTCAGATTTTTTTTTTCATTGCGTTTCAATTTCTTCGCAAGAAAAGTGAAAAATTGACTAATTTCAGTACTTGACTTTTTTTTTTTTTTACAAACTAGGTTTGGTGCTTTACTACTTAATATTTAAAATAAAAAGTAGGTAGGTATATTCAAATTTAAAAGTGATGAAATATTGAATCCTCACAAAATTTCAAGGACAATAGGTACAAAATTTACAAGTTTTAAAAAAATTATGGTATGTATACCTACTAAGTAATTTTAAAAATTTATCATACGAGTAACTTGAAAATTACTAAAATCAATTCTTTTAATTTTGTAAAATTTAAAAAATTTGCTCAATTTTTGAAATTTTCAAAATCGATTCATTTTCGGAGGTTTATTGAAATGAAGAAAATTAAAAACGGCAAGAATTTCAATTTTTAGGGAATTTTCAAGTTTTACCGAGTTTTAGGATGTGCAAATTTTTGAAATTGTAAAAATTTATTCAACTTTGAAAATTGCTCAAATTTTGAAAAATCCATAGAATATAAAATTACATTGATTGCAATTCTTTTTTTATACTTAATAGGTATTATAAAATTTTCTCAAATTTTGCATTTATTCATCAATTTTTAAAAAAATATCAAAACACAGAAATTAGTTACTCAAACCAAATTCGAATTTTTACCAAATTTTTTAAATTATTAAGAAATTTTAAAATTTTCAAACTACTTTTTTAAAATTTAATAAAGATGAAAATTTCAGTTCTAAATATTTTACTGAATATTTAAGATGGTGAAAATTTTTAAAAATCGTACGTAAAATTTAACTTCGAAAATTGATCTTTTGATTACATTATCCTGCTGAAAATATTCCAAAATAGGCCACCCAAAGAACCTCTGAAAAATAATCAATTGCAAATACACCTCGACATTAGCAGCCCAGCTATTCAGAAATCCGGAAGTTTAAAAACTCTCCCATCAATTTGCATGCGAAACTGCTATTCTTCCCATGAAAAAAAAAATATGATCAAAAATGATCACAGTTGATTAAATTTGATCAAATTTGATCAAAATTTTGATGTAATTCTATCAAATTCTATCATATTTCATCATATTCTGTCAAATTAAATCTGACACATTTCGTCTAGTTATATCTAGTTGTATCAAATTTTATAAAACATGATAAAAATTGATCAAATAATATCAAATTAGATATAATCAACTTTGGTGGAACTATTTCAACTATATTCAACTTGATAGAAAATTGTAAAATTGTATAAAATTTCATTAATTTCTATCAAATTGGATAAAAAAGAAAATTGCCTTCAGAAGTCATTGTACCTAATTTGATATAATTTGATCAATTTTGATAAAGTTGTATCGAATTTCACACGTCGCTACCAAATTGCATACAGTTGCAAAAATTGCGCCAAAGTTGACCATACCTGATTTGATATAATTTGATAAAATTTTATACAATTTAATGTGTCTTCAACAAATTAGATATAATGACAAAAATCGCGCCAAAGTGTATGTATACCCAATAAGGCTAATTTGATCGATTTTGATAAAAGTGTATCGAATTTGATAAAATTGTATCGAATTTCACATGTTGCTACCAAATTGGATATAGTAGCAAAAATTGCATCAAAGTTAACCATACCAGATTTGATATAATTTGATCACTTTTGATGAAATTTTATACAATTTTATTTAAATAGATCAAATTATATGCATCTTGAGTATTTTTAGTGTAGCGGTTGCTACTCTTAGGTGACTTGTGGAGCCAAAAAATATAAATATAATGAGCCCAAATTTACAAATTCACCAACATTACATAGGTACATATCATACCTACTAAACTCCAAAGTATTATGTTGGAGTTGATTAATTTTGGTTGAAAGTTGAAAGAAGTAGAGTGAGATCCTTTACAGAGTACCTTCCTTCATACTCATCTAAAAAAAATTTTTATTGATATGTTTTTACTTATAAAAAATGATCAAAACATTTTTGATCAAATTTGATCAAAGGTGTTTTGATCATTTTTGATCATATTTTTTTTTCATGGGTTGTGTGCGAGTATTTTCATAAGAAAGTAGGGGTATTACAAAACATTCACATTTCATTAATGATATCTACGTTTAATTAATTTACAAAAATCAAGTTAGAAAATTTACCCAACGATTAAATTAATAGGTGCGAGAAGTCTTTAGAATAGTAAGACGCTCGGCCTTTCATTTTCAATTTTTTAATAATCTTCAACGAGGTAAGTAAACGTTGGGAAAAATGTCACTAATTTTTTTTATTTAAAAAAGACTTTCGTTTCGTTGGGAAAATACAGAATTAACTTTTATTCGCAACTTTCACAAAGTTGAGAAATAGTATCGTCAGCGAGTTTGGTTCGAGTACAGAGGAGGCAAAAAAAAATGACGGGAACAAAGTCGAAAAATTAGATAAAATTCGAAATCACGGCCTCTTTCATAATTTGTTTTTAAAATTAATTTACAGGGCTATTTTTCATTTCTATAAATCCGTCCGATGCTATGTAATTATTCAAATATTTTTTACAAGGTATTAAAAATTCTCGGTCGTTGGTCCTATCAAAAAATATAAGTATTATAAAAAAATAAAAAAAGATTAAAAAGCAAAACAAAGCTTTGCAAATAAAATAAGTTTATCCCATTGTTAGAAAAGGGTATGAAAAGAAAAATGAAAAAAGGCAACGTGGTAACTTCGTTTTTCCACAGCGCAATGGAGAAAAAAGTTTTTAAATAAAAGCTCAACTTTTAATATGGAAATAATGCGCTGAAAACTTGATGTTTTTTTTGGACTTAGCTGCATTACCAGTTCAGGGAAGGAACAAGGAAATGGTGCATTCGAATATGTATCAATTTGTTAAGGTTCACTTTGATGAAACCTGTCGATGTGATTATTTAACGCCAGCTACGGAATTTAAAAGCTCGATAAATATCGAAAGATTTTTTTTTAACGTTGAGGAGGCAGGCAACAAAAAAAAAGGGTTGAAAATGGTATTAAATTTTTACTCCAGCATCTACCTACAACAACGTAGATATCTACAGCTCGGAAAATGTATTATAGAATGGGCCAAAACGAGCTTTTTATTTCGTTAGGCTTTTAATTGAGCGACATCCGTTTTCCAATGCTTGGCTGTAGTAACCGCGCCTCTTTGCTTTTAGAATAATCGTGCGAGTTGTTTTATTAGCGAAAATTTTCACCCGAATCATTAATCAAGCGAGGGGCTCTTTTGTCGAGGGGTTCCATTTCAGGCTAGTACTTTTCGCAGCTTCGTCGCGCCCGCCGCCCCGCCCGTCTCCTGGCGCTTTTATTAAAACTTTTATTCGCTTTTTTACGGCTCGTTCTCGGATACACACGTAGATGTATTTTAGCCACTGTGTTATTCGCCTCACGACCATGAAAATTTCACTTTCAACGCCGTGTAACAGGTGTTGAAAGGGCATTGTGTCCGATATTTTTTTCCACATTAAAGGTGCTGCATACGATTAAGAGTCTTACGAGCCTGCTCTTGGTATTAATATTCCGGTTATGAATTTTATAGACGAGAGACAAAAAAATTCTACCTATGCATTGGCGTAACTTGGGGGGGGGGATTTTTTTTTGATAGATATTTACAGCAAAATATAGAAAAAAGTTACTTTTTTTGTAAAAAAAATGAAGAAAAATGTTTTTTGCCCCCCAATATTTCCCCCAAGTTACGCTTATGTACCTATGTATGGCAAGATTATTCCTGGCTCGTATTTAATTTTTATACGTCAGTAAACATAGTCTGTGGATACGTATGTAGGAAAAAACATACGTGGTACCCCCTTTGGTTTTTACCTATATGTAATCTCCAACGATGCTGCAAAAAACCAGGATGTCCTGGTAATGAATAACATGGCTTGATATTTGGATACAAGCGCATACCACGAACAAAAACTTTATGTGTACGTAGTGTCTAAATTTGAAAATGAAGGAGCAACAAGGCTTTGAATGTTGTCAAGCAAAATTGGTTGACAACACTGCTTTCAAAATTTTTTTATTTTCGGCAATGGATAATGGATAGCACCACAGATCGCACTTTCAAAAATCAAAGTAAGTTATAAGCACATTCAGTTGCATATCTCTGAAATTGAAGGAGTTGTAGTAAAACAAAATTCTGATCAAAAATACTACCTACCTCAATTTATCATGGTGCACTGATGAGACATGAAAATTGCAAAATTTCATCAGGACAATCCTGGTATACAAAAAAATTAATAATCACGAATACAAAAATAACTAATATATCTAGTGATTACCTAATAATATTTACGACACTATTAATCACTAATAGTAGGTACTGCCAGTCACTAATAATAATGATTAATGATTATTAGTAGTCACTAATAATAATGATTAATGATTATTACCCGTGTAGCAATTGTCGACATCGACATTTATGTCGACAAAATTCAGACACATTTTTTTCTCGGTTAACGATGAATTAAAAATTATATTTGAGATTTAAAGTGATGTTCTATGTTAAACATAACTGTTCAATCAAAATTTTTGAATTTTTCTGAGTATTTTCCTATAATTTAGAAAACGTTGTTTTTCTACATAAACAAGTCGATGTAAAAATCGATACTCGATAAACGCATCGACATTTATGTCGACAATTTCTGCCAATTAAATTTACAAATTTTATATCTAAAAAGAACTAAAAACAATTAATAAGAACATTTTAAGCTCAGGAATAAATAATTTTTGAAAGAATCACAAAATTTTCTTATTTTTCAAAGTTTTGAATAATACAACGACTTGTCGAGTTATTGTCGACATAATTGTCGATGGTCGAATAATGCATCGACTTCACTGTCGACAGTGTCGACCAGAGGAATTTTAAGTTGAGATAGTGTCGATGTGATTGTCGAGGGTCGAATAATGCATCGACTTGACTGTCGACGTCTTGAGGGTGATTGTGATACTCGCAGATAAAGTGTGTTGTGAATTAGTACATAAGGTCTAAGAATCATCTCTATGTTAGTTGGACACTCGCATGTGTCCAGCTACAAAAGTGGCCTCAATGCCGCATATTTGACAAAAAATGTCGAAATGTTGGCTTGAACACTATTTTTGGTTTAATTTTAATATATACTTATATTGAATATTTGAACTTAGTATATTTTTCAAAATCTCACCATTGCAAATGTCGATGTGGATGTCGATATAAATGTCGACACATCGAAATCGGTCACTTTTCGATCGTACATGTCGACACGATTTTGGATGGTTTGTCGAGCTTATTATCGACATGTTTGTCGACCGTCCAAATATGGCTGACATGTCGACGGTCGACAAATGTGTCGATAATAACCTCGACAAACCATCCAAAATCGTGTCGACATGTACGATCGAAAAGTGACTGATTTCGATGTGTCGACATTTATATCGAAATTAGCATCGACGTTGCTACACGGGTAGTGATTAGTAGTACTACTAATGATTTATAGAGTCAAATATAATATTAATTCTTATTAGTTTTTATTTTTATTCATTTTTTTCATGTGACTATTAATTTTTTGTTTACCTACTACCTACTAGTTAGTCACATACAGAATAGTAGTGATTAAATACCTAGTACTAATAATCACTACTCATCACAGTAAGTATAGTGATAAAAATATTTCCTATTAATCTCTGTGGTGACTGAGATTCTAAACGCAGGCGTTAACAAACTTCACCTTTTAGCTTATATACATTTTGCACGATAGTTTACCTGCGAGTATAAAACTATATCAATTGATTAGTAGATATAGTTACACAGCTGTTATGTTTAAAACAGGGCTTTGTTTTAAACGTGTTTAAAACATCCGAAAAAATGAAATTGTGTTTTAAACTTTTTTTTTTGTTTGAACTTTTTTTTTTTTTTTTTTCAAGTTTAAAACACTTTTTTTCACCATTAAAAAAAATAGCTTTTATAACGTTTTTTTTTGTTTTAAATTTTTCGCCCAATCACCCCAAAATTTTGTTGACAGCTGAGGGGGCTTTGGGTGTCTAGAATCCACAGAGATGAGTGGGAGTGCCAGATCAATCTTGAATTAGGAAGAAAAAAGTTAGAAATTAGTTTTAATTTTCGCTTCTTTCTTCGACATTTTAACAAAACGCCAAAAACATTAATAAAAAAAAGAGAATAAAACAATAAAATTCTCGATTTTAAAAAAAAAAAAAATAACGTTTTAAACATTTAAAAAAATGTTTTTTTTTTACTTTTTTTTTTAAACATTTTTTTTTACAGCTCTGTATAGTTACCATTAATCACCGTAGCACTACTAATGATTAATAGAGTCAAAGATAATATTAATCTCTATTGTTTTTTTTTTTTTTCTTTCTTGGGAGTTGTAACTATTAATTTTTTTGTATACCTACTAGTTAGTTACCATACAGGACAGTAGTGATTAATAGTACTAATAATCACTACTAATCACTGTAAGTAGTGGTAAAAGTACTTCCTATTAATCTCTGTGGTGACAGAGTCCAAATGCAGGCGTCAACACAAAGTTCACCTGTTAGCTTGTATACATTTTGCACGATAGTTTACCTGCGAGTATAAAACTATATCAATTGATTAGTAGTTATCACTAGGTAATCACTATTAGTTATTAAATATGTGAGTGTGGATGAGAAAACGTGCCTAGTCAGGAAAAACATTTTTTTTTGCTTATAAAGATTGAAAGTTTGCAAGTCTGTATCTCTGTAATGCAAAAACTGATAACTTTGAAACTTTTGTTCAATCATTGAGGGACGTCCTAGTGGAATATTAATTCCCTAATAATTTTGACCCCTCATGTTTATACCCTATTTCACAAAAGGAGGCAATTTTGAGCAAAATCAGCCATCAGGGTTTGCTAAAACTAAAAAAAAACATTTTTAACAAAAAAAAAAAAAAAAAAAAATTTATAAAAATTTAAATAGGTACCTAATATTGATTTTTGTTGGTTTTGGGTAGGTTTTGCCCGCCCTGGGCAAACTGAATATTGTTTTCAAGTCCATGAAACCATTTAAAAAAAAAAATTAAAAACTTTTTGAAAAACTTGAGTCTTGTTACTCTGAACTGGGACACCCTGTACAGTGGTACAGTGTACATACTTACCTACCTGTGATAATTTAGACACAAAATTCACTATTGAATAGCACATCATTGTTATCTTTGGACATACCTATAACGAAGTTGCATAAAGGAAATACAAAATCGCTGACTGGAAAATTATCATGTGACAAATTTCCAGTTCCACAGAGAAACTTCGTAACCGCCATTAGGCCTCTCGAAAGGTTATTTTCGAACGAATTACTCTTATTTTTGGTAGCTCGATGCCAAGTTTTCAAGCATATTCACCGGAGAATTCTGATTATTAGATTCGATTGTCGGAGCGAAAGTCTGCTCGAATACTCGACTAGGTTCGGCGGAAAAAGTTTTTTTTTTCGAGTTTTATTCAACTTTGTGGTCTCTCAACTTTTTATAAGGGTTGGAAGGAAAAGAAATTAATTCGGCGTAGAAATCAACTTGTCGATATAATTATTTCTATGTACAAAAATGGGAAAATAACATTCGGAGAAAAACATATTCAGGAAGTGAATACTACTCGTACTATGGTGGTCCTTATTTTGAACTTCAGATTTTTTTTTTATTTAAACTTCAGTAGCTAAAGTTGTTCCATTTTATGAGAAAATTATTCCGTATTTTGCATTTTTTTCCAACTAAAAGTGGATTTTTTTTTTTAGAAAAATGAAAAAATTGATTTATTTCCAAACTCTTGCCCTTTTTTGATTATAACCTATCAAAGTTGTTCAGTTCCATGCGAATCGGTTTCAATTTATTAGTTTTTTTTTTGGTGAGAAATAACTTCAAATTTTTTATTTTTCCTCAAAATTAGTTTCAAATAATACTTTGGAGTATCAGAAATTTTTCGAAAAAATTTAAAATAAAAAAAATAAAAATGCGCGAAATTTTTTGACACAGAATTCAAAGTTGTTTCTTTTTATTATGAACCTGAATAACATGTGACCCACTTTAAATAAAAGCGTGGTTTTTAAAATTTTTTTTACCTGTTTATTTAATTCTTTTAGTCGTTGAAAAATTCAAGTTTTAAAATCGAATTCAGCGACCTCGAAAACCTACATTTCGATGCCAATGTTGTAAATTTAGAAATTTTCAAAATTGACCCCCTCTCAGGGGCTCAATTTGGAGTCGGAGGTGAATTTAAGTTTGATAATCGAATTCGGCGATCTCAAAAACCTACATTTTGATACCAATGTTGTAATTTTTGAAATTTTCAAAATTGACCCCCCCCCCCCTTCTAGAAGCCCAATTTGCGGTCGGAGGTAAATTTAAATTTGAAAATCAAAAGCGTGGTAAAAATATATTTTAGAAATGTTTCAAATTCATCTTCTAAAAAATATTTTGTCTGTGAGAAATTTTTTCAAAAGGTAAATCAGAGGAATTGACCTTCTGGAAAAGGTTTCCCTCAGAGCAACTTTCTAAGATTTTTTTTTTGCTACAGAGAGTAAATCAGTGAGAAAATATTTTTTGGAGGGTTCTTCGATTCATTTCATTGCTTTTTCCTGAAAATAAATTCTCCTCTGATTGTCCTAGAAAATAATAAATGTTTTTCTCACATGTCAGATTAACATTCTGAAAAATATTTTCTATCTGACTGGCCTTTTTAAATGTAATCAGTATGAAACATTTTTAAATAAGTTAATCAGAGAGAAAACGCATATTTCTAGAAAGTAGGTACTTAAATCCAAATATTTATTATTTTTTTTTAGAAGATCAATCACAGAGAAAATATTTTTACAGAAGATAATAAATGGGTAAAGATTACGAGCTGCGACCTTATTTTATTTTTATTTATTTTTTTGAGAATTGAGATCTATATTAAAATGGAAAAAGTTGAAAACTCGGTTGGAAGAAAACTAGATAAAGAAATACCTATCTATTTTCGACGTATAATAATGATATTCTTCTAGGTTTACCAGCTATGTACTTTATAACAAAATTCGAAGACTTCGCTTCAGCAGATTGAAGCACAAGCACGCAAAATAATACATCTCATCGCTTGTAGAAATTTAATCCTATAATATCAATATTTGCAAAAAGTGTTCGAACTGTATCAACCACCTCAAGACGGCGTTATTATTTTAAAATGTTGTTTTCCAATTAATAAAGAGGTAGCCAATATATTTACCTATAAATTAAACTTCGTCTCGAAGGGAACAAATGGATGAATGTAGGAAAACCGAAGCTTACTTTGATATCTCATTAAAGCAAAGCAGCGAAGCTATTAGTTATCGAGTGGTGGTAAGTAAGGGAAAGAATAAAGACTGAAAATCCGCGTCGAATATACGAAGAGGGTGCACCACTCTATATGTCGGTTCCACTTATATCATTAGGCTTATAGTAAAATTACATTGGCTACGAAAATGGCTTTAATAAAAATTATTTTTCGCGTGTATCGATCAGATGGATTGTTTTCTGATGGCGGATTCGTCGAAAAACGATTTTTTAATAGAATTTTTTTTCCCCTAATCGGTGGTATAAATTACATGTTGCGTGTTGCACATTTAAATATACACGTCAAACCGCACGATTGTTCTAACCATCTAATGAAATAGTAATCATTGAAGGGTTATTTACATTTCGCAATCCCTTGTTACGCGGAATTTTCTACGTATTTGCTTCCAAATGGAAAACTTTCTCTCAAGCCCATGTTATCGCGTCTCTTAACCAAACAGCTTAAAAACTTCACCTGGCCTGCGAATCTTTCGCTCAGCAGTAAACTATTATGCTACGTTTGGTTTCCTAACTATTATAAAGATGTTAGCGAAATGAATTTTAGGTACCTACGTTGAAATGTTGGAATCTCGTTTATTGTACAAATAAGGTAATACATTTTTATTTTTGTTTCGTTTTCCTCGTTCCTCTACAGGATGGATGTCTCGGTTCTGATTAACCAGATTTGAGATTTGGTGTAACCGACTGCCAGTAATAAAAAACTGTGCTATAAACTAATTTTATTTTTCCTCGTCCCTTCAACTATTGAAATAGGCACATAATGTGCATTTTCTTTTTTCTTTCTTATGGGTTACCTATTTATGCTGCGGATTTTTCTACCCTGTATAACGTTATTTTTACAAGGACCTGGCATATGAAACCAAGTGGCATGGACCCTTGACCGCCTTTTCATATGTCAGTTTATCTGTTTTGTTCGTTTATTCATTTTCCTTTTTTTTTTCCATCATCTTAGAATGTTTTGAAATTGAGAAATTAGAAATTTTCCCACATAGCCTCAATCTTCAAAATTTGAGATTTGAGCCTTTGAAGAGCTATAATCCAAAGAGTACCTATTTGAGGTTCCAAAATCGACGCGGTGCTGGCAGATAATTGATCTCATTTAATTTTTGGGGGTAGGTACGTGAAAAAAATCCTAAATATTCCCACTTTGTGGTAAGACTAATAGTGTCGATCTCTATTTTGAAGGGACAATAATTTGCAAAAATTTCAAAATTCCGACAAGGCAAAAAATGAAACGGGTGTACATTTTGAGAAGAACAAAAAAAGTTACCTGAAAAATTTGTCCATCAATGAAAATGAAAAGAATCAAAAAAAAATTCATTAGTATAATTGCAATTTGATTTTTATAGTTTTCTAAATTTATGACATACTTAGTTACTCATTTTTTGAAACATTTAAATTCAAATTTCTTTCGTGTTAATTTTTTCAAAAATGATTTTTTTTAATTTCTAGCCAATTTGCTCAAAATTTTCAAAAAGTTGTCAATATTTTAAAATGGTAATGATGAAATTATTAAAAAATTGTTATAAAATGTGTCAAATAGATTCTGATCATATTTTTAATTTTTTTAGGGACTTTAGTGACCAAAATTTGTTAAAAAGTGACCAAAAACCAAACCCACCAAGAAAAAATTTGAGACAGAGCAAGTCATATAAGAATAATTTTTTCGTTTTTTTTAGCGAGCAAATTTTTTGTGAAGGAGGGGCATGCTGAAATTTGTTAGTCATTAAAAGAAAATTTTTACTCAATAAAATGACAACGTGGACAAAAAGTTTTGGTTTTCCAATTTATGAAAAAAAACTACGCAGTTTCTTTTTTAGATGATATTTCCAAAAATTTCCTTTTTTTCTCAATAAAAAATTGACGAAAAATACTGAAAAAGTAACTTTAGTGACCATTTTTGGCAAATAGTGACAAAAAGTGACCAACGTGAAAAATAGTGACAAAGTTACTAAAGTAACAGAATTTCATGCCTGAATAATGTCGAAGAAATAATTGACAATCGACAGAATTATTTTTGAAAAATAAAACAGCAGAAATTGCCATAAAATATTTTTTTTTCCGTCAGAGGTTTCAACTTTTAACAATTTCTCATCTTTAACCGAGTTTTTCTTATCAAAATCATCATTTATTTTGTCGTAGATGATTTTTTTTTTGCTCATCGCGGTTTTCTGACAGCATTTTTTTGATCATCGATTCCTCTTGTCACCAGAATTTTCTGTAATTGTTTTTTCTCCATCAGAATCACTGGATTTATTTCATTTTTAAATAACTTTTTTGTGTTTTCTGTTGTCAGCGTTTTTTGGTCATTTGATCATAATTAGGTACTTATGGTTTATTCGAGTTATTTTTTGGCATTTTATTTTGGCAGAGTTCTTTTTCGTCATAATTATCGTTTGTTAGAGTTAATTTTGGTAAAAAAAAAAAAAAAAAAAAAAAAACACTAAGAAGGTGCTGAAAGAAAATGACGGTGACTTGAAAAAAGTAATAAAAATTTACAAAAAGAATTGGAAAAAGTGATCCTGACAGAGAAGAAATTCGATAGAAAATTTCAGTGAAAAAATAAACTATGATTTAAAAAACACCAATCAAAAGTGACATCGACAAAAAAAAAAAAAACTAAAATCATTTCTGATAAACGATCATTTATGAAAAATTGTTAAAAATTAAGTGGGTGCTCTTAAAAAAAAAAAAAATTACCCACCAAAAAATTTGAAAAATGTAAGTGACTGAAAAAAGAAATTAGCAATTATTTTTATTTTGGTGCAACCATGAATTCATTAAACTTTTATTCAAGGCTAACCTACTTTCAATTTCATTCAGTCCATCACATACCCGAGCGGCACACTCGATCGATAATATCGGAAGATGTAACGTATCGATAAAAAATCGTTTGAAAATCTATAGATGTTCTCACGATATTATAAAGATTTATCGGTACAACTTCATAGGCAAAAAATCTAAAAACTATCGAATTCGATATTATTAAGATTTTATGACGATATTCGTCAACGATACTATCGACAAAGAATATTAAATTTATCGATTCCGATTTTCCACCGATTTTGTGCAGATATTTGAAACTACATTATCGACAAAGAATATTAAATTTATCGAATTCGATTTTTTAACGATTTTGTAAAGATATTTAAAACTATATTATCGACAGATTATATGAAATTTTTCGACTTCGATATTTTACCGATTTTTTGACGACATTTGAAACTATATTATCGACAGATTATATTAAATTTATCGAATCCGATTTTTTACCGATTTTGTAAAGATATTTGAAACTATATTATCGACAAATAATCTGAAATTTCTCGAATTCGATTTTTTAACGATTTTGTGAAGATATTTAAAACTTTATTATCGACACGTAATCTGAAATTTCTCGAATTCGATTTTTCAAAGATTTTATGACGATATTTGAAACTATATTATCGACACGTGATATGAAATTCCTTGAATTCGATTTTTTAACGATTTTGTGAAGATATTTGAAACTACATTATCGACAAATAATCTGAAATTTGTCGAACTATTTTTCAACGATTTTATGACGATATTTGAAACTATATTATCGACACGTAATATGAAATTCCTCGAATTCGACTTTTCAACGATTTTGTGGCGATATTTGAAACTACATTATCGACAAATAATTTGAAATTTGTCGAACGATTTTTCAACGATTTTGTGACGATATTTGAAATTATTTCCAAATTGGTGAAAATTTTTCTAAGTCCAACACGTCTGGAAGTACTAAATTGCCTATTATAAGCGTTTTATTGCTAGTTCCTCAACGATAAGGTATGGCATAGTGGTTAAGGAAGAGGATTACCATGCAGGAGGTAGATGGTTCAAGCCCCAAGGGTGGCAGATTTTTTATAATTTTTTTTGACTTTTTCTGAAATGATCCTCTTACCGTAACATGAATAACGTGTTTAGGCTTAGTTTAATGTATTAATTATGCTAATTAATTATTTTTAATTATAGAAAAAAGCTAGTAAAAGACGAAAAATCGGAATAAAAAATCGATAAAAAAATCGACAGAATATCGAATTCAATAAAGTGTCGCAAAAGTTCCGCCTAAATCGTGAAATTATCTTTCGATATTATAGATATATTATCGATAAAATATCTTACTAGAATCTCGAAATTTTTGCTAACTATAATTCGTCGATAATCTATCTATACATCGAAAGATAATTTCACGATTTATGCGGAACTAACGCGACACTTTATCGAATTCGATATTCTGTCGATTTTTTATTTCGATAATTTGTCGAGTGTGCTGCTCGGGTATGTACCATTATGTAAAATTCGTCCACTTTATTGTATGTACTTGCAGTTCAGTATCACGTTTGCCTAAATCGTGAAAAAAAGGGAAATTTTTTGCCCAATTCATGAAATAGATAAAATTATTTTTCCCTGTTTTACATGATATGTCATGAAATAGGAAAAAGGTAAGTAAAATCTGTCTAATTCATGAAATAAGGCAATTGGAAAGTTCACACCAAAGATACGCGCTCTACAGATCATTCTTGCAACTGTATGAATATGGGATACTTAAATACGTCATATAAGGGGGAAATACTGTTTTTTAAATTTTTTAGCAAATTGAGCGGGTTTAGGTGAAATTTTTATAGGACATTATTTTTAGAGAATAAAAAATCCTATTGAATGGTATATTTGACGAAGTTTTTATACCTTTTTTTCATCGAGATTGATCTCTTGAAAGAATCATATGATAATGAGAACTTGTAATTTTTTACAGTTTACTCAAAAATGAGTGGGTTAAGAAGAATTTTGGAAGAGACTTTATTTTTAGAGAATAAAAAATCCAGTCAAATGGTCTATTCATCGGAATTTTACATGTAGTTTACTCAGAAATATGGAATATTAAATTATTCAAAATTCCATAGATCTGAGCAAACTTAATAAACCCGTTTGTCAACGTATCAAATTCGTTAACGAAATAAAATTCATCGACTGGAACTCAAACCTAGACGGAGAGTTGGGAAAATCAATTTTCGAATTTCTTTCCATTAATGACAAAAGGTTTCTCGTTACACGAACATTTTTTCATTCATTTCCACGATCCCGCTCCGTAGTGTGAGTTACATTCCAAGCTGGAAATTCCAATAATGCCATAGTTTATTTTAGGAATAACAAAATGTGCCTATACCTTCGAAAAGTAGCTACTTTAGGGATTCGAGTTTCAAGCTGTTTAAATTATTAAGGAGTAAATCACTGAGGTAAAGCCGCCGCGTCGCCTAGTAAAGCATCATCTCGAAAATTACCCACTTTCCGAAAATACTCCGAGGATAATTTTTTTCTCAAAAAGGGTGATTTATCTGGTCTGAGTAATTAGGTTTTTAAAATAATCATTCTTTGGTAATTGGAAAATTTTCACGCCATCATGGTACGGAGGGACGTAAGCAAATTAATAATGAAATCCGGTACAAAGTGGACTTTTTTTCTTTCTCTATCGCGGTCGCGGTGTTAATTAATAACACTTTTTTTAGTACGAAGTGTGGGTGTTTTTTTTTTCTTTGTTTTTCATTTGCAAAAACGTATTTTCTTAGAACTCGCACAAAGAGAATTTTCAACTTACAAGAAAAATGCCAGGTGAATTAACGCGCTTCTTAATTAACGACGTAATAAACGCGTTTAAAAAATGTCTATTCTTAAAAGCATTCGCAGAAAACGCGAATTTTCAAGTATCCGAAAAAACAACGTATCCCTTTTAACGAAACGCGTGCACTTAAAACAAGTCTCCCTATCTAGTACCTACCTCATTACCTACCTAAGCAGTTCAATGGATATGTATTATAACCAAATGCCGCATTAATTATTCAACGTGAACCGTGACTTTGACCGGAGAACAATGTACTTTTGCTCGTGTTAACCTCAACATAAATACGCAAATTACCCAAACATCGGTGGTAGTTTTAACGTATGGTGTTTAAATATGTACACAATTGAATAATTTAATACATAAATTAGAGGTTACTCGTGCTTACTGGTACCTACCTTATTCAAATCTATCACATTTTGGAAAACTGTCATGCAAAAAGTAATTTTAAATTTCGTTTATATTTTTCAAAATAATGGAAGAATTTTGAAAACTGGCCAATTTTTTAAAATGCACGAAGACTCTAGTGCGTCTAATTTGAGTAATTTGTGTAGAAAGTGTTTAACACTGAAATCCACCCCCCCCCAAAGTTACTTCTATGATTTTATTAAAAATTTCGAAGCTGACAATTTCGAATCATTTTTGAGTGACATATCGTCAGTTATTAACCAGTTTCATAACATGAAATTTTTTTGAAAAATTCCTAGGTAAATTTTGAAAAATTTAGAAATTTTAAAAAATTTAGAAATTTTGAAAAATTTAGAAATTTTGAAAAATTTAGAAATTTTGAAATTTTGAAAAATTTAGAAATTTTGAAAAATTTAGAAATTTTGAAAAATTTAGAAATTTAAAAAAATTTAAAAATCAAAAAACATTTACCTAGGTACCATGTTAAATTTCCAAGTTTTAAAAATTTTGACAATTTTAAAAAATTAAAAAATTTTAACAAATTAAATTTTTTTTTTAAAGTTTAAAATTTTAAAAAATTGAAAAAATTTGGAATTTTTTTTGAAAAGTTGAAAATTTGAAAAATTTGAAAATTAAAAAAATTCAAATAATTTTAAAAAATTAAAAATTTTAAAAAATATTGGAAATTTTAAAAAATAGGAAATTTTGAAAAATTAAAAATGTTAAAAAATTTAAAATTTTGAAAATAAAAAATTTTAAAAATTTTAAATTTAAAAAAAAAACTGAATTTGTGTCGGATTTTGGTGTCGGACTTTCGTGTCGAATTTTCGTGACGGATTTTGGTGTCAGGTTTTGGTGTCAGATTTTGGTATCAGATTTTTCCATTTTGGTCATCGTAAAAGCATATACTTACTACTCGTAGGTATGCTAATTAAAAAATGAAAAATTTTGAAAAATTGAAAAATTTCAAAAATTGAAGAAATTTAAAATTTTGAATACCTATAGGAAATTGAAAAATTAAAAATTTGAAGAATTGGAGAACTTTAAAAAATTGGAAAAATTCTGATAAATGGTATAACTTTGAAAGATTGTATAATTTTGAATAATTGTACAATGTACATAGGTACAATTTTAAAAAATTATGAAATTTTAAAAAATTGAAAAATTAAGAATTTTGCATTTTTTTTATTTTCGCAGCATTGAATTTTCTAATTTTTAAAATTATTTAATTTTTCAGTTTCTTGAAATTTTTCAATTTTTCAACAAACTGAAAAATTGAATAATTTTAAAAATTAGAAAATTCAATGCTTCGAAAATAGGAAAATTCAAAATTTTGAAAAATGGACAAATTGAAAAATTGAAAAATTCAAAATTTTGAATACCTAGGTAAATAAAAAGTTGAAAAATTAAAAATTTTGAAGAATTGGAAAACTTTAAAAAATTGTAAAAATTGTAAAAATTAGAAAAATTCAAAATTTTGAAGAATATATTTAATTAAAAATTTAAAAAATTGAAAATGTTAAAAATTGAAAATTTTGAAAAATTGAAAAATTAAAAATTTTGAAGAATTGGAAAATTTTGATAAATTGTACAACATTGAAAAATTGTACAATTTTGAATACCTAATTATTTACTTATTTTTTAAAATTGTAAAATTTTGAAAAGTTGAAAAATTAAATAATCATGAAAACATATTGGTACTTAAGTGTTCAAAAATTGACAATAAATATATGTGACCCGACATGAGAAAAGGGACCGCACTGCCATTTTTCAATTTTTTCAGGAAAGCAAAAAGAAACTTTGTGAATATCTTTGGAACGAATGGATCGTTTTTTCTGAAATTTTAGGGAGTTGTTAATGGGCATGAGTGGATTTTCCGATATATTTTTTTTGATTTTGTGGGAAAGATTTTTTGTAATGGCGTAAGGAAAATTCGACGAAACTCAGGATTGCCAAAAAGGGAAAAAAACTTGTGATAAGAAAATTTTTGAAATTTGCTGATAACAAATACACCATCAGTTTTCGGATAAATTGTGAGTATTTCGTGTTATTTTGCTTTATACGGCCATAAGTAAAAAAAAAAACGACAAAAAACAGTTAGGTCTCTTTTCTGGTGCCGATTGGAAATATTGATAATTTTGAAATTTCAACTGGTTCACACGAATGGTTTCAGTACGTAGAGCTCAGAACACCAAAAAAGTAACGATATTTTTTTGGCAGTTAGGTACCTTTTCTGATGCCGATTGGAAATGGTTCAGGTGATGGACCTTGGTAAGTAGACCTCAAGACATCAAAAAAGTGAAAATTGATTTTTTGGCAGTCCGGTCCCTTTTCTCATGCCGGATCACATATTTTTCTATACCTATTCATTTTTCAACTTGTTGATTGATTATTTTCAAAAATTCAAAAACTTTCAAAATATCGAGAAATTTCAATTTTTTAAAGAGTGGGTAAATTTTTTAAAATGGACAAAAATTTTCAAATTTTCAAATTTTCCCGGTTTAGCTAGGTACATTCATATTTTCAAAAAATAAAAAAAATTCTATTTAAAATTTCTTGAAAACTGGTAAATTCTTTAAAAAATGATCAATCTTTCCAAAATTTGACAAACTGTTTGAAAAGTGACAAATATTCCATATTTTACCTAGGCACTAATCTTTCAAAATTTACAAATTTTTTAGGAACTTTCGATTGTTGTTTTACATACTTTTTCGAGGCTATTACTTTTCAGAAAACTACTTCGAGATTATAAAGAATTTATATCATTCTCTCTCACGTTTTACTTGTAAATTAATTGAAAAATGTCGATAAAACCGACGATAGGTATACGGATCCTGTCAATTCTGCAAATCCAAAAGTGAATAATCCTCGCAACTTTTACATTTCGTATAAATAACTCCTTTTGAAAAAAAAAAAAAATAAATAAATAAAAAAGGTTGAAATAGCAACAAAAAATTATTATTCCATTTTAAAATAAGTAGGTATAAGTACCTATCGTATTTCTAGAACAAACAAAGTTATTGTATAGAATAAATACCCGAGAAGTTCGACACCATAACCCATTTCAACGTTGAAACCGAAATCAGAAATAAGTACAGATACATAAAAAGACATACTCGGAGGACAAAATACGAGCAAAACCCTATCAATGCTTTACTCGTTAACGAAATGAGGTTAAGAGTATTTCCCAAGTAGCAGAAGATATGCAATTCGGTAGAATATTTTACTCGAAACAAATATCACTCGTCAAAAATTTGACGTGGAAAATTTCAAGTCAAAAGTTAGCAACCGCGTTAAGAGGGTTTTAAAACCGCACAGCTTTTATCCAGAACGACAGCTAGGATTCATTTCAGAGACTAATGAAAACACAAACAAGATTTTCAACACCGCAATTCCGCCATAATGCAGCGTCTGTTTTGCTTTGCGATGTCCCTGTCCCCTTACCCTGCCCTGCGGCTTTTTGAAATAATATAAGAAAAAAATTTCAACATTTTGACGTTTGACAGACGGCACGAATAAGACACAAATCGATTAAATTAGTAACCTATTTATGCTTGGGGGAAAAAATCCGATATTGGCGAATTCTCTGGGTGGTTTTCTTTCGCATTGTGTGCGTGACGTAGTCACAATATAGCGCAGCTTGACAGCATTCAAAATAGCGAAATTTCTTTTCGATATGGTAAAACGTACAATAAAATATGACAACGGTGGTGAGTTAAACATTTGAGTATAAATTCTCGTCTCGTCATCGTTCGTAGACGAGGCTAAAAATTCGCAAACGTCTATACAGGGTGTTCCATAGCTGACTGAGTTCCTTCCATCGGGTGAATAGGCAACCCATAACGAAAAAAATAAACGTGTTGTCTATCTTGAGAATTGAAGGAGCAAGGGGAAATTAAATTGAGAAAAAATAATTTCTGATTGGGCCAACGAATAGTACTAAAAAAAGAAAATTTTTTGTTCTAGACATTTTTTTGCCTGTCTTCGAAAATGAAGGAGCTACAGAGCTTTAAACTTTGAAAACCCGGTTTTTCAATTTTCAAAGCTCTGTAGCTCCTTCATTTTTGAAGATAGGCAAATTCATCACATACCTTTTTATGCTTATCTCGAAGTATTACATCTCTTTCATGTATCATCTTGACGTAATTTTGCAATTTTCATGTCTCATCCGTACCTATCTGATCATTTGAGCTTCAAATTATCAGTGCACATCATTGGAAAATGAAAACTGCAATATTTGTCAAGATGTTACATGAAACAAGTATAACTCTTTGAGATAAGCAAAAAAAGTTATGTGATGAATTTGCCTATCTTCGAAAATGAAGGAGCTACAGAGCTTTGAAAATTGATAAACCGGTTTTTTCGATGTTTAAAGCTCTCTTGCGCCTTCATTTGCAAAGATAGGCATTTTAAAAAAAGTTTATTTTTTTAGTATTATTCATTGGCCCAATCAGAAATCATTTTTTCTCAATTTAATTTTCCCTTGCCCCTTAAATTTTTGAGATAGGCAACACGTTTAAGTAACATTTTTTGTTCCTTATGAGTTGCCTATTCACCTGATGGAAGGAACTCAGTCAGCTATGAAACACCCCGTATGTTCAAGTAGGTAGGTATACCTATACTTGCGGTATGTATAATGTATATGTAGGTATATGAAACTAAACACATCAATTACATGATACATCCATAAGTATACGATTAATAAAACAAATACCGTCGATATTCCATCTTATAAACGTATTGACACCGTATGATGGATGACTTCATTATTATAGCTGTAATTTCGAAGCGACTATCACTCAACATACAATAACGACAAATAACTGCAGAACGAATAATTTATTAATAAAGTTGATCGAATTTTCCACTAGGCGCGCTCCAACAATAAACCATCTTCGAAAGAATTCAACCACGAAATTCCTTTCTTCTTTATATTGCAGTTTTGGTAGCTATAAGGTAGCATTGTTTACCTTATTTTTTTCTTCATTCATTATACCAAATTATCCCATAATCCTTCACTTCTTTTGTGTGAAATTTTTTTCCATTAGAAGCTGAAAACGGTAGTTCACATTACTGCTTTTTATGTTCTACGTGATAATCATTCGTTCGCGAGGTTGAATTTTTCGAAACATATGGTCAATTTTCCCAGAGAAAAGCAAACATTGTTCAATTTTTTTGTTTTCATTTGAAAAATCATTTTTAAATTTTCTTCAAGTGCCATGATTTTTTAAATATTTTGTTGAACCATTTTTTGAAATTTTGTGAATATTTTTGTCTGAAAGACGTTTGAATTTTTTTTTTAATTTTTTAAAAAATTTTCCAAACATCACAAATTTTGTTAAAATTATTATTTAAAAAAAAGTAATAAATGAATATTAAAAAATTTTATGTCAGATTTTGGATAATTTAAAAAAAAAATTATATTCTACTTACTCGAAAAAAAGTTTTTCAAAAATAATATGTCGTTTACGCTTGAAAATTTTTTGTTCAAATGAAATTTAATTAGATTTGCCGAGAAGAAAGAATTTCAAATTCAATTTTTAGCAAAAAGTACTTGAGTAAATATTTCATTTATAAAATTTTGTTAAACTCCTTTTCTTTTTAATGATTTGCAATCATAAACATTTTTTAAAAGCATATAATTTGCATTTTATTCAAACATTTTTGTATTCAGTCAAAAATGAAATTTTTAAAATGTTTGTTCAAATTTATGTTTTTTATAGTTTGCTCGACAGAAATTTTTGAATAGAATTTTTTTTTAATGATCTCTTTTTATTTGATTTTTTCAAATCGTGTAAAAAGAATTTTTTTTAATCAACAAATTTTGTTTGATTTTAAAAAAAATATTTTTGAGAAACTCTTTGAAGTTGATTCAATTTTTTTTCATACTTGTACAAAAAGCAAATTTTTGAAAAAATGCTGTTAATGCACCTGATTTTTTTTTCGTCAGAATTTTTTTGCTGAGAAAAAAATTTCTCAAATTTAATTTGAAGAAAAAAATAAAAAAATTTTTCTTCAAATTGTATTCGAAAATTCAAATTTCATCGAAAACTTTCTTTATTTTAATAGGTACCTTACCTGAAAGCAATTTTTTAAATTTTTTGATTGAAAAAATATTTTTTTAAGCTCCGAATGATCTCTATGATTCTTTTTTTTCAATTTTTTTTTCGTATTTTGTTCAAAAGCAAAATTTTTAATTTAAAATTTTGGCATTTGAAAATCTCACTTAAAAATCTTGTGCAGAATTTAAAAAATCTTTTTCTGTCTTTTTTTCAAATAATGTTCATTTTTTTAGATACCTAAATCATATTCGCAAAATTTTGTTGAAAAATATTTGATGAACTTTTAGTTTGTTCAATATTACCTACGTATTTTTTCGTATTTAGACGAAAAACAAATTTCCCATCTAATATAGGTACCTATTTCAGTATTTAAATTATCTTTTTTTTTTTTTAATTTAGCTTCAGATTTAAAAAAATTTATTGTTTTCTTTTTTTTTTGAAATTTGTTAATTTTTTTAAAGCTTAAAATTTTGTTAAAAACAAATGCAAAATGTCAAAAGAAGTATTAATATTTTTTTTTTGTATCCAACTATATGGAAATTATTTTGAATCGTAAATTTCCAACATTTATTTCCTAGAAATATTTTTTTTTAAATTTAAGTAACTTGGGTATATTTTTTTAAATGAAAAACTACTTTTGATTCTTTTTTTCAATCACTTCAAATTATTGTAAAAACATTTTGTAAACAAATTAACCAACGTTGAAAAAATTGTGAATAACTCTCTGAATTATGTTCTAAAAAATTTTCAGATTTGGTCGAAAAGTACATTTTTGTAATTTTGTATGAGCACTTCGAAATTTATAGTTCAAATTATAATTTTTTAAATTCTGCTCTGAAGAAAATATTTTAAATTACTTTTCTTTAAAAGTTGAAAATCTAATTCTTTTTTTATTTTTTATTATTTTATTATTATTTTTTTTGTTGAAATTATACTTCTTCCAAAGCTGAAATTTTTAAAAGAATAATTTGAAGAATTCATTGAAAACATTTTTAAATTTATGATAATCTTTGAATTTTTTTTCTTTGCAAATTTTGTTCAATCATCATTTTCAAGAGATATCTCTTCTATTATTTTTCTTAGAGAAGGGAGGGATAAGCATTCTGTTTTGATTTTTTTTTTCAACTAGTTACTTCAAATTTTGCTAAAAATACTTACTTGAATTAGCAATCTTGAGAAGTTTTGTAACTCTGGATTTTTTGCAAAAAATTCAGATTTTATGGAAAAGTAAATTTTTAAAATGTCGTTTGAGCACTTGAAAATTGCGATCAAATTAGATTTTATAAAATTTTATTCGGAATAATATTTTTTTCATACCTATTTCATCCGAAAACATCAATTTTTTTTTTTAATTTACGAGAAACGCCTCTAATTTTGTTTGAAAAAAAAAGAATAAAAATTTACAAATTTTGTATTATTTTCGTGAAAAACATTTTCTTTATACAAGAAACTTCTTGAATTTCGTTCAATGAAAAATGGAAAAAAATCTTGATCGGAAATGTAATTGTTTACAAGTTCTTTAAATCATTTTTAAATTTTGTTTAAACTAAATTTTTTCAAATTTCTGTCCAAGATATATTTTTATTTTATTTTCCATTCTTTTCTTTCCATTCCTTATTCATTTTTATTTTTTTTTAATTTTTATTTTTTGTATTTGTTGAAAATTATCCCTACCTATAGATCTTACCCATAGGTAATATAGGCACTGGAGAATTTTGTTCAAAGAAAAAAATTCTTCAGACTTGGTCGAAAAGTAAATTTTTTATTACTTTTTGTATTTATAATACTTAATAGGTAGTCAAGTAATTTTAATTACTTTATTAATTACTCATGGAAATTGAAAATATTGATTTTATGTTTTAATTTTGTTTTAGGTGAGTACGAAAATTTCAATTGCTTACTGCTACGTCGAGTCTGGTATGTCTCAAAAATCCTGAAATTGTCTTTTTACAACATTTCAAATGGAAGGTTCCCAAGAAATGTAAGTAATTAGTACGAATTATTACGAGATAAACTAATAAAAGGAGAAAGGACATTGTAGGGGGGAAAAAGCTAACAAAATATTGAATAATTGAAGACCAAAAACGTGGCCAAAAGGAGATGAAGCATTTAAAAATTTGAAATATCATTTTTTTTTGTTTTTTTTTGTCAATTTAGGTATACGCGTATGTTATTAATATTTTTTCTAAAAACAATTTTTTTCTCGAATTTTTTCAATTCGCTCAATTCAGGAATATCCCTTAAAATATATGCAGTGCACTTAGCATTATTCAATATACTAACAACTTATATTCATTCTACGAATCCTTCTCCATTTCGAAATTCGTGTAAAAAAATTTGATCGATCACATGAGGAAATTAATTCAAATAAAACATTTTAGAAGTAAACATTCACACGCACCTGTTGCCGGCAAAGAAGCGAATATAAACACAAAATAATCCTCACCGTAGTCATTATAGGGACGATGGCAAATTAAAAATATACAAGAAAAAGCTTTTGGAAATATTTTTCTCGGCGCTTTTCAATCCTTTTATTTACCAGTGAAAAAAAAATATATAAATGAAAATACGTAGTTGCTCATTTGCGAGGAATTTCACATCAATGTGGAACGATTCCAGCTTATTTACCCAAAAGCAATTCAAACACGGTGTACAAAAGGTCAAGTTAAAAGGCATCGTATGAAATTATAGAAATAAAAAAACTCGCATTATATTCGATTTCACAACGTACAAATACGTTTGCTGTACGCTACCTCGATGATAATTTAAATTTAGTACCCGGTGGAGAGACGTATGATATTTTGCCAGAAGAGTTATGGGGTGAACGAACGTGTACTTTTTTTTAAAAAAGGAGCAATAAGTGCCACCGAATTGACCACCAGCTGTTGAAATAACTGAACCTTTGTCGCAACTAAAAGCCAATTGATATTTGTATTTAGATTAGGTAACCTCGTGCATAATAAATACGAGGGCCTATATGTCAATCAATCAGTCCAAAATATACGGCAATATCTAACATAGCGAAATTTCATTCCACTATGATGAATATTGCGACACTGAAAACTCGACGAGCTTTTCTCATGCGATAGATAAAATTATACGCGACAACGCTGAAATACTTTACACGCGAGACGAGCATCGTTGTTTGAAGTACCCAAAAAAGGAAGAAAAAATTTCGCGAATTCTCGCCTTTTTTTATCAACTACTGTTTCGCTTCATTTATTAACAAACTACATAAAGACTTTTCAACATTGGAATTCTTTCTCACGCTTTAAAAGATACCAGTATTTTTGGTAAATTGTGCCCATTTTCGATGATTCTGTTTTCATCTCCCTTATTCCCAAACAACCTCTATGAATTTTTTGGCGGATTTCATTATTACTTGGTTTCGCTGATCGGTGTCTTTTTTTTGTAGTTGAATGTATTAGAATTAAAGCATAGTTAGGTATCGTTAACTATAAAAAATTTTACAAAATGTTCGCAAGTTTGTACTTGAAAATAAATTTTTGTAAAATGCTCTCAAATCAAAATAGCCCCGAGTTTTGCCAAGAATTGTGAGAATACCTTACCTAGTGTTTTTTTTTTTTTTTTTTTTTTTTTTTTTTTTTGTGAAATATATACAATTTTGTTCCTGCCAAAATTATTGTAAGAATTTCAAGAGAATGATTTTTTTTTACAAAATTTTCGCAATTTTTTCCTTAAAAATAACTTTTGTTCAATAACAGAAGTTCAAAGAAAAGAAGTTCATAATTTTATCTATTCATTTTTTTTTCAGAATTTTGTTTGCAAATAAATTTTTGAAATTTTTTTGGGGAATATTTTTTTAAAAATTGGTCTGGTACATGATGATTTAAAAAAAAAATATACTGTATTTCGATCAGGAATATTTTTTAAAGTTTGCAGGATGAAAAATGTAATTTTTTCAAACTACCTACTTTCTTTTAATTTTATTCAAGAATTATTTTTCAAAATTTGGCGCATAAAATTGTTTTATAGTTTATTCAAAGATTTGAACGAATGAATGAAATCTTCAAGTTCGAGATAAATCAAATTTAGCGACGTGAAACCCCTACATTTTGATACCAATATGTGGCATTATTTTGGAAAAGGTCCCACTTTGGTTTTTTCATAGTTTTGAGAAAATCACATTCTTAGGTAAAAATGTTCAAAGTGGGACGTTTTGAGTTATTGATGGATTCAGTAAGTGGAAGATGTATTATTTCATGTGAACTAAGAATTCACTAGCGCAACTCTCGGGAAGTCGGTTAACTAAGGCATTTAAGTTGACCATTCATCAAAATCCATATTACGACAGGTCCAATTTTGACTCAAGGAAAATTTTCAAGACCACCATGTTGTAGAGCATAAAATTTCCTTTCAAATGAGTGGTCAATGCAATTTTTAGCAATAATAGGGACAATTCTACAGTAATAAGAAAAATTAGGGGCAAAATTTTAAAACGTTTTCCCAAAAATTTTCATTTCCTGAACTTTCAACTTTGAAGCGCTGTAAAACGCTCAGAAATTATCAAACTTCGAAAACATCTCATTGGACAGAGAATTTTCTACCCTACAAAGACCCGGTCTTAACTCATTTTGGACCGACAAGTCAAAGTGGGACCTTTTCCAAAATAATGCCACATTATTGTGAATTTCAAAAAGGTCAAAAATTCAATCTCTCCACAGGGGCACATTTTCAGGTCGAAGGTAAATTCAAGTTCGAAAATCAAATTCAACGACCTGAAAACCCTACATATAGATACCAATATTTGTAAATTACAAAATTTTCAAAACTGACCCCCCTCTTAGAAGCCCAATTTGGAGTTGGAAGTAAATTCAAGTTTGAAAATCGAATTCAGCGACCTCTAAAACCTACATTTTATTACCAACGTTGTGTATTTCAAATTTTCAAAATTGACCCCCTTATTACGAGCCCAAACTGGGGGTTGGAGGTAAATCCAAGTTCAATAATCAGATTCAGCTCCCTCGAAAATCTACATTTTGATACCAATGTTATAAATTTTGGAATTTTCAAAATTGACACCCCCCTCTTAGGAGTCCAAATTGGGGTCAAAAGTAAATTCAGTTCGAAAACCAAATTTCCGTAATTTTATGTTCATTTGTTCAAATTATTATTTTTTTTTTTGTCTCAAAATAATTGTATCAAAAAAAATTTTATGACCCCCCTCCCCTTCCCTTCAAAAACAGATGGAGAATTTTTAAGAATTTTCTACTATTTTTTTAAATAAATAGGAATTTTTGGAAACAAATTTTAACATACCTACCTAATTTTAAAAAATTGAAATCAAAAATGTGTTTCAGCAGAACTTTTGAAAAAAAATCGAAAAAATATAATTTTTAAGAGCCTTTTTAAAATATTTTTTCACTATTTTTTTAGATTTTTTTTCTTGGAGACTTTTTATAAGACTTTTTTACTATTTTTTTTAAGAAATGAGTCACCATATTGAAAAAATAAAAGTAAAAATATTTTTCAGTAAAAAAAACTTGAAAGAAGAAAAAAGTTCCCAATCACTGGCCAGATAATTTTTAAAATTTGTTTGTTTGAAAGAAATATTTGGCTTCGAGATTTCCAAACCGATAATTTTGTTCAATCAAAGGATAAAATTCAGTGAAGTGTAAACCTTCAGATCAACAAATCATCAAAAAAATTCAAAATTATCATTTTTTGGGCAAAGTCAAAATTTTAGTAGATTTTAATATTTCTCAGAAAACAAAAATGGTAAGTAGTAAAAACTTTCACAATTTTCCCGTCGATGAATTTTTTTTTTATAAATCAAATGTAATTTCAGCGTGAAGTATTATCGGTGCATATTGGTCAGGCTGGAGTCCAACTCGGTAGCGCTTGCTGGGAATTATACGGAATCGAGCACGGAATCGGTCCTGACGGATACCGAACGGGAGAAACTGCAAAATGCAGTTCGATAGACTTCTTCGATGCTTTTTATGAAGAAAGCTCATCTGGTAGACATGTCCCTCGAGCGATTTTAATTGATTTAGAACCTTCAGTCATAAGTAAGGGAAAAAAATATCGTCGAATTGCAATTTCGAAAAATCCTTCAACGTTTCTATTCTTTAGGTGAAATTCGTAACAACCAGTATAATTCTTTGTTTAAACCTTCATCTTTAATTTGTGGCAAAGAAGATGCCGCTAATAATTATAGTCGAGGATTTTATACGGTTGGTAAGGAAATGGAATATTTGATAATGGACACTATTCGAAGATTAGCTGAAACGTGTACGAATTTGGCCGGATTTTTTATATTCCATTCAATGGGCGGTGGTACCGGATCCGGGCTGACTTCGCTAATTATGCAGAAAGTAGCTGGAGAGTATGCGAAAAAACATAAACTGGAGTTTGTTGTGTATCCTTGCCCAAGGGTTTGTTCATTTCACTTTTGTTTCAGTGCTGAGCAATTGAGAAGATAGGTAATTTAATTTGACCAATTTTTTCCTTAGTTATCCACTGCTGTGGTCGAACCTTACAACGCAGTGCTGGTCTCCCATGGAACCATGGAGCACAGCGACTGTGCCTTTTTAGTCGACAACGAAGCCCTGTACGACATTTGCATTCGTCAACTGAACATGGAAAAACCAACCTACGTAAACCTAAATCGAATTTTCGGTCAAGTGATTTCAGCCCTAACAGCATCGATGCGATTCGACGGCTCGATTAATATAGACTTATCGGAATTCCAAACAAATTTAGTGCCTTATCCGAGGATACACTTTCCGCTAGTCACATACTCGCCATTCCGATCCGATTCGACGCTGCAGCATGAAAAAATAACCCTGACAGGATTGACCCACGACGTATTCGAAAGATCCAACCAAATGTTACGCTGCGATCCATCTCGTGGCATGTACATGGCTTGCTGTCTGCTTTATCGCGGTCTCATCCAAATGAAAGAAATAACTTCGACGATACGTGAAATAAAAAATAGCAAAGTGAAATTCGTGGACTGGTGTCCGACTGGTTTTAAAATAGGTGTAAATTTCCAGCCTCCCACTTGCGTACCAGGCAGCGGTCTGTCCAAAGTGAATTTTTCGCTTTGTGCAATCAGCAATTCGACAGCTATCGCTGAGGTATGGTCTAGGATTAATTATAAGTTTGATTTAATGTTCGCCAAACGAGCTTTTACGCATTGGTTTATCGGCGAGGGTATGGATGAGCAAGAGTTTATCGATGCTAGGGAGAATCTGGCAGGGTTAGAGAAGGATTACGAGGAATGCTGTAAGCCTAGCTCGCAACCAGATGAGTCTGGCGATGAAGAAGGTATTTCGTATACGACCACGATGGAGCCGCAAACCACCACCACGAATAATAATCTCAATGAGAGTATAGTTTTATCGCCATGTTGATAGAAAAAAATAGCTATTCGTTTAGGGTGTAAAAATTTGTTGTTGTTTTAAAATCTAAGTAGAGATCCAGCTAAGTATGTGTTTTTACTAACTATTGTGAGTTATTCAGCTTACTGTAAAAAAAAAAGTTATGTAACTCGTTATTATCTTAAAGTAACTTCGTATACAAATTTTTCTTGAAATTAAATGGCACGTTGATGAATTTCCTGTGTAGAAATTATTGCCTACCCATTCTTTATTATTACATTTTTACTTGATTTTTTAATTAAGTATTTAGATTGCATACTTGACATCATAAATCATAATCAGCTAATAATTTGCTTATCCCAATGCTTCAAGATCAAGAGTGAATGAAAGAGCGTCAACTTCACAGTGTCTAGTTTACTCGATTTGTTTACATGGTGTTGGATCGTTGTTCTTGAATTTTACCATAGATTGACCTATAAATAGATAGCCAACCCATGCATAAAAAAATCTCGCTTATTTTGGTGAGAAAGAGTCCGTTTTTCGTATAGTTTTTGTTAAGGATGGAAAGTGGAAGGACGCAACCAAAGATAATATAAATATAAACTACGTTTATAATAGATGGCCATCTCTCAATAAATTTCTGAATTTTCGTTTTAGTTCCCGAAGGAGTCGCTGCATTCATATCGCGCTGCTCAGTGTTTGGTCTTTTTGTCTTGAAATTTAAAATTAATGGTGCGTTCAGCTCATCGGAGAGTAAGAATAAGGAATCAGATAAGAAAATAACGGAACCTCACATACTCAACCACTCAAGAATTAACTTAATTTTTGACATGTACCTAATTTTTAATTCGCTACACACAACACAGCGTCATCAAATTTGTTTACCTATTTCGGCTTATTTCAAGAGGCCGAATATTTCGGAGTTCCGTTTTCTTATTCCTTATTCTGCGATGAGCTGAACGCACCATATAGTGATAAATTATAGCTTTGTTCGAGCGTTTTGCAGAAAGCACAGAATCTGCATTAAGGGCTAGAACAAGAATGCAAACAGCTGATTTTTTCATTTCAAACAGTTGGGTAACCATTAATTATTTGATGAATGAACGAGCCCTAAATGTAGATTCTGTGCTTTCTGCAAAACGCTCGAACGAAGCTGATAGTGATAATTTTAAAGCTTAATCCAAGCAAATTAAAAAACGAAAAAATTAGATAGCCAACAATAAATTGAAGGAAAAATCATAATTTTTGAGGTACAGCGCTCTTAGGGAACTTTTCACGAACTAATTGCATGTAAATCGCAAGGTATCAAAAATTTGAAGGCAGAGATAACAGCTGGACGCAACTTATCGCGCACTCACGCATGTTCACTTCAAGACGCCCTCTTTCACAAAACTGTGGAACTTCATTTTTTTTTAAGGTTGACTAAAAGCAGAGCAAGGCTTTCCTTTCCATAAGAGCAGGCTATCTATTTATAGGTACCTAATTAATCTATGATTTCACCAAGTCCAATACTAGATAGATAGTTGATATTCAAAATTGGAGGGGAGGGAGGCGTCGAAGTCGAACTGCAATTTTGTGTTATGCGAAATCGGTGGAAAGAGGGGTGCAATTGAAAAAATTTTCAAGCAAAAATTGTAGTTTGAAGTTTTAGAAATAATTTCGCTTATTACAAAAATTTCGATTGGACCCATCTATCCCCTCTAATTTTATATCAAGTGAGAAAATAATTATGATAAGTTTTATTAACCTCAAAAAATTAGTTTATTCAAGGCATCTTTTTGGGACATTTGAAAGATAGGTAGGTACTTCAAACTCCATTTTAAAGTTATAATTATTTAAAATTGAATTTATCCAGTCAAGTAGGTAGGTACGTATTTTAAAATTTTGAAAATTTCATAACAAAATGCAAAAATAATTTTTTCAACTTTTGATGTTTCTTTTTCTTTTCTTTTCTTTTTTTTTGAATTTAGGAGAACCAAATTAAATTTTCACATCTGTAGTAGTCTCAGGAAAAATAAAAAAATTTAAAATATTTTTTTCCTATTAAAAACCTTTAGTGAAATTATTTGTAATTTTTTTTTTCAGATAATTTCAAATTTTTTGAAGATAATGAGAGACCAATTTAGAAAAAAAATAAGAAAAAAATAAAGAAATTAATTTATTTAACAAAAATGTTGAATAGGAATTCGGAAATGAAATTAACAAGAATTTTTATAAGAAAAAAAAATGTTGGGGATTTAGGAAAATTGATGAAAATGATTGCAAAAATTTGAAAATTAAGTTTTGAAAAATATACTTAGATGGAAATTTTTTTCAAATTTTAATTTTTCATAAGTTTTCCGAATTTGAAAAAATAAACCTAAAGAAACCAATACTGCGTAATAATCAGTCACCACAATATAACGATCCTAATTTTATCATTACTTTTTACTCGGTGTATCGGATACACCAGTCAAGAAATTGGTTTACCTTTACACTCAACTTACACCTATTCAGTATAATAAACGTTTCCAGAGTGAAGTTTCTAACATGTCGACCAAACACGTCCATAACGTATTAATAATTCATGATTTTTTTTTTCACGCCAAATTACTCGTCTTACGTTTGAAAAAAAAAAAAAAAAAAACAGCAAAAACTTTGAGAACCATTGCGATTACAGCCCGTCAAAATACGGTGAAATAAATTGAAAGAGTAACATTTCTAAGATTACAAGGTATAAGTTTTAGAGCAATTTCAAGACGTGACTAAGTTGATGATATTTTTTTTTATCACGAAAAAGAAGTAAGTAAGATACTTCATAAGGAAGAAACGTTTTATTTATAGAATTTATATATTTTTCTTTCGTAAATATTTTCGGTACGTCTACGTACGTAATACTTAACTTATGGAGGTACGTTGGTGCGATATTTTATGGTAGGTATGAAAATACATTATATTGACAAAAAATTACAATTTTCGACGTAGGGGTATGTTTTCCCCCTCCAAACATTAAGATATAATGGATTGTGAAATAGTTCAGCGAGTATTAATAACACGTGCCTTGAAATTTTGTTGCCTAAAATGATGAAAACAAATGCCTACATTTAGGTTCGAGTCGTTCATTTCATACTATTTTTCGTCGAGTTGGAGATTATCGAATTACTTTTTTTTTTTAATGGATGTTGCATAATATGAGGTGATTTTTTTTTTCAATCCAATACCGAAAGTTTTGAGGACATAATTGAGGGTGTTAAATATGACCAATTACCTCCATCAATTTAAAATAAAATTAAAATGATGGATTTAAAAAAAAAAAAAAACTGTCTTTTTGGAAAGAAATAATTGAAAGAATGTTGAAAAGGGTTTAAAAAAATGATTATCCTTCAATTAAGTATCAACCTCTCCACATACTCTACATATTCCTTATAGTGATCAGTGATCATGAAAGGAATTAATTTACTTGTATCATATTAAAAGACAATCTTCAGGCTGATATCTACAAATTGCAAAACAAACTTATTCTACTTCAACTATAAGTACTTCTAATTACCTGCAATATATGTATAGGTAGGTATACTTTGGTAATTACAAAAATAAATTACTTTTTGACTTACGATGAAAGGCTGATCTACTTACAAGTTGATATTTTTCCTTCTCACTGCAACTCGAACACGAATAAATATTATCTATACACAACAAGATATTCATTTGGCGACTTTTCATCCTCCCTCGAGAACGTAAATGGCTACATAGGCTGTACGTTGATAGGTATTTTTATTTTAAATCAAAATCTACGCCTTCGATCCAATATCTTTCCTGCATTGGTTGAATGAATAACAATATATTTTTTATTGCATTTTCCCGCTTATATTGTAGAGGATTTGAAATTTCATGATATAGGTAATTTGAAATTGCGTGCCTTGAAATTTATATTGCATTGTATTCTTTCGGTAGGTATTTTCCCTCAAGCCGAATCATGTTTCGAAATTGTAAAGCCATCGAATAATAATGCATTGTGGAAATGGTTCCGCTTTTTGAATACAATATACACATTTAAATTATTTTTCAATTAAAATGATGCCTCTTTCTCCGTGGCAGTGCTGGATTAAAATATATGCCACTCAATTACAGAAAAATGTGCCTTTTATAAAACTTTCATGTCTGAAATTATCAGAACCACCAACTTATCTCCAAGGATTTTTAGAACCGAGGTAAGTACTTGATACGAGTACTTATCTGTAGGTATATACTTTTTATTTGTCGTTTGAACATTTTTTTTAGTAGGTGCCTAGCTGACTGTTTCGCAAAATCTCAAAAGAATTTAAGAAATTCTTTAACATTTTTTAAAGTATTTTTTTTACATCTAAGGAAATAAGTAAATTTTGTAAAAAAAAAAAAATCAAAAATATTTGCATTGTTTTTAAAATTTTGAATCAATGAAAAGTTAGATATTAAAAAAAAACTTTTTTGTAAAAATTTTAGGTATCCAAAATTGTATTTCAAAACAAAAAATCAAATCGTTTTCTGAAATGTGCTTTTATGATGATCAATTGACCAACCCAGTGAAAAACATGAAAAATTTTGACACAAAATTCTCGACTAACTATGACTTCTTTGTATTTTGTCAGAAATTTTGAGAATTTTCGTTTTAGAGAAATTTTTTAAAAAATTGATGACTTTTCAATTTTATTCATTTTTTAGACATTTTTTATTTTGGATGAAAGATTTTTAGCATACGTAAAAAAAACAACTTAGTATTTATACTTTTACAATGACCAGACTCAAACTCAAACTAAAAAAAAAAAATTACGAAATTTTGAAATGAAATTGTATTAGGTTAGATTACGTTAGGTTTTAATTTTTTTGATGACTTTGACATTTTATTTTAGCATAGTAAGTAATTAAGCATATGATTTTACTATGACAAAAATTTTCCCTACAGACCTCCCCGACACCAAATTGAGTTAGATCAGGTTTGGATGAAAGACTTTTGGGTATTTTGTTAGACATTAGAAAACTTGGAAACATGGAAATGAACAATTTAGGCATTGTGTCAGACATTCTGAAACTTGTAAATTTTTATAAATTTGATGACTTTTAGACATTTTGTCATACATTCTTATTTCCATGGAAAATAATTTTTATAGCTTTTAGACATTTTGTCACAGAGTAAAAGCTTATACTATGTTTCATACTTTCAAACTTGGTGTGGAAATAGAGCCAACGAGGTAGTCCAGGGGGCGAAGTCCCCTCTGGCGAGGCGCGAAGCGCCGAGTTTTTTTAGGAGATCAATCGAAAAAAAATTTGTTTGCCCTGTAGGTATTATTTGATTTCCACCCTGATTCATCAAAAAAATGTGTAAGTATAATAAGTTGCCTACTCAGTTTGCCGTAAATACTGTGTTATGATAAGTTGATTTTTTTTTAATTGATTACACACTGGGGGTCATGGGGGGCACACTTTCAATCAAAAACTTTTATTCTGAGAAAATTCTTTTATGAAAAAATTATCACTTTTTAAAAAATTTGAAATCTTTGTTTTCTTTTTTGAACTGTTGTTCAAACATATGACTTTAAAAAAAAATTTCACACTTTTTTTTTTAAATTCTATTTTTAACACAATTTTTAATTTGTAAATTGTATCCACCTTTCAAAAAATTTTCAAGTTGTGGGCTTCTAAAAATATATATTTTTTAAATTTAAAAAACTCTTTTTAAAATTTATATTAAAAAAATCGTTTTACAAAAAATAATTGCTTGAATTTTGATTTTTTTGACAGTAAAATTGTTCAACTAAACTTGAAAAATTCTTTCATCACAGTTTTGCTCTTCAAAATTTTATTTCAAATAAAAATTTTCAAAATAGGTAGGTAGTTCATATTTTTTCAATTTTGAAAAATTCTCTCAAAATAGGTACTCGCACCTAATAGATAATTGAAAAATATATTATATTTTCTAACAAAATTTATTTCAGAAGAAAATTATGGTTTTTGAATTTAGGTGATGTGTCGTATCTTGTGGATGCCATGCATCCAATCTCCTTCATCCCTTCGTTGTAACAACCCTATACTTCAACAACAATCTATCGTGTTTCTACTTGCCCATTATTTTATTTTATTCGAACATACGAAAACGTTCCTTGTTTTTTAAAAATACCTACAGTACGCTAAGGGCAGAATGGCAGATAACAGTGACAGCTAAACATGACAATTTGTGTGGCATAGTGGCTTTTCTTTACAGAGAAAAGATCATTTATTTATTTATTTGCTGAAAAATTCGGCAAATTCTTTCATAGTAAATTTTTTACTATGACATATTTCAAACCTTTAAACATGTACCTAGGTCTGAAATTTTTCAATATACAGAGGTAGCTAGGTACCTAGTTACGTCGGAAATTTCAGTTTAAACAATTCTCATAACCAATTAATTTTTAAAAATGTTATGGATTTTCGTTCTCAAATTGGTACTTTTTAAAATTCACAAAATTTTAGGTATTAATTTTCCATAGATAGAATTATTTTGTAAATGAAATTTCCCGAGCGACACACTCGATCGATAATATCGGAAGATGAAACGTATCGATAAAAAAACGTTTGAAAATCTATAGATAATCTCACGATATTATAAAGATTTATCGGTACATTTTTATAGGCAAAAAATCTAAAAACTATCGAATTCGATATTATTAAGATTTTATCACGATATTCGTCAACGATACTATCGACAAAGAATATTAAATTTATCGAATCCGATTTTCCACCGATTTTGTGCAGATATTTTGAAACTACATTATCGACAAAGAATATTAAATTTATCGAATTCGATTTTTTAACGATTTTGTAAAGATATTTAAAACTATATTATCGACAGATTATATGAAATTTCTCGACTTCGATATTTTACCGATTTTGTGACGATATTTGAAACTATATTATCGACAGATTATATTAAATTTATCGACTCCGATTTTTTACCGATTTTGTAAAGATATTTGAAACTATATTATCGACACATAATGTGCAATTTCTCGAATTCGATTTTCTAACGATTGTGTGAAGATATTTGAAACTATATTATCGACACGTAATATGAAATTTCTCGATTTCGATTTTTTTAACGATTTTGTGACGATAATTGAAACTATATTATCGACAAATAATCTGAAATTTCTCGAATTCGATTTTTTAACGATTTTGTGAAGATATTTGAAACTATATTATCGACACGTAATCTGAAATTTCTCGAATTCGATGTTTCAACGATTTTGTGACGATATTTGAAACTATATTATCGACACGTAATATGAAATTCCTCGAATTCGATTTTTCAACGATTTTGTGGCGATATTTGAAACTATATTATCGACAAATAATCTGAAATTTGTCGAATCGATTTTTCAACGATTTTGTGACGATATTTGAAATTGTTTCCAAATTTTAAAAATTGGTGAAAATTTTTCTAAGTCCAACACGTCCGGAAGTACTAAACTGCCTATTATAAGCGTTTTATTGCTAGTTACTCAATGAACAGGTATGGCATAGTGGTTAAGGTAGTGGAATACCATGCAGGAGGTGAAATTATCTCCTTACCGTAACATGAATAATGTGTTTAGGCATAGTTTAATGAATTAATTATGCTAATTAATGATTTTTAATTATAGAAAAAGCTAGTAAACGACGAAAAATCGGAATAAAAAATCGACAGAATATCGAATTCGATAAAGTGTCGCGTTAGTTCCGCCTAAATTGTGAAATTATCTTTCGATATTATAGATAGATTATCGATAAAATATCTTACTATAATCTCGAGATTTTTGATAACTATAATTCGTCGATAATCTATCTATATATCGTAAGATAATTTCACGATTTAGGCGGAACTAACGCGACACTTTATTGACTTCGATATTCTGTCGATTTTTCATTTCGATAATGCGCCTACGGAGAAGTAAACGTTACGTAGAAAAGGCAATAAACAATAAACATCTCATTCGCTCATTTTTGTACGATGATTTCATTGAAACAAGTCATTTTATATTGTACGCGGTACCCTCTGGTCGCCTTTTGTAATGAAAATGCCATCGATATTGAAAACGTCATTTTGTTTGATGGTGAAAATTTAAATAGCAATCGAGATAGCGTTGTTTGGAAAAACATGACGAATACGACTACAACTTCGCCATTGTGAACTTCTAAAGGAATGTGAAACAAGATGCTTCGTCTAAATGATTAAAAATAAGTTCATTTCTACGTCGTCGATGTAGTATTTGTACTACACAGTTTCCTTTTTTACGGCTCGTTTAACTCGGTTGACGTAGACAGCGAAATTTTTCGTTTTAATTTTATTTCTGTCTCGAGAATTTTGTATCGTTTTCGAAAATTGACAAAAAATTTACAATATGAAAATACTTATCCTCCGAAGGGATTGATAAAGTACCCATTTGAAAAACTTTGTTTGTTCGGATATCGTTGAAGTGAGGATAATGGTTCCTCCCCGCGTTACTTTTTCCTGTCATGGTGTGTTTTAAAGGAAAAAATCTCATGTACAAATATAAGCGAAAAATTTAACCGATCCAATTAAAAAGTGAGAAAATCGGATTACTTAGGTAGAGACGAGACTAGGAGGCTACGTCCACAGTACCTACATACTGTTGAAGCTATTCTAACAGGAAAGCTGGATATTTTGCCATATTTACCATAAGTTGACGGTCTATTTACATTTCAACGATTCGATAACTTTGGCGTTGTGTATAAAGGAAATAGTAAATATGGCTTGAGACGACCGCAATTTAATATTAAAATATCGCTGCAAAACGAATGATATAATAGAATGTTAACCCATACTTTTTTCCTCCATAAAGAAGTTGATTTTGATATATATATTTTAGTGAGTTGTGCTCTTGCATTTACGTTCATGTTTTTTATTTGAAAAATCTCTCGTTGTTTTCATTGTGAAAGATGAAAGATTTTGTCGAAAACTGTAAATAATATGTTTACGATTTTTTTTTCAGTTTGGAATTTTTAAAAATGAATGATTTTTTTTATGTCCTTTTCAGAATGTCTGATTAAAACAAGAATTTTTTTAATTTTTCAAAAAGAAGAAACGGTTTAAAAAATAATTAAATTAAAAATAAATTCTAGGAAATATGAAAATTAAATTAAAATTCAAAATTAAATACCTACATTATAAAAAATTAAAATTGAAAAAAAAATTCTTTGAAATAATATTATATTGTATAAGTACAAATTTGAAAAAATAAACTTTAAAATTTTTAAAAATTTTCTGAGTTTTAAAATGTCTGAAAAAATTGTCTCAAAGTCATCAATTTTAAAAAAAAAATCTCAAGTTTTTTAATGTCTGAAAAATACAAAAAAAAATCTTTCGTTTTACACCTAATCTAACGTATAATACTAACATTTCCATGAAAATGTAATAATTGAAAACATTAGTAATCATAATATTTTTTTTCTAAAATTTTTCCAAGTTTCAGAGTGTCTGCGACAAAATGTCTAAAAATCATCCAATTTTGAAAAAAAAATAACTTAGTGATGGAAATTTAATTAATAAAATTATTTTTTAATAATTTTAAAAAATTTCCATAGAAATTTTCTAGTCATCCAGTTTTGAAAATAGAAGCCATCCAATATCTAAAATGAAAAATAATTAGGTACTGAAAATCATCAAAAGTATGAAAATTTTTTCTTGTTTTATAATTGTCTATAAATTGTTTAAATATCAATTTCATAAAACTGGTTCAAGTTTAGAATGTCTGACAATATGTCTGAAGGCATCAAATTTTTTAATCCACCCAACCAAACTTGACCCAATCGTGTCGGAATTTCGTTAGAAAAAACGTTATCAATTTTGTTACTTTTTTTTTTTTTTAAATTTTGTCATCGTAAAAGCATACCTAATATAATATACTAGGTATGCTAATAAAATTTTGGGAATGATTGTTCATACTTCACTATGGAAAACATTTCGTTAGAAAAAAAGTTTTACTTAAAGATTAAAAGAAACAGAGGCGGCTCGATGGGGGGTATGGGGGGTGTCTCATCTCTCCAATATTCTTGAAAATTCGGACTTTGTCGGCAAAAAAGCCATTTGTCGGAAAAATCGTCATTTTCGGCAAACATTAGATAGAAAAAAAATGAAACTCAGTAATTTTACCAACTCAAAATTTATGCTAAAAGTGCATTTTTTTCGTCAAAAATTGTATAGATACTTTCAAAATTTTCGCCCTCGCTTCGCTCGGGCAGTAAGTGTATTTTCTGTATTCTTTTTTGATACCTATTGTATGCTAAAATGCATAGTTTTCCTTCAAGGGTCGAATATTTTCAAAATTTTCGCCCTCGCTTCGCTCGGGCTGTATTTCCTTTCATCATTTTTAAAAAATTGATAGTGCAAATGGGAAGAAAAAGTATATTTCTTTGAAAAACCGAATATTTCAAAATTTTCGCCCTCGCTTCGCTCGAGTATTATTTTCTTTGACCTTTTTTTTGGTATCGATAGTATAAGTTGGAAAATTTTAGTTATACAAGTTGACATTTTCAATGATCCCCCCCCCCCTGCAAAATTCCTTCAGTTCGTTCCTGATCGTCAGCAAAATTATGATTTTTCGTCGGCAAAACAGAGAGTTTCACCCCCCCCCAAACAGGATGCCTTCAATCCGTCACTGAAAAGAAAGACAAATTTTTTGAAAAATATCCCGCTACCCCCTACCCCTTAGAATAGAATGAGGAAATGCGCAGCTGTTTCAACAGCAAAAATTTTTTAGAAATGTAAAAAAAAATTTAAATCAAAAAATACAGACATTTTTTTCTCTAAAAATTTGAGAAACATGATTTTTTTATTCCAAAAAATGGTAAAAAATTTTATTCCATTTTTAAAAAAGTTCTTACTACCAAAAAATAAATGTAAAACTTATTCCACATTTTTTTTTCATCTAAAGAATTGGGAAATTTTTTCATTTTAAAAATTTGATTTTTTTTATAATCCAAAAAAATGAAAATGGAAAAATTTATTTCAAATTTTTTCAAAATAAGTAAGTACTTACCTGTGCATTCAAAAAATAAAAAAATAAATAAAATAAAAAATTTTATTCCAAAAAATTGAGAAACTATTCCTACTTTTCTTATTTTTTATTACTATATTTTTTCAGTTTCTTTATTCAATTTTTTGGGTACCCATATTTTGAATTGTGCGTTTTCTGAGTCTTTTACTTATTTAATTTATTTTTTTTGGTTCAGCTATTCTATGAGAACGTTGCGTTTTTTTGAAAAAGAGACGAAAAATTGATTAGTTATCAAACTTTTCACGAGAGTTCAATGTTTTCATTTGACCCAATTAATGGGTTTTACTGTAAAGTGATGCAGAAAATTACAAAATGAACTATTTTATTTATTTTTTTTTTTTTACGATAGGATATATATATATATATATATATATATATATATATATATATATATATATATATATATATATATATATATATAGTAGTCAAGTAGGCATTTGAATTCTAAAAAAATGTAGAAAGTTTAGTGTGAAACAAATATTTGTCAAATTTTTCAACAAAAAAATAAAATTAAAACAATACCTACTGAACTTGAGTATTCTTTTGAAAATGAATTTTTTAGAAAAGAATTTTTGAAATAGGTACTAAAGAAAAAAATGATTTCAGATTATTAGAAAAATAAGGTGTAGGTATTTTTTTAAAACAATTGTTTAGAAAAAATTTTATATATTTTTTTTAATTTCTCAAAAAAAAATTCTTGAAAAAAATTAAAAAATTAATTATTGCGAGAGAATTCTTTTTTTAAATTAAGAAAAGAATTATACTTCAAAAATTGAAAAATTAACAATAAAATTATAGTTCAACAATTTAAACAAAATTTATAAATTAAAAAATAAATTTTAAAAATTCAGAAAAATTTTATTCAAGTAAGTATATTTTTTTTATACCTACCTAACCTACCTAACAATTTTTTTAAAAATGAAAAATTCTCGATTATTTGAAATCTTAATGGGGTAAAACCCCCAGTAGTTGACGCATTTTTCGCCACTTTTTTTTTCAAAATTTTTTTTCTCAGACACGTTTTGATATTTTTGAAAGTTCATTAGTTTACTTTTTTGGGGATTTTTTCTTCTTCGTATTACCTTTATTTCATTCATTTCGGTTCATAATCCCAGATTTTATTAATTTTTTTATACGTGCTGGAACGACCCCCAGATTTTGACATAGGTGTTTTAGTATTTGACATCCCAGTAATTGACAGGTGTTTTAGTAATTGACAGTACCTAAATTGAATAAAATACTCGAAAATTTGAAAACCAAAGTGGTTTTATAAAAAGTCAAGTAGTGAAATACACATGAACATAGAAATACAGCAAACCCCCGCCTTAAAACTGTCATGTCAATTACTAGATTGAAGTCGATTTTATGATCCAGTAATTGACACTTGATTAATTTAGAATTATAAGATGCTGATATCAATACTAATTAATGAAAAAGAATCACTATTTCATTACCATTTTGTACATGCAAGGAGATTTTAAATCGATTGAGAATTTTTTGAGTTATGAAATTATTTACGAACCCTTACCACATAAATTTCTTGCTAAAAAATGTGACGATTTTCCCGCCAAAACGGAAAAATTGATTTTGTGAAAAAAGTAATATCACAGCAGGTCTGAAACTTATGTCAACTACAAATCAGTAATGACTTTATTTTTTGCGAACATCAGTGTTGCCATCACACCAACGATCATGCGAAAAATAGCAATTATTTTTTGTGTGTCAACTACTGGTGGGGTGTCAAGTACTGGGGGTTTTACCCTATGTGACAAATATCAGGTTGAAATATGTCCAAACGTAGATTTTGCACCCCTTGGTCGTTTGGAAAGAGGTTGTGGGTTCCCAAAATGGGTTTGCTCAGTTTGGTATTTTTTTTTTAAATATTGGAAACAATGGAAAAATTGAAGGAATTTGATCTAAATTCAGGCTGATGGTGTAGTTAGGAGTTTTTGATGATATGTCGCATGAGAAAAATATTTTGACTAAAAATGAAAAATCAGTTGTTCACATTTTTGAGGGTTTTCCAGCGTATCAACAAATTCTGAAAAAATATATTATGCATAATAATATTAGGGTGGATCAAAAAAAAAATATATTTTTCGGATTTTGACCAAATCCAAGAGAGTGGTTTATTTTGGGTTGAAGATCCAGCATATAAAATTTTAGACCCCTATCTCAAAGGAAGACGGAACTGTGGGTGCTCAAAGTATTAGGGTCAGTTTTGAATTTTTTTTTGTTTTTTGCCACTTTTGAGTATCAGAATTAGATGAACAGTAACGAATGATGATATTTCATTAAAATGTTCAATTTTTGAACATATAAAAAGTTCGAAATGACCGAGGTCAAGAGCAGTTTAAAACTTTTATTCAAAAAAAAAAAAAGTGGTTATCCAAATTTTGTTTGAAAAACAATTTTTACATAGATATTTTTTTAAAACACATTTTCCAAACTTAATTTCAATAACGCATTTTCGTAGGGTTTCAAAAATATATTTTAATTTTTTTTTCACAAGACATAATAATATTTTGTTGATATACCTATTAGTAGGTCGAAGCATTATTATTATATCTGTTTTAGTTTGATTAAAAAAAAATTTTAAAAACACACACTTTAAAATCAGGTAACATTTTCAAATTAGTATATTTCGAGAACTTTTTTATTTTCAAATTTCATTCAAAAGCAATTTTTTGTTCAAATTTTACTCGAGTACCTACCATTATATTAATTAAAAAACCAATTAGTTTTTGCAACTGTGACAGAGTAGGTAAATTCGTTGAACAAATTTTCATCGAATTAAATTCGTCATCTTTTGGTTGAAATAATTTTCATGGAAATCGTACAAATGTCGTTTTCATTATAAAACAGAAAATCCTACAACGATAAAAGAACTAGGTACCACAGAAAAGCGCAATTTACTCCTCAACGACTAATCCATCTTCGTCACAAAATTGTTCGCTTTTTATTGGTACCTACAACCGAAGAAAAAAGTGTAGGTGAATTTTGAAATATTCATTCAAATCAAATACGAGTACTCGCGATTAAAGCTTACCTATATATAAAACGATATAAGGATTAAAAATTATTTTTCTTCTATTTATCGAGTGGCGTTTTCGGTGAAAAATATAGAGGCTAAATTAATTTACGAGTTTGCTTTGGAGTCGAAATTATTAAAGTTAATTCTACCGCACGAGACGATGAGAAAAGTTCTTCCTTGAATGCATAAATAGATATACTATGTATATCCCTGAAGGCTTCTCTAACTCTATTTAATCTTCTAATTTGTTAACATCGTAACTTTCGGATAGTGAAAATAAATAAATTCTAAATTAATTCAATATATCGCCTCACTTATTAATCCGCGAAAAAGCCTTCATTATTTATTCTAATAATAATAAACTAAATAATTATGTATCTAGGTATGTAAAATGAATGAAGTTTTTCATTGAAAATTATTTTAAAATATTTTTATGAAGAAATAAGTATAATACAAAAATATGTTCAATTTTCACGAAAACAAAAATAAGTTTGTAAACTTTCATACCTAATGTCATATTTTTTGGTGGATTTTTTATTTTTTAGTATTAATATTAGTCTACAGTCCAACGGGCAATTGAAATATTCACCACCACATTTGTAACGTCATTCAGAATAAATTTTTCACCATATTTGAAATTTTACTTACCTAAATAGAAAGATGTTGTGGTTTTTAATAATTATATGAATTAAACAAGTCTTTTTTTCAATTTTTAATTCGATGGTATCCATAAATATTTCAAATGCTTGGAAAGTCTTTCAACTTAATATCGATTTTTTTTCTTAAAAAACCCTCTTCTAACACAAGAATAAAAAGTTTCACCAAGAATTTCAATCTTCCATATTTTTACTGGCATTACCATTCGGTTGATGCGTAACAAAGGGGGAAAGCTTTTGTCCACGTTCACACAGCCATGAAGCTTTTCAGTACAAATTCGTATATAAAACGTCATTAAACGTTAATCTGGCATTTAAAGCGAATGTAAATTCTGTAGCGAGATGGAGAAGTTATTTTCGAAACGTGAAATTTAATTTAAAAGATTTTTAATAAATTTTTTTTTTTTTTTTAAATAAAAAAAAAACTGGAGTAAAAATTAAATTGGAAGAAGTTATAAACTTTCGCGGGAGTGCTTCCCTATCCCACGATGTGATATTTTTGTTATTAAACGATCAATCGAAAACTGTTATAATTTTATTACAACTAAACTCCTCATATGATGAAATTTTTCACACAATTTTAACTTTTTGCCAACTCTTAATCAAAAAGATTAGGGCAAATCTCAATCACGTATTTAATACGAGGATTGTTTCGCTCATTTTCAACCCCATTCGATATGATCCTGTTGCTTCGATATAAAATTTATGACCTGCATCGTGAATCGAATAATTTATATCGCCAGTAATGACTTTCAATATTTTCGCCCAAATCCCCTCCCCTCTCCTCTCCATCGATACACTCGTACCTCACGCATAATTTTTCATACACCTATATACTATTTGCGGAAATTCCAAATTCCTTCGTTGATAATTTTTCGCATCACGCGAATTCGCCCGAACCACTCAAATATTTCCAACTTGTACAAAATTGCTGCTTGTTCTCGACGCGTTGAAATGTTAGATATTTATCATTCATCGAATAAATGGTTCGAATTATTAAAACAAAGTGGATAAAATTTCCCTTAATGGGTTCACCTTTGTATGCTCGTTTTTCATTTGGAAAATTTTACATTGCTTGCGACTCCTGCGACTTGCGATAGGTAGGCACCGAATGTACATTCGTCTGTTTTTTGGAGCTGCTTATTTTTATGGTTTATTATGATGGAATAATGAAATGAAAATATAGAGTAAGATAGTTGGCTACCCAAGAGAAAATTTAAACCTTTTGAATTTTTTTTTTGACATATTTCTTCTCGATTAAAAATATTTTACCTACTCCTCAAAAATACGGTTTTATAATTTCGAGTCTAGATAAGTTCACAATTGATGAATTTTGATTACGTAGATAAAACAGGTTTTATAACGAGTATAAGGACAATTCATCTCCTGAAAGGAATATAGATTTGAGAATTTTTCCAAGATTTTAAAGACAAATCCACAGAAAAATCTGAAAAACAAACTTTTCATTTTTATTTTATTTTTTTTTAAAAACAAAACAAATCCAAATTTTTTTTAAAACCAAAATTTTGTAATATTATTCTATTTTTTTAAGAGGAAAAAAACTTCCTGGGATTTTTGAAAGAATATCGTGTACCTAATTTTTTTTTTCAAGGATGAGATTTTTCCAAAAGAATGTTTGATAAAAAATTTCATTTTTTTCACATAGGCCTAGGATTTTTTTAGAATTTTTTTTAAAAAGAATTTTTTAAAAAAGATAAAAGAAATTGAGATTTTTAAAGAAATGTTATAAAAAGTTTTAAGAGGAAAACTTTCTAATGAAAATTTGAAAAAAAAAAAAATAAGAGAACTCAAATTTTTTTAGGGGAAGTTTTCGATGAGAGAGAATTTTTTTGGAGAAAATTTTTCTGAAAATAAATTTTATGAACACGCGAAATTTTATATTCGTTCTTGTTTTGATTTTCTCACGAAATTTTTAATGAAATTTTTCCTGAAAGAGTTTTTTTCAATTTTTCAGGGCATATTTAATAGGTAATTTTTTCCAACACTTGAAAAAATAAAAAAACAAAGAAAATTGTGAAATTTAAATAAATTCGTGAGCATTTTTCAGGAGAATTTTCTGAGATTTTTTCAAAAAAAAAAGTTTTTTATTTTTATTAGGTATTTTATTTATTAAGGCATTTTCACATTATTCATGATTTTTTCAAGTAGGTATTATTCAAAATTCGATTGATTGGAGAGGTGTAATCAAAATTTTTGTATTAACTAAAATTATTTTTGCAATACATTAATTATTTACAACTTTTATTTGAAAATTTTTTCGATTGGGATCTTACGTACAGAGATAGAGAGACGTCCCAAGGGGGAAGGTCCTGAAATTAATTCCAATTGTTTTTTTTGTAATTAATTAATGAATTTCACTTCAGAATGAATAATGGCTGCATTTAAACTGCAAACGTACGAAAAAAATATTAGAGGTAAAAAAAATAGCGGACTCGATTTTTCGCAGAAAATAATATATTTTTTGGGCTACATACTCAACTAGAGTAAAAATTGATTTCTATGGTAAGTGGTAAAGAAAGTTAGGGATTCCATCGAGCTATTTAGTTTTTTTTTCCAGCGTCATAAGATTGAGAATTAGGCCTATATCAAAAAGTAATCTTAGAGCAGTAAAATAGCCCCTATTACCTACTCGTGAAACTTTTCGATTATTAATTCTGAAACATGAAAGATTTCGTTTCAGTTTATTTATTTTTTTGTATCATTTGTAAACCGACAAACGTTAGTTCATTAAATAACATGTATTTGTACTTATGATAAAAACACCCTTCGAGAGGGGGAGAAGGCTTGCTTTTGAAATGCGAGTGTAAACGTTGGTACCTACAGTTATGAAAAAATTCGTGATGAATATTTACTATACATTTCATTAAAAATAAAAGCGAAACAAGCAAATTTGATATTTGACTAAAAGAGCTTTACTGCTTTAGTATATAATACGTACTTTTACAAATCTAGTAAATATTTTTGATGGTCGAGTTAACAAAATGTGACCTATAACAGTGGTTCTCCTAATTTCTGTAATTATGGTACTTGAGTTATACGAAATACGTATAACTTGTAGGCATAATACACAAAATTCATCAGACAGAAAGAAGATATTAACAGAAAAGTGTGGACTTTTGTTAATACTTTTTAGCAATAAAAGTTGCATTATATTCTTATCTTACGTATTTACGAATTTTTTTTATGCTCCAAATGTTTTACTTTTTAAACAAGAATATTAAAAAAAAAATGAAATCAAAAAATTACCTTGGAAAAAGTCACAAAAAAATAAACCCAAATGAAAATTTTTTGGATTAAAAAAATTTTAGAGAGTTCTTAGTTCTTACCTATAAATATTTTAAAATATATTTTTTCTTGATTTTTTAAAAATTTCCCTTCACCATCTGGAGGAAAATTTTCAAACATCTCAAATTTTTTTAATTCTTCAAAAAATCCATGATTTGAAACGAAATTTTCTCATGAGAAATTATTCTGGATTAGAAATACCTTGTTTACCTATAACTTTTTTGTAGAATTTTTTTGAAATTTCAATTTTAAAACAGAGATAGCATTTTTTAAAAATTGAATGCAATTTTACAGATTTTTTAAAAATAATTATCTAACTCTTGATTTTTTTTTCTTCAAAATAAATGAATTTTTTTATAACTTTGAGTTTCAGAGAAATTTTTTAAAATTTTTGTTCTAAAACCAACATACCTACTAATTTTTTGTTATCAATATAGACAGTTTTTACCTAAATACTTATTTTTTAACTGAGTTAGGAAAAATATGTCATGTTTTATTTTGAGACGTACCTCTAGCTACTTCATTTACAAATTTTTTTTTTGAAAATATCTTTGAAAATAGTATTATTTTTTTGGCAGTTTCTTGAATAAAACAAATGATTAAAAGCAACGTTTTAAAATTTCATTTCAAAACTCATTTTATTTAGAATTCAATTGCTACACTTAAAACATTAAAAAAGTGTTTTTCACAAAAATATTGAAAATAATTTTTTGTGTAGTGAAGCACAAATTCAACATTACAAAATGAATTTAACATATTTTTGTTTCTTAACAAAAATTCATATATTTTTTTTTTCATTTTAAAAATTTAGTTTCCTAATAAAGATTACAAAATTTACTTTTGCAACAAAAAACATAAAATTACTTTTTCATTATAGGTAGATTTTTTTTGCTAAATTAATTACTTAAGAGCTCTCCACAAAAGTATATTATTGTTTAGATAGATTTTCAAGTTTGAAAAAAAAACAATTTGCTGAAAAACTCTCAATGTTGTAAAAAATCATTGAAATATTTTTATTAACAAAACTTCGAAAAATGTTTCTACAAAATTCTTAAAAATTTGTTTTTCGAAAAAAAAAGGTCTTCAACTGAGTTTGAAAATTCTGATAAATAATAAAATTTTGTCAGTAAAAATCGGTTTTTATGAAATTTTGTTGAATAATTTTTGATAGTTCTTTTTTTTTTGCTTGCATTGCGGATTGTCTCTGATGCCGTTCGCAAAATTTCCTTTCAGGGCTATTGCATATGTCGTTCATGTGTAAAGCCGCCCACGCCCAGTTCCAGGATCCTCTCTCAGTGCATCGTACCACTCTTTTAGCACAAAATCAAATCAACTCAATACAACGCATCGCATATCTACTCGAACATATAGCAAAGATAATTACTTGCTATAGAACGATATGAAAAATCCAACCACTTAACCGAGTGCGGTTCCTATCAACGTCTTTGTTGAGCTTCTCGTACAATGCACCGACACGTGAGAGTAATTAAATTTTCTTTCGCGTAATTTACGAGAATTCGCGCTTTGATGTGTTATTATGCCTTACGAAGGCGTTAATTTCGCAACGTAAGGTGCGGTACCTGAACTGCGAATTTCTTCGTCGTTGGTGTAAAAATTAGACGTATCGTAGCCTGGTATATTTCATTGCAGAATCAAGAGGGAACTTGATGAATCACCAAGACAGATATACAAAGACATGTAATATTACGAACACGACTTGTGTAATTTCGAATCGTATATAAACGTGGCGAATTTAATTTCAGGTTGGATTTGTAATCATTGTCCTATGATACTGTGAAAGGAGCCATGTCTGAAGAAGAGGAACCGACAAATTCGCAAACTCAACCAGACGAGTAAGTAAATATTTTTAGTAAAATTACGAACGCGAGGCGATCGCATTAGTAGGCAAAATCGATAGCGATGTTTCGATTTTAGCGAATCTAATTTAAAATTATACGCGAAAAAGGAAAATTTTCCATTTGTCTTGTGGCTGTACGCGTAGATTGGGTTAATTTTGACTTCACTCAAAGTCGAAGCTTTTTTTACATTCTAGTCACGAAATTGGTGGCGTTGAAGCGTAAACAACTTACACTTCGAATCTCAATAGGTTTGTAGGCAAAATCGACGAGAATTTTATGCAAAAATGAAATTCACCGGCGTGTATCCCAAGTTATAAAAAATCTCCGTATTACCATTGACCTTTATAGGCGGTATTATGGTTGAAAATGCTGCGAAAGATTTACCATTCTTAGTCCCACGAGGTAAGGAAATTGAATTGAGGCGCTTGGTGGAAGAAGGGCGTAAGATAATTTCAAAAAGTGTGAAAAAACACGTTCAAAGTTTTGAAATGTTATATCGCGAAATGTGGTCAATTGAAGTGAAATCTTTTATAGTAGGTAGGTAGTGTGTTCTTTGAGGTATATTTTGAAAAAAAAAAATTAAAAAAGGTTTCGTTATAACGCCAAAACAACCGTTTTTGTAACAGTCCATTAACGCCCTTTTTCCATATTTGAATTTTCATTTGCATATTCTCACTTTTAAGAGTCTTATAATCGAGAAATACCAAGATTTCAGCAACGTTTCCGTCAAATAGGACAAAATTTTAAAAATGTCAAACCAAATGCATGAAATAAGTTGAAAAAGTCAAAGTTTCTCGATTTTGCTGAAATTGTAGTAAATGAGAAATATCGTCTCGAAACAAGCCCAGACATGATTTTTAGGCCCCTAGGTCATCTTGTAGAGGTTGTGGGTTCCCAAAATGGCGTTATTTGGGTATTTTTGGAAAAGAACGAAAAAAACAAACACCTGTCAAGGCGTCCATCATCGTCTAGGTATATTTTTCAGATCTAATACATCGTGTACTAATAGTTAAAGACCTGAAGATTTCAAATTTCCAAAAATATTGAAAAAGGGCGTTATGTAGCAGAACGCTCTTTTTCCACCAAGCGCTTCAATTGCATTTTAGGTCTCGTAAAATTTTTTGATTTTAAAATCTTTCTTGTAGTGTCCTGATCAACTATCAATAAAAACCTCTGAAATATTCACCTCTCAGGAACTGCCCACATAAGTATAAGACACGTCAAAGTAAAGGAGAAGTGATGAGAACTGTTTTGGAAGTGGTGATGAGGCATCAATCGCATTTCTTCGACTCCTTCGGAAATTATACCTACATTATTTGCTGAAATGGTGGGTGGATATCTTTTTTTCACCCTGTATACTTTGATGTGTGTTTTTGCGCCACCCTTTCACTTTTTGAATAAATTCATAATATTATAACTTAATTTGTTGAAAATTTCACGCAACTTAATTTTAATAATGACTACTTTTATTATTTAAACGCCTATTTGAAGAATTATAAATGAAAAACAACCAGGGGGTCTTTTTTGTTCCATAATTGGAGGACTTCTCTAAGAGTAAAGTTTGGGGACTTTTTTGTCGTTAATTGGGACACCGAAGAGAACATTTTAAAAGTAAATTTTATGTGATCCAAAATGCAATATTCTTCATTTTTATGATCTTCTTTTCCTTGGCTGGTAATATCCCGTGTACAAAAAATTGATAATCACGAGTAAAAAATAAATTAATAATAGTGATCAATAGTATTTTCATCGTAATGCGGGTCACCGTCACCATACAGAATAGTAATGATTAAAATAGTACCAATAATCACTAATACAGAATCAGAGCCGGTGCGAGGGGGGGTGTGGGGGGGTGGAACACCCCCCCCCCCGGTGATTCCATTCGGCAAATTTTCGAAAAATTTTCGACAAATTCGGCAAACTTCCGACAAATTAAATTAGGTATGTTTACAAAATTTGGTAAAGTTTTGAATTTCAAATATGTAAATTTTTTAGAAATTCTAAATCACAAATTCGGCAAATTTTTGAGAAATTCCGAATCATAAATTCGATAAATTTGAGAGAAATTCCAACTCACAAATTCGGTAAATTTATGAAAAAAAATTTCGCCCTCGCTTCGCTCGCGCAATGTACTTCTACTACTTCATCTTTCTCTCAGAATCAGAATAGGAATCAAAAATCAGCGCATTTCAATTGTTATAACTTATAACGTTAAAAAATGAACATGATCTTTTTGAAAATATTAAAAATTATGGTTAAAGTGCATTATTTTTAATTAAAAATTCCAATTTTTTCAAAATTTTCGCCCTCGCTTCGATCGGGCAACATATCACTTTTTCATCTTTTAAAAAACCAGAAATTATTGTACGTTTTCAAAATTTCTGCAAAAAAAGCCCATCTTTTCTTTTAGAAGTGCAATTTTTTCAAAAATTTTCGTCCTCGCTTCGCTCGGGCAGCAACAGTCGTTTTGATTCAAATCATAATGCTACCATAAGTTCTTCAAAATTTTTCTATGAGGATAGTGAGAAGTTCTTTCGAAAACTCACTTTTTTCAAAAAATTCAGCGCAGGGGTTTACTTCCCACTGTTGTACCTATTAATTATCATTCGGCATTTTCGATCTACACCCCCCAAAAAAATTTTCTCAAATTATCATTCGGCATTTTGAAAATTTTCATTCGGCATTTTCGATCTACACCCCCCCCAAAAAAATTTTCTCAAACCGTCTCTGTACAGAATAATAGTATTCAAATATTAATGTATGTATTGTGGTGACAAATAGCCCAAATGCAGGCGTCAACACGAATTCATCTTTCAGCTTATATTACATTTTGCAAGACAGTTTACCTGCGAGTATGAAACTATATCGAATGATTAGTAATTATTATTAGTCACTATTAATCAATTATTATAGCGACTATTAGTCAATACTCACCTTAAAAAATTAACTATCCCGTATAAGTACAAAAAAATTAATAGTCACGAGTAAAAAAAAAACTATTAGTGATTATCGACACTATTAATCACTATTAATCACTATTAGTACTACTAGTCACTAATAATCACTATTAGTGACTAGTAGTTCTAGTAGTGATTAATAGTGTCGAAAATATTATTAGTCACCAATAGTTATTATTACTCATGAGTCATGACCATTAATATGCAAAAATAGTAGTGATTAATAGTACTACTCATTACTACTAATCGCAGTAGTGATTAATAGTATCCACTATTAAGCTCTGTGGTGACTGAGCCCAAATATGGGCAACATCATAAGTTCATCTTTTAGCTTATATCCGTTTTGCACAACAGGTTACCTGCGAGTATGAAACTATATCAATTGATTATTAGTTACTATTAATCACTATTAGTCATTATCTTTTAACTAGTAGTTATCAATAGTCGATTCGTCATAACTATTAATCATTAATAGTGACTATTAATCAATGGTAGTTACTATTAATCAATTAGTAGTTACTATTAGTCAATACTTAACTTTACAAAGTGACTATTAATCACTATTAAAGTTTGAATAGTGATTACTAATAACTAATATTAATTAGTAATGATTATTAATTTTTTTGTATACGGGATGTATTAATCACTATTATATTTTTAATAGTTGTTAAATAATAACTAATACCTATTATTCACTTCTGATTCCATCAAAAGTTATGAGCAAATAATTTGTTGAAAAACATCCACAAAGAAAATCATTAGGTAGGTACCTATTAATTTATTTCAAATAATTTTTTTAAATAATTTTTTCAGATGTTGAAAAAAAAAAAAAATTCTTAGAGATCTGTGACACCACACCACATGTTCTCAAACTTGAAACATTTTACATTGTGACACCTTTTTGTGGTGCTACATCAAAAGTTCTGGTGTCTAAACATACTTACTACAAGTATGTAGAAGGGTGCCAAAAGTACATTGAGTAAAAGTAGACATATCTCTATCTAATGGGCTATTCAAATTAACGAGAATAAATCATCGTGCAAAGGGTTACATTACGGTTTGTTCCTGTCGATATTTCTCCACAAATAAGCGATTATATATGCGGTATTGGATTAATTATTGTGTATCTAAATTCATTATAAATGTTACACCAAGTGCTGATTGTTTATGTTACTCATACTTGTGCAGAAAGATGTATATTGTATGTAGTATAATCGATGTTATTTCCAGATACAGCACAACATTCGCCGGCTAAATTACTTATTTTCCATTCACTGACATTAGCTTTTGTAACCCTGAACCGCCCTGAGCCTACTCCTGTGGTTTCGTTCTTAAAACAAAATAACTACACTTAGGTTCAGTGTGCCGTGAAATTTTACCGAGAAATAAAAATACCGACGAATAATGCAACTTGTTTTACATCTAAGGCTACGCAACGACGACGATGTTTTGCCTACTCGCGATTTCAAAGCAGATACTTTTGTAAAAATATTTATCCCTGGGGAGATTTCATTTTAACAAATTTTAAAACCAAGGTTGGTGCATACTGCGTATCTGTTTCTCTTTTCTTTTTTGATTTTAAACTCGAACAGGTTTGTGATTAAGTGAAATTAACAAAAATGTTTTCAAAGGATGGAAAAACGAGGAAAGCTTCGAATTTTGCGATGATGTTCCTTCAGCTGATGACAAGAGGATTATTTGCATGAATTTTTTCGTTTTTTATATGTTTTTTTTTTCAATTTTTATCCATCAACTTTTTATTGTAAAATTGTTGGTATCTTTTTTCAAAGATTTTTTCATATTTACAAATAAGATTTTTTCAATAGAATAAGTTCTCTTTGAGAGATATTTTCAACGCGTGGATGTTTTATCGTTCTTTCATTTTCTCTTTGTGTAGGTATTTTTTTCTCTCGAGAAGATTTCACATTGTATGTTTGTGGGAATTGTTTTCGTAGGAACTTTGAATTTCTTCTAAGAATTAAATTTTTAATTATAAGTATTTTTACTCAAAAAAATAAAAATATGACTAAAAAATAATTTTGGGTTTTTTAACAGAAGAAATGGAGTGATTTTTTTAAAGCAATTGATTCGAAAATGATTATGTTTTTCGATTTTTTTTTCAAAGAGAAATTTTAGCTAAAATTCTTGAAAAATAAGCTTATTTGAGATAAAAATTGGTTAATTACCTACTAATTATCTGATTTTTTTACCAAAAATATTTTTCGTGTAAATTTTATTCCATTCACTATGTAAAATTGAGCTTTAGCGATAAAACTCTTTGTTTACTAATTTAATTGATAATTTTGACGAAATTCAAGTAAAGTAAATATAATTTTTGATAGAAAATTTTACTATTTGATGTTTCTCGTATTTCTTCAAGAGGTTAAAAAGATCCTGTCTTTATTTCACTCTCACATCTTATCCAGTCAAAGCGAAATAATAGGATAACTTACCTATCAAATCTTTTAACTAAGTATAGTACCGGGTTCCTAAGAATATGTTGTCCACCTACGTCACCGATATAAGGATCAGCCAATCAGGTAACTAGAAACGGTTATCTGATCGCCCTGATTCGTTGATGTTATCTAGGTGGACAACATATTCTTGGGAACCCGGTATATCTAGTAAGACGAGATAATGGAAATACCGAGTTCCCAAGAATACCGGGTTCCTAAGAATATGTTGACCACCTACGTCATCGATCTACGGATCAGCGAATCAGGTAACTAGAAATGGTTATCTCATTGCTCTGATTGGTTGTCGTTATCTAGGTGGTCAACATATTCTTAGGAACCCGGTATGTTGAACACCTAGATAACAACAACGAATCAGAGCAATGAGATAACCATTTCTAGTTACCTGATTGGCTGATCCGTAGATCGATGACGTAGGTGGTCAACATATTCTTGGGAACCCGGTACATACACGTTGTTCATACGATGATATTATTTATGAGGTCGAACCAAACTCCTCAGCAACCTTTATCACGGATTATAAACTTTCGAATAGCTTTTCGCTTGATATCTGCTTAAATTTTATTTTGAGTGAAAAAAAATAGGTCAGTTAGAATTTAATCAAAAGGCAGGTGTTATTGGAGATCTTTATTGTCTCAAAAGCCCACATATGTGATAATTACATGGTAATAAAAAAATCAACCTAAATAGTTCGCATACACCCAACTTGCTTTGTAGATTTCGATAGAAATGATCTTTAATTTTTTTGAAAACTGCGCCAGAAGGAACTTGAACTTCTGTATTTGATAACAGTGCTAACAACTTGACTCAGCTTTTGAGCTCACAAGTGATTTCTTACACAAATAAATTAATAATTACGAGTAAAAAATAGTATTTTGGACACCATTAATCGCTATTAGTACTACCTACTAGTCACTAGCAATGTTCATTACAGTGACTAGTAGTATCTACTACTAATGATTAATAGTGTCGAAAATCTTTTATTAATCACTATTAGCCTATTATTTTTATTATTATTTGTGACTGTTCATATTTTTGTATACTGGTCACCATACAGAATAGTAGTGATTAATACTGTAGTATGTGCTTACAATCACTATACTTACTAATCACAGTCGTGATTTAAAGTATCTACTTACTACTAATCTCTGTGGTGATTCAGAGCCTGAATGCGGGTGTCAATACAAATTCATCTTTTAGCCTATATATATTTTGAACGACAGTTTACCTGCGACGAGTATGAAACTATATCAATTGATTATTAGTTACCATTAATCACTATTGGTCACTATCCTTCAATTAATACTTGATTACCTAACATTAGTCGCTTCATCATGACTAGTTAGTAGTTACATATTAATTAATAATCATGAATGAATGAATGAATGAATGAATGAATTTGCAATATGAGACTATGTCTCCTTTACTACAACTACTATTAGTCAATACTTACCTTTACAAAGTAACTATTAATCACTATTAAATTTTTAATTACGACTAATACTAAGTGATAGTAATTAATAGTGATTAATATTTTTTTTGCATACTTATGGGATAGACTTGGATTGCATGCTCTCCCTACGCCATGTAGAAACATATGATCTCTGATTGGGACCATTTGTTAGGGGATGATTCATTTTGAGTTGAAAACCGCAGCCCAAATTTTTTTAATCCTCAAAAGAGAGGTGAGCCGAGGACCCTGAAATTAGGATCACTTTTGTAGAAAACCACTGTTTTTGCCACTTTTGGGTAGTGCCACTTTAGTGCCCCATCAGGCTCTCTAGGTTTAATCGCTTCCTCCGCTGTAATCATGATGTTCACCAGTTTGTGTAAAATTTCATACCGAAGCTGACAAAAGTGTTTTAATCGGTACCTATCTTAAAATACAGCATACGAGTACGTTGTTTCGTTCCATAAAATATAAATTTCATCGCTAAACAAAGTCGATGTTTTAACGTACACAGGTACGTATTTTATTATTACATGAGAGACGAAGAGACAGGGGATTCTCATATAGGATATAGGATGAACTGAACATAAAACTATAATTTTCCATTAACAAGTGTTGAAAGTTTTACGCAATTTGGAAAAGTATTATAGGTGGTACACAGGCCAACACGTGGTTAGTATGAAATGGTGAGGCATACCTATACCTACTGCATACTATGGTAAAATAATGAATAAAACGTTGCCTTAAGTGGGATAATATTCTGTATATAAAATATGTACTCTCAGTCGACAGAATGCATAAAACCACCATACCTAATAATGCTAGCACCTCTTCGTGTATAGTTTACCATTGTTCGATTCATATATGTAGGTAGGTAGGTAGGTAGGTAAATATAAGTAGGTACACAATATACGTATACCCGAGCAGCACACTCGACAAATTATCGAAATAAAAAATCGACAGAATATCGAATTCGATAAAGTGTCGCGTTAGTTCCGCATAAATCGTGAAATTATCTTTCGATATATCGACAGATTATCGATGAATTATAGTTGGCAAAATCCATCAACAGATAAACTTTCGATAAAATCGAACGATTTTTCTTTTAAAAATCTCAAGATTATAGTTAGATATTTCATCGATAACCTATCTATAAATCGAAAGATAATTACACGATTTATGCGGAACTAACGCGACACTTTATCGAATTCGATATTCTGTCGATTTTTTATTTCGATTTAGTTTCGATATTCTATCGATTTTTTATTTCGATTTAATTTCGATATTCTATCGATTTTGTATTACGATTTTTTGTAGATTATCTAGTTTCGATATTCTGTCGATTTTTTATTTCGATTTAGTTTCGATATTCTATCGATTTTTTATTTCGATTTAATTTCGATATTCTATCGATTTTGTATTACGATTTTTTGTAGATTATCTAGTTTCGATATTCTATCGATTTTTTGTAGATAATTTAGCATATATGGGTATATGCGCGCGCACATTTTCAAGACCGGCTGGCGAGTTTGAAGTCGTAGTTACGCGTAAGGCTGGCGAATTTCGTTCCAAATACAGCAGTTTCTACCAAAACAAGCGTCTGTTGCGAACATCGGAGTTCGTTCGCATAATACGAATTGGATTATAATATTCAAACATCTTATGCAAAATTGGAGAAGAGGGAGGGGTCCAATTGAAATTTTTATAATAACTAAAATTATTTCTAGGACCTTAATTTACAACTTTTGTTTGAAAATTTTTTCAAATTGGCCCCTTTTTCCTCCGCTCCTCCAATTTTGAATAAGTATCAACGGAGTATTATGCAAAATTGGAGGAGAAGGAGAGGTCCAATTGAAAAAATTTTCAACCAAAAGTTGTAGCTTAAAGTTCTAAGAATAATTTTGGTCATTACAAAATTTTCGATTGGGCGCCTCCCTCCTGTTCAATTTTAAATACTAAGTATTCACATAGTAATCGTAGTATTGAACTTGGTAAAATTTTATTTAAGAACAAAGATCTGGTTTCAAGTAAAATACCTAGTAAACCAAAAAAACTAGATAACTTGTTTGAAAATTTTTTCAATTTTGATTTCGCATATTACTGTTACACGTAAGTAGGTAAATGCAAAATAATAGAGGCTAGAGATGAGGTCCAATTGAAAAAACATTTCAAACAAAAGTTGTAGAATAATATTCTGGATTTAATTTTGGTTATTATAAAAATTTCGATTTGGCCCTTTCTTCCCATCCAATTTTGAATATAAAGTAGGTATTTTTTGACTAGAAAAAAATCAATATAGTTTCAACAACTATCGTCACAAAATCTTTAAAAAATCGAATTCGATAAATTTAACATTCTTTTTCGATAGTATATATACTATCGAAAAAGAATGTTAAATTTATCGAATTCGATTTTTTAAAGATTTTGTGAAGATATTTAAAACTGTATTATCGACAGATTATATGAAATTTCTCGAATTCGATTTTTCAACGATTTTGTGAAGATATTTGAAACTATAGTTTCAAATATCTTCACAAAATCGTTAACAAATCGAATTCGAGAAATTTCAGATTATTTGTCGATAATATAGTTGTAAATATCTGCACAAAATCGGTGGAAAATCGGATTCGAGAAATTTCAGATTATTTGTCGATAATATAGTTGTAAATATTGTCACAAAATCGTTGAAAAATCGAATTCGAGAAATTTCAGATTACGTGTCGATAATATAGTTTCAAATATCTGCACAAAATCGTTGAAAAATCGAATTCGAGAAATTTCAGATTACGTGTCGATAATATAGTTTCAAATATCTTCACAAAATCGTTAAAAAATCGAATTCGAGAAATTTCAGATTATTTGTCGATAATATAGTTTCAAATATCTGCACAAAATCGGTAGAAAATCGGATTCGATAAATTTAATATTCTTTGTCGATAGTATCGTTGACGAATATCGTCCTAAAATCGTAATACTATCGAATTCGATAGTTTTTAGATTTTTTGCCTATAAAATCGTACAGCTAAATCTGTATCATATCGTGAGAACATCTTTAGACTTTTAAACGATTTTTTATCGATACGTTTCAACTTTCGATATTATCGATCGAGTGTGCTGCTCGGGTAGATTATATTTATAGAAAGATTGATATTTTACGTTCTTCGATATATTTTTTCGCGCTTCGACTAATTCAAAAACTTTCAAACTCGGTCGATGTTCGCGGTGAAATTATTTTAACCTCGGTTGTCTTGATTTATTAAACACCTTCGACGTCGTTCTACACTATATTTACGTACCTAGTACGTATACTACAAGTGAGGAGTCATTTGTAAAAACAACCATAGTCAAAAAATCAAATTTTACAGGAGACCGAAATAACGTGTTCAGATCATGTTTGGGGGCGAAAATTTGATTCAGAGGGTGTTAATTGATCATAAAATTTTCCATAATGTCAGGAAATGCAATAAATTTTTTTCCAAATTTTGAAAAATTTTACGTCTTTCCCTTTAAAAATACCGACTATGGTGGTTTTTACAAAATAATCAGCTAAAACACGTACTTTTGAAGTTGAAAAAAAATTGATGACGGACAAATTTTTTTAAAAAACTTTTATCACCATCGTCTTTCTCGTGAAATTTTAGTTTAGAAAATTGAATAAATTTTTTTTTCTAATTTTTGACTATGGTTGTTTTTACAAACGACCCATCAAGTAAAGCACATATAATGCAAGAGAAAATACATCTTTACAGGTGATAAATATCTTAAATTTTAACCCCTTTTTAAAAAGCGTACGTTATAAGTAGGTAAAGCTGTCGAATTCGAATTATAACGTTTGCAAAATAATGCCAAACAGTTGAAAATTGAAAAATAAACTCTCTGTCTCTCGAATTCGCAACAGTACGTTATTTTATATTAATGATGATATATGTGACATTCATATTATAAGAGTTATGATCGTTTTTGTGACTTAAAGAGACGAGAAATTCAATACAAACGTGATTGGATGTAACGTACAAGTAATTGAGTGGGCGACATTTTTACTTTTTTTTTCATTTTGCAAATTGCAATGGAGCGTATTTGTCAGATTTTTAAAAAGTAGTTAAACATCTACATCTATTTTTTTTATTTTATTATTTTTTTTGAAACAGTAATTTTTTCAAATTTTATTGAAAACCTTATTTTTTTTAGAGATTTTGTTGAAAGAAAACTTTCTTTATATGTTTTTCCTTTCTTTTTCTTCATTCTTTTGGAGGGAAGATCCAACAAAACACAAATTCTATAACAAATTTTATTTTCAGTTTTTCTTTTAAGAAACTTTGTTTGAACATAATATTGTTGGGACTTTAATTGATAATAAAATTTTCAAAAAAAAAAAAAAAAAAAAAAATAGAAATAGGTACCTAGCTATTTTTTTTTTGTAGGAAATATTTTTCAATTTAATATTTGTAGTCTTAGGTATAGGTACATACGAGTATAAAGCAGCATTTCAAATTTTATTGAAAAAACAAAAATTTGCGTTGAAATCACAATTTTTCAAAATGTTTTTCACAATAAATTTTGTTTGAAATTTTTTTTTTTAAATGTACCTAACTATGTGATAAAACAATTATTCATTCAAAAATTTAGTTTGAAAATAAGTTTTTATTTTTTTTTATTTTTGAAGAATACAGTGTAATGTTCTTTGTTGACTATGACAACAACAATTTTTAAAATATTATTAAAAATGGAATTTTTCAAAATTTTGCAAGGAAGCAATTAAGTATTGCCAATTTTTAGGTATTTTTATTTTTTTTAGTTATTTTTTTCCAAAAAATTCTGTGTGAACACATTTTTTTTTAAAATTTTGTTCCTAGCGTACACGTTTTCCATAAAATTTGGCTCAAAACAATCGAAAATAGATGGCCTTGTTTTTTCAAAAATTTGACTCCAAAGTACTTGGTAGGTAAATTTTTTCGTTAAAAATTAAAAAAAAAAGCTTTTAATAAAATTTATTTTTAAAAAAATTTCCGCAAAATTTTAATGTAACATATTTTAAAAAATTCAGTTCAAAAGAAACATTTTTCATTCTGAATTTTTTTTTCAAAACATTTTTTTTGTAGATTTCTAAAATATGGTTCAAAAGTAATTTTTTCGAAATTTTATATAAGAGAAAATTTTCTTTATTTTTTTTTTCTTTTAGGAAAGGAATATTCATAAAATTTTATGCGTATAAGACAGTTCTTACAATTTTGTTACAAAACTTTATAATTATCAGAAATTCTGCTCAAAAGTAAACTTTTTTGTTGAAGCGAATTTGAATAAAAATAATTAAATATATTGAAATTTTATCAAATTCACAAATTTTCAAAATTTATGGTAGGTAAGTATTTGAAAATTCATTTTTTCAAAATTTTGCAAAACCATTTCTTTTTCCAAATTTTTTACTAATAACCGAAAGATACGGGATGGGGCAGCTTTCCTACGATAAGTATTTGAAAATTTGCGGTTTCAGTCGGAAATTTTTATTTCCAGTTGGAAAATTTAAGGATTTGACAAAGCTGGAGTCGAAAATTGGAAAACCGATAAAAATTGGTCAAAGTATTGTGCCAGTGTCAGACACAAGATTTTGACCCTTCAATATTCTGGTTCGACTACTTCTTTAAAACACTTTTTTTGAAACATTTTTGGTGAAATTATTTTTTAAAAATTAGACTGAAAAATAATTTTAAGAACAATCTTAATCAGGGTTGCGAACCGTTTGAGAATTAATTGGTGGTGGTGGTGGTGGTTTTGAAAATTTTCGAATAAATGGTTTTTGGTTTTGGTTTTTTTTTTTTTTTTTGAAATGGTTTTGGTTTTGGTTTCGGTTATTTCAACTTTTGATTATTTTGGTGGTGGTGGTGGTGGTTCTCAAAAACCAAAACCATTTCAATTGGTAAAACCAAAACCAAATGAATTGGTTTTGGTTTTCAATCGATTTTTCATGTTTTTAAATGGAGCAAAAAATATACTAACGAAGACTTGATACAACCAGATGGAACCATTTCCTATGTTTTAAATTTTAATTCTATTATTCTAATTCAATAATTAACAATTATACTGAGTTACTGATGAAGTGATGAGAAATCAAATATCAAATACAAATACAAAGAGAAGAAATGAATTAAAAAATAAAGAAGTTATTGAAAAAGAAAAAAACTTTATTTAATGGCCAATTTGGCAAAGAAACGAGTAATCAAATAATCAATTAATTAATCATAATTCACAAATCAAAGGAACGAAATATCATGGCACCTATTAGTTTCACCTTAAAATTAACTGCTTTGAAACTGACTAAATTAAAATTAGGATAAAACAAAAGGAACAAAAAACAACACAAAGTAATAAAATGAAGAAACCGATTCAATTGATTTGGTGGTTTTTCAAATCTAAATGGTTGTGGTGATGGTGGTTTTTTTTTTAAGCTCTTTTTTGTGGTTTTATCAAATGGTTTTTCCATTTTTTCTGCTTGCAAACGGTTTTGATTTGGTTATGGTTTTACAAATTTTCCAATTGGTTGTGGTGGTGGTGAAAACCATTTGAAAACCACCACCAAAACAATTTTATTGGTGGTGGTTCGAAACAGTTTGCAACCCTGATCTTAATACTTAATTGGTGAAAATAATTCAATTTTTCAAAGAAAAAAATATCACTTCAGATAAAAGTATCCTTCCAGGCACAATAAAAGTTTTCCAACTAGCTCAGTTCTACAAAAAAAAAAAAAAAAAAAAATCCTCTAAAAAGACCCTGCATTTCAAGTACCGTACAGCATCTATCCAATGAATAGGTACTCGTAGTTCTCGTAAGCACAATGGCCTTCGTTTACCTACCATCGACCTAGCTATCCAATTACATTTTCCTAAACGAATGGATTAAGTAACTCGATTAGGAGTAGGAAAGCAAAGACGCGTGTATAGAGGCCCTGCTATTGTCTAATGTCCAACATCTCTTCACACTACCGCTGGTCACTCGATTTTTCCACTCAAAAAAAAAAAATACATATATGTATACGGGCAAAATTGTCTGAACAATGCGAGGGTGTTTTTATGCTTATACGTTACATTACCTACTTCGGAGAAGGAGCCAATGCCAATATAATATTTTCCCATAAGTTGAAAATTTCCGCTATTCGAATCGTACCTTTCGCGTTGTATATTTTGTAAATTTTTCTCACACATGCCGGAAATTGAAAAGTACAAGTAAATCACAGTTAGCAATTCACTATTGACCGGTATTTTATCGATTTTGAGCAGCAAAATAAAATTGAATGTTTCACTCGGAAGGAACCCAGCTTTTGTTATTTTTTCGTAGGAATTAAAATTAAATGTAAAATCAAAAGTATTTCTGTAGCAAAAAAAAATCAAAAACTAACTTAGTAAGTAATTATGGTACATTTTTTTTGTGTTTTTTTTTCTCATTGATAAACTTTTCCCAAAGTATCATTTTTCATTTCGAACCAAGGCGTAAGTAATTTTTTTTACAGCGTGGAAAAAAAAGGTACTCGACGAAAGATTTGTTTACGATGAAATACTTACTCATTTTTTTTTTTTTTTTTTTTATTTAGAATGTAATGCGTATTTTTTTCATCGTAGAGATTTGAAAAGTGACAGTTAAACATGGGTATAATAATGAAAATCTCTTGTTTTTCAAGTGATAGACCTCTTCATATACATTCGTTTTCATAAATAATGTATAAAATAGGGTTTCTCTCTGGCGCACTCGTGCTCGTATTATATGTATAGGTATATTTTGTATATTATGAGTTAGTTTTTAGTATAAATCAAATAAAACTTTCGAATATATTACGAAAAACATTCAAGCCAGTATTGAAAGTTTTAACTGCTTTGTGTGATAATTTGATGAAGCGTAGTTAGGTAGGTTAGGTATGTATAAAACTCTATAATTCTTGTAGGTACCTGCTAAAGGAGTCATTAAGTAGTAAGTACCTACTGTAAAGTGAATACTTGTGTAATCGTACATGGAAACTACAAGCTTTCGGCTTATATTTACGTTATTCGCAGATGTGTTTCAAATTTCGTAGAAAAAGGCCAATGTTTGCAGATGGCAGTTTTGCCAGAATATAGGCAAACATTTCGTAAGTTTCGAGTGAAATTTTATTTTGACTGGAACATATTTGTACCAACCTACCTTTTAATTGCGACGCAAAACATGTAAAGTTTAATTTTAGTGAACATTTTTTTAGTTTTTCACAGAAATTCTTTCATCTAGTGCATTAAAATTTAAATATATTAAGTACAGTAGAAACATTATAATTTGGAGAGGTAGGCTCACAGTCACAAGTGGGGGAAAATTTTTCTTTATCCCTTTCCATATCTTCAACGAACCTCCAGTTACAGGGGAAAATAAGAAGTTCCATTTCCAGGGACAGCGAGAGCCGAGTTGAGCTTCAGTGCAATAAATTTATTGCCTCCGTTTTACTCAGTTTAGAACTTCTTGTGACGAGTCATTCTATTTTTTCGTGAAACCGCTGAAAAATTTTCACAATCTACATTTTTCAGTTTCACAATTTGCTAAATAATTCTCATTTTAAATAAAAATTAAATGTTTTTAGAGAAATGTATTTCAATTAGTTGGAAGAAAATTGGAATACTTCTCTACAATTTTTTTGAAAAAATGTTTGTTTTTTAAAAAGTAGGTATATCCCTCATTTTTTGAAAAAAAAACATACCTCACTTTTCTGTTTACTTATACCATCTTATACATTAAAATAAAAATTTTCTTGAAGTGAAAAATGTTTCTCTTGTGTTGTAACAAAAATTCTCCTTATTGAAGGAAGTAAATCTATTGGCTTTTATTTTGCTAGTTTTTTTTTATATTAAAAAAAATATATTAGGCCTATATACTTTTACAGAAAAAAAATAAAGATTTTTGTTCGCATTTTTTTTTTTTTTAATGACCCGAGCGGCACACTCGATCGATAATATCGGAAGATGTAACGTATCGATAAAAAATCGTTTGAAAATCTATAGATGTTCTCACGATATTATAAAGATTTATCGGTACAACTTCATAGGCAAAAAATCTAAAAACTATCGAATTCGATATTATTAAGATTTTATGACGATATTCGTCAACGATACTATCGACAAAGAATATTAAATTTATCGAATTCGATTTTCCACCGATTTTGTGCAGATATTTGAAACTACATTATCGACAAAGAATATTAAATTTATCGAATTCGATTTTTTAACGATTTTGTAAAGATATTTAAAACTATATTATCGACAGATTATATAAAATTTCTCGACTTCGATATTTTACCGATTTTTTGACGACATTTGAAACTATATTATCGACAGATTATATTAAATTTATCGAATCCGATTTTTTACCGATTTTGTAAAGATATTTGAAACTATATTATCGACACATAATATGCAATTTCTCGATTTCGATTTTTTAACGATTTTGTGACGATATTTAAAACTATATTATCGACAAATAATCTGAAATTTCTCGAATTCGATTTTTTAACGATTTTGTGAAGATATTTAAAACTTTATTATCGACACGTAATCTGAAATTTCTCGAATTCGATTTTTCAACGATTTTATGACGATATTTGAAACTATATTATCGACACGTAATATGAAATTCCTGGAATTCGATTTTTCAACGATTTTGTGGCGATATTTGAAATTACATTATCGACAAATAATCTGAAATTTGTCGAACGATTTTTCAACGATTTTGTTACGATATTTGAAATTATTTCCAAATTGGTGAAAATTTTTTCAAGTCCAACACGTCTGGAAGTACTAAACTGCCTATTATAAGCGTTTTATTGCTAATTCCTCAACGATAAGGTATGGCATAGTGGTTAAGGAAGAGGATTACCATGCAGGAGGTAGATGGTTCAAGCCCCACGGGTGGCAGATTTTTTATAATTTTTTTTTGACTTTTTCTGAAATGATTCTCTTACCGTAACATGAATAATGTGTTTAGGCATAGTTTAATGTATTAATTATGCTAATTAATGATTTTTAATTATAGAAAAAAGCTAGTAAAAGACAAAAAAATCGGAATAAAAAATCGATAAAAAATCGACAGAATATCAAATTCGATAAAGTGTCGCAAAAGTTCCGCCTAAATCGTGAAATTATCTTTCGATATTATAGATAGATTATCGATAAAATATCTTACTATAATCTCGAAATTTTTATTAACTATAATTCGTCGATAATCTATCTATATATCGAAAGATAATTTCACGATTTATGCGGAACTAACGCGACACTTTATCGAATTCGATATTCTGTCGATTTTTTATTTCGATAATTTGTCGAGTGTGCTGCTCGGGGAGTATCATTTTTTGGGAATTTAGGTATGCAGATTTTTTTTGGAGGGAGGGTGTGAAAAACTTTCTCAAATTTATAGCCTAGCAGAAATAGAAGGTTTTTTGGGCTCATTCTGCAGGAGAAGGTCTACTCTATCACATACTAAAAAACCTTCTCAATCCGCCAACCTTGAGTCACTTTTTTTTGAGACTCCAGCAGCCCCCTCAAAATCAGTTTTTTGTATTTATTTCGTCAGGGTTCAACTTTTTGAGGAAAAACATCAGATAGTAAATTATTTCAAATTAAATTTCCTATAACATTGTTTTCATAACTTTTCCTGTAAGAACCATAGGAGTAGAGCTGTAGAGTCGTAAAAGTGAGGGTGAATTATGGTGCGAGGACTACCAAAAAAATAACAAGGCAAATCACATACTTACAAGCGAACCTCGCCAACTCGTCACCTCCGATTGAGCAGAAATTTGGCTCACTGAAAGAGAATTTCACTCAATGTAAGACCTCACAACCAAATTTTTAGCTGCCAAAGTTGATTTTTCGATTTTTGGCGAATTTTTGAAAATGGCTAAAACCGCCTTCAAAAAACCATTCATTGAAAAGAAAAAATTGTAAATTTCAAGATAGAATCCTGAAAATCGTTTTATACACCAAAGATGACCCCCGAGTCGATTGGCACAACATTCGAAGCAATCTGAAGCCTCCAGAAAAAGTTGACTTTTCTCCAGCGCACTGGAATAGCTCCAGACGGCGCTTTAATTAACTTCGGCAGCTGAAAATTTAATTCTAGCGTTAGTATGGTGCCATCTATCGAGTGACGTAGTTGAATCCAAAATCCGAGGTGACGAGTTCGCACGTGTTTTTTTGACAACTTTAAAATTCTGCATTTTTAAAAAATTTCCAAAAAATCAATTTCTCCAGCATATTACCGGAAACTTTGTCTACCCCCTAAAATCGACCCCCCGAGTCGATTGGCACCATTTTGGAAGCGATCTGGAGCCTCCAGAAAATGCTGACTTCTGCTGTCTGGAGAGATTCCAGTGTGCTGGAGAAAAGTCAACTTTTTCTGGAAGCTCCAGATCGCTTTAAAAAGGGTTCCAATCGGCTCGGGAGGTCGACTTCAGTGTACAAACCAATTTTCAGAACTCTATCATGAAATTTACAATTTTTTTTCAAAAAATGGTTTTTTGGAGGAGGTTTTACCCATTTTCAAAAATTTGCCAAAAATCGAAAAATCAACTTCAGCAGCTAAAAATTTGATTGTGGGGTTTGGGTGGCATGCTCTTTCAGTGAGCCCAATTTCAGCTCAATCGGAGGTGACGAGTTGGCGAGGTTCCCTTGTTAGTGTATTGAAACCGTTATACAGATCGATTCGGAAGATCCTTAACCCAGATTTTTTGGACTGAAAAAATCATGATTTTTGGTCATATTGTTTTTTTTTTATTTTTTTTTATTTAGGTATTTAAAAAATCTTCTATTTTTTGGAGAAAAAGTTTCTAAAATTTTCAACTTTACTTCTCTCTTGTTTGAAGAAAATGCAATTATTTTTCGTAGAATGAAATCTTTCATTTGGGGGGGGGGGGGGTTGTATTTTTTAACAATTATATGTATCTCATTTTAGAGAAAAAAATTCCATTATTTTTCGTAGAATGAAATCTTTCATGGGGGGGGGGCGGGGGGGGGGTTGTATTTTTTAACAATTATATGTATCTCATTTTAGAGAAAAAATCCCTTATTTTAAAAAAAAAAAAGAATCTTTTAGTTTCTTGTAGGTAGTAAAAAAATTACAATTTTTTGAAGAATAAATACCTACCTACCTAATTAATTTTAAAAATTGTTTTAGAGTAAAAATCGATTAACTTTTATGCAAAAAAATCCGTTTTTTTTTTTGTTTTTTTTTTTTGATAAAGAAATTTTTCTACTTTTAGAGAAAACAAAATCAAGTTTTGGTCTTAATGTATGGAGTAGAAAAATTATTTTTTGTAGTTTTTTCACAGAAAAAGTAATTATAAAAAACTCTTGGTCGGGCCTTTGGGAAAAATTATGGCCCTGTTTTGTATTTTGAATTTGTTTTAAATTTTTTTCAATTTACAGTTTCTTGTTTAATTAATTTCAATATTTTTTTCAATTTAGATACTAACGCGTGCACGCAGGTGCCCAAAAAATGACGAACACAAAATTGTGCCCTCATTTCCAACTCTCCCTCTCCACCAAATCGAGTATGAGAGCGGAACCTGCTGAATATGAACCTCTGAGCCTAAGGAAATATTAATTTTTAAAAGAGTTTAGGTACCGATTCCAATTCAACAGTTCGAGAGTTCGTATAAACCATATTTCTGGTAATAAAAACTTTTACCCTAGCGACATCCCATTTATTACGAGAGTGGTCTAATGATTTCATCCCGTGGGTACGAGAGAAACGTTAGTCCTGCGTTGATATTATTGTGGCAGCAATTGAAACGAAACGTGATATTTCGCTATAAATTTGATTTCGAAACCTACTAATACCTACTTTTCAAGTTTTCACATTCGTTCTTATGTCATTACGAATTCCTTTTGTTTGGGCTTTGAACAAAATTATAACTCCTGCAAGTCTCAATAATTATGCAATTTTATAATTTTGATTTGCTTGCTCAAAATTTTGCATTTTTTCGTTTTAATAAAAAAAAAATGAATAAAAGCTTGTCAAAAACTTTTTTTTTTCAAAACGTCAACATCAATATGCAATATTCATCTATCATTCGAGATTGCCCACGCGGTACGAGCGCTTCATCTCCAAATGTCACATGATTTCTATTCGTATTGCGAGTCTATTTTTACGTCACGTATTCGCTGTGAAAACAATAAACCCCGTTTATATATTCGAAAAGCATCGTCAACTCTCTAACCCTTACGCAAAATGGAATCTTTTATTCCAACATATAGGGTACTAAATAGAAAATTGCCTAACGACGAGCTATAATAAGTGAGAGAACTCCATAAAAACAACTTCTAACATGAGTACGTATTCGAGAAATTTGATCACAAAATATAAATATCACATTTATGGTCATATTTGCAAAAAGATCTAGTAGCAGTTTCATTGTTTTCGAGAATATTGAACAGAAGCAAAGAAGTAAGTATTTTTTTCTTTATTACACTCGATATACTGCGTGTTTTCTCACGATGCGATAATTCAAATCGTTTAGTGATGGTAAAAGTCGAGAAAATCGCTTATCGATAATTTTTCACAAGTAGGGAGGGGGTATCAAAAAAAGTCGTGTGGGATATCATTTCAAAGCTTTTGAGGAGAGCTTTTAAACAAAGGCAGTGTTTCAAAAGAATATTATATAACTAGACACCTGCGCTAGCGCAGCTCTAACAGTGTGCGTAGCTTTTAAATAGATAAAATATATACCTACTATTTGTCTCACGATTCTATAGGAAAATTTATTCAGTGAATGAAAGACCCATTGTTTGATTTTGAACATTCAAAATTTATTGCCCTAAGCAAAGATAAGATAAGAACTAGACACGGACCAAAAATTTGAATTTATTGCCCTTAGCTGAGACGTAATTTCGGATTTTTCTAAAAGCACCTAACATGTTTTTGATTTATACCACCTGCTGATACCTCCTGCTGAGCCCTAAATCACAAAGACCCCTGCTGTGCCCCATTGTGTGGAGTGCTCATTGTTTGATTTTGAACATTTTAAATTTATTGCCCCCCCCCAAAAAAAAAGACGGCAGAGCACAAAGAGGACGTTGTGACGTGACCATTGTTCGATTTTGAACATTTAAAATTTATTGCCCTAAGCAAAGATAAGATAAGAACTAGACACTGACCATTGTTTGATTTTGAAAATTTGAATTTATTTCCCTGAGCCTGAGACGTGATATCTGATTTTTTACCACCTGCTGTGCTGATACCGCCTGCTGAGCCCTAGATTACAAAGTTTGATTTTGAACATTTAAAAATTTTATTGCCTCAATAACGATAAAACCGCAGAGCACAAAGAGGACGTTGCGTTGTGACGTGACCATTGTTCGATTTTGAACACTTTAAATTTATTGCCCCAAGATAAGATAAGATAATATGAATAATAGAAAAGTTCCCTTTTCCCTTTTTTTTACAAGTGAAAATTGCAATCATCTCGATAATTACTCATTAGATTCACACACAAATCTCATTGGCCCTCCGCCTTCATGAACTCTACATTCCTTGAAAATTTGAACCAAATCCATCCCATGATTAATGAGTTAACCTCGATAAACCTATTTCAACATTTTATATTTCAAGACTGAAACCAATAGTGTGCTTACGCACACTAATATAAGAAGAAGAGACCTTTTTTAGTTTTTTTTCTTTTTTTTTCTAATTTCTTCCATTTTCAACTTTTATTTGTGGTTTGTAAATGTTTTGATAGCGTTATGACAAATTTTCGTTTGTTTTTAACACAAATTGTAGTAATACTTCTCAAATTTATTAAAAAAAACGGGGGGAAAGAGAAAAATCGAGTTATCGATAATTATCGATAACTTCCCATCCTTATCGATTATCGTTAATTTTGCTTCTTATCGATTATTATCGACAATTTACCACCACTAAAATCGTTAGAAAAAAAAACAAAAAAACAAAACGAAATGACGAAAAGTTAAATACGAAGAACAAAACAACTTTGATTGTGTTTGAGCCTATTTTAACAAGCATTCTTTTACGGGTTTAAAAAATGATATTTTTTTACATTTGTTTTACCGATTCTTTTTTTAAAACACTACTTACGAGTATACTTCCAATTTTAGTTATACATTTTTTGAAAACAACATTTCCAAATCTGCACTCATTTTGAAAACACTCGATAAAGATTTTTATAATTTAACGATTTCCTGAAAATTTATCATTTATAAAAATTCTATCACTTCAAAAAAATTCAAAAACTTCTGAAAATTTAGCAATTTAAAAAAAATATGAAAATTTAACAATTTCTAAAAATTTATCATTTTTGAAAATCAAATTTTTTCTCTATTGAACAATTTTCTACAATTTTTGAAAATTTATTAATTTTTATAAGCCTCTTACAATAATATGTGAAAGTTCAACAGTTTTTGAAAACATGCCGGTTTATTAAAATTTTGAAATTTTTAAAAATCTGACAAGCTATAACATTATTTGACGATTTTTGAAAATTTTGTCATTTTGGCAATTTTATTTCTGACATTCAACAATCCTCGAAAACTTAAAACAGTTTTCAAAAATTTTACGATGCTTGAAAACCCAATAATTTCGAAAATACCCAATACAGTTTTATAGGTATTTGTCTTTTCATTGAGTTGAAGAACTAAACTGTTTTTTAATAGTAGGTTCACCATGTCGGATATCCGACATAAAAATTTAACAATTTTGAAAATTTAGGTAATTTTAAAAAATTATTTTTTTTGTAAAATTATACCCGTGTAGCAATTGTTGACATCGACATTTATGTCGACAAAATTCAGACACATTTTTTTCTCGGTTAACGATGAATTAAAAATGATATTTGAGATTTAAAGTAATGTTCTATGTTAAACATAACTGTTCAATCAAAATTTTTGAATTTTTCTCAGTATTTTCCTATAATTTAGAAAACGTTGTTTTTCTACATAGACAAGTCGATGTAAAAATCGATACTCGATAAACGCATCGACATTTATGTCGACAATTTCTGCCAATTAAATTTACAAATTTTATATCTAAAAAGAACTAAAAACAATTAATAAGAACATTTTAAGCTCAGGAATAAATAATTTTTGAAAGAATCACAAAATTTTCTTATTTTTCAAAGTTTTGAATAATACAACGACTTGTCGAGTTATTGTCGACATAATTGTCGATGGTCGAATAATGCATCGACTTCACTGTCGACAGTGTCGACCAGAGGAATTTTAAGTCGAGATAGTGTCGATGTGATTGTCGAGGGTCGAATAATGCATCGACTTAACTGTCGACAGTGTTGACCAGAGGAATTTTAAGTCGAGTTAATGTCGATCTAATTGTCGAGGGTCGAATAATGCATCGACTTGACTGTCGACGTCTTGAGGGTGATTGTGATACTCGCAGATAAAGTGTGTTGTGAATTAGTACATAAGGTCTAAGAATCATCTCTATGTTAGTTGGACACTCGCATGTGTCCAGCTACAAAGGTGGCCTCAATGCCGCATATTTGACAAAAAATGTCGAAATGTTGGCTTGAACACTATTTTTGGTGTAATTTTAATATATATACTTATATTGAATATTTGAACTTAGCATATTTTTCAAAATCTCACCATTGCAAATGTCGATGTGGATGTCGATATAAATGTCGACACATCGAAAAGTGACCGATTTCGATGTGTCGACATTTATATCGAAATTAGCATCGACGTTGCTACACGGGTAGCTCCTGCAGCTCACCTCAAGCTGCAAAAGTTTGGCCAAATAGTTGGCGAATTTTCTTAAAGTCACGCAAATTTCCTAGCTCTTGTATGGCCATTACGTAGTTGATAAATAAAATCAGCTCAGCTCGCATATTCGTCGATGCACCCGCGGCAGAGCGCACGAATTTACCTAAACTTAATTCTTCATCTTGCGGCAGCAATTTTGAACGTAGAGTTTGGTACATTGTTTTGTATAGTATGAGACATACCGTGGTACTCATCGTAGAAACGTGATACAGTTGTAGAATTCTGCGTTTCTTTGCGAGAACTGTCTATGTACGAGGAAAAAGCGAAGATGTGGAGCAGAGGCAAGTAGAGAGTAGGTTAGGTACCTATACTGCATCTAGGCTAAAATTTCAAACTGTTTGCGAAAATGATACCAATGGAAACAGTACCCAATCTTATTCTTGTGGAAATTCGTCAACTATTCGTATTCGGTTTAATACCGTGGCAAAGTTGTATGAAATTGGCACTAGTTAGTAACCAAATCGTAGTTACAAGTTGGTGAATTAATGGAGAATGCCATTTCGTGACTGCATTGTGCATATTATTTTAATGCAACGTGCATTTCGTACTGTACAACCGTGTATTATTCAATTTACCAAATAATGGTCTCATCGTCGAATACGAATATAATTTGAGACACATGACGGTTCTTTACGTCCTATATAAATACGAGTATGAAACTCGTTAACACTTCATAAATTACAATCATCTATCGTTAAACATATTCGTCGATTTAACTTCAATTTTTTTAAACCTTTGACAGCCTCTTACACAAAAGGTGCTGGAATTTCGCGCTCGTTTATTCAAATAGACGCGTAAATTTAATCAAAAACCCTTCACAGTGTGTTTCATTTAGAGACCCTATCTTCTGGCTTCTTGAAAACTTATACCTACAGCTTCTCATAACAACCTTTCCTTTATTTACTATTATAGTTGCTTAGAACAGAAGGCAACGAGATATTTACTAAACTTTGGTTTTCTCGAGTATCTCAAGATGATAAAAATACTGAAATTATGCTAAAAATCTGTGTAGTGCGTATTTTAACACAGGCATAGAGTACTTTACTTTTGAAAATTACCCTTTATAAATTATATGAGTTTGTTTTTACAATATGTGATAACTCGAAAAGACTCGAGATGGAATGTTTTTCAGCTAAATCGACACTCGAGTGAGAAAAAAAAATCGAATAGCGCATACTATTTTTTTTATGTAGGTATAAACAAATTAATAGGTATGTATACAAGGTGATTCATTTGTCAGATTTACTTTTATTATTCTATAAATTCCATGTATAGTTAGAAAGTTTTTCGATACAATTTTATCCTTTTTTCACTGAAAATACGCACCTAGGCCCTACTTCATCCCGGATTTATTTTTCAAACTTTCGATGATTTGGATCTTGATTTTGTAAAACTTCAAAGCTCAAAGAAGTCGAAAAGAATTTGTGTTTGAAAACCTGCGAGTTGTATAAAAATTGGCGAAATAAAATAATGAAAAAAAATCCAATCATCAACCCATTTATAGAAGTTTTCAGAGGGAAAAAAATGCTTAAAGAAAACAAAAATCTAAGTTTGGTCAAATTTTACTCCCGAATGAAGTGTAAACTGTTTGTACAATGGAGCGTTATGAAGGTGGCAAATTAAATTGGAAAGTTTGTTGTTTTGGAATGATTTGAGAAGCTGTGTAGGTATTTGAAATTTTACTTTTTATTTTTCGAAACGAGTTTATCCGTATTGAGAATTGAGATTGAACAGAATAGTCTGATTGATCTTCACAGATCGCAGTTGATACTGAACTTGATAAGTTAGTGCAAATGCAATATTTCAAAAAATTCAAATGTGAGTATTGAGTGTATATGTTATTTGATCGATATGAAGTTAAACTTCTTTTTTGTATGAGATATAATTTCCAAAATATTAATGAACAAAAATAAAATAAAAATGGATGCCAATCAGGCCAATTAATGTAGGGCTTAAGTGGGACAGCTGTCCCGGAGCCCGGGGGTTCAGGGACCTGAAATTGTAAATATGTAAATGAAATCGCACATAGCAGATTCTCCAAGGCATCTACTCAATTGTAAAAATTGTTAAATTATCAAAAATTATATTTTTATTTTAAAAAATAGTGAAATTTTCAAGTTTTTGAAACATTGTTTGGTTTTTAAAGATGTTCTATTTTCCAAAATTGTCAAATTTCCAGGCATTTTCAAATTTTTTAAAATCGTCAAGGTATATTTTTAAAATCGTTAGATTTTAAAACTAGGCAAAATTTTCCAAAATTGTTAAATTCGAAAAAATTATCAAATTTCCCAAAATTGTGGAATAAAAAATAAATTTTAAATTCGTAAACCCGTTAAATAAAAAACATTACAAATTGTAGTATTTTTCAAAATAATTAAATTTTTCAAAATTGTCAAATATCTGAAATTTTTCAAAATTGTCAAATTAAAAAAAAAATTACCTATTCCAAAATTGCAGAGTTAGGTTATTAAAAATTGTTCAATTTTATAAAAAAATTTTAATTTTTCAAAATTGATCAATTTTCAAGTCTTTTAAAATATTTTCAAAAATTGGCTTTTTATTTAAAGTAGAATTATTTACAATAGTGGAATACAGACTTATTCCATAATGGTAAGATCTTTCAAAATTGCCAAATTTTCTAAATTTTTAAAATTTTCCAAATTCTCTGAAATTCTAAATTTTTGAAATTTTCCAAAACTGTCAATTATTTTACAAGAGTGCTCAATTTTACAAAATTGGCAAATTTGACACAATTGCCAAATATTCAAAAATGAAAACTTTTCAAAATTGTTGAATTTTTAAAACTTTTCAAAATTGTTAAATTTTTAAAACATTTCAAAATTGTTAAATTTTAGAAAATTTTAGAAAATTTCCTATTTTTTACAGGGTTGTCAATTTCTACAAGATTGTCCAATTTTACAAAATTGGTAAATTTGGCACAATTGTTATATGTTCTAAAACTAAACGTTTCTCCAACATGGTAAAATTTTTCAAATTTGAGAAATTTTGAAATTTTTGTTAGATTGTCAATTTTTACAATAGGTACTTATTGTCCAATTTTTCAAAATGGACAAATCTAACACAATTGTCAAAATAATATTTTAAAATATTCGAATTTTACAAAATTGTCAAATGTTTCAATGTTGTCAAATTTTACAAACTTTTGATATTTTTCAAAATTTTAAATTTTTTAAAATTGTTAAATTTTTCAAAATTTATTGTCAAAATTTTCAAAATAGTCATATTTTTCAAAATTGTTAAATTTTTTACGTTTTTATTTTTTATTATTTTTTTTTCCTAAATTGTATACTTTTTTAAAATTTCCAAATTTTTCAAATTTTACAAATTTCCCAAATTTTCCAAATTTTTCAAATTTTACAAATTTCCCAAATTTTCCAAATTTTGTAATATTTGCCAATTTTTCAAATTTTTCAAATTTTCCAAAACTGACAAATTTTACAAAATTGACAAATTTTACAAAATTGACAAATTTTACAAAATTGACAAATTTTACAAAATTGACAAATTTTACAAAATTGACAAATTTTACAAAATTGACAAATTTTACAAAATTGACAAATTTTACAAAATTGACAAATTTTACAAAATTGACAAATTTTACAAAATTGACAAATTTTACACTATTGTAAAATTTTACAAAACTTTCAAAATGTTTTCATATTTTCAAATTTTATAAACTTTTTACATTTTTCAAAATTTTTAAATTTTTTAAAATTGTGAATTTTTTAATTTTTTTTTTAATTTTTGAAGATTGTCAATTTTTAAAAATTTTTCTAAATTTTCCAAAATTTCCAATTTTTACAAGTTGGTGCAATTTTACAAAATTGGCAAATTTGACACAATTGTCAAATGTTCTAAAATCGGAAAACTCCACAAATTTGTCAAATGTTTAGGCCAATGGAATAGTAAAAAATTGTTGAGTTCTTAAACTCATCAAATTTAAGAAAATTGTAAAATTGTGTTTTTTCAAAATTGTTGAATTTTCAATCATCGTCAAATTTTTGAAAACTGTCAAACTTTCAAAAATTGACAAATGCCAAAAATTGTCATTTCAATAAAAATTGCTGTTTTTAAGAACTGTTGAACTTTTACAAATTGTGAAATGCTTAGAAATTAACCGATTTTCAAAAATTGTAGGGTTTGAATTTTGTAATTTTTTTCAAACGTTATTCCAAAAAAATCTAGGTAGATATATTACCAGTTTATATTTACATACTTACCTATTAGTAATTTACTAAATTTTCCCGCATTGAAATTTTTTTAAATTGGGCTTGAAATATTTCTATAGCTATAACCTTAAAAATAATTTATGACAATTTGAATTTGTGACATTTCCAAAGGTAAATAAATGATTGCATGAGATTTCAAGAAAAGAGGAAGTTGTTTTGCAACCCCTACCTACATATTTTGATTAATTTTTCATATTTTCCTCGATGGTACGATTAAAAATATTTTGGCGACTGAATAACTTTTCAAATTTCTCTCAGTCGTATTTTCCAGTCATGAATTCGATTTCCCACATAAAAATCTCATTAACGAGTTCCAAATGAGAAAATAATGACAAATTATTGGTTGTTTAATACTTCGGTTCATTTTTATGAAAATTTACCGATACAGCGCATCGGTGTTTCTTATACTCGCACAGAAAAAAAAGAGGAAAAAAAAGGTTGGCAAAACATTGAAAATATCGTTGATTCTTTAAATATGCTTGCAAACGTTTTAATACCGCAACGTAATTAAAAACTTCGCATTCGCAGTCCGCGAGTACAATTTTTGCTAGGCTTTTAAGCCTAATGTAAATTAAATGAAACAAATCTGTACAAAGTTTATTTGCTTAGGATGGATCGCGGGCATACGCAGGAGCGGAATTGCCAACTCTAACCATAATTTATTACCGAATGGGGATTATAATTCATCAATTTTATATAAATTACAATTTACGCAACGTTTTATAGAATAACGATTGAATTTAGCCTACCTTTTTGATGAGTGGGTAGTTCTTAGTTGTTGGTAATTTGATTGGGTAAAACGAATAAGAGGTTGTAATTCAGTTGATTGCTATTGTCCTCGGTGGGTGTAGTTGAGAAGAATTGATTTTAATTTTTTTTTCTGGAGAATAGTCGAGTTTTCGGGTAGATAGATAAGTTTCATATTATAGACTTGGAGATATGACAGCCTAAATTTAAGAGGTATTTATACGATTTCTATGTAAGTATACTGAATCTTGAGAACGTAGTTTTAATTACTTTTGTTGGTCATTTTGTTTTATAATTTCTGATAACAAAATGTGATTTAATGTGCCATAAAAGTATTATCAAGTTGATATATTTGACCATTATTTTTCTTTGTTTGAAATTATTTATTATTTATTTATTATCTATACAACTACAAACTTATAACTATATAAAATATGCAGACAAAATTTCAATAGGTACATTATAAACTCAGCAATTTAAAAAAAAATCTATTTCAGATACATACCCTTAAATTTCAGAGAGACCTTTCCTTCAACCTTCTCAATCCTAATTTTCTTCACTTTTAGCTTTTCCCTTTCTTTCTCATAAATCATAAATTTAATTCAAAACGCAACGTAGCTCGATCCACGCTACGACGAATAACAAAATATTACTCCCAAGTCTCGAGAAGTAAACACAAGCCACGAAAGCGATGCGATGCGAAAATTCAACTGTACTCAATCTTCATGTAACACGAAGGTGGCATTAGGCTCCAATAATGAAACAATCTCGACCATAAAATTACCACGTGACGTCGAATGTACGAGTGAAAGAAAGAAACATGAGATGCGAAGAAAGAATAGTGCAAATTATAAAGTTTCGGCGAAAAAAAAATTCCACTCGACGGATTCAAAATTGCGATAAAATGAGAAACATTATTCGAGGCTGTGAAATTGTCACTTTAATAACGCCAGTGTGAGTTTTTCTTGTCAAAGTGTGCGGATTGTTGAAATGTTCATTTTTGGTATTTGAAATTTGGTCCTTATTTCTCATAGCAGGGCCTATTCCAACGTGAAGTTGAAAACTTTTTTATCAATTTTTTTTCTCAGATTTGTTGAAAAATTAGACTAAAAAAAGTCTTTTTTTTAAATTTAAGATAAAAATGTCTAACAAAATGTCTATAATTCATCAAATTTAAAACGATAAACTTTTTTTTTTGAATCTAACAAAATATTGAAAATTTGAATAAAAAAATTAATTTCCATGGAAATTGTATAAATTGAAGTCTCAAATTTTCTAAAAAAAAAAACCACTGAAAATGTGAAAAATTGATTTCCATGGAAATTTAAAAATCATGACAAAATGTCTAAAAGTCATCAATTTTAAAATGATAATAAAAGTCATAAAATTTCAAAAATGACGAAGTACCTATCTTAAAGCCATCAAATTACTAAAAAAATTTCCAAGTTTCAGAACGTCTGACAAAATGTCTAAAATATATCAAAAAGTCATTAAATTTATAAAAAAATTCAAGTTTCAAAATGTCTGACAAAATGTCTGAAAAGTCATCTTTCTGAAAAAAATTCAAAGTTTCAGAATGTCTGACAAAATGTCTAAAAAATCGAGTTTATTGAAATTTTTCTGTTTTTTAATGTCATCCAAACCTAACCTAATGTAACCCAACCTAACCCAATTGGTGTAGGATTTTTCTGTCTGATTTTAGCATGGTTTATGCTTTTACGATGACCAAAATTGAAAAAAAACGAGCAAAAACCCGACCAAAAATCCGAGCAGAAATCCGACACCAAATTGGGTTAGGTTAGGTTAGGTGAAGGTTTGGATGCCATAAAAAAACTTAGAAATTTTTTAAAAATTTGATTACTTTCAGACATTTTGTCAGACATTCTGAAACTTGGAAATTTTTTTAGAAATTCGTTGACTTTTAGACAAGACGTTAGACTGTTTTGATTTTTTTTAAATTTCCATGGAAATTATTTCAATTTTTATTATTTTATTTTTTTTCAATTTGACGTTTTACAGACATTTTGTCAGACATTATGATTTTCAATAATTTTTACATTTCCATGGAAATTGTAATTTTTTTATTTTTTTGTTGACGTTTAGTCATTTTATCAGAAAACCTTTTTTTTTTTTTTTTTTTTTTGTTTGTTTTCAATTGCATTAATTTTTTATTTTTGAAATTTTATGACTTTTAGACATTTTGTTAGACATTCTAAAACTTGAATTTTTAAAAATATATTAGACTTTTTTGATTTTCAAATTTCCATTGAAATTAATGGTCTCCCAAAAAACATAATATACTACCTTATGTTAAAAAATTTGAGAATCACAACAATTTTTATTCACTAGGTACAAATTTTGACTAGCTGCTAAAGTACTAACAGGATTCGGATATGTTCGGCAGCTTACGTGTTCTCTCGTTCAACTTATATTTATTTTATGAGTGTTTGACGATTATTTTCGATTGTTTGAGTGATAGTATTTTTTCTCACTCATGCTTATGCACGCGTTTGAGTGAAAAATTTAAAAAATATTCGAAAATCACCATTAATTTGATAAAATATTTTGGTTTTTGTGGTTTTTATAGCATTGTTTTTTTCCTCTCGCGTCCCGCCCTCTCTATCTTTTTAAATTAAGAAAACTATAAGTAAAATATAAAATAAAATTACGAAATTTAAAAGTAAAGGGAAAAAAATGAAAAAATAACTCTATGGAAGTATTTAATTAATGAAGATATTAAAATTTAATCATTTTTTTTAATAAGTTGGTGTAAAAAAATATTATTTGAAGTCAAGTGAATAATAACAATAAAAATTGTCAATTATTCATTAAACGTTATTATCACCATACTTGAAATTAAAAAAAAAAAAAAAAAAAAAAAAACCTTTTCAATACTCTTGACTCTTGAGGTTATTATTTCTTAATTGTTCTCAACAAAATTTTGAGGATGAGAACAAAATTTTGAGGATGAGAATAGAAAGATTTTGTTGATAATTATTCTTTTTTAAAAATATCAACATTAAATTATTCTTTTTTTTTTTTAATAGAAAAAAAAATGTATTTTTTGACAAACGCACTAAGATGAAAATAAAATAAAATATCAGTTTTCGTAATTTTTTTAAAACAAATTTTGGAAAATTTATCCAAGTAGGTACCTAGTAACCTAGGTACATACTTTGAATTTTTTTTGAAAATTTTAAAAAATGAAGTCTGAAGTTTGATATCAAAAAGAATAATAATTAAATTGCTACTTAGTACTTTGAGAGTGAACTAAAAAAAAATTGAGAGTAAAAATAAAATAATTAATTTCCTAAAAATTAATTATTGTGATTAAAAAATAAAAATAATTATTAACGTGAATAATTACGTAAACGAATATCTAAGTTGAAGATGTGGTAACTACCAGTTCATCATTAGACACCTCATCACGATTATAATACAGTTTAATAGTGAAAAATAGCGAAATTGCGAATCCCATGTTTGTACTTTAGCAGCTAGTCAAATTTTGTTATATAATCCTAAAAATTGAAAAATTTTATCTCGAAATTTTTATTCGTTAAGTCACACAGTTGTAGGATTTGAAAATAACAAAAAACTAGACACCTGCGCTAGCGCAGCTCCAACAGTGTACGTAGCTTTTAAATAGATAGATACCTACTATTTGTCTCACGATTCTATAGGAAAATTTATTCAGTGAATGAAAAAAAAAATAGAACAATGGTATTTATCTTTGAAATTGACCCATTGTTCTATTTTGAACATTTTAAATTGTTTGCCCAGAAAAAAGATAAGACTGCACACCACAAGTCCGGCCCATTGTTTGATTTTGAACATTCGAAATTTATTGCCCTAAGCAAAGATAAGATAAGAACTAGACACGACCAAAAATTTGAATTTATTGCCCTTAGCTGAGACGTAATTTCCGATTTTTCTAAAAACACTTAACATGTTTTTGATTTATACCACCTGCTGATACCTCCTGCTGAGCCCCAGATCACAAAGATCCCTGCTGGAGTGCTCATTGTTTGATTTTGAACATTTTAAATTTATTGCCCCAAAAAAGATAAGACGGCAGAGCACAAAGAGGACGTTGTGACGTGACCATTGTTCGATTTTGAACATTTAAAATTTATTGCCCTAAGCAAAGATAAGATAAGAACTAGACACTGACCATTGTTTGATTTTGAAAATTTGAATTTATTGCCCTGAGCCTGAGACGTGATATCTGATTTTTTTACCACCTGCTGTGCTGAAAATTTTTTTACCGCCTGCTGTGCTGATACTGCCTGCTGAGCCCCAGATTACAAAGTTTGATTTTGAACATTTTAAATTTATTGCCCCAATAAAGATAAAACTGCAGAGCACAAAGAGGACGTTGCATTGTGACGTGACCATTGTTCGATTTTGAACACTTTAAATTTATTGCCCCAAGATAAGATAAGATATGAATAATAGAAAAGTTCCCTTTTCCCTTTTTTATTCAAGTGAAAATTGCAATTATCTCAATAATTACTCATTAGATTCACACACAAATCTCATTGGCCCTCCGCCTTCATGAACTCTACATTCCTTGAAAATTTGAACCAAATCCATCCCATGATTAGTGAGTTAACCTCGATAAACCTATTTCAACATTTTATATTTCAAGACTGAAACCAATAGTGTGCTTACGCACACTAATATAAGAAGAAGAGACCTTTTTTATTTATTTATTTTTTTTTTTCTAATTTCTTCCATTTTCAACTTTTATTTGTGGTTTGTAAAAGTTTTGATAGCGTTATGACGAATTTTCGTTTGTTTTTAACACAGATTGTAGTAATGCTTCTCAAATTTATTAAAAAACCAAAAAAAAAATGGGAAAAGAGAAAAATCGAGTTATCGATAATTATCGATAATTTACCACCACTAAAATCGTTAGAAAAAAAACAAAAAAAAAAAAAACGAAATGACGAAAAGTTAAATACGAAGAACAAAACAATTTTGATTGTGCCCGTGTAGCAATTGTTGACATCGACATTTATGTCGACAAAATTCAGACACATTTTTTTCTCGGTTAACGATGAATTAAAAATGATATTTGAGATTTAAAGTAATGTTCTATGTTAAACATAACTGTTCAATCAAAATTTTTGAATTTTTCTCAGTATTTTCCTATAATTTAGAAAACGTTGTTTTTCTACATAGACAAGTCGATGTAAAAATCGATACTCGATAAACGCATCGACATTTATGTCGACAATTTCTGCCAATTAAATTTACAAATTTTATATCTAAAAAGAACTAAAAACAATTAATAAGAACATTTTAAGCTCAGGAATAAATAATTTTTGAAAGAATCACAAAATTTTCTTATTTTTCAAAGTTTTGAATAATACAACGACTTGTCGAGTTATTGTCGACATAATTGTCGATGGTCGAATAATGCATCGACTTCACTGTCGACAGTGTCGACCAGAGGAATTTTAAGTCGAGATAGTGTCGATGTGATTGTCGAGGGTCGAATAATGCATCGACTTAACTGTCGACAGTGTTGACCAGAGGAATTTTAAGTCGAGTTAATGTCGATCTAATTGTCGAGGGTCGAATAATGCATCGACTTGACTGTCGACGTCTTGAGGGTGATTGTGATACTCGCAGATAAAGTGTGTTGTGAATTAGTACATAAGGTCTAAGAATCATCTCTATGTTAGTTGGACACTCGCATGTGTCCAGCTACAAAGGTGGCCTCAATGCCGCATATTTGACAAAAAATGTCAAAATGTTGGCTTGAACACTATTTTTGGTGTAATTTTAATATATACTTATATTGAATATTTGAACTTAGCATATTTTTCAAAATCTCACCATTGCAAATGTCGATGTGGATGTCGATATAAATGTCGACACATCGAAAAGTGACCGATTTCGATGTGTCGACATTTATATCGAAATTAGCATCGACGTTGCTACACGGGTGTTTGAGCCTATTTTAACAACCATTCTTTTACGGGTTTAAAAAATGATATTTTTTTACACTTTGTTTTACCGATTCTTTTTTTAAAACACTACTTACGAGTATACTTCCAATTTTAGTTATACATTTTTTGAAAACAACATTTTCAAATCTGCACTCATTTTGAAAACACTCGATAAAGATTTTTATAATTTAACGATTTCCTGAAAATTTATCATTTATAAAAATTCTATCACTTCAAAAAAATTCAAAAACTTCTGAAAATTTAGCAATTTAAAAAAAATATGAAAATTTAACAATTTCTAAAAACTTATCATTTTTGAAAATCAAATTTTTTCTCTATTGAACAATTTTCTACAATTTTTGAAAATTTATTAATTTTTATAAGCCTTTTACAATAATATGTGAAAGTTCAACAGTTTTTGAAAATATGCCGGTTTATTAAAATTTTGAAGAAAATTTTTTTATCGCCTGCTGTGCTGATACCGCCTACTGAGCCCTAGATTACAAAGTTTGATTTCGAACATTTTAAATTTATTGCCCCAATAAAGATAAAACGGCAGAGCACAAAGAGGACGTTGCATTGTGACGTGACCATGGTTCGATTTTGAACACTTTAAATTTATTTCCCCAAGATAAGATAAGATATGAATAATAGATTAGTTCCCTTTTCCCTTTTTTATTCAAGTGAAAATTGCAATTATCTCGATAATTACTCATTAGATTCACACACAATCTCATTGGCCCTCCGCCTTCATGAACTCTACATTCCTTGAAAATTTGAACCAAATCCATCCCATCATTAGTGAGTTAACCTCGATAAACCTATTTTAACATTTTATATTTCAAGACTGAAACCAATAGTGTGCTTACGCACACTAAAAACAAGAAAAAAAATAAAAATTGCCAAATCTTCTGAAATTGAAAAAATAGCCAGAGACCGGCTAAAATTAAACAAAAATTAATTTAAACGAAATTTTTCGACTCATAAATTCTAATTTCCACAAAATTGATGAATTTTTTCTCGAAACTTTTATTCGTAAAGTCCTACAGTTGAGAGTTTAAAAAAAACGAATCCGCTGGAATACGAGCATTGGCGCAACCAAGGGAGGAGCTATAGCGGGCTACAGCTCCCTCCAAAACGTAGCCCATCCCTCGATTTTTTTACGATTTAAAAATCCATCAATTATTGAATGACGGGAAATGACTTTTGAATTTTGAATAAAAAATGGAATTTTTGGATGGTTCACGTGGTTCTTTTTTTAGAAATAATGCCGATAATCCATTACATTTTTTGAACAAATTTTTGAAAAAAATTCAATGCCGCATGTTTCAAACAAAAATTGTGTTAGTATTCAGATCTCTGGAATAATTTTGGTTATTACAAAAATTTTGATTTCATCACATTTTTTGGTAAAAAATAGTGCCATCCTCTTTCTTTTTTGTTATTTCTTGTAAAATTGCCTTTTTTTACACTTCCATTCAATTATTTACGATCAATTCCTTTTTTCTTCTTTTTCTTTGAAATTTTAGTATTTTTATTCAGTTATTGGAAAAATTTCGAAATGATTTGAAAATGACTAAACTGGTTTTCATGTTTTTTAACAAAAAATTCCATTTTTGTGACGTTGCTGACAAGAAATTGGTATTAATAAAATTCAAAAAAAATCATTTTAAAACCTAAAAAAATGTAATTTTCGAGCAAAATCTAGAAAAAATTGTTCAAAATAAATTTTAAGTGATCTGAATTTTATTCAAAAAAAAAAAACTTTCATCAGTTCCAAATTCAGTAGGTACAATTTGTATGTTTGTTTGTTGTTAAAAAAATAGAAACAGATAATTTTTGCCTACCTTGAAGGGAGGAGGGGGCGGAGAACAACTCAGTTTTCATTTTCAAAAAGAAAAACAGCAACAACAATTTGGATTTACTATTTCAAAATATCATATTAACCTACCCTCGTTAAATTCATTTTGCAGGGTAACTAATGGAAAGCTGACAAAGCTATATACTCTAACATTCGATAAAAATACCCCCCTCCCTTTCGAATTCACCCTGACACGAGGCAAAATCGCTATACTAACGATTGTCTGGCATAAATTCCCAAACTAAGGACAACTTAATTAAACAACCCTTTTAAAGAATCATAACACAAAACCAAGCGAAGGTTTTGAAAAGTTTGTTACAGATTACGATACGTTCGAATATTATCAAAACCTTTCTAACACGAGCCCACTACACAAAGCGCACATTTACAAATTTATTATGTTTCGGGAGGGTCTCAGACGTGAGAAATTTATAATTTCTGTGTTTACTAAATATTTATACTGTTCTGTGGTAGGTCTAAAGATAAATTTAAATTTAGAAGTGGAAAAAAATCGAAATTTATTCAATAGGTTGAAACAAAGGAAAAATACGTAAAATATTCGAGTGCGACAAAGTTCAAAAATTTATACCTGTAGTTTTTGAAAAATACTTATCAAAAAAAAAAAAAAAAATCCAACGTGACATCTTCTCGTGTTTCTTTTAAAATAAAAATATCGAAACGGTGAAAAAAAAAATTAATTTCTAAGCGTGAATTTCTTTAATAATAAATTCGACAATGGGTGAGGTTCGTTTTATAAAAGTTATCAAGAAGAAAAGACTATATTCTGGTTTCTGGTATCAGAAAATCGATTAAGACGTTGGAATAAATTTCTATCTGCAAAACGATTTCATTCTTAGCATAAGACGACGTAAAAGTTTACCAAAGCTAATTTTATACGTACGAAATACGATATGCCTTACACCACCGAGAGAAAGATAATCGTAAAATCGGAACACTCTTGGTCATTATGAAATTTCCGTTTCCATAAACTAGGTATGCCTTTTCACCACCACTCGATCCTACGTAGATAGGAAATCCATACGTTTGCCTTGAATGGCATTAAATTAAAAGGCAATTTACCAACACTCTTTGATATGAATCTATTAATTAAACGCCGGTGTATTTTGTGGGCGAACAGTCGAACACATTGCAGTGCTGGAATGACTTCAATATTATAGACACTTTGACATATCGAATGAATAAATGAAGCATTGTTTCATTTATATAACGAATTTTATACCTACATATAGCGCCTCGTTCGTTAGCTCATTTATCGAACAATACATCAAAATGAAGTGCTTTATTCGCGAAAAAATATATATTCAAATCGTTGTACGTTACGTACTAATCTCGGAGAGCGAACCATTAATTCGCGACACTTTAATCATGCCCGTTTAAAAATTCTATTTTAGCCCAGTTGCAGCGTATTTAGCCGCAAGCGAAATTTAACTTTCACAATCTACTTGGCGTATACGTATCAAGTGTACTCCGGAGAAATGAAAATGAAAAAAAGCAACGTAGTTTTCTGTAAAGCGTGGAAATTTATGTAAGCAGCTTACAGAAAACACCATCTCCAATTTCCACTTTGAACCGAGTAATATCGTCTTTTTTCTACGAATTTAGACACGTTTTGTGCTTGTTTATGGTACCTACCTGTGTTTTTTTTTGATCATGAGGTTGAAAAATGTTTTGACTTCAAAGAAAGCTTACGAGTTGAATGTGAAGAAATTGAAAATTTTTTCTCCAGTTTTTATAACTCCTAGATTCCGTAGATATATTGTTTGAATCTTGAGTGAATTATAGATAATGGAATTCAAAATACATCGTAACTAATTATCAAATTTTTCAACGAGAAGATCAATAAACGATTCTTTCAATGTTGATAAAAAATTTAAGATTTTTAAAAAATTTAATTAAACTTTTATTTTAAAAAATCTGCAAGAATTTTTAAATTTTCTTTTTTTAAATTTATTCTTCATTTCAAAAAATTATTGAAAATTGAAAATTACAAAATTTTGAAGTTCGCCCAAATTTAATTTTTTTTAAAACAAATTTTGGAAAATGTAGAAATTTACAAAATTTGAAAATTGCTGATTCAATGTCAAAAATTTATCGATGGTTGAAAATGATCAAGTTCTCGTGAGTAATTAGGTAAATTTTTTAAATAAATTTTAGAAAGTGTAAGAACTAAAAACTTTAAAATTGTTTGAAATTGAATGATTTTTTAAAATTTATTAAATGTTAAAAAAGGCAAAATTTTCATGTTCTATTTAATTTCAAATTTTTAACTAATTTTAAAAAGTGCAAAAATTTAGAAAATTTTATGAATTGTCAAATTTTTAAAAATTCATTAAAAATTAAAAAATATCAAATATTGAAGCCTCGCCTGATTTCAAGTTTTTAACAAATTCTAAAAAGTGTGAAAATTCATCAAACAATATTTAAAAAATTTACCTCCAAGAATTTTTTAATTTTTATTTTTAAAATCGATCTGCCTCATTTCAAAAATTTATTGAAAATGGAAAATTACAAAATTTTGAAGTTCGACCAAAGAATGTAAAAATTCACAAAATTTGAAAATTGCTGATTCAATTTCAAAAATGTATCGATGGTTGAAAATGATCAAGTCCTCGTAAGTAATTATATTTTTTAATGAATTTTAAATACTTGGTGTTGAAACTAAAAAAAAAAAATGATGATTTTGAAAATTAAATCATTTTTGAAAATTTATTCAGTTTTAAAAATTTATTTATTTATTTATTTTTTAATTCATGTATTGTGCCATGTTCAAGAACTAAGCATAGAGGCACATTCTTAAAATTAGGGTAGTATTTAAGTACTAACCCGGTAACTTGAGATTAGCGTTCGAAATTCGCCTCTAAAAAGCAGGCAAATGATTTTTGACGATTTCCACTTAGCAGTAAATTAATTATTCGAAAATATATCATATTTGTGATCGCAGATCTGTGAAAAATGAAATTATGCCGAATCGTAAAGTTTTTGGAGTACCTATCACCCGTGTAGCAACGTCGATGCTAATTTCGATATAAATGTCGACACATCGAAATCGGTCACTTTTCGATCGTACATGTCGACACGATTGTGGATGGTTTGTCGAGCTTATTATCGACATATTTGGACGGTCGACAAACATGTCGATAATAAGCTCGACAAACCATCCACAATCGTGTCGACATGTACGATCGAAAAGTGACCGATTTCGATGTGTCGACATTTATATCGACATCCACATCGACATTTGCAATGGTGAGATTTTGAAAAATATTCCAAGTTCAAATATTCAATATAAGTATATATTAAAATTACACCAAAAATAGTGTTCAAGCCAACATTTCGACATTTTTTGTCAAATATGCGGCATTGAGGCCACCTTTGTAGCTGGACACATGCGAGTGTCCAACTAACATAGAGATGATTCTTAGACCTTATGTACTAATTCACAACACACTTTATCTGCGAGTATCACAATCACCCTCAAGACGTCGACAGTCAAGTCGATGCATTATTCGACCCTCGACAATTAGATCGACATTAACTCGACTTAAAATTCCTCTGGTCAACACTGTCGACAGTTAAGTCGATGCATTATTCGACCCTCGACAATCACATCGACACTATCTCGACTTAAAATTCCTCTGGTCGACACTGTCGACAGTGAAGTCGATGCATTATTCGACCATCGACAATTATGTCGACAATAACTCGACAAGTCGTTGTATTATTCAAAACTTTGAAAAATAAGAAAATTTTGTGATTCTTTCAAAAATTATTTATTCCTGAGCTTAAAATGTTCTTATTAATTGTTTTTAGTTCTTTTTAGATATAAAATTTGTAAATTTAATTGGCAGAAATTGTCGACATAAATGTCGATGCGTTTATCGAGTATCGATTTTTACATCGACTTGTCTATGTAGAAAAACAACGTTTTCTAAATTATAGGAAAATACTGAGAAAAATTCAAAAATTTTGATTGAACAGTTATGTTTAACATAGAACATTACTTTAAATCTCAAATATCATTTTTAATTCATCGTTAACCGAGAAAAAAATGTGTCTGAATTTTGTCGACATAAATGTCGATGTCAACAATTGCTACACGGGTATAATTTTACAAAAAAAATAATTTTTTAAAATTACCTAAATTTTCAAAATTGTTAAATTTTTATGTCGGATATCCGACATGGTGAACCTACTATTAAAAAACAGTTTAGTTCTTCAACTCAATGAAAAGACAAATACCTATAAAACTGTATTGGGTATTTTCGAAATTATTGGGTTTATCATTTTTAATTCATCGTTAACCGAGAAAAAAATGTGTCTGAATTTCGTCGACATAAATGTCGATGTCGACAATTGCTACACGGGCAGTGGCATTTGATAAAGTAATTTTTAGGAAAATCAAAATTACTTCCAAGATTTCAATCTACAACTTTTATTTGAAAAATTTCTCAATTTGAGCCCCCCCCCCTCCAATTATGCCCAATACTACGTAGATAGATAGATAGATAGATTAGATACGTATAAAAACGTATATTTATTACTCTGAATTGTGAGAGGGAAGAAGGGCTGTCCCGCTGTCCCAAATGAAAATTTTTTCAAACAAAAGTTGTAGATTGAAATCTTAGAAATAATTTCGATTATTACAAAAATTTCGATTTGACTCCTCCTTTACTTATAATTTCGCATAATACTGCGTACAAATTGGAGAAGGAAGAGGAACAATTGAAAAATTTTATAGCACTGATAAGACGTCTAAAATTTTTACAATTTGATAAAATTTAATTTCACACAGATTCACGCGATCACAAATAAGATATAAATTCAAAATAATTAACTTACTGTGAGTGGAAATCGTACAAGAAATTCTGCCTTCGTCTCCATTCTCATCACTTTGAAATCAAATCATTGGTATTTTACTTAAAAAGAAGAAAAAACATCAAACAAAACACAAAATTCCCCAACAAAATCAAAAAACCCAGAAAAACCTTTATTTTATTGTTTAAATGTCACTGTAATATTTTCAAGTACACGTTCATGTTTTAAACTGACTTCTCTCATTTGTAAAACGTATTGAAAGAAGTTGTAGTGAAAATCGCATGCGATTCGCTAGCGAATATTGCGCTAATATCGTAAGAAATATCTGCACGTTTTCCACTGCGATTTTAGCATACGATTCGTATGCGAATATCACGCTAATATCGTACGAACTTTTTGCCTGTTTTCGATGTGATTTCAGGCATGCGATACGCAAGCGAATATCGCGCTAATATCGCACGAAACATCTACAGGTTTTTAAATACGATTTTAGCATGATATTCGCTCACGAATAGTATACGAATTTATCTGAGAAAATTTTCTTCAATTTTTGCTTTGATTTCGCATTCTATTCGTATGCAAATAGACCGCGATTTTCTTCTCTGTGATTTTAGCATACGAATAGCAGACGGTGTGTTTACCGGGAAGTATATATATTAGGTACATGCTTAAAAACTAAGGTAAAGATAATTATAAAAGTTTGTTTTTAAATGAGTGATAGTGAAAAAAAGAAAAAATTTTCATGTTTCATTTAATTTAAAATTTTTAACAAATTTTAAAAAGTGGAAACCTTTAGAAAATTGTATAAGTTGTAAAAATGTATTGAAAGTTAAAAGTTACCAAATTCTAAAGCCCCCTCCCCCCCATAATGTACAGTTTGAAAAGCGATCCAATTTTAAACTTTAACAAAACTTTAAAAATTGTAAAATTCTTCGAATTTTGAAAATGAACAGCTTAAATTATTTTTGAAAATTTCACTGAATTTTAAAAGTAACCCCATTTCAAAATATTATCAAAATTAAAAAATCATACTGCTTCAACGTTTGGTCTAATTTTCAAAAATATGTAAATGTTTACAAATTAATATTTCAAAGTTCAATCTATTTTTGAATTTTAACAAAATTTTAAACATTGTAAAAATTTGTCGAAAATGAAGAGCTTAATTCATTTTTGAAATTTTTTGTGAAATTGGAAAATAATCTTTTTAAAATTTATTGGAATTTAGAAATTAATCAGTTTTTAAATTTTATTCAAATTTATGATTTTCATCAAATATAGATAATTTCATGAATCATACTTATTTTAAAATTTTTTGTATACTACCTGCTTGAACAAAAAATAAATTTTAAAAAATGGATCAGATTTCTGAAGCTTGTTGAAATTTTAAAATCCATCAAATTTCCAAGTTCAATCTAATTTTTAGTTTTAAACAAATTTTAAAATTCGGAATAATTTTATCAGTTTTTTTTTTTTTTTTTTTTTTTTTTTGAAAACTTGAATTAAATTATGAATTTTTTTTTTTAAATTTAATATTTAAGAATATTGATCAATTTTGACATCCATCAAATCTTGGAATTTTAATCAATTTTTAACAATTTCAAGAATTGAATAATTTTTGAATTCTTTCGAAAATTGGATCAAATTTTTTTAAAAACATTTTCTTTTTCTTTTATTGTTAGCTAAAATTTGTTTTTTGAAAATTTAATCAAATTTTAATACCTAATAATATAATTATTTCAAAATATTAGGTATTAAAATTCAACCTATGTCAAAGCTTGAAGTTTCCTCTATAATTTTAAAAATTGTCAAAATTCACTAAATTTTTAAAATCAGTATTTCTGATTTTCATTTTTTTGAAAATAAAGTTCAATTTTGATTGAAAAAACGTGATTTCAATTTTTATAAAATAAAGAAATGGAAAAATTTTTGAAGTTCTTTTTTTGGTAATTAATTTTGAACTTTTTACCAAATTTTGAAAATTTCAAAAGCGACTTTTACTATTTAAAAAAAATTAAAGAACCTATCCAAATTGTCCAGGAAACTGATCTAATTCCAAAAGTTTCTGAGCATTTTAATATTCAGTATTATTTTTTGTTCAATATAATTTAGAATATCAATCTGGAAAACATTATTGAAAAAAATTATCAAATTATGAAAATTTTGAATAAAATCTAAATTCAAAAATACCAAACTTTGAAAATGAGCTGATTTAAAACTTTATCATATTTTGGCATTTTGGCTAAATTTGAAAAATACATTACTTACAATTTTTAATACTAGATATTTACCTTACAAATTTCAAAATTTAATTTGGTCTTAGATATTTTTACAAAGTTTTTTAAAACTAATTTAAAAATTTATAATTTTATAAAAAAAAATTTATGTCTTAGTTATCTTTTATTATGCACCTGAATATTGTCCAAGTTTTCGAATGTTATTAAAGTCTCATCAAAATATTTTTCAATTACGTACTAATACATTGGAATCTAATTTTTTTTTAACTTCTATTTCAAAATTTTTATTTGTTAATTTTATTGAAAATGTTTTCAATTTTTCAAAATTTTGTTCCAACAATTTTTTTTTTTTTTAATTTTACTTATTTATACTAGATACTATATATTTTTTTGTCAAATATTTGTACCTATAATAGTTTTCCAATTTGAAATAAAATTATTAAGTAGCAATTTTTTTTTAAATATCACACCTTGATCAAAGGATGTTTAAAAAAAATTGTAGATTACCTATTCAAATTTTATAATAATAATTAGTAGAGAATAGAGATAAGGTTGATTTTTATTCATTTTTTTTCAAATTTTTCTCGAAAAGGGTGAATGTGTTTTTTAGTTCCGGATAAAATAGATCGTGCAAGTTCAAAAACCTTCGTCAAATATACAAAGTGTAAAATTCATCACGTCGGTCCTTTTTGTACATATTATGTACAACAAAAGAAACAATTTAATTACCTATACAAAGTAACGAGTTGGAATTAATATCATGACATCGTATGTAATTTTCTCATTGTCGGTATAAATACGTATACACGAAGAAAGTTAGAGATGAAAATAGTGAAAAAATTACATTTTGTTTGATATACCTAACATTTGAAATTATTTTCATTCCATTCAACCGCATCCGTTTCATTATAAAGATAATCGAGTTGTTCTTTTTTTACGACTCCTCGTCGAGGTATTTTTTAATTAAAAAATTGATACTTTGTTATATGCGAGTACCCTCGAAGAAATAGTGCAAAAAATCCGTTGCTCTAATAATTCCCGCGACGTAAGTTTATTTTATATGTGTACAAAAGCTCGACGAAGCGACGGGCGAATGATGAATAAAAAAATGAATCGTAATTTTAAGGCAAACTTGTAAATACCTCGAAGCATATTCGCGTATGTACATAGCGAGCAACAGTTAGCTAATCTTTCATAATAAACCTTTTTCCCTTGCAGAGCTTACTTGTGTAAGAGCCGCGTGCCACTTATAAAATGAAGCGTGCGGCAAAAAAAAAGAAAAAGAAGAAATATAGACCGACTCTAGAAGCCGTTAAAATCGCGTTTCTCAACCTAAATGGGGGGCAATTTTGGAAATTGTCTTGGAAAAATGAAATGCTATTAATTTTCTTAACTTGGCTCATTATTGATCTGCCAACACGCTATATTTTCGTATGTAAATTTCGCTATAATTCAGTGCTCTTGGCGGATTAAGGGAAAATATTCGCCAGTATCTGTACCTTACAAGTAGACGTGGCTTTTCAAAAAATACACAACTTTGTTCCCGCTGCCATTCCCTTCCATCCGCGTTTAAATGAACCTTTATTATGCGGCCAATTCTAATGAAAGGTAAGTAGATAATAGCAGCTGGATTTAACAGGGCTTAAAATATGAAAAATTATTTTACGAACATTTTTTTCTAAATTAGGGAAATATTACAATGCTCGAATTAGATGCCTAGGGGTAATAGAAATCAATTTTAGATTTTTTTGAACCAGACGAAGTGCATGGACATCAGATAATCCCTATTTATTTTTTTTTCCTTTAACTGAATTTAAAGTTGACCCAATTGCCCCAATCCCATTTGTTAGAAAGGCGAAAAATTGACCGATTTCAAAAATGTTCCTCACAATGTCTCCAAATTTCCGGGAAAAAAACAAAAAAAAAAAAACGAAAAAGAGCATTTTTAAAATGAATTTTGCCAAGTCCAGAACTTCATAGATACTTGATATTCAAAATTGGAGAGGATGAAGGGGTCCAATCAAAATTTTTGTGATAACCAAAATTATTCATAGAACTTCAAGCTACAACTTTTGTTCGAAAATTTTTTCAATTGGACCTCATACCTCCCCCCTATTTTATTAATGTTTCTTACCTAAGTAGTATTATCCAAAGTTGGTGAGAAGGGAGGAGTCCAATCCAACTTTTTCTCATAACCAAAATTATTCCTGAAACTTCAAGTTAAAACTTTTATTTGAGAATTTATTCGATTGGACCCCTCCCTCCCCACTAATTTTGGATAATACAACATACTTAAGGTTAATTTTTAATAATGGGGGAATGATAAGGGGTCCAATTGAAAAAAATTTCAAACAAAAGTTGTAGCTTGAAGTTCTAGGAATAATTTTAGTTATAACAAAAATTTTGACTGGACCCCTCCCTTCTCATTACAAAATATTTTTCATTTTTTCAAATTTTCGTAGGAAATTTTTTTGAAAAAAAAAATCTTTCAATTTTTTGATAAATGAATTTCTGAAATTTCTCCAAATGAATGAAAAACAAAAACTATTTTTCTCGAGCTAAGCTAAAAAACTACTCCATTTTTTGAAAAGATCTCTGTTAAGTAGGTATTTTTTTTTGTTTTTTTGAGAAAAAAACTTCTTAGGTATTTGTTGATTTTTTTTTTCAATTTAAAATTTTTTAGAGGAGAAAATCTGTTAATTTTTTCTGAATTTATTGATTTCTCCATTTTTAAATAATTTTTTTGTTTGCAATAAGAATTTTTCTCACTTGATTTTTGGAGAAAAAAAGAAACTGAATTCCTTTGCAAAAACTCTGTGTTTTTTTACAATGAAAAATGTCTTTAATTTTTTTTTTTTTTTTTTGGAAATAGGTAATAGTACAGACCATTTTGTGCGACTGAAAAGTGATGACGTACTTATCTTCTAAAAAATTAGCTGCTGTTCTTAAGCTTGACGTGGCCTTTTTCAACTATGCCCCGCTTTCTAAAAAATCTTCCTCCCTCTGTGCCTACATAAAACCACAATTGCAGAATTTTTCAGACAAATACTAATCGAATATTTCAACCAAACCTATAAAAAATAATTAATAATTCATTCGTAAAACTTCTGTGAAAATCCCTCGATTCGAAATCCGCAGTCGTTCTTACAATTTAACGCCTCGAAATAGAGCAACGTCGAATTTACAACACTCTGGCTCGAGAAAATATGCTTACGTGAGTACTTCGAATCTAGAGTCTACTTACGAAGATGCATTTAACCTATAAAACGTTTTCGAAAACTTTTTATTCGTCAATAAAACATTGCATAAATCCTTAATTCGTGATAACTGTTCCATATAAGGGATTTGAAAATGAAAATGTTGCATATGAACGTAAAATGCATCCGCTTAAGTAAGTCGCGAATGGGAAGAACAGACTTTGAATATAGGTACCTACTACCTACCTAGTTATGCAAACGGAATTTAATATATTATTGTGTTTTATTCTTTTAGAAGTCTTGAGATGATTGCTCGTTATAAATAAATCTAAATTCCAATAAATTTTAAAAAGAAGATTATTTTCCATATTCAGAAAAATTTTCAAATTAAATTAGGTTCTTCATTATGGATGAATTTTTACAATAATTTTAAAAATTTTGCTAAAATTCAAAAATACTTAGATTGAACTTTGAAATATTAATTTTTAAATATTTACAAATTTCTGAAATTATAATTTTTAAAATTTGGTGAAAACTTTAGCATTATGAATAAGGCATACAACTTTGAAGCAATATGCTTTTTTAATTTTGATAATAATTATTTTGAAATGGAGTTATCTACTTTCAAAATTCAGCAAAATTTCCAAAAATAATTTAAGCTGTTCATTTTCAAAATTCGATGAATTTTACAATTTTTACAATTTTGTTAAAGTTTAAAATTGGATCGTTTTTCAAAATGTAGTCAATTTCTAAATTTCCATATTTTTTAAAAATTGCATCAATTTTTTAAATTTTGCTAAATTTAAACAATAAAATAAAATTTTTCTTAAATATTTGACAGATCTTTAAAATTTTTATCTCAACATGAAATTTATGTAAAAAAAAAATATTCTAGTTAATTTGTGGTTGAATAATTTTTCATTTTTTTTATTGCGTATAGCTAATGAAAATGTACCAACCCGTGTAGCAACGTCGATGCTAATTTCGATATAAATGTTGACACATCGAAATCGGTCACTTTTGACCGTCCAAATATGGCTCGACATGTCGAGCCATATTTGGACGGTCGACAAACATGTCGATAATAAGCTCGACAAACCATCCACAATCGTGTCGACATGTACGATCGAAAAGTGACCGATTTCGATGTGTCGACATTTATATCGACATCCACATCGACATTTGCAATGGTGAGATTTTGAAAAATATTCCAAGTTCAAATATTCAATATAAGTATATATTAAAATTACACCAAAAATAGTGTTCAAGCCAACATTTCGACATTTTTTGTCAAATATGCGGCATTGAGGCCACCTTTGTAGCTGGACACATGCGAGTGTCCAACTAACATAGAGATGATTCTTAGACCTTATGTACTAATTCACAACACACTTTATCTGCGAGTATCACAATCACCCTCAAGACGTCGACAGTCAAGTCGATGCATTATTCGACCCTCGACAATTAGATCGACATTAACTCGACTTAAAATTCCTCTGGTCAACACTGTCGACAGTTAAGTCGATGCATTATTCGACCCTCGACAATCACATCGACACTATCTCGACTTAAAATTCCTCTGGTCGACACTGTCGACAGTGAAGTCGATGCATTATTCGACCATCGACAATTATGTCGACAATAACTCGACAAGTCGTTGTATTATTAAAAACTTTAAAAAATAAGAAAATTTTGTGATTCTTTCAAAAATTATTTATTCCTGAGCTTAAAATGTTCCTATTAATTGTTTTTAGTTCTTTTTAGATATAAAATTTGTAAATTTAATTGGCAGAAATTGTCGACATAAATGTCGATGCGTTTATCGAGTATCGATTTTTACATCGACTTGTCTATGTAGAAAAACAACGTTTTCTAAATTATAGGAAAATACTGAGAAAAATTCAAAAATTTTGATTGAACAGTTATGTTTAACATAGAACATTACTTTAAATCTCAAATATAATTTTTAATTCATCGTTAACCGAGAAAAAAATGTATCTGAATTTTGTCGACATAAATGTCGATGTCGACAATTGCTACACGGGAATAGTAATACTTTTTACTTTGAATTTGTCGAGGTGTTTTTGTTGTCAATTGTTAAACCGTGCTTAGGCAATCTATCTAAAGTACGTATACCTGCATTCTCATTCTCGATGCCTTATTGCTCACGACCAAAGTATGATTAATAAAATTAGAGATTTGTATTTAATTAAAATCGAGTTCATCTTCCAATTTGGCCATATTAATTAGCATACTAGCGTAACTTGAGCATTAATTAAATTCTTAATCCTTGAAATGTTAATTAAAACTGAATCGTCGACCAGTTTCAGTTGCCAGACTTGATAGCCATTTGCCATCAAAAGGTGACACTAAACTACAAAATACCTACGATACGCTGCCGTGTTAATCTTTTTCCTTATCTTTTACCACCTTTGTAGTTTGTCTAGGTAAAAGGTACCAGGTACAACCAAATAGGTAAACACCACACAAATTTCATATTTTATTAAATCGTGCACAATCTGTGGAGCAAGGAGGCTTCTTCAACCACAATGTGTTCATTATATCTACGTATTTACTTACTTTTGGTATACCGACTTAACTTTCCACTCGAACGAATACAGATTTTTCAACTGTTGTTTGGGTTTCAAATACACGAGTTAGATATTAAATCGCATACCCGATATAATACGATACATCAATACCAACGCCTTTCTATAATCCACGGTATCGAAGTATTCAGTATTGTCAACTCAGCGATTGAAAATTATCACATTATGAGCCAACGTTTTTCTCTTCCACCTTTTGTAATATTTTTGTGGCTTAAATGTGTTACATAGAAGGCAACAAATGTCAAGAATAAAGATAGGCATTTCCTGGAATGTAGGATTTTTCCATTGGGTTTTCGTTTTTATTCGCGTTTTGATGAGCGTACAGGAAAATTCGAGAGATTTAATGTAATTAATGGAGTACTTCCGTATTTTTTTTTAATCAACTGAAATGAAATGAGCTACGCTCTAGAAAACTACGAAAATGCAAAAAATCATGTATTCAAATTCTTTTTTTTCCTATTTTTTTTTTAGTGGAGAAAAAAATCTCTTAATTTTTTTCACAGAAAAAAATGTTTTGTAATCATTTGCATGAAAAATATTTTTTACTTTCCGGAAAAAAAATCACCAATTTTTTTGAGTAGGTAGGTAATAAATTTCTCAAGTTCTCAAGTCTTTTTTTTTTTTTTTGAAGTAAAAATTTTTTTTCAAGCTAGTTAGTTATATTGAAAAAAAATTATCATTTACCTATTTACCTAATTTGATATTTTTTGATTTTTCTTAATTTTTTAAAGAAAAAAATTGCTAGATTTTTGGAGGAACAATCGTAAAAAAAAAATTTATTAAATTTTTTTCAATTTTAGTGGTAAAAAATTTTTCAACTTTTTTCCGAGTAGGTAGGTGTACGTAAAATTTTTTCACAATTTTCATGAAAAAAAGTCTCATACTTTTTGTAGTAGAAAGTTATCCCAATTTTTTAGAGTGAAAATTTTTTTATTTTTTTCAAGTGGAGAACATTTCCAATTTTCACAAGTGAAAAAAAATCTCGATTTTTTGGAGAAAAAAATTTCTCACTTTATTATAAGTGCAAAAAATCTTCTCATTATAAAAAAAATCAAATTTTTCTGAGAAGTCAATTTTCGAAGTAAATTAAAATAGATGTACACCTACCCGTGTAGCAATTGTCGACATCGACATTTATGTCGACAAAATTCAGACACATTTTTTTCTCGGTTAACGATGAATTAAAAATGATATTTGAGATTTAAAGTAATGTTCTATGTTAAACATAACTGTTCAATCAAAATTTTTGAATTTTTCTCAGTATTTTCCTATAATTTAGAAAACGTTGTTTTTCTACATAGACAAGTCGATGTAAAAATCGATACTCGATAAACGCATCGACATTTATGTCGACAATTTCTGCCAATTAAATTTACAAATTTTATATCTAAAAAGAACTAAAAACAATTAATAAGAACATTTTAAGCTCAGGAATAAATAATTTTTGAAAGAATCACAAAATTTTCTTATTTTTCAAAGTTTTGAATAATACAACGACTTGTCGAGTTATTGTCGACATAATTGTCGATGGTCGAATAATGCATCGACTTCACTGTCGACAGTGTCGACCAGAGGAATTTTAAGTCGAGATAGTGTCGATGTGATTGTCGAGGGTCGAATAATGCATCGACTTAACTGTCGACAGTGTTGACCAGAGGAATTTCAAGTCGAGTTAATATCGATCTAATTGTCGAGGGTCGAATAATGCATCGACTTGACTGTCGACGTCTTGAGGGTGATTGTGATACTCGCAGATAAAGTGTGTTGTGAATTAGTACATAAGGTCTAAGAATCATCTCTATGTTAGTTGGACACTCGCATGTGTCCAGCTACAAAGGTGGCCTCAATGCCGCATATTTGACAAAAAATGTCGAAATGTTGGCTTGAACACTATTTTTGGTGTAATTTTAATATATACTTATATTGAATATTTGAACTTAGCATATTTTTCAAAATCTCACCATTTCAAATGTCGATGTGGGTGTCGATTTAAATGTCGACATATCGAAATCGGTCACTTTTCGATCGTACATGTCGACCCGATTGTGGATGGTTTGTCGAGCTTATTATCGACATGTTTGTCGACCGTCCAAATATGTCGATAATAAGCTCGACAAACCATCCACAATCGTGTCGACATGTATGATCGAAAAGTGACCGATTTCGATGTGTCGACATTTATATCGAAATTAGCATCGACGTTGCTACACGGGTACCTGAAATAAAAAATTGGAGTAGAAAAACTTCCCAACTGTTTGGAGCGAATAAAATTGTCAATTTTTCAGAGAAACAAAATTCTCACTTTATAAATATTTTTTTTGAAAAAAAAAAATCTTCATTGTCTTTGGCCGAACTATTTTAAGAAAACACCTTGTTCTGGCAATTTTCTCTTTATGTCGTCGTTTTTTACCAATTTTTATGATTAAACAGATTTTTTTTCCAAAAAAAAAAAAAAAAAAAAGTAAAAAAATAACTTCTCTGTAAAAAAAATATTGGTACTTATTTTAATTAGGTACCCAACATTTTTCACCTCCAAATTTTTTCAATTTTTATCTGGGAATTTTTTGATCTTTTTCACTTCTGTATGTACTTCTTTCGTTGGAAAAAAATACCAAAATTTTTCATTCCCATTTTTTTTTTTTGAATTTTATTCCAAAAAATAGGATTTTTGTATTTAAATTTTTTTTTATTCCAAAAAATATTAGGGTAGGTAGCCTTTTACTTTCTTATTCCAATTTTTTATTAGGTACCTAAAAAAACGTAATTTTTTTTTACTTCAAAAAATACCTACCTATGATTTTTTTTTACCTCAAAGAAATATGATTTCTTTTACTTGAAAAAATTTGATTTTTTTACTTGAAAAAAAAATGATTTTTTCACTTCAAAAAAATTTGTTTTTTTTTCACTTTACAAAATATTATTTTTTTACTTCAAAAAATAGGTAGGTGGGTCATTCTCAAAATACGCCGAATATTCAGGTTACACTCAATATCTCACGAAGTATTAATGCTAGAATGAATTTCTTGTTATGTATGGATAGAGTACACTCTGGGCTATAACAATCCATATTAAAAAGAAATTTTTAATTACATACTCATCGCCCTAAAAATTAAAAAGTAGTAAATTGTCCACCGTAGTGGCATGTTACCACCTCAACTTCCACATTGCAACTCATATTTCTCTCATCTTATTTTAATTTGTTGTTTTAATTATCACGCTAATACAACACACAGAGGTGCGTATTAAACATTACAGCATTTCAAACGCATTTTCAAGATCATTTTGGTACATCCAGAACAGCTCAAAGTTTGTAACCAAGTTATTCCTGTCTTCGCAGTGGCATTTTGTAACGTGATGGAGGGGAGGGTAATTGAATACTTTCAAATGCGACAATCGGTCATACCGACACCTCACTATCCTAAAATTAATATTCAGTGCAATTTTCATATCCTTGTGTAATGCGACAGCTGAGAAACCGAAAAATCTTTTAAAAACCTCTATTTGGCCAGCTATCATGTCTTCGTAATGGCTCCCAATTTTGAGACCGGGAGTGAATGTTTTATTTTCAACTAAGCGGCGATGAAACAAGTAAGTGGACCTGATTGGAAGGTGATATTCAGTTTTTTCTATGAACGGATCCATTTCTCACAATTTGAAAATTTCTAAAATTCTGTTTTAACTATATTTATCCACCGTAGTGGCGTAAAATTTTTTTTTCTTCCAAAATTAAAGACAGCTATTGATGCATTGCTCACTACAGTCCTCCATCATTCTAAATGTGATCTAAATGTTGATTTTAACCATTTTTTTTTGTATGACCCTTTCTTTGCCCAAAAATGCTGGTTTAATTTTAAAACAATAGACACCACAACTTAAAAATGAAAAAATGTCTAATGCAGACGTTCTTTGAAATTTTATTGAATAATTGGAATTGCTTGACATTTTTATTTTGTTCCCCTAGTAAAGATTGCGTTTTACAAGTTTTGGATTTTTCTAGGGGGGGGGGGGGGGGATATAATGGAATTTTCACTATAATGTCCACCGTCGTGGTCAAAAGTCGCCCACTCTCCCCCTGTGTGGGGTTTCCTGTTTGTCCAACTACACAGATGTTGTCTCCTACATCATACAATATTTTTTCAAAAAAAAAATTATTTACTGCATGATGAAAAATCCAAAAAATTACTAGCGAATGTTCGGCGTATTTTGAGAATGACCCAGGTATGATTTTTTCTTACCTCAAAAAATATGATTTTTTTTTGTACTTCAAAAAATATATATGTGATGCCCTCTGTGAAAAGGTACCTTAGGTCGAAAAAGCAAATTTTTCAGGAGAGCAAAAAAATCGAAAAAATCAATTTTTTACTTTTTGATTGGACACCATTTTGGAGCGTTTTTCTCAAAACATGCGTTTTCCATTTGAGAGCTTCAAAGTGGTATGTCTCCGCCAACTTTCACCCGACGATTTACGATTTTTTTTTTTTTTTTTTAAATTACTCAGAAAAAAATTCTTTTTCAGATGGTCAAAAAATTTTTTTTTTACCTCAAAGAAATATGATTTTTTCACTTCAAAAATTATGATTTTTTTCACTTCAAAAAAAATGTTTTTTTTTTTTTCACTTCACAAAATATGATTTTTTTTACTTCAAAAAAATATGATTTTTGTTACTTCACCTTTCACGACATCAGATCATCTTCCGCTCCAAACTTATCTAAATAACATTTTCTTAAAAAATTTTCAACTTTACATTTTTTTAAATTTCCATCTCAAATTTTTTTTTAAACTTCATCTCACTTCAAAATTTTTTTCGGAGTTTTCATTTTGCACTTTTCACTTTTTTTTTTTGAAAACATTGAAAAAATTCATTTCAATTATTTTTGAAAATTTACATCTTGGATTTTGAATTTTTTTCCATGTGCAATTTTTTTAATGACTGATTTTTGCTATACGACGAGAGCAGAATAATAAGTACTACAGATAGATACCAATTTTTAAATATTTTTTTCTTCATTTTTAGCCGAATTTTTTAACGGACTATATCTAACGTTATTATTTCTTAAAAATATACCTCACCTATAAATGCATGTAAGAAGTAAGTTCAAGCAAAAGTTCAAAAAGTTGTTCATTCAGTTTTGACGTTGAAAAGTTCTCATTTGCTCATTTCAATACTTCCTTCCTCATATTCCTATCTTCAAGTGACATTTGAAAGAAAAGGAGGAATAAAAAGAAAAAATAATAAAAACATTTTTTTTTTGTGTAAAATTGAAAGAAAAAACAACCTCGGGAGCAAACATAACTTTTTCATACAAGGTACCATCGTCGAGATATTTTCAAAAAACAAACTGTTGAATAGTGTTTCACCGCTTAAAAAGTGAGAATAGGCAAATATCAATTTTTGTAAACGTGTAGGTATGTTGCCTGTTGTGTATATTCATAACAAAATCGAGAAAATTTTTACATCTTGTTATGCGAATATAGGGTTCTAGTCGAGGTATATTTTCATCATTAATTGGTCATCTCTTTAACTTTTCCACCAATTTTTAGTCATTGTTGAAAATAATCAAACAAACTTCGATTTCGGCAACTTTAAAGTAGTTTTAAAACCAATAAGTAAATAATAATGTACGTTCAAATAAATGTTCATTTTTTAAAGAAAATACTTAAAATTCTCGAGGATTTGCCATCAATGCATTATGTCAGTGTTAAAGGATGAGAAATATCGAGTATCGGTGAAATTTTCATATATTAATTCTCACTGTCGTAAGTGACGATGAATACGTAATATGTAACACGTACCATCAAATTTCTCTTGTTGAGTTGAATTTTCTGCACGCGTCGAATACGTTTAGCTTATTTTTACAGGAAATTCTATACAAATATTTTTCTCTCGAGGAATGTGAAAAGCTTTGTGCGTTAGTTCAGAACAAAAAAAAAAAAAAAAAAAAAACTTAAGACAAAAATCTGCAAAAAAAAGTACCTACATTCCACTCGAGAAAAAAAAACAGAAGTTAGGTAGTATCTTGGAAAGTGATATAAAGAATTTGAAAAAGCACTGTGAAAATTCTATGTGAAGAAATTTTATGAATAAGAATTAATTCGGGTTAGAGAGTATAACACGACAGAAAATACATTTCAGTCAAATTACGCTCCACGAGCAACTCTAACGTATGCGAAAAGAATACGAAAAAAAAGATACAAGAAACGGGACGAAGCTAAAAAGAAGTTAAAGAATTAACAAGCTGTAACAAAAATAAATAAAAACCGCGTTCTATAAAAAAAAAAGTTCACTGTCCGAAAATAATTCTCCTTATAAAATATAAACCAAGGACGTAAAAATACCTAAGTATAAAATTTTACGAATTAAAATCAGCTGCGATTCGCCATTTGTTATAAATTATTCGACCGATTTTAACGTCCGAGTGGTTAATCGAATTCTAATAAAATTTTACACTCGCCTTATGACCCAATTATTAAATGAAAAAAGAAAGCTACTTTTTTAAGTGGAAAATTCGCCCCTATTTTAAAATCAACATTATCGAGAAAAGATAGACCGAGAAAGCAAACCGTTTGAAGAAGAGAATCATTTGCAAAATGGCGCGTGTTTTTTATCCACGTTGTTTCCAACATCGTACAGTAATAAACGACGCGAAAAGCACGAGAAAAAAAAAGACGAAATATCTTCTATTCTAACTTCACCAATCTCACGAGTAGAGTAGACCAGTCATCGACGAAAAAGGTTTAGGTAGACATGAAAAAAGGCTAGAAAAAAGATGTTATATGACCTTTGTATTACAACTACGTCACATATTTTCCGGGTATTGGTTTCGAAATTAAGATTAATGTTCGTCTCGGATACCACCTCGTGATAACCTTCTGAGCATGACTTTCCAACTTCGAGGCCGAATTCTAAATAATAAAAAAGAACGCGCTCGATGGTACAGGGGATACCTATATTTTCTTTATAAATATTCACAACGAATCGTTCGCCGGATCGTAGAAGTACCTGCCGGGTCGGGCTCGGCACGAGCTTGACCACTTTGGGAAATAAATATTACTTTCGGCGCTGCAAAGGGGGAACAGTAGGTATTATGAAACTGTGACCTAAATATGGAAAACACATTCTTGCATTGTCTTTATAGTATTTTGCAAATATCGACGTGGAAGAAATCATTTTACGAAATATCTTCACTTCTTCTAGTCTCGTATTCGTACGTCACATAAGCCCAAAATACATATAAAATATCAATGAACTTGTCAAATAAAAGGTAATGTGCCGTGAATAAATTCTCTTGTTGGAGTTTTTACGACTTGGTCTTTATGACGATGCGAATTTTACAAAATATAAAATTTTTACTTTAAAAAAACCTCTAAATATGGGTTTCGATCGAGTACCAGCGACATAATATTAGTATGAATGAGAAGTCCATAGAGAACTGAAAAATTGGCATAATAAAAAATATACCGAATGTGTATTTTTTTATTTTTTTATTGAATACAATACTCGTAGGTATGTTAACAAAATAGATATCTTAAGTTTTTGTGCAATTTACTGGTCTGCTTTTGGTACACTCAATAGATCAAGTAGTCATTATTTTTAATTGTTTATACATTCTTTCGATAATTTTGGGAACTATACTTACAGAGTGTTTTAGTCTATATTTGCAGACATTCATCTATTGATATAGCAACTTGAATAACATCGTGGTGAGTAGGTCTGCAGAATGTAAAATTTGAAGGGGTGATATCAAAAGTGAATGACACTCGCGCAACCACATTTTTAGTTTTTAAAGTAGAATTAATTCTTGAAATTCAGCTAGAATAAATTTTTAAAAAAAATTAAAAAGTAGGTAAATTTGAAAATTTGACTAAATTTTACGAGTGGATCACCACAGTACTGTTATTTATTTTTTTTTTTTTTGGCACCATCGTAAACTTTATTTAATCCAAAACTACATAACAAAATAATATTCAAAATTGGGGGGGAGGGAGGGGTCCAATCAAGATTTTTTTTTTTTGACCAAAATTATTTCCAATTTCTCAAGCTACAACTTTTGTTTGAAATTTTTTTCAATTGAACCCCTCCCTCCCCGTCCATCTTCCGCCAGTTTTAATAATAATGTTGTATAAGTATCTAAGTCAAAATATGCGAAATTAAAGGGAGGAAGGGGTGTAATCGAAAATTTTGTTATAACAAAAATTATTTCTAGGACCTCAATCTACAACTTTTGTTTGAAAAAATTTTCTATTGGACCCCTCCCCCAATTCTGCAAAAGTGTCTACCTTATGTTATGTGAAATCGGAGGGGAGAGAGAGATCGAATTCAAATTTTTGTAATAACCAAAATTATTTTTAGGATTTTATTCTACAACTTTTAATTCCAAAATTTTTCAATTGACCTCTTCCTCCCTCGCTCTTCTAATTTTTAATTGCCATTTTCGGAGTGTTATGCGAAATCAGTGAGGAGGGAGGGGTCCAATTGAAAAAATTTTGAAACAAAAGTTGTGGCTTGAAGTTCGAGAAATAATTTTGGTTATTACAAAAATGTCGATTGGACCCCTCCCTCCTCCAAAATTTTGAATACCAAGTATCTATGCAGTACTGGACTTGGTGGATTTTTGCGACAGTGCCAAAAAAAAGTTTTGCGGCAATCCACAAGTCAATTACACAATTTTTAAAAATTTATTAAAAATTCAAAAATTGTCAATTTTGAAATTTCAAAAAAAATTTAAAATCAGATCAACTTTTAAAATTTGCATAAAAAAGTAGATTTTCCAAAGCTCTTCAAATGAATAATTTTTGATATCTTTAAAATTGAAATTCATTGGAAAAAATTTCAAAATTTTATAAAATTTTCTAAGGGTTTATTTTTAAAGTGCTTTACATTTTCCTATTTTTGTGAATTCAAAATTAAGTCATTTTTAAATTTTAATAAATAAATTATTTGAGTTGGATCAAATTTCAAAATTCAGCAAAACTTTCAAAAAATTCAATGTTGATATATGTACGTACCTACTCAAGTATGTGGTTGAACAATTTTGAAAATTTGATAAATTTTAAAATGGGATGAAAATTAAATTCAGCATCTCTGCAATTTTCATTTGGAATTTAATCTGAAACAACTGAAACCTGAGGAAAAACTGACTAAAAATTAAAACTACTGAAAATTTGAAAAAATAAAATTGAAATCTAATAATTTTATAATTTGAATTAATAAGTAAATCAGTAAAATACTTATTTGTAATCAAAAAATAATAATTTTAAGAAATGGAAAGAAATGAACATTTAAAAAAAATGAAATCATAGAAAGTTGAAAAAAAAAATCAAAAATTTGAAAAATTAGAATTTCTTATTTAAAATGACTGAAAATTGAAGACAAAATCACGAAAAAGTTACAACCGAAAAAAATTCTTAGGTACCAGAAACTAGTAAAAAAAAATAAGGAACATCATCAGAAAAATTAAAATCTGAAAAAATAAAGAGAAATAAAATTAAATTTAAAATTACCTAGCCCTATTAAAAACAGAACAAAAATTATATCTAATACCTACTTATGCAAAATCCTAAAAATTCAAAAAACTGACAAAACAATAGGTGATAATTTGAAATTTGAAATTTTATTCGAAAACATTTCAAACAACAACAACAACAACAACAACAACTAGAAAAACAGCGAAGAACAAAAAATTTTACCACTAAAGTAAATTAAAATTTCAAAAATGAAGAAAAATCAAAAATTCATTTAAAAATAATAATAAATAAAAATAACTCCAATTTGAAAAGGACAAAAAACAAATTTTGAAAAAAGTGCGTAGGTATGTAAATAATTATTAAAAAATTGAAATTTGAAAAAATTCATAAGACAATGGGAAAAAATGGAAATTGGAAAACATTTAAAATTTAAAAATAAAATTGTAGTTAACTTTGAGAAAAATCGAAAATTCAAAAGGTGGAATTTTATTTAAAATGACTCAAAATAATTGTAAAAAAATATCAGAAAAATTAAAAATAGGTATTTTATTGAAAATGAAAGTTAGCTTGAATTTAATTAAGAAGAATTTTGAAAATTAAAAAATAAAATATAAAGTTTAAGAATTTTGTTTAGAATGCTTGAAAACAAATAAAAGAAAAGTTATGTACCTACTTAAATGTAAAATTCATTTAAACGTTTTACAATTTTAAAAATATGGGTGGTAAAGCTTCAAAATTTGACAATCTTTTGATATATTTTATTTTATTTTTGGAATTGGATCAATTTCTAAAAATGGACGTTGATGTTAAAAACTAAAAATTTGATACCTATTATTGGTAAACTTTTTAATATGATTATTTTTACAATTTATTAAATTTTCGAAATCATGCCAACTTTGAAAATTTTGGGACAGAATATTGAACTTTATTGAAACTTTGAAAAATAAAATTTCCTAGTTCCATCCCTATTCTTATCATCAGGTGATTTTTTTAAACTAAATTTATGGTCCCGAAAAGTTCGATAGAAATTTTAAAAAAATCTTCACTTCATTTCTCACGATTTCTACCATAATAACTCTAATTTCGGAATAAAAAGAGAAAATTTCAGTTTTTCGTGTTTCACTCGTATCGAGTCTACGTTTATTTTCAATACACGTTTAATTTTACGCTGAAAAAATTCTCAAATGAAAACCCAATCAGTTTTTTCAATCGAATTTAACACGAGTTGACATACACTTGACCGAGCAATTGAACCATTGTCGTATCGGCGTCGAAGGAAAATTAAAAAAATTTCTCCGCTGCGCCAAAGAAAACTCCATTTCATCCCAGGTATACTTTCTATAATAACGAGCGGATAAATAGGCCGAATCAAAAGGTGAACAAAAATTGACCTTCCAACCTTGAAAATCACGAAATCTTATTTCCTCTTTACCTACAATTTCCATTTCAATATGGAAAATGTATTTTGTTACAATTCGCGAAGAGCTTTTATAGGTTTCGTCCGATGTTGGCTGTCACGTATTTTGATTAATAGCACGCTTCGCCTGTTTAAAAAAGTACATTATTTCCGCATGTTAAAACGGTTCATTATTTTACAAGTTTCGTATAAACTTATACGATTTATTAAGAGAATTTTTTTCGACGATTAAGTGCACTGTAATGTGGGCCATAATTTTGATGCATTTTTTTCATTACTTCGGGTACGTTATTCGAACAGCTTTTTACTTCAGAGGCGAAACGCTTTCAACAAACCATATTTTTCGTTTTACCCTACACTATACTCGTATACAACGAGTTAGTTATTTTTTTTTTTTTACACGGTATTGCGAAACATTGCGGAGTAAATCTTTTCAGCAAAGGGAGATTTCTAGTTTTGTTTTGAGACGAGTTTAAATAAAAAAATTAAACTAGTATTTTTTTGTTTGGAATACATTTTTGGTAGGTAGGTCTAGATACATATGGACCATTTTTTTTTTTTTTTTTTTTGAATGAAAATTCGTCGTGAGAGATTATCCCGTGATTTTATTTTTCAAAAAGAATTCTATTTTTATGTCGGGTTAGTAAGAGTTTCCAATCTGTGTTTGTTTTCTGTTTTGCTCAATTCAATCAAAGATAAGTACCTATTGATTTATAGGATCAACGAAACGTATCAAATTGTAATTCTTTAGGCGATCCTGGATTTAAAAAAAAAATTACATTGACACATTGCTGAGTACGTAAGTAGATAAAAGAAACGTATGAAAGAAATTGTTATTTCGATAGTTCCATATACAGAGGCTTTGTAGTTCATACTTCATATACCCCTTTTCAAATCTACTCGTATAGTGCGATTGGGAGACGAAAACGTCGATGAGAATTTGTACCTGCCTAATCACTTTGACCAGCTATTTACACAAATTGAACGTCGACAAAAAAGTTTTTTTACCTCAAAAAAGGTTCATTTTTGCCATGCTAAAAATTGTTTGATCTGTGAAGCTAATCGTTTGGCTGTTCAACGAATGTGAACAAGATGGATGAAATTTCTGAACCTTGGGGTAATTAACATTTAGGTCATTCCCTAGACAGTATGTTTTCACATCTCAAATTTTTCAATCGATTTTTGAAGATTTTTAATGTACCCACTTAAAATAAAAAATATCACAATTTTTTGAGGAAAGTCCTCTCGATATTTTTGAGGAAACAAACCTCAATTTTTTCGAGGAAATTTCAATGTTTTGAAGAAAAAGTGGTATCTGCAGAGAAAATAATCTCTACATTTCTTGTCTCAGTTTTTTCGAAAAAAATCAATTTTTTGTTACTTATCTATAGGTATTATTATTTTTTTTTCAGGAAATACATCTCTTATATCTTTTAGAGAAAAATAAATTTTAATTATTTGAGAAAAAATCTCAAATTTTATTTAAATTAAAAAAAAAATACATTTTCTCAGAGCCAAAAATTTTTCTCTTGCCTTGCAATAAAAATATTCCTTGAATTCATAAAGAGAAAACATTCTTAAAGTTCTTTAGAGTACAAAAATTTTCAACTTCTTTGAATAGAGATCTTTTACCTTTAGGAAAAGTGAAAAATCTCATATTTTTTGAAAAAGAAAATCTCGTTTTGAATTCAAAATCGCCTTATTTTGATGTTTTTTTTTATCTCAGAAATAAATCTTTTACGTTATGTCATAGATTAACCTATAAATAGATAGCCAGCCCATGCAGAAAAAAAGTCTCGCTTATTTTGTTAAAAAGGAGCCCGTTTTTCGTGTAGTTATGGAGCTCTTTCCCAGATGGCGGTTACGTAGCAACGATTTTAGGATGAAAAGGGGAAAGACGCAGACTTATCTTGCACTCGCGCATGTTCATTTTAAGACGCCCTCTTTCACAAAACTGTGGAACTTGAATATTTTTTAAAGGTTGACTAAAAGCAGGGCGAGACATTCTCCACGTAAGGGCGGGCTATCTATTTATAGGTTAATCTATGGTTATGTATAAACATTTTTTTTTTTTTGGAGAAAAATTCCTAAATGTTTTTGAAATAGAAATTTCAATTACTTTTTTGAAGTAAAAATATTTTTCATTTCTTTTTCTTTTCTTTCCTTTTTTTTAAACCATCAATTTTTTGAAAAGTAAATTAAAATTTTTTTTGAGTAAAAAATTGTTTGAACTGTTGAGTTTATTCAAAAAAAAAAAAGAAAAAGAAAAGAAAAAAAGAAATCCCTAAATTTTTTAGAATAGATTTTTTTCAACTTTTTTGAAGTACCTACCAAAAAACATTTTTTTTCATTTCTTATTATTTTATGTTGAAAAAATTAAAATTAAATTGAATGTTGTCTAAATTTTTAAAATCTTTTAATTTTTTGAGAAGTAAATTCCATTTTTTTTTTTTTTTTTGAGTAAAAAATCGTTCAAACTGTAAAGTTTTTTCAAAAAAAAAAAAAAAAAAAAGTTTTTTTTTCTTTTTTGGATAGGCTCGTGTAGCAATTGTCGACATCGACATTTATGTCGACAAAATTCAGACACATTTTTTTCTCGGTTAACGATGAATTAAAAATGATATTTGAGATTTAAAGTAATGTTCTATGTTAAACATAACTGTTCAATCAAAATTTTTGAATTTTTCTCAGTATTTTCCTATAATTTAGAAAACGTTGTTTTTCTACATAGACAAGTCGATTTAAAAATCGATACTCGATAAACGCATCGACATTTATGTCGACAATTTCTGCCAATTAAATTTACAAATTTTATATCTAAAAAGAACTAAAAACAATTAATAAGAACATTTTAAGCTCAGGAATAAATAATTTTTGAAAGAATCACAAAATTTTCTTATTTTTCAAAGTTTTGAATAATACAACGACTTGTCGAGTTATTGTCGACATAATTGTCGATGGTCGAATAATGCATCGACTTCACTGTCGACAGTATCGACCAGAGGAATTTTAAGTCGAGATAGTGTCGATGTGATTGTCGTGGGTCGAATAATGCATCGACTTAACTGTCGACAGTGTTGACCAGAGGAATTTCAAGTCGAGTTAATATCGATCTAATTGTCGAGGGTCGAATAATGCATCGACTTGACTGTCGACGTCTTGAGGGTGATTGTGATACTCGCAGATAAAGTGTGTTGTGAATTAGTACATAAGGTCTAAGAATCATCTCTATGTTAGTTGGACACTCGCATGTGTCCAGCTACAAAGGTGGCCTCAATGCCGCATATTTGACAAAAAATGTCGAAATGTTGGCTTGAACACTATTTTTGGTGTAATTTTAATATATACTTATATTGAATATTTGAGCTTAGCATATTTTTCAAAATCTCACCATTGCAAATGTCGATGTGGGTGTCGATTTAAATGTCGACACATCGAAATCGGTCACTTTTCGATCGTACATGTCGACACGATTGTGGATGGTTTGTCGAGCTTATTATCGACATGTTTGTCGACCGTCCAAACATGTCGATAATAAGCTCGACAAACCATCCACAATCGTGTCGACATGTACGATCGAAAAGTGACCGATTTCGATGTGTCGACATTTATATCGAAATTAGCATCGAAGTTGCTACACGGGGGGGGGGGATACACCATTTACTTTTTGAGATAAAAATCTACCTTTATGAAGAAAAATCTCTAAATTTTTCAGAATAAATTTTTTTCAACTTGTTTGAAGTAAAAAGATTTTTTATTTCTTACCCAAGGTATTTTTTTTAAATTATTTTTTTTGAAAAAATGAAAAAAAAACTTTTTGTCTAAATTTAAAAAAAAAAAGTGAATTTCATTTTTTTTTTGGAGTAAAAAATTGTTTAAACTGTAGTTTTTACAAAAAAAAAAAAAAAAAAAAAAAAAAAAAAATGGGTGTACCTGTGTCTGCAAAGGTATGATGAAAATCGAATGAAAACGTGCGGAAATGGAATTTTTATATTAAAATCACATATTTTCAGGCATCAGTCCCTGTGGATGAGGTAAAGGATCGCTGAATACGCTTTAAAATCATATTTTACCACTATACAAATCCGAAATTGAAATAAAATTTGAAATATGGATTGTGGGCCGATTTGTTAATCCCCCTTTACCATACCAAATCCTTTGATAAAAAATAAATGAAGTTCATAAATTCTAAATAGGTATGATGCTTTTCAAGTAAAAAAATTAAAATTTGTGTAAAGAATCTGTACCTATTCAGTATTTAATTTTTTTTATTGGTCTACTTCGAATTGTATTCAGTACGCAGTATACTCGAGCTTGAGTGAAGACTTATATCTAATAATTGATTCAAAATAATTCAAAACTTCCAATGAAATATTAATCCGAAGTAGAGCTGGTTCAAAAGAAACATCACAAAAAAGGGGTGAGGTCCATGACAGGTAAACCACAAATATGTGGAAAGGATACCGTGTCAAACACATTACCTTTTTGCTATCTACCTACGACCTACTTGTGTTATCAGGAGACATATCAAATACTACACGATACCACGACATAAACCCTAATGAAGTAGGTAGCGGAACCTAATTCCCCCGATAACCACTAAATCAAAATGATACGTACGATTAATTAATAAAACAAGATCTTTTGTAGAGCAAAATATGTCACATGAAAGATGTATGAAGACTGGGTGTACCTACGTACATACGTAGATGAGGGTAACTCATTGAAACAAAAATTTTCCGTGTTCGAGAATTTTATCGCGAACATATCCGATATATATTTCCATTTTACAAACCGTGAAATAAATAAAGTCGTATAATTTTCACCAAAAACCTGGCAAAAAATTAGTAAATTAGCCCCGAGTAGAAAAATGAAAAATCCAGCAACACCGATTGGCCAAGAAAACTTGGAGAAGAGGCGCGGTAAGTAGGTACCTAAATTATACGGTACACAGCTCCCGGCCTCGCATTAAAAGCATTTTTCCGACTCGGCTGTTTGCTTTATTTAAGCGATAGCTCGACGAACAAAAAGCAATATAAGTTTTTCTTTGCCACAGATACCATAGGCTTATGAAATAATGCGATTGTAACGACGTTTATCGCAAACTCGTCGAGATATCGTCGCGAATTTGCTGTCGGATGAACAATTATTAAAAGCTTTTTTCTGCGAGGGATGCTTTTGATGGGCCGCGAAGGCAATAGCTGGTGAAACTTCATCGGAAACACAGCTATCCCACCAGATGGACTATATAACAGCGGAGAAAAACAAACCAGATTACTATCTTGGTGATTTTCTTAAAGAAAATGCATTACTGGCTCGTCCCCCGAATGAAAGCAACACTTCTGGGGCGATAACAATGGTAAGAAAATCGCTCCACTACGTTATTACACGGCCCTGCTTTAAATTATAGAACAAGGAACAAGGAGAGAAAGGGTTGTGACAGGGTCGGCATATTGGTATTTTCTAGGACGTGACTCGATTTTTTCGAAAGATGTGGAGAGTCGTTGAATGTGAGAATGATTTTATTTCCCTAAAAAATGTGTGATTTTTTTTTCTTCTAAAAAATAAGACATTTGTTCAAGAAAAAAAAAGAAAAGAGATTTCTTTATTCAAAAAAATTATTATAGAACTTCTTACCTACGAATTTTTTTTAATTTTGAAAACTTTGAAAAAAATGTATAGCCCGAGCAGCACACTCGACAAATTATCGAAATGAAAAATCGACAGAATATCGAATTCGATAAAGTGTCGCGTTAGTTCCGCATAAATCGTGAAATTATCTTTCGATATATAGATAGATTATCGACGAATTATAGTTAGCAAAAATTTCGAGATTATAGTAAGATATTTTATCGATAATATATCTATAATATCAAAAGATAATTTCACGATTTAGGCGGAACTTTTGCGACACTTTATCGAATTCGATATTCTGTCGATTTTTTATCGATTTTTTATTCCGATTTTTCGTCTTTTACTAGCTTGTTTCTATAATTAAAAATCATTAATTAGCATAATTAATACATTAAACTATGCCTAAACACATTATTCATGTTACGGTAAGAGGATCATTTCAGAAAAAGTCAAAAAAAATTATTAAAAATCTGCCACCCGTGGGGCTTGAACCTTCTACCTCCTGCATGGTAATCCTCTTCCTTAACCACTATGCCATACCTTATCGTTGAGGAATTAGCAATAAAACGCTTATAATAGGCAGTTTAGTACTTCCAGACGTGTTGGACTTAGAAAAATTTTCACCAATTTGGAAATAATTTCAAATATCGCCACAAAATCGTTGAAAAATCGAATTCGAGGAATTTCATATCACGTGTCGATAATATAGTTTCAAATATCGTCATAAAATCGTTGAAAAATCGAATTCGAGAAATTTCAGATTACGTGTCGATAATAAAGTTTTAAATATCTTCACAAAATCGTTAAAAAATCGAATTCGAGAAATTTCAGATTATTTGTCGATAATATAGTTTCAAATGTCGTCACAAAATCGTTAAAAAATCGAAATCGAGAAATTTCATATTACGTGTCGATAATATAGTTTCAAATATCTTTACAAAATCGGTAAAAAATCGGATTCGATAAATTTAATATAATCTGTCGATAATATAGTTTCAAATGTCGTCAAAAAATCGGTAAAATATCGAAGCCGAGAAATTTCATATAATCTGTCGATAATATAGTTTTAAATATCTTTACAAAATCGTTAAAAAATCGAATTCGATAAATTTAATATTCTTTGTCGATAATGTAGTTTCAAATATCTGCACAAAATCGGTGGAAAATCGGAATCGATAAATTTAATATTCTTTGTCGATAGTATCGTTGACGAATATCGTCATAAAATCTTAATAATATCGAATTCGATAGTTTTTAGATTTTTTGCCTATGAAGTTGTACCGATAAATCTTTATAATATCGTGAGAACATCTATAGATTTTCAAACGATTTTTTATCGATACGTTACATCTTCCGATATTATCGATTGAGTGTGCCGCTCGGGAGGTACATAAAATTCAACAAAAAAAAAAAAAAAAAAAAAAAAAAAAAGACATCTACAAATTACATACGTACCTAGGTATATTTTATTAATATTAAGGAAATTCAAAATTATTTCTAATAAAAATTGAGATAGGTTTCTTCAACATGTTTGAGAAATATTTTTGCTCTGAAAAAATTAAATTAAAAGATTTTTCATTTCAAAATTTAGGTATTATTCCAAGAAAATTCAGGAATTTCTCCAAAAAAATTAAGAAATTCTTTTTTTTGGGGGGGGGGGGGGGTGAAGGGTTAACTTTTCTCTTAACATTGAAAGATTTTGTTTTCAAAGAAATTAGGGATTTTTGTTCCTTCTCGCAAAAAATTATTCTTTTTCTTCATCAAGATTGTGAAATTTTTAAATGCCTAGGTAATTATTTTTAGTCGAATTTTATTCTGAAGAAATTTTTAAAAATTTAGAAATTAAAAATTTTCCCCAAAAATAATTTTTTTTTTCTCAAAAATTTTAGAAATAGTTACCTACCTAAGTATTTCTGCTCTAAAAAAGTTTAATATTTTTCCTCCAAAAAATTCTAAAAAAATTTTGTCTCCGAAAAATTGAGAAATTTTTTTCTTCAAAAAATCAAGTCATTTTCTTTTACGAAAAAATTAAAAGATAAGGTATTTTTCAAAAAATAAAAAATATTGTACCTACACATAATTTATTACCTTATTATTTGTTTCCAAGAAAATTAAAAGGTGTTCTTACAAAAAATTCAGATTAATTCCGTCTCAAAAAAACAAAGAATTTTTTTTTTTTGAAAGAAGAGATTTCTGCAAAAAGAATTTTTCTTTTCCAAAAAGATTGAAAGGCTCTTTTCTCCGATATAAAACTGAAAGTTTTAGACGTTTGTTCTTTTTTTTTTTCTTGAAAAAATTTGAGATTTTTTTTCTATGCTTAGGTATTGCAAATAAACTAGAAAAATTGAGTTTTTTTCCCTTAGAAGTTAGAGTAGGGATATAGGTAGGTAACTATTTTTATTTTTTTTTTGAATTGATTTATTAATTTTACTCAAAAAATGTAAATGATAGATTTTTTTCCAAAATTTGAGAAACGGGTATTTCAATTGCAGAAAAATTAAGAACTTTTCTTGTACCTACAAATAAAATTTTTAATTTTTTTTCCTCAAAAGAAATTGAAATTTTTTCCTTAAGAAAGACGATTTTTTTCTTCCAATGTTCTCAAAAAGAGTGGGATACTAACGATTTTTTATTCTAAAAAAAAATCAGATTTTCCCTCCAAAAAATTACGAAATTGTTTTGTCTAAAAAATTGAGGAATCTTTTCTTTTCAAAAAAATCGAGAGAATTTGTTTTTAATAATAAGAGATTTTTTCTTCTGAAAAAACAACAACAACAATAACATTGCGCTTCGCTCCTCGCGAAGCCTTCCTGCCCTCTCCCCCGGTTCTATTTTCACAATACGTTCGAAAGTCTATAAACAGTTTATTTTAGAAATTTCGTTCCATTTTTTCCCTATTTCGGTCATCTCAAAAGAATTTTGAAATAACAACAACTAAATTTTTTTTACAGAAAAATTTAAAAGCTTTCATCTCTTATAAAATTGAAAAAAAAATGTCTTCAAAAATGAGGAATTTTTCGCTTATTTTTTTTTCTTTACAAAATTGATAATTTTTTGTTACAGTTCTAACATTGGAGAATTTCAGAAATTTTTTCCAAAGAAAATAATTTTTTTTCTCCAATAAAAAAGTTGTTCTATTCCAAAAAATAAGAAATTTTCTTTTCAAAAAAACTGAGATTTTTTTTTTAAAAATGTCAAATTTTTTTCAAATATAGGTAAACAAAAAAAAAACAAAAGGTTTTTTCTCGCAAGAAAATGGTAGGTAATTTTTTAAACGATTTATATCTATTAATTTTTTTCTAAAAAAAATTGAATTTCCCTTCCCCAAAAAAATGAGTAATTTTTTCTCTGGAAATGATCTATCAATTTTTTCACTTGAAAAATTTGAGTTATTTTTTTCACTTGAATGAATTGAATAATTTTTTCGTTTGAAATAATTGAGTAATTTTTTACTTGAAAAAATTGGGACGGACATTTTTATTCCTTGAAAATTCAGATTTTTCCCAAAAGAATTCATAGTGGATTTTTTTCTCCGAAAAATCAAATTGCATTTTCGGAGTTTTCTAGAGTGTAGAACGTTTTATTCCTGAAATTTTGGTTTCAACTCAAGCACTCGAGCTACTGCTAAGTTTCCGGCCATGCTTACGATAGTACTCCCTGCGATGTGTTTGGGCTACAAATTCATCCGGATATTAAATTCGTGTAACGAGTTTTTGATGCAATATTAAAAAATTCATTCGAGGATACTGTTCATTTTGTACCGGGCACCAAAAATATTTTTAATAAAATACTCACGAGTTTATTTCGTACCTATCTATTCAAAAATACCTCGAAAATTAATTTTCGTTTTAGAAAATTGGTACGATAGGTATTTAAAATAATTTTAAATTAATTACACATTTCTTTCTGGAATGGGAATAAAAAGCTTGCAAAATTTTCTGCAACCTTTTTTAAAAAAGAGAAAAAAATACCATAGGCAAACGAATCCGATTCGAAAAATAGTAAAATTATATGTATCTGATGTTTTGTCGCGTCGGATAAACAGGAAATTTAACTTAACGTATTTAACAGTGCACGCGCTTTTCGGTAAAATTATAAACGGAAAGCACGCAGATTACCAAACGCATTCCGTTGTATTCTTTATTTGACAGGCTTTAATATTAAAAAGACGTCGACAACGGATTCGATTAAATTTACACCTCGAAACCAGCGCGGTCACATTTATGAAAGATATAGCTCTTATATTTAACCAAATGTAACCGTTTAAATTGAAAATTTTTAACTTGGCCGCGTTCGAATAAATCAAAGAAAACTCGTTATAGATTTAGCTAGAAATGGAAATATTTTCGTACAGTAACTTCAGCGTAGCCACAGAATATGATGCATTTTATCGTTTAGAGTACGCAAAGAATAAAAAATTCTGTTATAATATGGTCTCCTAGATTGCATATGGGTGGTTCTGTTGGGAAAAAGGTTCGGTGGCGTGAAATGCCGCTCATACTTTATCCGGAGAATCGCTAAAATCAAAAATAAAACTTCTTCGAAAAAACTACGTAGATGGGAAATAAAGGAAAAATCTTATAAACAATAAATGCAAACTGTCAAGGGATATTTTCTTATCATTTTCGGATAAACCTCTCGTATAAAAGTTGCACGTTTCTGGGAAAGAAAGAAAAAAAATAGAACATACGTACAAAACTAAAACGATTAATTTTCAAAATACAATAAAACGACATCTTAATCATTTTTTTCAAATTCATTTTTGGAAAACTGCCAAACGTACTTATCTAATAATTTTTCTACGCTTAACTCAGATACCTCTGTTTTAACACTTGAATATTTTCCTCCAAAAAAAAAGAAAAAGAAAAATTTAAAAACGAAAAGCAAAGCAACAAGTGTGAAAAAATTAGTCGCATTTGGTTGCGATAAAATGCGACGGAATCCCCCCCCCCCCCCCCCCCAAGAAAAGTTGTATATATTCGAAGTTTCTGGAGAATTTTTTTTTTAAGATAAAGATGTCGAAACCGTTAAAAGGAAAGAGAATTTGAAATGTATTAAAGTGCCAACTAAATAGGCAACATTTCCGGCCTTTTTGCGTAATTTTAGGCAACCTGAAAACTTTCTTAACTTGAGAAAATAGTTTAAGAACGAGAAGTCTTCCAAATGAATTATTCGACACGATAAAGTATCTATGGAAACGAAACAAAACTGCTTTTTGATTTATAAATTAAAAGGATAATAAATTATATGTACCTAAGTGTGAATATTGAAAAGTGTGGCAAAAATCTGTGGAATTAAGTCGTAATAATCTAAGTCAAAAATCAGCTTGGCTCTTCTCACATTGCAACACATTGCCCTGGCCTTTTTTTTCTTGTCCTTAGCTTCATTCTTTTAACTTGTATTAGTAGAAGTAAAAAAAAAACGAAACCAAGGGGGAAATGACAAATCCGGAGCAATGTGTTAAATGTTCGAAAAGAGGTACCTAATTTCAAAAAAAATGTTGGAATATCGAAACGATTGATGAGTGTCAAAACATGAATTTTCCCAAGAATTTTTTTCTCAAAACTTTTTAAAACTAAAAAAAAAGTTGAGAATTTTTTTTACGTTTAGTTGATGAGTTCGGAAAAAAATTGTTAAAATAATCAAAAAATGTTATAATTTCGCAAAAAATAAATATCTAAGTGAATAATAATACCTACTTAATAGATACTTATTCAAACACAAATTTTAAAAAAATAGTTGAAAATTAATTTTTTTTTAAATTGTTTTAACCAAAATTCCAACTAAAATTTTTTATTTTTTGCAAATTTTTAATTGCTGTAGTTTTACAAAAAAATTGTTAGAATATTAAAACACTCGAGCACAAAAATTTAAGTTTCGAAAATGGCTTTAAAAAATTCTTCATTTGAAAAAAATTTATTACCCGAGCGGCACACTCGATCGATAATATCGGAAGATCTAACGAATCGATAAAAAATCGTTTGAAAATCTATAGATGTTCTCACGATATTATAAAGATTTATCGGTACAACTTCATAGGCAAAAAATCTAAAAACTATCGAATTCGATATTATTAAGATTTTATGACGATATTAGTCAACGATACTATCGACAAAGAATATTAAATTTATCAATCCCGATTTTCCACCGATTTTGTGCAGATATTTGAAACTACATTATCGACAAAGAATATTAAATTTATCGAATTCGATTTTTTAACGATTTTGTAAAGATATTTAAAACTATATTATCGACAGATTATATGAAATTTCTCGACTTCGATATTTTACCGATTTTTTGACGACATTTGAAACTATATTATCGACAGATTATATTAAATTTATCGAATCCGATTTTTTACCGATTTTGTAAAGATATTTGAAACTATATTATCAACACATAATATGCAATTTCTCGATTTCGATTTTTTAACGATTTTGTGACGATATTTGAAACTATATTATCGACAAATAATCTGAAATTTCTCGAATTCGATTTTTTAACGATTTTGTGAAGATATTTAAAACTTTATTATCGACACGTAATCTGAAATTTCTCGAATTCGATTTTTCAACGATTTTATGACGATATTTGAAACTATATTATCGACACGTGATATGAAATTCCTCGAATTCGATTTTTCAACGATTTTGTGGCGATATTTGAAACTACATTATCGACAAATAATCTGAAATTTGTCGAACGATTTTTCAACGATTTGGTGACGATATTTGAAATTATTTCCAAATTGGTGAAAATTTTTCTAAGTCCAACACGTCTGGAAGTACTAAACTGCCTATTATAAGCGTTTTATTGCTAATTTCTCAACGATAAGGTATGGCATAGTGGTTAAGGAAGAGGATTACCATGCAGGAGGTAGAAGGTTCAAGCCCCACGGGTGGCAGATTTTTTATAATTTTTTTTGACTTTTTCTGAAATGATCCTCTTACCGTAACATGAATAATGTGTTTAGGCATAGTTTAATGTATTAATTATGCTAATTAATGATTTTTAATTATAGAAAGAAGCTAGTAAAAGAAGAAAAATCGGAATAAAAAATCGATAAAAAATCGACAGAATATCCAATTCTATAAAGTGTCGCGAAAGTTCCGCCTAAATCGTGAAATTATCTTTCGATATTATAGATATATTATCGATAAAATATCTTACTATAATCTCGAAATTTTTGCTAACTATAATTCGTCGATAATCTATCTATATATCGAAAGATAATTTCACGATTTATGCGGAACTAACGCGACACTTTATCGAATTCGATATTCTGTCGATTTTTTATTTCGATAATTTGTCGAGTGTGCTGCTCGAGTACCTATTGAAATTTTTTTTTAATTCTATCTAAAATAGAATTTGAAAAATTTTGTTGATTACGTTAGGTACATCACATTTTAAAAATCTTTTTCAAACATTTTTTTATTTCTCTTTTTTTTACTATATTGGAAAACTTTTTTTACAAAATTTTGTTAATTTAAAGCATTAAAAAAATTGTTAAATTCTCATAAAAATTGTTACAATATTGCAAAAATTGAAAGAATGTTGAAACGACAATAATAAGAGACCAATTTTATTTTTTTTAAATTTCCTGTTCCAATAATTTTTCAATTTTTTATATCAATTTTAAAAAATGAGAAAAAAAGTAGAAATTTTTAGGTATACATACCTACCTACCTACTTGTAGATACCTATATAATTTTATTTTTCATTTTTTTAAGCATGGTAAGTACCTAAGTATTTGTTTTTATTTATTTATTCATTTTATTTTATTATTATTTTTTTTTTCAATTTTAGGGGGACAAATCCCGGTAAACACACCGCCTGCTATTCGTATGCTAAAATCACAGAGACGAAAATCGCGGTCTATTCGCATACGAATAGAATGCGAAATCAAAGCAAAAATCGAAGAAAATTTTCTCAGATAAATTTGTATACTATTCGTGAGCGAATATCATGCTAAAATCGTATTTAAAAACCTGTAGATGTTTTGTGGGATATTAGCGCGATATTCGCTTGCGTATCGCATGCCTGAAATCACATTGAAAACAGGCAAAAAGTTCGTACGATATTAGCGCGATATTCGCATAAGAATCGTATGCTAAAATCGCAGTGGAAAACGTGCGAATATTTCTTACGATACTAGCACAATATTCGCATACGAATCGTATGCTAAAATCGCAGTGGAAAACGTGCAGATATTTCTTACGATATTAGCGCAATATTCGCTAGCGAATAGCATGCGATTTTCACTACAACTTCTTTAAATACGTTTTACAAATGAGAGAAGTCCGTTTCAAACATGAACGTGTACTTGAATGTATTGCAGTGACATTTAAACAATTAAATAAAGGTTTTTCTGGGTTTTTTGATTTTGTTGGGGAATTTTGTGTTTTGTTTGATGTTTTTTCTTCTTTTTAAGTAAAAACGCCAATGATTTGATTTCAATGTGATAAGAATGGAGACGAAGGCAGAATTTCTTGGACGATTTCCACTCACAGTAAGTTAATTATTTTGAATTTATATCTTATTTGTGATCGCGTAAATCTGTGTGAAATTAAATTTTATCAAATCGTAAAAATTTTAGACGTCTTATCCGTGCTATAAAATTTTTCAATTGTTCCTCTTCCTTCTCCAATTTGAACGCAGTATTATGCGAAATTATAAGGAAAGGAAGAGTCAAATCGAAATTTTTGTAATAGTTGAAATTATTTCTAAGATTTCAATCTACAACTTTTGTTTGAAAAAATTTTCATTTGGGACTGCGGGACAGCCCTTCTTCCCTCTCACAATTCAGAGTAATAAATATACGTTTTTATACCTATCTAATCTATCTATCTATCTACGTAGTATTGGGCATAATTGGAGGGGGGGGGGGGGCAAATTGAGAAATTTTTCAAACAAAAGTTGTAGATTGAAATCTTGGTAGTAATTTTGATTTTCCTAAAAATTACTTTATCAAATGCCACTGATAGGTACTCCAAAAACTTTACGATTCGGCATAATTTCATTTTCCACAGATCTGCGATCACAAATATGATATATTTTCGAATAATTAATTTACTGCTGAGTGGAAATCGTCAAAAATCATTTGCCTACTTTTTAGAGGCGAATTCCGAACGCTAATCGCAAGCGAATTAACAGCGAATAGAACGCTACATTCGCTGCTAATTTCGCGTACTATTAGCGTTCGAAATTAGCCGCTAAAAAAGCGGACATTTTTGATATGCTAATAGTACGCTATTTTCGCATGCTATTCGTATACGATAAATGCGAATTTGGCGCTCTATTAGTACGCGATTCGCATACAGTGTGTTTACCGGGATGTATTGAAATAATTTTTCAAATTTAATTCGAACTCGAATTCTTTCAAATTTATGTAGGTATAGTTAACTGCAAATGAAACGTTTTAGTACTTCTCTGGGAAAGATTTAACAGCCTTTATAATCGTTTCGATAAAAACACTACCGAGGATCGCAATACTTTGCTGGCCTATAGTTAGCGGTACTGTACCCAATTCACGCTTGGCTTGCCACCAATGTCATTAAGAACGCGAACGTCTCGAATCAATCACACTTTTTTGGAGGAAAAGTAGGTAGGTATCATTTTCGAGAAAATGTTTGCAAATTTCAAACAAAATTAATTTGCATTTTCACCGTCCAAATACTTGATACTTAAAAACTGACTGACAAAAGTAATCAGCCGCAATGTGCCGAAGGGGAAACTTGCCATTGACATCGACAATGGTAAGTAAAACTCAAACGAGCTCGAAAAGCGCAAAAATATTAATTAAGCCGCCGTCAAATATTTTTTCTCGTGAAGTTGAGCTGAAAAAAAAGTCAAATTAACATAATTACGACAACGAATAGAAATTGGCGAATTTCAATTAATCTTTAAAGTCGAAAAAATTTTAATTTCTTGATCGAAATGTTTCAAAGAAAAGCAAAACGAGGATAATCTGTCAAAAAAATAATCATTGCGGAAAGTTTTTCAATTAAAAGTTGAAAAAAGAAATTTTTCATCGGTATAAATTTGAATTCGGTTCAGTTTTATTACCTCGACGTTTCTTTTTTTTCTTCCCCCCTTGGTCGCGTTTCTTGATTGTAATAAATTCTATTTTGATCCCTTAAATTGATGTGACTATAATAACGAAAGATGAAACGTTCCGCTTTTGAAAATTAATCACTTTTTTCTTCGTACTGTTCCTTAGTGACGAGGCTGATGTGCTACAAAGATAGACAGGAGAAAAAACGAATCGTCTAACAAATGGCAATTAATCGCTTTTACAAACTTGTCGACTTACTCAATTTACATGTAATTTATGCAAAAACTCGAATCTTCTGAAGTCGTTTAATTTCGTTTGATTATAGTTTGTCGTCGTCGCATAAGTTGCCAACAACGACGTCAAATTAATGACAGCCGATTTTCACCCGGCAAATATTCAAAGCTAGAGGTTAGACTAACAACGACCCAACGTCGAATCACCTTCTAAATAACTGTTATCCTTCGAAGCATTCGCCTACGAGCAAATAGAATTTAGCTAACTTCATTCACTTTGTATAAGTGGTAACTTGGTAAGACTCGTAAGTAATCTGAATATATGCCTTGGAAACGTAACCGTTGTACTTGATTGCCTCTTTTCTAGTGTCATGATGGTAAACGAACGCCTATAAGCTTCGATACGCTTAATTAAAATAGAATTCACTGGCAATGAGATTTTTGACAGGCTTTCTAACCCTACTCTAATGTAGTTATTTCCTATAACAGAACAGAGAAGATATCGCAAAAACATAATTATACGAATTTCATGTTTTGCTTCAGAACGAACCTATGGCACAAATAAACCCTCAGATACTGTTTGAATTACCGTAATTAGCAAGATGAAATTATTTCTCTCGCTTTCACAACCAATTCGAAATTTCAGTTTTGATTTTCGGTTTTCCTTTCCACTCTCACTAAATTTAAGAACTGTCTTTAAATCTTCATGCACTTTAAATAAATAGAAATTTTAATATCTAGTGTTTTAAGTATTTATGGAATTTTTTCAAATCAGTTTTTAGGTCAAAATTCCACTTCCAAAAAAGTAAACCACCTAAATTCTCCAAAAAAACAAAAAAAAATTGAAAGAAGAATAAATAACGGAACTGAAATCCCATATATGATCAGACTTGATCCAGCGTGGCCTATTTTACAGTCTGACCATATATTTGTACGAGCATATATGACCAAATATACCGAATAAATTCGCCATATATGAGCAATTGAGCATATATGATACAAAATAAAAAAAATTCCCTGGGATAATAGGTACTTATGATTTTCAAAAAATTCATAATTTAGGAATCTAAAAGAACTTTGAAATTAAGTAATAATTACTTCAATGGTACATATCAATTCAAATAAATTTGAGAAATTCTCTCAATTCTTATATTTTTTCTTCAAACTTGCAGCCTTATCTTATTCAATTCTTTAATTTTTTTTCTTTTTTACTATAGAACTTACCGCCTCACAGATGTTGCCGTCATGAGTTATAGCTCCTTCACCCCACAACGTACGTCCTTATCTAATAAAAGTTGAAATTTGAAGTTAATTTATAAATTAAAAAAAATATAATAACTGAACTGAACAACTGAACTGAACTTGAAAGCGAAAACGGAAAGTCATTCCTTGAAGAAAATTTGATGGATTTGTAATCTTGCATAATACCTAACTTTTCAATTTTTTTTAAAATCTATTTTTTATATATATTGCGAAAATTTATTCTTTTAACATAAATTTTTGTAAAATTCTGTTGAAAATGATTTTTTTCAGTTCTGAGGTCTGTCTTGTTTTTTTTGTTGTGAATCTGCAATGAAGTAGTTCTGCGCCAGGAGTAATTTTTTTTGGCATCCTGTGCTTGGAAACCTAGGTTCTATTTGAGTACGTAATACACGATCTACTTTCAATTTCGAATTATTTATGCAATGGGGTAGTTCTACGCCAGGAGTAAATTTTCTTGAATCAAATTTTTTAAAAATTTTCTAGATTTTTTTTTCAAAGTTTTTGTTATAATTAATTATTTTTGGAGTAGGTACCTCATTATTTTTTTAAATTTTGATTTATTAGAGTTGAAAAAAAAAGTAAATTAAAATAATAATCGTTATTTCAAATAAACATTTATTCAAAATAGTTACAAACATTTTTATTCCAACAATAAAAAAAATGGTAGGTAATAGGTATGAGAAAAATGAAAAAATAGATGTACCTACTTGACATATTTTTTGTTTGAAAAAACCAAAAAATGCTATTCTTTAAAAGTTGTTTTTACAAATATAGGTACAAAAAGAACAGAGTTTATGAAAAATTGATACTTACGTATAACTAATTTACTAATCAACATTTCAAAAAAAAAATTCAAAAATCAACAAAAAATCAAGTGTTTACGCTTAAAATGAAAAGAAAGGATATTAAAAAAAATTAAATCAATATTATTTGATGAAAATTCTATTTTTGAAAAAAAGTAACTTATTTATTTTTAAGAATATAAAAAACAAATCGAAAAAAAATTGAGAAAATTTTTAAGAGATTGAAGAAATTGAAGTAAAAAATTATTCAAATACAATCTAAGCGGAATATTGGTTCTGAAAATATTTTGGTAGGAGTAACTGTTTGGAGTTGAATAAAAAAATATCAAATAGTTAGCTCATGGAGAAAAATAACAAAAATGTTACTCCTATTAGAATAAATTATTTATTTAAAAAAACTATAACGGAACGTCGGCGTCCTCGTTGGGATGTTCTGAAAAAATTTCGTAATTTTTTAAGATGATCACACCAAGGTAATAATATACCTACTTGCACCTTTTCCTCGAGGTGGTGAAGAAGAATGAAAAAGAAGTCGGTATCGTAATGAAAGTAATTTTCGTCAGTTCGGTTTCCAAACTAATTTAACTTTTACCGCTTACCTTTCTTTTTCTCTCCTGTAAGCATAATTTTATTCTATGATGAAATTCCACCCAAAACGAAAGTAATCCCCCAATGAGCATCATCCCATGCAGTCCATGCGCATTTTCAATAGGTACTCCCTATTTTGACATTGAGAAATTCATATTCGGACTGCATCGAATCAGCAATACATAGAACGTCATTAGGAGAAATTTTATTCCACATAAACTCATTCTCAATATTATTATGAGTTAACTTTGACACGCAGAAGTCATTAAAAATTGGCTTCAACGTATTCCAAAAAACATACCTACTTATCTCCAATGGTCATAGAGTAAGAATTTGTTTAACGAAACATTGTTCGTGTTTCGTTCTTCTTACCCTTCCGTTACTTACTCGTATAGCTTTACTGAGAAAGTTTTACGATATACTTAATTTAAATTCTAATGATACGCCTTACCATGAAACTTTTTTTTACACTTCAGAATTCTCAACTCAACTCTATTTTCTCTGGTAGGATTCATTCATACTCGTACTATGATGGGTGTACGTGGAAATCTCATTTAACTTCATTTCAATTAATTGTGCCCTTCCCACGTAGCATAAGAACTCGTCAAGTGACAAATTATAGTGAGTATATTTACTGAATTTGGTACAGGACTGTATTTCTAAAGAAAGTGCTATAAAGAGACACTAAAATATCGAACCTGTTAAGGTATACATCTCCATTATTGGATTTTAGTTAATTAAAACTTTCATCGGTATAAATGTACTTGGCAATTCTGTACAAGGTCGAAAAAGTTTTTCTGCTAAAAAATGTTTTTCACAAATTTGATAACATCAGATCTTGATAATAAAAAGAGTATGAATGAACTCTTCGAGAGAAAAAAATATATATGAAAAAGAAATTACAATTTACAAGAATATAAAATAAAACTAATAAAAGGTTTCGGTGTTCTTATCCTGATTTCCTTTCTTTTTTTTTATTCGATTATTAATTTATTTTTCGAAATTTCGACAGTTGATTTAATTTTTTTGGCAGTTGTAAAATATTATTAAATTGGTACTTATAAGTCTACCTAATATTTAGCAACTCAAAAAAAAAGTAATAATCCTAAATAGTTTTTTTCAAATTAGGTTTTCAAGAAAATATTACCAATCGCTTTTCAAAAATTCAAACTCCCAAATCCATCGATTTTCCCTTCTTTTCGCGAGTATCTTGAAGGAATAAGCTCAAAAAAATCACCCAAAAAATACACAAACGTACTTACAGTAGAACGTGGTAAATTTCCAAATTACAAAATACGTACACATACGAACTGAACTTGAAGTTACAGTGAAATCGACGAAATCGTCAAGTCAAAAAACGACTGGCAATAAAAACGTTTACAATACCGATTCGTGCTTTAAACATTAGAGACGAAAGCTATTGCCATTTTATGTACGCCTATACTCGCCACTGTCTTGTTAAAATTGACCAAAATAGTGAAAATTTCTTTTCTCAGATCGAAATCCTTCTTTATAATGAAGTTGTCACACCGAATGTCAATGAACGTGCCAGGCGCTGAAATGAGTATTATCCTATAATCGAGTTTAAATTGAAATTGAAAATAATCAAGTGGAACAAACCGAATCGTCATCTTCTCGTTTGCTGGGGAAATCATGTTGATTTGGAATTTTCAATTTTACCACAGGTTTTCCCTCGAGTGAAGAATTAGGTATTAATTAAAAAATCGAATAAAAATTTCTACGGGGTGAAAACTTGATGTTCGTTTCTTTATTTTACGAAGTATATAGATAACCGTATCGTATTGTTCCGAAATTTGAAACCCTTTGCACAGGAAATGAATTAGCTAATCAACTCAAGTTACTTATTTTGAATTACCAGTGTAAATTATAGATATGAGTTGATTTTTAAAAAATGTACTTTGCTTTGCTGAGAAGAACAAAAAAAGTTATGTGAGAAATTTGCCTACCTTAGTAAATGAAAGCACTAGGTACATAATTTTTTTATCCAAAATTTCACTTTTTACCTTACCTTATGTTAGCCAAATTTATGATAACTGTACAAGTATACATCAAACTAATGTTAACTTTATTATCTTTTTTTGAAAACCACATCCAGAATTTGATGATAGTCGTATCCAAAATAATGATATAAACTTTTCCTTTTTTGATAACCTTCATCTTAATTTTTAATAACCTTATCCTGAATTTGGTGATAATGTAATTTAAACAATGATAATCTAACCTAAAAGTGAAAAGTTTTTCTGAAAATGACAACATTAGATACCTAACCTTTATTCTAAACTTATCCTGAATTCCTTATTCTTTTTGATAACCTAATCCTGAATGATAATATAACATTATTCAAATTTATGATAACAGCACATCAAATTAATGTTGAGTAACCTTATTTTCTTTTTTGAAACCCCTATCCAGAATTTGATGATAACCTCACCCAAAATATGATGTAACCGTTTCCTTTTTGATTACCTTATCCTGAATTTGGTGGTAACATTATCAAAAAATAATAGATAACCCGATCCCAAAGGTGAAAACTTTTTCTCAAAATGACAACAATAACCTTAAGTATCCTAAATTTATGACAACCTTATTATCCTGAATAGTAATTACCATTATCCAAATTCATGATAACAACACATCAAAATAATATTGAGTAACCTTATTATCATTTTTGAAAACCATACTGATACAGAATTTGATAGGTACTTAATATAATCCTCATCCAAAATTAATGATTCAACCTTTTCCTTTTTGATAAACTTATCCTAAATTTGGTACTAAAATTATCGAAAAATAATTGACAATAACCCGATCCCAAAAATGAAAACTTTTTCTCAAAATGACAACAATAACCTTATTCAACAACCTTAACCTGAATTCCTGATTCTTTTTGATAACCTTATCCTGAATGGTAAGAACATTATCCAAATTCATAATAACAATACATCGAAATAATATTATGTAACCTTGTTGTACTGTTTGAAAACCATATTATCTAGAATGGTTATATATATATAACCTTATCCAAAATTAATGATTAAACATTTTCTTTTTTGATAACCTTATCCTGAATTTGGTAATTTATTTATTTATAGCCTTAGAAATTAAATTATATTCCGAGCCCATTCGGCTCGGTCCTGCGCCACCCTACAGTAATGTTTGTTGTATCCCAGAAAATGGACTATTTCGTCGTCCCACCTCGCCTTTTGCCTGCCTGGCCTTCTTTTGCCATTGGGGTGCCAGTGCAGCAAAGAGTAGCCCCATCTACTGTCCTCCACTCGAGAGATGTGGCCTGCCCAGGACCATTTACATCTTCTCGCTTCGCAGACGACGTCCCTCATGCCTTTCAATTTATTTCTGAGGGTTGCCGTTTTAATCCTTTGTTTCCTCGTTGTACCTAACCTTGACCTCGCCATCGAATTTTGGGTTGTTTTTAGCCTATTACGTAATTTATGGTTTAAGGTCCATGTCTGAGCTCCATAGGTCAGCACAGGGAGAACGCAGCTATTAAAGAGCGAGGCTTTAAGTTCATTTCTATAAGGTTTTTAAAAGATGTAACTCAACGTCCAGTATTTTTTCCAGGCTTGGGATATTCTTTTGTTAATTTCTTTTTCGGATCTATCATCAAAAGCTATAATTTTGCCCAAATATGTCATTTCGCTCACAGTTTCCAAAGTTTTATCCCCAATTTTAATTTCTATAGGTTGTGAATGATTAGTCATGATTTTTGTTTTCGAAGTATTAATGATAAGACCCGCTTTTTGGCTCTCCATCTCTAGCTCTAGAAGCATTTCCCTAAGTTCCTCTTCACTGCTAGAAAACAGAGTGACGTCGTCCGCGAATCTGAGATGATTTAGTTTTTTACCATTTACATTTATACCTTTATTTTCCCAGTCCAAATTTTTAAAGATTTCTTCCAATGTGCAACTAAAAATTAACGGTGATAGTGGATCCCCCTGTTTCACCCCTTTTTTAACATCAAAATATTTACCCTCCACGTCTGTTATAACTCTTGCTAGTAATCCGTTATAAAGTTCTTCTATCATCTCTACAAGGTCGTCTGGTATGCCTTGGTTTTTCAATGCAAGTAACATAAATAAATGCAATATGGAGTCAAAGGCTTTTCTGTAATCAACAAAGGCGTGGTAGATGTCGATCCCAAACTCCTTGGCCTTTTCGATCAACTGATTTATAGCAAATAAGTGATCAACTGTCGAGAAGCCCTTCCTGAAACCTGCTTGCTCAACTGGCTGTTGATCTAATAATTTATTTTTTAGGCTATTCTCAATTACTTTTGAAAAGACCTTAGACAAGGTAGAACTTAAGCTGATTGGTCTGTAATTGTCTATTTTGTGCTTATCGCCTTTTTTGTGTAACAAAATTATAACGGATTTTTTCCAGTCTACTGGTATTTTTTTGGAGTTTAGAATCATGTTGAAAAATTTGACCAAAAAATCAACAAGACCTTCGCCTCCAAATTTGAAATGTTTGTTCAGAAGTCCGTCGCTACCAGCCGCTTTGTTAGTTTTCAAGTTAGAGATCACCTGTTCTATTTCAGATTTCAAAATTGTAGCTTCTTTTTCATGCGAACTGGTGGGAGGTAATATTTGAGAGTTTTTAGTTGGGTCATCGTAAAGGTCTGTGTAGAACTTTGTAACTAAATCTGAAATTTCTTGTCTAGAGTATTTTTTATTACCATCTGAGTCTAGCATGTACGTCATTTGTTGAGTACCTAAAGTTTTAAATTTTTTGATCAATTTTATATTTTTTGTACTCTCAAGTATCGAGGTGCATATTTCGCGCTCTTTCGTCTCGTTATACTCTCTTAATTTTCTCTTTGTTAATTTACACAACAGGCTAAGCTCAAGTTTTTCTTTGTCTGATTTTGATTTTTTAAACCTTAGTTTATCTCTTTTTTTAATCAAATGGAGGATTTCGTCGGGTAGGCGGTTGTCCTTTATAGGATACGTAGTATTAGGGTTACGGTAAGTGGCAACAGTAGCCTTCTCGACAGTTTGCCTTAGCCATGAGTTGATTTGATCGACAGACGAGAGTCCATCGCCGGGATATATGACTGCATCTCTCATATACTCTTCAAGATTGTTACAAAAGATGTCTTTTAAATTTCGATTAATCCTAGCGGGATTGCAACTTTTTGATTTGTAGTTGTGTCGCCAGTTTGTAACATCCAAGATACTTATTGGCCTATGGTCAGATATAAACTCAAACCTACGAATGACTTCAAAATTTTTTATTGAATTTAATTTCTGGGGAACCAGGAGGAAATCAATTTGATTTTTGTGCTCGAGATTTGGCGAAATCCAAGTCCACATCCGTCCTGTCCATTTTTTAAAGAATGAGTTAACAATTTTAAGTTTATTTTCATGACAGAAGTTTAGTAATGACCAGCCTCTGTCGTTTCTGATACCATAATTGTATGGACCCATCACCGATTCTTCACCTTCTAATCTTTTGCCTATTTGACTATTAAAATCGCCCATAATGAAGAGGGCATTATTTGCATCGTGCTTGAATGAAGATACACAGCTGGATAAGTCGCTATAAAAAGTGTCAACTTCGATTTCGGTTGCAGCTGATGTTGGTGCGTATACCTGTATTAGAGTAAGAAATTTCTTTCTAGTGAATTGAAATTTTGCTATAGCTACTCTCTCTGATACACCTTGGAAGGATACAAATTTATTTACAACTTTTTTATTTATTAAAAATCCCACTCCTTTTTGGCCTGGAGTGGACCCATAGTAACAGAATAAATTACCTTCCTTAGTTTTGATTATACTTTCACCTACTCTGCGTATTTCTGATATCCCAGAATATCAATTTTTCCACTTTTTGCAGCCTGTTCCAATTCGACCAATTTATCATTATATCTCACAAGAACGTACGTTAAAACTGGCGACACAAAGAGATTTTTTAATATTTTTATTACCTGATGGGTGGCGCATTTTGGGTGGTCGTAATTGCCCATGACGACCAAGCTTACCTGGGCAATCGGAGTTTGGAGGCTATTTGCCCGTAGATTTTACATTTTCGACTCCTTTACTAAAATAAGGAAGCGTGAGTTGTTTCGATGAAGATGAGGGCGCCTCAGATCCGCCACGTCTTCCTCTTGTATTATGTAGCAGTGGTGGCGAGGTTCTGACGAATTGGTTCTTATTTTTCTTTTCCTTTGAGTGAGCCACTTGATTGGAACCATCGGCGAAAGGATGAAACGTATTTTCGAGTGTATTCTCCGGGGTATTGGTACAAACGTCACTGGTTGGAATCGTCGGGTTAAGGTCGTTGTCTTTTAACGTCGTTAATTGGCTAAGATGTGTCACTCTGAATGACGCACCTTCATCACTGACTAACGAAAACTTTCGCATCTCTGCACCACACATGAGCGAGTTTTTTCTGTTTCTTTAGCTCCCTTGCAGCCCTGAAAATTTCCATTGTGTGATTTGCTAAATGATCGTTTATGTAGATCGGTAGGGCAGGTGCGAGTCCAAAAACTTTTCCGTGAAGTTTGACGCGCTTTGCGCCGGAGATAAAATCTGCTTTCTTCAAGCGATTGTTGAAACGTACGATTATAGACGGTACTTTATTGGTAGGGGCAGGAAGACGGTGAACCGTGTTGATATCGTTATCTTTTATTATGACACCCGATTCCTTCGCTAAAGCCGTCACTAACTGAATGAGGTCTTCATTGGCTGTGTAAGGTACACCGTGGATTATAGCATTCTCGATTCTGCGGTATTGTTCCTGATCCAAAACTGACGCTACCAAAATTTCGTTTTGCCTAGATAATTCCTTTACTTTGGTTTTTAATTCTTCATTTTTTTGCTTAACCGCATCAACTTGGGTACCGATTACGTCTGTTTTTCTATTAAGTTCGCTTACCAGATTTTTTAGTGGAAGCAGCTCATCGATAGAGTCTTTGATCGATTTTATATCATCACCCAATGATTTGAACGCCTTTCTGAACTCGTCGATGCCTTCCATGGTCAAATATATTACTTTACTCTTGAATACCCGGGAAAAAATCTCATGGATCAAGTCATATCTATTTGGATAAAATCTGATCAGATTTGATCCAAATGTTGATCTGATTGGATAAAATTTAGTCAAATTGGATCTAGTTATATCAGAGAAAATCCATTGATATCTAAAATGATTATATCAAAATAGATCAAAACATATCAACTAGATCAAGTCATATCAGTGAAAATCCAGTTATATAGAAATGCTTATATCAGAATGGATCAAATTGGATCAAATTAGATTCTCTCATATATAATTTGATATTATTGGATCAAGTTGAATCTGTAAAACTCCAGTTTTATCCAAAATGGTTGTATCAAAATAGATCAAATCATATCAACCAGATCTCCTCATATCTACTTTGATATAATTAGATCAAGTCATATCAGTGAAAATTCAGTTATATAGAAATGGTTAGATCCGAATGGATCAAATTGGATCAAATTAGATTCTCTCATTTATAATTTGATATTATTGGATCAAGTTATATCTGTGAAATCAAAATGAGTCAACCCAGATTCATTTCAAAATTTTAGGGGCTACGAGCAGTGCCAGAATAGGGTTCCATCAAAAAAGTAAGGCAAAATTCGGAGTAGGCACTATTAAAAATGTAACAAACGACATGCTACATGCTTTTTTACATTTTTTTTTGGATTTGGTCAAAAAATTTGGGGCGCAGTGCCCCCATGGGGTCCTGAAGGTATCACGACAAAAATCATTTCTGAATTTAAGTTGAAATTATCTACTCGCAGGAATTTTTCCTGATACTTTTAGATATACAACCTTGAGTAATTGTTATCTTTGATTGTGTGTCACATAAATACAATTAAACTGTCTTATGATATATGAAATGGTTCGTACCAAGTTGAGTGCACCATCATTGATCTGATTGGAAAGGTTAAGCAGCTTCGGGTTTGGTTACTACTTGGATGGGTGACCGTTGAGAAAAATTTGGGATGGGTATGGTCAGATCTAACCATAATAAATGGGAAATGTACCTATCAAATATGATCCAATCATATTTAATTTTATCTCATCATACATCATTGGATCAAATTGTGTATAGTTTGATCAAATTATATATGATTTGATCAAATTAAATATGATTAGATCAAATTTGATAGGTATAAAATTCATATATGGTTAGATCTGACCACTTCATATATGGTTAGATCCAACAGATTTTTTCCCGGGTACTATGGTCGATTCGACGAAAAATGTTATCGCATACGCGTGCCGGATATATTATCGCTACGAAATCGAAGTAACACAATCTACACAATCACCGAACATTAACGCAGCTACGTGCGACTATTAAATTTATTAATTATATCAAAATTAAATAAAATAATTATATAAAAAATAATAAAAATCAATCAAATAAATATTCAATTAAAAAAATCTATTATAAAAAAATTCATTTAAATTAAATTTAAAAAAAAATTTATTAAAAATATATAAAAATTTAAAATTAATCAATTAAACTTTAAAAAAATTATATTATATAAAATTTAAAATTTTAAAATTTTATCTCGTTGCAACAACACAACCGAACTCCGAATTTGGTAATAATATTAATCAAAATTTGATGATAAATTGATAACCATATCTCAAGGCCAGGTTAATATTGTAGGCATATTCACAAATAATGATAACTTTACCATAAATTCTTGATTACCTTATCTAAAATTTAGTTATGACTTTTTCCGAATTTTCTGATAACATTATCCAAAAAATTTTAGTAACCTTATTCTAAATTAATTAAAACCTTACCATTTGTGATAAACCTCATCCCAATTTTTTTGATAATTTTATCCTAAATTCATTATGTTTTCTTGTTTTCTAGATTTTTTGGACAATTTTATGCTGAATTTTGTGATAACCTTATTTCAAATTAATATACCTAACCTTTTTTTTAGTAACATGAATTTCCTAATTTACCCACAGCAAAAACATTATCAACAGTGTTGAAAATATTATCTAATAATTTTATGAAATAAAGTTCAAATAATCAGAAAATTTTATCTAGATAGGTAATTTAAAAAAAAATGAAATATCACAATGAATCAAAACAATTAGTAATTACTAATTAGGTAATTAAAATAGTAAGAAAGGATGCAATAAAAAATTGGGAAATTTCTAAAAGATGAAAATTTCTGTAAAAGTTGGAAAATTTAGAAAATTTATACAGTAGAACCTCGATTATGCAACTTCAGAACATCAGATTTCTCGATTATTCAAACAAAAAATGATTGCAACATTTGCAACTGATCTCATTCGATTATCCAATGTCTAAAAGTTGGTTAATTTTTTATCATCCGATTCCCTTTATTTCTGTACATATGACGGATATTGATGTAACGAAAAAAGTTGGAGATTTTTTTTTTTTTTTTTGAAGTATTTAAAAAAAAATTGAAAAAATGGAGAAAAATTATTTCAAAAAAAAAAAAAATTATACCTATATTCCAAAAAAATTATTTCTTTTTCACTTTGAACAAGTGAGGATGAAACTTATTTCAATTTTTCATTTTTTTTTAAGAAGGTCTCAGGAAAATTAACAATTTTTTGTCATCACTTCTTTTTTATTAGTTTTAGATTAATTCGAGGTGATTCACTGTGAACTTTTTTCATTGTTCTTCTGTTTGTTCCGTCGTCAGTCTGAACATAGAATTTTCGCAATAGGGATGACGTTTTTTGTTACATTTCTTCTTCCAAAAAAAAAAACACGAATATCTAATTGATTATCCGACTTTTCATGACATTCCATCTTTTTTCACCCCTATTAACTCGGATAATCGAAGTTCTACTGTATACCTAAGCAGATTTACATCTTGAGTAGTTATTTTTATTTCCTGAATATAAGGTTTTAAACTTTCGTAATCTCGCTGAAAATTAATATTCCTATTAAAATTTTTAAAGAGTAACCATCATCATCCTCTGTTGTTGTAGGCTCGAAGCGAAAGGGTTAAAATACCTGAGGAACTTTCAACGCATACCAGAAATAAAAACTATCTTTTGTTTTCCATTAAACGTGTAGTTTGGTAAAGTTCATTCCTCCGTAGGCGTTGATAACAGACACAAACTACAAATTTTAACGAAAACATCCACGTTGTTTCGTTCGGATTATGTAATGTTGATTGTGGGTACATTCGAAAACATTCAAAATTAAACATGGGCCATATACTTGAACAAGTTAACGTTGATTTAACCATCGTAATAATACCTACTAGGTAGGTAGGTACATATTTTCACGTCTTTGATCGAGCCGTAAGAACACTCTATTCCGTAAGAAAAATGGAAAAAAAATATCGTAATGCATAATTTATTTTAAATTTATTTACCCACCTATTATTTTTTATTTTTTATTTATTTATTTTTATTTTTTTGAGAAACACAAGAAAAATACTTAATAGTCTTAAATCGTCGTTACATAAGTTGAACATTTATGCGGAAAAAAGGCAAAATAATGGTAGGTACGAGACAGGTACGTGATAGTAATTAATTTCAAGTAAAATGAACACGTTGAAAAAGTAAAAAAAAAAAAAATTATTCATTTTCGTGTTTCCATTTCCTTCGAGGCTGTTTCTTTATATTCTTCGCAATTATAAGTAATGAAAAAAAGTTCGTCTAAAATGACTCTTCAGGTAGGTATAGGTACATTTTTTCTTACTTTTTTTATAAAACCAAACAACTGTAGTGAAGTTATTTGAAAGCTTACGGGAACAGGTGAATTTATTTCATAAAAAAATGAATAGGGATATACGCGAATAATTGCATCGAGGTAAAATTTCTAAAAGCGAAAACACAACAAACGAAATGGAAAACTGATTTTTTTTAAAGAGGGGGTAGTACCTACGTAAAATGTTTCAAACAGAGAAAAATGCATCACGTAAACAGAAAGCTTACTGTAGAGATTTTTTTGAATTTTATAAATGTTGAAATACAAAAATAAGTATTATCTTTTGTGTAGCTTTGAAAAAAATTTGATAAATGACGTCTTTGAAATGGTGAAATGGGTTATTTGCCGAGTTTTATCAAATGTCAATTTTCATTTTTCTCCTGGCAATGTTATAAAAGAGAATTTAGCTTCATCTATTCGAGGTAAATTTTATTAAGACCGTTACCGAATGGATTTTTCGCCTTGTTTTTACGTTTGCCTCTTTCCTCACAAATGAAAATTGATTTTGAAAAAATCCGCAAATCTAAGAAGTATTTTCTGTTTTCATAATAACTCGAGTGAAAAACTGTACCTAGCGGGCTTACAAAAATTGTATAATTATAATATTCTGAAAGTGAAGGTGAAAATATACTTACGACCTTGAAACTTCAACTATGGTATCAGAATCGAAAAAAATTTACAAATAAAGATGGCAAAACTCGAGCTAGAAAATTTCAACTGGCTCAAAATCCGGTGTCCTTAATCTTACAAAAAAGATTTCTCCAACCGTAACTCATACGGAACATCGACTTGTAATGTAAAATTTACGAAACCTTTTTTTCAAGGTGTTATGCAAGTTGGCAAAAATGCACGACGGAGTGAATCCTAAACGTAGAAAAATCCATTATTCATGAGGACCGTATTAGGTACGATTTGGATACGGTGGTTTTTATTTCAATTCCACCAGTCGCAATATTTTTGCACTTGTTGGTCGACATGTTGCACGAGGCAAATCGACACAATATCGAAGTGACGATTCAGACCGAGTGGTACTTATTACCCACGAGGTTTTTTCCTAAAGGTGGTGAGTAAGTATTTATTTTTGAATTTGAAATATTATAAAAATTCGAACAGAGTCTATATCATGATTTCTTTTTAAACTAAAAATATTTCAATTTTTTTAAAGCACTGGAAAAATTCAAAAAATTATTCGTTCAACATTACACAAGAAAAATTGGTTTCAAAAAAAAAAAAAAAAAAAAAAATGCTGAAAATTATGATGATCCCGTTTCAAATTTTCAATATACATAATTATATTTTGTTTCTTGATGTTATTGTTCTTGTTTTTTTTTTTTTTTTGATGGGTGCGGATAGTGAATACGATTTAAATACCTATGTGAATGTTTAAAAAAAACCTCTACATATTTTGTAAAAAAATGCTGAAAACAAGTGTTTGATCAAAATTTTTTTTTAAAATCGCAAAATTTTGAATTGTTTTTTTTTTCAATTTTTAAAATCATATATTTTTAAAATTGAGATAATACCTAAAAAAAATTTAAAAATTTGTCTTTACATAATTAAGTATGTACATTGTACTTACGTAGAATAATTACAACATTCCCCCACTTTTCGAGGGGGGGGGGGGAGGGCTGCAGTAATTTTTATGGCGCTTCTTCATAGGATACTTTTTTCAAGTGTTTTATGCTAAAAGCCTAGAACTAGAGAAAAATTCCAGCAATTTCTTTTATTTGAAATTGTGCCTTGAACATGAGTTTTAAAAATGAGTCTTGACTTTCACAAAATTTGAGAATAAAATCATGTTTGAATAAATTTTGAAAAATTATGTAGTATACCTAATCTTGAATTTTTTTTATAGGCCTACTGAATAGATTTTTTTTTCAAATTTTTAAATTAAAAATTATTTGGAAATTTTTTTTTTTGAATAATTTTATTAATTATTCCTGCACTATTTTAACAATTTTTTCGACACTTCTTGATTCTAAATAAATTTTATGTTAGAAAAAACAGTTTTAGGATAACATCAGAAAAACATTGACATTTTTTTGTGACCTGAAATAGGTAGATTATCTACGTATTGATTTCTTTTTCAATTCATATTTCAAAACAAATTTCAAAAAAATTGTACTTAGTCGTTGTTAAATTTTTAAAAATTAAAAAATTGATCTTAACAGGTATTTTTTCATAACTTGCTTATCTTTTGAACATGGCCTCAATTTTTTGAAAAGTAACAAAAATTTTGTGCTATATTTGCGAATTTTTTATACCTACCTACCTATTACCTGAAAATGAATAGCCCGAGCAGCACACTCGACAAATTATCGAAATAAAAAATCGACAGAATATCGAATTCGATAAAGTGTCGCGTTAGTTTCGCATAAATCGTGAAATTATCTTTCGATATATAGATAGATTATCGACGAATTATAGTTAATAAAAATTTCGAGATTATAGTAAGATATTTTATCGATAATCTATCTATAATATCGAAATATAATTTCACGATTTAGGTGGAACTTTCGCGACACTTTATCAAATTCGATATTCCGTCGATTTTTTATCGATTTTTTATTCCGATTTTTTGTCTTTTACTAGCTTTTTTCTATAATTAAAAATCATTAATTAGCATAATTAATACATTAAACTATGCCTAAACACATTATTCATGTTACGGTAAGAGGATCATTTCAGAAAAAGTCAAAAAAAAATTATAAAAAATCTGCACCCGTGGGGCTTGAACCATCTACCTCCTGCATGGTAATCCTCTTCCTTAACCACTATGCCATACCTTATCGTTGAGGAATTAGCAATAAAACGCTTATAATAGGGTGTTTAGTACTTCCAGACGTGTTGGACTTAGAAAAATTTTCACCAATTTGGAAATAATTTTAAATATCGTCACAAAATCGTTGAAAAATCGTTCGACAAATTTCAGATTATTTGTCGATAATGTAGTTTCAAATATCGCCACAAAATCGTTGAAAAATCGAATTCCAAGAATTTCATATTACGTGTCGATAATATGGTTTCAAATATCGTCACAAAATCGTTGAAAAATCGAATTCGAGAAATTTCATATTACGTGTCGATAATATAGTTTCAAATATCGTCATAAAATCGTTGAAAAATCGAATTCGAGAAATTTCAGATTACGTGTCGATAATAAAGTTTTAAATATCTTCACAAAATCGTTAAAAAATCGAAATCGAGAAATTTCATATTACGTGTCGATAATATAGTTTCAAATATCTTCACGCAATCGTTAGAAAATCGAATTCGAGAAATTGCATATTATGTGTCGATAATATAGTTTCAAATATCTTTACAAAATCGGTAAAAAATCGGATTCGATAAATTTAATATAATCTGTCGATAATATAGTTTCAAATGTCGTCAAAAAATCGGTAAAATATCGAAGTCGAGAAATTTCATATAATCTGTCGATAATATAGTTTTAAATATCTTTACAAAATCGTTAAAAAATCGAATTCGATAAATTTAATATTCTTTGTCGATAATGTAGTTTCAAATATCTGCACAAAATCGGTGGAAAATCGGAATCGATAAATTTAATATTCTTTGTCGATAGTATCGTTGACGAATATCGTCATAAAATCTTAATAATATCGAATTCGATAGTTTTTAGATTTTTTGCCTATGAAGTTGTACCGATAAATCTTTATAATATCGTGAGAACATCTATAGATTTTCAAACGATTTTTTATCGATACGTTACATCTTCCGATATTATCGATCGAGTGTGCCGCTCGGGAGGTACATTTTGAAATATTTATCAACGTATTTTTTTAAATGCGACTCCAACTCGATTTTTAAAAAATAGGTGTTCTATTAAAATCTAAAAAATTCAATTTTGAGCAGATTTAAGCTAAACAATTTTTTCAAAACGGTATTTTTAACAAAAATTATCAAAATGGCTTTTCCAAAAAAATTTAAAGATTTTTTTCTAAAAAAAACAACGCAACAATTGGTTTTGTTTTTATTTTTTTTTTACACAGGTACTCATTCATTTTCACAGAATTTAATAAGGAACTATATCTGAAGTTTTGAACATATTTTTGTAAAATAATTATGATTTGTAGTAGGTAAGTACAATTTTTTGAAGAATTCTATTTTTCTTTTTTTTTTTGTTATTGCAACAATTTTATTATGTTGATCGTTAACATTTTTTTTTTGACACTTCAACAGGACATGAATTGAAAAAGTAGTGTTTTCCAATATTAAAAAAAAATAATAATAATAATTAAGTATAAAAAATAAAAAATGTTGAAAAACTTTTTTTAAATTGAAAAACATTTGAACATTACTTGCAATGTAACCTTATCACTTATCAGCGTTCCCATGATTTTTTTGGCGAAATTGCGAAATTTTTGTGATATTTTGAGGATTTTTTTCGATGCTTCAACATGAAATTGAGAAAGCGTTTTCTAATAATTGAGTAAGTCAAATCAAAAATCTGTAGGTATGTGAATTATTTTTCAAACTTCACCTTCATTAAAATTTTTTAAAATTCCAATTTGGAAAAACATTTTAAAAAAATAAAAAAATAAAATAGTGAAAACACCTTTTTCAAAAAATGAATACCTACTAAACAAAAACGAAAACCAAATCAAATTATAAAATTGACACAATTTTCTCCATCCTCTTTTTAGACTTCAAAAATACATTTTTTTATGTAGATATAAATATGCCTATTTGACTAGGTACATTCTTTCAAAAAGTTCTTTTGATTTTTTAAAAATAGGTGTGTAGATAGGTACTTAATAATTTTTTTCAACTTCTTAAAAAGTGATTTTTTTTATCAAATATTATTATTTTTATTTCTTGAAATTCTCCTTTTCTCTCTTCCAAAAAATAAAATTAAACTAAAAAAACATGTAGATTTCAAAACACATGAAATATCTGATCTAAAATAATAATTTGGTAGGTAACTCGAAAAAATATATGATTTTGTTGATTTCGTAAAACATTATTTCATATCGTCAATTTTTCAAACATTTTCAATTTGTCAATTTTGTTAAAATAATTGACATAAAAAAATTACACTTTTTTTTTACCTCAAAAAATTATTCAACATTGGTATAGGTGATTTTAAAAAAAATTACAATTCAAAAATAAGTTTGATTCTTTTCAACTTAAAAAAATTTGAATTATGAAATTCAAACAATTTAGTAAATTACCTACCTACATATTTACCGAAACTCCCAAAATCTATTTGTTTAAAAATCTGCTTTAAAAACTTGGAATTCAATATACATAATTTTAATAAATTTATTTAATAATTTAATTTAAATTTAATTTAAAATAATAGAGTATCTAATTCTATAAATACAAAACAGTAGGCTGCATAATTATTTCAAATTTATTTATAAAATTATAACGAAAACATACTCATACGTACCTATTTGCCATTTGGTATTTCAATATTGGCAATAAAGATAACATAAAATTCAAATTACACATTAGTGGGTACCTATTAGGGTGGAGCAAAAATCACAAGTTTTCGATTTTCAAAATTTAATACCGCGGAAAAGTGGCGTCTTGGGGATACATGAAAAACAAAACAAAAAAAATATTTTCAAATCGAATAATATCTTCCGATCGCGCAAGAGCCCTCAAATTTTTAAAAATTTGCAAAAAAACAAAATTTGAAAAAAATTCCAAAATGTTTTTTTTTTTAAATTGAAAAAAATAGATTAAAAATTGGAAAAAAAATTGTAATTAAAATGGGTTTAAGATACACAGTTTTGCCCAAAAACACAATTTACAACGATTTTCCATCTTTACTTTAATTTTCAGGAACCACCTTTTCCTCATTTTTTTTTTCAATTTTTCGTAGTTTTTGAAAAATTCTCAAGGGTACGAAAAAGATGAAAAATCGCTGTAAATTGTCTTTTTGAGCAAAACTGTGTTTTTTAAACCCATTTTAATTCCATTTTTTTTTTCAATTTTTAATCAATTTTTTTAAATAACGTAAAATATGACATTTTTTTTAATGTCTCATAAATGCGATGATCTGATGAATTTTGAATTTTTTTTTTCAAAAGTATTAATAACGATGATTATACTTGCCAACCAAAGGCAAAAAACCCATTCTGTAACGTTTTGGAATTTTTTGAAAATTTTCAAAAATTTGAGGGCTCTTGCGCGATCGGAAGATATTATTTGATTTGAAAATATATTTTTTTATTTCTCATGTATCCCCAAGATGCAAATTTGTCCGCGGTTTTAAATTTTGAAAATCGAAAATTTTTGATTTTTGCTCCACCCTAGTACCTATATTTATAGTTAAATTTAAAAAGATAATTAGGTAACAATCACAATCAGTCAATCACTGAATCACATGCGAATAAATCTTCGATCTAAGATATCTTGAAGTACATCGCTCAAAGCCTGCGTACTCTTCTCTCCACCTTTATCCATCATCGCCTTGATTAAAATATCTTTGGGTATTTCGTGAAATCCCATTTCATGACGTCCAGATCTCATAAGATTACGTCCGCGTCCTTCTTCAGATCCATCAACCTGATCAGGTTCATCTTTCGAGATAAGCATGGGTAAAAAATACGAAGCAATTAAATACGCGTAAATAGCCCTATCAGCGAATTCGGATAATATTTCGTCTTTGGTGGGAACTTGATTTTTTGGAAAAGTCGTCTTCAGAGCTGTATAATACACGTCGATTAGAGTATCCCAAAGTTCATCTCTGGTTTTTTGATCCGTATTCATATACAGAACTGTCAACAAGTCGATGACTGGAGAAGTGAACCGGTATGTGGCCAAGTCCATGAAAATCATATCTCGAGGAAGATTGTTTTCGTATCGAAACATTACATTATTTCTTAGATAATCGCCGTGAATAATTACCGATCTGGAATTCGTCGAATTTCCGGTCAAACAACGTATAAAAATATTATCGACATCTTTCAATAAAGATTCGATCACAGGGATGTATTTTTCGTAAGTGGGATTCCTTCGTACCAGATGTTTAAATCCTCTTTGGGCCAAAAATGGCAAAAAATCACACATCTCCATATTGATCAAAGGGTTCGTCTCGGTGCAGTTTTTAGCCAGAGGGTAGAACAACAGTGGAATATCACTTTTAGCTTTATAAGAATAGGCGTGAAATTCGCCCAGTTTACGCATCATTAAAATTAAATGATGGCGATCGAGGAAAGATTTCTTTTCCGTCATTTTAAACCCATTGGCTTTCAAATCTTCTAAAATAACCACCGACTTGTCTTCTTTAACGTTAAATACCATTTCACCGTAGAAAAATTGAGGAAATAAGGATACGAATGATTTGTCGAGCGTGCTCAGCGCGGGCACTATTTTCGTGTAAAAATTCATCTCGTTGAAAAAAGAATACGATATGAACTTACTGTGTTTGATTTTCGGCGTTAATTTCAACATGATGGCTGTTGATTTATGACTATTTCCGCGTTTATCTTTATAGATGATACTTCCATACAATTGAATCGAATTTAATCCGTCCTGATCTCGACTCTGAAGTTGGGGTTTTGACGTCGTTCCATCATCAGCCTCGAATCCTTCGAATGTGCTTTTATCACCGAAAATATCACGACAATCAGTAAAAAAATTTAAGATCGATTTTTTCACCCAAGGGTTTTCCATTATGTCGCAATGTAACTGTTACGAAACTAAATCTACTTCGGTTTTAATTTAGTTCATAAGTCAGTACGTGTTCATTGGGAATCTTCTACAAAGTAGAAACGTATATTAACAGACTAATAACGAAAAATGATAATTTCCCATTCAATTCCGGAACGTAGATTAGCTGAACGATACCATTACCTATTTACCTATCACGTGTATTGTATAAATATTACTGACTGTTATTCCGAATGCACTCTCTAATTTTTGATATCTTTCCTAATTACTTCCTTTGGCCTTTATTAATACGACGTAGTTTTATATTTATTAGGTACGAATACGTATTGTTCTGCTTTCGATGCATGCATATTAAACGTGTTTGCCACGACCGTCTATAATCACCTAAAGTGAAATAAATATGAAACCAATGATCATTCAGTGGCAAAAGCGTATCTATACAAAGGTCAAAATGACTTGGGCTCCACAAAATTAAGATATATACAAAATATTTCATAAAATAGAAAAAATTTTGTAAACTAATGGCATACATGATATTTCAAAAATATTTGCATTTAGGTACGATCAAAATAATTATTTTGTAAAAAAAAAAGTATAGTGAAAGTGGGAATATATTATTAGGCAGGGTTAGGCAGATTTTAAATCTACAAAATTCTCAAAATTTGGATTTGGATTTTGGATTTTTTAAATCTTGAAATAGGTACCTACGTAGAAAAGATTTAAGATTTTTTCAGATTATCAAAAGGAAATTAAATTAAAATTCAAAATATTTTTTTAAAAACAGATTTTTGCAAAAGAATTCAGTCTTTTCTCCAAAAATTAAGTGAGAACAATTCTTAGGTATTAAAAAAAGTATCATTCTAAAAAATAGAGAAATCATTACTCTTTCAGAAAAAATTAAGAGAGATTTTTTCTCCCAAAAATTTTTAATTTAAAAAAAAAGCAAAAATTGATATTTTCAAGCAAAAATAAAAATATTAAAAGAAAAAACAGTTTTTTACTTATAGGCACTTGATGGAGATTTTTACAAAAAAATTGAGTACCTATCTAGTTTTTTAGCTTGACTCGAAAAAATAAATTTTTCTCATTTCGAGAAAATCTAGGAATTTTTTAAACAAAAAATGCGGAAAGATTTTTTTTCAAACCACCCGAGCAGCACACTCGACAAATTATCGAAATAAAAAATCGACAGAATATCGAATTCGATAAAGTGTCGCGTTAGTTCCGCATAAATCGTGAAATTATCTTTCGATATATAGATAGATTATCGACGAATTATAGTTAGCAAAAATTTCGAGATTATAGTAAGATATTTTATCGATAATATATCTATAATATCGAAAGATAATTTCACGATTTAGGCGGAACTTTCGCGACACTTTATAGAATTCGATATTCTGTCGATTTTTTATCGATTTTTTATCGATTTTTTATTCCGATTTTTTGTCTTTTACTAGCTTCTTTCTATAATTAAAAATCATTAATTAGTATAATTAATACATTAAACTATGCCTAAACACATTATTCATGTTATGGTAAGAGGATTATTTCAGAAAAAGTCAAAAAAAATTATAAAAAATCTACCACCCGTGGGGCTTGAACCTTCTACCTCCTGCATGGTAATCCTCTTCCTTAAACCACTATGCCATACCTTATCGTTGAGGAATTAGCAATAAAACGCTTATAATAGGCAGTTTAGTACTTCCAGACGTGTTGGACTTAGAAAAATTTTCACCAATTTGGAAATAATTTCAAATATTGTCACCAAATCGTTGAAAAATCGTTCGACAAATTTCAGATTATTTGTCGATAATGTAGTTACAAATATCACCACAAAATCGTTGAAAAATCGAATTCGAGGAATTTCATATCACGTGTCGATAATATAGTTTCAAATATCGTCATAAAATCGTTGAAAAATCGAATTCGAGAAATTTCAGATTACGTGTCGATAATAAAGTTTTAAATATCTTCACAAAATCGTTAAAAAATCGAATTCGAGAAATTTCAGAGTATTTGTCGATAATGTAGTTTCAAATATCGCCACAAAATCGTTGAAAAATCGAATTCGAGGAATTTCATATCACGTGTCGATAATATAGTTTCAAATATCGTCATAAAATCGTTGAAAAATCGAATTCGAGAAATTTCAGATTACGTGTCGATAATAAAGTTTTAAATATCTTCACAAAATCGTTAAAAAATCGAATTCGAGAAATTTCAGATTATTTGTCGATAATGTAGTTTCAAATATCGCCACAAAATCGTTGAAAAATCAAATTCGAGGAATTTCATATCACGTGTCGATAATATAGTTTCAAATATCGTCATAAAATCGTTGAAAAATCGAATTCGAGAAATTTCAGATTACGTGTCGATAATAAAGTTTTAAATATCTTCACAAAATCGTTAAAAAATCGAATTCGAGAAATTTCAGATTATTTGTCGATAATGTAGTTTCAAATATCGTCACAAAATCGTTAAAAAATCGAAATCGAGAAATTGCATATTATGTGTCGATAATATAGTTTCAAATATCTTTACAAAATTGGTAAAAAATCGGATTCGATAAATTTAATATAATCTGCCGATAATATAGTTTCAAATGTCGTCAAAAAATCGGTAAAATATCGAAGTCGAGAAATTTCATATAATCTGTCGATAATATAGTTTTAAATATCTTTAGAAAATCGTTAAAAAATCGAATTCGATAAATTTAATATTCTTTGTCGATAATGTAGTTTCAAATATCTGCACAAAATCGGTGGAAAATCGAATTCGATAAATTTAATATTCTTTGTCGATAGTATCGTTGACGAATATCGTCATAAAATCTTAATAATATCGAATTCGATAGTTTTTAGATTTTTTGCCTATGAAGTTGTACCGATAAATCTTTATAATATCGTGAGAACATCTATAGATTTTCAAACGATTTTTTATCGATACGTTACATCTTCCGATATTATCGATCGAGTGTGCCGCTCGGGCAAGACCAAACCGATTTTTTTTTTGAAATTGAAAGTTTTTTTTTTCAAAATATATTTCCTTTGAAAATTTGAAAAATATTTTATAATTCAAAATAATTAAGAATTTTTTTTTCAAAATAAATAAATAAATAAATTTTATTACGCTGACTGAAAAACAAAACAAAAATTGTTAGGTAAGACATGTTTTACTCCAAGAAACGTTAGAATTATTTCTGCAACAGAAAGAATACGGGTTTTTTGAAAATAAATTGAAAGATTATTAATTTCAATTTTAAAAAGAATGGACGGAAAATTGAGATTTCTGAAAAAATAAAAAAATTAAGAGATGAGTAAGGCCCAGTTGTACCAAGTGAGTTAAACTCGGTTTAACTACTTAAACGGAGTTTATCCAAAACGTTATGTTGTACCATCGTTTAAATCGGAGTTTAACTGAACCGCCGAATTCGGTGGTTTAAATCGAGGTTTAAATCACGTTAGACATAAACTGCGTTGTGATTGGTTGATGACTGTTGGAGCTAGTTTTACAGTATCGAGTTTAAACTAGTTTAAACCACGCTTAGCTAAACTGCTGTTTAACTTTAAACCTTAGTTAAGCTCTTGCTAGTTTTACGGTGATGTTTTGGAAGAAGTTTCGCTAAACCGTTTTTTTTTTTTATCAATTTTGAACGAAAGTTGGTAGTACTGAAGAAGTGGGTGTGTTTTGTTTACTTAAATCTGTTATCTGATTGGTGCTGATCTGATTACTAGGTCATTTCACTTAAACCAAGTTTAAGGCCCAGTTGTACCTAGTGAGTTGAACTCGGTTTAACTACTTAAACGGAGTTTATCCAAAACGTCATGTTGTACCATCGCTTAAATCAAGTTTAAATCGGAGTTTACCTAAACCGCCGAATTCGGTGGTTTAAATCAAGGTTTAAATCACGTTAGACTTAATCTGCGTTGTGATTGGTTGTTGATTGTTGATATTTTGTTCGGTAAAAGTCTAGTGGAAGCATAGACTTGGCATAGACCACGGCGAGACCACGGTGATAAAAAATTTTACCATCAACCGTCAACAATTTGCAACGAATTAAGAAAAACAATAATACAGCCGCGTATTTTCTACTATTTTTCGAAAAAATGTCGTTGAAAAAGCTGCTAAACGCGCGAAAACATGTTACCAACCTACGTAAAAATATCGCGGCTTCAAGTTTAGCTAAACTATCGTTGGTACAACACGACTTGATTTAAACTCGGTTTAAATTTTAACCCAAGCTTAGCTAAACTGCAGTTTAACTAAAAATTGTACAACTGGGCCATTATATTTAAGCGCTCTATGAGAATCGCTTAACTTTAAACTTAGTTTAACAGCTTGTAAAACACGCGTTTGCCACCAGAGGGCGGTTTAACGTTAAACCAGGGTGAAACTCACACTGTAAAACTATCTCTTGATATTTTGTTCGGTGAAAGTCTAGTGGAAGCATAGACCACGGCGAGACCACGGGGATAAAAAATTTTACCATCAACCTTCAACAATTTGCAACGAATTAAGAAAAACAATAATACAGCCGCGTAATTTTTACTATTTTTCGAAAAAATGTCGTTGAAAAAACTGTTAAACGCGCGAAAACATGTTATCAACCTTCGTAAAAATATCGCGGCTTCAAGTTTAGCTAAACCATCGTTGGTACAACACGACTTGATTTAAACTCGGTTTAAATTTTAACCCAAGCTTAGCTAAACTGCAGTTTAACGAAAAATTGTACAACTGGGCCTTAAGAGATTATTTATAGGTACTCGAAAATTAACATGGGCCAGATGTCAGAGTAAAAGTTAACAATTTTGGATTTTGGATTTTAAAATCCAATTATGGAAAGAATTTTAGATTTTGGGTTTCAAATCCAGGCCTGAAAAGGATTTTGAATTTTGATTTTAAATCCTTTTAGTTTTTCCTGGATTTTGCCGTATCCTATACTATAGTGGTTCAAAAGTTCATTTCTTTTTTACGAAATGTCAAGGGTTGGCCCTCTAAAAATGATTCTTTTGTTGTATAAAATCAATTCCCTAAACATGTTTGTTCAAAAAAAATTATTTTGAGACCCTTTTATTGAAAAAAAAATCAAAAAATTGGATTTTTAAAAATTTTTCAACAAAATGGTCACTACAAAGGTACATTAACCCAACAAGACTATTTTTGTTGATTTTTCGCCTTTACCTCTGTTTTAAATGGGACATAAAAAATCAATTTTTTAAAAGTTTTTTGAAAAAATAAAAATAAAAACCAGCTAGAATGAAAAAAAAAATTTTGCATCGCAGATCCAGAAACCCCATTTATGGTGATTTTTCAACTTTATCTCAATTTTCAGGAACTGCATGAACTAAAAGCCATTTTTCCAGAAAGATGAAGTTCTTGAAAAATGAGGTAATGTTGAAAAATCACTATAAATGGTGTTTTTGGGTAAAATAAGTATGATTTTTTGCCTACCTCAAAAGTGGAAGGGGCAGGGGAAAATTTTACAAATTCAATTGAGAGAAAATTTTTTTGGTTGGGCATATATGGACAGCACTAAAAAAAATACACATTTTATACTCTTAACATGTTTTTTCTAAGTTAAAAAATGAAGGCACTACCAAGATTTTTCATTTTAAAAATAAATGAAATGATAAATTGGTAACACTGCATTATAAAAATTTTCTGAAGTCATCAAAGGACAGTACTTTGAAAAAACAAAAAAAGTTCTAATTACGATGGAATGTCTATCTTTGAAATTAAATGAATTATAGCACAAAGTGATTAACCTTTTGAGACGAACAAAAAAAGTTATGTGATGAATTTGCCTATCTTGAAAAATTAAGGCGCTATGGAGCCTCAAACTTCTGAAATTTCAATTTTTATTGGTCTGTAGCGCCTTCATTTTTGAATTTATGCCAAAAATATCAAGAGTAAAAATTGCTTATTTTTTTAGTACTATCCATCAATTATGCTTAATAAAAAAAATTGTCTTCGTTTTATTTTCCGCTGCCCCTTCAATTTTTGAGATAGGCATCATCAAGTGTACCTATGTAAAATTTTTTTGTTAGTGGTACTCGGTTGTATCCAAATCTGAAATCTTGCACAGTACTCCCCGGACACCCTGTATACTTACTTTTGACTCAGATTTTCATAACTTGTTGCCACAAAAATCTTTTTTTAAGCTGATTTTTTTTTAGAATTACCTACCTAAAATACGAAATGATTGACAACAAAATACTTAGTTTAAAAATCATTATAATTTTTTGTGTTTTGAAAAATGATTAGACCTGCTCATACTCAAATTGATTTACAAATAAATCCTCTGTCAATCATATCTCGCAATATATTACTCAGAGCTCGAGCACTATTTTCTGATTCGACAGATAAAACTATTTCACATAATTCTTCTGGTGTCATCTGGTACAATCCAATATCATCATGTTCGGGGCTCAAAATTTTTTCGTAGTTTGACAAAGGTATATCACTATCATTGGCGATAAGATTGCCCAGAAAATAAGTTGCAATTAAATAACCGTAAAATGCCTTATCGACAAATTCCACTAATATTTCATTCTTGCTCGGAACTCGATTGTCTGGTAAAGTTGTCAGTAAAGCTGTATAATATTCGTCGATTAACGTATTCCAAAGGTCGTCTCGGGTCGGTTGATCGGTGTTAATATACAAGATTGTGATTAAATCTATGACTGGCGATGAAAAACGAAACGTTGCCAAGTCGATAAATAACATATCCCTGGGAACATTATTTTCATATTTGAACATTACGTTGTTTCTTAAAAAATCTCCGTGGCAAATTACTGATGTAGAATTTTCTTTATCGCCAAAAAGTACTCGCTTGTAAATTTCGTCGGCGTTTTGCAAAAGTGTTTCGATTCCAGAGGCATATTTCTGGTAATTTGGATGGTTTTTTAATAAATAATTGAGACCTGGTTGACCAATGTTTGTTAATACATCGTGTACTTCCAAATTCGCGATAGGATTAGTTTCTAAATAATGATTTGCCATGGCATAAAATAATCGCGGATTGTCATTCTTCGCGTAATAAGAATAAGCGTGAAATTGGCCAATTTTTCGCATCATTAAAATTAAATGATGACGATCTAGAAATGATTTTTTATCCGACATGCGATATCCTCTGGCTTTCAAATCTTCGAAAATCATCACCGATTGGTCTTCTTTGGCGTTGAAAATCATTTCACCGTGATAAAATTGCGGAAACAGTGATGAAAACGATTCGTCCAGGGTGTTAAAAGTAGGTACTACTTTGGTATAAAAGTTCATATCGTTGATGAATGAATTTGAAATGAACTTACTATTCTTAAACTTTGGTGTTATTTTGATAAACAGTGGTTTTGATTTGTGTTTGGTGCCTTGCTTATCCTTATATACGATTTGTCCAAAGTGCTGGCTCGAATTGAATCCGTTCACTGTCGTTTGATTGATGTGGATTTTTTCGAATTCCTCGTACACGCATTCTTCTCCGAAGACGTCGGTTCGGGTTGAAAAAAAATTAGAAATGGCCTTTTTCACGAAATTCTGCTCCATATTTTTAAACTTGAGAATAACAAGAGTAATTTTTATCACTTCACATTTACAATTATTAACCCAAAACTGTATACTGAAACATTGGATAAAGATATAGTACTCCCTTCTACCACACTGCGCGTCTTTTTGTGTCTCTAATCTAATCAATTCTCTAGTATTTTAGGCAATTGAGTATTATTTATCGAATGATTTCCCATGAAAGTTAATTATGCTAATAATAAACTATAACTACATGCCAAATGTTCAAATGGATCAGATACGTATTTGTTTGGATTTAAGTAAGTGTCTTAGGTACGAACATTACAGCGCAGATTATTTTTTATCATTTCAACTTCTAAAGTTTTTGTTATAGACTAGCTCTTTTAATTCAAGTTTTTTATTTAGACATTTAAATTTTTTTTTTAATTTTAATTTTGTATTAATAATTTATTTTTAGGTCTAAGTTTCATATTTTTAAACTATTGTAGAAATAAAACCAACCAGAGGGTTCAGGGGGCGAACCAGCAAGTCGCGAGGTGCCAAATTTTGAAGAAAAAAAATTATGATTTTTTTTTTTTTGAAAAATGCTAAATTGATTTTTTTGAAATAATTTGTTATTTTTTTACAGAATTTCAATTAGGTAATATTTTTATTTTTAAATGAAAAATTTTCGATTTTTTTGAAAAAAATCCATGGTTGGTGTTTTAAAAAATTTAACAAAAAACAATGTTTTCGAAGTTTTTAATGTTTTGTATTTTTTTTCTTTTTTTTGTTTTAAGCGTGATTTTTTTTCAATAAAAAAAAAAATATATTTTAAAAGAAATAAAAAACAATGTTTTTGTCGTTTTTTAACTTTTTTTTTCAAACGATGGAATTTTGAGTCCAACCTGGCACGCTAAAATTAGGGGTGTTCAGTTTTTTTCATCAATTTTTCATTACCTAATTCACCAACAAAAAAAAACTTTAAAAAAAACTAGAAAAAAACAAGTTGCAAGAAACATTAACAAAAAAAAAACGAGTTTAAACATTTTTATTGTTTTAAAACGTTATCTGTTTTTCAAGGTGTTCAAAACACTTTTTTTTCTGTGAAAAATTCTCAATGATTTCGAAGAATTTCTCAATTTCTTGAAAAGAAAAATTCCTACCTAATTTTTTCATTTTTTTTTGTTCGAAAAATTAGGAATAATTTTTTTTTGAAATATTAAGAATATCTACCTAATATATTTTTTTTTTGAAAAATTGAGAAAATTTTTTTCATTTTTCCACAATTTTTTTTTCGATTTCTGTATTTTTTTAAAGAATTTATAATACCTAGGTATTAATAAAATTCTTCTATTGAAATTTAAATAATTTTTTCAAAAAAATTTCAGGGTTGTTGTTTTACACAGTTTTTTTTTTTAAACAATGGGTACTTATTTTCTAACCTTGTTTTTTTAAAAACTTTTTTTTAAAATTTTAAACGTGATTTTTTTCAACTAAAAAAAACAAAAACAAATAAAAGTAAAAAACCTACTGTTTTTATCTTTTTTTCTCTCTCAAGCGGTGGAATTTTAAGTCCGACCCAAATAAACTCTTTTATTTCTGCTTTAAATACACTTTTGTTTAAAATATCAACCCTGAAAAATTCTCAACAATTTCGAAAAATTTCTCAATTTCGAAAAAAAAAATTCTAATTTTTTCATTTTTTTTCTTCGAAAAATTAGGAATAGGTAATTTTTTTAAAATAAAAATAGGTACCTATAGGTATCTATATATATATTTTTTTTTTGTTGAAAAATTGAGACTTTTTTTTCATTTTTCTACAATTTTTTTTTAAATTCCTGTTTTTTTTGAAAGAATTATCAATTTTTCTTTTATTCTTTTTTTGATAAAATTTAAATCATTTTTTTGAAAAATTTCAGGGTTGGTGTTTTAAACAATTTTTTTAAATAATATTTCTAACGTTGTTTTTTTCAACTTTGTTTTTGTTGTTTTAAACGTGATTTTTTTCAACTAAAAAAAAACAATTAAAAAAAAGTAAAAAACAATGTTTTTACCTTCTTTTTTTTTTTTTTTTCAACAATGGAATTTTGAGTCCACCCTGGAACGCTAAAATTAGTAGTGTCCGAGTTTTTTTCCCATCAATTTTTCATTAATTCGCCAAAAAATAAAAAAATAAAAACTAGAAAAGTTTTAAAAAAATGAAAAAACATGTTGCAAAAAAAACATGTTTAGGTACATACAACAAAAAAATAGTTTTGAACATTTTTTTTGTTTTTGTTTTAAACATTATCTATTTTTTAAGGTGTTCAGAACACTTGTTCCTGTTTTATACACTTTTGTTTAAAACATACCATAACGCAGAAAAATTCTCAATGATTTTGAAGAATTTCTCAATTTTTTCAAAAAATTAAAACTAAATTTTTTTTTGTTGAAAAATTAAGAATTTTTCAAGCACCTTAAAGGAAATTTTTGGATTTGTTTTACACCTCCCCTACGGACCTGACCACACCTTACATAAAAATCTCACTTTTTCTTTGAATTTTTTTTTGGCTCAGTTTTTTAAAAACTTCGGTGACAATAAGGCTTGTAAAAATTTTCTCAGATTTTTTTGCAATGTATTCTAGCGAAAATTCTCTTTAAAATTTTCAACCTACTATAATTGAAAAAAAAAAACAAACATGGAACACGTATCTAACATTTTTTTTCTTCATAATAATATGACATTTATACTATATCTTATGCTTCAATAAGTATCTGTTTTTTCGCAACTCTACACACGTGGGAATAACAACAAGTAAAATGTTTCATCATCGTTCATACATTCAAGCGACCACAAAAAATTCTCACTCCTCACTCGATGCGATATTATTTTCCAACGCATAATAAAAAATAGCTAATGCTGAAATTATATTGTTACTAGCATATAGTAAAAAAGCTTCGGATAAAATATTAATTAAAAGCCGAACGTTGTAAAAATAATTAATACTCGTAGCTATGGTTAAAAAAATAAAAAATAAAAAAATAAAAAAACTTAACAACGTTGAAAAAAATGATCGGTTTACCGAGACCGTACACTTCACTGAGAAAAAAATTTCGATCCAAACAGGGGTAAAAAATTATCAAATTTTCGCAACGATGAAAATTCTCGAAATAGCGCTGACGTAATTTTGCCTGGTAACTATTTTTCAAGCACGTAATTTCGTTGCCCTGTCTAGGTATCTAAAGTAAACACCCGCAAAATTAGAAGTTTCTTATAAACACAACGTGATTTTACAAAATCAAATTAATAGTTCATAATTTTTAACAATGTCGGGTTCAAATTCTTTTACCATTTTTCGCCCTGTAGCATGCCGCTAATAATGCCAATTATTTTCCCAGCCTGTGGGATCGTTAAATATTAAATTATCAATGGAGCGATGTTATACCGAATTGTGTATTCCGTTCGAGTGATTATGTTAGGCAGATTTTGAAAGAATTTTTTCTCTCTCAAAAATTCTTCTTCATTTTTTTTAAACGATACCGAATGGAAATAATAATCTCTTTGATAGTTTTATGATATAAAAAGTGTATCTAGGATCATTCAATTTTATCTTAATTGGTAAAAAAAATACCTAGTATGCAGTGTGTAATATTTTCCAAATTAAAAAAAAAAATTACCCTAAATGATACCTAACAAAAATAAACGAAATAGTTAACTACCAATGGTGGAATTTTAGCTGGCGTGTGTAATACGATTATTCAGTCTACGCGTTTTATACCAATATCGTCAACAACTGTAGAAAGTTTTATTCTTGTTACAATTTTTGCGACGAATAAGTACTTGGAAAAGTTTTCGCCTCCCTCGCCTCTCAACACTCGACTTCGAAGTCAAAAGTGGTTACATAATTTCATAGTTTCTTCTTTGTCGTTTAAAAAATAAATCAAGGTGAATAATATTTAAATTTTCATGAAATACCCAAATTTTCGAAAATAATTTCGCAAATAAGAAAGTTTTCAGTTCTTTTGAGAATGATTTTCTCTTAATGTAAAAAAATTTAAAAAATAAAAAACATCTTTTTCTTGTTTTTGTTTTTACTAAAAATGAATTAGTTGGAAATTTGTTTTAAAGGGGAAAAAAATCAGTTCTTCTGAAGCAAATTCTACATTGCGTTTTTATTGTTTACTTTCTGTTAAATTTATTCATTCTCATATTTTTAGAAAATGTTGAAATGGTGAAATTTTGCAGAAAAAAATTAATCACAATCAAGTAGGTACAATTGCCGTTTTGATTTTTTTTTTCACCAAATAATCAATACTTGCTCAATTGCTTCATGTCAATAAAACAAATGGTTTGCAAAAATGAAATGAAGTGATTTTTAAAAAATAAAAATATGCTAAAATTAAATGAATCAAATAACAACAAAAAAATGAAAATTTATATACCAGCTATACCTAAATTAAAAAATTTCTCAAAAGTTTATTGAATGAAAATCTTCCAATTTTTTTTTTTGGTTTAAAATTTTACATAATTTTATATTTTTTTCCAAATTTTATACAAAAATATACTTAACTACTTGAAGCATCAAAATTTTTCAAAATCTCATTAATTGGAACTTGAAGATCTCCAAAATGTGATAGTACTTACCTATTAAAACTTTTCATTATTTAAAATAATAAAAAAAATTAAAATTTTATAAAGCAATTGAAAATTGTGGAGATTATTTTTATGAATTTAAATTTTTCAAAATTATTATTATACTCATACAATATTATAATTTAAAACTTATTGAATGAATATTTTCCAAATATATATTGAATGGCACTTGACAAAAGTTTAGAAAATGAAGTTTTTCAAAATTTTATAATACTTCAGATTTTTTGAAATTATATGGATTCAAATTTTCTTCCAATCGATGAAATTTTATTACATTTTTAACTTTCCTGAAAATTTTATTTGCAGAAATTTCACGAAATTTTATGAAGGAATTGGATTTTTTTTTAAATTTTATGAACCAACATTTTCCAAATTTCTAAAAAATCCGAGTTTTTCAAAATTTTATAAAATTAAAATTTTTTAAAACTTTAATAGGTTAGATTAATTTTAAATTTTCAAAAATTTTATAAAATATTAAAATTTTTCAATATTTTATAACCTTCTGAAATTTTGTTGGTAATTCTTCAAAAATTTTACAAATCAATATTTCTCAAAATTTTTCCGAATTAGAATTTTTCAACAGTTATAAAAAATTTCTAAAAATAAAATTTACATAAGTAACTAAGATAAATTGAAAAATTCTTCACAATTTTGTAAAAAAGGTTTCAAAAACTCTTTAAAATAAAAATCTGCAATAAAAAAATAGTAAATAAGTTCGAACATTTTAAAAATTGGAATTCTAATCCTAGGTACTACAAAAAAAATGCTGCCAAGTTAAATTTAGAGAAACATGAGTGTCCCCCCCAAAAAAACTGTAAAAATTATGGTATTAGAATAGTGACACGTGGGCGCTAGGGTGGCCTTTATTTTAAAAATTTTGGAAATGTTTTCGGAACTGTAGCGGGGGTCAATTGGTGACACATAATTATGGAGAAAATAATTTCATATTATTAATTGTTTTTCCCCAAACTGAATTTTGAGCCATGCCTGCCTAAACCACATAATTTATAAAAAAATGAAGAATTGAAAAAAACCCAATTTTTCAAATGATTAAACTTATTTATACCTATACCAAGTATTTTATAATTTTTTTATTTTTTTGCAAATTTTCATTTTAAAAAGTTTTGAAAAATTCTTTGATTTAATTAATAAGGTAAATAATTTTGGAGAATTTTTTGATTTATTTATTTTTATACTATAACAAGATCATTTTCGACAATTTTTCACTTTTAGCTTCATTTTCAGGAATAGTCATTTTAAATGATTTTTTCGTGTTTTCTTCGCATTTTGACAGTTTTTGGAAAATTCTCACTGATACGCGGTAATAATGAAAAAACGTCTTGAATGATCTTTCTGGGTGATAATATGCAAGTAGGTAAGTATGTTAAAACCATTTTTTTCAATTCTTGATCATTTTTTGAATTTTTTTTTTCTTCAAAAAACGTAAAAATTGAAGTTTTTCCATGTCCCATGAAAACGGTGGTATAAAGATTAAAAATTATTGCAAATATTCTTGTTGTATGAAAAAAAAAAATAACTATACCTATACTTCATGACCATTTTGCCTTAATATTTTCTTAAAAAATTTTCAATTTTTCCTATTTTCAATTTTTTTTTAATTTTGGGACACAGGTATAATAGTGAAGTATTTTCTCCATATGTGTCACCAAATAACACCTGCTCTCAAAAATAGGTATTTCCAAAATTTCCAAAATAATGCACACAATACACACAACCCTTATAGAAAAAAACATGATGTTTTTTATCAGCTTGTATTTTCGAACACGTTTTACAAGTAGTAAAACTACATGTACTACTAGTTGTACAACGAGTAAACGTGTTCAAAAACACAAGTACTAGTTGTACTAGGTAAAATACAACATGTAAACATGTTCGAAAATACAAGATGTACTACATGATGTACTAGTAGTACATCGAGTTTCAAAAATACGTGAAGTACCTGCTGTTTTAGTATTATAGTAGCAGGTTCAACACTACAAAGTATCACAAGAGCGATTTTCGTTATATGAAATTTAAGCGAAACATTATCTAAGAGTACGAAAGTATGCCATACATGTAGTAAGTACAACTAGTTTACAAGGTGTAACACAAGATGTAAATTGTAATACTACATGTGAACTGGAAAACATGCAGTATTACAACTAGATGTTTTAGAAACAAGATGTACTACAAGTACAAGGAGTTTACAAGTTGTTTTCATCAAAAAACAACGTGTAAAACTACTTGTAAATTATTTGCACATGTTGTACGTCTTGTTATTGAAAATTACTAGTTGTAGAACTACATGTTTCCCAGTAAACTAGATGTAAACTAGATGTAAACTAGATGTAAACTAGATGTATTTTCAAAAAACATCATGTTTTTTTCTATAAGGGAAACGATACCTGCACAAAATTTTGTCGCTATACTTTCGATCCCCAAATCAAATATGCGGACTATTGAAATGAACCCAAATTTTTCATCCTTTTTGACCATTTTTCACTTTAAAAAAAAAATCACAAATTTCAGCAATTTTATTAGGTACTAAATAATAAACGCTCTAAATCACAATGTAGGTATTTTTTTGACCGTCAATTTCTTAATTACACAAAAAAAATTCGCTGAATGAAACTTTTGTTGGAACAGAAAAGATGCAATAATTACACAAAAAAACTGCTTCCCCGAGAAGAAAAATCTGTTTCGTTTTCCGGTGAAAAGATTCTTTTGAAATGAGAAAGAAAAAAATATTATTCGAGCATTACTACAGCAATCTGTTTAATGTTTAAATATCAAGTTAAATATTTATTCGTTTTATCGAACTCGAGAAACTATTTTTTACACGGGATGTTTATTTAAACGAGCCTATTGAAGGCGAAAATTTACTTTTCTTAATAACTTTCGACAGAATAAATTCTGTTCAGTTTGTGGAAATACTCGCCGTGTATAGGTAAGTTTTCCAACCATAATAAATGATTACTGCAAACATCAGCTGTATGCCTATTTTTTTTGGTACTTCTAACGTGAAAAAAAGAAATAAACTTTTTCAATGATGAGAATACCTACCTACCTACGTCTCTGTGTAAATAACAGCACATAATTAGAAAATCGTTCAATTTCCGATTTTCTAATCATCAGTGTTACATAAATACATAGTATACAAGTGTAAAATATCGAAGAAGAAGAAAAAAATATGTACATATAGAAAATGAGAGAACTTTGCGTCATTTCTCAAGATTTAGTAGATAATAAGAATCGAAAATAGATGCGTTTTTTGGTACGTACGACGCTCGCGGTGGCAACGATCCCGCGAAGACGAACTGATCGTGGAATAAATGTTTATTTTATATTTTAGCTGAGCTGGTGCGAGTGATATTTACGTCGCGCGTGGGAATAGTAAGGTATATAATTCAGCTGACAAAACATACAACCAGTGAAGAAATTGCGGAAAACAACAAATAATGAAAATATTTTATTTACCCGGTTTACGTGTTGTGTTTTACCGCACAGCAAGGCGCACATGTACGAATGTGGAGATGAAAATTTTTTAATGTTTTAAATATCAGATACAGACGCGAGAAGAAAATCCGGTATGGAAATTTCCAAAGCTGAAATAAATGGATATCTGCGATTATAAAGTTGCTCATTCCAGTCAGTCGAATATCGAGAATGTAATCACGCGTCAAATATGATTTTATCGAGTCATATTGCGGTGTTTAATACCGTTTAGTGACAAACTCAGTAGTGTAAAATTTTGCTCGAGTATTATAATAAAATTGGCGAAAATGGAAATGTAGCACTTTCAAAGTCGAATCTGTCGAACAGTGAACGGATTAGAGTATTTGTTTCGATGTGAAAATGGAAGTTTACTCATATGGTATTAGCTAAAGATAGGTCTAGGTATCTACCAACATTTGTCGACGTTTTATCCTTTTACATTTGTTATTTTAGGTGACGCGAAATTCAATGAAATACCTCGAAGATTTTCTACAATTGGTTGTGTGTGCACTAACACAATACTCGTACCTCGTATCTGCAAAGATTATGAATGGTAAATCCCCACGGTATTGATACGATTTGGTCTTTTCTCTTCGGATAAATATGATACAGATTTTCTAAACAATATAGGTATCGATATAAAATAGGTACGGTATTTCTGTGCGATGTGCCACAATGAAATGTCATTCAGTGCTATATGAGTGCTTCCTGGGAATCATCTTTCATATATATTTTCCCCCATTTTTAACGATTATTATTAATACTTAGGTGTACTGTCATTGATGAAAAGTGCAGTAAGCTTTTATGGCCAATTGCTAAGCCTCTATCTATGTAATCATTTTTTTTATTTTCCTTTGTTCGCGTTGTACGTATAATAACTCCCAAGTCTATAGGATTGTACGTGATACCAACTTGTCAGTTGTCATACCTTGGTAAAACAATAAAACTGAAATAGAAAAAAACCGAAGTTCCGTTGAGAATGAAACAAAAAAATCCATTTCTGAAAATTTCCAATACTACTTTATGTCATAAAATTGAATAAAGAACAAATTTGATCCTATTTCGTTTGCTGATATCAATTGTTGTAGCACAAATTGAATAGAATCAATTTCGGTGTGATTTTCCAATTAAGTAAAATTCACCTCTGATATTTATTAATATTGAAACCATAAATAAGTAGAGAAGTCAATAAGTCGAAACATCATAATATTGTCAAAGTTTCATCATTGACATCGTCCTTGCAGCTGGACATACATGTGTCCAACTACATAACAACGAAGTGACTCTCAAAGCATTGTCATGGTTAATTATTTTTTAAATAAAAATCAAACTTCTAGCTCGACATTTTAATAGATACCTAATGATCACAAGAAACAAAATTTTGAGATCAAATAAAAATAAATAAACAAAATTTTGACAACCTAATATTCTTAAAACATAAAAGCCAGTAAATATTTTTTAAAAAAATGTAAAAAATTTTTAAAAAACCACGCTTTTATTTAAAGTTGGTCACTTTGTAAAATTTTATTTATAGGGAAAGAGTAATGCCTTAAAAAACAAAAAATAAAATTTACTTGAATACAAAAATGTGTCATGAAAATTTTTTTTTCAAAAATTTTAATGATGAAAATCGTGGTGGGGCGTTAATCGAAAAGGTATTCGTTTGCTCCTCGCACACCCCACCACGCTTTTCATCATTAAAATTTTTGAAAAAAAATTTTCATGACACATTTTTGTATTCAAGTAAATTTTATTTTTTGTTTTTCAAGGCATTACTCTTTCCCTATGAATAACATTTTACAAAGTGACCAACTTTAAATAAAAGCGTGGTTTTTTAAAATTTTTTTACATTTTTATTTAACTCTTTTTGTCGTTGAAAATATTTTAATTTCATAGTTTTACTCCTCGAAAACTAACATTTTGATATCAATGTTGTGAATTTTGAAATTTTCCAAATGGAACCCCCTCATAGGGGTCCAATTTGGGGTCAAGGGTAAATTTAAGTCCAAAAATCGAATTCAGCGGCCTCGAAAACCTACATTTCGATACCAATGTTGTGATTTTCTGAAATTTTCAAAACTGAACCCCCTCATAGGGGCTCAATTTGGGGTCGGGGTAAATTTGAGTTCGAAAATCGAATTTAGCTACCTCGAAAACCAACATTTTGATATCAATGTTGTGAATTTTGAAATTTTCAAAATGGAACCCCCTCATAGGGGCTTAATTTGGGGTTGAGGGTAAATTTAAGTCCGAAAATCGAATTCAGCGATCTCGAAAACCTACATTTCGATACCAATGTTGTGATTTTCTGAAATTTTCAAAATTGAACCCCTCATAGAGGCTCAATTTGGAGTCGGGGGTAAATTTGAGTTCGAAAATCGAATTCAACGACCTCGAAAACCTACATTTCGATACCAATATTGTGATTTTCTGAAATTTTAAAAATTGAACCCCCTCATAGGGGCTCAATTTGGGGTCGGGGGTAAATTTGAGTTCGAAAATCGAATTCAGCGACCTCGAAAACCCCTAATGTGAGCACTATGTTCTTTCAATTCCAGTAAAATATTAAATGAGAGAGGATTGGTCGAAAACATACATTTGGTTCCATGAGACAAACATAAATACATACCAAGCTAATAAAAGCGTGGTAAAAATAATTGAAATTGTATACCGTTACAGCCGTATGTATACTAATTCACAACACAATTTATCTGCGAGTATCTAAATAACCCTCCTCATATGTAGCAATGTTAAGGTGAATTTTGATGAAAATGTCAACACATCGACACGCCACTTTAGGATGGTACCTACCGGTGGAAAATACATCCACATTTAAATTGATAGTGCTATCATCCTAAAGTGACGGATGTCAATGTGTCAACATTTTCATCAAAAATAACATCACCGTGCATCGATGATAACCTCAACATTTAGCTCTATATGACATCCACAATGACATCGACATTGACATTTATCTCAAAATTAACCTCTGATATTTTTTATTAAAACTGAAACCAAAAATAGAACGTTCAAGTCAACTACTGGACACTTTGTCAATGTCAAAGTTTCAACTCTGACATAATCTTTGCAGCTGGACATCAGGGTGACTCTTCTTTTGGAAATTTTGGAAACGTTTTGAATATCAGGCGTCAATTGGTGACATATATGGAGAAAATAATTCACTATTTCTTATTTTTTCTCCAACTGCATTTTGAGTTGTGCCGCCAGCCTCCAGTTTTAAAAAAATAAAAAAATTGAAAAAATACAATTTTAAGAATTTTAATTTTTTTTTTCTTCAAAAAATCAACATAAGGTGGTTATTGTTATATAAAAATACCATTTTCTATAACTTTCCATCTTTACCAACATTTAATGGGACATGAACAAACGTCATTTTTTACAATTTTTGAAAAAATAGTTAAAAATTGAAAAAAATGTTATAAATTGACAAAATCGTTTTAACCATACACATTACCACGCAAAAAGACCATTTATGGTGATTTTTCATCATTGATTTATCGGTGAGAATTTTTCAAAAACTATCAAAAATGTGAAAAACTCATCTAAAATGAAGCGGCGGTTCTTGACTCTTCCTGAAAATGAAAGTAAAGTTGAAAAATTGTGTAGATGATGTTTTTGGGCGGTAGTGTGTATGTTTTAAACAAATGTTATTGATTATAACTTTTTTTTTCACTTTTTTTCAAAAATTGTAAAAAATTATGTTTTTTAATGTTCCATGAAAACGGGGTAAAGATGAAAAAATCATCGAAAATGGTATTGTGTATAGTAAGGGCCACCTTATGACGATTTTTCAACAAAAAAATTTAAAATTTTTAAAACTGTCTATATTTTTTTATTTTTTCTATTTTTTTAAAAATGCAGTTAGGGAAAAAATAAAAAATAGGGAATTATTTTCTTCATATTACATATATGTCACCAATTGACGCCTGAAACTCAAAACATGTCCAAAATTTTCAAAATAACGGCCACCCTACTGGACATCACAAAGAGGTGATTCCCAAAGCCTTATGTGCTAATTCACAACACACTTTATCTACGAGTATCAAAATCACCCTTCACAAGTCGAATTTCATGTTGACGTATGGTCGACAGTGCCGATAGTGAAGTCAATGATGCGTCGACATTGAATTTGAATTCGACATTGACAAAAGCATCTTAAAATCATGGACATTTCGATGGCATGAAAAAACCATCTGAAAATTGGTTTATGCTGATGTCGATGAGTTGATCGACAGTCGACTTCTACATCAACAAATTTGCAGATTGTTTCGCAGAAATCGTGTTTTCCCCTTAAGAAAATATTTTTCCAACCTTTTTAAATGCTTTTTGATATCCTTAAGAGAAAATTTGATCTTCAAAAATTGTCAATGATGTGTCGATGCATTAATCTAGCGTCGAATTTTAAGTATGTCGACCTAAAAATCCCACCACTACCCTAGAGTACTTGTACCTCATGTCAAGTTTGGTGAAAATCGATAGAAAACTCGCACAGCTGATGGAATTTTCAAGCGTATACTGTAAAATCATCTTTAAACATTTCGAAAAGAAAATCTGAAACATTTTTAAAATTTTGCTCGGGGGCAATTGACTTCCTTACGCATACCAGAGCCTTTTATTCAGGAAAATATCTACCTATTTCTTTGTAAATATTTATGGGTACGTTATTTTATCGAAAATTGTGGAGAAATTCTACAAATACTACAGTTCATTTTTATAAAATCTTTTGACGAAATGGAGTAAGAAATTGTTTAGAGGGACAAAAAAAATGTTTTTAAGTGGAAAATATGTACCTTACCACAACACTAGCTATTTTTCTGAAATACCTAATTCAACGTAGAATTCCTACCTAGGTATGTAGATCATCTCTTGGGGCAAGAGATGAATTTATTTTTACAATCTGAAAAAAGTTCTGAGAATATTAACACTTCTGAACCATTCAACTTCAACGCTTTTATGCTATTCGACCTTTCTTTCTTCTTTACCGACAGAAAGAAGGTATTAGAAAACAACCGAAACAAACACATGACGTGTGTGTAAATACGAAAACCGAATCCATTGTGAAAAACTTACGACTTGTCTGTCGTAAATGGTACTTTAACTTTAAGGATACGTCGAATGAGAAGTGACATTAAAAGCATAAATGAAAGTAGACGTGAATGAACTATTCAATGGTTAATATTTTTTAAAGAAATCTGAAACACTATAACACCTGAGAAAGTGTTCTGCTTCGCATATTTAGAAAGATATTTTCACGAAGAAAATTCGTACGCCTCTCTTCCAGGTGCGTAGGTTGAAGTAAAGTAAAAACGAACCCAGAAAAAGGAAAAAAAAGATCGTCAACCTTTAATACAATAATAAGGTTACACCTTGAAACTACAACGTCAGGTATGAATAAAACTTTTTCAATCTGTTAACCGAATGTATCAAAAGTTTTATGTTTTAGGGAGGGGAGGTGAGAGTGTTCATTCAAACATGACCTGGAAAACTTGCTTATGTGTGGATTCGATGAAGCTATAACATCGAATTTTAAAAGGCTTATCGCTGTATAGTATGTCGAGTATCTGCTGCCTACCAACATTTTGTATCTTGGTTAAAATTAAAGTTAAAATAATCGATTTATACGAGTAAATTGTAATTTAATTTCATTGTAAAGCGACGCATATTCGACATTCGTATAATGCTTACAGATGCGATACATTAAATTAAAATTTGCTTCTGTTTTAAAAAATCTTGCAAGGTAACATGATGCTTTTATACGTTATAAAAGTGCAGCACTTCTAGACTCTCTCAGAGAGAAACATTTTCGTAGAATTTTTTTTTCATTATTTTTACAAACCGATCACGTAGGAGTAAAAAAGTACTACTGGGTATGGTTTGCGTGGCTGTTTCGTAGACAGTATTCTCGGGTCAGGAACATAGATTAGTCATAACGTTAAAACTTCGCCGAGTGGGTACATTAGCCAAGGGATGGATGCGAACGTGTTACGTTCGCTATGTTCGCTCACCAAGCATCCAATGAGACTATACCAACTGGCAGAGAAAACTGAAAAGGTTGAATTGCACAACCATTTACACGCTACAGGTTATTTCAATTTGGCCATTCGATGTCGTTATTGTTGAAAAATATCTCCGACTGGATATTGATATGTTGTTAATTTCACGCCACCCAAGTACCCTTTAACGTCATGATGTTTTCGCCTTTGGCGAGAATTATTTCTCGTAGAGCATATGTGCTTCAAATAAAAACACAGAAAAGTTTCTATTCGTTAGCTTTGTCCTCGTTTGATGCACATACCCGAAGAGTAACTCGACCGAAGCTATTTTTATTTAATTCGGTCTTATAAGTAGGTACGTACACAGGATAAGTAAGTAAAATGTAGGTTGATGATGGTTTTCGTATACAAGAGCGAGGTTTTCTAATATTTATGAAAATTATATCCTTCACTTAGATCATTTTTCTCATCGCTTTCAACTCCTAGTTGGTAGATAATTCAATAAATGAGCAACAAAAATGTTTTCCTCAAATTAAACTTTTATTTAAGCGAATCTAAACTGAGGAATGTCAGTCAATAAATGAAAAACAAAAACTCTTTCCTCAAATCAAACTTTTGTTTAAGAGAAGCGCTTTTCAAAACATACGTCTCATCTTGGAGCTGATGGGCAAATAGCATAACCAACTTGTCAGTTACAATCTTTAGTTAACATAGTCGCGGTGGTCACATGGGAGGGGAGTCAACAACTATTTAGCACAGTTGGAAGTGCCTACGCGTGATCATAAACATAACTCCCCTCTCCCCTCCGCTCCTATGAGCATACTACCAACACGACTATGTTACCTTCAGATTGTAACTGACGAAGTGACGAGTTGGTTACGTTATTTGCCCATCAGCCTGAAGATGAGACGCATGTTTTGAAAAGCGCTTCGCTTAAACAAAAGTTTGATTTGAGGAAAGAGTTTTTGTTTTTCATTTATTGACTGACATTCCTCAGTTTAGGTTCTACTTTACCACATAGGTAGATAATTGTTCGAAAAAATATTTTCCAAACATTAAAATTTTTCCTAGTAGGTAATTATTCTTAGTTTGTATATGTGATGCGCTCTGTGAAATAGGGCCACAAGTCGAAAAAACAAATTTTTCAGGAGAGCAAAAAAACTATTTTTTACTTTTTGATTGGATTCTAAAGAAAAATAAAATAAAATAAAAATAAATACTTTTAGCACCATTTCGGAACGTTTTACTCAAAACATCCGTTTCCTATGTGAGAACTTCAAAGTGGAATATCTCGGTCAATTTTCAAGCGATTTTCGAGTTTTTTATTAATTACCCAAGGAAAAATTCTCTTTCAGATAGGCTAAAAAAAAATCGAAATCGATTTTTCCGACTTGTGGTCCTATTTCACAGAGCGCATCACAATATCTTGAAAAAATGTGGTTTCTTGTTTGTGTCAATCATTTTTAAAAAATGGTTTCAAGTCGAATCTGGTACAATTAAAAGTTTGTTTTAATAATAGTACATTTCCATCATTCCAACACCTACCACTTACAAACTTCCATCGCAGCAAACGCCGAATGTCAGTCGACATGACGCCAACGAGTAACAAAACAAATTAAAAACTTCTCACAGTTATATTCAATTAAGTGTGTATGCTGGATACTCAAGTTTTTCAGTCAGAATTAAATCATAAAGTACAAGATATAAGTATGAGGCATACCCGCCTGCGCATCTACAATAAATGAACACTTGAACACTACATATAACTAAGACGTCGTTACACATTAAATAATTTATAAGTTACATTACCATAAACAACTTCTGACACTAGGTATACATACAATACATACACGTTTATGAAATGATTGAAGTTTAAAGGTATTAAAGATCTTTAACAAAGTTATGAATAATCTAGTACAAGGTGCCTAGCTTGTCGTCTGGAGTTGAGAGAAAAAACCGCATAAATGTGCATATAATAAATACCTACCAGACAAAGTGCATGTATGTAATATCAAAAAGTTCGTAGGTAGTTGCTTAGTTACCGGACGACTGACGTAAGAGTTCTTTGCAGCATTGCTGCTTACGTTAGAAATTAATTCTCAATTCTGTAAGACAATTTTCAATGTCACGTCGTTGAAAAAAATAAAATAAAAAATACGTAAACCGATTAGTGTTGAAAAATTAACAATTATTAGAAATCTTTTTTTTTAGATATTTAACAACGTTCATCAATTCTCAATTTACCTGAGTACATCAATTCTAAAAATTTCATAAATGGAAATTTCTGTTAAGTGAAAAAATTTAGATACCTATGTAATTTGATAAAAAATATAATTCACAATTTTATAGAAATAAAATGAAAAATTAACTATGCTTATCATACCTGAAATTTTGAAAATTTTCAACAGTTTTTAAAAACTGAAAACTTGATAATTTTGAGAAATTGACAGCAATTGATTTCTTAAAATTAATGATTTTCAACAATTTCTAATGAAATTTCAAAATGAACAATTTATGTAAATGTGAAAATACAAAAATTTTAACATATTTTTCGAATCGAAAATTATTTTAAAAAAATCAAAATGTCAATCAATAAATTGGTCATTTTCAAAAATTTCCAAAAAATTTAAAATTGACAATACCTACTGATAAAAAATCCTCAGTGATTGTCAATTTTAATAAAATGACCATTCTAACAATTTTTCGGTGTAAAATAATTGTTTAAAAATTTTTAAAATGCTCATAATTTTTTTTTCTTTTAATTTCCTTTTTTCAAAATTTCAGTTTTAGCCAGTTTTAAAAAATTGAATATTCCTAAATTTCCAAAAATATGTTAATCGACTGAAGTTTGAAAAATGAGAAATTTCAAATAATTTCTAAAAATTAAAAACTTTTAACAATTTTCAAAATTGAGAAATTTCAGGTAATAACCTTCAAAAATTTACATTTCGCAAAAATTGTGAAAAAATGCGTTTTAAAACTTTTCAGGATTGACAATTATTCCTAAAAAAATTTAAATTCAACTTTGAACCTATTTTTTAAATATCGAGATCAATCAATTTTTAAAAGGAAGCAAACTCGTTCACAATTGGCTTATTTTGAACACTTCTGGTGGTAACATTTTGTCTTTGGTTCTAGTATAGATTACGTGTTTTTTTCTCTCAAATCTCACGATAACATACGAACCACCCTGTATAACTATTCGTACTTTGAATGTTTAATCCATTTATATTACTTACAACAACTAATTTCCAACAAGAACAAGAGATATGCTTTAATTAAAATACTTATCCACTCATACTCCGTACTTCAAGATGATTTCAACTTACTGTTTGTATACAATCTAAGTAAAACTAAAAGGCTTTCGGTATATTTGGACAACAAAGGCGAAATACGGGGGAGGAAAATTCGCAAATAATTTGACATTTATTAATTTTTCATCTCGTTCGTAAACTCCGGATAACATCTTATCCTTGCTTATTGCTTAAAGGACGCATAATATCAGCATGCTTTTCATTTTTCAACCTACGATACCGCAATCAAACAAGAGATAAGCATCGTAGTTTGCAGTTCCCCCAATAATAAGAAGGATAAAAATCCTTATTTTGGAGTTAAATTTTAATTTCAAATTTTATCCTTTTCGAATACACTGTTACAATGGTATAATTTTGTATATAACGTATATTTTTTTTTTCTGTTCGCAGGAACACGTCCGTGAATTTGACATCAACCAAGTAAGTTCGAAGCCGTCAACTTGCTCTTTAATCATTATAAAGTTCAACAACTCGATTTTTAGATTTTTATAAATCTCATTAATGCCAACTACTTATTCAAACACATTAATCGTGTTTCAAATCGAGACGGTGTTCGTAATAAATTTTTTAATATCTCCCAGCGTACCAAGCTACCAACGTAAATACTAATTTCGCGTGATAATCCGCAATTACTTTTCTGTGTTGAAAATTAACGAGTTGTAATTAAAAGCAAATGTTTACTTTATTATTATATTTAATCACAAATTTTGAATTGAAATAAATGATAAAATATTTCTCATTTTCTTGAGTTTTCTTTGAAGAGAATAAAGATTTTTTTTCTCAGTGCCCTACTGTCATGAAAAAAAAAACGAAATGCTTTAAACAAAAAAAGCTTTAACAAAAAAATGCTTTTGACATGAAAAAATTCTTAAGTGAGAAAAAAATGCTTTGAGCAAAAAAATTTCTTTTAGCAGAAAAAAAAAATCTCGAGAAAAAAAAATGCTTCATGCAAAAAAAAAACTGACAAAAAACTGCTTTTCACATAAAAAAATCTTCAAGCAAAAAAAGGCTTTGAGCAAAAAAAAAACTTTTAGCAAAAAAATGCTTCAAGCAGAAACAAGCTTAACAAAAAAATGCTCTTGACATAAAAAAATGTTTTAAACAAAAAAAATGCTTTGAGCAAAAAAAATATTTTAACAAAAAAAAATGCTTCGAGCAAAAAAATGCCTCATGCAAAAAAAAGCTCTAACAAATAACTGCTTTTCACATAAAAAAATTCTTCAAGCAAAAAAAGGCTTTGAGCAAAAAAAGCTTTTAGCAAAAAAATGGTTTAGGAGAAAAAAGGTTTTGAGCAAAGAAAATTCTTTAAGCAAAAAAAAGGCTTTGAGCAAAATAAAATATTTTGAGCGAAAATATTCTGTTAGCAAAAAAAAATGCTCTTGAGAAAAATAATGCTTTGAGGAAAAAAATATTTCAACTTTTTCGTGCCATTTTTTCATTAATTTTTTTTTTTTTTTTAATTCAATGCGAGATAAAAGTAAACACCAATTTTAATTTGAAAAAATGGATTAAAATCGAGTAAACTTTAGAAAATAATGAACTAGATTGAAATGGATAATTTCAGTTTTGGTGTTTCCCCAATTAACGTATCTTTGATAAATGAATTATTTCTCTAAAACAAAGATGTTAGAAAGAATTCAACCAGCAGCGCTGGGAATCGTTTCGAAAAGCGACCCTATCAACACACTTTGGTCTTTTCAAAAGCAAGCCTCATAAAAACCTCGTTCCCATTAAACATTATGAAATACCATATCTGTTTGTTGTCGAGGAGGATGTAGTACATTAAAAACAAAAATCTCGACGGTTGTACGTACGTAACGTTAGTAAAATTAATTAAACATACGTTATGAACTTTACGTAAAATAATTACCCATTGTACGAAATTAAAGCACTTCTTATACTTCGACGCCTTTTGAAATGACGTAATAACGAGGCATACGAGTTGGTATATCTCATACGATATAAACCTCAAACACAATATATACCTACTTACTCCGCGCGTGTAAAACGTTAAAACCCTCCGAACATCACCCTTGGTTCAAATCAGAATCGAATTAAATTCGTTAAAAATCATCGAAGCCTGTAAATTAGTTCGATTAAATTTAAAACTTGACAAAAGCGATTTTCTTCGCAGCCTACATACAATGTGCATGGGAAGCGAATAAAAAGAATAGAAGCTTAATTCAATTTTCTTCACCAAATAAGTACATTATTATAACTCAGGCGCATCACAAAATGTCAAGGCTGTTTGCTTAACCCGTCGTAAAATGAAGATTGCTCTTCTATTTTATTTTTTTTACTTCATCCCTTCTTTTACTCCTAGACTTATTTCCTTTTCCAATGTATATCCCTCGGTGATGCGGTGCCATTTCGCTTTTGACACCAGAACTTCAAAAACCTCAAAACTTGGTAGATAACGAAACGAAAACAATAAGCAGGTATATGCAAACTTTGGATAAAAGAAATGTAGGTGTAGGTAAGTCGAAAAATAAAATTTGTCATTTTCCAAGAGTAGTCTATTTTTGTACAAGATCGACGAAATTGAAAACCTATTGAAAATATTCTCTTACACATTAGAAAGGAAATGTTTCATACTTCAAATAGCTAAACTTAGTTACAAATCCCCAAAGTGAATAAACTCGCGAAAACTGCATCTGTGATAGTCTCTTTTGAATAGATTTACATACATATTAGTCTCGTTTTTATCTCATTTTATCAACAAAAAAAAAAAGTCTATTATGGTGTATCAAGGACTCAAGGTGTGGGAGTTGAGGAGGAGTATTAATGTACTTATATTGTACATATAGTTTCCTGCCTCCTTGCTAACAAATCAGTTGAAATTCGAGCAGTTGCTGATTCATTTAGTTGCATAATTTATTGGCAAAAATGAGGATGTGATTTTGAATTAAAACTCAGAACTGAGAAATTTTCATCAAGGGGAGAGAGCCAAAAACTTTGATCGAAAGATATATGTACGTCCTTATGAAAAGGGGCATGTTGCCAACCTTTGACCGGCTCAAAGTGATTTTTTTTTTAATTTTCCAAAGTGAACATTTTTTTCAAAGTGAAAAAATTGTATAATTTTTGAAGTGGAAAAATTTCAATTTTGCAAAGTAAAATTCTTTTCAAAATATAAAAATTCAATAATTTTTCAAAGTGAAATTTTTTGAAATTTTCAAGTGAAATTTTTAATAAAATTTTCAATGTTAAGTAAATTTTTTTCAATTTTTGAAGCTAAAAATTTTTGAGGTAATTTTTAAAGTGAATTTTTTTTAAAAATTCCAAAGTAAAAAAATAATATTTCAATTTTGCTTTTTCAATTTTTCAAAGTAAAAAAATTCAATAATTTTTCAAAGTGAAATTTTTTAAATTTCTTGAGTGAAAAACGTTTTTAATTTTTGGAAGTTATTTCTAATTTTGTAAAGTGAAAGATTCTTTTAAACTTTTGAGGAAAATTTATTTTCATTGTTTTGAAGTAGAAATTTTTTCAATTTTCTAACTAACTTTTTTTAAAATTTTTCAAAGTGAATTTAAGTATGATGTTTCAATTTTTCAGAGTGATTTTTTTTAATTGTTCAAATTGAAAATTTTTTTTAATTTCTTGAGTGAAAATCTTTTTTAATTTTTCTGAGTGGAGAAACTTTACAGTTTTTGGCAGTAAAAAAAAAATCTTTCAATTTTTTCCAGTGAAAGATTTTTTCAATTTTTTGAAGTGAATTTAAAAAAAAAATTCAAAGTAGGTAAATTTCTTAAATTTTAAACTGATTTTTTTTCAATTTTTCAAAGTGATTTTTTTAAAATTTGAAGTGAATTTTTTCTTAATTTTTCAAAGTGAAAATTTTTTTAATTTTTGGAAGTAAAAAAATTCAATAATTTTTCAAAGTGAAAATTTTTTTAATTTTTGGAAGTAAAAAAAAAGTTTCTAATTTTGTAAAGTGACAAAAGATTCTTTTAAAATTTTGAGGAATTTTTTTTTTCAATGTTTTGAAGTAGATTTTTTTCAATTTTCAAACTAACTTTTTTTAAATTTTTCAAAGTGAATTTAATTCAATAATTTTTCAAAGTGAAAAAATTCAATTATTTTTCAAAGTGAAAGTTTTTAAAATTTTCAAGTGAAATTTTTCAATTTCTTGAGTGAAAACCTTTTTTGATTTTTGGAAGTAAAAAAAAAAGTTTCTAATTTTGTAAAGTGACAAAAGATTTTTTTAAACTTTTGAGGAAATTTTTTTTTCAATGTGTTGAAGTAGAATTTTTTCAATTTTCAAACTAACTTTTTTAAAAATTTTCAAAGTGAATTTAATTCAATAATTTTTCAAAGTGATTTTTTTTATTTTTCAAATTGAAAATTTTTTAAATTTCCCGAGTGAAAATCTTTTTTAATTTTTCTGAGTGGAAAAACTTTACAATTTTTTGCAGTAAAAAAAATCTTTCAATTTTTTCAAGTGAAAGATTTTTTAAATTTTTTCAAGTGAATTTTTAGAAAAAAAATTCAAAGTAGGTAGAAATTTCTTAAATGTATAATTGAATTTTTTTCAATTTTTCAAAGTGATTTTTTTTTTAATTTTGAAGTGAATTTTTTCTTAATTTTTCAAAGTGAAAAAATTCAATAACTTTTCAAAGTGAATTTTTTTTCAATATTGTTTTAAGTGACTTTATTTTTAATTTTCAGCGTGATTTCTTTTAATTTTTCAGGATGATTTTTTTTTTTTTTTTTTTTTCAGCAGAAATTTCAGTTTTTCGAAGTAAAAAATCTTTTAATTTTTTAAACTGAACGATTATTAAAATTTTATTTTGAAGTAAATTTTTTTCAAATTTTTCTGAGTAAAAATTTTTTTTTTAATTTTTTGAGTGAAAATTTTTTTCTGTTTTTTGAAGTAGAAAAAAAATCTTTCAGTTTTTTAAGGTATAACCTTATAGAAGATTTTCAATTTTTTTTAATGATATAAAGTAAAATTAAAAAAAAAATTTGAAGTAATTTTTTTTTTCAATTTTTCGAAGTAGGTAGGTAAGTAAAAATTTTCTGAATTTTTCCAAGCAATTAATTTTATTGATTTTTTGAAGTGAAAAAAATTTTAAATAGGTATTTTTTGAAGTAAAAAAAAATAATTTTTTTAACAAACGTAGAAACTTCTTGATTCATGCCAAAAAAATCATTTTTTCAGGAGGAAATCTTTTACTTTTAGAAAAAAAATCTCAATATTTGTTCGCAATTTTTTGGAAAAAAAATTTTTTTTTTTTTTTTTTTTTTTTTTTGGAGTAGGTAAGATACTTTTGACTTAGATTGTTATAACTTGTTGTCGCAGTTTTCAAGAATTAATCCCCACACATCAAATAAGATTCAAACCCCAAATAACAGCACTGAAGAAATATCGCGCTTCACGTGATGTTTTTTCATCTTCGTCCGTGTTTCCTCGAGGATACACGTAAGATGTAATTTATGCTGACTATATTGTGGCTTTTCGCGATGGGCATCAATTTTTCGCTGCCTCGAGCAAAGCATCGCAAGCTGCACAGATTACTCGTTCCTCTTTCGGGTTGTGCTCGCGTAATAAGTGAAGTTGAAATTTTATAATGTATTAATCTCGATCGAAACATAATTCATTTATAAAACTAACTTGTCATGTTAACTGGAGCGGTAAAGCTTTACATCGTGAGCCGCGTAATTCAAGTTTTACGAGGAGTGAGGCCCGCAAATGGCAAAGGATTTTTGACGAACGTCAATGTTTAAAAAAACTTTCAAAGTCGAACTAGCCAAATCGATGTTTAAAACTTTATTAAACATTTGAAATCTTACCGGTTACCACCCTGTCATCTTCTTCAGACTGTGAAATTCTCTCCATGTCGAATACATGACAAAATTTGATAGGTTGGTTATAAAACGATTTTCTGATAAATTAAATTTAGGTATCTACGAAAATCTGCGTAAGGTATCATTTTTCTTTTCCTTTCAAATCGCCCAGAGGCTTTGTTTTTTAATTTTTTTGTGTTATGTAGGTAACGTTTCAATGAACTCTGAAAATTCTATACGAATGCGATGTCTCTGTTTTATTTCGGGTCTGTGATCAACACGCCGGAAAAATTGTCAGAAAAAAATTCGATTTTCTCACTCGTAGGTACATAGAGACTAGAGAGTAACCGTGATTAATGAACGAGACTATGCAGCTTAGTATACCCTTAATTGGAACCACAATCACCCTGCTGGCCCTTCCGATGACACGTAGTTTCAGACTAGTTTGGCCTAAAACTTTCACATTCCGAGATCGATTATTTCTACTTGTTCGGTAGGTAGGTAGACAGGGCATAAAGACGTCTAATTTAATTAGGTGAAACTACAGTTGTCCTCGGAGAGGTTGGTAGCAACGACGAGAAGCGCTAATCGAGGGTAACCAAAATTTTAATGACTTGGGAAGCGAAATTTATTGTTGTGAGAATTGTGTAATTTTTTCTAGGACCCCCCCCCCCCCCCAAAAAAAAAAAGTCTTATTCCTCGAGAATTGTTAATGATTTTTCTCATTCTCCCTCCCTTCCTCGGTAAAGAAATGTTGACTTTTATGAAAAAATGAACTCTTAAGAATTTTCAGTTCCAAATAAAGTATAGCACAAAGTATGAAAATATTGAAAATTGAACAATTTCATGTATGAAGTTTCATTGGATTTTGAAAAATTTGAAGTTTCGCAAATTTTTGAAAACCGTAACATGGCGTTACTTTGGCCCACTTTTTGAGACTTTTTTTGGAAAATTCATCCTGCTTCTTTCAAAATCGAGGTAAGAGGCTCGATTTTCACTCTAAATAGTGTCGGACACTTGTGGGAAGCTCTGTAAATTTTTTCAAAGTTTTCGTCAAACCCCCTCCCTCTTCAGTGGTTAGTCAAAGTCATGGGCCAAAGTTACCCGGCTCTGGGGTTACTTTGGCCAACTTCTTTCTTTTTTTTTTGCAAAAAATCGATTTCTAGGCGTAATAGTAACTCGCCAAAGGCATGAAACATCAAAAAGCAATTTTTTCAGATTAAACCATAATGATCAAACATAGGTATTTTATAGATTTCCTGATGATGTTTATGCTTGGGCCAAAATAACTCCAAAAACGACGAAAAACGGTCCTCTGACGGGTAACTTCAATTGATCTTACAAACCTTTCACCAAACCGGTATTTTCATGATAGATTCTGACTCTACGTTAAATTTTCGATTGATTTTCACAGAAAAAAATTTTTTTCTCGATTTTTGATAATATTTATGCGTGGGCCAAAATAACCCCAAAAACGACGAAAACGGTCCACTGACCAGTAATTTCAATTTATCTCACAACCGCTTCACAAAATCGATTTTTCTATACGAGATTCTGAATCTACATAAAATTTTCGATCTGTTTCCATAAGAAAATTTTTTTTGGACCATTCCTTATACTTCGTCTAAACAAAAGTTTTTGAGGTAAAAAAACCACATAAACAACGTACTAATTAACAAAAAATCAGGGTTTACCAAACTTGCGACACAAAAATTTTGACAATCGCATAGAAGTGAAGTATGAAGGCCCCTCTATCGTTGACACTCATTACAAACTCCCTCCACTTCATACAGTTGTGACTGGACAGGCAAATTTTTTTTTTTCAAAATTGGGCCAAAGTTACCCCCTAATAAGGCCAAAGTAACCCCATGTTACGGAACTTAAAAGTCTATCAAAATTTGAAAACTTGAGTCATTTCGAAATTGATAGATACAATTTTGAAACCTTATTGTAATTTTTAAAAAAGCTCCTGAATTTATCAATCTGTAGGTGTAATACGAGTAAAAGTGAAGCTTTTACAAATTTTAAAAATTGTTTCAATTTCCAAAATAAAAGGTACCTATCTAAAATTAACAAATTTTGAATTTTCACAAAAATTTTAAAATTGTAAAAATTTATCGTGTTTTATTTTTTTATTTTATTATTATTTTTTTTTTTTGAAGAAATTATTTTATTAAAAAAATTGATTTCATGGAAAAAAATTACAGGAAAAAATTACTTAGGTACATATTTTTCAAAAAAAAAAAATTTTAATTCTGCATAAAAATCGCCATATGAAAAAAATCTCTCAGAATAAATTTATTTGGAATTAAAAAAAAATAAAATAAAAAAAAAACATTTTTGACATAGAATGCTAAAAAAAAAAAAAATCTCTTTATGAGAAATACGAGTATATAATTTACGCATTATTTATAACACTTCTAAAAAATTGAGAAATTTTTTTTTTCATCAGAAAAATGAAATTTTTTTGTCAAAAAAAAATGAAAAAAAAACACTCCCAAAAAACAAAAAATTTCATTGTAGAAAACGAATTGAAAAAAAAAATGAAAAATTGAAAGATTTCTTTATTCCAAAAAAATCGATAAATTTTTTTCTTAAAAATCTGAGAAATACCTACTTTTACTTCAGAAAAAAAAAACAGAACTGTTGAATTGTTTTCCAAAAATCAATAATAAATTCTTTAATCTAAAAAGTTGAAAGAATTCTTATTTTAAAAAAAAGAGAGAAATAAATTTTTTTAATGAATAAGAAATACTTATTGTTTCTAGAAAAAAAATCTCTCCAATATTGAATGACTTTTCATTAAAAAAGTTAGAAGATTTTTCCCACCAAAAAAAAAAAAAAAAAAAAAAATGAGATATTGAGAAAATTGGAAGATATTGTACCTACCTACTAAAAAAATTGAAACATTTTTTGTGAAAAAATATTTTAATTTTTTTACTCCAGGAAAAATTCAAGAAATTTTTTCTCAAAAAAACAAAATTCATCTAATAATTGATTCAATCTCAAAAAATTTTGAAATTTTCCCTTCGAAAATTTTTTTTCGTCTAGGTAGGTATAGAAAAACATTTGAATTTATTCAAAAATCGAAAAGTGAGTGCTGCCCAAGTGAGACGAGGACGAAAATTTTCAAATAAATTATTATTTTGAATCAAAAAATATGCATTTTCCAAATAAACTTGAAAATGTACAAATTCAGGTATTACTGAATAAAGTTAGCATTAAGCTGTCATTTTTCGTCACGTACCCCTGAGAAATCTTCTCTTTCCCCTTCGAGTACGTGTACCGCCTTGGAAAATTTTTCAAAATTGTATGATTTTTAAACATTTTGTCAAACATTGGGATACGAAGCCCCCTTGACGAGGCTCGAAGCACCGAGTTTTATTTTTTCTATCTTCTTTGTTCCCTAGAATTCCCTTTTTTCCCTGATTTAATCAATTTTCTCTTTTTTTTCCCCCTCTGTTCCTCTTAGATTATCTGCTCCAGTTTTGGAAACACTGTTTTATTCGATCGGTAGGAATCGCAAAAGCACGAAAGTGTAGTGCTAAAATTATTTCACTAACATAAAATAATTTAAAATTAATCAATTCATTTTTTTTTTAAATATTACCAAAAATATGAAATTCAATATTTTTAGGAAAAAATACAAAAACATAAAAAGTTTCGTGAAGATGTACATTAATATTTTATTATAAAGATCAAATTTTAAGCGAAACAAAAAAATACAGAATACGAATAAATTGGGCGACGTTTCGAATTTCATCGAAATTCATTATCAAGTCCGATACGAAGAAAACAACGAAATGATGAAAAATACTATAAAATACAAAAATACAAATTTAAGAAAAATCAAAGTATAGCCAAATGTTTATAGGGTTCTATACCGTTCTTTCGTTTTTGTCGTTAATTGAGTTCGAGTTTCGTAAGATATGAAGACTTTCTAAAAATTTTCTTTTTTGGTTTGAGTTACAATTTCTTTGGAGGATTTTTATGTTTTGGAAGTCAAAAGTATGGGAAAGTTGTTTACAATGTTTGGAAAGAGCCGTGTTTTCAATTTGATTGGATATGTCGCGTTGATGTTGTTTCAAACGGTTCACAAGCTTCTGAGAGGTTTCTCCAATATATACTCCAGGACAATTAAGGCAGTTTAACTGGTAAACAAGATTGCTCTGCTGGAGAGGAAGGATACGATCTTTTGTTTTTGTGAAGATGCATTGGTAGAGGTTGTTGGGATTTTTGAAGGCCAATTTGGTATTTTTGTCAAAAGTTGTAAATAGGTTCTGAAGTTGTTTGGAATTTCTGCCAGTATAATTTAATCCATAGAATTTAGGCCTAGGTTGTTGTTGAACAATTGTAGGAAGATTAGTATTATGGAGAAAATTGTTAATTTGGTTATTGTCTAATTTTTCCGGGTAACCATTCATTTTTGTGATATTTCGAATGTATGCAATTTTTTCTTCGTAAAAGTCATTATGGGTGAGTCCTAAAGTTCTTTGAATGAGGTTTTTCAAAACGTTGATTTTTTGTTGAGCGGGCTGGAAGGAATGATAATTTAAAAATCGGCCGCTGGAAGTCGGTTTTACATAATGTTTCGTGATGAAAGTGTTGTTTTTTTAAATGATTTCTAGGTCCAAAAATACTATGCTTCGATTGTGATTTTCTTTTTCAATGGTGAATTGTATGTTCTTGTTAAGTTCATTAACAAATTTGAAAAGACTGTCCACTGCAGAAATTTTGATGTAAAAAATGCTGTCATCAACATATTTGCGAACGAAGGCTATGTCTGATTGAAATTCGTCGATAATTTTGTCGAATAAGGAATCCATAACAACGTCACAAATTTTTGAAGAGAAAGGATCGCTCATGGCAACTCCTTCAAGTTGTTTGTAAAAGGTTCCATTAAAAAGAAAATAGCTGTTATATAGTACGAAATTGAGGACACGTTTAAACATTACTAAATTATCACCGAATTCTACTTTTATGTGATCCCAATGTTCTAAGATAGTATTAAAAGCTAAGTCGAGGGGTATACTAGTAAACATTGAAACTACATCAAGAGAGATAAAAATATAATCAGGATTAGGTGGAAGTAAATTAAGAAGATCTTTGATTTCAAACGAGTTTTTGACATTATAAGGAGAAGTAAGATTAGGAGAATAGGTAAGGATTTTAGTAATAAATTTAGATAGGTTATAAATAGGAGAGTCAATAGTGGAGACTACAGGACGAATAGGAAAATTATTTTTATGTATTTTAATTAGGCCATAAAGACGAGGAGAAACAGACGTGTAACGAGTAAGATGAGATTTTTCGATGTCAGAGATAAGGTGACGTTCTTTAAGGTCTTTAATAATGGAGTTAGCATTGCGTTCTAAGGAAGAAGTTATATATTTTTTAAAAATCTGATAAGTATTTTCATCATCTAAAAGAGTTTGAATTTTAGAAACATAATCGCATTTTTTAATGATAACAGCCCGAGCAGCACAATCGACAAATTATCGAAATAAAAAATCGACAGAATATCGAATTCAACAAAGTGTCGCGTTAGTTCCGCATAAATCGTGAAATTATCTTTCGATATATAGATAGATTATCGACGAATTATAGTAAGCAAAAATTTCGAGATTATAGTAAGATATTTTATCGATAATATATCTATAATATCGAAAGATAATTTCACGATTTAGGCGGAACTTTTGCGACACTTTATAGAATTCGATATTCTGTCGATTTTTTATCGATTTTTTATTCCGATTTTTCGTCTTTTACTAGCTTTTTTCTATAATTAAAAATCATTAATTAGCATAATTAATACATTAAACTATGCCTAAACACATTATTCATGTTACGGTAAGAGGATCATTTCAGAAAAAGTCAAAAAAAGTTATAAAAAATCTGCCACCCATGGGGCTTGAACCATCTACCTCCTGCATGGTAATCCTCTTCCTTAACCACTATGCCATACCTTATCGTTGAGGAATTAGCAATAAAACGCTTATAATAGGCAGTTTAGTACTTCCAGACATGTTGGACTTGGAAAAATTTTCACCAATTTGGAAATAATTTCAAATATCGTCACAAAATCGTTGAAAAATCGTTCGACAAATTTCAGATTATTTGTCGATAATGTAGTTTCAAATATCGCCACAAAATCGTTGAAAAATCGAATTCGAAGAATTTCATATTACGTGTCGATAATATAGTTTCAAATATCGTCATAAAATCGTTGAAAAATCGAATTCGAGAAATTTCAGATTAAGTGTCGATAATAAAGTTTTAAATATCTTCACAAAATCGTTAAAAAATTGAATTCGAGAAATTTCAGATTATTTGTCGATAATATAGTTTTAAATAACGTCACAAAATCGTTAGAAAATCGAAATCGAGAAATTTCATATTACGTGTCGATAATATAGTTTCAAATATCTTCACGCAATCGTTAGAAAATCGAATTCGAGAAATTGCATATTATGTGTCGATAATATAGTTTCAAATATCGTCACAAAATCGGTAAAAAATCGGATTCGATAAATTTAACATAATCTGTCGATAATATAGTTTCAAATGTCGTCAAAAAATCGGTAAAATATCGAAGTCGAGAAATTTCATATAATCTGTCGATAATATCCCGTGTAGCAACGTCGATGCTAATTTCGATATAAATGTCGACACATCGAAAAGTGACCGATTTCGATGTGTCGACATTTATATCGACATCCACATCGACATTTGCAATGGTGAGATTTTGAAAAATATGCTAAGTTCAAATATTCAATATAAGTATATATTAAAATTACACCAAAAATAGTGTTCAAGCCAACATTTAGACATTTTTTGTCAAATATGCGGCATTGAGGCCACCTTTGTAGCTGGACACATGCGAGTGTCCAACTAACATAGAGATGATTCTTAGACCTTATGTACTAATTCACAACACACTTTATCTGCGAGTATCACAATCACCCTCAAGACGTCGACAGTCAAGTCGATGCATTATTCGACCCTCGACAATTAGATCGACACTATCTCGACTTAAAATTCCTCTGGTCGACACTGTCGACAGTGAAGTCGATGCATTATTCGACCATCGACAATTATGTCGACAATAACTCGACAAGTCGTTGTATTATTCAAAACTTTGAAAAATAAGAAAATTTTGTGATTCTTTCAAAAATTATTTATTCCTGAGCTTAAAATGTTCTTATTAATTGTTTTTAGTTCTTTTTAGATATAAAATTTGTAAATTTAATTGGCAGAAATTGTCGACATAAATGTCGATGCGTTTATCGAGTATCGATTTTTACATCGACTTGTCTATGTAGAAAAACAACGTTTTCTAAATAATAGGAAAATACTGAGAAAAATTCAAAAATTTTGATTGAACAGTTATGTTTAACATAGAACATTACTTTAAATCTCAAATATCATTTTTAATTCATCGTTGACCGAGAAAAAAATGTGTCTGAATTTTGTCGACATAAATGTCGATGTCGACAATTGCTACACGGGATAGTTTTAAATATCTTTACAAAATCGTTAAAAAATCGAATTCGATAAATTTAATATTCTTTGTCGATAATGTAGTTTCAAATATCTGCACAAAATCGGTGGAAAATCGAAATCGATAAATTTAATATTCTTTGTCGATAGTATCGTTGACGAATATCGTCATAAAATCTTAATAATATCGAATTCGATAGTTTTTAGATTTTTTGCCTATGAAGTTGTACCGATAAATCTTTATAATATCGTGAGAACATCTATAGATTTTCAAACGATTTTTTATCGATACGTTACATCTTCCGATATTATCGATCGAGTGTGCCGCTCGGGAGTGGTGTTACCCTTGTCAGCTTTAGTTATGATGATGTCAGGATTATTTTTGATAAAAGTCAGGGTTTCAGAAAGGTCATTATCGTTAAAAATTTTATTTTTGATTGTGATAGGTTTTTTAATGAAATGATTGATATTTTTGATTGAAATGTAATAATAATCATTACCTATCTACTAAATTAAAATAGTAACTTGATAATTTTACATTTTCAGCTTTTTTTAAAAATAAAAGCGACGTTTTTGGAAAATTCTTTGGTTACAGGGTATACAAAAAATCGGCGCAGAATAACAAAATCATATTATATTTAGGCACCAGAGACATAGTAGTATCGGAAAAATCAGCAGATAAAATTCAAGGAGTCGTGTACGTCGATCCGGATTACCTCAAAGACAAAAAGGTAAGAAAGCAATTTTCATCAATTTTCAAAGCTACGACGAAAAGGCCATTACGTGGTATAGAAAATAAACAAAATTTCATCACTCATATATTGTATATAAACCAGATTATCTTTTATAAAAACAAACACGATCAATTTACTCCTCGTTTTGAAAAAATAAAGCAAAGGGAAGAAGTATCGCGAAGACTGCTTCCCGCGTTGGTTGCAACAAAACATTCTCAATTTATCACGATATCATCCAAATGTTTTTTTTTTCTTGTATGAAAGTGTTTTTTTTTTTGTTTTTTTTTTCGGGAGTGATCTTGTAAGAGAATAATTTTATCTGCGGCACGCAGACGTTCGACATGTTAGCTCGTTTATAACGTTTCATTTAGCTAGAGAATCTCGTCCTAAAAACTATACACACGAAGGCTGGCATCGAGTAACTTATATTAATGTTACTATCTGAAATAAGATTTACCATGTTCCAGGTCTACGGTCAAGTAACGTTGACTTTTCGATACGGCAGAGAAGACGAAGAAGTAATGGGACTAAAATTCTGTAACGAAGCAATTATGTGTTTAGCTCAGCTGCATCCACCGCACGAGAAACTACCCAAAGCACCATTGACTCCACTACAGGTAACTTAAACAAATAGCAAAAAATAAACGAAACACTTGGTTCGTTTAAGAAGTGGGAAAAAATTACCCCGGTAAGCAACTGAGGTTCGTTTCATTAAAATATTAATACCGCCGCCGTTTCGGTTATTTCATTAAAAATATAAGACCGCCGGTTGATTTATAAGGTAACATAAACGTCGAGAGGGGAGGAAGGGAAATACAACTCGAATCAATTTTCACGCTAGTTTTCCTTCTCGTTTTCGCGCCGAATCGTTTTAATATGTCTTGGCGAAAATGTTGAACATTTGTAAAAATAATTAGTTGGAATTACAGTAACCAAATTGAAATGAAAGACGATTCGCCGCCGCTTTTATTCGCATTACTGGTAATGCCCTTAAGACCCTGGATATGTGAATATTTTCTCTAATTTTCTTCTACCTAATTGTGGCATTCCATAAGAAAAGGGTCAACTTGGTCGCTCGGTTCGATTTCGAGTTAGGCACATATTCTGAATCTACATTAAATTCCCTTTAAAATGAGCTATTGGTGAGCCCTCTCGCTATCTCGCCCGACCTTCGATGGCATGTTACGATGTTACCACGGTGAAGAAATGATTTCAAGGGTCCCAACCACTCTCACGTGAAAGTAGAAGGATGATAGTGTACGAATCCGTCAAAAACCAAAAATCGATATTTTTGACCCGAAATCACATTTTTGCGTTTTTCTCGAAAAGTTGTTTTTGCCAAAGTTGACCCTTTTCTTATGGAATGCCACCTATATTAAAACATTTGCCAACTTCAGCTCGACTCAATTCCAAGTATTTTATCGAAAAATTATAAGGTGTTACGATTTTTAAAAAGTGTAGGTACCCATTTTCTCGTAATTGGGTAATAAAAAAGAGGTCAAGGTAAAAGTCCTAAAAAATGAACCCTATATTGAGTAGGTACAAAATATTCACCTAACTTTATTTTGACTTTTAAATGAAATTCTAAAAAGTTAAAAATTTGCTGAAACAGGATTAAAAGAGTTGAAAAATTGAAATATTTTCACCACTTTTATCATAAGTACCTAACGCTAATAGAAAAAAAAGTTGGTCGGCGAAAGTTTCAAAAAATTTTCAGCATTAAAATCACGACCATTTTTTCCTCAGAGGGAGTTTTGAATTTTCAAAATGATGAAGGAAGTAAGTTTATTCCTCTTGATTTCACAAAAAGATGATACAGAAGGATTTTTCGGTATTTTTTTCGAAAATGAAAATTTCTTTCAAAGTAATTTTTGAAGAATTGAAAATTCAAAATATAAATTTATCTTGAATTTGATAGGTAGGTATCTAAATTTTTTTTACAATATATTAAAATCAACTCTAAAAAATTCGAAACAAAATTCTAAAAAAAAATTTAAAATTAATTTTGGAAAGTATTGCATAATAAAATGATGAAAAAACTGAATACAAATCACTAAAAAAAAATCGTAAAAATTGTAAGAAATTAGGTCTACGTTGAAAAAAAAAATTCCAAAAAAAAAATCCGAAAAAAAATTCTAAAAGAAGAACATTTTGTCCAGATTTTAAAAATGTAATTTTTTCACTAGGTCATAGGTATGAAAATTAAAGATTTAATTTTTAACAAAATATTTCAACTAATTTTTTCGACAAAATTTCAAAATTTTATTTCCCAAAAAAATTCTTGGAAAAATAATTTGAAATTAAATTTTTAAGGGTTTGTGTTTTTACAAAAAATGCAAAATATGGCCTTACAAAAAAAAAAAAAAAAAAAAAAAAATTGACGAATACGCGAACAGAATTTTAAAAAAATGTCAACTAAAAGAAAACATTAAAATACCTATTAGATTTTCAAAAAATTTCAAAGAAGTTTTCTTGATAAGTAAATGTAAAACAGAAAAATAAAATAAATTTTTTTTCTGATTCGTAAAAAAAAAAAAAAAAATTAATTTAATTTTTAAAAACTTTATGAACAAAAATTTGAAAATAGTTTTTAATAAGATTTAAATATTTTGCATTCTAACAACATTTTAATTGACGAAAAACGAAATTTAAAAGAGTTATTTTTTCCTGAAATTTTAGGTTTTTTTTTAAAAACAAATTAAATAGAAATTATCGTCTGAGAATATTTCAAATCAGTTTTGTTTTCAAACATATTTTCAAAAAATTAGCAAGATACATTTTTTTAAATTGACAAAAAATGAGTTATTTTTGAAATTTACGGAAAATACTGACAAAATGTTCATAAAATTGACGAAAAACAATAGAAAATTTACTTCTTAATGAAATCCAAAATGAAACATTTCTAAGTATTGATTTTTCATTTAATATGAAATTTTAATATTTTTCATTCAAAAAAAAGTTTTTAAATTGACGAAAAACAAAATTAGAAGATTCGAGTATTTGATTTTTGCCTAAATTTTCATTATTTTTAATCAACTGTAATTAAAATTTCAAAATTTTGTGTTGAAACAATTTTTTTAAATGTATTTTTTAATTTACAATTTACAAATAATGTTTTTTTATGAAAATTTCATAAAATTTTATTCCTTAAAAAAATGTAAAAAAAAATAAAATGAATTCATTTTCTTACTGACAAAAAAAATATGAATAAAAATTTGAAACATTGTTTTTGAAAAAAATTGAATATATTTTACATTCAAATAAAAATTTGTATACTGACGAAGAATGAAAATTTAAAGAGTTTGATTTTTTCTATAATTATAGATTTTTTTTATCCTCCTTAATAAAATTTACCAAAACATTAGTTTTAAAATGTTTCCAATGATTTTTTTAAATTTTGAAATAGGTAGGTGACATTTTGAATTTTTTATAGGTGATAAAAATTTTCAAACTTTTCTTCCACAAATAAATTATTAAAATTGGTTTCGAGGAAAATTTTAATATTTTCTGTTCAAAAAATATTACTAAAAAATGTATGATCAACAAGATTTGAAAGAGTTTGATTTTTATGAAATTTATTTTTTAACTACCTACTGAATAAAAAAATAGCTTTTAACAAAATTTTCAAAATGATTTTTTTAAATTTTCATTTCAAAAAAATGCACTAAACTATTATGAATTGCCTTACAACTAAAGTGGATTTTAAAAATTTTTGAACATTTTGATTTTTTCCTCATTTTTCTCAAAAGTTTCAAAATATTTTTTCCACAAAATTCAAACAAAAGAATGTGCCATGCAAAATATTAATAATGTCTATATTTAAAAACATTTTGGATTGAAATTTGAAAACTTTCCCAAAAAAAAAAAAATAATAATAAGTTTTGGAAAATTTACTTTAAACAAATTGTCTTTTAAAAAAATTTGAACATTTTTCTCTTAAGGACCGTTCACAATGGAGCCTTACTTTTTGCTTTTGCTTGAACTTTTACCAGTACATAAACAAACGTATAAAAAATACACAAATTTCTGGCTACCAGATTGGTGCAGACAGTACCCGTGTAGCAACGTCGATGCTAATTTCGATATAAATGTCGACACATCGAAATCGGTCACTTTTCGATGTGTCGACATTTATATCGACATCCACATCGACATTTGCAATGGTGAAATTTTGAAAAATATGCTAAGTTCAAATATTCAATATAAGTATATATTAAAATTACACCAAAAATAGTGTTCAAGCCAACATTTCGACATTTTTTGTCAAATATGCGGTATTGAGGCCACCTTTGTAGCTGGACACATGCGAGTGTCCAACTAACATAGAGAGGATTCTTAGACCTTATGTACTAATTCACAACACACTTTATCTGCGAGTATCACAATCACCCTCAAGACGTCGACAGTCAAGTCGATGCATTATTCGACCCTCGACAATTAGATCGACATTAACTCGACTTAAAATTCCTCCGGTCAACACTGTCGACAGTTAAGTCGATGCATTATTCGACCCTCGACAATCACATCGACACTATCTCGACTTAAAATTCCTCTGGTCGACACTGTCGACAGTGAAGTCGATGCATTATTCGACCATCGACAATTATGTCGACAATAACTCGACAAGTCGTTGTATTATTCAAAACTTTGAAAAATAAGAAAATTTTGTGATTCTTTCAAAAATTATTTATTCCTGAGCTTAAAATGTTATTATTAATTGTTTTTAGTTCTTTTTAGATATAAAATTTGTAAATTTAATTGGCAGAAATTGTCGACATAAAATATGTCGATGCGTTTATCGAGTATCGATTTTTACATCGACTTGTCTATGTAGAAAAACAACGTTTTCTAAATTATAGGAAAATACTGAGAAAAATTCAAAAATTTTGATTGAACAGTTATGTTTAACATAGAACATTACTTTAAATCTCAAATATCATTTTTAATTTATCGTTAACCGAGAAAAAAATGTGTCTGAATTTTGTCGACATAAATGTCGATGTCGACAATTGCTACACGGGTAGTGATTGTTAAGCAAAAAGCAAAAGCAAAAAGTTAAGGTCCATTGTGAACGGTCCTTTAAACAGTACCAACCCACATTTTCCAAAAATTGATGAAGAACAAAAATTGAAAAAAATGGGTTATGATAAAATAAAATTTAAGAAAAACTAGTTTTCAACAGAAATTTAATAAAAAATCAAAATTTATTTTTCAAATGAATTGTACTTACTTGGAAATTTCGGCGAAACTGCTGAAAATTTGTTTCACAGAATTTTTTTACATAGAATTTTTTTTAAATGATTCATTTCGAACAACTTTATTTTAATTTATGAAAAAAATTGAATTTTCAATAATTGACAAAATCTTTAGAAATTCACCGTAACAAAATCTATAACAAAACATTATTTTCAACTAAATTTGATTTCAAAAAATTTAAATTAAAAAAAACTGTTTTCAACGAAATCTAAAAAATTTTAAATAAATTGAAAAACAATTTTTTTGACAAAATTAGATTAGTCATAAATTTATGCAGCATCTTTATAATTTTTTTCAACTATAGAAAAATATGCTACCTTTACTGGACAAAAATCAGTTTGCCAAGTTGGACTTTTCCCTGGATGCAGTCTCAATGTATTTGTAGGTAGGTACCTAGACCTACCTACATCGTAATACCTACACTTTCGATTATAATAAAATTATAATTCGAATTAAGGCTACACTTACATCAAATACGTAGGTTGTTTTTATTACGAGTGCGGGTAGTAAAAACCGTGGGTAAAATTGAGCGTATAAAATAGCCATGTAAATCATGCTATAGTAGGCAGAAATATATATAAATTTGATCGTCGATACGGGTTCAACGACAACGGCAACGTCCAAATCGATCTTCTTTCTTTCAAATTCAACCTACGTATACATTTACAAGATAGGTTCCTTTCCACCTTTCTCGTTCCTCCAACATGACAAAAAGTAGTCATCGTATTCGCGAAAGTGTAACTTTACTCGCAAGGGCGAAGTTGAATGCATATTAACCCTTAAATTTACGTACCAGGAACTATAGCTAGGTTTACGTACCTTTCGTCGCCCTAAAAACACCTAAGAAATTTATGTGCAACATGCGCGGGGCTCTGGGGCACCGGCGAAGTAGTTAGAAGCCAGATAAAAGGTCGTTTGCAACTTTGGTTTTGCTAATGTCAACAACCAAATCACTCTCGTGAGATTATACTGAGGTCTTTAATACTTGGTTAAATGTCATAGGTACTTTTTATAACTACATTCGGCTAAAAGAGTACGAAAACCATTAAGTAATGTGAAAAAATTGACCCCCTTTTAAAACATTTATCTTCATTTTATGCAACATTATAAAATAAACGTTATTAGCCGTGTGAAAAATTTCCGACGATACACGCGGAAAAAAAGATTAATTTTACAAGCGTTCCACATATTCGCGTTAAAAACGTGTAACATATTTTACTGATAGATGAGAAAATGAAGAAAGGGCGAAGAGTGGTAACATGATTCGAAAATGTTACGTCCATATATTGCCTATACACAGGGTGCTTCGGAAATGAAGGTTTAAATTTTAAATTTGGATATGACCGAGTAGGTACCATTTGAAAAAATATTTACGTGCTCTGAATGCCTATCGAAGTTCGTTATATGTGAATGAAGGTGCTATGAAGTTAAAATTGGTACTTTTCTAACAAAATCAAATTGGAACCACTGTATTAAAAAAATAAAAAACTTTCGACATCGACAGTGAATAGCACTTGGAAAACGAAAAAAAAAATTCAATCACAGTGAGATGTCTATCTTTGAAAATGAAGGTATTCTTGCCAGATGTATTGCTTTCCAAAATTTATAAAGGGGCACTAGCGAGACATAGAAAATTGCTAAATCTCGTCAAAACAATATAACGTGACACCAGATGTAAAAAATGTGCCTATATTTAAATATAAAGTACCTACCACCTCATTTTCAAATATAGGCAAATTTTTCATAAACTTTTCTTAGTTCTTCTCAAAAATTTAAATACGTTTCATGTATTGTCTTGGTAGATTTTTTTTTAAAATTTACATGTTATTTTTGATTGGATATTTGAGTTTTTCAGAAAAATTTATTTAGAAGAATTTTATTGTAAAAAAGTTGAAGAGATTTCGATTTTTTTTTTTGGAAAAATTTCTTGAATACTTATTATTATTTTCTTCGAATTTATAATTAAGTTATACTTACTCACATAAAATATTTTTTTGTAAAAAAAAAAAGAATTATCGAAAAATGTTTTTAATTTTGATTCTTTCAAATTTCTTCTTAAACATTATTTTTCAAACATGATTTTTTTTGTATTTTTCACAAAAGAAATTATCTCTTATTTCTTTGGGATTTTTTGTTATTTACATTTTTGATTTAAAAAAAAAAAAAAAAAAAAAAACTATCTGGAAACATTTTTTTAAACCCTTCATAATTGCTTATAAGCATAACATAAAATATTTTTAAAGTTGTTATTGATTTTTTTTTTAGTTTACGAAAATTTCTAAATTAATTAGGTACAAGTAAGTAAGTGCATTGTTTTTCTTTTATAAGAAGTCCTTTTCAAAATAATTTTTTGTAGTGTCTTTATTGAATGCATTCTCAAATTTTTTCAGGGAAATTTCAAAAATACTCAATTATTTTTTTCTGACAAACTTCTTTAAAGTTTTTTTTTGTTCCAAAGCATTTTTACAAATAAAAATTTTTTGAATAATGAAAAAATCAAGAAATTCAAAAAAAAAGGATTTCCTCTTTTAAATAAGTAGGTAAAATTTTTGATTATTTTTTCAATTTTTTTTTTTTTTTTTTTTTTTTGAAATATCATTATTCTTCTTTAAATTTCTTCAAAGAGGATTTTTTGTTCCTGGAAGTATTTCTCAACGATTTATTGAATAGTTTTCTTGATTTAAATCGTAAATGAATAAATAAGTAAATAAGTAAATAAATAAATAAATAAATAAATAAATAAATAAATACCTACTTAATAAAGAAGCAGATTTTATGCAAAGTTTTTTTCAATATTTTGGTAAGATTTTTGGATTTTTTGAAATAATATTTCTTTCCCGAAAATTTTGTGACAAAAAAGTTGCCAATGCACTTTTTTAAACGCATTTCTTAATTTTTTCAGAAAACTCTTCGAGATTAGTGGTAAATTTTGGAAATTCAATTTTTTGTAGATTGGATAATTAGTTAGTTCAAATAAATAATTTATTGAATAAATTGTAAATTAATTTTATTTGAAAAAAAAGGTAAAATAAAAAAATAAGAAAAAAGAGTAAATCTATATTCTAGATTTAAATTTCATTTCAAAAAAAAATGTACCACAGCTACGTGACTTACCAAAATACACCTTGATTTTTTTTTTAAATTTTTTTCTTTCAGGAATTTTTGAATTAATGTTGCATGTTCCTTTTTAAAATATTTTTTGTTCCAAAAAATGAGTTTACTTACTAACTGATTTTCTAAAAAGTTTTTCAAATTTTTTCGAAAAAAAGAGAACTTTATGTAAAACTCCTTTCTGAAATTCCTTAATGATTCCCACGCAGAAAAGTACCATGTGGTAAGCTGTGGTAACCAGTGGTGATGAGTGGTTACCACAGGTTTACCATTGGTTTTTACTCATGGTAAACATTTACCACTGGTAGTTGATGGTACCAGTGATAATACCAGCGGTAGCCATACCTGTGAGCATACACCATAGTTTTTACTAGTGGTAAAAATATCACCTGTGGTAGAGGTTATTAATAGTTGTAACACCACTGGGTGAGTGGATCATTTTGCAACTCGCAGGTAAAGTGTGCTCCCAAGTATTATATAGTGGAAGTTAGTGCCACCAGTACGCACTACTGGTAATACCTCCTACTGGTTGCATGTACCACTGGTAGACCACTTACAAGTGGTGATAATTTTTGCTGTATTACACATAATCACCAGTGGTATGACAGGATCACATGCAAAATACCACTGGTTTACCAGTCACCAGTGGTATTTTTACCACATGGTATTTTCGACACATCCACTAGTAAGGATACCAGTAGTAACCAGTGAACCACTGGTTACCACTGGTATTCTTACTAGTGGTGGTGTCGAAAATACCCACATGTCGTACCACTGGTGGTTCTATGGTATTTACATCAAGGTATTTTTCTGCGTGGGATTTCGACTTTTTTAAAACAACAAATTCTTGAATACCTACAATTTTCTTTAGAATGTCTTTCCAGCAAATTTTTTGTTACAAAACATTTACATTTTTTTCTTAGAAGCTTTACTAGATAAATATTTATTTCCTGGGAATGTCTTTCCAAAACAATTTCGTGTAACGATTAATATTTTTTATTTGATGTCAGGAAAATTTTTAAGAATTTTTTTTTCAGATTCTATTCTGAAAAGTTTATTGTTTCTAAAATTACATATTTTCAAACATTTAAAAATTTTTACATAAAAAAAAAGAATTTTCTAAATTTTTTAATTTTAGAATTTTTTACTAAAATTTTAAAAACATTTATTTTCTGAGAATTTCTTTTCAAAAGATTTTTTAAATCAGAAAATATTTTATATTTAAAAAATCAATATTTTAATAAATCTATTTTTAAAATAATTTTTGATTTTTCAGGAAATTTTAAAATTTTATAGCTACCTAGGTATCTTACTTACCTATTTGAGAAAAATTTCTGTTCCTAAAAAAAAATTTAAACATTTTAGAGTTTTTTAAAAATTTATGTGAAAAAAGATAATATTATGTGAATTTTTTAAACTTTTTTTTTTGAAGAATACACATATTCTTGAATAGGTATTTCTTTTTAAAAGAATTTCTAACAGATTTTGTGTATCAAAAAACACGTTTCTGAAATATATGTTTTTTAATACAGTTTTTGAACTTTTATTCCAAAACAATTTTTTGCGCCATGAAATATTTTCTTACTCATGAATTTTAATTTTTATTGCATATTTAAAAAAAATATTTTCTTCTGGCAAACTTACTTTTGAAAATTTTTTAATTTTTCCATATATAGGTACTTACCTATATTTACAAAAATATGCTTTAAATATTTTTTGAAAGAATTTTTGAATTTATCAAGTTTTTTTAAAAGAATTTTTAAATTTGCGTAAGCAGTTTTTTTAGAAAAAGGTATTATCTACTTTTCAAATTTTTTGATGTGTAGATATTGAATCTATTTCAATTTTTTTCCAAATATTTTTAGTGATTTTTTTACCTGAATATTTTTATAGTTTTTCTCCAGAAAAATCATTTTTCGCAACCCCCAGGGCTCGAGTTGGTCACGTCTTTAAAAATTTAATTTTCGTCGAGTTTTGTAATTTGGAAATTTTATTTTCGTTTTGTCTCAGCCATCTCGTATTCCTAAATGCCTCGTAAAAACGATATGACTTAAATTTTTTCGATAAAATTTAACAATTTAAGAATATGGTCGAATCGACGCGACGTATTCACTCGTACTAGTGGACGACTGGTTTGAATGAAAAATCAACCACGTAATGAGGCCCAGAGCAGTTGAAGGATGAGGGAATCTCATTGGAAATTAATTCGCGAGACGAATTATTTTTTTTTAATATCAAAAAATCCAAGTTCCAAGTCACCAAAATAACCAAATCTCAAGCTCGGATATTCATTTCTGGAACACCCTGTACTACATATCGAATGAATGCTTCGTCGCCTTTATAATGGTTAATAAAGCGAGAAATGCGGTTAAAAATGGACGATTTACGAAGTATATGCAACACTTACACGCGTTCGCTCGTACTCACACGAGCCAACAATAAGTTACATAATCACTTAACCGATGGGAATGAAATTTCCCGCGACCGACCATCAGAAGTGTGGAAAAAACGTAATTTTTTATTTTTGTCGTTTTAACAAAATGGACTCGAAACGTAGGGTTCTTATAATGTTATTTTGTTTTAAATAAGTATTCTTTGACTCCTTCGCAGCAACGTCAGATAGACAACATATCAACTTAACTTATAGTTTTATTTCTATTTTTTCTATCGAATAAAAATCTACACAGCGGAAATACTTTATATGACATTTTTCTCGAGGCGTCTTTGTTGTTCGGGGACATTTGGGTTTATTTGATTGGCCAAAATGAGTACGAGTGAGAAAACTCGTCTATATCCTCTTGTTAATAAAATGTTCGCTATATGACAATTTCTGTACGTAAACGCTATTCTTGATTATAGGCACCAAAGTATATAGTGGCATGGCAGGGTTTTTGTTATTTCTAAAACGAGATGAAATATAAACGTCCTCTGCCAAGTTGACGTTAAAGTTATAGGTTGGTGCCGAAAACAAGTGAATGATTATAATTGTAATACGAACGCCCGCGGCGAGATGCTTTTCAAAACGCGCAGTATTCGTGTATTATTTAAATTATTTACGTCCACGTTTTCCACAAAAGCCCTTTTTACGTAAAACAAACGAAAACTGTATCGTGTATAGATGGTTGCTGAAGGGATCGTGCTAAATGCAGATGGCTTCAGCAACATGACGTCATATTTCTGTATGAAGGAGTTTGAATAATTTTCTACAAAAATGAAAGTGATATGATTTAAATTAAAAAGATGGGCCCAATTGAGAAATTTTTCAAACGAAAGCTGTAGATATCTGAATAATAATAATTTGTCATTAAAAAAATTTTGATTGGACCCCTCCCCCTTCCAATTTTGTATAATACAACATAAATGCTTTTATTATTCGGGACTGGAGAAGAGGGAGAGAATCAATTGAAAATATCAGCATAGTATATGCTTTTACGATGACCAAAATTGAAAAAAACGAGACCAAAAAACGAGACAAAAATCGTACATCTCACAAAATGATGTACGATCGTATACCTCACAAAATTCTGTACATGATGTACGATCATACACCTCACAAAATGATGTACCATCGTACACCTCAAAAAATGATGTATGATCATACACCTCACCCTCACAAAATGCTGTATCATCATACATCTCAAAAAATGATGTTCGATCGTACATCTCACAAATTGCTGGACAATTGTACACCTCAAACATGAAAATGATGTATGATAATTGATGATACACAACAAAAAATGATGTATCATCGTACATCCCACAAAATGACGAGCATACACCTCACAAAATGATGTACGATCGTACACCTCAAAAAATAAAAATGATGTACAATCATACACATCAAAAAATGATGTACGATCGTACACCTCACAAAATATTTTTCAATTTTAAAAAAAATGAATAGTTTTTCTCTTAATTCATTTTTTTTTTTAGAAATTCGATTTTTAGACATTTTGAAACTTGTAATTTTTTTTTTAAATTATGACTTTTAGACATTTTGTCATACATTCTGAAACTTGAAAAATTATTTATAAATTTAATGACTTTTAGACATTTTATACCTAGAAATTTTGACATTGGTTCTGAAACTTGAAATTTTTCATTTTTTACACTTTTTTGGTTTTTTAATTTCATTGGAAATTATTATTAGGTATTTTTAAATTTGATGACTTTTTAGACATTTTGTCAGACATTCTCCTTTTTTTTTAGAAATTTTTTGACTTTTCAATTTTTAAAAAAACTTGGAAAAATTTTTTATTTCAAAGAAGTGTTTATACATTTTCTAGACATTTTATCAGACATTCTGAAATTTAGAGGTTTTTTTTCACTTTTAGACATTTTATCAGTAAAAAATTTTTATTGCATTTCGACATTTTGTCATATGTTTGTCAGACATTTTGGTGTTCAATTTTTTAATTTACATGTACCTAAATTTATTTTCAAGAGTTTTAGACATTTTATCGGACACCATTATTATTTTTTGTAACTGTTTTTTTTGATAGACCTTTTTCATTTTTAAATTTCAATGGAAATTAATTTTCATGACTTTTTATACATTTTGTCACCAAAAATTTTTATTACATTTTGACATTTTGTCATACATTTTGATTTTGAAGTATTACATTTCCATGAAAATTATTTTTTTTATTTTATTTTATGACTTTTTTATTTCAACTTTTTGAAAAATTTATGACTTTTAGATATTTTGTCAGACATTCTGAAACTTTGATATTTTTTTCGAAATTTTATCAACTTTCTAAGAATATTAATCTAAGTGCAACTTTTCTTTGAAAAATTTTTCAGGTGGCTCTCTCTCTCTCTCTCCCCTCCAATTTTGAATAATAATAAATATTTATGTAGTATTTATAGATATAAAAAATTAGAAGAGATGGGAGGGGTCCAATTGAAGTTTTTATAATGACCAAAATTATTCTTCAGATCTCAATCTACAACTTTCGCCCCTCCCTTTCCTTTAAATCACATCACTATAATTTTTGTAGAAAATTATTCCATGTCCTGTATGCAGCAGGATGACGTCATGCTGCTGAAGCCATCTGCATTTAGCACGATCCTTGCTGAAGGCGGCTCGTGCTGCAAATTTCGACACCGTCATTTTTATTCATTTTTCTTCACTAGGAAGCGCTATTGAAACGACTCGGACCGAATGCTCACCCTTTTACTATGGAAGTTACACCAATGGCACCACCCAGCGTACAGCTAGTTCCGGCCAAAGAATATAACGGAGCTCCTATAGGCACCAGTTATGATATCAGAGCATTTGCAGGTACGTCTAATGAGAGCTATTACCTAACCTAATGCCTTCTATTTAGAGATACTATACTTCCAATCAATATCACCGGCCGCTTGAATGCTGTTTAAATGGATATGTGTAGCGGTGATGTGTGTGTTAGATGAAGCGTAATGGCTGACAAGGCCATAATTCATTTAATACCTACTGAGGCTGCGTTGCTGGTCGCGGTTTGGGTGCCTTTTTCATACGAGTGAGGATGATGCGGCGAACCGGCAATCTAAACTACATAAGTGTAGATTTGCTTGCCCGTTTTGAAATTCGAAGGGATATATGTATAAATTGGAGAAGTTTCTAAATTTGCATAGGTAGTTCGTTTTGTTTTTCCATTTACAATTCGACTTTCTGGCTAACTTTTTGACCAACCTATAAATCATACCCAGTAGGGTGTTTCGTGTTTCGTAATTTCATTTTTTTCGAAATGTCAAGGTTTGTAGGTGGTTTGATAAGCGTCAACATACAATTTTTTCATTTTGTTGTTGAACAAATTTTTCTGAACATTCAAAAAAGCAAAAAAAATTTCAATAGTTTAATAACGCCTCAATGCATACAAATTTTTCAATATTTTGTTAATGAACAAATTTTTCTGTATCTTCAAGGGAGGAAAAATTTCAACAAAAAAAAATTAATTAATTTTTTACAGTTTTTTCAACATTTTTTTGAACCTAAGACAAATTTTTAAAAATTTCATTGATAATCAATTATCTTAAAATTTGGTTTCTATAAATAAATTTTTTAAAAACGTTTGGAAAGTGATCAAATTTTTCAAGATTTTTGCAAAAAAATTTTTTTTTGAAATTTCTTCACTAGGTAAGTAGGTGAATGAATTTTTCATAATTTGATTAGAAAACAAAATTTTTCTATATTTTGAAATTTATTAAAAAATCTTCATAAACTTTATAAAAAAAAAAAAAAAAAAAGAACTGAAGAATAAATTAATTTTTCAAAATTTTATTAATAGGTAATCAAATCTTTTAAAAACGTTAAGAGAGTTTTTTTTATTTTGTTTTAATTTTTGTTTTTTGAAATGTCCTTAATAGGTAACTATAAGCATTTTTTTTTAAATTTTGTAATGAACAACTTTTTTTAAAATTTTGTAATGTACAAATTTCTCGGAATTTCGTTCATATAATTTTTTTTTTTTTTTTATATATTGTTCTCATGAACGAATTGTTTGAAATTTCGTTAAAGAATGGAATTTGTGAATATTTCCTTTAAAAACAAAATCACTTCAAATTTTGTTTACAAACAAAATTTTTAAGAGGTCTTCAAATTTTTCTCAAGTTGTTGATAAAAATAAAAAAAAAATTAAATTTTCTTCAAAAATATCTTTTTATAATCATTTTAAGGAAGCAGGTATACAAAGGAACAAATTCATATAATTTGTTTTTTTATTCTTTCAAAATACTTTTTTTTTACCAATTAAGTCAAGTAGGATTCTAATTTTTCTAATCATTTTATCAAAAACAAATTTTTTTAAATTTTGTTGATAGATTTATTTTCTCAAATTTTTTCAATACAATAATGTTTTCAAAAATTAGTAAGTATAAAAGGTGAATTTTTCAAAACTTCAACACCCAATTTTAAAATTTTCTTTTATTATCTAGATCTTTTTTCAACTTTGTTAGTAAATATAAATCTTTCCAAATATTTGCAATTTTCGCGGCTATATTATATTGGAAAAATTTTTTTGTCAAAACACAAAATTGTCAAGTACATATTACAAAATATATTTTGTCAAGAAACAATTTTTCAATAATTATTGTAGGCATTACAACTTTTTTTAAGACTTTGTTAAGATACAAACTTTTCCGAAATTTTTTCAAAGTACAAATTTTTTTCTTGTTTTTGATTAAAAAATTCAAAATCCAAAACTTTATTTATTTTTTATTTTTTTAAATGTGACCCGGCATGACAAAATGGACCTAGTAGATATTTTACAAATTTTTCAAGAGAGCAAAAATAAACTTTGAGAATAAATATCTTTGAAACAAATGCAACAATTTTGTTAGATTTTGAGGAAATAGTTACTGGACATGAGTGAAATATTTTTCAATATATTTTTTTTAAATTTTGTGCGAAATTTTTTTTTGTAATGTGTAAGGCAAATTTGACTAAACTCAGTGATGCCAAAAAGGGAAAAAAATTGTGTGATAAGCAAATTTTTGAAGCTTAATTATTGATAACAAATATCAGATCGGTTTTTGGCTAAATTATGAGCATTTTGCGTCATAAGTGGTCATAAAACAAACAAAACATTGGAAAACAAAAATTAGATTTCATCGATTTCAAGTAAAATTATTTTGACCAATGATGATTCTAAAAATTGATCAAAAATTCTCAGAAGTGGAATTTTTTAGCTTAAAATCACGTATTTCAAACATCAGTTTGAAACAAATTAGGGATATATTTTTACACATTTTCATTCAAATTCTTGAAAAACAGGCTACATTGCCTACTAGGTCCCTTTTGTCGTGCCGATTGGAAACATTGATTTTTTTCGAAATTTTGAGTGGCTCAGATGACAGACCTTGGTTTGTAGAGCTCAGAACACAAAAAAAGTGAAAATCGGGTTTTTACCTACTTTTTGTTATGCCGAGTCACAAATCTCAGTCTTCAAGTTTTGTTTAAAAACAAATTTTGTTTTTAAACATCTTTTTTAGTTTTACTCAGTTTTGTTTAATACATTTTTTTCTTCTAATTTTTCGAGTTTAGACAATTTTTTATATTAAGATCATAAGTTGATTTTTAAAATTTTGTTCAAAGGCAGTTTTATTTTTATTTTTTCAAGTTTCTTCCTTTTTCTGTAGGTAGATATTTATTTTTATTTGTCTGAAAAGAATCCTATACCTATATACTTTCCAATGAATGAACAAAAAAAAAAAAATAAAAAAAAAATAGCAATCCATTAAATTTTTAATCCATCTCGAAGAACAGCTAATAAATAAATAATTGTTTATTGTTTATGTTTGGTGAAGAGAAGACAGAATGGTTACTCCATGACAGTTTTTCTCTCGGGGTTTGCAACTTTCCTAACACACAAATTGGTTAGATCTCGAGTATATGTTTCGCAAATACATTACTAATGTATTAAACACGTCATTTGGATAATTGAAGGTATCTTTCTAATGATGCTCATCATGTATTTTGAAGTGCAGGAAGAATACTATATACCTAAAGCTGTGTAAAGGTATCAATTGAGGTAGGTACCTACCTACATATAAAATACAACCTTACATCTCAAGTTCCTCTTTTGAAAATATTTTTTTTAGCGATACAAACGTTGAAAAATACGTATCTAGGTAATTGGGAGAGTTTCGTTTTTCTCATATATTTGATAAAATAGATTGGTCTAAATTTTTTCATTTACAATAAGAAGTAATAGGTACCTAATTTATAGTCTTTCATAGAGGAGTGATCAAATATCGTAAAAAAAAAAAAAAAAAAAAGATATAGGTGGTATAGACCGAAACAAAAATCTTGACGAATTAAACAGAAAAAAATTGGATCTAACTAATACCAAAAGATAGAATTTCATTGTTATTTGGACCCACCTACTTCCTGGTTAATCTCAAACATAAAAATGCGACACCTATAGTAATACGTAGTTTATTGAAATGTGATAATTGAATCTCTTTGGTCATTTACATTCGTATGCTGCGACGTGTAATTCGAATAACGTGCCAATTATCGTCGTGAATTTGATATATTTATGCACTTCATTAGTTATTGTGAAAAATACAAATATTCGTATTGTATGTACCCAGCACCCAGCTACCTACTATTTGTCATTATTATGTACTACCTACGTCCGGAAATGATAGTAGTATAAATTCGTTGACGCGATGATATTGAAAAATGGCAAGATAAATCTCTCGTCTTCGAGCTCGCATTTTATGAGATTTGGAGAGGGAAAAAAGGCAATACGTATACGCTACGGATCCGTTGTTAGTGCGTAAAAACAACATTTGAAAAAGTAGATCGGAAGGCAGGTCGGTTGAGTCGTTCTGGTGCGGGGCATCCTATACACATTGGTACATCTCGTTATTTTATACAAGCTTTAAAAAGCTATTCGTACAATCGATAATTGACACATTCGATATGTTTTAGCATAAGGCTGCGTTCAGGAATTGATCAACAGAACAACAAGTCAACAAACCACAATCTTTTTCTCATAATAAATGAAAATATAGTTCGTTATGAATAAAAAAAATAGGTTTTGTTCCATCAAAAACTAATTTTTCGTTTGAATTAAAATGCCCGAGCGGCACACTCGATCGATAATATCGGAAGATGTAACGTATCGATAAAAAATCGTTTGAAAATCTATAGATGTTCTCACGATATTATAAGGATTATCGGTACAACTTCATAGGCAAAAAATCTAAAAACTATCGAATTCGATATTATTAAGATTTTATGACGATATTCGTCAACGATACTATCGACAAAGAATATTAAATTTATCGATTCCGATTTTCCACCGATTTTGTGCAGATATTTGAAACTACATTATCGACAAAGAATATTAAATTTATCGAATTCGATTTTTTAACGATTTTGTAAAGATATTTAAAACTATATTATCGACAGATTATATGAAATTTCTCGACTTCGATATTTTACCGATTTTTTGACGACATTTGAAACTATATTATCGACAGATTATATTAAATTTATCGAATCCGATTTTTTACCAATTTTGTAAAGATATTTGAAACTATATTATCGACACATAATATGCAATTTCTCGAATTCGATTTTCTAACGATTGCGTGAAGATATTTGAAACTATATTATCGACACGTATAATGAAATTTCTCGATATCGATTTTCTAACGATTGCGTGAAGATATTTGAAACTATATTATCGACACGTAATATGAAATTTCTCGATATCGATTTTTTAACGATTTTGTGACGATATTTGAAACTATATTATCGACAAATAATCTGAAATTTATCGAATTCGATTTTTTAACGATTTTGTGAAGATATTTAAAACTTTATTATCGACACGTAATCTGAAAATTCTCGAATTCGATTTTTCAACGATTTTATGACGATATTTGAAACTATATTATCGACACGTAATATGAAATTCCTCGATTTCGATTTTTCAACGATTTTGTGGCGATATTTGAAACTACATTATCGACAAATAATCTGAAATTTGTCGAACGATTTTTCAACGATTTTGTGACAATATTTGAAATTAATTCCAAATTTTAAAAATTGGTGAAAATTTTTCTAAGTCCAACTCGTCTGGAAGTACTAAACTGCCTATTATAAGCGTTTTATTGCTAACTTCTCAACGATAAGGTATGGCATAGTGGTTAAGGAAGAAGATTACCATGCAGGATGTAGATGGTTCAAGCCCCACGGGTGGCAGATTTTTTATAATTTTTTTTGACTTTTTCTGAAATGATCCTCTTACCGTAACATGAATAATGTGTTTAGGCATAGTTTAATATATTAATTATGCTAATTAATGATTTTTAATTATAGAAAAAAGCTAGTAAAAGACGAAAAATCGGAATAAAAAATCGATAAAAAATCGACAGAATATCGAATTCGATAATGTGTCGCAAAATTTCCGCGTAAATCGTGAAATTATCTTTCGATATTATAGATATATTATCGATAAAATATCTTATTATAATCTCGAAATTTTTGCTAACTATAATTCGTCGATAATCTATCGATATATCGAAAGATAATTTCACAATTTATGCGGAACTAACACGACACTTTATCGAATTCGATGTTCTGTCGATTTTTTATTTCGATAATTTGTCGATTGTGCTGCTCGGGTGTATTTTTTAATTTAAAAACAATAATAATATCTTATTTTTGGAAAATAAAAATTTTGGACTGTTGATTTGTTATTCTGTTGACCATTTCTGAACACGGCCCAAGCATCGTAGTCGGGTAAATTTTTCACGATGATAGGTATACGACATCGTATCACGTAGAGTAACCTATTTCTTGTAAATTTCATTTGCAGCGACTCGAGCCGATGAAAAGCTACACAGGAGGAACTACGTCAGGATGGGAATACGAGTAATACAGCGGGCAGCGATGCCTCATCAGACATCCAATAATAATTCGTCGCAAGTACCCCAACTGGCCGATGTTCCTGCGCCGCATGTAGTGCTTAACAAACCATTCCTTCTGAGCGAGGGTAAAGTGAAATTGGAAGCCTCTTTAGATAAAGCTATTTACTCACATGGCGACAGTATTCAAGTCAACGTATCAATCACCAACGAAACCAAAAAGACGGTTCGACGTTTAAAGGTAGAGTACTTAAAATATCTACACTTGTTTGGCACTTACAAGCTAGGGAATTTCTCACTGTTGGTGTTTGTTAGCGCTTTTCCAAAAAGTGACCTAATTTGTAGGTTATTCTAAGGTATTATTTTGCCTTGTTTGGGTACTTCCAAAGTGATAGTTGGCAGTTCCAAAACTATGAGTGTGGATAGTTAAAAAAATTATGTTTTTGCCCTGAAAAGCAATGAGAGAATTTTTCAAGAATTTTTTAATAAACAAATCTCTTAATTTTTTTAATGAAAAGTCCTTCAATTATTGGAGAAAAAATAATTATTCATTTTCATTTTTTTTTTTTTTTTTTTTTTTTTTTGAGAAAAAAATTTCCAATTTTTTGGGAGTAAAGACCAGAAATAATAGGTACTTACCTACCTATTCTTAATTTACCTATTGAAAAATTTCTCGTTTTTTTGGTACCTAATGGTAATTTTTTAACATTTCAGATTGTTGAGTATGTACGTTTGATTTTTTGAAAAAAATCTCGTTTTTCCTGAAATGAAACAATTTCTCACCTTTTTAGATGATTTTTTTTTTTTTTGATAAGAATCTTACAATTTAAAAAAAAAAATCTTTTCTATTTCTAGAATGAAATTTCTTGTTTTTTGGGAGTACCTATTTTTTTATGTCTCGTTTTTGTTTTTTAATTTTTCTAGAATTTTAGTAGGTAAGATTTTAAAAAAATTATAAGAATTAAGGATGAACGACCAAATTTTGTACCTATTTAAAACGACGCACTGAATTTAAAAAAAAAAAAAAAAAATTAAAAATATCGTAATTATAGGTAAAAATTTAATTTGCTTAAGTATCATGCTTTGCTTTAAAAATTGATATAAAAATGTAGAAAAATTTAAAAATGACTAAAATTCCAATTTTTATCAAATTTTGAATTTTAACCCAATTTTTAAGGTAGGCAGATATAAAAAATTTAGAAAAAATTAAAAATTTTAAAATTGTAAAAATTTATTAAACTCAAAAATGACCCAATTTCAAAATTTTATTAGAATTTACCAAAATCTCAGTTTTTATATAACCTTGAATCATACAATTTTAAAGTTTTCATAAGCTTGCAGAATTCTCAGAATTTTCAAAATTATAAATTCATTAAACATTGAAAGTTGATTCAATTTTTAGAAAATTTTTCTGAAGATCAGAAAAAGTATTTTAAAACTAAAGAAAAATGAACGAAAGATTATTATCTACATAGGAAAAAAAAATCAAAACATGTTTTTCATAAAAATGTCATTTTGTTTGGGAAAAAAAATGAGGGAATTTTTTTAAAAGAATGTTTATAGTACAAACCTTTTATCAAAATTTTTCACACAATTCTTTTTTTTCAATGTGATTTTATTCTGCAATGATATTTCTCAGGGGAGAACTTTTCTAATGAAAAAACATACAATTCATCAAGAGTTTTTATGAGTTTTTTTTTTGAATAATTTCTTCAAACAATTTTTTAAATTACGGAAAAATTGAAAAAAATACAATATTTTTCAAGATTTTCTTCTCTTTCAAACGAAACAAATCAGAAGTAAAATGAAAGATTTTTGGAGGAATTTCATGATAATTTTTGTATCATTTTTTATTTCTTTTTGCACACTGTTTGGAAAAATTTGTCCAAAAATTGGACTTTTGATAGTTTCTCATTTTAACAATTTAAACTTTTGAAAATGAATTAATTTTTAAAGCTTGATCAATTTTTATAATTTTTTAAATTTTTGTATGCTTAAAGAATAAAGGGGATTTTCAAAATTTGGTCATTTACTAGGTACCTACAAATTTAGGTATTTTTTTACCATTTAATTTTCAACTTTAAAATTTAGTAAAAATCAAGTTGTTAACTTTTGAATTTTCGTAACTTTTCTATTTTTATCAAAATAAATAATTAATTCAGCTAAATTAAAAAAAAAAAATTGTACACTTCCAAGATATCTTAAAAATTAGGTTATCTTCAAATTTTAATAAACGTTTGGAGTTGAATCAAGTTTTGAAATTCAGCAAAATTTCAATTTTCAAGAATTTTTAAAATACCAATTTGTAAAGTTTAAGATGGATTTTATTAAATATGGAAAATTAAAAACTAGAGCTCTAATAATCAACTTTCAACTTTTAATGAAATGTAGAAATGGGATTGATGATTTTTTCAAAGTTTATAAACTTTCAAAATTTTACGAACTTCAAACATTCTTTTTTTTAATATTTATTTTGAAAATTTTGTAATTTCAACATTTGAATAAATTTTTGAAAATTGATAAAAATTAGAAGATTGGTCATTTTTAAATTTTGATAAATTTTCAGAATTTGATTATCTAATCTCTAAATTTCGACGACTTTTACCATTTTTATAAATTTTGAAATTTTGTATTCATCTTCAAAATTGTATAATTTGGATAAATTTTTGAAATTGGTCTTGGTAATGGTACAATTTTTAAAATGCAGTTTGAAAAAGGTCAATTTTCAAAATTCAATAAGAGCCTAGATTTTTCAAATTTAGGTTCCATTCAAAGGTTGGCTAATTTTTCAAGATTAAATTTAAAAATTAGGAAATATTCCTACATTACCTAAAAATTTTGGATTTGTAAATCTGAAAATTTTACTTTGGCTTAGACTTGAAATAGCTTATGACCTGGTTAATTGTCGGATTTTTCATTCGTTTGGGTTTTCTCCACAGATACTGGTGATTCAACATGTCGACGTATGCATGTTCTCTAACGGAAAATTCAAAAACGTCGTAGCCATGATCGATAGCAAAGAAGATTGTCCACTTCGGCCCGGAGCAACCACGACCAAAACATTCGTCTTGAATCCGGCCAAAGGCGTGACCAAAAACTGGATCGCTCTGGAAGACTCGTACGTCAGAGCACCATCGTCTTTGGCCGCAACCGTAGTCTGCAATTCGCCCGAAGAACGAAACGTATTCGCCATTTACGTATCGTACTACGTTAAAATCAAAACCCAAGTGGGTGCTCTCGGTAGCGACGTCTCTGTCAAGTTACCATTCGCTCTGACTCCTTCGCCGGCCGATGCCGAACTCCTGGACCAGTCTCCGGAGCGGTATTCGCCTATTCAGGGCACATCTGCGGATCACGTAACGCCAGGGACTAGCTTCGCCCACGATATGATAACTGTCGATACGACCCAACCAGAGAGATGACCTTCGGTTGATACCAACCCCGATGAGGGTGAAATGAATTCTATAAAGACTAGACGTCAGCATCATTCCAGGCCAGCGAACGAAGTAGCCAGCCGGTTTAATTTACAAAATGCCCTATGTTGCATGATGTTTTGTAAAAGAAAAGAAACAACTTGAGATAGGTTAAAGGTGAGGTATTGCGAGATCTCTTGTCAATATATTTCTCTTTTTACCGCACCAATCGCATCGTCTCGTGTGTCGATGAGATGGTGGACGGACTTTTGAAAAGAAATAGTACTTATCTGTGTTGTTTTCTACCGCGTATTTTATTTTTTTGTCGTCAACGTATACACGTCGATTTTTTTCTCTCTTCGATTTGTAATCTTAATAAACATATTTTCTTATGTGTAGTCAAAAATTGTGTGCAGTAGAACCTCGATTATCCGACTTCCAATTATCCAATTTCTCGATTATCGGAGCAAAAAATTGCTAGTGATTTCTTTCGATTATTCCATGTCTAAAAGTCTGTTAATTTTTTATTATCTGATCTCCCTTCATTTTTGCAAAACGACTTTACATTGATACTAGGTAAAAAATTGAGAAATGTAACTTTTATTTTATTTTTAATTTTAAAAAAATAAGAAATTATTTATTTTTTTTAATTTTTAGTTTTAGAAAAAAAAAATTAAAAATTTTATTCCAACAAATAAGGAATTTCATTATTCTAAAAAGAAATGGTAATTTTTTCAACTTCAAAAAAATAAAATATATCTGTGGCAACAAGTTAAGTATAACAATCCAAGTCAGAAATCAGCTTGGCTCTTCACGCATTGAAACACATTGCTCAGGCCTGGCCGTTCTTTGTCTTAGCTTCGTTCTTTCGACTTCTACTATTGGTGGAAACCTTCTACAAACAATATAAGTTGAAAGAATCAAGCCAAGAAGAACTATAACAAGGCTAGTGCAATGTGTTTCAATGTGCGAAGAGTCAAGTTTATTTCTAACTTAGATTGTTATAACTTGTTGCCACAGAAATTTAATTAAAGTTGGATAACCTCAGAATATTCATCTAAATGCCATATTTGATAACAAAAATCGAGGGGTTTTTACTTTAAAAATAACAGATTTTTCTTACTTCAAAAAAAAAAAATCAAAAGAATATTTTTTTCTAAAAAATTGCGAACAAATATTGCTTTTTTCTCTAAAAGTAAAAGATATTTTCTTTCTGAAAAAATTATTTTTTTCTGCAAGAATCAAGAAATTTAAAAAATATATTAAAAAAATACTTCAAAAAATATTTTTTTAAATTTCTACTTACTTCAAAAAGTGTTTTAAAATCTTCAAGTAGGTACCTACTACCTACTTCAAAAAATTAGAAAAATTTAATAATAAATTGCAAGTTTTTTTGTTTTGTTTTTTTTACTCAAAAAAACTGTAAAATTTTTCTACCTACTTGAAACAATAAAAAAATATTTCACTCAGAAACTAAAAATTTTTTCACTTTAAAAAATAAAAAATAAATTCTACTTCTGAAAATGAAGAAAGTTTTTACTTCGACAAATTGAAAAAATTCTTACCTGCTTACTAAGTACAAAAAAGTAAAAAAAAAAAACTTTCACTTTAAAAAAATTAAACGTTTTTTTTTCTTACTTCAAACGACTGAAAATTGAAACACATTGCTCAGGCGTGATCATTCTTTGTCTTAGCTTCGTTCTTTCGACTTCTATACTATTGGTGGAAACTTTCTACAAACAATATAAGTTTAAAAAAATTAAGCATTGGAAAACAATAACAAGGCTAGAGCAATGTGTTTCAATGTAAGGGGAGCCAAGTGTATTTCTGACTTGGATTGTTATATTGTTATTACTTATTGTCCTACTTTGACTTAGATTTTTATAACTTATTGCCACAGATAAGTATTCCAAAATTATTTTTTTAAAGGTTAAAAAGCACAACCAAAAAAATCAATAAAATAAAAACTTTAAGAAAATTAAGAATTAATTTTTCAATGATAAATTTTTTTTTCATTCCAAAAAACTTATTTCTTTTTCACTACAAAAAAATAAAAATAAACTTATCTACCTTAATTTTTTTTTTCTAAAAAAGGGCTCAAACAAAGTGAGAATTATTTTTTCATCACTTGTTTTTTTTAAATTAATTTTAGGTAAATCGGAAGTGATTCGCTGTGTACTTATTTTGTTGATTTCTGTTTATTCAATCGATTTCTAATTCTATAGAATGTAAAAATAGATTATCCAACTTTTCGCAACATCCAATCTTCTTTCGCCCCAATTACCTCGGATAATCTCGTTTCCACTGTCTATGTTTAGTTGTTTACGTATCAATAAAAAAACGTTATCGATATAGTGACGTAACACAATATTATAATTCGAATTATTATATTTATATTCACTGCCCAATTTTTTTCTTAATTCCAAACGTTGAATTGTGTCGAAGATGTAAAGAGTGGCTCGGAAGTGGTGCACACTTTTCAAGATTTGGATTGAACAGGTTCCAATAAACAAAAAACTTTACATATTTACACATGGTGCCTATCTCGATTTTGAAGTGGCAGCGTTTTTTAAAAAATTCCAAATTCTTTCAAGACACTACATGAAACAGATGTAACTTTTTAAGAGGAACAATAGCGGATATTTTGAAAATTCGTCTACATTTAAAAATGAAGTCGCTACAAAGCTTTGAAAATTGAAATTTTCAAAGTTTGTAGCACTGTAACACCTTCATTTTCAAAGATAGGCAAATTTTCAATATAACTGTTTCTGTTCCTCTCAAGAAGTTACACTAGTTTCATGTATCGTTTTAATGAAATTTTGCATTTTCATGTCATCTTAGCGCCCCTTGAAAAATCTAGACATGCAACACTTCCGACAACAAATTCTCATGGCTATTACTCCTTCAATTTTAAAGATAGATAGGTATCCCAATGTGATGACAACTTTTTTTGGTCTATTATTCACTGGCAACGTCGAAAAAAGTTGAATGCACAGTGTTGCCACTTGCCAAATTATTTTTTTTTTTGGTGGAAAATTCCAATCTTCGAAAGTTTTTTGTTCATTAGACTCAGTTCTACCTACCTACATCTCAAAAAGTGTGAACCACTCCGGGGCCGCCCTGTATAGAGTATACATGAAAAATATCCATCAGAAGTGTCGTTAATTATCTTCTTTTTTTTTTTTTTTTTTTTTTTTTAATCGACACAATTAGCATAATAATTCACGCCAATTTCGAATTAAATCGACAAGCTCAACGTTACCTCGAAACAATCCCCATTCTTCATTGTAATGGCTACGTGTAGCATTTTAAGACGATTAATTTACACATATCGTTAGCGTTATTGTAAATAAATTATTTTTTGTGTAAAACGGCGGCTCCTCGATGTGTAGCTAGATTAATGTAATATTTTATGTTCTAGAAGTAGATTATCAATCATAATCAAAATATAGGTACATTTGTACACTATACGTAATAGCAAACCAATTCTATGTGTAATTTTCCCCCTTTCTTTTTAATGTGTCGTCAATTTTCGTTAGTGTTTTCAGTACCTAATCGTAATCAATCAGTGAATTTTTTCATATTAAATAAATTTGTTTGAAATAAAATTATCGACTATACTGTCTTCACTCGCAGTCGCAGCGATTCCACTTGTATTTCTAATATTAAAAAGGTCAGTAATTGAACTCACTGTGATATTGGTTTCGTGATGCTCTGATTACAAGTTTGTTAGTTCGGTTATCATTTAAATCAGTGACCTAGAACAGATTAGTAGAATTCTTCGTTACAAATTTGCTTACACTTTTTTGAATCAAAATATTTTCTAGAGCTTCGTTAGTTAATAGGTACTGAAATTGACCCAAAAAAATAAATCAACTAAAATGTAGCCAGCTAGGTTGAAAAATAATTAACAAATTTTTCTTAAAGTTATGGTTAGATACAGGTATTTTTGCTTGAATGGATCATTTATTCTAGATCAAAAATGTACGTACAACTATACCTAACTAGTCCAAGCAAAAAATCCAGGTAAAGTTCAAAACACAAAGCAAAGTATATATGCAAGTATAATGTTACCTTAATCAAAAGAAACCTTTGGGTTCCATTTTGATCGATCTTAACATCTTGTATAAGATCCATAAATCCATTTTCCGAGGTGATACTTGAAGATTTATGTTGATTAACAGTATTGGTAATATCTACAAAATTCATCAAAAAGTGTAGGTAAGTAACATGATTCATGCTTGGTTATAATTTAGCTTCTGCAATGGAAAATGATACATGAAAAAATTCAGTACTTACCAGCTAACGAAATCGCGAAAAATATTACGAAAATTTTTTTTAGCATGATTATTAGATATTACCTACTTATTGCGAAAGAAATGTTCACGAATCACGATGAAATAAAATTTGATTTCAAAAATTAACAATATGTACAGAAAATTGAAATCACAAAAAATGCAGATAAAGATTTGTTCAAATTAAATCCGCGCTTCCTATAGGTCTGGATGTGGAGTGAGTGGTATTCTATCCAATGAAATTCAACAAGTAGGTAAATAGGAAATTCACATAATTATTGTAAAACAGAAAATTTCATGAATAAAAACACGAATTAGGAAAAAAAAAATATTTAAAAAAATTAATGATATGTTTTTTATTCAATTTTTAAATTTCATTTTCATATTTCCATGGAAATTTGTTTTTATATTATTTTATGATGCAATCCAGGAAACCCAAAGTCGGAATTTAAAAAATGCATTTTCAGATTTACCATTATTTTTTCGTCATTTTATTGAAAACCGATTTTTCCACATTTTTGTGCAGTAGGTAAATGCGTGTTTTTTTTTTATTAAAAATTACAATTTAAAAAAAAAATTCCCTCGCTTAAAAGTTCGGATGATATACGATCGTACTTACACCTCAAAAAATGATGTTCGGAAAATTTCAGAATAATTATTATAAATTATTCTAAAAGATCACACGTCAAAAATGATGTACGATCATACACATGAATAAAATGTACGATCGTACACCTCAGAAAATGATGAATGACCGTACACCTCAAGAAATGATGAACGATTGTACACCTCAAAAAATTGGATATGATCGTACATCATTCTTTAAGGTGTAGGTATGATGGTACATCATTTATTGATGTGTATGATCGTACATCATTTTTTGACGTGTACGATCGTACATAATTTTTTGAGGTGTATGATCGTAAATCATTTTTGAGGTGTACGATCGTGTACATCATTTATTGATGTGTATGATCATACATCATTTTTTGACGTGTACAATCGTACATCATTTTCTGAGGTGTACGATCGTACATAATTTTTTAAGGTGTATGATCGTACATCATTTTTTGAGGTGTACGGTCGTACATAATTTTTTGAGGTGTACGATCGTACATCATTTATTGATATGTACGATCGTACATCATTTTCTGAGGTGTACGATCGTACATCATTTTCTGAGGTGTACGATCGTACATAATTTTTTGAGGTGTACGATCGTACATAATTTTTCGAGGTGTACGGTCGTACACCATGATGTACATTGTACAACCGTACACCTCAAAAAATGATGTACGGAAAATTTCTGAATACATTCTAAAAGGTCACACGTCAATAAATGATGTACGTACGATCGTATACGTCAAAAAATGATGCATGATCGTACACCTCAAAATTTTATTTTAAATTTTAATTTTCGTATTTCCATAGAAATTATTTTTCATTATTTTTCAAATTTTCAATAATATTTTGTTATAATTATTAGCATAGTATAATATGTAATATGTATGGTGTATGTATAATGTATGATTTTACCATGACCAATTAAATTTGTATGACATAAAAAAACTTGAATTTTTTTTGTTGGAAATTTGATTATTTTTATAAACATTATGTCAGGTAGTGATGGTAAAAATCGTGAAAATTGCTTATCGATAATTATCAATAAGAATTCAGGTTGGGAGGGAGGAGGCTCAAAATTTTTTGGAAATTTTAGATTTTGATAGCAATGATAGTCTGACAGAAAAACATTGCATAAAAAACTAAAAAAGTGCATCTGAACTTTAGGAAACATCAAATCAATATTTTTTTTTTACATTTTCACTCAACTTGCCGACTCATCGGTTTCAATTTTTCAGAATTTTAACATTTCATACTATGATTCTGTGTTGAAACTTATAAAATGAATATTTTGAGATTAAACTGTAACAAAATTTTGAAAAACTGAAAAAATATGCCAATTTTGAGGGGGGAAATGCGAAAAACTGCGAATATCGATAATTATCGATAACTAGCCGTTCTTATCGATAATCGTTAATTTTGCTCCTTATCGATAATTATCGAAAATTTACCATCACTAAATTGTCAGGCATTCCAAAACTTGAAATTTTTTAGAAATTGTATAACTTTTATACATTTTTAATTTTTACATTTTCAAGGATTTTTTTTTTCAATTTGATGACTTTTAAACATTTTGTCAGACTTTCTGATTTTAAATTTTCATAAGAACTTTTTGATTTTCACATTTCCATAGAAATAATTTTTTTAATGTGATGACTTTTTATTACATTTTTTCAAAAAGTAAATTTTTACAATTTTCCGTGGACAGTTTTTTGATGAAATACTTTTTTATTTAATTTGATGATTTTTAGACATTTTGTCAATCTGATTTTCAATTTTTACCTTTCCATGGTAGTTATTAGGTATTTTTTAAATTCAATTCCTTTTAGACATTTTATCAGACTTCTGATTTTTAATTGTTACACTTCTATGGAAATTATTTTTTATTTCAACCTCTCCGCATTTTCCATAATATTTTATCATACTAGACATTTTTATCACAGAGTAAAAGCATATACCATTGTTTCATACTTCCAAACTTAGTTTCTTTTAAATATTTCCATGAAATTATTTCTATTATTTCAACTTTTCATAAAGTTGTAGATATAAATCTTGGGAATAATTTTGGTTATAACAAAAATTTCGATTGGACCACTCACTCCCCTCCAATTTTGAAATTTCAAAGTATCTGTGCAATTGAGGGCTCCTTTGTAAAAACAACCATAATCAAAAATTAGATTTTTTATTCAATTTTCCAAACTAAAATTTCACAAGAAAGACAATGGTGATGATAAAAGTTTATGAAAAAACAACAAAAAAAAAACTTGGCCATCATTAATTTTTTTCAACTTTAAAAGTACGTGTTTTAGCTGATTATTTTGTAAAAACAAAACAACCATAGTCTGTATTTTTAAAGGGAAATTAGTAACATTTTCAAAATTTGAAAAAAAAAAATTATTGCATTTCTTGACATTATGGAAAATTTTATGATCAATTAACACCCTCTGAATCAAATGTTCGTCCCCAAACATGATTTGAAGACGTTATTTCTTTTTTTTTTTAAATTGGAAAAAATATGCTAAAAAATTTGTAATTAAAATGGGTTTAAAATACACAGTTTTGCCCCAAGAGACAATTTACAGCGACTTTTCATCTTTTTCGTACCCTTGAAAATTTTTTAAAAACTACGAAAAATTGAGAAAAATGAGGAAAATGATTGTTTAAAATGAAAGTAAAGATGGAAAATCGTCGTTAATTTGTCTTTTTGAGCGAAACTGTGTATTTTAAACCCATTTTAATTACAAATTTTTTAGCATATGTTTTCCAATTTTTAATCCATTTTTTCAATTTTAAAAAAAAACGTAAAATATGACATTTTTTTTAATGTCTCATGAATGCGATGATCTGATGAATTCTGGACTTTTTTTCTCAAAATATATTATTAATTAACGATGTTAATACTTGCCAACCAAAGGCATAAATAAAACCCCTTCTGTAACATTTTGGAATTTTTTTTTTCAAATTTTGATTTTTTGCAAATTTTCACAAATTTGAGGGCTCATTATTTGATTTGAAATTTTTTTTTTGTTTTTCATGTATCCCCAAGATGCCACTTTTCCGCGGTATTAAATTTTGAAAATCGAAAATTTGTGATTTTTGCTCCACCCTAATGAGGATTGAGGTTGAAGGATGAACCAGTGAGGCAATAACGGGGTTTTCACGAGGCGTTTTTAGACGCAAGAAGCTGGCGTTTTTAGAAGCTTACTTTCTAGCTTCTTACGTTTTACGTTTGCATTAAGCTTCTAAAATAGCTACTAAGAATTTCCCACTTTTTTACAAAAACTACTTGTAATAATTACAAAATAGTTAATTTAAAACAAAATACTGAAAAACATTAATTTCAAATTGAAATAATTCACTTCACTTTCGCATTAATTTCTGTAAAAATGTAAAAGTGGGAAAGCGTACCGCTTCTAAAGCCGCTTCTTATCACATCAACAACACATCTAGAAGCTGGTTTTAGAAGCAGGAAGCTGAAGTGGTTTCAACTTCTTGCGTCTAAATTCGGCGTCCAAAAACACAGCTTCTTGATCGCTTACATTTAGCTACTTTGGAAGCAGCTTCTAAAAACGCAGCTTCTTGCGTGTAAAAACGCTTCGTGAAAACCCCGTTATTGTGGGATGAATAGGGGGAAAAAATAAAAAAATAAAAAAAATAAAAAAAAATAATTTCCGATTTCGTAGTATACTGCGACTCTACAGGTTTTTAATTTGAACTAAAATCTAGCGTACGCAAACGCGAACAACACTCTACTTTTTGTAAAATCTATGCCGATCGTGTTATCTTTTGCACTTCATTTTTATCACTAACAAAGTAATAATTTCCAACAATTAACATTGTTCTTCAATTACGCCTGAAAAACCCAAAGAAATGATTCACCCAGCGCGAAACTCAATCATTTATTGTTTAACTTAGTCTGTGAAACTGTTCGAAAATGCGTATCCTAAACCGAGTTTTATTCTTACCTCGAAAACAAATCGCTTTACATCAGCTCCATACCACCATCCGATCTCACCGATTACCATCGCCAACACCGGTGGGAAAAAACACCAATATCTTCGTTCTTCTTCGCAGATCATATGCAGCATCGAAGAAACCCGATAACCAGCTTGTCGAGAACGTATCCGGAGAAGGAAAAGCGGTCCAAACAACGGTAATTGAAAATATCAAAGAAACTACTAAAACCGTATCGTATTTTGGTTTCGTTCTAGTCGGATTCAGCATCGGACTTTCAGTCATTTTCGCCATTTGTTACGAACTGTTCTCCAGCAAGAGTCCGAACAAGGTCTACGCCAAAGCTTTCGATTACGTATCAAATGACACTCGAGTACAAAATGTAATGGGCGATCAAATCAAAGGATTTGGTGAAGAAACCCGGCGCGGAAGGAGACAGCATATCGCTCATGTGTCGTATCAAAAAGACGGAATGAACTTATTGAGAATGAAATTCTACATTAAAGGTAATCGAGAAAGCGGTACTGTGCATTTGGAAATGTTCGAGAATGAAAAGGGAAAATTCGAATATCGTTATTTGTTTGTTGTCGCCGATGGTAGCTCTAGAAGTATAATTTTGGAAGATAACAGACATAAGGCTAGTGCTACTGCTCAAGGTAATATAAGTGCTTTCCCGACTCTCGGCAACGATTTACCGGAGTTGGATCTTTCAAATAAATACTAAAGGTGCGATTGCGATCAATTTTGTTATTTAACAACCAATATTGTGTTTTTTTCTATGTTAGAAGTTTATCTCGATTCATAATTTTCACTCGTGTGTGTAATATCTCCCAAGTACTTAAACAATTTGCATTGTCTGATTTTTTTTATACGTATAAAGGAAATATTTAAAAATATGATAATTATGGTCTGTGTAGAGTTACATTTAGCAATTTTATTGCTCTTGACATTTCCTGGAAATGTAAAATTGTAATTTATTTTAATAATAATAAAAGTATATGAGGATGATAAATTATTTGTTGGAAACATCTTTAATATAAAAATTTATTACATTCTTTTGAATTTCTTTTCTAGAGGACTAGACGGACTAATAGGTAATAACGACTGGGAAAAAAATGCTATTGAAGTTTGCCTACCAATTTTTCAAATGTTTCTGTAATTTTGAGCAGAGACGTTTCATTTGATTCCATCGTTCTTGCGATTTTTTTTTAAGCGAATGTAAAACGTTCAGCCCTGATTGTAGGTTTCAACCTTTCAACCTTTGAACATATTTGACCATGATGTATGGTCAACATTTTTTTTTAAATCATGTTTTAACTTTTATTAATCCTTACATAGATACTTGAAATTCAAAATTGGAGGGGAAGGAGAGGTCCAATCGAAATTTTTGTAACAATGAAAATTATTTCTTAAACTTTTTTCATTTTCAAAAGAATGTGATTTTTTATTTTGGAAAAAAAAGGGATTTTTTTATATTGAAAAAAAGAAATTTTTCATTTTGAAAAAAATGACATTTATTTTTTCAATATAAAAAAAATAAAAAATGGAATTTTTTAATTTAAAAGAATAAGATTTTTTAATTCAAAATAGGTATGGGATTTTTTAATTTAAAAATGGGATTTTTTAATTTAAAAATGGGATTTTTCATTTAATAAATGGGATTTTTCATTTAATAAATGGGATTTTTCATTTAATAAATGGGATTTTTTATTTAAAAAATGGAATTTCTTTTAATTTAAAAATGGAATTTTTTATTTTGAAAAAATGAGATTTTTCATTTCAAAAAATGGAATTTCTTAATTTCGAAAATGGATTTTTTTAATTTAAAAGAAGTAAGATTTTTTAATTTTTAAGAATAATGGGATTTTTTTAATTTAAAAAATGGGATTTTTTAATTTTAAAAAATGGGATTTTTTTAATTTTAAAAAATGGGATTTTTTTAATTTTAAAAAATGGGACTTTTTAATTTGAAAAATGGGACGTTCTTAATTTAAAAAATGGGACTTTTTTAATTTAAAAAATAGGATTTTTTTTTATTTTATAAAAATGAGATTTTTTAATTTTTTAAAAATGAGATTATATAAATGGGATTTTTTAAATTAAAAATGGAATTTTTTACTTACTCAAAAAATGGGATTTTTTTACTTCTAAAAAATGGGATTTTTTTAATTTAAAAAATGGGATTTTTTTAATTTAAAAAATGGGATTTTTTAAATTTAAAAATGGGATTTTTTTAATTTAAAAATGGGATTTTTTTAATTTAAAAATGGGATTTTTAAATTTAAAAATGGGATTTTTTTAATTTAAAAATGGGATTTTTTAATTTAAAAATGGGATTTTTTAATTTTAAAAATGAGACTTTTTTAATTTGAAAAATGGGACGTTCTTAATTTAAAAAATGGGACTTTTTTAATTTAAAAAATGGGATTTTTTAAATTTAAAAAATGGGATTTTTTTAATTTAAAAAATAGGATTTTTTTTATTTTAAAAAAATGGGATTTTTTAATTTTTTAAAAATGAGATTATATAAATGGGATTTTTTTTATTAAAAATGGAATTTTTTCACTTATTCAAAAAATGGAATTTTATTATTTTACTTATTCAAAAAATGGAATTTTTTACTTACTCAAAAAATGAGATTTTTTTAGTTACCTACGTATTTAAAAAATGGGATTTATTCAATCAAATAAAAAAAATGAAAATTTTTGTTATAAATAAAAATTTGGGGTGTTTTTATCCAAAAAAATTTAATTTTGTTCATCCAAAAAAAAATTAGGGATTTTTTTCGTGCATATACTTAGCATCAAATATCAATAATTTTATTCGTGTTTTAACTTTTAACTCATCTTTTTGGTCCTTTGATCTGCCTACAGAACAAACAAAATGACCTAATAGCAGTAATAGCTCAATACTTAGCTCAATATTTTGTATGTAGGGTTGGGTAGAGTGCACTAATGAGCTTTTTGGGGATTTTGACTTATATTGGGCCCTTTAGTACAATTCCCTTATTTTGTGTCAAGATAGCAGCAGTTACCCAAAGTTGTAAATTTATTCCTTTTCTTCAAAGAAGTCAGAAAATAAGTAAATCTTCTGTTTTTTGTTTTTTTCATTCATTCAACATACGTATCTACCTATCTACATAGGTAGAGGTACTTACGTAGATGGTCTTACAAAACAATTGCATATTTCAAGGCTCATTTTATTACTTTTTATTTATTTTAATTTAAAGCAATCTTAATGCAATTATTTTCTTTCATAACTCAGCAAACAGAACTAAAGTAACGGAGAAAAAATTATGCAGATAACGGACGATATGAATTTATAAAAAAAATTGGCGCAATCTTAAAAACTTTGAGCAAAACTGCCGCAGAAAACATTATTTGCCATTCTTAAAAACTTAACACGGGCAATTTGTATTCTACGAATGATCGAAATTTACCCATTTAAATATTTATTCGCGTTATAAATAAGCAATAAGATAGCATTTTTATTTCGCCCGATATGAAAAAAACTATGCGAGTATAAGAGAATAAATCTAGTTTGCGATCAATACCTACTCGGAACTATAAGTATATGCGGATAATTTTGTCGAGTTAAAACAGTGATTCCCAAAGTCGACTACGTATGTATTTGTATGAAACGATAGGTACGTATTTTCCACAGTCGAGCCATGTTTATTTTTAGTATTATACGAAAATCTCTTTGGTAATCTTACGGGTATGTTTACTTAGCAAGTATATTGTAGACTTTTTAATCGAATGAACTTCTCGATAAAACGAGCAATTTATAAAATAATTGAGATTTACCTACCTACGTTTTCAGGTGTGTTTTAATTCGCGTCACTTTGAGAACGGCTGTTGAGCAATGGAAAATGATAGTTGCTTTTGTTTGTATGAAATATGATTTTTTTATTCTTACTTTTTACTACAACGTACCTACTACCTACGTATACCCGTATTCAATGGTATTAAAAATTCATAAGAACCTTCCATACCTACATACGAGTATTCTGAGTAGAGTAAAAAATCTTCTGACTCTGAGCGTTTGAAATTACAACTGTTTTGGTACATTCCCCTCGCTCGTGACGCGAGCTTCGTTCTTTTTATTGAATTAAAATGCACAATGGCATATAGTTTTTCGTTTCGAGGATTGAAAACTTGCAGGAAAATGGCGACCAGGTGGTTGTAAATTTATTGTTTTTATCCTTCTTTCGGTTCGGTTGATAATTATTACTAGGTCAAAAGAACATCTCGTTAGATAGGTACCCTGCACTTGTTTTTTACATTTCTCTATCGCATACCTTGGTACAATTTTTATCTGGTCGTTTTCACCCTCGTTAAGCCATTTAGAAAATTATTACGGTGGAGTAAACCGATTCAAAAGTACCGTATCCTACTTAGTTGCAGTTTTAATTTACCAACATATGGTTAACCGTTTAATTTGTCAGCGTATTTATTTTAGCCGACGCAATCCACCTGACTTTGGGAGCCTAGAAGGGGTATCCAAATCAGTGTTGATTACCGAGTACCATACCGATACAAATACCGGTATGGTATCGGTATTTTTGCTCTGATATTTATACCAATACCGATACCGATACCGCAAAAATACCGCAATCGATACCAATACCGATACCGATACCGCAAAAATACCGCAATCGATACCAATACCGATACCGATACCGCAAAAATACTGAAATCGATACCAATACCGATACCGATACCGCAAAAATACTGAAATCGATACCAATACCGCAAAAATACCGAAATCGATACCAATACCGATACCGCAAAAATACCGAAATCAATATCGATACCGATACCGATACCGCAAAAATAACAAAATCTATACCAGTACCAGTACCAATACCGAAAAAATGATCGATTTTTATACCGGTAAAAATACCGATACCAATACCGCAGACATACCGATATTTGTACCGGTACCGATACCGCAAAAATACCGGTACGGTAGTGGTATACCAATTAAATACCGTTTAGATTGAGCAACCATTTGGCGCATGCGCATTAGGATGGAGCGAAAAAAATCAATAGTCTTCGATTTCGCTATTTTTTTAATATGTTGTTTCTTTTGAGCTGAAACCTCCACATACCAATTTTTAGCCCACTAGGTCACTCTGGAGGGGGCTATAGGGTCTCAAAGAGAGGCCATTTTGGAAAAAAGTCGGTTTTTTGCGATTTTGACCCCGAAACCCCCCACCCCAAAAAAAACTCGTTAGTCCGTTTCTAGGTGCAATTTAAGATTCTGCGTCGATCTCTCTATTTGGTTTTTCGATTTGAAGCCATCTTCCTTCCCCCCTTGCACGATTTTATAGAATCGCGATAACGTTTTTTTCGTCTAAGTCAAAAACTATGCTTTCTATGGAAAAAAGTGTAATGACCAATCTTGTAGAGCATAAAATTTGCCACCCAGTACATGTCTTAAATTTTACGCTGACTCAATATTACGTGATTAAAAAATAAAATGAAAATAAACGATAAAAAGGATGCGAAAATTACGACGCCTAAAATTTTGTAATTTCAGGTCAAATTTAAATTTAGGACATGAATTAGATGGAAAATTTCACGCTCTACAAAATTGGTCATTACACTTTTTTCCGTAGGAAGCTTAGTTTTCGCCAGTATTGATTACCGAGTACCATACCGATAAAAATACCGGTATGGTATCGGTATTTTTGCTCTGATATTTATACCAATACCGATACCGATACCTCAAAAATACCGCAATCGATACCAATACCAATACCGATACCGCAAAAATACCGCAATCGATACCAATACCAATACCGATACCGCAAAAATACCGAAATCAATATCGATACCGATACCGCAAAAATAACAAAAGCTATACCAGTACCAATACCGATACCGCAAAAATACCGAAATCGATACCAATACCGATACCGATACCGCAAAAATACCGCAATCGATACCAATACCAGTACCGATACCGCGAAACTATTGATATTTGTACCAATACCAGTACCGATACCGACAAAATACCGGTATGTATACCGGTATCGATACAAATGCCGAAAAAATTACCAAAATTGATACCGGTATCAGTACCGAAACTGGAAAACTACCGAAATTTATACCGGTACCAATACCGATACCGGAAAAATACCGGTAATCAACCCTGATCCAAATTATCAGCGCAGTTAAGTTGGCCATTTTTAAAAGATTTTAATTGACTATATTGCACAAAATGGTGAAAAAGATTTTTATTTTTAGGCGGGTTTCGCATCAACGACGGAATTTTTTAATCGAAAATTTTATTTCATTCGAACGTGGCGTGGGTCAAATTTTCTCAAATTACATTTCTTTTAAATTACTCGTAAAAAATAGAATTGTAGTGCTTTTAATTCTTGAATGTGCTGATTCGGCAGTTATTTCGAGACTCGTTTTACTGAAACGAAGAAGAGGAAGAGAAAGAGGACTAGGAACTGGAATTTAAAACGAGAATGAAGCTGAAAAAAAAAAATATTGTTGAAGCTTTTGAAATGAGAAAATGTAAATTAGATTCGTTATGGAAAATGTTCAACTTTTAAAAATGAAGCTTGAATTAATCACTAGATGACGATGAAGCTGCTGTTGAAAAAACATGGAGAAATGTAATTTTTAGATATTTAGTTGTCAGACTCATTTTCATAAAAAGCTGAGAGAATAAGGAAAATTTTAATTCGAAAAAACTCGATTATTATCTTCAGCTAAGTAATTAAAATTAAGCTGCTAATGTAAGTAGGTGAGTGAGTGCACAATTTCCAAAGATACATATAAAAAATCTCTATTAATGAGTATTATAAAGATGAAATTTTGATAGAAAATATGTAGAGGAACCACAGGGTCTTCCATCTAATTTTTTTAAAATAATAAAATTCCTATTTTTTCGGAATAAAAAAATCTAAGATTTTTTGGAATAAAATTTAATATGATTTTTTGGGATTTGATACCTTATTTTTTAAAAAAAAAGCTTGATATAAATTTTACCTATTTTAACCTTTTTCACATTTTTGAGATGAAAATATTTTCAATCATGAATAACTAATTCATTTTTTTTAAGAATTATTTTTATTTTGAAGAACCTAAACAGAATATTTTTTGGAATAAACAAATTTTTAATATTTTTTCAGGATTTAAGACATTTAAAAAAAAGGAAATAAAATTTATTTCAATTTTTGGCGTTGAAACGTATTTTTTTAGGAATAAGGAAATTTCACAATTTTTTGAGATGAAATTTTCCATTTTTTAAAAAGATGAAAACTTTTCAAACTTGAAAAAAAAAACATTTTTTGGAATAGGTAGGTAGGTAAACAATTTTTTTAATGAAAAAATTTCTAAATTTTTTGGAAAAAATTCATATTTTTCGGGATTTTAAACCTTTAAAAAATTAAAATAAATTTTATTTCAATTTTTTTGTGATGAAAAATTTTTCCAGTTTTTAAGAATGATTTTTTAAATATAACTTGTTTTCTGAATGAACAATTTTTTTTTGTTTTTGTTTTTTAAATGAAAAAATTTCTCATTTTTTAAAAACTTTTTGGAATAAAATACTCATTTTTTTAATTAGGTAGGTAGGTATTGTTTACTTTCTTTTTTTTAAACTAAGAAATCATATTTTCAAACTTTTCAAAAAAAATCTCGAAACTTTTTTGGAGCATCAATAAGTAAAGTCGTATGTACAAAAAAGAAGGAAATCGGACGATAAAAATTAGCCAACTTTTGAACATCGGATAATCGAAAGAAACAGGTTGAATTTTTTTTTCTCGGATATTCGAAGTTCTATTGTACATCAATAGGTATTTAAAATTAAAAACTGCGGAATTTTCAAAAGTCGCTTTTTCGAAAATTGTAGAATTCTTTAATCCATTAAATTTTTAAAAAAGTAAATACAATTTTTTGAAGTTGTTGAATTTACTGAAATTCTTGTAGGTATTTTAAGAAATCATCGAATTTCCCGTCGAATTTCTCAAGATTGTGGAATTTCCAAAAAAAAAAAAAAAAGTCTTTTAAAACGCTAAAAAATTGATAAATTTTCCAAAATTGTCGAAATTTCACAAAATAGACCGAATTCACTGAAATTGTTGGATTTGGCAAAATAGTCAAAAATTCTTCAAACCATCCATTTTTTAAGAAATTGTAAGTAATATTGGATTGTCCTCCAAAACTATCAAATATTTTTAAGAACTTTGAATTTTCACAAACTGCCGTACTTTCAAAAATTGCAAAATTTTCCAAAGTAGTAAATTTTGAATCAGGGTAAATCATTAAAAATTATTGAAGTTACTTATAAAAATTTTCAAATTTTACGGAATGGTCGCATTTCCATAATAATTAAATTTTCAAACATCTTAATTGACAAATTTGCAGATATTGTCGAATTTCACAAAATGATCTGAACACCAAAAAATTGGAAATAATTTTTAAAAATTGTTAAATTCTTCATACCATTCAACTTGAAAATTTTTAACAAATTTTACAAATTTTCAAAATTGCAAAATTTTACAAAAAATTTTCATTTTGTGAATTGGTTGGATTTACCAAAATTGTTGATTTTTAAAATTGGTAGCTAATTTCTTTAAATTGTTAAATTTTGAAAAATCGTCGAAATTCCAAAAATCGTAGAATTTTCAAAAATTACGTTGTTTCAACATGGATGCTCAAGAGGGGTGAGGATCAGATTTGTCAACAAAAAGTTCGTTCTAAGTTTGCATATCTACTCAAAAATAACCTAGATTAACTAATAATTATGTTTTAATCCAAAGCTTAAGGACATTGGCATTTCACCTATTTTAATGGGTTCCCTTTAGGTTGTAAAAAAACATAAAACAATTAAAATTACTCTTAAATACCTACCAACTGAATGTTAAAAAGCAATTAAATAAAAAAAAATTCCAGGCTAAAATAAAAACTTGTTCTTATGGTACCCAACTTAATTACATGAAAAATTTTTACTGTTTAAATTCTAGGTAAGTACTAAAAAAAAAGGGGCACCTCCGAGGCTAGAATCGACTTGGTACCATTACCATGAATTTCAACTCGAGTAAACGTACATTGCATTTTTATAACACCAAAACTACGCCACCCTGCAACTCGACGATATCGCGGAAAAATTTCTTTTTGGGTAGGTAATTCATTAAAAAAAAGTAATCGATTCGGTCAACCGACGAAGTTAAGAACACGCAAAAGGTACAATTTAGACCTACACGAGTGAATTTAAATTCAAATTTTTTTATCGAGTAAATAAAAAGTTTACATAGCGACAATTTACTTTTTACATAACGTACAAAGTAAAACATTTCGGCTGCAGCGAGTTTAATTCTTACTTTATAAAATCCCGCCATGGTTTCTCATTTGGTTAAAGCTCGCAAAATGAGCAAATATCTGCACCGGGAGTAATCCACAAAGTAAAGTTCTCTTTACCTGGACAAATAATTCATGAGGGTAAATTGTGAACAATGAAGTTATTCATACAAAATCTTACTTTTGGGTACTAAGTTTCTTGGAATCGATATGAGAACTTATGAGAATATGAGAAGTGCCGCAGCTTTGAGTTCTCTCTCGCTCTTAATTGAGAACTTATTTTTTTAATACCTTCAAAATGAAATTTACATAATCGTTCGTCTAATTTTAATGTGCAACAGACTATACAATCAGCATTTTAGATAGAATACAAAAAGAAAACAAAATTTTGGTACAGTTGGGTACGCGATAATGAAATTTTCATAAATCAAATTACATTATTTAAAAAAATTCAATATTCAATAGATCATGGCACAGCATTTCATAGCGAACAAAAAAAGCTAAAATACAATAAGTTTCTGTATAAAATATACATTTTACATTGTAATAGAATTAGATACTTGTAATAAGTATTATAACAATATTACAGTTTATATCACGGTTTTATCAATTTTTAGTAATTTAAAATCATATTTTATATGTTTTGGCATCATATTATCGCAGATAACACAGAAACCACGAGGGAATCGCAGGAAAAAAATCCTGGAAGGGCAATAATTTTTGAAAGCTGAATGGTAAAAAGTCTACTTTTTGTTTAAAATTCAACTTATAAACAACAATAAAAAATAAAACTGCTTTCAGCTTTTAGCGTCCATATTAAGTGGAATTCAGCTTTCAACTTTCAGCTTTCCAGCCTTCCATCTTACAAATTTAAGATTTTTTAGATTTTTATCTTTCAATTTTTAGCTTTCAGCTGGAAATTTATGATATTTTTTAGTATTTCCAGTAATTTCTGGTAAAAACAAGGTAAAAAATAAAAAAATAAACCAACTTGACAGTAAAAAGCCAAAAATCCCATAAAAAATGAAACTTTTGCTTTCAGATTTTGACTTCCATTTTACTTTCATCATGTCGACTGTCTTAATTTAGCTTCCATCTTTCTTCTTTTAGCTTCCAAAAAAATTTCAACTTTCTATGGTTTTAGCTTTCACTGCTTTCAGCTTTGTTTCATGTGAAGTTTGAAATGTTTTCCTTTAGAAGAAACAAAATGGAGACAGACTATTTAGGAAGAAATGAAACAAGGATAGATTTGATTCCCTAATATAATGCCATGGAATGGAACTTATAATATTCTAAACAATTTATTACCCTGATGTTTAAACAAACTTTAAAACAAACTCATTTAAATTCATATTTATTCCTTATAATTACATTGAGCTGTTTAACAACTTGAAAGTATACGAATAAATAAACCAAAAAGAAAAAAAATTTATACAAAATGTATTATAAATTTAAGCCAATCACCTGAATAAAAAAAAACGTAGTAGGTAATAGGTATCTACGTAAAACATAAAATGTTTTTTTTCTTTTTTTTTTTTAAAGAAAAACAAAATCAATTTTCTAAGTAATACAGGATATCCGCAACATGTTGCCATCGCGAGTAGATACCTATATAGATAGGGGGACGTTTATTGGAGTAAAAAGCTAGGCTGGAGCTTTCTTTGTTCATGAAAAGGTTTTTGAATTTATACCTACATGGAATTTTGTCGAGTAACGAGAGATATAAAATGTGAAAATGGTCGCCCAATGTGTATTTGAAATTCGATTATAAGTTTCGTTTCACGTCGAAGATTAAATCGAGCGATATAAATTTACATAATGTAATAACGAGAGAGACGACACCGATGAAAATTACGCGTAGATATCAGCAAAATTCTTTTAATAATTCAATTCGGTGTCGAAAAAAAAAAAAAAAAAAAAGTTTGCATGCGTTTATATGAAACCAGTATAACAACATACGATTGGTAAAATTTTCACTTCGGTTATGAAAAATGAGGGGTAAATTTATGCGCCTTGCTCTTAAGGTAGGAAAATTCACCTATCATATAAATCAACAGTTGACTAATGGATGCTTATTTATACAAAGGCGATTTTCAACTTTTCATTCGTAGACGTGAACGTGATGGGGTGATTGGATGAGATTCTATAATCATTTGGGATATTGTGAGTAGCATGAAAAATGGAAGCTGGTATTTTTCAAATTCTAGATAGGCAGTTTATATTGCATCGGATTTCGAACTGTGGTACAGTTGCAAATCGATTACAGTGAACGGACTTGGTTTATAGTTACCTAGTTAAAGTTTGTTCTAAATAAAAAATACTGTTTCAGAGTACTGCAGGCGAAAAAAATCTCAGGGGATGACTCTAGCTTCTTGAATTTAATCGATCTGCAGGTTGTGTACCTATGTACAATTTCGACATGTGGGTTGTCTAGTCACAATTTTTCTAATAGAAAACGTGCCCTAATTATACTTGTATTTGTATTGTACATGCGTGATTGGATTGCAAAGAGTTCATTTTTTTATTATTATTTTATCCTATTTTTATGACTTACTTGTATTTTTTTTTAAACCATAACTAGATAATAAATTGTACAAAAATTTTATGATTTTTAAAATTTACAAGTTTTTATATCTCTGGATTTTTAAAAATTGTTACAATGTTACATCTTCAAAAATTGTGCAATTTAAAAAAAAAACATGTCACCTGTTTGTAAACATATTAACACTCTTCAGAATTGTACAATGTGAAATATTGCGAAATTTTTAGGAATTGAAAAGTTTTCAAAACTCAGTGACCCTTTAAAAATAGAAATTGGAAAATTTTTGAAGATGGTTAAATTTTTCAAATTTTACTATTTGGAAAGGTCGTAAAATTTTTATATGTGACGAGAATGTCTAACTCCTCGAAAGTTTCCAAAAATTGTTAAATTCCTCGAAATGTCAATTTTCAAAAAAACATATACCTATGTAGATAGGTAGGTGATTTCCAAATAATTTATACAAATTTAATTTTTTAAACAAGTCTGGTGAAATTTTTAAACCTTAAAAATGATCAAACATAGCTAAATTTTTAAAAATTGCCAACTTTTCAAAAAATGTCAAATTTTCAGGAATTGTTTGATTTCTTAAACTTGTCTAATTTTTAGTTTTTTTATTTTCAAAAATTGTCAAATTTCCAAAAATTTTTTGATTCTTAAAAATATTGTCAAATTTTCAAAAATTATCAAATTTTCAAGAATAGGAAAATTTATAAAATTGTAAATTTTTAAAACTTTCAAAATATAGTGCAAATTTTTAAAAATTGTCAAAATTTCAAGTGTCAAATTTTCAAAAATTGTCAAATTTATAAAACTGTCAAATTTCCAAAAATTCTCAAATTTTCAAAAATTGTCAAATTTATAAAAATAGTCAAATTTTCAAAAATTGTCAAATTTTCAAAAAATTCTAAAATTTTCAAAAATTCTCAAATTTACAAAAATTGTTTAATTTCTTAAAAATCGTTTAATTAAATTTTCAAAAATTGTCAAATTTCTAAAAACAGTCAAATTTTCAAAAAATGTTACATTTTCAAAAATTGTCAAATTTCTAAAAACAGTCAAATTTTTAAAAAATGTTACATTTTCAAAAATTGTCGAATTTTCAAAAATTGTCAAATTTTCAAAAAATTGTCAAATTTTTAATAACTGCCAAATTTTTAATAATTTTCAAATTTTTTAAACATTGTTGAGTTTTATGTTGATTTGTATTTATCCTATCTAATTTAAGTAGGAAAGTTTTTCTATGTCGGTTTCGTTAATTATTGTTGGTTGCTTCGGCCTGAAAATTTTTTTTTTTTGTTTTCTCATGTAGCTCTTTGCTACTGAATTTGGTCGCGTCATTCGTTCTAATTCGTTCTATATCCGATGTTGAGTTAAGTACTCACAAATATATTTCGTTCAAGTTATGATGTACAAATTATTATTTTACACCAATTCTTTAAAAACCTAACATGGTAGCAGAGCGTGGTTTCGTTTATCCGTTTTTGTAATTTTTTTTTTTTTTCGTTCATTTCGTAATGTCATCAGGTATCGTAATTGTTAATTATTCATAGTCGTACGTTCGCATGTCGGTACCGCCGATTGCTCGTTCACATCGTAACGCTGAACAAGAGTCATCGAGCGGCGATAAATCACGGTCTAAAATTCGTAAAGAGCGTAAGAAAAAAACGAAAGAATTTTTCAATTCGCTCCAACCGCGAAATATCGATTTTCGTTCATCGCCGCCGGGTGAAGAAACTGCCACGTCAGGTTACCACCTACGAGGAATCGTTGGTGCGGTAAACAAATTCGGTGACCATGCAGATAACATTACGAGAACCGCGAGTGATAACGTACTTACAAAATCGAATTCCACTGATTGCCCGAATAGAAATCCAAGTACCAATAAACCTTCCGCGAACTTGAGTAGTTTTGATTTTCGTTCCGATCCCAATCGTCCAATAGCTCTTTAATTAATTTCAGTAAATTGTTCAGCTTACATCGTTCTATTTTAGTCAGTAAATCGCTCAATTTTCGCTCTTAAATCGTTCAACTTACTTCGTTCTATTTTTTTTATAAATCGCTCAATTTCGTACTTTCTTACCGTTCGTAAATCGATCAATTTCGCTCCGTTATATCTAGATCTAGTAAATCGTTCATATCGGTACTAATTAGTTATTTATTTATTTTTCGATCACTATTCGTTCCATATTTTTATAACGTACATTTAATTTTTAATTACGAATTCACGTTATTTTTACAATTATTTCAATTAATTTCGAGTTTGATTTTTTCGATTGTTTATTTTGATAAGATATGTAAATTTTTGTTGTATTTGTATTGTGGAATTTTCAGTCCGAGGGGGGATGTTGAGTTTTATGTTGATTTGTATTTATCCTATCTAATTTAAGTAGGAAAGTTTTTCTATGTCGGTTTCGTTAATTATTGTTGGTTGCTTCGGCCTGAAAATTTTTTTTTTTTGTTTTCTCATGTAGCTCTTTGCTACTGAATTTGGTCGCGTCATTCGTTCTAATTCGTTCTATATCCGATGTTGAGTTAAGTACTCACAAATATATTTCGTTCAAGTTATGATGTACAAATTATTATTTTACACCAATTCTTTAAAAACCTAACAAACATTGTCAAATTTTCAAAAAATGTCGAAAATTGACAATTTTTTAAAAAGTAATTGTTACATTTTCAAAAATTGTCAAATTTTTAAAAATTTTAAAAATTGTTATGTCGTTGAAAATTGTTGAATTTTCAAAAATTGCAAAAAAAAAATGTAAAATGCCGGAGTTTAAAAATTTGTGAAGTTTACAAAGTTCTTTGAACTGTTGAATATTGAAAAATTGTAGAAACAATAAAAACGGTCGCATTTTTAAAAAATGTTGAATTTTAAAAAATTGTCGAATTCTTTCCTAAAATTGTCAATCAATAATTTATTGTCCAATTTACACAAATCGTCGAATTCTTCAAAATTTTCAAAAATCGATAAAATAAAGTAGGTATTTTTTATACGTAGCAACATAAATCTGAAAATTGAAAATCGCATGAAAACATTTCAAATTTTCTACCGGTGAAATACCTACTAATTTAATTTCGCTTTTCTTCTTTCTTTAATACTTGCACAAATACCATCTTTAAATTTTCCTCGAACATTTATCTCCAACTACAATTTTGCTCGATTTAAAACACATTCAATTTTAAACAAAATGAAATTCTTTCGATAAAAGAAAGCATAAAATGAAACAAAATACCTAGGTGTTTTGAAAAGATGAAAATTCTCGCCTACAAATAAAATACCATCGCATCATCTCCGACAACTAAATACGTAGTTATTTAACGATTTTATTTTTTTTTCTTCACGAGAATGACAAACGTTTTGCTAATACCATGCGCTTATAAATTAAATCAACAAGGCGAAAACTATTCCAACTAGAGCGAAAATTTCACAAAAAACATGTTACTTTGTGTGCGAGAAAACTGCGAAAGAAAATTCTTCATCTTAAAGCAGCAATAATGGAAATACATTAATTCTCAAACTATCGGGAAAAGTTTTAAAAGAACATGGTTGAGAATTACGCATCTCAAAACAAAAACAAAAAAAACAACAAAAAAAAAACGACGAATATATATACTTTAGGTATTTACATTTCGTCGGTATAGGTACTCTCGTTCATTCTATAATCCATCCAGTGATGCTCAAAATTTACACCCTCAAAATATACGAGAAAAAAATGTTTCACAAAAATGTTTTATTATTATTTTTTTTTATCATATACAAACGCTTAGTTCGTAAGTCAGCTTATTACAAGTATATTTTTATGTCAACGCTTTTAAGCTGATGGCGATCTAACGTAAAAAAAAAAAAGTTCCAAAGCACTCGACTCAGATGATTGGCAATTATTATAGCAACTCGTAATGCGATGATCGAGCGATTAATAAATAAAATATTCACAAAAGAAGGGGAAAAATCAAGGTAATTATCATTAACACACAGGTACATAAATTAGTAAAGATAATAAAATCTTTCGTTAAACATATGAAAATAAAAAAAAATTAATCAAGCTCGTGTAGAAACATTTACAATAAGTCAATCTTTGTTTTAAAGTTCAAAATTTCGAGCACTAAACACGAAAAAAAAAATTAAGAATACTAAAAATATGGACAGAATTTTTAAAAATCGTGGCAGAATAAAATGAACATAAAATGGTGAACTTCAAGCTATTCGAAATGTTTGTTTTTTGAGCGTTTTTTCGTCGTTAGACGCTAATCCTCTCTCATTGTGTATTCCACGAATCGCTCAATGGTTTTGATTTTCCTACGCCGAATCCTCTCCTTGAACGATTTTTTCAATCACAATCGTTACTTATTTCGGTGAGAGTAAAATATTTACTGGATTGAGTTTGTTTAACGAACTCAATTTGCCTATTTCAAGGCTTAATTTTTACTTTATAATTAAGACGATGTTACACTAGCCTCGAGTAGGTAAATTCTTCTCGCAAGTTCATTGTGATTTTCAATTTCTTTAGACACAATTCGTTCGTATACCTAATTGGGAAGTTTTAAAATATGGTAACACTGATTCGTATAATTTTATTCCAAAATATATGAAACGTTCTTAGTATAAAAATTCGATCAGTAAGGGAATAAAATTTATACGAAATGGGCTCATTTTGATTTCAATTAAACTCTGCAAAATGAACTTAGTCTTATACAAGGTGTCCCAATTTCCTTTCTGGACTGACGTCAGCACCAAGAAATAGATGATCGGGATTCAGATATTGCTATTGGGCCAAACAGTCTAATGAGGAAACTATAGTGATAGGGAATTTTTTAGGCAAATCCAAAAAGGAACAACATTTGTACAAAACATTTTTTCATTTAATCCAAAAATGGAAAGTTATCAACATCACTCAAAAAAAAAAAAAATGAAAAATACACAATTTTTTAAACTTATTTCCAATTATTCTTCAAAAAGTATAATTTCCAGGGGAAAATTCTTCAAACAAAAATTGCCCCTTGATAAATTTCGTATCAAAATGATTCTAATCATTTTTTTGAAATTTTTCTTCGCAGAATGTTATATACATTTAAAATGATTATTCACGTATGAAATGACCGAAGAATAATTTTGATAAATTTTTATCATTTTAAAAACTAAAAAAAAATAATAGTAACAGAATTGGTAAATCTGCGACATTTTTAAAGGAAAGTAATTATTATTCCAGTGATCTTTGAAATTGAGAAAGAAAAATGACGCACCTATTAGCAGGTAAAAATTAAAAATTTTGGTAAAAATTTGAATTTTAGCAAAAATTTAAAATTTATACAAAAATACAGAATTTTGGTAAGAATTTAAAATTTGAAAAAAAATCATAATTTTGACAAAAATTCAAAAATTTTACAAAATCCAAAACTTTAGTAAGAATACAAAATTAGAAAAAAATGAATAAATTTTTTCAAAAAATTCAAACTTTGGCTATGATACCAAATGTTTGAAAAACATACAAAATTTTGGCAAAATTTCAAAATTTTAGTAAGAATTTAAAATTAGAAAAAAATACTTACCTACCATAATCAATTTGACTAAAAAAATCACAATTTTTGCTACGATTCCAAATATTTGGAAAACATTCAAAATGTTTACAAAAATTCAAAAAGTTGGCAAAAATTCAAAATGTTGGCAAAAAATTTATATAATTTTGGCAAAAATTTTAAATAAAAATCCAAAATTTTAGTTAAAATCCAAAATTAGAAATAAATAAATAAATTTTTGCAAAAAATTCAACATTTTGGCAAGAATTTGAAATTTTAAAAAATAATAATAACTTTGACAAAAATTCAAAAATTTGAAAAAAAATAATTTTGGCGAAAAATTTAGATTTTTTGAAAAATAAAGTCTAAAATTTTTGAAGAAATCTTATTTTAGCAAAAATTTAAAATTGAGTAGGTAGGTAAAATTACAATTAATTTTTGGTCAACTTTTGAGGTTTGATAATTTTTTCAATTTCTGATGCACCAAACTTTGTTATTTCAATTTATTATTTTAAAAAATTTGATCGAAATTGGCAAATTGTGAAAATGTATTAGTACCTAGGTAAGTACCTAAATTTGAAGTTTGATAAATTTTAGAAATTTTCTAAAATTCAGTAAATCTCTAAAATTCACTATTTTTTTTTTGATTTGGTAAAAATTCATAATTTTTGGTAGGTAATTCTTACATTTATTTTTGGAACTGATGAACTGAATTAATGAAATTAGAAAAAATATACAAAGAAGAAAAAGTAAATTTTTCGTTCATAAAAGAATTTTCAATCTCATTCAAAAAGACTTCAACTTTATGTTTTCTCGAAGAAGAAGAAAAAAAACTTAAATTAATTTAAAATGGGCGTAACTTCTTCCAAAGAAAAATTACAAAAAAAAGTTTAAAAATCATTCTGATAGGAAATTTCACGAGGAATAACTTTTATTTGAAAAATTTCATTCTGACAATCATAGTTTTATCGGAATGATTGAAAATAGGTTCAGATTTTTTTTCAACTTTTTTGAGTAGGTATTTCGTTGATAACTTCCAATTTTTGAATTAAATGAAAAAATGTTTCATACAAAAGTAGTTTCTTTTTTAAATTTCCTACAAAAAAGTATACTATAATTTTTCTCCATGAGGCCTTGTTGAGGAGAATTTTCATTCCACATCAAGTTTCCAACAAGAAATTACGATTTGTTGTACACCAATTTTAAGGTGACTAATTTGGGACACCCTGTATACATATTCAGATAAAAAAATTATTCTTAAAAAAAAAGAAGGTAAGTAATACTAATAACGAACCGATAATTCGTTCCAAGATATACCTTTTTACAAGGCACCATTTGGGAAACTTGGCGCAAAAATATGAGCGCATAATTTATGAAAATTTCATATAAATCTGCTAGCTCGAAAAAACTTTAAGTTTCTTTTTCGCTTCCTTGCAACTTCTATAAGCAACGTCTCTCAAGTCCACTTGTTCTGGTGATTTGCATAATTAAACAATCTAGCGTAAAAAGCTACTATGTATTTACCATAAAAGTGTTAAAATTACTCGGCCGAATTCGAGGCTGGAAAAAAATGAAATGAAATTTCCAAGCAGTAGAGATTTTTCAAAAGTTAAAAACCATCGCCTAGATTCTGTGTCGCTGGGTTCAACATCCCGATGAGATAAAAATTTCTCACGACAGCGAAAAGTTTTGATAACACATATCAACAACTCATACATCATTCAAAGCCTTTCAAAGAGAAATTTCCACAATATTTCAACGATACGCGATGAGGTTTTTTTTCGCGTTGAAATAAAAACGAATAGTATTATTTTTCTCCGCCTCTTGCACTTCGTAGCATTCTCGTATTCGAAAAAACGACAAAACTTTTACGTTTATATAACTCGCGTGAAAGGCACGTTATTGATTTGGACGACTCGACTGTTCGCTTACTCAGCGTTCCTGCCGAAGGTATAGCACGAAGTAATATTCTATGGGTATATCGTAAACCTTTGAATTTTCTTCGCAAAGCAGATCTTCTCGGATGACTTCAAAAGTGGTACGTAACTAATGAAAAATTAATTTCCAAACGTTACCAATTTCGCCTAGAGCATCGTCTAATGGTCTAATCCGAAAAAGGCAAGATTTTCAAAGTTGTTTCGAGCAAATTTAATACAGGTACGAGTAAGTATTTTGAAGTAGGCGTGGAATTTGTTTTCTTTAGTAGTTTGCGAAAACTTGAAAATTGGAATTTTATACCAGAGTTGGGTATAGAATGTACCTAATGTAATTATATGCTTTATTTTCAAAAAACGTACCGATGTTGTGTTTACGAGAATTTAGGTTTTTTCCTGCTCTGACTTTATTGGTAGTTTTTTTTAAATTCATGAAAAATGGTTACATTCTATAATTTTTTAATGGCAATGTTCCCAAAATTTTTATGGTTTGTACTCGCTATATTTTTCGCATAAATAATGATTTGAATAAATTACAATTTTGAGAACCCACTCGGCTCAAGAACTGTTCGAAAAAAAATGGGAACACGTCTCAATAGAATTTATTTTTTCTTCATCTTTTATGAGTCCCAATTTAAAGACTTTTTGAAACCCAATATTATTCAAATTGTGTTCAGTATAAAAAACTATTAAGTACATAATTTTTTCTAAACAGATGAATAAAAATCAAATTGTAACACGAATAATTTGAGAACCCACTCGGCTCAAGTACTGTTCGAAAAAAAATGGGAACACGTCTCAATAGAATTTATTTTTTCTTCATCTTTTATGAGTACCAATTTAAAACCTTTTTGAAACCCAATATTACTCAGTGAAAATTTCCGCTTTGAAATCTTTTAGAAACATTTTAATATGAAATTTTTTTTGAAAAGTTTCAAAAGCCAAATTAAAAAAAAAAAAAAAAAAACGAGTTTAAGATTTTTAAAAAGTCAACTTTTTTTAAGGAATGATGAAGTCTTAATTTTTTTTAAAAACTCTGATTTTTACAATAATTTTTAAAATTTTGACATTTGCAATTTTTTTTAGAAATTTGACTTCGATTTTTTTTTTAGAAATGTTTCGCTTTTAAATAATATCCAAGTTTCACTTCTAAAATTATTTGGAAAAATTTCACTTCAACTTTTTTTGGAAAAACTTTACTCGACATATTTTGGAATAATAAGTTTTGAAAGACAGTTTTTCATTTAAAATTTTAAAAAATTCAAGTCAAATTTTTTCAAAAAAAAAATCCAAGTCAAATTTTTCCAAAAAAATTATCCAAATCAATTTTTTCATTAAAAATATCAATTCAAATTTTTCCAAAAAAAAATCAACTAAAAATTTTCCAAAAAAATTATCAAGTCAAATTTTTCCAAAAAAAAAATCAAATCAAAGATACCTAAAAGAAATCAAGCCTTACTTGCAAAAGTTCAATTCTTAACAAAAATATTTCACTTCTGCACAGAAAAATTTGACTTTAAAATCTAAAGAAATGTCACTTTTGAACTTTTCAGCAAAATTTGATTTTATTATTTTTTTTTTTTATTATTTTTTTTTTAAATTTATTTTTTATTGTATTCAACTATTTTGAGAAAAAAAAACATGACATTTGATACTCTTATTTTGGATATACGTATTTGATCTTTAATTCCAAAACTTTGACTTGGTACCTAAAACTTTTTTTTTTTTTTTTTTTCATAGGTATGATTAGAAATTTTTACAATATTTTTCAAATTTGGTCTTGATTTTTTTTGCACATTTTTAAATTTCAAATTAAAAATATACGTATTTAACTATATAATATAGGTACCTTCCTTTGATTTTATTTCGTTATTTTTATATTTTTTACAAAACCCAAAATTTTTCAAATTCTATTTGAATATTTTTTTTATATGTAAGTTACAGGTAACTTTTTTTAAAGATTAAAAGCCTAAAATTTGAGATTGAAAAATCTGAAAAATTCACTTCATTTTTTTTCAATAGGTAGTTAAAAAAATTTATTAAAATCGAATCGCGGCAATTTCTAGAGATTTCACATGTTTACGAGATAAACGAGTTTGAAGGTTTGCATAGCCTAAAGCTCTGTAGGAGAATGTTGAAATGGTGAAAATGATGGTAATAGCATATTTTGAACTCTGTATCATCATTTGGAGCAAAAATCTAACTTGTATCAAAAATTTTTAATCCGACTTTTATGGTTTTTAAAAGGCATATCAAGGATCAAACTAAAATTAACAGTAAAAATATTATTGCGTTTATTCTCGCATGTAGTGCTTGAAATATTGAAGGCAGACAAAAAGTGAAAATAGCCTTTTTAAAAAGAAACTTGATTTTCTACAAAATATACTTTTTATTTTTTAATGTACTCAGAACAAAGTAAGTACGATTCTTCCCTATTGACGAAAAAAATTTGAGAATGCTAGCATCAGGTTGCCTGTTTTTGAACCACTTTGAATGCTAGTGCTAGCATCCTAGTAGCATTTTAGTAGCATTCTAGGAGCATTTTGGTAGCACTTGGTATTGTGCTAGCACTATGTTAGCATCAAAGTTATATAGAACAAGATAGTTACCACACTCCGGTTAGCCACGCCCATTTCGCCAAAGTACATCACTGAGAGCGCTGCATTCGACGGGTGATACATATAATGCATTGAATTATATTGAAAGTTAATGGATTGATTCAATTTTAAATTTGATTTGAATGAATTACCCGCGAAATTTTCATTTTTACTTTCAGCAAATTACTAATTTTGCATTTTTGCTATAATTTTCAACTTCGATAAATTTTTACCAAGTCCAGTGCTACATAATACTTTATAGTCAAAATTGGAAGGGAGGAAGGGGTCTAATCGAAATTTTTGTTATAACTAAAAGTATTTGTACAACTTCAAGCTACAACTTTTGTTTGAAAAATTTTTCAATCGGGCCCCTTACCTCCCCCCCTGTTTTTAAAAATGTATTTGAAGGAGTTGGATTATCCAAAATTGGTGGGGAGGGAGGGATCCGATTGAAATTTTTGTTATCACCAAAATTGTTTCTAGTACTTCAAGCTACAACTTTTGTTTGAAAATTTTTTCAATCGGGCCCCTTACCCTCCCCCTGTTTTCAATAATGTATTTGAATGAGTTGGATTATCCAAAATTGGAGGGAAGGGAGAGGTCCAATCGCAATTTTTGTCATGGCCAAAACTTTTCCTAAAACTTTGAGCTACAAGTTTGTTGCAAATTTTTTTCAATTGGACTCATTTCCCCTTCCCCCTTCAATTTTTAATTAGTATTTTGGGAGTGTTATGCAAAATAAGTGGAGAGAGAGGGGCTCAATTGAAAAAGTTTTCAAAAAAAAGTTGTAGCTTGAAGTTTCGCTAATACTTTTGGTTATCACAAAAATTGCGATTGGACCCCTCCCTCCCCTCCAATTTTGGATAATCCAACTCATTCAAATACATTATTGAAAACAGGGGGAGGGTAAGGGGCCCGATTGAAAAAATTTTCAAACAAAAGTTGTAGCTTGAAGTACTAGGAATAATTTTGGTGATAACAAAAATTTCAATCGGATCCCTCCCTCCCCACCAATTTTGGATAATCCAACTCCTTCAAATACATTTTTAAAAACAGGGGGGAGGTAAGGGGCCCGATTGAAAAAATTTTCAAACAAAAGTTGTAGCTTGAAGTTGTACAAATACTTTTAGTTATTACAAAAATTTCGATTAGACCCCTTACTCCCTTCCAATTTTTGTGAAGTAATGAAACTTTGAAAAATCTTACCTTTGGAACATAGAATAAGTGTAGCTTTTCCCCATTTTTATCTCGCTTTCTGCTGTTTTTATACCCAGTCTTACAATTAGGAACACAACAATAGGCCATTTTATCAATAACTAAATATTTAAATCATTATAAATGTTTCAATTCACATTAAAAAATTTCACATGCAACAGTTGATCATGGTTAATCACTTCACATTTCATATGATGATTTGATAAGAGTGTATCACCCGTGGTATCAAGCGCGCTCTATAGTGAGCGATTTGCCCGCCGTAAGAGTGGCAGAAAAGAATTGCATTATTCATATGGGGAGTGTGGTAACTATCTTGTTCTATATAACTTTGGTTAGCATCTAGCATTATTAGGTGGTTCAAAAACAGGCAACATGATTGCTAGCATTTGCGTAACCTATGCTAGCATAATGCCACTTATGCTACTAATATGCTAGCATGCTAATGAAATGCTAGTACAATACTGGCATAATGCTTTATGAATTGTCGATTGGGTTATGTGGTTTTTTTTTTAATTTATTAAATTTTCTTCCAAAGGAAGTTATTAAAATTTGTGATTACTTTTTTTAAATTTTATTGTTTTTTTCCAAATACACTGCATATTTTTCCAACTTTTATTTCAAAAACATCATTTTTCTTAAATTCTGTCTGAATATTTTCTTTAAAAGAAAGTTTTTCTAATTTGGGTACTAAACTATTTTTTCCTCATTTTTCTTTAAAACAAATTTTTTGACAACTATTTTTTTTCAATAAGTGTAGGCATGTACTTTTAAGAAAATGTGTTAAATAAAAAATGAATCATGATTTTTCTAAAAAAAAAATAAAATAAATAATAATAGGTACCTAATAATAAATGAATGAAAATAAAACAGAAATAAAAAAGCAAAATTTCTAAACACAACGTTTGGAAAATGGTTTTCGAGAGAAATAAAAAGAAAATTGTTTTCAACTAAAAATTTAAAAAATCAATTTTTAAACAAAATTTGAAAAAAAAAATCTCACGTCGTGTAATTTGTTCTATTAGGATCAAATCTTCAACAAAAAACATCATTTGAGCAATATATGAAATTCCATAATATCTTCTGACAAGAACCCAGCCCCCCCCCTCCTTTCACCACCGCATATGTATTTAGAAACATCAGCAAACAACACTTCTCTTTTAAGATTTCCTTCTCCCACGATACCGAACTGAACACGAGTCAATTATTCAAAAAGAACATTTTATACAATTCAATGTTTCCTCCATTTTTACTTCCATTCAAAGTTTGTTAAAAATTAACCGAACCGACTATACTGACACTGTCGGAATTCAGTTCCATGTTGCACACGCCTAAATATATGTATTTTGGTCCCTTCGAAAAAAACTTAGTACCTAGTCGCATCGAAACAGAAATAAAATGTGGAACGAACGTTCGCACTCTTGTTTCTGTTTTCCATTCTGTATATCTACCTACGCACGAATTGTATTCGGTTGAAAAATCACAATACCCTAGTGTAACTCGACCGTGAGCAAATAGGAAAAAATCCCAACCACGCAAGTAACATCTGAACACATCAAAACATACAAAAAATATACATTCCTTAAAAATAAAAAAATAAATAAATAAGTAAATACGGCCAAAATAAACGTAAATAGGAACTAAAAAAATTCTACTTTATCCAACTAGATGAGAAAAAAAAATTCGCATAGCGAACAAAAAAAAAGTTAAGGAAAAAAGAAGAGAAAAAAAATCCTTAAACGTTGTGCATGCGAGATCGAATTTTGATAATACGTCACGCCAATTCAGCCTTGGAGATTTTCAAAATACTTAGGTACGTCGTACACGTACAACTCGTACGTATACATTCGTGTAAAAGTGCAAAAGGGGACAAAAGACCATGCACTTTCGATTTGTACATTAGATTTTTCAAACTACGCATAAATGAAGCGATAAAATTACAAGATGGTCGATCATTGAGCTTTCCACTTGATATCTGTAACACCTTGGAAAGATTTCTTCAAAGTTGTGCTATCGGCCCAGGAGGAGTTAAGATACACGTCGTCATCATCTTGTTCAAGTTTCTGCAAGAAGAAAAAACCGACAAGAAAATATAAATAACTCGGCTAGGTCGATAAAATGTACGTAACGTACGTAACCCCGAATACAACACTACGGGATATAAATTAACTCGCTGCCAGCCTCCAGCTCGGCTACGTTTTCCACCAAATAAACGCTTCCGCTTTGGTTCTCTCTACATATTGCTATGTATACAGTGTACACACAAAGATGGAAAATCCGTTCGCCGAATTACTGCCAGTATTTGATCTCTTAAAACCCTAACACATCTTCTTGTTACCTAGATAAATGCTCCGCGAAGTATGGCGAAAGAACCGACGGTATATTGCAATTTTTACCAACATCAAGGCCACGAAAAATCGCCCTAGTTTACATACGCAACTTGAATTCTTTTTTTTTTCAGGGTAAATTCCACAAATTATCAAATTTCAAACTAATGAATCGTCGCAGTGCCTACTTTTTTTTTTTTTTTTGAACCTTCGAAAAATTCACCAAGTTCAATACTACATTAATACTTGAAACTCAAAATTGGAGAAGGGGGAGGGGCCTAATCGAAATTTTTGTAATGACTAAAATTAATTCTAAGACTTCAAGCAACAACTTTTGTTTGAATATTTTTTCAATTTGACCCCTGCTTACGCCAGATTTTATTAATAATATGAGTATCTAAGTCATATTATGCCAAATTGTAGGGGAGGGAAGGGTCTGATAAAAAATTTTATAATAACAAAAAATATTTCCAAGACTTCAATCTACAACTTTTGTTTGAAAAAATTTTCAATTGGACCCGTCTCCCAATTTTGAAAAAATTTCTACCTGATATTATGATAACATCGGGTGGAGAGGGAGGGATCCAATCGAAATTTTTATAATAACCAAAATTATTTTTAGGATCTTGATTTACAACTTTTATTTAAAAAAATTTTCAATTGGCCCCTCCCCCTCACTCTTCTAATTATTAATTATCATCTTCGGAGTGTTTTGCAAAATCGGTAGTGAAGGAAGGGTCCAATTGAAGAAATTTTCAAACAAAAGTTGTAGCCTGGAGTCTTGGAAATAATTTTGATTCTTAAAAAAAATTCGATTGAACTTTTCCCTCCCCTCTAATTTTAAATATCAAATTTCCTATTCACCGGAAGGAACTACATCGGCTACGAAACTTCCTGTAGAATGATATTTTGGTTGTAAGTTGTACCTTAGGGTGGTCCTTATTTTGGACTTTTCAATTTTTTCTCGTCTTTTGATGTGCCTACAGTTGTTTCATTTTATGAGAAAAAAAAATCACTATTATTTTCCCTCGACTAAATTTCAAGTGGTACTTACCTAGTGTGGCCTCCATTTTTTAGAAAAATAAAAAAATTGAACAATTTGCAAACTCCTGTTTTCTTTTGGATATTACCCATCAAAATTGTTCTTTTTCATGAAAACGAATTCACAACTTTTTATTTATCGTTAACTTAATTTCGAGTGATTTCTTAGAACATCCTTAATTTTTCAAAAAAAAAAAAAAAAAAAAAAAAAAAAGGAAAAGGAAAAGGAAAAGGAAAAAAATGAGCCAACATTTTTGACCCAGTATATCATAAGGTTCGTTCTTTTTATTGGAAAATGATTTTTATGAAAGTTAAATTTTTTGGTGATGAATGTAACAATGATTTTTTTTCTCCAAAGAAGCATCTACATAGAAATTTTCTATAAAAATTTGAAGAAAAAAATTTGCTATAGAATTTTTTTTTCTTTAAAAATCTAAAAAATTTGAAAGTATGAAACATAGTATATGCTTTTACTCTGTGACAAAATGTCTAAAAGCAACGAATATTAATTTCCATGGAAATTTGAAAATCTAAAAAGTAGAATAAAAAAAAAAACCTAATGAAAATTAAAAACTTTCAATCATTTCAGAATATCTGACAAATAAAAAATTTACAAGTTTCAAAATGTCTAACAAAATGTCTAAAAGTCATATTTCTAAAAAAAATTCCAAGTTTCAGAATGTCTGACAAAATGTCTAAAAGTGATGAAATTTCAAAAAATTTACGTTTCAAAATGTCTGACATATTGTCTAAAAAGTCGAATTTATTGAAAATTTTCCAAGTTTTTTTATGTCATCCAAACCTAACGTAATGTAACCTAACCTAACCCAATGGGGTCGGAGTTTGTGGTCGGATTTTAGGGTCGGATTTTGGTCTCGTTTTTTTCTATTTTGGTCTCCATAAAAACATATACTATGCTAAAATGTATTCTCGATAAGAGTTGAAAGACCATCCAAAAAATTAGTAGGTAGAGTTTTTTCCTCCAAAAATTAGAGATTTTTTCCCCAAAAATATTTAGAAGATTTCTTTTATAACATTAAGATATTTTGAGATATATGAGAGATTTTTTTCCAATTTTTCTTTACAATTAGGTTGATTTTTTTTTAAATTCAAGACATTTGCAATTTTTTATAAGTTGGCTATTTTTTTTAGATATTTTAATCCAGAAAAACTAAAGTTTTTTTACTAAAATTTTTTTCTAAAAAATTGAAAATTTTTTTAAAGCTAACTAGGTAAATAAAAATGAAATGAGTAGGTATTATTTCTAAAAAATTAAAATTTTTCTTTCTGAAAAACCCAAGATTATTTACTTTAATGAAACAGCTAGATTTTAATAGGAATTGAAAAGACGTGTGTATTCAGTTTTTTAGTTTTTCAATTTTTTCTGACCGATGTGAGGGCTATTTCCAGAACTAGAGTAATTGAATGTAAGCTCATTTCACTCCTGTGATTTTAGGTTCCACTCTTATGTTTCCGGTCATATAGCTTTAGGTAATTGCAAAAATTTCTCAGGATTATCTATATCCCTCGCCGAATTTTAAGGAACATCTTCCACCCCTCCAACATTTCAAAATAAAAATAAAAATAAAAAATTTTAACAATTTTTTTTTTTTTTTTTTTAAATTTGAACTCCTCAACGTTTTTTTTTTTTAGAACTATTTGTACTTCCCAATTTTTCATTTTTCCCCCGACATTAATTTGAAACAGTGCATAAAGGATCTTCTTATTAAATATATACATTTTTTTCAGTAGAAAATAGTTCCCAATTTTTAATTTTTCTTCTTAATTGAATTTCTGGTGAGGATACTAGTCCCTCCTACTGAAAAAATACCAAATTTTTGAACTTTTGGGTTGACTTTAGCATTTCTTTGATCCTAACTTATCAAAATCGTTCATTTGCATAAAAAATGATTTACAATTTTTTATTTTTCCTCGCTGAATTTTGAGCAGCACCTACTAATCTCAAATTATCAAAAAAAGGGGGAAACTTGAAAATTTTCAAATTTTTGCTAGGTACTTAAAATTCAGTGAGGGAAAAAATAAAAAAGTAGAAATCACTTCTCATGAAAAAGAACAATTTTGTGTGGACAGGTAAGAACCAAAAAATTTGAAAATTCGGTAATTTTTGTTACTGCAGGGGAAGGGGGTAGCAGCATCACTTCAAATTAAGTTGGAGAGAGTATGAAAAATTGGGAATCATTTTATAGTGAAGAGGAAAAGCATCATAAATACTTGGTCAAAAAAATTAACTTTTATTCGAAATTGTGGTTTATCAGGTAATTCACCCCCCCCCCCCCCCCTCTGGTAACCTACAAAATAGACAGAAAACTAAAGAAGAATGGATAATTAAAAAATAGTTCTTATGAAAAAAAAAAACTTTATTAAGTTTTTTTTTTTTTTTTTTTTTTTAAATGTAAAAGGCTGAAAATTTGTGATTTTTCCTTTTCAATTTGGAATTGGGGGGGGCATGGTAGACGTGCAAGATGGAATTTATTTTCGTATGTAAAAACCTAAAAAATGCAAAAGTACAAAAATTTGATTTTTTTAGAAAGTTAGTGGCACTCAAATTCAGAAAAAAAATCCAAACTTTTCACTTTCTCTTTAACCTAAGTGGTGTCTCGTGAGTCGTGACCGGGGGTGCCTAATTAAATTTTCCATAAAATGAAACTACTTTCGATACTGAGACAAAATTACGTACGTACATAAAATCGAAAGTCCAAATTAAGAACTATACCTTAGTTTACCTACTACGCAAATAAGTCAAGATTATACGTATAAAGGCGTTCCCGGCGACGTCGACTGAAGTGAAATTCTCGTTAAAAAATCGTTAATTTTGTTCATTAATACAAAGCTAGCTAGGTAATTATAACGACGAAACGACATACGTTCGAAATTCTCACACGTAATAATATACAACGTGGTCTAATTTAGCCGGTCGCTAATTAGCTAACTTATTTTACGTGAGAGTTAAGCGAAAATGTCTATGCTAATTTCAAAAGGGAACAGCTCGACGATTCGCCATTATTCGCGTAACTGTTTGCTTGTCAATAAACAAGAGCGACCGTTGTGAATGTATTCATCAGAGAATAGGCAAATATTTATGAAAATGTGTATCTAGATCTACCAATACTCTGGAGTATTTGATGAAGTAAGTGTTTGACGTTGACAAGTGCGTATTTCGTATTAAATAGGTATTTTCGTAGGGAATGGCGAATGAGTGATGATGGTTCGAGATCAAAATGAGAAAATGGCGTTAAAATTGGTATCTAAAGTAAAAAATACATATATAGAGGTGGGTTGCAAATTCAGCCTCGACAAATGTTCTAATACGCTACGTCTTCATAAATGAATTTTTCAAGAACCTATTTTTTTCTCACTTCGCTAAAATGTAGGTATCTAATTTTCAAAAAAAAAATTTCAATAACTTCCATTTTTAAAATTTTTTTTAAAATACAATTTTGGAGCAAAAAAATTTTTTTTAAGTCTATCGATCACTTTTTCAAATTCTGTACTTCAAAATTTAAAAAAATCTAATTAATCCCCTCCAGTTTTTCTAAAAACCCATTTTGAAAAATTATATTCCTACATGTTATAATTTGTCTTTTTTGTAATTTAATTAGATGTCAAAATTTTGTTCAAAAACAATTTTGCTTAAGAATAACTTTTTTTAAAATTGTTTTTGAGTCAAAATCAAGTTTCTGAAGAAATTAATGTTAAATTTTTTATTTTCGAGTTTTCATTTTGGTCATTTTTTTAAAAGTTGTTGTCAGTTTTTTTTTTTTTTGTTTTCATTTCGCCAAAAATAATTTCATTGAATTACAGTCTTGAAATACGAGTTGGTTATCCAAATTTTGTTCAAAAACTTGAATTTTTCAAATTTGGTTTGAGAATATTTTTTCTAAAAAAAATTTCCGAGTTCAAATCAATTTTTGGAATTCTACTATTGTTCTTAAATTCTGTACTTCAATATAATATTTATGTATTTTTTTTCAATTAAAAAAAAAAAAACAATTTTTGAGCCAAAATAATTTTTTGAAATCTATTAAAATTTCTTTTTCAAGTTTTGTACTTCATTTATTTAAAAAAATTCTGTTCCGAATATTTTTTCTTATTTCGCTAAAAAATAATTTTTAAGGAAGCCTCGGGTATTCCTAAAATGAGTTGTCCAACTTTTGTTTGAAAACTTCCATTTTTCAAATTTAAAAAAATTATTTTTGGGTCAAAATCGAAATATATTATGAAATTTATATTTTTGATGACTCATGCACGTTGATATAGATACTCACATACTTTTTTCAATTCCAGTCAGTTTTCTTTTCATTTTTTCAAAAAAGTTATTTTTTGAAAATTCCATTTCCTTAATAAGTTATTATTTCTATCAAAATATTGTTCAAAACGGCAATTTTTGAAATTTCGCTTCGGAATAATCATACCTAACAAATTATTTTAAAGCCAAAATCAATTTTTTGTGCACATTAGAATTTTTCATTTCAAATTTTGTACTCAATTTTTTTTTATATTAAAAATGAAGTTTTTAAATTTTGTTCCAAAATTACATATTTTTTTTAAATACGTAGGTAAAAAAAAAAAATTGAAAAATATTTTTTATCAAATGAGCGTCTGAAATTTTTTGAAAATGATTTCATATTTCTCAAGAAATAATTTTTCAAATTTTTAATGAAACATAGGTATTTTCATTTCAATATTTTCAACAAAAAAAAGAAGTAAAGTGATTTGAAAATTAAAAAAAAAAAAAATGAATTCCAATTTCTCATGTGATTATTTTCATAATTTTTTGAGAAAGTTTTCATTCATATCTTCAAAAATGAATTTTTGTAAGTTAAAAATTCATTGTTCAAAAAAAAAAAAAAAAAAAAATCACAAAAATTAATTGTTAGGAATTATTCCCGATACTTACAGTAGAACCTCGATTATCTGAGTTAATTGTGTCGAAAGAAGATCGCATGTTGTGGAAAGTGAAATACTACATTTTACGTTTTTTTTTTTTTTTTTTTTTTTTAATGCAATAAAAAACAACAAAAAAAGTAAACAGTGAATCACTTTGGATTAATATAAAAGTAATAAAAAAAAAAAATTATGGAAAAATTTTCAATTCTTAGAAACATTTTTAAAAACGTTTTTTTTTTCTAAAATATTTTTTCTGGAGAAATTTGAGAAATATAATTCTTTTTTATTTATTTATATTTATTTATTTATTTGCAAAAAAATATTAAAAAATAATCGGCGCTTTTGGCTGTACAGACGGGTCATATTATGAGTCCCGAACTATTACGAATTATTTTTAAAAAATAATAAATTATTTGAGTACCTATTTCAAACAAAATAAATAAAAATAAAAAAAAGTTCTCAGATCGCAAACATTTAAAAAAATTTTTATTATCTACCTTATACCTACCTACCAAAAATTGGAATTTTTGATTTTTTATCACTTCAAAAAAATCAAAATGAAAATATAAATTTAAATTTTTTTGGAAAAATCAGAATTTTTTAGGATAAAAAAACTCATTTTTTTAGAATTAAATTCTTTGGAATAAAAATATATTTTTACAATGAATGAAAAAAAAAAACAGAATTTTTTGGAATAAATTATTTTCTGGATGCGTTTGTTTGTTTTGTTTGTTTGTTTGTAAGTTTATGTAGATAGGTATATCAATTCGTATAAAGTATTTCAAGTTTTAAAAGTTTTATGTAAATATTTTCCCAACCTCATCGAGTTAAGGGTCTTTTAAGTAATGAAAATTGCCAACTCGTTTGAGGAGTCTCTCACTTCAAGAAATATTTTTCAAAATAAATCTTCTTATTTATTAAAAAATCGACGATAATCCTCAAAATGCCATGTCGGAGATATTTGTTTGAATATTGCGCAGATTCTCAGGTAAGTATCTAAGGTAAAATGAAAAATAGGTATCCTAAAATTTTACCAAATTAAAAATCGTACTCGGTAGAAGATTCTCTCAAGTGCTTCATACTTCTGCAACACTCTCATCTTGTTTATGCGCGTAAAAGGAATAGTTTACAGAGCGATTCATCTTATATATGCAGATGTTTCACCGAACATTCCATTATGCGGATTTAGCGCTTAAAGAAGGGATATCTCGGCATAAACGTTTCATTTAATTAGATTTCGGAATATATTTTCGATAAAATACGTGACTTTGATGTCGAAGGCTTAGTCGATAAAGTTTTCAATTTTATAATTATAAATTAAGATAAAGTCATTCTTCAACGCGCCATTATGTTCAAATATTGGCGAAAAGTTGTAAATTTGGAATGAAAAATTTCAGTCACTTAAATAAGTATAAAACGTTTAATTAATAATATAGGTATTTCTCCGATTCATTAACGACGTTGCCAATAGAAAAGCTTTTTTTCTTCTCTCGTTTAGTGGGTGGGCAAAGGCGGGAAATTATGGTAATATCTCGTTCTGCAGATTTTTCTTCTCTTTTCAAATATTATTACCGTGGAGTACGGCTAGTTCGCTTATTGAATCAATATCATCGCGGAAGGTGGTGACAGATACTCGTATATGGAAACTAAGGTGACAAATCGGTTATATTTTTCTTAAGTGGAGACGTTGTTCTTTTTCGAAGTACTCGGATATTTTTTTCTGAGCGAATGGAAGGTTTATTCGATTGCTCATATTAGAAAATTCCGAAGATTTTTTTTCTTCAATCTAGTCTCAAGTTTTTTCAAATTGAATTTTTTCCGTACCTAAATAGTAACTTATGCCTTTTTATAAATTTTTGATATTATGAATTCCGATTTCATCACATTAAATTTATTTCATTTTATTTTATTGTAATGCATAATCGGTTTGAAAAATATTCGAGTGTTTTTCGATTAAATGGACTTACTAAATTGTAAAAAATACATCTGATTTACTAATTCAAAAAATTGTAGCGTGGGTGTTATGAAAGCGAAAAAAAAAAAAAAAGTTTCCAAACATTTCTGAAATAGCCTACACATGTCTAAAAAAAAGTGTATTTCACAAGGGTCTAAATTACAACAGATGCTTTTAATTTTCGATGATGAATTAGCGAATTTTCATTGTGTTGACACATGTTGTAACATTGTATTTTTTCAAGCATTAGTTACTTTATTACATGAAAAATAATTAGTCGCTGGTGGAGTAATTTAGAAAATGAAAATGCTTTCAACGTTACCGTCGTCTTGTTGTTCTTTTTAATCAACAACATAACGTAAGACGTCTTGTACGGTTTATTTTGTCAACTTAAATTTTTTTACAGATTTTCACGAATGGTTTGTTATATGTGGATCTTGATGCAATCTATTTAATATTGTTACAAAAGTTCTATGAACTTTATTTATCTAAAGTACCCAGTTGAGTTTTTTTTTCCCGAAATTCAATTTATCTTCTCATACACCAAGTTTACCCTTTTCTTGAATTATACAAACTTATGAAAAATTAAAAAATTTCACTCAAATGGAACGTAATGAACATTCCTTAGGACATTATGAACTTATTCAAAAAATATTTTTCAACTCGACTCAAAATTTCATTTCGGAAAACGTTTAATTGAAAAATTGAAAAAATGATTTTTTGAAAATGTTAAAAAAAAAAATAATGGAAAAACTATTTATTGAGAAATTGAAAGTTAGGTCCATTCTAAACAAATTTACTAAAAAAAATTTAAAAAAAAAGAATTTTTTGTGAAACAAATTTTCAACTTAATTTCAAAACTTCATTTTTGAAAATATTTTTTCGCAAAAAACAAAATATATATATATATCTAATAATAATTTGGAAAACTTGTAGGTTCTTTCCAAAAATAAACACTAATTTTTTCAAATACCTACAACAAAAATGAGTTTTTTGTGATTTTTTTGCAAAATAAATTTTTAAAATTTAATTGTAAATAATTATACGTATAGTTAAGTAAGTATAGGTAAACGAAATTGTTTTCACAGAAAAATTATTTTTTGAAAAATAATAATTTTTTCCAAGTTTTCAAAATAAGTATGTATTTATAATTTTTCAAATTATATAATTATATTTTTTTTTTAAGAATTCGATTTGATCACAAAATTAAGTGGGATTATTTTATAAAGAAATTTAAAAGCTGAATTTGGAACTATGAAAAATAATTTTACGAATTTTTCACAAAATAAATTTTCAATCTCCAATAAATTATTATTTTTGAGTATAACATAATTATCATTTTTATTTTACTTTTTTTGAATTGAAAAAATTATTATTCCTCAACAAATTTAGAATTACTTGTAAGTACTTTTTGAGAATATTTTGAAAATTACTGAATGATCATTCAACTAGTTGTATATCTACACATTTTCTATGTTGATATTTTTTTTTCGATTTTTGCAGTAAAAATTCCATTTTTTGTAGTTTCTTACTACAAAAGCTTTGCAAATAATTAAGAATTTTTTACTACAAAAAACAAAAAACAAAAAGACAACAACAACAACAACAACAAACAAACAAAAACTTCACGATATAACATCTTTAATTGAGTAATGACTTTGAACTCGTTAATGGTTTTCAACATTGTTAAACATTTCATACTGTGATAATTTTTTTTTAAATTTTTTGCACTTTTTTATAGTAAAAAAAAAAACCATTTATTCTGTAGCTTTTTAGCAAAAAAATATATATATATTTTTTTGTCGTAGGTAAAACAACTCTTTATTTTTTTGCAGTAAAATTTTTTTATAATTTCTTATGGTGTTTTTGTGGTGAAAATTTTATTCATTGTATAAGTACTTAGGTATATTTTTTTGTACTTATAGTTATTATTTTCAACTACTAGATGATAAAAATTCCAATTATTTCCAATTTTTTTTACTTTTTTTTTTGGTAAACATTTTTAAATTTTTTGTGGTGTTTTTGTGATAAAATGATGCTTTTGTAGAGATTTTTTTTTGTAGTTTTATCATTGTAGAAAATTTTTCTATTACATATTTAAATTTTTAAATATTTTGGTTTTAAAATAGAGCTACTCAATTCTTGAAAATGAGCAAAAAAATCAAAGTTGCTCGATTTAGCTGAAAATTGCAGTACATGAGAGATATCTACTTGAAACAAGCCCCGACATGATTTTTAGGGCCCTAGGTCATCTTGAAGAGGTTGTGAGTAAAAATGAACGAATTTGATCCAAATTCGGGTTGATGGTGTATTTAGGCGTCATTAATGATACATTTCAAGAGAAAAAAACTTTCGACCAGAAATGACGCACTTAGGAGCGAAAAATGGACGATAAATCGATTTTTTGCATTTTTGAAGATGACGCACCACGATATCAAGTTCTACAAAAATATGGCAAAGTACATCTAGACTAAGTGCACAATATGTATTTTTTTTTTCAGAATTTCACCTCTGAAAGGAGTTACTAAAAAGACCCTTAAAAAGCTCAAAATGTCCATTTGACCTTGAAGAAGTGCTCGAATTTTTTTTTCAAAAAATTCCAAAAATCAACGCAAGTTTGAAAATAATCGGTTGAAAACTGCCAAAAACAGAAATTTTGAACGAAAATCCACAATTGACCCCCCCCCCCCCCCGAAAAGGTTAGGGTTGATATATTGAGCTAAAAATTTGGTCACCAAGGTTTTAGACCATAAGGACCAACTTCCGCTGGAAAATTCAAAAATCGGTGCTCAGAGCCAAATCACTCTGATAAACCCGGCTGGACTCTAAAGAATTATTTTTTTTCATAGTTCAATAGGCTTATTATTCTCAAAAAAAAAGTCACCCTTCAACGAACAAAATCATTTTTTTCAAGTTTGCTCCAATAAAAAAGTAATTATGTATTGAAGTGAATTAAGAAAGAAAAAAACAAGTTTGAAAAAATGTCACCATTTCTCTTCATTCATCCAAAACGACTACATACTTACGCATGTGCCATCTTAAATTCAATCCTTTATTTATTCTATACTTTTAAACAGTGCAAATGTACCGTAATAATATAAAACAATAGACACAGAACAAATTTGGCATACAAATCTGACGAACTGTCGTCACATTTTCTTAAAATCAACGTTATAGCATTTCATATCTATGACATTTATACGGTATTACTCTCTCGTGGGCTTTTATTCTGTTTACATGCATTATCATTTATAGCATAACACAACACACTCGTGATACTTTTATAAATAACTTTTCGCACTTTTCGAAACATTTGGTTCGAAAATAGGAACACCAAAGGTGGGACGACATGGCAGGCATCGTCTCACCTTTGTCATTCCACCATCGATCAATCTGTTACTGCAGAGTATTTGCGACAAACATGTCATCCGCGTTATACAGATAGTTTAAAAACCACTTGGAAAACAATCTCGGGGTAGAGCTGTGCGCCGCCGAGTCGAGCCGCCGCCGCCGACAAATTTTCCATCAGCCGACGCGCCAATTGAAATGACGGCTCAGCCGCCGATGAATCGTCGGCCGCTCGAACCGGCGCGTGTCTTAATTTGACCCCTCCGCCTCGTTCATCGAAGGTAAACAGGCTGTAAATAAAGTAAAAATGTACACTCACTACTCGGTACCATTGCTGAGCAGCTCTCAAGCTCTTTAGAGCTAAGTTCTTTAGGTTTAAGCAGCTTACAATGAGGTAGCTTTGAAAGCCGTAGCTCTAAAAAGGAAAAAAAATGCCCAAAATTGCTCACTCAGTCGGCTATGCCGCCGAGCAGCCGCCGATTTAGTTGTCAGCGGGCCGCCGCCGACCAATTTTTGAGTTTGCGCCGCCGTCGCCGATTTCTCATCGGCGCACAGCTCTATCTCGGGGGCTCATCGATCATATTTAGAAATGACACGAGTGAGTGGCGAATTGCGAAGCACACGTCATAAGTCATAACGTGGTTGTTGGTTAACTTGGTAGTTAGTACTACTTACCCGTTCATCGAAGACGAATAATTAAACGCTAACGAATCTAGACTGTCTCTGCTGAGCATATCGTCGACCATGGCGTATTTATACTGATGACCAAAGCTGGCCATATCTTCGCGAAATATATCACTGGCTGGGGTGAGTACGCCGCTGGTAGGGGGCGCCATCGGCGTCGAAAGAGCGAGCGGCGTGACTTGTACGATGGTTTTCGAGGTGGCAGTAGTGTTTCGCCGGCACGGCGTACTCTTCTCCGTTTTCGGATCGTTGTATATGAAAAAATAGGCGAACGTGAGGTATATGACGGACACAACGAAAGATACGATTGGTATGGCGACGGCGCACACTAAATTTAAGTGCACCTGCTTCATGTCCAATTCGCTAACAACTAAACTAGGATCGGCGCGACTATAAAAACAACTAAAATTTGTACCGACGGTCACGTGCGTTAGGTTAAATATCGTACAATTCAAATACGGAGGGTAACCACAACCTTTAACATTCGGAAATAAACGAGCATTGTAAAACCATTTGTACTTTTTGGTATCCTCGAGCGCGGCAGCCGAGTAAGTATTCGACGCGGACTCATCCAGCGGATACTCGTCGTCGTAGTCGCTGGTTCGCGACTCGAACGAAGGCACGGTTTCGTCTTCGACGTTCGTGTTCTGCAGCACCATCGAGTTAGGTATGTTCGGATGCATGTAATTGACTAGAATCTGCGTGCATTCGTACACCTCTCTGGTGCATCCTTCTCGACACGAGGTCCACGAGCAGTTCGATAGGCCTCGTCGGCTCTCGGTAGAAGCGGTTATGCAGTAAGCTGGTTCTTCGTCGAAATCCATTTTAATCGTAGTGTAGGCCGGCTCGATGATAAAAGGCACCAGGAACATGAATCCAAACAGGCTAAATATGGCGACGAGTAAAAAAAATGCAGTCGTGTAGAATATTAGTTTTTCTCTCAAAGTCGGCGGAATTGGAATAATAACCTCCGGCTCTTCGGCCATTGTCTGTAATTCATCTCGTTTCCGGTCCCATCGTTTTTCACGCGGGACCTTACAAGATTCTGATGCCGGACTGGATCGCCGGGTTCAGCGACGTGTCGCTTAGAAGCTTCATTCGCCCAGTGATACCGTATCCATCACTCCGGTGCTGTAAAATTGCCACAAAATTACACACGTTTACTATCGCCCTTTCCCAAAACCGCACATCTAGTATACAGGGTGTTAAATGGAGCATGTGAAATAGGATGATCCTTGTTTTGGACATTCGATTCCTAGTATTGTTTCAGTGCCTTAGGTTGTTTCATTTTATGAGAAAATAATTCTTATTATTTTTCCTTAACTGAATTTCATGGAACCCCTGGTCCCACTTTTCTTTGAAAAATCAAAAAAATATTTGATTTTCAAATTCTCACCTTATTTTGGTTATAACCATTGTAACCCGCCATCAAAGTTCTTCCTTTTCATGAGATTTGATTCCTCATTATTTTTTCTAAAAAGACATTCAATGTCAATTCGGCCACATCTTAAACTAGAGTCTTCTGATTTTTCTCAAAAAAAAATTACGAGCTTCCTCATCCCAAAAGTCGATGTTTTGCTTCAACCCCTAAGGCCAAGCCTTTTTTGAAGGAAGAATTTTCATGTTTTTCCACTTTTGAGATTTCTTACTATCAGGGCTGGACCTCAAGACCACTAGGGGCACAACCAACGCCCCAAAGTTTTGACCCAAATTCAAAAACTGATTGAAAACCATGTGGCATATCGTTTGTTACATTTCTAGTAGCGCTTAATTTGAGTAATGCCTCACTTTTTTGTAAGGCAATCCAAAGCCCCACGACTCCCTAAATTTTGAAATAAATTGACGAATGGTTATTCTGCTTCACCCAACTCTCCTAGGGTTTTTGGGGAGGGGGGGTTGTTGTGGTTGAAGTAAAAAATTACTTGTATGAAAAAAAGGCAATGTAAAATAAGTGAAATGGGAATTAGTCAATTCTGGACAGAATACTGCATTTAATGATAGAAGCATGTTGGTATAAATAACATTAAGACCATAAAACATTTTTAGAGAACGAGAACCCTTTTCAGTTTCCCATAGGAGGCGCGGAGAGGGACCTTTGAGGCACCAGCCTCCTTGTATAACGAGGTTGAAAAATTTCGACGTTTTTGGAGTCGATTATATTAGGGTAAAAGTACCAGTTTGTGACAGTGCTAAGAAAATTTCAACTTCAAATCAATCTTAAGCGGTTTCAAAGTATTGAAAAGTAGTGATGTTTATATTCAATGGATGAGGAATTTTATTAAGTTTCCAAAATACAAAAAATATCAAAAATAACTAGCGTCTAATAATTTTGGCGTTCATTTTTTTCAAAAATCTCCAAAGTTCTAGTTTGTGACACCTTATGCCCCCGTTTGTGTCGTATGATGTACCAGTTTGTGACAGTACAAAAATCGAGTAATAAATAGCTAATTAAAGTGAAAAGTAAATCTAATTAGATATTAACACTTTGTTTGCTCTTTTTCATAATAGATATTCTTTTTTATTAATTTTTAGTTCGAAATACATTTTTTCTAATTTTGCACCAAAAATCAATATTCTTGTATAATTCTTCATTTTTGTGATTTTGGCTTCAATAGTACATTTTTTTTAATTTGTGTTTTTGATAATTTTTGTTGCAATTTATTGACTAGAAGGTTCCTAAGCACAATTAATTCAATAAAACATACCTAATACACCTTAATATGAACTGAAAATGCTTCAATGAGCTGATTTTTGACATGTCACAAACTGGAACTCAGCATGCAACAGTTTGTGACACACATGTCACAAATTGGTACTCCAGTCGATTTTTGAAAACTTGGTGTACCAGTTTAGTCAATTGTAAATAAAAATTAAGCATTTAATAATTTTTGATCAACTTGATTAAAAAACAACTCACTTAGGACCCACAAATGTAAAAAAACATAACCCAACTTCATCACTTTAGTTTAAAGCTGAATATAATCGATCAATCGATCACATTTCATTTTCACATTCTTAGAAAAAAAAAACCGCAAATGTACAGAAAATTCACAGATACAAATCTTTGAGAAGGCATTCGTAACAAATTAATGCCTTGTGATTGAAAGGTTTTGGTTTCATTGATTTCCATTTGGATGAGAGTTTCACAGAAAAATATTACTACGTTGTAATTTACCATAACTTCCTTAGTAATTACATTTTTTAGTGTAAACTGTCACAAACTGGGGGTACTGTCACGAACTGGTACGTTTACCCTATTTCGACTTCCCTGAATACGAATACTTATCTAATTACTTTCAGAATCTGATTGCGAAAAGTGTCCCAAATTTCAAGTTAAAAACTTTCCCATTTAGTGCAAATTATGAAAAATACGTAAAAATCTGGGTTTTTGTCCCTATATCAAAGGAAATGGTCAGAATCGAATTTTCAATACGATATTCGTGTAGTACTCGTTAAATCATATTAACGCACATTTGAGGTCCTTATTCCTCCATCGTGGTTGGAGGAGGATTTTTTAAATTCGAAGGGCAAATAAGATCCACATTATTCCCCCTTCAAAAATACTTATTTACCAGTTTGAGGTGTTGTTTTAGCATAATTTGAACACCTGGAGTACGAATTCATGGGTAGGCCTATTTTTACTGAAAGTTCAAAAGAAACAAAAATTGTCCAAAATTGAGGATATTGAGGCATCCTCTACTTTCCTTGAAGGGGTGATGACCTCAAATGTAAGTTCATATAAATCGATGTAGGAGCAAAAAAATTTTCACATATTTTTCATAATTTGCATTAAATAGGGGAGTTTTTGACTTGAAATTTGGGTCACTTTTTCACTTCTCGCGATCTGATCTTGAAAATAATTATATATTCTTGTTCAGAGAAGTCAAAATATATACAATAGACCCAAAAAAAACCGTGTAAATTGTTCAACCTCATTACACAAGGGGGGCTGGTGCATCAAAAGCCCCTCCTCCGTGTCCCCTATGGGAAACTGAAGAGGGTCCCTGTCTCTAAAATTTTGTCATGGTCTCAATGTTCATCATACCAACTTTCATGATTCTATCATTTATTGCGGTATCTATTTTGCAGTTTGACACTCCACTATACCTATAGTGCATTTCACACTCGAAAAGACACTCTTGAGGGAGCACAAGGAATGAACACTTGCCTCCCTAGCTCACTCTGTACTCCAATGGACAACCACAAGTGGAAATAGCGGAGAGTTAAACCAAAACAATAACGGACGAAACAGTTCTGTTAACTTATGTTGATTATAGTCTAACAGATAACTTTGTATAGAAATCCGACTGGCTTACATACTATTTTTCAGAAAGAATTATCAGCGAGAAGTTGAACCTACACGAAACAGACTATACAATGAAAAAAACGATCAAAAAACTTCGCGTTTTCATATCAATAATAATTTTTTATTAAAAAAATCAATAACTAAAGAGGAAAATTAAAACCAAACAGTTGTTTTTCAATTTTGCAGATTTCTTCTTACAATACCAAACTTTGATGACTCAGTTTTTCCATTTTTCAAATAAAACATGGTTGGGTGACTGTAATATAATATGGTCTACTTAAAATTCAGTTAGGAGAAAATTAAAAAGGGAATTATTTCCTCATAAAATGAAATGACTGCACTGAAACAAAAAAAATGAAAGTCCAAAATGAAGACTACACTAATATGCAATAATTCAACCATAGATGCAACTGGAGTAGACAAACATAAAACATCACCAGCATGACTGGCTGCCTACCTCGTTCACAAAATTTTCAAAATTCCTTCACTCATGAAACAAGTGTATGTTTCTGAGAGGAACAAAAATTATAATGAAAATTTGCCTATCTCCGGAAATGAAAGCACTAAAAATGTTTGAAAATTGATATTTACGAAGTTTAAGACTCCATATTTATGATCTTTATTTTCAAAGATATACAAATTTTTCCTACAATGATAATTTTCATGTCTCGTCAAGTGCACTGTAGAGAATTGAAGAAGACAATACCTTGTGATAGGAATTTTTTGTAACTGTAACTCCGTCAATCTCAAAAATAGACATCCCAATGCGGTTACAACATTTTTGCATTTTCATAGTGCTTTTTACTGGCAGGTTCGGAGATTTTTTTGCTTTAAAAATACCAATTTTTAGAGCTTTGTAGCCCGTTCAATTTTCGAAATAGGCAACTTATCAATAAAATAATGCTTCTTGTTTGTCTCTCCAGGTGCTGATCCAATGGTTGAAATTTTTCATAACATTCCTGGAACACCCTGTATTGAAATAAACGATTGCGGTAACGAATGGTAACAACGATAAGGACGTCGCATCGCCAACGTACTTTTAAAAGCTTCCAACTGACTGTTGTACATAAACGTGTCTCTGCGAATCTAGGACACATTCATATCAAACCCATGTGCTCTGTTTATTCAAACGTGAAATCACCCAGTTTCCGACATACACATAGGTAACAATATTCCTTTACATAATCGATTCCCTTTCCACCGTCCATCATTGTGCTCATATAGGTACATTTATAAATGTTCGGAAAATTAATCTTTCCACAATACCACTGCCTTCATTAAGTAGGATACGTGTACCTAATACCTATATAGACCTACACACGTTCGAGCGAATGAAAAATATCAACGCCAATGCAACCACTATGAAAATATAAAGTCATAGTCCTTTCTTCGTCTTTATTATCTCGTTCGAGAAATCCTCACTCCGTGTTCCACTATAAGAACTTTACATCAAACGACTTTTCCAAAAGGTCAGTTTTTTCCTTACGTCAAAATCAATAAAGAGTTTCTCTCTGACGACAAAGGAAAAAAAAAGATACCTAATGTTTTCAATTCTCGAGATTTTAGGTGATTCGACATTTTTGTACGACAAAAGGTCGTTTATTCTTTTCTCCTAAGGCGCAATTAGATTTACGAAATTAGGCGGCTCATTTTATTATTTCAGAGAAAAAATTACACGAGAGAGAAATTTTTATTTCTTAAGAAATGGTTTTTTCAAATTATAAATGGACGATTAATAAAAACTTATCGCATTTAAATGTTCATTTTTTTTTTAGATATTTATATTTTTTTAATTTTATCAAAACTTCAATTTTTTAAATGCAACAAAAATTTAAAAAAATGGAATTAGAATTTTTCAAAAGTGATTACTGATTATTTAGAAAATTTCCTTTAATTTCTCCTTGAAGTGGAGAAAAAATCGTAGAAAAACGGAAATCACAAATTTTCCAAAAATCATCGTTCAAAAAATATTCATTCTTTGAAGCGTTTAACCCTTTCGGACCCAAGGTCGAACTAGCCCAGATAGAAGCATTATCTTTTAATATCCATATAGTATAAAATATTCTAAGACTCCTTGATTTTTTTCAGCCCACTACCCTCAATACCCATATCGAAAAATCCGTTTCTTAAAAATTTATGAAAATGCATTATCGACTAAACTATATGGATTTAGAAATTGAAAATTTAGTAGAAGGGTGGAATTAATTTTTAAATTATGGTAATTAAAAGAAAAATGGATTCCCACCAAATAGGTAAGAGAAATACCCAGTCAAAAACATAAAAAATGAAAAAAAGAACGAATTAGTGCGCCGTTTTAAAAATCCAATTATTGAATGACGGGAAATGTCTTTTAATTTTTGAACAACAAATGGAATTATCTGGATGACTACGTGGGGTTTTTTGGAAAAACGAAAAAATGGTGTCGAAAATCCATTGAAAAATTCAAAGTTTTTGACAAATAAATATTGTTATAAAAGTTTTTCCAAGACCCCAATCGAAAAAATTTTCAAACAAAAGTTATGTATTTGATCTCAGGAACAATTTTTGGTTATTATAAAAATTTTGATTGGATCACTTCTTCCCTTCCATTTTTGCATTTTACGTATGAAAGTCACATGAAAAATCACGTACGTATAATGAAAAATTATTCTACATGAACATGTATAATGCAAAATTGGAGGAGAAAGAGTGGATCAATCAACATTTTTGTAATAACCAAAATTGCTCCTGAGATCGAAATAAACAACTTTTGTTTGAAATTTTTTTCGATTGGGGCCTTAGGTACAGATATAAGGAAAAGGGGGATCACCCCCTCACCATGCGATTTTCATACATAAAATGCAAAATTTGAGGGGAAGGAGCGATCGAATCAAAATTTTTGTAATAACCAAAATTGTTTCTGAGATCAAAATACACAACTTTTGTTTGAATCATTTTTCAATTGGAGCCGAAATTTTTTTTCTTCAAAAACTTGTCATAAATTTAAAATGCATTTTCGACACCATTTTTTTGTTTTTCCAAAAAACCCCACGTAGCCATCCAGATAATTCCATTTGTTGTTCAAAAATTAAAAGACATTTCCCGTCATTCAATAATTGGATTTTTAAAACGGCGCACTAATTCGTTCTTTTTTTCATTTTTTGTTTTTGACTGGGTATTTCTCATACCTATTTGGTGGGAATCCATTTTTCTTTTAATTACTATAATTTAAAAATTAATTCCACCCTTCTACTAAATTTTCAATTTCCAAATCCATATAGTTTAGTCGATAATGCATTTTCATAAATTTTTAAGAAACGGATTTTTCGATATGGGTATTGAGGGTAGTGGACTGAAAAAAATCAAGGAGTCTTGGAATATTTTATATCATACGGATATTAAAAGATAATGCTTCTATCTGGGCTAGTTCGACCTTGGGTCCGAAAGGGTTAAAAATACCGTACCTATAAGTATGTTGAGTTATGAATTGTTTCAAAAATTAAAAAAAATAAAATCCTAAAATAAGTTTTTATTTATTTATTATTATTATTTTTTTGAAAACCGTAAAATACTATTTTGAAGAAAAAAAACCTTCCACATAAACAGTGTTGGCCGCGTTCAGCGCGTTCACAAAAAAAGAACGCATTACGTTCGCGAACGCAAACGTTTTTTAGTGAACGCGAACGCGTTTATTTAAAAGAACACCGGCGTTCATTCAGTCGAGATATCTCCTCCTCACTTCCTCAGTTTAGTGACAATTTATTAGGTTATCTTATTAGTGACAACTGAAAAGTGAAAACTGACTGAAAGATATATTTTTTTAATTTTTTCAATGAAAATAATTCATATTTCGTTGAAAATTGAGATAGATATGAACGCGTTCCTTGCGTTCTTGAACGCGAACGTGTTCTTTGAGTTCTGAACGCGAACACGGCCAACACTGAACATAAATATTCATGATAAATTAGGCAATCTATTTCACACTAACGAAAAATTAATTGCCTAAGTAAAAATTTTTACGAAAAGTTGGCAACACATTCGCACTCCAAATATAAAGAATAAATTAGGCAACCTATTTCACTAAAAACGAATCGATTGCCTAAAAAAAAAATGTTTTTCTTTAAAAATTAGGCAACACATTCATCCCTCAAGTATAAATGGTGAATTAGGCAATCTATTTAACACTAACAAAAAATAAATTGCCTATGAAAAGTTGGCAACACATTCACACTCAAAATATAAAGGATAAATTAGGCAACCTATTTCACACTAACGAAAAATAAATTGCCTATGAAAAGTTGGCAACACATTCACAATCCAAATATAAAGGATAAATTAGGCAACCTATTTCACACTAAAAACGAATCTATTGCCTAATTTTTTTTTCAAATTAGGCAACGCATTCATCCTTCAAATATAAAGGAAAAATTAGGCAACTTATTTCACACTAAAAACAAATCTATTGCCTAAAAAATATTTTTCCTTGAAAATTAGGCAACGCATTCATCCTTCAAATATGAAATGATAAATTAGGCAATCTATGCCACACTAAAAACGAATCGATTGCCTAAACAAATATACCAAATAAAAGATCGTAAAGTGAAGCCAAAAATGTAAAATTCAACGACTAATGAGTCATTTCTCAACAAAAATTATAAACATTACCAGTAAACTAATTTTTTCACGTTTTTGCTTACGTTTGCACTGCAAGAAGATGGAAAACTTCCTTCTCAAATTTTTATATTAGTAGGTAACGAAGCGTTAACAACAAAAAAAAAAAAAACATTTTTTTTTCAGCCTCACGAAGAAAACTGAGCTTTCTTTTTAATTTAATACAAAATTACGACGTCGTTTTGTAAATTAGTTCGGCATAAAAATTTCCCTATAATGAAGAGATATATTATCCTCGATTATGTAAAAAAAAGCAAATTGAACAATTGTCCTTTTTTGAAGGGGCATTTGTTCTTCAAATTAATTACTTCGGGAGGATTGTTGTGTTGTTATTTTCATTGATTATTGTGCTAATTCTGTCGCTGTTGGTAGATTGTGCTTAAATAAAGTAATTTATTTTTAGTGCTGCGTGCTCGATCAATGACAGTGAATATCGAAGGGTGTGTTTTAAATACGGAAATTACAACGTTTATTTTTAAACAGATACGATTGAGTTTTAATCAACTTGAAAAATTAATTCACGGATTAGGATACTAACTAGATTGTATAATTTGAATGAAAAAATTGAACGAAATGAGGAGTTTTTAGATGATATGGTATCTTCAAAGAGCAATTTTAAAATTACCACCCACGTGGAGTATTCCATAAGGTTAATTTAAATATGTAAAGTAGTCTTATCTAAGAAAGTTTTACTCGGATTGGTGCCACCTTGTGCTAAAGAAACAAGTGTGTGGTTGCGGTGTTGGCAAAAAGGCGTGAATCTGCTATGTTTTTGTACAGATTGAGCAAACTCATCAATATTCAGAACGCTACTTGGCAAAACTCCGGAACTGCGGGTTCCATTCTTAGTCTGAGGTTATGGTTTTTATAAATTCGGCATCTTTATGCTATTTAGAAATCGATACGACTAAGGGTAAAATGCTGAATCGTTAATACGTAATTAACCAACCAAGTTTGCGCAATGTCGCAATACCATGTACAATTGTACATGTTATGAATTGGAAGATTTCCATCAACTTTAACGTTTCAAAGTAATCGTGAAATGTTGTAGTTTTTTCTACGAGTGACTCTGGGTGTCCGGGGAGCACTGTAAAAAACTTTAGATTTGGGTACAAACGGGTACCACTAACAAAAAACTTGATAAATAATATGATGCTTATTTCAAAAATTGAGGGGGCAGCGAAAAATAAAACAAAGAAAAAAATATTGATTAAGCATAATAGATAGATAGTACTTGTACTTACTAAAAAAGTTAACATTATTTACTCTTGACATCTTTTGCGTAAGTGCAAAAATGAAGGGCTACAGGCCAATAAAAATTGTCATTTCAGATGTTTGAGGCTTCCTAGCGCCTTCATTTAATCAGGGTGCCTTCAAGTCATGAAAATCATGAAAAAATCATGAAATTTTAAAATGGGTCATGAAAGTCATGAAAAAGTCATAAATTTTTCAAAAAAATTACTAGATCATGAAAAGTCATGAATTTTACTCTTCGAAGTCATGAATTTTTGATAATATTACTTGGACAAAATTATAAATTCGCTTAAAAGTGAAATTTTTTCAAACTGTTGCATTTTCTCTCTCTCACTCAAAAAAAAAAAAAAAAACAAAAAAAAAACGCATAAAATAGGTATTGTGATTCCTCTGAAGAAGAAAATTAATTTTCTTAAAGATTTTTTTTTTTCGCGAGGATGGAATCTCTATTTTTGGGGAAAATCCCCATTTCTTAGAATGAAAAAAAAAATGAATTTTTTGGTATAAAAAAATTGTTTTGGAATAAAGAATACTTTCACGCTACTAGCCTTACATAGGTAGTTGATAGTGTACAAAGCGTTGAAAAAAATTCTCAATTTTATTGGAGTAAAAATATTTTTCAAACTTTCACGAAAAAATTCTTATTTAAAAAAATAAAAAATCTGAATTTTATCGTTTGAATTGTTTTGAAGTAAAAATAATATGTTTGGAACTCTATAGAGCGTAAAATCTCATTTTTTGGATTTTTTTTTACAATTTTCTAAGAAATAAATTTTTTATTTTTTGGGAGGAGGGTCTCTGTTTTGTTTTTTGTAGACAAAATCCTCATTTTTTGAAGAAAAAAAAATGAATAAAAACAAGTTTTTCGGTTTAAAAATTTTTTAAAATCGTTTTGGAATAAAAAAAATTAGAAATCTCAAATATTCTGGAGCAGAAATTTTTTCAAAGGAAGAAATTTCAGGATTTCTTGGAATAAAAAATATCCAAAAATTTCTTCTTTTTTTTGGTTAAAAATATGTTATAAAATTTTCTTATGTGAAGATATTTTTTTTAATTTCTCTGGAAAAGTTTCTTAATTTTTTCTTTGTGAAGAAAAAAATTCGTTTCATTTTCGAAAAAATGGGATTTTTTCGAACAATTATTTAAAAAATTCTTCTGAAATGAAAAAATCTCAATTTTTTGGGGATAATATTTTTTTTTTGATAGTAGAGTAAATGAATAAAATACTTTTTAAACTTAGAGACAAAAAAAGAAAAAATGGTGTTCTGTTGAAAAAGTTGTTAAAAATCATTTAGGAGTATTTTTTGGGTGTAGATTATTTTTCATTTAATTTCCAGGAAAAAAGCATTCTCACATTACAACATGAAAACAATTTCAAGAATCCACCTTTTAGGGAAGAAATCGAATTACATCCTTGAAAATTATAAGTATTAATTTATTCAACTTTTTAAAAAAAATTGTATAGATTTTTTTGGTTACAAAAAAAAGTGGGTCTTGGAGGGCATGGCATAACTTGGAGGGTTCAAGGGGCATTCACCCCCCTCCCTCAATAATTTTATTGATAGCTATTTACCACAAAATATAGGGATAAAATGTGGAAATTTTAATTTGTCCTCGCCCGTAGGTATTCATTCCAAGTTACATTTATGCTGGAAGGGGCCCCCTGAAAACGTTGAAATATTGTTCGTGAAAAAGGCCATGAAAAGTTATGAAAAAGTCATGAATTTTCAAAAAAAAATTAATGTAGACATCCTGATTTTGAAGGCAGGCAAATCATCACATAGCTTTTTTTTTTTTTTTTTCAAAAAGTTACACTCATTGGATGCATTTGTAAGTAGAATCTTGAGATTTTCAATTCGCGCCGGCACCCCTTCATAATTTGATCAAGGCAAAACTTTTGACATGAGATTTATTTTTGCTATAACTCACTTAATTTCGAAGATAGACATTCCATTGCAATTAGAAATTTTTTTGCATTTTCAAAATACTATTCTTTGATGGCTTCAGAAAATTTTTATAATGCAGCTCGTTAGCGCCTTCATTTTTCATCTTAGGCAAACCATGTTGAGAATAAAAAATGTGTAAATTGTGCAATACTTCCCATATAGTTACCCAACAAAAAAAATCTCAATTTTATTAGTCAAATAATTTCCCAGCCCTTTCAATTTTTGAGATAGGCAAAACATGTTTAAAATAAAAAATGTATAATATTTTTTTTTAGTACTACCCATTAGGTATATACAATCAAAAAAATTTCTTTCAATTTCATTTGTCAAATTTTCCCATGCTCCTTCAATTTTTGAGATAGGCACCATGTGTATACAAAGCTTTTTATTTCTGGTACCCGGTTGTATTCAAATCTGAAGTCTTGCACGCAGTGCTCCCCGGACACCCGTGTAACACCGATGATGTCAACAAAGTCGTGAAAACACATCAACAGAATCAATTTATGAAAGTTTACTCCTTTTTTTTGGTAAATTGAGCCACACTGCGACAATATTCCATTAAGGAATCGTTTCATACGGGGTTGTTTTATTATTTATGATTCGTACACCTAAGTCGTGTACCTGGTGTTTGGTGTTGAAATATCAATAGCCATTTTTTCCAGCCCCGAGAGAAACTAATACGCTAGAAATTATATCCAACAAATTTTTTCCCCCTTTTAATCATCGTTCACAATTTCGCCAGTCTGTAGGTTTTCACGAATTACGAGCGATTCGATCCCCGGGGAAATATTTCCGCTTCTAGAGTTCTCGCTGACTCCTCCTGGCGCACAAATATCACCCGCAATCTTATGCGCTTGAATGAAAATTTGAATCGCCACGTTGAAAAGTTTGCTCCGCGGTGTCGTTTTATAAACTGCACCGAGTACGATGATAGATTACATCCAAAAGATGTACCCTTCTTAACTCTATTTTTTATTTTTTTTTATTTGACCTTATCTTGTAGTTTTATCCGTGGATATAACGTTTTTGGTGATTTTTAAACATTAATCTTCTATCAGCAATTTTATCCCTGGTTTCTTTTCACTTCGTATGTTGTTGTTGTTGCCAAGATTAAGTAAGTTTCAGATTTGGTAAACGAATCCGCGTCGGTATTCGTTTCAGACAGGTAAAGAGGTATGATTGATACGAAGCTTATATATTTTTTAGCGTGTTTTTCACTACCTTTTGAGTGTATTCGGATGGAACTCTGAATGGAATTTCATTCTATGGATTATTACTTCGACTTTGATGTTTTTCACGTTTTGGAATATTTTGTTCGATTGATTATGCGAACTTGGAAGTGCATTATTTCCTGTTTTAAGTTTATTATGATAAGACAATTTGAGTTTGTTTAATTTAATAAAACTCTAATAATTGAAGTAATTAATTGATGTAGGTGAAAAAAAAATGAATTAATTTTTATAAAATAAATTAAAATAGATAATTTATAAATAATGAAAATTAAATTGATCTCTTTTTCAAACTTTTTTTTTCAATTTTGTGGACTTTTTGAAATTTCGCTTGGAAGTAATTTTTCCAAATTTCGCTCAAATAAAAATTTTTAAATTTTATTTTTTCATGATTGAGTAAATTTTTTTTAGTAGCCTAGGTACATGACTTTTTGCATGCTTCCTGAATTATTCCAAATTAGGTATACTTGGAACAAAATTTTCTAAATTTCTTTAATTTTTAAAAAATTTCAATTAAAAAGAAGTGGAGCTTACTAACTCAATAAATTTTAAGTTAGCTGTACCCCCCCCCCCCCCCTAAAAATCGTTCAATTTTCTTTTTTAAGAGAAATAAAATTTTAACGAAAAAAATCAAAATTTCATTTAAAGAAATTACAAAAATTCCTTCCATAATTTTTTTTAAATGGAAACATATTTTCAAAATCGTCTTGAAAAAAAAATTAAAAATTAACGCAAGAAATCAGAATTTTAATCGATTTTTTATAAAATGGTGAAAAAAATATTTTCAAGACTTTTTATCCTCCTTCATAAAAGTTTTGAATAATTTTCTTCCAAAAAAAAATTTCCAGGGAATTTTTTGAAAAAATACAAAAATATTTTAATTGGATTTTGAATTTTTCAGAAAATTTTTAAAATATTTCTTTTCAAAGAAGAAGAAGAAGAAGAAGAAGAAGCTGAGAAGATTTCTTTGAAAATTAAAGAAATAATTTCCTTTCAAAACAAAATTTTTGAACAACACATTTTCTCAATTTTTAAAAAATTTTGAAACTTCAAAATTTTTTCAAGGAAGTTTTCAATTTAAAATAAAAAAATCAATTTTCTCGAATTTAAATTTTTTTTCTCTTGTGTTACAATCAATATAATTATCTATTCTTTACATTTTCAAGAAAAAAATCTCCTTTTTTGAGAAGATTTTTTTTTCACTTTTTCGAGGAAAACCATTTTTGGAGAAAAAACATATTTTTTCATCTCATTTTTAGAAAAAAAAAAATCTTCCATTCCTCAGGAATAAAATTACCAAATATTTTGGAGTGGAATTTTTTTTTTCAATTTTTTTAAGCTATAAAAATCTCTTGATTTTTACGCAGAAAAAAAATGCATTTTTTAAACAAAAAAATCTTGTAGTATTTTTAGAAAAAAATTCAATAATTTGTAGGTACTGAATTTTTAAAAATTTTTTGTTTGAAAATTGTGTTGCAACGTAATTTCTTCAATTTTAAAATAGTTGGGGACAAGTAATTTTTTTCAACTTTATAAACAAGGTTTTCAATTTTTTTGAGTTTTGCTGAATCATTTTTTTTTGGGGGGATTTTTATTATAGAGTTTTTGATTTGACTAGCTTGAATTAAATAACGAATTATGATTTTAATGGTAGGTTAGGTGGTTAGAGGTACCTTTGAAATTGATAATTTTTTCCCATTTTTAATACATTCCCGAGCGGCACACTCGATCGATAATATCGGAAGATGTAACGTATCGATAAAAAATCATTTTAAAATCTATAGATGTTCTCACGATATTATAAAGATTTATCGGTACAATTTCATAGGCAAAAAATCTAAAAACTATCGAATTCGATATTATTAAGATTTTATGACGATATTCGTCAACGATACTATCGACAAAGAATATTAAATTTATCGATTCCGATTTTCCACCGATTTTGTGCAGATATTTGAAACTACATTATCGACAAAGAATATTAAATTTATCGATTCCGATTTTCCACCGATTTTGTGCAGATATTTGAAACTACATTATCGACAAAGAATATTAAATTTATCGAATTCGATTTTTTAACGATTTTGTAAAGATATTTAATACTATATTATCGACAGATTATATGAAATTTCTCGACTTCGATATTTTACCGATTTTTTGACGACATTTGAAACTATATTATCGACAGATTATATGAAATTTCTCGACTTCGATATTTTACCGATTTTTTGACGACATTTGAAACTATATTATCGACAGATTATATTAAATTTATCGAATCCGATTTTTTACCGATTTTGTAAAGATATTTGAAACTATATTATCGACACGTAATATGAAATTTCTCGATTTCGATTTTTTAACGATTTTGTGACGATATTTGAAACTATATTATCGACACGTGATATGAAATTCCTCGAATTCGATTTTTCAACGATTTTGTGGCGATATTTGAAACTACATTATCGACAAATAATCTGAAATTTGTCGAACGATTTTTCAACGATTTTGTGACGATATTTGAAATTATTTCCAAATTGGTGAAAATTTTTTTAAGTCCAACACGTCTGGAAGTACTAAACTGCCTATTATAAGCGTTTTATTGCTAATTCCTCAACGATAAAGTATGGCATAGTGGTTAAGGAAGAGGATTACCATGCAGGAGGTAGAAGGTTCAAGCCCCACGGGTGGCAGATTTTTTATAATTTTTTTTGACTTTTTCTGAAATGATCCTCTTACCGTAACATGAATAATGTGTTTAGGCATAGTTTAATGTATTAATTATGCTAATTAATGTATTAATTATGCTAATTAATGATTTTTAATTATAGAAAGAAGCTAGTAAAAGACGAAAAATCGGAATAAAAAATCGATAAAAAATCGACAGAATATCGAATTCGATAAAGTGTCGCAAAAGTTCCGCCTATATCGTGAAATTATCTTTCGATATTCTAGATAGATTATCGATAAAATATCTTACTATAATCTCGAAATTTTTGCTAACTATAATTCGTCGATAATCTATCTATATATCGAAAGATAATTTCACGATTTAGGCGGAACTAACGCGACACTTTATCGAATTCGATATTCTGTCGATTTTTTATTTCGATAATTTGTCGATTGTGCTGCTCGGGTTTTTCAAGTTGATTTGCCAACTTTTTTTTAAAATAAAAACATTAAAATAAACTATTTCTTTCGAGCTCGATTAATTAGATAAACTCGAGATGACTTCGACGCAGGTCTTCTATAAAAAAAATCCAACCCTACGTATGCCTCTAATTAACGAGTAAATATAAAGAAAAAACATTTAGTATAGGTAAAAAAAATCCACCAATAAACTCCAGACAATGATAATTCCTAACATTTCAAAACAAACGAATAATTACATGACGAAAATAATTCCGTTGGAACGACAATATCTTGAATTAATTTCACCTCGCACAAGGAAACCTTTCATCAAAAACCGCAACAAACGACGACATTCGTCGCAAATAACATTACCGAAAATAAAACACAACCTCGTCGGCGCTTTCGCTCGCACAGAATATCGCGATAAAACCTCAAATTGTCGCATTACCAGACGAAAATTACACAATCCCGCAGACTCTTAAAAGTCGAAAGTTTCAACGCCTGAATAACGCTGAAATATTAATAAGCTGCTAATCACCTCTCGTCATTCATATCTAAAGATCTCCTATTTAACTCACGCACCCGTATGAAAGGATCCTTCAAAATATAGGCCTATTTAACTTTAGGTATATATACGCCTACAAAGGATAAAAAAGAACAAATCCAACCGACCGAGGTAATAAAAAATTCGATTTTTTAGATACCAACTTGGAAAAAATTACTTTCGCTTTAGCAATATGTAATTTCATTTTGAATACGGCCAGGTTCGACTTTGGAAGGAATTTTTACGATATCGTAAAATTTTCTTACAAGAGGTAGTACGAGTAGGAATTTGTATAAAAGCAGAGCAGATTTTTATGTCGAATGGGTATTTCTAAGGATTAAATTTCATCTTTAAAAACTTCCACTATACTTTGGGTAGTAAACAAAATTGACTCGAGAAATTATATTTCTACTTGCTACAGAGAGATCGCATTTTGAAACATGAAAATATCTACAATACGTACACCTGTAGTTTGTTTTAGGTACCAACGAGTTTTGTAAAATCGTGACAATTTTAATACACGAAATTTAACGTGAATATGCCCAAATGAGTTGGCAAATTAACCGGCGATATTTTCACGACATCTTTGTTATAATATTTTTATGGCAACGTTGCTTGTATAACTGAACAGGCATCGTTTAAATGACACGACATCTGCATCGTACCATACACGAGGCGATGTTTCAATTCCCAATGTTAGCAATTTTGTCGCTTCGCATGTATAATTTTTTTCCCTTTTTTTTTTGCAAACGTCATCGCGAAATAAGATTATAGTTGGCGAAAAAAATAACCATATCTTTTAAGCGGATCTTAAACGCTTTATTTTGCTCCAAATGACCGAACAATTTTAACCGCAAGCCAATGTTACACTTTATAGCCGCCACTCAAAATAACTCCCGAGTACGTGCCAAACGGTGACGTTGAATAAATTGCCTATCAGCTCCTTAATAACATAAGCAACTTATTCTACTTAACCGCTTAGCTTGTAATTGGCGCCTGCTTTATGAAATTCCGAACACACGATATACGTAGATTTATTTCGGTCGAGTAGAAAATGTGTAGGAAAAAAACGTCCGCTTTAGGTTGTCGTTTGGTAATTTTTAAATGGCTTTTATTTTACGTAGGTATAAGCTTTAATAACCATCATCTTCGGTGTGATACGATAACCCGTCAGAATTCGGATAGATGCTCTGCGATTTAAGAAAATTCGAATAATATCCAGGGAAAAATGGGTCAAGCAGGAGTTTTTTAAAGTTTACCCAAGCAATTTAACAAAAATTTGCTAAGTAATAATTAAGTATAGGTACTCCATTTTTAAAGTTTTATTTAAAATTTTATACACCTGTTATCTCCTTAAAAAGTGAACTTTTCAAAAAAAAAAAAAAATAGTCCCTCTAAATTTCCTTTTAAAACAATTTCTACAAATTCTGGGAGAATATACTTTTTTAACAAGTTTTTTTTTTGTTATCAAAAAAAAAGAAGATCAAATTGACATCATATTGGATATTTTAAATTTTTAAATGAACAACGCACCTTCAGAATATTACCTACTGTAAAATTCCAAAATTCAAACAATTTCTAAAAATTTTCAAATTTTGTTTAAAGCTAAATTAATTAAAGAAGATAACACAATTTCTTCAAATTTTACTTTTGAAAAAATATTTTATCAGTAGGTAAAATTTAAATTTTTTGAGTTATACCGAAAGATTCTTAAACTTTGTTAATATGCAATTTTTTTTAACAATTGAAATTTCTATAATAGAAACATGTAAATAAAAAATAAATCAGGAACTATTTCGATCAACATTTCAGAAATTATTCTTGAAACCGAGAAAAAAACTTATGAGAATCGAGGGCATGTTTAATAAAAAATACATATATTATGAAATTTTTTTTTTAGAAATTTAAAAAAAAAATAAACCACTCATCTATTTTTTAATTACATTTTTAAAATAAATTTTCAAATCAAGTGCCTTTAAAAATTAATTTCACCTACTTTTTAAAAAAAAAAATTTTTTGAACATTTTTAGCAAAAAAAAATCATAAAAACATTTTTTATTGTAAAAAAAAACATCTGATTTTTTTGCAGAAGGACTCAGTTTTTTTCACCAAAAATTACATGAGAAAAATTCTTATTGTAAAAAAATTATTCACTCCAAATAATGAGAATACATCATGAAATTCAGAAAAAATTTCTTCTCCAAACAATTTTTAATTCAAAAAAAATTGATGTTTTTCAAATAAATTAAGGGACGGATCGGTAAGGAATTTTTTTCTCAAAAACAAAAAGTATTGAGAAAAATCGTTTTTTTATTTTGAGTAAATTTAAATTCAGAAGTTCTTCCAACGGAAAGTTGAACGATTATTCATTCTTCAAACCGAGACAAAACTAAAAAAAAAAGTTTTCATTTTTTTTTTTTTTGGAAATTTAAAAGTTTTTTTTTTAATTTCCTTCAAAAATTTGAAAAATATTTTGAAGGTACTTAGAGGTTCCTAATTCATAAAAATTGAGAATTTTTTTTTTCAAAATGAAGAAATGAATAAATTTTATTACGCCAATGACTCAAAATTAATTAATTAATAAGAAATGTTTTATCCCAAGAAAAATTCGAATTCTTTCTGCAAAAGAATTCATTTTTTTTTTTCGAAAAGAAAATTAATGATTTTTAATTTTAATTTTAAAAAGAAAGGTCAAAAAATTGAGATTTCTGAAAAAAAAAATAAGATATGAGTAAGGGAATTTCTATTTGAAAGTTACCTAACATGGGCCAGATGTTGCAGTATTTTTTTTTTTTTTTTTTTGGATTTTGGATTTTAAAATCCAATTATGGAAAAGATTTTAAAGTTTTGATTTCAAATACCGGTGTAAAAAGGATTTTGAATTTTGGATTTTAAATATACAAATATCACAATAAGTTTGGTCAAATTTTGTTCAAAGTGAATTTTTCAAACACATCTTCTTGAAATTTTATTCAATTTTTCTTCTCAATTTTACTGAAAACAGTCCATGGCTCAGAAAGTTATTTTGATTAAATTTTCATATTTTGTACAATGATGAATTTTTAGGTAGTGTGATCCAACAAATTTTGATAAAATACCTATTATAGAGCTTTTTAAAAAAAAAAAAATTAAAAGTCAATTTTTTAAATTTTATTGAAAACAATTTCTTTTTAATTTCTGTGTAAGAATGCCCAAGTGAACATTTTCTCAGGTGTTACAGCCCCCCCCCCCCCCCCCCCAAAAAAAAATTCAAAACATTTCTAAAAACTTTCTCAACTTTGTCCAATATGAATTTTTAAGAATTATTTTTACTAATGCAAAAATTACACAATATATTAATACAGCACACTTTCTTTCAAGTAAAAATTTTTTTATTTCAAAATTTATTTAAAATTATTCTTTTATTTATTTATTATTTTTTTGAAGAAACCAGTTAGTACTTCAAACTTTAATAAAAAAATTCAATTTTTGCCAGAATTCTTACATTGTCATTTATAAAAATTTTGTACAAAAACTTACTTTTTTCAATCAAGAAATTCATTTTTTTTAATTTATCTTTTTCGAAATTTATACGAAATTTAATTTTCCAAGTCATCGTTGTTCAGAAATAAAATGAAAAAAATCAATTATTTTTCATCAAAAGAATTTTCCAGCGAAAAATTCCAATTTCAGGATCAAAGAATTTTTCAAATTTGTGCAAATACAAAAAAAATTACTAGGTATAGGTAGGTAATAGGTGTATAAATATTTTAGATTTCGACATTAAATCCCAACTCGTAAGAAAAAATTTCATCTCGATATTCGCGAAGCCAATTCACTCGGAACACATTTCTTTTATACTACAACTTTCCTTGTGGGAGGATTACCGGCGACAAGAATCATTCCAGCGTTTTGAATTAACTTCACGTAATTTCCTTCAACTTTATCTTCCATTATTCGACTTTTGGAGAAAGTTTGCAACAAAAAAAAAACAACCGAAAAATACGAGCTTTTAAAAAATGAACAAGTCTAAAAATTAATTTAAAAAACAGTATCTCGCTTTAGTAAGGAAAAAAGAGGTAATTTTTATTTTGTGAGATTTCGTAACAAAAACTAAAAAAACATGAACGAGATATCTTCCACCATTCGCTGGCGTCTCAAAAATAGCACAAATTTCATCGTAACACCGAGTCAAGTGAACTTTTTCGTAAATGGTAAAAAATACACAAGCATAAATTCTCAAGAAATGGATTCCTGACAAAAAAAGGTCGAATCGTAAGCCTATTTTTTTTTTTTTGGTCGAATGAAGACTCGAAGACGTGTTATTTTAACTATAAGAATATTAGTCGAATTCGATCCTGTGTAGGCTGTTGTGGTTATTTTTCGAATGACCAACACCTACGTTACTTTTCAACGTACTCGTAAATTGTACGAGTATTCGACGTTTTTGCAAAATATTTAATTAAAAGTCTTCCGGCAGGAAATTGCCCGTGAAGAGTTTTTTCAGCCTTTTAAAACCTACTCTCGTGGTTTACACTAATTTTTTTCAGTTAGCGTATTTTTCGAACCATTCGTTTTTGTGTATACGTTACGTACGAGTGTGCCCGAGCTTTTTTTGACGTTTTCGGACACGGCTGACCCGTTTCTAAATCTCAAAAGAATTCGAATAGAAGTTGTATTCGTAGGAGCTATTTTTAGTATTGCTTTTGCTACCTATATTTTTACCATATCAAAGTATAGGAAACCGATCGACGTATACATGGGTCCTATATTCAAGATGATAAGTTTTTTGTATGGATAGCAAATAATTATTCAAGTCCAAGTTTCGCCTACACATCTTCTATGTATGTATAGCCCTAATACAGATTTTAAACTAAGTATCAAAAAAAAAAAAAAAAGGGATCAATCAAACTGCCCTGGTATATCTTCAATATACGAGCATTTCGTATAAAATGAATTTAATGAAGAGAAATGAACGTGCCAGTCTTACTAGACCGAAGAGTAGTAAAAAAACCACCAACTGACCCTCGTAATGATCTTACATTTGCGATCTAAATAGCCGATGAACTTTTACCAGAGTACTTGGACCCTACGTTTTTCTCGTAATACATTTGGCGAACAAATTATCCTCATTAATCAAGACAATACTTTGATTACACAAGTTTAAGTAAAAACGTGACGTACGGATTCTTCCTACCCCTGATGCCGCTACGACAACGAAAGATCACTGGGTAAATTTCTAAATTAACATGCTCTAGAGATAATATCGAAGAGAACGTCTTAAGCAGTACAGTTTTAAAGAATCCATGAAAATACTTCTTTACAAAAATCATTAGTACGTCGTAAAGTCAAAAAGACCTGGCAATTTAATTATTTAACATTTTGAAAACTCTTAATTTTCAACATCATAAATAAAGTAAGGTAAACTGGGTTAACGAGTCTTTTCAACAATTTCATTACACAAGTAAGAAAATTTTTTCAAACTACGATTCGTTAATGTGTATTCTAGTTTTTAATATTTTGCATAATTTAAAAAAAATTTATCATTACCTATTAAAATTATTTATTATTTTTTAAATTTTCTATGGCATTCATTTTCAGCTCTTATCAGCTAAAAGGTCATTACGGGAATCCAACGTGGGACTCGACCATTCCTCGATTAAAATTCTCATCATAATGAATGCCAGATTTTAATTTTACGATATTGTAACACTGCTCAAGTTCAAATCTGTAAATATCTAAATATAAAAAAATATCAACTTGATTCAAAGAATTAGTGGCTTTTCATTATTCAGCTCTTATCAGCTAAAAAGTCATTACAGGAATCCAGCTTGGGACTCGACCATTCCTCGATTAAATTCTCATCATAATGAATGCCAAATTTGAAAACAAAAATTTCCTTACATAAATTAATTCACAAGATGGGCCAAAATTGGCACCGAAACATGGAAATTTTAAAAAATTGTTAAAATAAACCGCAAAGTCTCGAAAATATTGTAAAAACTGCGAAATCCTATCAAGGCAATAGGTACATAAAACAGGTGTAACTTTTTTTAAGGAATGAAACAAGTTATATGAAAAATTTGCCTATCGTTGAAAATAAAGGCGCTACAGATCTTTGAAAATCGATCGCTTTCAGAAATCCATGGTATTTTTCAATGCTTAAAATCCAGCTGCGCTTTCATTTTCAAATATAGGCAAATTTTTCACCCAACTTCAGTTGTTCCTGTTACAAAGTTGGTTCACATGTTTCGTGTGTTACCTTTGGCAGAATTTTTTAATTTTCATGCCTCGCTAAAGCCCCTTACTAAATTAAAAAAGACTATACTTTCAGAGAAGAATGTCATGCTGATGTAACTCCTTCAATTTCACAGATAGACAACCCATTGTGGTTAGAACTTTTTAGTGTTTTCCATGAAGTGCTTACCGCAGTCGGCGTCGGAAAAAGTTTTGAATGTAGTGTTGCCAATCGATTTTGTTGAGAAACATTAATTTTGAAAGCTCTGTGGCACCTTCATTTACCAAGATAGGCACCCGGTGTGCGTAAAGTTTTTCGTTGGCGGTACTCGGTAATATCCGTATTTCAAGAGTTGGGATATTCACATTTTCGCAGAGATGGGCGATCATGAAATTTCAGACGAGATAAGATAAAGATCATATTGTAGTGTCTTGACTATGCGACTGCACGCGAGTTACGATGAGTAGGTTTAACTACTCGCTTACGAATTTCTCCGTAGAATAGTACTTAAGCTATAAGTATAGCACCAGATTGTACTAAAGGAACCAACAAATCAACGATACTATACAGAGTGAGCCAACTCGTTTCTCAACCGTCAACCAGGAAATAACTCAGTATCCATCCGTATATAAAAATTTCTTTTGATGCTCGATGGAAAAATATCAATATTCGAGAAAAATTCTTCAAACAAAAATTGTCTCTCGTTCAATTTTCTATCGAAAATTCGAAATGTTCCTATACATTTTTTTGTAATTCTTCACTAGAGAAAGTTATGTTTCATTTCGTATCAAAAAATCTTCTATTTTTTTTTCAAAAAAAAATAAAAATAAAATATTGATACTGAAGCGAACATAACTTCCTCCAGTGAAAAGTTACAAAAAAATTAATAGAAGCATTTTAATAGAAAATTTAATGAGGAACAATTTTTGTTTGAAGAATTTTTCTCCAAGAGTGATAGTTTTTCTGAAATAATTGAAAATGTACGTTATAAAGTGATGTTTTTTTTTTCAACTTTTTTTTCCTTCCAAGTTTTGACTGATAATTTTTCATTTTTTGACTACATTAAAAAATATTTCATACAAAAGTTGTTCCAATTTAAATTTCCCACAAAAAAGTATTCTTTTAATTTTTCTCTCAGATACATTGTTGTTGAGAATTTTCTATTCATGATTCGCCAGTGCCTCTTAATAAACTATAGAGAAGGCAATACTTACACAATAAAATTTCTTGTTGCTCCAACCCCTTCAATTTCAAATACTATAGGCATACCAATACGATTGAAACTTTTTTTGTGTTTTTGAAGTGCTATCAACCGCCAGAGTCGGAAATTTTTTAGAATACAGTGTTGTTAATCGATTTTGCTGTGGAAATAACAATTTTTAAAGCTCTGCATGAAGCGCCTTTATTTACAATGTTAGGCATCTGGTGTACTTGAAGTTTTTTGTGAATGGTACTCGGTTATATCCGAATCTCGTTTGCTTCTGGAACAGGTGTATAGGAAAAATAGTATAGCTACCTATCAGCTGGACTTTTTTAAAAATTCATTCAAAAGCGACAAAAAGGAGAATTTGTCTCGGGCCGAGCGGCAATTTTCAAAACAACAAAAAAAAAACGCGTAGCAGTCAAGATGCTCCGCGACAGCCGAATTTTTTTTTCAAGTTAGTGTACCACTTTGAAAACGTTTTCATCCATGGTATTTCAGTTTCAATATCAGTTTTAACTTCAAATTCAGTTTAAAAATGTCAGGTTTTTGTCTTCAGTTTTAGTTCCTCTCTGCATTGAAGATTTCAACTTCAGATGGAGGCTCCGCCCCCATACCCCTGTTGAGGCTCCTACCCAACCTCCTCGTCACTTCCAGCTCTTCAAATCCCCATGCCCCAGGGGCATGGCAGGATTTGCCCCCAACCCCTTCCTTACTTTCGGCTTTGCAGACGGGGGCCAACACACCAGAAAAAGGGGTTGAAACGTGAAAATTTCTGATTTTGGACTCTGTAGGAGGGTCAAATGAGGCTCTAAAGCCCGGTCCACACCTTCAAATAATTTGATCAAATCACGTTTGATCAAATATATTTGAAGGTGTCGACAGTAGGATAACAATAGGTGGTGTTGAATTAACGCGTCCACACCTACAAATATATTTGATCAAATTATTTGAAGGTGTGGACCGGGCTTAAATTCGAAAATCCCCAAAAGGCACATCAGTGACCCCAACCAACGCTAATTACCCCATTTAGGCCTTCAAAATCATTTAGTTTGAACAAAACCCTATTCGATGCACTATAAAAAAAATAATAAAAAATTCGGCTAAAAAGCAAATTGAAACCTGTCCAATGTGCAAATATCAAGCTGATTTCCACTTTTTGGGATCTACAAAGGGGCGGGGATGACCTGGGAAGCTGAAATTTGTATATGTTGTAGGTGATGTTGGTGTGCTTCGTTGGAGCTAATTCCGAGAAATTTTCTCATTTAGAGGCCTCCTCACAACTCGTCCCAAAAAAGTGATAATCTCAAAATTTAGGCTTCAGAAGTCAATAACCCCAAAAGGCACATCTGTGGCCTATACCGACTCCGCATAAAAAATTTTAACCTTCTAGGTCGTTTGGTTTGGGCTATAGGCTGATCAACACACCTAAAAAAGAGGTTAAAATGTGAAAATTTCTGATTTTTGACCCTGTACGGGGGTCAAATGGTGCTCAAAAGTCGAAACCCCCAAAAGGCACATCAGTGACCTCTACTGACCCTACATCCCAAATTTCGATTGTTTAGGTCTTTTAGTTTGGGCTGTAGGCTGTTCAACGCGTCAGAAAAGATAGGTTAAAACTTGAAAAATATTGATTTTTGACCCTGTATCGAGGTCAAAAGGGGTTTAAAGGTCAAAACCTACAAAAGGCACATCAGGGGCATGAACTCGATCTATGATGAAAATTTAGGCCCCCAGCTCCATTTGGGTGGTCTGTAGCCTGATCAACGTGAAAAAATGACCTCAAAATCCACTTTTTGGGCCCTAAAATGGGGTGGGGATGACTTGGGAAGCTGAAATTTGGATAAAGTGGAGACAATCAGAGTCACTGTTGTTGGTAAAAATTTCAAATCATTTTGTCAAATTGGGGCCTCTTTAGAGCCCCTCTCAAAAAGGGGCCACCCCCAATTTTAGGGCTCAAGGGTCAAAAACCCCAAAAGGCACCTCAGTGACCCTTACCTATCCTAAATATCAAATTTTAGCATCCAAGGTCATTTGGTTTGGGCTGCAGGCTGATCAACGTACCGGGAAGCGAGTAAAAACATGAAAAATTGTGAAAAATCTTGATTTTTGACCCTTGACAGGGGTCAAAGGGGGCCCAAAAGTTGAAACCTACAAAAGGCACATCAGGGGCACAAACTTGAGCCATGATGAAAATTTTGCCCCCCAGCCCCATTTGGGGGGTCTGTAGTTTGATCAACGTGAAAAAAATGACCCCAAAATCCACTTTTTGGGCCCTAAAATGGAGTGGGGATGACTTAGGGGGCTGAAATTTGACTATGGTGTAGGTAATTAGGATTCTCATCCTTGGGGCAAGTTTCAAAAAATTTCATGATATTGGGGCTCCCCCGCACTCCCCTCAAAAAGAGGTCATATCCCCAATTTTGAGTTAGGGCCCCAAAAATTTTTTTGCATCATTCCTACACCGAGGGGACCCTACATATCAAGTTTGACCTCATTTGACCTGTTAGGCTCGGCCCCAGAGTTCCAAAAGTAGGGGTAAAATTATCAATAAATAAATAAATAAATATATATATATATATATAAATATGTGACATGTGACAGATCGTCATCTTTTGGTCCCAAACGTCAACAAATGGGGTCAGAACTCTTCTACCCCCCCCCCCCCTCCTTCTAAATCAGGGTCGGACACAATAGCCTAAATTTAAAAAAAAAAATTCGGCTAAAAAGGAAAACTTTACATAAGTTCGAAATGGCAGATATTGGAGTAAATTTTTTTTTTAATTTTGGAAAGTACTAAGATTATGTGAACCTGAGCTTCAGCCATTTTTAAATTTCGTGACGCCTTTAAACTATCATGTATGCAAAATTTTTACCCAACTTTTCAAACAGATCTTTTATAGAAGTACAAAGAAGGTTGATATGAAATTTTGCACGTCAACTAAAGTAAAAGTGCTTCGGGACTTTGAACTTTTAAAAGTTTGCCAACGTTTTAAATATGATGATTAGGCATAATACCCATAAAGGCTTTTTATCGCTCTTAACAAGATTTAGGTAGAAGTTTCATACAAAATTTGCCTATGTGCGATATTACAGGAGGTGCACAGTAATCGAATCGACCACAACAAAATCGACACGAAAATACTACCTAATAATATTGCTACATAATCGTTTTTCGAAACACAATATCGATAAAGGTTCACTTTAACACTAATTGAAACCGAATTATTTTGTCAAACAAAACAGCGAATTTCCATTCTATCGAACCGGACCAATTAAAGTTTTTAATTACTTTTTATAAAGAACGCTGTCGTCGAATGCATTACACAGTAGAATTTCCCTAAGGAAAAAATCCCCATTAAAAAGTGCTTCGTCGAAAACACCACTTTGCGGCGAAATTTACATAACAATACAAACAGGTTAATCATCGAATAGGTGAATTGATTCGAATAATACAAAACTCAGCGTGAAACAATTACCCAGAAGTGATAAACTTTGCCAAACAATTTGAGAGGCAGTATCGCGTTAGTTTTTTCAACTCTTGGAAAAAGTACGCCAAGTATTTGCGAGAAATTTAGTCTTAACAAATGAAACCCTACGAGAGAGGAAAAATTACAAACGAACAAGATACCTACGACTGGCTGGCGAAATGGCAAATTAAAATCCTTCGTCGAGTATTCTTTAGTCATTTAAAGGGGTCTGTTTTTTATTACAGCAATGAAAACGAGAAAGGAAAATATTCGGATAAAGGTGGGTATAAGATTTTTCGATAATTTAAGTTACCCGGAGTGTAAAGACAAGGTAGGTGGATTGCGAATACGTAGTCCAGATTATTGTGTAATCTAGCATATAGTAAGTTTTTATGCATTGATCGGTTTATATTGTAAAATGTATCGTATCACGATACCGAGGAAAGTTGGGTTAACGTTTAATTAAAAAACATATAATTTGTGACCGATAAAACGTACTATCGATTTTCTATTTCTATCTAATTATGTCTTACGTGTGTTCGTTCCGTTTCTTATGGAATTTTTTTTTAGCTCGGTTGGCCATTGAAAAAGAGTTTTTTAAAGGTATAAGTACAGGGTGTTTCGTAGCTGGTGTAGTTCCTTCAACCTGGAAAAGAGGCAACCCATAAGGAAGAAAATATTTTTATGTTTATATTTTGAAAATTGAAGGGGCAGGGGAAAATGAAATTAAGACAAATTAATTTTTGGTTGGGCATATGGACAGTACTAAAAAAAATTACAAAAATTGTTCTCGGCATTTTTTGCCTACCTTTGAAAGTGAAGGCGCTAGAGAGCTTTACATTTTGAAGAAAAAAAAACAGGTTTTTCGATTTTCAAAGCTCTGCAGCTCCTTTATTTTTGAAAATAGGCAACTTCATCACTCAACTTTTTTGGCTTCTCTCAAAAAGTAACACCTATTTCATGTATTATTTTGATAGAATTTTGAAGTTTTCGTGTATTACCAGTGCGCACCGTTAAAACTGAGGTAGTCAATATTTTTGACAGTAATTTCATGTTGCTATAACTCCTTCAATTTCAAAAATAGACATCCTCATGTGATTACAACTTTTTTTGCTTTTTCGAAGTGCTATCCACTGCCGGTGTCGAAAATTGTTTTGGAAGCAGTGTTGCCAACCAATTTTGCTTGGGAAAATGCAGATTTTTTTAAAAGTTATGTAGCTACTTCATTTTAAAAGTGGGCAATATGTGTACATGAAGTTTTTTGTTAGTTATACTCGGTTATATCCAAATTTCAAGTTTAACAGACCACTCCCCGGACATCCTGTATAAAAAATGATAATTTGAAGATTGTACCGTTACAAACTCTTGTCATTAGTATCTGAATTAAGGCTTTTATTACTGTATTTCTCTAGTTCACCTCTAATTTAGACTTGAAAGAGTTGAAAATTGCAAAAAAAAAAAAAAAAAAATTATCAAAAACAAAAATCTAATAATAACCCTGTTTCTTGTGAAATTAAAAGCTTTCTTGTGCCTTCATTTTCAAAGGTAGGCAAAAAATGTCAAGAACAAAAAAGTTTTTTTTTTTAGTAATATCCATATACCTGACCAAAAATTCGTTTTTATCAATTTCAGTTTCTCTTGCTCCTTCAATTTTGAAAATAGACACTATGTTAATATAACATTTTTTGTTCCTCGTGGGTTACCTGTTCATCTGGTGGAAGGAACTACATCAGATAAGAAACACCCTGTAGATATTTAGGTTAGCTTTCAATATTTTTTTTTACTCTAAATGTACCAACAGTTGTTTCATTTTATGAGAAAAAAAATCACCATTATTTATTTTTTCCTCGACTAAATTTCAAGTGGTTCCTAGTGTTGCCCCATTTCTTAGAAAAATCGAAGATAGGCAAATCCATCGCATAGCTTTTTTTGCCTCTTTCAAAAAGTAACACTCGTACCATGCAATGTCATATTACAGCATAATTTTGCAATTTTAATTTCTCGTCTGAACCCTTTGGTCATTCTAGCTTCAAATTATCAAGGAACATCAGTGGCCATTAGAGGAACTAGGATTTTTTTTTAGGTGGGCACAAAAGGGCCGAGTACCCAGGGTAGGAGGTCAGTAATATTAAGTGATAATTTTTTCACAGATGAGTGGGGGAGGGTGAAACGAAGTAGGCTTTGGACCGGGGTTGCCATCTTTTATTTTTGAAATTCCCTCAATTCGTGATTTTAAAAAAGAGAAAAAAGTCCCTTTGTGAAAAAAATTCTCCCATAATGAATTAACTCTAATTTCCTCCCATCAAATCCTAAAAATAGCATATTTTTTAGAGGACACTAAATTCTTGGTATTTTATTTCCCCCCACATATTTCACTCAAAAGAATGGAAGAAGCAAAGTTGGAGTTAGGTACTTCATTTTGTTTTGAAGATGAAATTCAAAATACTGCCCAAGCGAAGCGCCCTAACTACAATGTTTTCTTACTCCTTAGTCATTAAAAAAAAAAAAAAAAAAAAAAAATGAAAAATGGATAAAAATTCAAAAAATACCAAAGCCCCAAAATACTGAACATTTACTAAAAATCCCTTAAAATATAAAAAAAAACCTCATGATTGAAAAATCTCTTTCAAGATCCCTCTTACATTTCAAAGCAGTAGAAAAATTTCTCCGAAGAGAGATTATCCCTCCTAGTTGACAACCCTGTTTTGGATAGAGATGAGTGAAAGAAATTGATTGTGTTTTGCTGTTCTGATTTTGATTTTTCAATTTTTTTCATTGTTTGTTTTTTTAAAAGTTGTAGGTAATTTTACCTTATTTTTCTTTAGCAAAAAATGGGGAGGGGGCAAATAATTTTTTAGAAGGGTTTGGCCCCCCCCAGGCCCACCCTTAGTTCCCCGCTTGTCAGTGGGATATAAAAATTGCACAATTTCGTCAAAACGATATATGAAACAGGTGTACCTTTTTGTGAAGAACAAAAGCCACAATGCGGCGGATTTGACTACCTTCGAAAATGAAGGAACTACAGAGCATTGAAAATGGAAAAACCTGTTTTCCAAAGTTTAAAACTCTCTAGCTCCTTCATTTTCAAAGGTAGACAAAAAATGTCAAGAGTAAAAAACTTTTGTTTTGGTAAGTACTATCCACGTACTGCATAAAAAATCACTTTTTCTCAATTCATTCTCCATTGCCCCATATACCATTTTTTGTTCCATAGGCAATTCACACGATGGAAGGAACTACGCGAGCTACGAAGCACCGTGTATGTAAATCTATTCGAAAGGTGAAAGAGGAAAAAAATGAATGAAATTTGTAGCAGGATGGTAAACAAAGGGATATTACAAGCCACTGCAGGTATCAGCAGACTGGATATGGGCACGAGGACTGAGTTAATGAATAATTAAAGCAGGGATGCGACAATCCGAAAATATCAACGATCCGTATCGCGATCCGGGATCAGTAAGGTATCAAAGTATCATGATCCTTAAATGATCCTAAACTAATAAACTTCTTTTTAAATTTACATGCTTTTTGAGTGTTTTTGGCTTTTTGTTTATGCCTTTTTCGATAGTAAAAAGTATCATGATCCTAATGATCCGGATCAGTGATCCAATTAAGTATCGATACCGGATTGATACAAGATCATCGCATCCCTGAATTAAAGTATAATGTCACGCCGCACAAAATCCATCAAGGTGTTTAACAAAGGATAATAGATGTTTAAAAATTAAAGCATCTTGGCACTGTTTAGGTGTAAACTTCTTACTGCAGAGACTCACACACGAGCATGTCACAGAGCACATTGTTATCAGGAGAAGCTGGCGATTCGAGATAGGCGATGAACGTTATCATCGAGTCGGTTAGGTAATTATATAAGATATACCACACGATTTCGTTTACCATTCGTTACCCGTTGCAAATTCGTTTGAAAAAGCACATCATATAATGAACATACCGATAAACAAAAGAACACCAGAGAGAGAGAGAGAGAGAGAGAGAGGTTGAACTTTAGGGAGAATATTTTTACCAAGGTAAAAAAAAGAGTAAAAGCCAGCTCGCGATATTATTATCGACTATTCGAACGAGCGCGAACCACAAAACAAAAACGTATTACGAAAACACTGCAACGAGAGGCTCGCATCGAGCGAATTACAAAAGCCGGCGAAACGATCGGCAGCCTTTAAAGCACTGCCGCTGTTACGGCGAGGCGCCCTAGCGTCAAGACGCCACGGCTGACTCCTGCCCCGTCGCTCATCTGCGCCTGCTAGGTTGGTTGTGACGACGCCAAATTACCGTCACGGCGCCGTGCTTTACTCTTAACAAACGAGCTCGCCACTTTTTTAATTACACTTAATCCTTTTCCTCGTATTGTACCATGCCACAGACGACTCGGACTAGGATGTCCGCAGGATTAGCCTTCGGCCCGAACCTAAATCGTATCCGATCAACAGAGTCCCCCGCGCGAGCTCCGGATGCCCTCAAGGCTCATATGGCCCACATCCGACTAATTGACCCCGAACAAGCAAGCGGCTATAGCGTTAAAAATTCTATTCTACTTCATCGAAATACTCGATACCAAGTCTGGTTATGCCAGTCAGTCGGATCGTATCGCGTATACTACGCCATGCCACACAGACACTACTACCCCCTGCCATTTCGCCCATCGATGCTACGACACGTTCCCACCCAAGTTGCTTTTTCCAGACTGCATTACGGGTCCGAGACCACAAAGGCGCCATCGTTTTTATCGAATCTTTATAAAGTAGCATACAGCATACAGTATATACGAAATTTCCCACCATAACTGCCCTCTCTGCCCGCGGCTTTCGTAACCCCTCGAACGAGTCCGTAGAGCAATACGACGTCGTTGGCAAAAATTTACCAAAACGCGACGCGCCGCAACAATTTCCCTCGTAACGGTATTTTTGCACGCGAATAATAAAAGTTACTTGTTTGCGTAACGGTTATCGTGTGCACTGCATATAGTATACCGCATATTCGGCACCCGCGAGGGGCCAGCGGGTATGACGTTTCTTTTACTATCGTCTCGGACACGAACTACACGGTATATGGTACGTATTTTTGCGACAATGACTAGACTAAGGACTATACGGTATCGTTTAGATCAGTTAGGTAGCGTAAGCAACTCGTATTTTTCAAGCGATACTACAGTCCAAAGTTATATAGAACAAGATAGTTACAGTGATGCCGGAACGTAGCGATAACGGTAACGAAAAACGAAAAATAACGGGATTTTTTTCGTTACAAGTAATGGAACAGTAACGGAACTTTATTTTTGAACAGAAATTGTGTAACGAAATAATAACGTTACAATAAAATGGTCTTTATGTTACGTAACAAATAACGAAAAAATTTCGTTACGTTCCGTTACTTTTTTTCGTTATTTTTTTCAGTTTTTTTGCATTGCCTGCACTGCCAAGCGCAGAAAATGTTCACTAACGTCTAGTTTGATTGTTTTGTTTACATTCATGGGGTGCAACTTCGAAAATTTTTTACCAAGTCCAGTGCTACATAATACTTTATAGTCAAAATTGGAAGGGAGGAAGGGGTCTAATCGAAATTTTTGTAATAACTAAAAGTATTTGTACAACTTCAAGCTACAACTTTTGTTTGAAAATTTTTTCAATCGGGCCCCTTACCTCCCCCCTGTTTTTAAAAATGTATTTGAAGGAGTTGGATTATCCAAAATTGGTGGGGAGGGAGGGATCCGATTGAAATTTTTGTTATCACCAAAATTATTCCTAGTACTTCAAGCTACAACTTTTGTTTGAAAATTTTTTCAATCGGGCCCCTTACCCTCCCCCTGTTTTCAATAATGTATTTGAATGAGTTGGATTATCCAAAATTGGAGAGGAGGGAGGGGTCCAATCGCAATTTTTGTGATAACCAAAAGTATTAGCGAAACTTCAAGCTACAACTTTTTTTTGAAAACTTTTTCAATTGAGCCCCTCTCTCTCCACTTATTTTGCATAACACTCCCAAAATACTAATTAAAAATTGAAGGGGGAAGGGGAAATGGGTCCAATTGAAAAAAATTTGCAACAAACTTGTAGCTCAAAGTTTTAGGAAAAATTTTGGCCATGACAAAAATTGCGATTGGACCTCTCCCTTCCCTCCAATTTTGGATAATCCAACTCATTCAAATACATTATTGAAAACAGGGGGAGGGTAAGGGGCCCGATTGAAAAAAATTTCAAACAAAAGTTGTAGCTTGAAGTACTAGGAATAATTTTGGTGATAACAAAAATTTCAATCGGATCCCTCCCTCCCCACCAATTTTGGATAATCCAACTCCTTCAAATACATTTTTAAAAACGGGGGGGGAGGTAAGGGGCCCGATTGAAAAAATTTTCAAACAAAAGTTGTAGCTTGAAGTTGTACAAATACTTTTAGTTATTACAAAAATTTCGATTAGACCCCTTCCTCCCTTCCAATTTTGACTATAAAGTATTATGTAGCACTGGACTTGGTAAAAATTTATCGAAGTTGCACCCCATGAATGTAAACAAAACAATCAATCTAGACGTTAGTTGAAAATTATAGCAAAAATGCAAAATTAGTAATTTGCTGAAAGTAAAAATGAAAATTTCGCGGGTAATTCATTCAAATCAAATTTAAAATTGAATCAATCCATTAACTTTCAATATAATTCAATGTATTATATGTATCACCCGTCGAATGCAGCGCTCTCAGTGATGTACTTTGGCGAAATGGGCGTGGCTAACCGGAGTGTGGTAACTATCTTGTTCTATATAACTTTGCCACAGTCTCAATTATGGTGTGAGAACAAAGTTTGGATCCGATAAAAATTACTTGTGAAATCCGGTGCCAACGAGTGGGGAATGGACATCTGACCTTCGTTCATAAAATATAGGTATATAGGTACCCGGTAAACACACTGTATGCGAATCGCGTACTAATAGAGCGCTAAATTCGCATTTATCGTATACGAATAGCATGCGAAAATAGCGTACTATTAGCATATCAAAAATGTCCGCTTTTTTAGCAGCTAATTTCGAACGCTAATAGTACGCGAAATTAGCAGCGAATGTAGCGTTCTATTCGCTGTTAATTCGCTTGCGATTAGCGTTCGGAATTCGCCTCTAAAAAGTAGGCAAATGATTTTTGACGATTTCCACTCAGCAGTAAATTAATTATTCGAAAATATATCATATTTGTGATCGCAGATCTGTGGAAAATGAAATTATGCCGAATCGTAAAGTTTTTGGAGTATCTATCAGTGGCATTTGATAAAGTAATTTTTAGGAAAATCAAAATTACTACCAAGATTTTAATCTACAACTTTTGTTTGAAAAATTTCTCAATTTGAGCCCCCCCCCCCCCCCTCCAATTATGCCCAATACTACGTAGATAGATAGATAGATAGATAGATTAGATAGGTATAAAAACGTATATTTATTACTCTGAATTGTGAGAGGGAAGAAGGGCTGTCCCGCAGTCCCAAATGAAAATTTTTTCAAACAAAAGTTGTATATTGAAATCTTAGAAATAATTTCGATTATTACAAAAATTTCGATTTGACTCTTCCTTTCCTTATAATTTCGCATAATACTGCGTTCAAATTGGAGAAGGAAGAGGAACAATTGAAAAATTTTATAGCACTGATAAGACGTCTAAAATTTTTACGATTTGATAAAATTTAATTTCACACAGATTCACGCGATCACAAATAAGATATAAATTCAAAATAATTAACTTACTGTGAGTGGAAATCGTCCAAGAAATTCTGCCTTCGTCTCCATTCTTATCACTTTGAAATCAAATCATTGGCGTTTTTACTTAAAAAGAAGAAAAAACATCAAACAAAACACAAAATTCCCCAACAAAATCAAAAAACCCAGAAAAACCTTTATTTTATTGTTTAAATATCACTGCAATACATTCAAGTACACGTTCATGTTTGAAACTGACTTCTCTCATTTGTAAAACGTATTGAAAGAAGTTGTAGTGAAAATCGCATGCTATTCGCTAGCGAATATTGCGCTAATATCGTAAGAAATATCTGCACGTTTTCCACTGCGATTTTAGCATACGATTCGTATGCGAATATTGTGCTAGTATCGTAAGAAATATTCGCACGTTTTCCACTGCGATTTTAGCATACGATTCTTATGCGAATATCGCGCTAATATCGTACGAACTTTTTGCCTGTTTTCAATGTGATTTCAGGCATGCGATACGCAAGCGAATATCGCGCTAATATCCCACAAAACATCTATAGGTTTTTAAATACGATTTTAGCATGATATTCGCTCACGAATAGTATACGAATTTATCTGAGAAAATTTTCTTCGATTTTTGCTTTGATTTCGCATTCTATTCGTATGCGAATAGACCGCGACTTTCGTCTCTGTGATTTTAGCATACGAATAGCAGGCGGTGTGTTTACGGGGTATCTATGCCTATGCCATATTATGCAAAATTGGGGTGCAGGGAGGGGTTCAATCGTAATTTATGTCATAACCAAAATTATTTCTAGGACCTCAGTCTACAACTTTTGTTTGAAAATTTTTTCAATTGGACCCCTCACAAGCACTGATTTCGCATAATATTTTGAAGATACTAATTAAATTGGAGGAGTTATGGAGGAGGGGGTCAATTCGAAAAAAATTTAAAATAAAAGTTGTAAATCAAGATCCTAAAAATAATTTTGGTTTTATAGAAATTTCGATTGGATCCCTCCCTCTCCTCTGATTTCACATAATATAAGGTAGATCTAGATGGTTATTCAAAATTGGGGGAGGAGTCCAATTGAAAAATTTTTCAAACAAAAGTTGTACATTGAGGTCTTAGAAATAAATTTGATTATAACAAAAATTGAGATTGGACCCCTCCCTCCCCCCAATTCCGCATAATATGTCACAGAAACTTATATTATATTAGGTATAAAAAAAAACTGGTGGAAGTAGGGGTCCAATAGAAAAAAATTCACACAACAGTTGTAGCTTGAAGTCTTAATTGAGGCGCTTGGTGGAAGAAGGGCGTTAGATAATTTCAAAAAGTGTGAAAAAAACACGTTCAAAGTTTTGAAATGTTATATCGCGAAATGTGGTCAATTGAAGTGAAATCTTTTATAGTAGGTAGGTAGTGTGTTCTTTGAGGTATATTTTGAAAAAAAAAAATTAAAAAAGGTTTCGTTATAACGTCAAAATAACCGTTTTTGTAACAGTCCATTAACGCCCTTTTTCCATATTTGAATTTTCAACAAAAAAAATTATGATTTTTTTTTTTTTGCATATTCTCACTTTTAAGAGTCTTATAATCGAGAACTACCAAGATTTCAGCAACGTTTCCGTCAAATAGGACAAATTTTAAAAATGTCAAACCAAATGCACGAAATAAGATGAAAAAGTCAAAGTTTCTCGATTTTGGTGAAATTGTAGTATATGAGAAATATCGTCTCGAAACAAGCCCAGACATGATTTTTAGGCCCCTAGGTCATCTTGTAGAGGTTGTGGGTTCCCAAAATGGCGTCATTTGGGTATTTTTGGAAAAAAACGAAAAAAACAAACACCTGTCAAGGCGTCTATCATCGTCTAGGTATATTTTTCAGATCTAATACATCGTGTACTAATAGTTGGAGACCTGAAGATTTCAAATTTCCAAAAATATTGAAAAAGGGCGTTATGTAGCGGAACGCCCTTTTTCCACCAAGCGCTTCAATTTTGGTTTTTCAAAAATTACGATGGGAACCCTACCTTCCCTGAAATTTTGAATATTAAGCATAATATCTGACAAAGAAAAATTTCCCTCAAAAAAATATTAAAAATTTCTAAAGAATTTTTTTTTTTTTTTAAACTCAAAAAAATTGAAAAGTAAGGTAGTTGCACCAGTCGTTGGCCACGACCCAGTGGTGGGTCATTTGAGAAGAAAAATGTTTATAATTAAGCGTATTTTTAAAATAGCTTCAGAAATTTTTTTTAGAGCAAACCTGGAACATTTCTGCATAGAACCACATAAAAGTTTTTAATCAATTCTGTTCAAGTAATTAATAATGATTGTCTGAAATTTTTTTGTTAGAACAATTTTCAAAATGATGCCAATTCTAAAGACTTTTGTTAAGCCGAAGTGTTATTGAAATATGAATTTTGCACTATTAAGATTAATAAAACTTGAAATATAACCATTTGGACCTGAATAAGAAGAGTTTGGAGATTCCATTTCTTCATTAAAATAAAAAATATTGCCAAAATTCTATCAAATATGGCGGTGACTATCTACTGGAAGGAAAAAATGGTGTTTAGCCAGTAGTTGATCATTTTGATCAAGTACTAGACTTACGAAATTTTTGTAAAGTTCTAGTGGTTGATCATGCAAAAAATTGGTAAATATTCACGAAAAATGATAGTTTCTCTTTCTCATGGCTAATGAGTGACAATTTTACCGAATACTTATTGATTTTTAAAAAAATTAAATGGTTGAGAGCCGTTGTCATAATCTGATTGACCAACTACTGGGTGGTCAACTACTAGATTATCTTGACCAACCACTGGACTTTTCTATTTTTTCACTTGAAATGGTCGTAATTTTCAAAGAAATGAAGTAAAATTAAAAAATTATAGCGCATTTTGTAGTAGAATACACAAGGAATCGTTTGGTATATTCACCATTTCGCCAACGTTATTAGTTTTTAAACCAGAATGTTTTTTATAAGACACTTCCACTATAAGGGTCCACCACTGGTGCAACTACCTTACTTTAAAAAATCTCTTAATAATCCAAGAGTTGAACCTACTGAAACAAAAAAACTGAAAGCTGGTGCCCCGATCGACCGGTCCCGAAAATTCGCGGTTCTGTTTCCTAATTTTCTTTGAAAAAGGAGTGTTTTATTTTTTGGAAGTTTATGCAGAATTTTTTTGAGGGAACGAGGTAAAAAAAAATCAATTTTTTTAGGAGAAAACTCCTAAATTTTTTAAAAGTTTATTCTTTGGAAGAAAAAAATATTTCAGGGAAAATCTCTAAACTTTTTGAAGTAAGAAATCTCTTGATTTTTACTGAGAAAAAAATTTCAATTTTTTTGTTGTTTCTTTTTTTCGTGTTTTTTTTCTTCAAAAAAATATTTTCACTTTTGGAGAAAAAAAAATAATATGATTTTTTTTTTTTTTTTTTGAAAATAAGATTCTGTAGTGTTGTTGTCTTTTTTGAATTGAAAAAAAAATCCTAAATTTTTGAACTTTTTGTATGTTATAAAAATTTTTCACTTTTTTGAAGAAAAATAATTTCGATTATTTTTCATCTTATCCCTTTGAAATTTTTTTTAAAAAATCTGTAGGTATGTAAGTTTTTTAAATTATTTATTTTTAGAGAAAAAATCCCTTGATTTTTTTGAAAAGAATTTTTTTTTTTAAATTAAAAATCTTTCAATTTTTTGGAGAAAAACTTCTTAAATTTTTGAAATTTTTGTACTTATATCAAAAAAACGTTTCATTTTTTGAAAAAAAAAAAAAAAAAAAAACAATTATTGTTCGTCTTATCTATTTAAATTTTTTTCTAAATCTTTCAATTTGGCGGGAAAAAATCTGTACTTAAGTTTTTTTTTTTTTTTTTCAGTAAAAAACTCCATTTTTTTGGAGAAAAAATCCCTAAATTTTTGAAATTTTTGTACCTAGGTATATTTAAAAAAGTCTCACTTTTTTGAAGAATCAATTATTTTTTGTTTTATCCATTTAAAATTCTATAAGTTTTTAAAATTATTTATATGCTTATCGACGTGGACGTGTCAAAACCACGTATGTTGGAATATCAAAATTTTACAGGAGAGACAAAAAACGTCGCCAAAAATACACGCGTCTTACGTGATTTTTAAAAGTAAATAAGCCGATTGGAACGTTAGAATTCGACTACGACATACGAGGTGATCAAAATTAGATTTCTCTGTTTTTTTCCAATAAGAACCCCCAAAAAAGTGATTTTGCTGAAAAACCCGACATATACTTGGTTTTGACACGTCCACGTCGTTATGTGTTTTTAGAGATGTTTTTTTTTTTTTTTTTTTTTTTTTTTTTGAAGTAAAAACTCTTTAGGCCTAATTTTTTTTGGAGAAAAAAATTTACAATTTTTTAAAGAATAGGTATATACCTATCTAATTTTAAAAATTGGTTCGGAGTAAAAAATCTCTCGATTTGTATGAAAAAAATCTGTTTCTTTTTTTTCCTGATAAAGAAATCTTTTAGGTTTAGAGAAAAAAAAAGGGATCAAGTTTTGGTCTTAATTTGAGAAGTAGAAAAATCATTTTTTCGAAGATTTTTTCTCAGAAAAATTAATATAAAAATTTCTTAGTCGCGCCCACGGGAAAAAACACCTTTTGCACCCCCTCTCGCCGTCACTACCCCCTGAGGAAGGTAGCAAACTAGGTGGGGTGACTGTTGGGACCTCATTCATCTACACTCTTCCGCAAAAAAAAAAATTATTATCGATCTAATTTTACTGTACTATTACCTAGAGGTCATTCTCACATGAATTTTTTTAATACGCAATAACTGTCAATTTCTTCTCTAGACACAAAGAAATGATTATTATTTGAAAAAAAAAAAAATGGAAAAAATGTTTGAAAAAATTACCTATCTCATAATAAAAAAAAAAAAAAAAAAAAAAAAAAAAACTCAGGAGAAAAAGAAATCAAAGAAAATCTTGTAGAAAGAGTTTGGTAGTGGAAAAAAAATTTCAGAGAACAAAGTTCTGTCTATTTTATTTTTGTAGCAGAAAAATGTTGCCAACAAATTTCCTGGAGGAGGAAATATCTTCATTAAAAAAAGTCGAAGAAACAATTACCTACCTAATAAAATTCTTCTCACAGGAATAAAAAAAATTTCAAGATTAAAAATTCCCTTCTTGAAACACCTTTTTTGTGAAAAATCATCTCAAAAAATCATCTTCGGAAAACATCATTCGGCGAAAAATTCAACCGAATTAAAAATAACTTAATATTAATAAAAAATTTTTTTATGAAATTCGTTAAAAATCACACGAAAAACAAGGTCCATCCAACACTGCAATACCTAATTCAAAACTTTGAAATATTTTTAAAATTCATACGAAAAGTGTACTCGTAGAATAAGAATAGCATAATATCAATGAGAAAACTCGGAGAAACAAAAATGATGTATTCGCGACTAACATAAACACCTCGTTCATCCGCATACTACAACTGGGTATCCCATAGATCATTTAAAAATAAAATCGCATTCTGCGCCAAAAAAGCAGGCATATTTTACGCTACGATGATTCAGCGTTGGCTGGGTAAATATTATAGAAAAATCTGTAGTAAACGAGCTTTCGCTCGATGCATACCACATAATTTTTCTCGTCCCTTCGAGGGGCAAAACTGCGAATAATAAATGACCACACGTTAGCACACGCAGTATACATATAATAAGAATTGTTTTCACACTACACATACCGATTCTACCCGATGTTTTATGCTCGACTACCGCAATTGCGGAATTTTTCCCATCTCCATAAGACGTATTTTTCTCATTTTTCCTCCGCGGCGATCAGTATACTTTAGTGTTTGGATTGATAAGAAACCAATTTAGCGGTAATCTTCGCCATTATTTCAGTAACGTATACGGAGATATGTGGCACTAGTCAGGAAATTTTATCTTTTATTTGACCGTTAGTAGTTGCAACGTAGCACAAATTCAAAGTAGTTTGGAGAAAATCTAATTCTTGTTTGCCATTTCTTTGCCATTTTGGTGAGAGTTTTCCAAGTTATCTTGCGGTGAAAAATCGTTCTTAAATTCTCGCTGATAAATTAATACTTATTGTGAAAATGATACTTACAAATAAAATATTGAAATTGCGAGATTGCCGTGGTTGATTACAAAAGTAAACTTTGAGAAAAAAATAATTTTTGTTCGAAAACCAATAATATGAGAATTGTAGGTGTTGTTTTTTTTTTTTTTTTTTTTGGTAATGAATAAAAAAACAGATGAAGCACAGCTGATTTTCAACTTCGTGATAATTCTTCACAGAATTTGGTAGATCCTTAAAATAAGTTGAAAACTGAAAATTTGGTGGAAATTGAAAAATTGGAAACTTATTTCTTTTAATAAAATTTTGAAGTTGAATCAATTTTCAAACACTTAGATAAATTTCTTCAAAAATTTAAAAAAAAAAATTAAAAATCTAGCAAATTTTCAAGTTGAAATAAATCTAGCGAAAATTTAGCATTTGGAAAATTTTAGAAATTCAATGAAGCTCTAAAATTTTATCATTTTTCAATTTCAATAAATTTTTAAAATTGAAAAAAAAAGTTCAAGGAGCTCGTTTTTCGTAATTTTACCTTCATGATTAGACCTTCAAGGTCAAATTTTCATTTTTCCAACAATTTTGCTAAGAAATCGCTCTGAAACAATTTTAATTTTTTTAAACTGAAAATTCTATTTTCAAATACCTAAGTGAATAATAATTTTTTTAGGTGGCACACAATTTTCGTTGTACTGCTGATTTTTATAAAAACTTCATTTTCCACTTGCTCGAAAAGAAATTTATACATTCCTATTTACTGCTCACAATGCCATGAAAAGCCTCTACCAACCACCAAATCTTTTTCAAAAATTAAAGGATAAGTAGGTATTTGTGAAAAAAAATACATTTCCTGGAAAAGAAATGCCGTCATTAAAATTGTTTAGGTTAAAAAAATGGACTTTGAAAGAAATGCTCTATGAAGCGATATTTCGAAAATTATTTTTAAAAATACATAATGTGTTTTGGTAAAATATCTTCATACCTACATTTTTTTTAAATTGAAAATCCTATCAAAAAAATTTTATTTGGAAAAAATATTCTTTTTAAAAAATTCAAGTTGAAAAAAATTTCTTAGGTATTAATAAATTATTTTATTTTATTATTTTTTTTTTTTTGAAGAAGAGAAGAATAAGATGGAGAAAAAGGAGAAGAAGAAGAAAAACATCAAAAATCCTTATTTTAAATATCCTGTCAAATCTAGGAATTTTCTGAACGAAAAAAAATTGAATCATTCAGAAATGTTGTCAAAAAGAATTTTTAAAACATTTTTTACAGAAACTTACCCTCTTCAAAATTCCAGAATCCTCGATAGGTACCAATACAATTTTTTCAAACTCATATTTTTGCAAAAAAAAATCCGAAAAAATTTAATCTCTTTAAAATGTTATATTTTTTTTACAAGAAATCCGCATTTAAAAATTCAAAAATCCCATCAAGAAAACATTAAATAAAAAATTTAAAAAAAAAATCATTTTTTTACAGAAAACTTTTTGAAAAAATTCAAAAAATATTATTTTAAAACAACAATTATTGTAATATTCTCCTACACTTCTTATATTTTTTTTTAAATAAGTCATCAAAGAAATTCTATTGAAAAAATTTGAAAATCTTTTCAAAACATTCTTGAAGGATATTTTTCAAAACATACCTACAAATCTTCTTCTAGCTGATTTTTTCATTATTTTTTAAATGCAAAATCTCGATTAAAAAATTATCAAATAATATTTTGAAAATATAAATCTATTGAGTTGTTTTTTTGAAAAAGTTCAAAAATTGTTTCAAAAAAATAATCAATCCATTTGTTTTTTTTTTTTTTTTTTTTTTTTTTACAGGAAATCCGTTTTTGAAAATTCAAAAATCCTTTCAAAAATCGCCCTTGAATAGACGTGTTTTTTTTTCTCCTCAAGAGTTACATCTGTTTCATAAATCATCATGAAGAAATTTTGCAATTTTTATGTCTCACTGATGTCCCTTGATAATTTTAAGCTCAAATGATCAATTAGTACACACGAAAGAGGAAAATTGCATTATGACAATGCGTGGAATGACTAATGAGTGTTACTTTTTCAGAAAATCAAAAAAATTATAATATAATAAATTTGTCTGTTTTCGAAAATGAAGGAACTACAGAGCTTTAAAAATCGAAAAACCTGTTTTTTCACAGTTTAAAGCCCTCTTGCGCCTTCATTTCCAAAGGTAGCCAAAAAATTCCAAGAACAAAAAAGTTGATTTTTTAAGTAATATTTTTTCTCAATTTCATTTTTCCTTGCCCCTTCAATTTTCAAGATAGGAAAAATGTTAATAAAACATTTTTTGTTCCTTTTAGATTGCCTATTCACCTGGTGGCAGGAACTACATCATCTACGAAACACCCTGTATAATCTGAGCGCACGAAGAAAAAGTACAATTTTTTTACCATGGTACTTATTCACAATAATTACTCGTACAACGCATCGCATGATCGAACACATCCCAACGTTACTCCCGAGGGCCTCATATATTTGAGCAATTTTTCTAGAAAGGATATCGACCTCGAACTTTGCGACGCGAAAAAAAAAGCTTTTCGTGTTCTCGCTTTAATGGACTAAATGCGAACACGAGTTGGAAAAAATTACAACAATGTAATTTAAACTTGGGTACCATTTTTATTTTTTTTTTATCAATGGAAGCAGTGAAATTGACTTGTTAATAATTTATCGTTAATGTGTCCAAAAAAAAAAAACATATTATACACATGGTCAAAAATTAATTTGAAAAAAATAATTTTTCATTTTTTATAATAAAATAAGATATGCACTCGTTACGTATACGAAACTGGCTCAATCCTATCTCGAGACAAAATTAGGTTGATATATATTTTCACTCGACAATGTGCAACATTTGTTAAAAGGAAAACTACCAATTCTTTGATTCGCATTCTGTAGACGTTTCCTTTGAAACTTTCTTACTCGAGTTAAAAGTTTGGCGCATGCGGAGCATTTTCGAGTTTGAAGTAAGTACTTAGAAAGCTATTTTGACCGGCTAAAATTACAACTAACAAAAGTCAACTTACTATTTGAAATATGCTTCTACTTAACTCTATACTCTGTTCACACACGTACCTGAAACAGAAACACAAAAGCATACCATAAATATGAGAAAATTCTTCGTTTCGAGTATCATCGTGTGGAATTCAACCCTTATATAACTTCATAATATACCTACACTAACGAGTTAGAATCTAAACGAAATTTTAGCTCGTATCATCGCGAAAAAAAAAAAATTCCGAGAACGTAGCTAGTTTAGTGGAAGACAAAAAAAAAATATCTTTATTGATACATTTTCTTTGACACCATTGCTCTCTCGTAGTAAATCTGCCCTCGTAAAAAGATACTAAAACCGATCTTTTATAATTTAGGTTATTTACTTTGAAAGGAATTTTCGCAATAATTTTCCCCTATATAGTTTGGTACGAGTAATTCTTACGTAATTTACCAACTAAAGTAAATTTCCTCCAGGTAGGATGGTAAATTTATAAACTTGATGTTTGCTGAAATTAATTTAACGTCGAGTATTTTCTTGTTTGCATTCATTTTTAGTTTATAAGTATTTCAAGGTATTAGACCTGTGTTAAAGTTGACACCGCGCTTTGCCGCCGTGAAATACCTAAAATATTAATTGATTTGCATCGTCGAGTGCTCTTATACACACGTAGGATATAAAATGACTATAGAAACTTTAACGTGGTCAGAATTAGATGGAGTGTTTCGCTCGCAGAGGTAGAGTGCAACATAATGATGTAATTTCAATTTACGTAATCGTATTTCTCGAGTTATGTTTAAAAGGTGTCTAACGAAACGTCCGCCCAACTTCACGTTTATAATAACTTGATAGTTGATATACCTACGATCAAATATTTTCAATCGTGTTTTATATTTTTAAATTTCTGTTTTCAAATTTAAAACTTTTATATTTTAATTTTAGAAATTTTTTAATCGCTATAAAATTTCAAAAACTTGTTTTTAATTCAATTTTTTGACTGCCAAATTTTGAAAAATTGTTGTCATAATTTAAGAAATATGTATCAAATTTTAAAAAATTGTCAAATTTCAAAAAATATCAAATTTTGAAGTCGATGCTCACCGAGCACTATGATGCTCACCAGCACTACATGTTCACCGAGCACTCAATTTTTTTTTTTTAATTTGACAACACTGACATTTTTTTTAATTTTGACAACTTTTCAAATTTTGACAACAATTTTTCAAAAAAAAAATAATATTTTGTTTCTTTCAAAATTTATCCAAACATTTTTTTTTTTCAAAATTTGACATTTTATAAAAATTCAACAATTTTTTAAATTTTGACAACAATTTTTCAAAATTTAACAACTTTTTAAAATTTGACAATTTTTCAGAATTTTAAATTTTTTTTAAGATTTGAAAATTTCTTTCAAAATTTGATACATATTTCTTAAATTATGACAACAATTTTTCAAAATTTGGCAGTTTTTTATAATCCAACGTTACTTTATCTTCAAAATTTGACATTTTTTAAAAATTCGACAACGTTTCAAATTCTGACAATTTATCAAATTTTGACAACAATTTTTCATAATTACACAATTTTTCAAAATTTGACATTTTTTTCAAAGGTGCGGTGGTTGAATTGTTAGTACTTATTTGTTGGCATTTTATAGCTTTCCGCGATAAGAAAAATCATACAATTCCTGCGCTTCGGTAGAGATTGGTACCTTCTACCATACTTATCTACCAACTACTAATGAGAGGCGTCCATTTTTAGAAGAAAACCAAATCATTGAGGGGCCAAATTACCAATTTTTGAGGGAAATTTTAAGATTTTGGTGCAATTTTCTCATTTTTTCTCATGGAGAAAATTAACATTTTTTTGTTGATAGAAATTTATACATAATTTCTTTAGGAGGAGACATCACAATTTGTTAGGGGGAAAATGTAGGTATATTTTTTTAGGGGAAAATTCACAATTTATTGAGGGTTTGCAATTTTTATGTAAAAGTTTACAATTTTTTCAACAGAAATAAAATTCATAATTTTTTTAGATAAAAATTCAGAATTTTGTTACAAGATAAAAATGATTAACTATTCACATTTTTTTTTCCAATGAAAAATATTCGTGATTTTTTCAAGATAAAAATTCATAATTTTGTTCTAAATGAAAAATATTTGTAAATTTTTTCAAGATAAAAATTCATAATTTTGTTCTAAATGAAAAATATTTGTAAATTTTTTCAAGATAAAAATTCATAATTTTGTTCTAAATGAAAAATATTTGTAAATTTTTTCAAGATAAAAATTCATAATTTTGTTCTAAATGAAAAATATTTGTAAATTTTTTCAAGATAAAAATTCATAATTTTGTTTTAAATGAAAAATATTTGTAAATTTTTTCAAAATAAAAGTTCAACATTTTTTCAAATAAAAATTAAATATCTTTTTAGAGGAAAAAATTACAATTTTTGAGGAAAAAATCCATAATTTTACAAGGAAAAATTCACAACATTATTGAAGAAAAAATATACAATTTTTTAAAGAAATTTTTTGAAAAGATGTTGATAGAAAAATAATACTTATACCTACTTTGAAATTCCCCCGAACAAGTAGAAATTTTACAAAAAAAAATTCATGAAAAAATTTAGGCCACTTCTTTCAAAAAATGCGTTGATAAATTTAGGTGATTTTTTTTTAAAGCAATTTTGAGAACTATTAAGAAATGTTCCTAATTATAAAAATTAGTGAGATAAAAAACTATTCGATTCACGAATTTTTTTTTTAAATCATTCAGTAGGTATAAATTGAAAAAAATAATCAAATAGTTTTTATGACTACCTACATTTATCCAAATTTGTTCTCCTTAAAAAAAAAAAAAAAAAAAGGTTTATTTATTTCACAAAAATAATCTCGAAATTAAATTGCGACCAATTTTTCAAAAATACCTGAAGGAATATTCTAATATCGTGCTTTAGAAACATAAAACCATCATATTCAGGCTTCTTTTCTCACAAAAACGTTCACCATACATCAAAGGTATTCGTCGACATCAAACTCCATCCTTGTACGAACAAATTGAAATTACAATGAAAGTATAACAAAGCGGTAGGTATTTTATATTCTTTTAATTAAATAACCATACGCTATTCTTTTAGGCAAAACGAATAACTGAATATTTTCCATGCAAAAAAGCTCGCTTTCTTTTTATTCCACAACGTCGAACATGTGAAAAAAAATCTTCTCAAATACCTACTTGACGGTTAATTCCGAGCGAGCGAGGCCTCGTGCGGGGTGCGGTGCGGTTTCGATACGATGAGACTTTAGATCGCATTATCATTATAAGCATGTTGACAAATTGCATACACAATACGCCGTAAATACGAGTTCGCGACGTTAATAAAATTGCACAGCGAACGCCGTTATTTCGAAGACGAAAATTTGATTACGTGTTTTTCAACGTTTGCCAATAAATATGTGGCGCATATTTTTAGCTGGAGATATTTCGATTTGGATTTCGATTCGAATCCCAAAAGTATACTCGTTTATATTTCATGTCGTGACGTTCGATTGACCAACAATTTAATGCTTCCCTTTTTAATATTTAGTAGGGACTAGGGAGGGTATAAGATTAGAAAAGAACGAGATCCTTTTCCTCGTAAAAGTATAATATTATTCGCTATGTACGGTAAATGCAATTTTCCAAGTAACGCAAATAACTTCAAGGTACTGCGGGCAAAAAAGTCACTGAAACCCAAATAAGGTATGTCTATTTATAATAAAATTTTAAACACGTGCTTCAAAAAGGAAATAGGTACATGGATGGAATTGACCATATAAAGACTTTTTCGAGTACACGAATTGTACGTACACATATCAAAAAGATTACTTTAACAATTTGCCAAGGAAAAAGATTTTTCAGTGGTTTTAATAATAATCCCAACGAAGCTTTTGCGAGTTAGCTTTGAATTATCACGGAGCAAAGAAATTTCATAAATGGAATTTTCTACAAAAAGATTTACAAGGTTCATCCCACATAAAATGATCTGGGAGAAGAGTACGACAGTACGAGTAATTTTATACTTACACAAAAATCGAATTTGAGAGTGATTTCTGACTGGGAACCCATTCGCATGAAAATAAACTCACCATGGTAAATGAATTGCCGATTCGATTGAAGTGATTCTTTTTCATTCGAGAAAATTTACATATTCGAAGTGAATCGACCAAGTCGAGATTTTATGTTCCGGTTTAAGACATTTCCGACAATTCGAGGGTTGATTTATTTTCAAGTACCTATTTCCAATTTATTGTATGTATTACTCGTACAATATGACGTAATTTTATCCAAGTTTTACCAACGTTTGCTTGAAACTTGTGAATTTCATAATCATAAAATTTTCTGCATAGAACTTCGTATCGATATTGATTAAGAATTTAGTAGATATTGTTCATATATACGAGTAGTTCCAGTTATACTCGTTTGTATCCTCATTTTTCTTTTATTTCATTTTTTAAAATTCTTTAAAATTTCAAGCAGTTCGAATGAGTGCCTATTCATTATCTTAATTTTCCATTAACATAATAATTTTTTTCAATTTTTTAGAAATTGAAAAAAAAATTGGTGAAAAATTTTACTAAAAAATCATCAAAAATTATTTTAAAAAATATGTATTCTAATTCAAAAATTGAAATTTTGATATAAAAAAAATTAAATTACCTAAATTGAATTAAATTAGTACCGATTTCAAAATGAAATATTTTAGGTGAAAAATTTGAAAATTAATCTCTGGAAAAATCTAGAAAAAATTCAAAAAACAAATTTTGATAGAAAATATAAAAAAATAAGTTTTGGTCATAAATTTAAAAAAAATTGATTTTGACCAAAACACCTGAGAATGAATTTCAAAGAAAAACTAAAAAAAAAAAAAATCAAAAAACTGATTTAAAAGGTTAGAAAATAATTGTTCTCAGAAAGGAATCGAAAAAAGTCAATTTATTTTGACCAAAAAAATAAAGAATACGTCTATAAATCATTATTTCAATAAAAAATTCAAAAAACAAAAGAAAACGAAAAATTGGGAGCTGCAAAAAATATCTAAAAATTCATTACCTACTATTGAAAAAACTGAGCAACCAAGAAAGTATTATGATGAAAAAAATGATTTAAATACTTAAAATATTTTTTAGAAATAAATTGAAAAAAAAATTATTTTGATTTGAAAAAAAACTGAAAACCTCAACCTGACGTTCTTTGATCTAAAATCACCATATTTGATATTTTCGGTGCAAAACTTTAAAAAATCAAGTAGGTAATAATTGGAATTTTTTCAAGTAGGTAAGTAAATAAATACATAATAAAATATATTCTGGTACATTTCTCCAAATTTTCGACAAAAAAATTCGATGAAAAATATTTTGATGGAAAAATTGATTCTTAAAAATTGAAAACCTATTTTCGAGACAAAATCGAGGAAAATTTTAAAAATTGGTTTCAATAAAAAATTGACATAGGCAAATAAGTTGAAAATGCAAAAAAAATCAAGTGAAAAATTCATCAAGGAAAAAATGAAGAATTTCGATGAAAACATAAAAATAATTTTTATAATAAAATCTACGAATTTTAAAAGTAAGTAGGTGAAAACAATTTCAGAGGAAAGTGAAGAAAAAATTCTGAAAAATTAATTTTGATAATAAACTGAATGTTTGATGAAACCTCTACTCCCCCCCCCCCCAACCATCAATCAAAAGAAGTGAGGGAAATATGAATATCTAAATTACAATAATATTTTGACTAAAAAATTGAAAAGAAAAATAATTTTAGTGGGCATAATTATTTTGAGGGGGAAAAAATGAAAAATAGTCTTACCCTTTGATCTAAAATCACCATAAAATTTGTTAAAATAAAATCTATATTATTTTGAAAATTTCAAAAAAATTCATGGTGATTTTAAACAAGGAATCAAGATATTTTTTTAAACATTGTGCCTCTAATAAAATTATTTTTAATTTCAAATTTTTCGTCAAAAAATTTGTAAATAAATTGAAATACTTACAACAGTTTCGATAAAAATTTTTAATCATCAATTTTTATGAAGAAATTGAAGAATTATATTTTTCTGATGAAAAATTCGGAAGAATGTTTATTTCGGTGATTTGATGAAAACTCGAATTACTTATTTTTGATTGATTAAAAAAATGGAAGAATGAACTTTAACAAAAAATTTATTATACTTAATTTCTTTGATGAAACGCTAAATTGTTGAAAAAATTGAAATACATACGTACTGTTTTCATGAAAAAGTCGAAAAAAAGTTTGAAAAATTTATTTTAATAAAAAATTAATGAGTGTATATAAATTTTTTTAAAAAATGAAGAATAAATTTTGATGAAAATTTCTGAAAAATATCAGCATGCAAAAAACTGACTTGAAAATTGGAAAAAAACATTTTTTAAAATCAAATATTCAAACTTTTTTTTTTCAAAAAAAGTACATAATATGAATTTTGATTTTAAAAATTTGAGAAGAAATAGTAGGTATTCTGGTGAAAAACATCGATTTAATTTTCCTTTTTCCTTTTCAATTAATTGATTCGTCCTAAAAAAAATATTTATTGATAAAAATAAGTTTTACAAAAAAAAATTGATAGGTACCCAATTTTTTTTTAATTTTTCGTATTTTTTAAAAATTACTCAATTTTCAAAATACTGATTATCAATGATTAGGCATGGTTTCTGGTAAGGACAAAATTTAATAAAAATGCTAATCAAAACACTTTCAGTTTTCCAAATTCGTGTAAAAATTTTAATTCATTTTAGAGCATTTTAATTTTACATCATTTCAGTATTTTTATTGGCCAGAAAGGGTGAAATCCGCTAATCCTTTGATACCTTCAACAATCGAATAATTCCTAAATAAACGAAACTGTAAGTAGAGAAGCAATTCTCAGAATAATTAAATAGACTACCAAAGGATTAATTCCAATTCGGTCGAAATTATTCCAATTTAAATTAACTAATTTTTAGAAGTTTTAAAGAGGGAATAAAATTAACCAGAAATAGGTCGTCGAAAATACGTAAATTTCGTACAAAAGCTCACGTTTCGTTAATTGCCAAAAAACCTGCCCTCTCCTCGCGTCAGAAAATTCACTCAATTATTCAGCTACCCACAACATGCCATTTTTTTCGCATCGAGTCGAGCCCATAAAACAATTTCTTCTACGTAGTTATCGAAAATACAGAAAATACACAAAAAATGTCTATATCCAATTTGCATATAAGGAAAAAAAACACCGAGTGCAATATTTGTTTCGTGTAAATCCTTCGATAGTCCGTTGAATTTTCAGGTTAATTACATTTTGTCAGGAGAACTATAAATGTGTGTAAACGCAGCGAACCAACGTGCCAAGACTTTCGACGAAATACGTACGTAAAAACAATGGTCAAAAGGTCGTGCATTCCGAGTAGATAACAAAAAATAGTAGAGAAATTCCGAGCAAAACGTCACCAAGTCGAACGAAATATAAGCATGCGCCTTCATTTATCGATTATACCGCATATACACATAACTACCTTGCAACTCCGCCAGATGGAGTTCACTTCACTGTAAATTATTTCAATATCGCCGTACCGAAAGCCTATCAAGTTTTTGTTTTCTGTTTTTTTTTGTTGTTGTATAAAACACAATTAAACTTTTGATTAGTTTCATTCGGTGAATCAATGATTTGAAATTGGATTATTTGCTCGACAATAAGGATATACAAAGGTTGGTAAGTACACGCTTACTCGATAATTTTTCTATGTCTGTTGGCCGCAAAAAATTCCAGCGTAGGGGCATGTTCGATATAAGGAAAATTTTCCACTATTGCTAATAAATAATTCGCACTTTTAAAAATACAGATATATTTATCAAAAAGAAGCCATATCGATTTAAACTATAAATAATCGTATAATTTGAGGGTGACTTTTTTCGTAATGCAGTCGCATGTACCGAATCTAAATTAATCCTAATATCTCATTAACCACTATGGAATATTTGCCGAGAGTATACGAGTATTTTTAGATGAATATGGCGCTTTAATTTTCTGTTTTTCAGTCCTGATGTGAAATAGTTTCATGAAATAGATTTCTGATTAGGTAGTTCAAGTATCACAAAAAATAATACGTAAGTGAAGTTGATTATTTTTAGATTTCAAGTACATATTTATTCAGTTCGATTTAATCGATATTTTTTAATAAATTGACGTTTGTCAAAATTTATTCGAATTTTCAACAATAAATTTACAAAAATTTAAAAAGTATATTATCTATAAACTAGATTTTGAAACTGCAACAAGTGCTCGACCAATAGAAATTCATTCAAGCAATAACATATCAGGTTAGCTCCTCCCCTTTTTAAATACTTTAACACAAAGAACCATAAAATAACAAAATTTTCGTTTTAATATTTTTTTGCGATGCTTAAATAATTAATTTTATCAAGAAAATTGAAAAAAAAATTAAATACCTACATTTATAGGTAAGGAAATTTGTGCTCAGATTTTTAGAGAACACCCCTCGTTTCGTCATAAGACGTAATATCATTGTCAAAAAAAATGTAAATAAATTTTTTTCAAGTAGATATAATAAATATCAAAATTTTGAAGAAAAAAAATACGATTTGAAAAAATAGGTATTATAAATCTAATTTGCAAACAACTTACCTACGTACAAATTCATCGAAGAATGAAACATTGAAAAATTGATTTCGGAAAATTTTTGAAAATTAATTTACCCACAAAATAATTTTGATCGTGTTTTTTTTATTCTAAAACATTTTTTAATGTGAAAATTAAAAATACAAAAATTAGTTTTTTTTTTTTTTTTTAATTTCTAAATTTTCTTGGAATACCTACAAAATAATAGGTACGTATTTTGATTTTTTGGATTCAGCGAGTGAAAATTTCTCATCAAAATGAGTAAAAAAATCTTTTCAATTTTTTGGAATAAGAAATCTTCCAATTTGTTTGGAGCAAAAAAAATTGAATTTTAATGGAATACTAAACAAATAAAGCTTGTCTTAGTTTTTTTGGAGTCAGTCAGCATAAAAAAGTTTCTCATTTTTTAGAAGCTAAAAAAATAAAAATAAAACTTTCATTTTTTTTGAAAAAATCTCTTATTAATGGCAAAACTAGGTATTTCTGATCTTTTTGAGGAGAAAAAAAAAACATATTTTTTTCTATTTTTTGCGGGTTTTTTCGGGTAGGTAAGTGGTTTAATGGGGAAAATTTGTTTCAATTTTTTAAAATAGAAAAATCACCTAAATTTTGGAAAAAAAAATTATAAATATATAATTATATTTTTTAAATTGAAAAACTTCTCATTTTTTTATTCAAAAAAATTCTCATTTTTTTATTCAAAAAAATTCTCATTTGTTTTCATTAAGGGGGGGGGGCATACATTTTTTATTTATTTTTTGAATGCATAGAGTTGACAAGCGGAATTTTCTAAGACCTTTGCATGACGTCATTTTGATTTTTCATCTATGAAATTATGAAGAAAAATTGGAAACTAATTTCATCTTGCTTTTTTTTTACGAAAAAAATTAATTTTTGATTTTTGAAAAATAAAATGCATGCAGTTTTCAAAAAAAGAAAATTATATTCATTTTGCATTTTGATGATGTCATTTTGTAGAAATTATTGATAAATTTTTTGGAAAATGAAATTTTTTTACAATTTTTAGTGTCAAAATTTGAAGAAAAACGCGACTTTTGCTTAATGCCCCGTTTCCAGGGAAACTATGCAACCCACCAAACTTTTTCTTAGAATGTTTTGTATTCAGTAGAGTCTGGTCTGTAATCTGACGAGAGGGTTTTGGAAAATTCCCCGATTTTATCAAACTTCCTCATAATTTTCATCGTAGTATTCCAGTCAATTCGAAAGAAAATTATGAGAAAGTTTGATAAAATCAGGGAAATTTTCCAAAACCCTCTCGTCAGATTACAGACCAGACTCTACTGAATAAAAAACATTCTAAGAAAAAGTTTGGTGGGTTGCATAGTTTCCCTGGAAACGGGGCATTAAGCAAAAGTCGCGTTTTTCTTCAAATTTCGACACTAAAAATTGTAAAAAATTTATCAATTATTTCTACAAAATGACATCATCAAAATGCAAAATGAATATAATTTTCTTTTTTTGAAAACTACATGCATTTTATTTTTCAAAAATCAAAAATTAATTTTTTTCGTAAAAAAAAAGCAAGATGCCCGAGCAGCACACTCGATCGATAATATCGAAAGTTGAAACGTATCGATAAAAAATCGTTTAAAAATCTAAAGATGTTCTCACGATATGATACAGATTTAGCTGTACGATTTTATAGGCAAAAAATCTAAAAACTATCGAATTCGATAGTATTACGATTTTAGGACGATATTCGTCAACGATACTATCGACAAAGAATATTAAATTTATCGAATCCGATTTTCCACCGATTTTGTGCAGATATTTGAAACTATATTATCGACAAATAATCTGAAATTTCTCGAATTCGATTTTTTAACGATTTTGTGAAGATATTTGAAACTATATTATCGACACGTAATCTGAAATTTCTCGAATTCGATTTTTCAACGATTTTGTGCAGATATTTGAAACTATATTATCGACACGTAATCTGAAATTTCTCGAATTCGATTTTTCAACGATTTTGTGACGATATTTAGAACTATATTATCGACAAATAATCTGAAATTTCTCGAATTCGATTTTTTAACGATTTTGTGAATATATTTGAAACTATATTATCGACAAATAATCTGAAATTTCTCGAATTCGATTTTTTAACGATTTTGTGAAGATATTTGAAACTATATTATCGACACGTAATCTGAAATTTCTCGAATTCGATTTTTCAACGATTTTGTGACGATATTTACAACTATATTATCGACAAATAATCTGAAATTTCTCGAATCCGATTTTCCACCGATTTTGTGCAGATATTTACAACTATATTATCGACAAATAATCTGAAATTTCTCGAATTCGATTTGTTAACGATTTTGTGAAGATATTTGAAACTATACTATCGAAAAAGAATATTAAATTTATCGAATTCGATTTTTTAAAGATTTTGTGAAGATATTTAAAACTGTATTATCGACAGATTATATGAAATTTCTCGAATTCGATTTTTCAACGATTTTGTGACGATATTTAAAACTATATTATCGACACATTATATGAAATTTATCGACTTCGATATTTCAACGATTTTGTAACGATAGTTGTTGAAACTATATTGATTTTTTTCTAGTCAAAAAATACCTACTTTATATTCAAAATTGGATGGGAAGAAAGGGCCAAATCGAAATTTTTATAATAACCAAAATTAGATCCAGAATATTATTCTACAACTTTTGTTTGAAATGTTTTTTCAATTGGACCTCATCTCTAGCCTCTATTATTTTGCATTTATCTACTTACGTGTAACAGTAATATGCGAAATCAAAAATGAAAAAATTTTCAAACAAGTTATCTAGTTTTTTTGGTTTACTAGGTATTTTACTTGAAACCAGATCGTTGTTCTTAAATAAAATTTTACCAAGTTCAATACTACGATTACTATGTGAATACTTAGTATTTAAAATTGAACGGGAGGGAGGCGCCCAATCGAAAATTTTGTAATGACCAAAATTATTCTTAGAACTTTAAGCTACAACTTTTGTTTGAAAATTTTTTCAATTGGACCTCTCCTTCTCCTCCAATTTTGCATAATACTCCGTTGATACTTATTCAAAATTGGAGGAGCGGAGGAAAAAGGGGCCAATTTGAAAAAATTTTCAAACAAAAGTTGTAAATTAAGGTCCTAGAAATAATTTTAGTTATTATAAAAATTTCAATTGGACCCCTCCCTCTTCTCCAATTTTGCATAAGATGTTTGAATATTATAATCCAATTCGTATTATGCGAACGAACTCCGATGTTCGCAACAGACGCTTGTTTTGTAGAAACTGCTGTATTTGGAACGAAATTCGCCAGCCTTAAGCGTAACTACGACTTCAAACTCGCCAGCCGGTCTTGAAAATGTGCGCGCGCATATACCCATATATGCTAAATTATCTACAAAAAATCGATAGAATATCGAAACTATATAATCTACAAAAAATCGTAATACAAAATCGATAGAATATCGAAATTAAATCGAAATAAAAAATCGATAGAATATCGAAACTAAATCGAAATAAAAAATCGACAGAATATCGAATTCGATAAAGTGTCGCGTTAGTTCCGCATAAATCGTGTAATTATCTTTCGATTTATAGATAGGTTATCGATGAAGTATCTAACTATAATCTTGAGATTTTTAAAAGAAAAATCGTTCGATTTTATCGAAAGTTTATCTGTTGATGGATTTTGCCAACTATAATTCATCGATAATCTGTCGATATATCGAAAGATAATTTCACGATTTATGCGGAACTAACGCGACACTTTATCGAATTCGATATTCTGTCGATTTTTTATTTCGATAATTTGTCGAGTGTGCTGCTCGGGTGAAATTAGTTTCAATTTTTTCTTCAAAATTTCATAGATGAAAAATCAAAATGACGTCATGCAAAGGTTTTAGAAAATTCCACTTGTCAACTCTATGCATTCAACAAAAAAAAAATTTTTTATTTCATTTCTTTAGAGAGGAAAAATCATTCTAACATAGTCACATTCAACTTTTTTTAAATTTCAACAGCCCCCTCCCCCCAAAAAAATAGAACCACATCTTTGAAAATCATAAATAAGCATCCTCGAAACTGGCACAACCGCAGGAAATGGCCCACTTACGCTTCTAACGCGAAATCCAATTTCAAACAACTTGAAAAATTTATCCAAACATAAAACTTCGAAAAATTTTCTCCAATTTTTTTTTTTTTTTTCAATTTAAAACCGGAAAAAGTAAGAAAAAAAATGCAAAAAATTTATAAAAACAGCAAAAATTGCCAAAATGTTTGAATAAGACATAAAAAATTTGAAAAAGGTTGAACCTTGATCTATGTATTTATAATTTTTTTTTTAAATTACGACTTTTGCTCTCATAAATACATATCCACGTTCCAATGATTAAAAATAATTGAAACCATAGTATCGTAAATGGTTATTTCAACTACACTTTTTCCCCTTCACTCTTCTATGCGATAAATTGTTCCCCTCGTAAGATGATTTAGTTCTTCATGTCTACAAGAAAATTCATGCAACAAACGAAATATTTGCAATTTTATTTCAAAACCTACACGCCTTTAGTAGGCATAAAAAACATTTAATTTTCTTTACCTACCTATATTATTTTTAGGGGCACCCGAAGAGAGGGAGAAAAAAGGCAATAAAACTTCTCAATAATTTTATTATACGAATACGTGTCGTAAAAAAAATCGAAATTCGAATCCACAAAATCACGAGACAATTTTAAATAGGAAATTGGATGGGAAAAAATTTCAAATACGAATCTTAACGTTTCGAATATCTCGTTAAGAAATAAAAAGCTTAAAATAAATTGAATTTTGAAACCCGATAAACCATTTCTGGTCGCATGCTGCACATCATTTTCTCTTATATGTATACACAGAACCGAAACGAAAACGAAGTCAATTTAATACACACAAGTTGAAAATATATATAGAGAGAGGCACGAAATGCTATAAAACTTTTCGCTAATTCTGGCCAAAATTTTCTCCTAAAAACCGCACGTACGTATTCGCCAATAATTTACGATACGTTTTTGGTAAAAAGTCACGCCCTTCGTACAACTTATAATTCTTTTACGATGTTTTTCGATACACAAAATAAAATAAAGTACTCGGCGTTATTTGCCCAACCGAGTCGTGAGATGATTAAAAAATAAAACATTTCAATTTATCCGAAAGGTTTTTAAAAGGCGAACTGCGTCTGAGAACAATCATTGCGGTTTGCATAATAAAAGCGACGCTGCATAAGGTGTAAATGGGGCAGGCCAAGCAGAACATCCCGACGTCGTTTTTTTTTTCTTTCTTCAAATTAACGAGTTCGCGATTAATTTGCAACTTAAGAAGAGAGTTCGCGTACAAATGAAACTTTTGTAAAGCTGCGCTTCCCCAAAATCAACGTAATCAGCGAAATGTTGGAAAACGCATAAAGCGACGAATCCAATTTACGAATAAATTATGTCGACCTAATTTCGGCTGCTTTGTACGCGAGAACGCTTTTCATTTTGAAAAATTACTCGTATTTTACTTCTTTTTGCCCAAATAAATACCTTGGTAAAGGTCAGAAAAATACGCTAGTGCGTTTCCCTTCGCAGTATATTACTCGTCTCGGTCTGTGCAACTCTTACTTAGACGGTCGCCTTTTAAAATTCTGCCAACGTTTTATCTCGTGTGTAAGATCGAACTGCAACGAATGCTATATGAAATTTTAAACGAATTGCTGGGCTTTGTTTACCCGCAAGAGCGTCTTTTGACTAATGATACCGATGATAAGCCAGCTGATATCACGTATCGTTTACACAGAATTACAAGCAAAACAATAACTTGTAAGAAGGGGGAGGAGGTACATCAAAATAAATTTCTAAACAACTCAACTTTTTCAGTGGATTTTTTTTTGACATGTCATTTTCAGTTACTAAAGTCCCATTATCTTAGAATAGTGACATCCTTATTGGTCAAAATGAATTTCGAAAAAGCAGACAGATACGACTGTACCATTTTATACGCCTTGGAGAGATTTTCCCTCACCAAAGCAGCTAAGTATTCCCGAAGGGAAGAAAACCCTCGTACTAATTACGATTCACTTTGATCGCTCGTCGTTCTTTTGAATTTAATCCTTTCGGACATACGAGACCGAACTAGCCCAGATTAAAGCATTTGGTATCTTTTAGTATCTTTATAATATAAAATATATTCTAAGACTTCTGAATTTTGTTCAACTCCTCAACCCCTCCCCCCACCATCAAATGTCTTTCAAGTTTTGAACAAAAAATGGAATTCGTCTGATGGTTTACGTGTTTTTTTTTTTTTTTTTTTTAGAAAAACGAAAAAATGAATCGAAAATTCTTTAAAAATTTTTGACGTATTTGTGAAAGAAATTTTAAGGTCTCAATTGAAAAATGTTTCAAACAAAAGTTGTGTATTTTAATCTCAGGAATAATTTTTGGTTATTACAAAAATTTTGATTAGACCACTACTTTTCCTCCAATTTTTCATTCAACTTATGAAAATTGCATATTAATATGTATCCTTGATGCAAAATTGGAGAAGAGAGAGTGGTCCAATCAAAATTTTTGTAATGACCAAAATTATTCCAAAGACCTTGATGTACAACTTTTGTTTGAAATTTTTTTAATTGGGACCTTAGGTAAAGAGATATAGAACGATTTTTTGGAAAATAGGGCACATCTGATTTCCAAAACTCATCCTATTGCTGTAACTAAGACCCTAGTTGAAAAACTTGCCAAACAAAAGTTGCATATTGAAGTCCTTGGAATAATTCTGTTCATCATAAAAATTCTATTTGGACCACTCCCTCCCCTCCAATATTATATTCTACGTATACACTACACGTAGAATAATTTTTCATTAAATAAGTGAGTTTTATACGTATAATGTGAATTTAGAGGGGAGCAAGTGATCCAATCGAAATTTTTGCAAAAACCAAAATTATTCATGACATCTAAATCTACAACTTTTGTTTAAAACATTTTTCAATCAAGGCTTGGGAAAATTTTCTCAAACCCGAAAAGCAGAACTTTTGCAGGACTTGGTAAAAATTTCAAAATCCACCATACCTTGAAAATTGTCCTTCCAAAAATTCTTGAAAATTTAGCTAAATTTTAAAAATTAATCCAACTTCAAATACCTATCCGTAGTAGAATTTTAAAATGGACTAATTTTGAGTTTTCAGCAATTTTTTAAAATTATACCTTGCACGATATTTTATAGGTATATATATTTTTTTGAAAATACAAAATTTTTAAACTTTTAAAGCTTATCAAGCTGAAAATTGATCTAATTTAGAAAGTTATTACAATTTATAAATGACCAAAAATTTCAATCACTATGAAATATTGCAATTTTTAAAAATTCTGAATTTTCGTCAAATTTTAAAATTTTCCAACTTTTACATTAACTTTAAAAAATTGATTCAATTTCAAAAAATTTAAAATTTGAAAATTGATACAATTTCAAAAATTTTAATTTTTAAAATTCCAATTTTGTCACATTTTTGAAAACTTTCAGGTTTTGAAATTTCATGTAATTTTAAAAATTTAAGAAAGATCATAAGTTTAATCTTCAACCAACTTTACAAATTTTTCCAAATTTTGAATTTTTGCCTTTAGAAAATTTTCCTATTTTTTACAGATCCAGAAAAATTGATCAAACTTTTTCATAAAACTTTAAATACAAAAATACTAAATTTTAAAAATTTATATATGTTTTAAAAATTTAATCAATTTCAAAAAAAAAAAATCATACTTTGAAAACTGATATATCTAATTTCAAAAAAGTTCTAGGTTTTGAAATTTCATCCAATTTTGAAAATTTAAGAGAAATCAAAATTTTGGTCTTCACCAAATTTTGAGTTCTCGTCTTTGCCTTTATCACAGATTCGTTAAATTGGTAAAAATTCATCAAACTTCAAAAATTGATTCAACTTTTGAAGATTGATCTAATTTCAAAAACGTACTTATCATACATAAAATCATTAATCAAAAATGATTAAAATTAAAATTTCCATAATATTTTTAAATAATATCGGATTTTCAATTTTCATAAAATTGAGAAAATTTTGAAATCTTCAAAATATTAATTTTTATGAAATTTTGAAATTTCAATAAAATTTCTAATTTTTCCAGATTTTGAATTTTTTAAACTTCCAAAAATTCAATGGTTTACTTGATTTTAAAAACTTTGAAGATATATTCAAAATTTAAAAAATGTTTTAAAATTTTCAAAAATGTAAAAATTTATTAAACTTCAAAGTGTCAAATTTTATTTTTTTAAAATAAAATTACAGAAAATTGTTCAAGATTAAACCCTACTTGGAAATAAATATTAAAAATTTAAAAAAAAAAATTTAAAAATTTAAAAATCTGATGAAAAATTATAGGGATTTATTTTAGAAAATCCGAAGTAAAAATAGTTTTAAAATTTAAGTCTAGGTACGTCATGATACGTAGTTTCCCTATTCAACGCAACTGCAGTTTTGGCTAAATTTTTTAAAAATCAGAAAAATATTCTGAAAAAAATTAAAATAAGTTTTTAATAAAATTATGAAAAATATAAGTAAGTATTTTTAACCAAAAAAATTTTAAACTAAAAAAAAAAAGGTTTTTAAGCACGATTTTACTATTTGAGCTATAATTATAAAATTGGGAAAAAATGATTCCACTGAAAATAGAACTATGGAAGGGGGGATGAAGAAGAGACAAAATAGGTACCTAGATATTTTTGAAAATGGGAGGAAAATGAATTTTAAAAATTTCGAGAAAAGAAAGCCAAAAAATCTCATTTTTACGTAAGTATCTATGATTAATTTTATAATAATTCTTCATAAAATTTGCAAATTTTGATGCATCTTAAAATTTTGAAAAAAAAAATCAATTTGACTAAGCAGTTACTTTTCATAAATTTTTAGAGTTGGGTCAAATTTTAAAATTCGGAAGAATTTATTTTAAAAAAAATTAAAAGTTGACATGGCAAGTGTATTTTCAAGGTTTGACAAATAAAATTATTGAAAATTGATAAACTTTTGTTACCTATCTAATTTTTGAACTTTGATAAATTTTTATTTAGAACAATTCTCAAAATACGAGCTAATTTCCCAAAATGATTAAAACATAAATTCTCAAAGTGCTATGATGATTTTTTTTTTTCTTTCATTTTTCTATGACAAATTAGGTATATTCCAATGAGAAATCTTGAGTTTTTCCAAGTAAGTAGGTACCTATTTGTTTTCACAAAAAAGTGATAAGTCATTTCAGGAATTGTTAATCCTTAAATAGGAAAAATGTTATTAGATCGTAAACGAATTTCTAAAAATTTGTTTTTCAACAAAATTTTAAAAAAATTACTTCCAGCTGAGAAAATTCCTCCTAAAATTGGAGTTGAGAGAGAAACTAAAGCCCCGGTCGTGAAAACATCTCATTAAGAAGCTAAATGAAAACAATGTCTAGCCCATTCCCCATTTACGGTAGATCACTTTCCCAAAGACCCATCTTTTTATACCCACTAAACTCGACTTTCGGGACGGAGCGAAAAGTAAAAGAGGCACGAAATACTGCTCCTAAAGCTATCTGCAGCTGGTGCTATTTTTCATTGTGTGCAAGAAATTTACACGTAGAAAAAAAATTGCGCCTCGAGTCTTTTCTTAACGAGCTAATAACTTTGATAATACGATACTTTTTACAACCCGTTGGCAAAACAAAGCTTAATGCTGTTTTGAAACCTCCACATGTAGGAATTTCACAGAGGTTGTTTAATTAAAAAAGAAAAAGTCTGCGCTTTTTAATGAAACCACCTAAGTCTTTAAAATCCTCGCTATATAAATATGACAAAAGACTTATTATGCGCAATGACTTCGCTACAGGGTACTCTTGTAATTTCAACTTCACCCTTTATTAAGCAATTCTCTAGCAATAGCGGCGACGACGACGACGACGATGACACAGAACGACGTAGAAAACTAAAACTTAACGCAGATAACAGCCCAGTCGAGTCGTTCTAGTTTAAAGCCTGCAACTTAGAACAACGCAACGGTTCAGCTCAGGTTTCTTGATTATACTCGTGGTATAGAAAAGTGCCTCGCCATGCTTAATTACGAGTATCTCGTTACATCGAAGCTAGTTCAAAGGGTTAAAAGCGTCGATGATTCGATGTAATTTTGGTTTTTGTCACAAAGAAAGACTAGGCGAAAAGTTTTTACTGTAATGGTTCACCCCTGAGGTTGACGTAATTAAGCACCAGTCCTAAGCACGAGTACACATTTGCAATAACTTTTCACTTTCTAACCGTAGGCTTCAGCTTTCAGGAGGGATCGTAAAAAGCTCGAGCTGAATACGGGTATAAAATCGCAGGTACTTTACACCTGTTGAAGAACAGGTCTTCAAAACTAGAAATCATCCAGGCGAAAGAATTCTCTTGTAAAACAGATAGGTACCAACGAGATTTCAATCACCAAAATGTACTGGAGAAGGTTCTGAAACGAAATTCTTTAAATGTAGTTCCATCGTACATTTTTTTTTGTCGAGGATATGACGCGCGAATCAGATAAGAATATCGTGAAGGTTTTTTGTCATTTTCACCATTATACGCGGTGATCAGTGTGGAACGCGTTGACATAAGTATCGAATAATCCGGACGTCATATTTTCCAACATTTTCGTCAAGATTTTCGCGAAATAAAAATAAAAATGAAAACGTGAAAAATAAAGCTGCTTAGGAAACACAAACATGACATTATACGTGACAAACTCCCTCGTTTTAGAATAAAAAACCAATTTCCTCGAAGCAATGTAAAGTATGAATTATTTTCAATTTTTTTCGTCATTTTTCAGTTTTTCCATTTTTTTTTTTTTTTTTTTTTTTTTTTTGCTTCATTTGTGTCGGATACGCGGTATAAAATATGTTGAAATAATGAGCAATCTTAAAGATCAATAAAAAATCAGTCTGATGATAACAGATTTGTAAAATTTTGAATTTTTTTCTCCAAAAAAATTGGGAGATTTTTTGCTGCAAAAAAAACTACAAAAAAACTACAGATTTTTTTTTGAAAAATTGAAAGATTTTATTCAATTTTTTTAAATGCAAAAAGTTGAAAAATTTAAGAACTTTTTTCTCCAAAAAAAAAAAAAACTGTAAATTTTTTTAATCCAAAAAAAAAATATTAGGTATCTTTAAAAAATAAAAAAAATTAAGTAACCAAAAATCATGATGTTTTTTCTCCAAAAGTGAAAATTTTTTCTGAAAGAAGAAAAAAAAATTCCGAGTGAAAATCAAGCGATTCCTTACATTAAAAATTTTAAGAGATTTTTCCGCAAAATGGAAACATTTTTTTTCTTCAAAGGAATAAGTGACGTTTTTTCACTTCAAAAATTTTCCCCAGGGCCCCACCAAGAGATTCTTATATCACTTTTTCTAAGAATAGAAAATCTACAAAAAAATATTTTTTCTACCACACAAATTGAGACCAGTAAAAGATTATTTTATCAAAAAAATTAAATAAAGAAATAAATGAAAATAAAAATAAAAGATTTTTTTTTTCATAAAAATTACGAGAATTTTACTCCCAAACAGCTTCTAAGATTATGTAAGTATTATTTTATTCTTTAAGAAATTGTAATTTTTTTCTCCGATAAATTAGGAGATTTTTACTTCAAAAAAATTTAACGATTCTTAAAAAAAAATTAAGGCGTGTTTTTTTCGAAAAATAATAATAGTAAAGAATTACAGATTTTTTCCCGCAAAATTGAAAGGTTTTATTTTATTTTTTTAAACGGATATGACGAAAAATAACTGCATTTTTTTCAAAAAAGTGATACCTAAGTTTTTTTAACACAAAAAGTTGAAAAATTCAAGAATTTTTTCTCCAAAAAAAGTAGGAGATTTTATATTTCAAAAAAAAAAGGTAGGTAGGTATTTTTTTTTCTCTAAAAATAAAATGAAAAAAATATGTAATTTGAGAAAAAAAAACAGATTTTTTCCCACAAAATCAAAAGATTTTACTTTGTTTGTTTTTTTTTTTTTTTAATGGATATGAGTATGGCGAAAAATAATTGCATTTTCTTCAAAAAAAAGTGAGCTTTTTTCAATACAAAAAGTTGAAAATTTTAGGAATTTTTCATCCAAAAAAATGAGATTTTTTTGATCCTCAAAAAAAACTGAAGATTCTTATTTGAAAGAATAAATAAATGGATAAATAGATAAATAGGTAAATAAATAAAATAGACCAAAAATCTTGATTTTTTTTTTTTCAAAAGTAAAAATATTTTTTTCTGAGTAAAAATCAAGAGATAAAAATAAATATTTGTTTACAATCATGAAGAAAAATAATATTTAATAAAATGATAAAAGTCGACAGATTTTTACTTTTAAAAAAAATAATCCTTTTACTCGCAAAAATTTATATAGAGACCTCCCCCTCCAATGGAATATTGCTTACACAGGGTTCAAACGAGTTGATTATCACAACAATAGCTAATCGACTTCTGATCGCGTCCACTTTACGTCATTAAAATTAAATACCGCACCGTTATTCGGTGATTTGTGTAAAAATGGAATGTGAGTGGTCAGCTTCCTGACTGCACAAAATATATATTCTGTTAAATGGCCTCATTTAACTGTACTATACTTTCCATGGAGAATGTTATAAAATTTTCAAATGTGAGAGTTGAGAGGTTTTCCGAAGGAAATTAAGAAATTTTTCATTCCAAAAAATTAAGGAGTTTTTTTTTCGAAAAAAACGAATATTTTTTTGTCCAAAAATTGATTGAAAGATTTGGTTTTGAATTCATTAAATTCGTTAAACTACAAATTCATCAACTTGCGAAACCAGGAAATAAAACTAATTTTCCACAAAAGCTGATAATTCTAGTACCTAAACATACATGGCTCAGCATATTTTTAGCCCATCGAGAGTTACTTCTCATCAATATACACTAATATAATAATCAATTTACTCGATGGTAGCACCAAAGCTTCCCCATTCTCAAATTGAAATATAAAATGATTCGATAATTTGGAACAGAAGTTGAGAAAAAATATTAAATTATTTACTGTTTCTTTTATGAGCTGTTCTTGGACAACACCTATTGATAAAATGAGTTGTATAGCAACAACATTCCCACAAAAGCTACACCAAAAGCGAAACCAGAAGTGGAGGGGAGTCACTGGTGATCAAATGAAGGCACAGGGAGTCTAATATCTCTCAATTATGAGCTACTACGATTTCATTTGTCTGGCAAATGCACGAAATACGAAAATTATTTACATATTTGTCATTTTTGGAGGCCAACTATTGAAAGGGAGAGGACTGACTGGCTTAAATGAGGGCTTAGAAAGTTCAATACATATTGGTCATGTATATTGTATTCATCTGACTAGTAAATGTATGTACATACATAATAAGAGAATTATACTTCATCGATCGATAGCTGTTTTCTTCAAAAAATACTTTCTTTTACTCCTCTTCTACGTACCTGATCCTTTTTTTATTTTTAAAAAATTTATCGCGAGGTCAAAAATTTTCTGAAGGCGTAACTAAGTATTTTCATTCTTTCAAAAAATTAATAAAGTTGAAAAATGACTTTTGGAAGAGAAAATACCAAGAGAAGGATGCATATTTTTCTATATACTAACTGACTCCCACTTAAAGCAAGCTTTAAAAAAAATAATTTTTGACAAAATTTTTGAAAAAATAGAAACATTGACCAATGATAAGTTCAGTATTACGAATAGAAAATTTTCCTACAATTTTACGGTAACACTAAAATAACCACGAAACTTACGAGAACAATCTCATTGAAATGGAATTCGAAGAATTTTTATTATGGGAAAAAATGGATTCATCTGCTCGAAACAAATTGAAAAAAATTGTTGCTACTAACAAAATAGAAGATTTTTTGACGAGTGAATCGCCGCAGTACTGATTTTTTGGCACCATCGAAAATTTGCCAAGTCCAATACTAAATTGACATTTGATATTCAAAATTGGAGGGGAGGGAGGAGTCGAACCGAAATTTTTGTAATAACCAAAATTATTCCTAGGATTTCAAGCAACAACTTTTATTTGAATTTTTTTTCAATTGGACCCCTCCCTCCCCACCGATTTTGCATAAGACTCCGAAGATACTAATTAAAAATTATAGGAGGGAGGAGGGGGCTAATTGAAAATTTTTTCAAACAAAAGTTATAGCTGGAAGTCCGAGAAATAATTTTGGTTATTACAAAAATTTCGATTGGATCCTTCCCCCTCCTCCTATTTCATATACCATCAGGTAGATATTTTTTCAAAATTAGGGGAGGGGTCTAATTGAAAAAATTTTTAGACGAAAGTTGTAGATTGAGGTCCTAGAAGTAATTTTAGTTATAATAAAATTTTCGATTAGACCCTCCCCTTCCTCAAATTTTGCATAATATGACTCACATGTCAGATACTTATATTAATTATCAAAAATTGGTGGAGGTAGGGATCCAATTGAAAAAATTTTCAAACAAAAGTTGTAGCTTGAAGTCTCAGAAATAATTTTGATCATCACAAAAATTTTGATTGGGCCCCTTCGTCCTCTCCAACTTTGAATTCAAGTATCTAGATGTATGTAGTAGGTACTGGACTTGGCAAATTTTCAATGGTGCGAAAAAATCAGTACTATGGCGATCCACTCGTGATTTTTTGCTCCGAAAAATTGAGTTTCTATTTTATTTTACTGTCAAAATTTGAAGTAAAAAAAATATTGTTACCCTCAACTATACCCGTGTAGCAACGTCGATGCTAATTTCGATATAAATGTCGACACATCGAAATCGGTCACTTTTCGATCGTACATGTCGACACGATTGTGGATGGTTTGTCGAGCTTATTATCGACAAACATGTCGATAATAAGCTCGACAAACCATCCACAATCGTGTCGACATGTACGATCGAAAAGTGACCGATTTCGATGTGTCGACATTTATATCGACACCCACATCGACATTTGCAATGGTGAGATTTTGAAAAATATGCTAAGTTCAAATATTCAATATAAGTATATATTAAAATTACACCAAAAATAGTGTTCGAGCCAACATTTTGACATTTTTTGTCAAATATGCGGCATTGAGGCCACCTTTGTAGCTGGACACATGCGAGTGTCCAACTAACATAGAGATGATTCTTAGACCTTATGTACTAATTCACAACACACTTTATCTGCGAGTATCACAATCACCCTCAAGACGTCGACAGTCAAGTCGATGCATTATTCGACCCTCGACAATTAGATCGACATTAACTCGACTTAAAATTCCTCTGGTCAACACTGTCGACAGTTAAGTCGATGCATTATTCGACCCTCGACAATCACATCGACACTATCTCGACTTAAAATTCCTCTGGTCGACACTGTCGACAGTGAAGTCGATGCATTATTCGACCATCGACAATTATGTCGACAATAACTCGACAAGTCGTTGTATTATTCAAAACTTTGAAAAATAAGAAAATTTTGTGATTCTTTCAAAAATTATTTATTCCTGAGCTTAAAATGTTCTTATTAATTGTTTTTAGTTCTTTTTAGATATAAAATTTGTAAATTTAATTGGCAGAAATTGTCGACATAAATGTCGATGCGTTTATCGAGTATCGATTTTTACATCGACTTGTCTATGTAGAAAAACAATGTTTTCTAAATTATAGGAAAATACTGAGAAAAATTCAAAAATTTTGATTGAACAGTTATGTTTAACATAGAACATTACTTTAAATCTCAAATATCATTTTTAATTCATCGTTAACCGAGAAAAAAATGTGTCTGAATTTTGTCGACATAAATGTCGATGTCGACAATTGCTACACGGGTACCTATCTACATATAATGAAGGGTAATGATTTTTTTTTAAAGGATTAAAACAAAAAAGAACTGTAATTCAAGATAATTAAGTATCTGAGTATTTTTTTTTTAATTAACAAAATAAAACAATTGAAAAGTTTAAATCAACGAAATATTCTTTCCTTAATTTAAAAATTATTTTTTCTAAAAATGAGTTAGGCAAGTATGTATTATGTTAGGTACCAATCGTGTATAGGTCTGAATAATAAAAATGAAAAAAAAAACACACACACACACACAAATGGAGATTTGATTTAAAAAAAAAATCAATGCAAAAAATAAACAATAAATTTTTTTAAACTTCGATTGAAAAAAAAATAATATTAAAAAAAAATCATTCTAAGAAAACTACGAGTAAAAAAAATTAATTTCTTTCGTGAAAAAAATAAAATTTCAATGTTTTCTAATTAATCAATAACTCTAAATTATAGTTGTTTTGTTTTTTTCTAAATAATCAATCTACATGACGCCTGTTAGGCTGCGTTGATAAGTTTATTTACAAATAAATCCTCTATCAATCATATCTCGTAAAATATCACTCAAAGCTCGAATGCTATCTTCTGATTGAGCAGCTAGAAGTATTTCACATAATTTCTCTGACGACATCTGGAAAATTCCAACTTCATCAAGCTCGGGGCTCTGAACTTGATCGCCGTTCGACAAAGGTGTATCACTATCAAAGGTGATAAGTCTGGGTAAAAAATAAGTAGCAACTAGATAGGCGTAGAATGCTCTATCAACAAACTGCGATAATATTTCGCTCTTACTCGGGACCCGATTATTTGGAAAAGTGGTTTCTAAAGCTGCGTAGTATTCGTCGATCAACGTATTCCAAAGGTCGTCTCTGGTTTTCTGATCTGCGTTTATGTACAAGACCGTGATCAAATCTATGACCGGTGATGAAAAACGAAACGAGGCCAAATCGATGAATAACATGTTTTTGGGAATGCCTTTTTTGTCGTATTTAAACAACACGTTGTTTCTCAAAAAATCTCCGTGGCAAATTACAGATGTAGGATTTTTTTTATCTCCGCAAAGTATTCGCGTGTAAATTTCGTCGGCGTTTTGCAAAAGTGTTTCGATGCAGGAAGCATATTTCTGGTAATTCGGATGGGTTTGTAATAAATACTCGAAAGCTGGTTGACCAATGGTTGTTAATACATCGATTACTTCCAAGTTCACCAAAGGATTAGTTTCTAAATAATGATTGGCTAAGGCGTAAAATAATCGCGGATTTTCACTCTTAGCTTTATAAGAATACGCGTGAAACTGGCCAATTTTACGCATCATTAAAATTAAATGATGACTATCGAGAAACGAGTGTTTATCCGACATTTGATACCCTCTGGCTTTCAAATCTTCGAAAATCATCACCGATTGATCTTCTTTAACGTTGAAGATTATTTCACCGTGATAAAATTGCGGAAAAAGGGATGAAAATGATTTGTCCAAGGTGTTAAAAGTAGGCACGATTTTGGTATAAAAGTTCATCTCGTTGACGAATGAATTTGAAATGAACTTACTATTTTTCAACTTTGGCATTATCTTGATTAGCAACGGTTTCGATTCGTGGGTGGTGCCTCGTTTATCTTTGTATACGATTTGGCCGAAAATTTGTCCTGAATTCTCTCCGTCTACTGTCGTTTGATTGATGTGGGTTTGTTTGAATTCTTCGAACGCGCATTGTTCTCCAAAAACGTTGGTGAGGGTTGAAAAAAAAGTAGAAATGGCATTTTTCACGAAATTCTGTTCCATATTTCTAACTAACGTGAGAATAATTTATGTAGGTACAAGTAGTTTTATCACCGCACATTCACGATCAACTCGAAAGTGTAAACCGATACATTGTATTAAGACTGCGCTACCCCCTCCTCCTGTCTCTTCAAACGCATACCTTAGCACTTAATCTAATCAATTCTCAACTGTATTCGAGACGATATAGGTAGTAGGTACCTAATTAATTTTTTATACCACCGAATAATTAACGGGTGATATTCCACGAAAATACATAGTGTTAATAATCAAATTTACCTAATAAATTCAATTATTGGAGCACAATAATATACTCATATATAACAGAAGAGATATGTAGTGACGTTCATCCGCTATTTCATCAACACCTCCTTTTTGTTTTCTTCAAAACTTTCCACTTCCAACTTATCTATTATTTGGTTTCACATTTTTAAAATCAAAATTGATTCACACAATATTTGAATAGTTTATTAGCCCAGTGCAATTTTATTACCTAGACCATGAAAATGATGCAAATTACATTTTGGGTCATCAAAGATTTTTAAATTATAAAATGTTCCTTTCGGTGTCCTGGTTAAGTACGAAAAAGTCCCCTAACCTCCTCCCCCACAGCGCAACTCCCTCAAATGTGGACTCGAATCAACTCCCTCGTTGTTTTTCGCTTATAACTCTGCAAATATGCGTTTAAACGAAAACATGGTCATGACTAAAATTAAATTACATATAATTTGCAACAAAAAATGCCATATTAATTTTTTTCTAAAAGTGAACGGGTGGTGCAAAAAATCGCGTCGAAATATACGGGGTGAAAAAATGAAGATTGAACCCCCATTTCCACGGAATTCCAAATAGCACCGTATACATGCAAATGCTGACACACTGCCAGACACGAAATCTACTATTTTGATTTTTTTTTGAGACTTTAATGACCAAAAAATGTTTAAAAAAAGTGAACAAAAATTAAACCCACCGAGAGGAAACAAATAAGAATAATTTTCCGATTTTTTTCAACGAGCAATTTTTTGGTTAGAGACGAGAACGCTGAATTTGTAAGTCATTAAAAAAATTTTATTTAATAAAATGACAACAGCAATTTTTATTTTTCTAAAGTATTTTTGAAAAAACCACACTAAAAATCCTTTTGATTTTTACCCAAAATAATTATTTATTTTGTGGTGTTTTAGGAAAGATAACTACGACTTTTAGTAAAAAATGATCTCAATTATTGATCTTAATTTTTTTCTAAAAAAAAAATACCTAATAATAATAATTGGAGCAAAAAAATCTTGTATTTTTTTTTCAAGACAAATCTCTCCATTTTTTAGAGTAAATTTTTTTCAACTTTTTAGAGTAAACAATTTTTTCTACTTATGCATGTTTTAAAAAAAAATCGTCTTAGAATGAAATCTTTCAATTTTGGAGGGAAAATCTATTAATTTTTTGACGTAGGTAGCAGAAAAATATCTATGATTTTTTAAGAATTTTCCCCTTTTTTTAAGAAAAAAAATCTCAATTTCTGGTAATTCATTTTTTTTTTGAAGAAAAAAAACTTAACTTTTAGAGTTGGAGAAACCTCTCTATTTTTTTGTAAGTCAAAAACTATTTAATTTTTTTGAGAAAAAAATCTAATTTTTTCCGAGCGGGGAAGGGGGAATTTGTCTTGAAATAAAATCTTTCAATTTTGGCGGGAAAATCTCTGTTTTTTACGTAAACATAGGAACAGAAAAAATTTGTTTCTTTCTTTTTTTCATTTTTAGGGGGAAATTTTCAATTTTCAATCATTATTTTTGAAAAAAAAAAACTTTTATTTTTTGAGGAGAAATCTCTCAATTTTTTTATAGAAGAAAAAAAATGATTTCATAATAAAAATCTTTATATTTTTTGGAGATGAAAAAATCTACTTACCTACCCGCTATATTTTTTTCGTTAAAAAAATCCCACTATTTTTTGAAGAAGAAAAGCTCATAATATTTTTTGAAGTAAAAAATTTTCTAAATTATTCTGAGGGACGCCAAAAGGAATATTAAAAAAATCTTTGATGACCCAAAATGAAATTTTTCATAATGAAACATGTTTCAATTCACAAACTTTCTAAATTTTCAAAACCAAATTGAAAATTCTTCAATTAATTTTGAAGTTTTTCCAACTTTTGAAACTAATAAAACTTTATAAATGGAACAGTTCTTCTGATTTTTTTTAACAATTCTTTTGAGTTTTGTTTAAAACAATTTCATTAAAAAATGAATTACCTACAGTAGAACTTCGATTATCCGACTTCCACTTATCCGATTTCTCGGCAACCGATTTCTTTCGGTTATCCGATGTTCAAAAGTCGGTTAATTTTTTATTATCCGATTTCTTTTTATTTTTCACATTAGGATCTTAATACCTATTCTTAAAAAAAATCTGAAATTTTTTCTAGAAAAATTCGAGAAAAAAAATAATATAACTTTTTCATTTTAAAAAAATAGGAGAAAAATTATTTCAAAAAAATGAGAAATAATTTTTTTATTTTTTTTAAAACTTCTCAGATCCGGAAAATTTAAAAAAATTTTATTCCCAAAAATCAGGTGTTTTTTTTACTACAAAAAATAATATGTACCTACCTATCAAAATTAAATTATTTCAAAATTTTATTCAAAAAAACTCTCAAAATCACAGGAAAAACTTCAAAAATTATATTTCAAAAAATTCTGAATTTTTTCATTTTAAATTTTTTTTTTTCTAGTTATTCCAAAAAATTAAAATCTAAAAAAATGGTTCATTATTTTATTCTAAAAAATTCTGAATTTTTTAAAATAAAATTTTTGAATTTTTACTATGTGATTTGAGACCTTTTAACAATTTCATTTGCAAAGAATTAATTTTAATTGTGAGCAATTTTTCAAAATTTTGTCTAAAAATAATTTTTTTGACTTTTGTTCTAAAACATTTTTTTAAAGATTGCATGGAATTTTTTAAATTTTATTTTGAATTTTATTTTATTTCTCAAAATTTTTTTCAAAAACTATTTTTGTTTATTTAAAAAAAAAAGTGTTTTTCGATTTCAAAATTTCACAGTGTGGATTTCACACCTTTTAACAAATTCATGATGTCGAAAAAAAAATCCCCAAAATTACGTAGGTACCAATTGATTCGCAAAGAATTAATTTTGATTTTGAGCAATTTTTCATCATTTTGTCTGCATATAATTTCTTCACTTTTGTTCTAAAACATTTTTTTAAAAATCAGTTTTGATTGCACAGAATTTTTCAAATTTTATTTATCAAAATTTTGTTCAAAAACAATAATTTTTGTTTATTTTTAAAAAAGTGTTTTTCGATTTCGAAATTTTTCAGTATACATTTTACGCCCTGGCAAATTCACGATATTGAGAGAAAAATCCTCAAAATTACGTATCATTTGAAGATTCTATTTTGCATTAATAGAGTTTATTCGAGTATAAATTTGGTTTTCATGTACCATAAGGCTTCTTCAACCAACGAAAAAATCCGAGTATTTATGGAAATGAGTTACGATAGTCTCTCAAATCTCGTCATAAATTTTCTTCGCTTTTTTTGCCACTTCATTCATCATATTTTTCCATCCATCCATCTCGCGAATAAGAAAAGGGTACAGAAACAATGATACTCGACCGCTGCGAAGAAATACCAAATCATTAGGAAATTGAAAAGGATTGATTTTTCTCATCTCGTTTTGCCTCGACGCGTGAAAAATGATGCGCAATTATGATGGGAAATTTTATTGCGCTGAAAACGAATACTCACTGCGAAATTATACGTATCTTGTATTTTTATACGAGGAACTGATGGCCTACGCTAGCGGGTATTATGTCACAGGAAGGAAAATTTTCTTTCGATATTTTCTAGAAATAGGAAATTATTCGATATTTTACTTCATTAGCTTTCTCGAAGCAGTCTATTTTCCCATATTGACGTTAAGTGACTACGTCATTGATGCTTCTCGTCTGGCAAGCGTATTGTAGTGACATTTTTGTCGTTGCTAGCGTTAAATTATAAATGACATGACGTTTGAATCATGTATCGGTAACGCGTCTATTTATTAAACAACCGATTCTCGAGTATAAGTTCGAATAGATATGAATTAATTTCGAATACGATAAGGACATTTTGCTGGGGGGGGGGGGGGGGGTGTAAAAATTCGCTTAGTTGGAAACTTCTTATGCACTCGATTATGAGACGAATGATGGATTCCCGAAGTACTTGTTTTTTTAGCATCATCAAAAATGTATCGAGTCCAATACTGGATATTCAAAATTGGAGGGGAAGGAGGGTTCCAATCAAAATTTTTGTAATAACCAAAATTATTGCTAGGACTTCAAGCTATAACTTTTGTTTGAAATTTTTTTCAATTGGACCCCTCCCTGTACAAATATTTTGCATAACATATTGAAGATACTAACTAAAAATTAAAGAAGTGAAGAAGGAAGGGACCAATTGAAAAAATTTTCAGATAAAAGTTGTAGATTAAGATCCTAAAAATAATTTTGGTTATTATAAAAATTTCGATTGGATCCCTCCCTCTCCTCCGATTTCACATAATATCAGGTAAATGCTCTTTCAAAATTGGGGGCAGAATCCAATTGAAAAGTTTTTCAAACAAAAGTTATAGATTGAGCTTCTAGTAGGTACCTACTACCTAGACCTACCTTGGACGGTACCTATAATCTTTACTTTCAACTTCGAACGTGGTAATTTTCACCAGATAGCGGTTTTAAGGGCGAAAATATATTATAGTCTTTCTTGTACGTAAAAAAATCAAGAATTATGCGGAAAATACTCTTCATTATTAAATGTTCCCCAAAAAAACGCGTTAAAAAATAAATTTATTTACATATTATTTTAGAAGTTCCATTTTTTAAAACCTCGTTTTTGCTGTATAATTTTTTTTTTAATCGAGTTCGCTCTCACTCGAGCATTTCCTTTAACGTCGTAACCGGATTACAGAGATGGCATGTACTTAGTAGTTTATTCAAAATTCAAACCAACCCTGCCAGATTTAAAAAAAGGAATTGAAAAAAAAGCGTCGGTGTTTTATTAACTTTGCACCGTGCTGTGAATTTATCAAAGCTGACGAATACGGAACACAAACAATGGCGAAGATTTGCCAAAGTTGTCTTAGTTTGTTTGTATTCGAATTATATTATTTAGATGTAAGAATTATTTGAATAACTAAGGGTTGGGATTTTATTTTCTTCAAAACAGTTGTGATTTTTGATTATTTGACGAAAATGAAAAATATGGGTCTATTCGGACTGAGATCAGCCTTAGCAACTTTTATAAAAATATTTTCATTGGAGAAATTGAATTGAAATTTTTCGAAAAGGAAAATGAGCAAGGTCATGCAAACACTGAGAATTACCTAAAAAAAAAATTTCTATAAAGAAGGAGTGTTTTCAAACTTTTTTTTTACTTGAAAAAATTGACGTACCTACCTACTTCTAAGAAAATTCAGGATTTTCCCTCCAAAAAATGAAAAATTTTTTCTCTCTCTAAATTCTCTAAAAAATGAGAAATTTTTTTATGCTCAAAAAATTAGGAAGTATCAAGACCTATCCAATCTTTTGTTCCAAAAATAGTGGAGAATTTAAAAAAATAAATAAATAAAAACCTAATCCAATACCTGTTGAAATTTGCTGTCGTAGGTCGGAAACGTCGGAATGTAACCGATTTTGACGGTTGTCGAACGAGATTGAATTCACTCGAAAATACTCGATTGATGAAAATTATGCGATTATCATTGCCGAATTCATAAAATTCACTCACGATGAAAAATTGCAAAATTGAATGAATAAAAACATGAAGAACTGAAAAAAATTGAAAAGTCGTGCATGTAAATTTGAAAATTTTTAAAAATTAAGCAATTTCGAAGGTATTGATTTTTTCAAGAGTACATAAATGCTACCAAAAAAACCGTAAGAATCTATATTTTTTTTAAAACTGAAAATTGAAAAAATAGGAAGTCTCTAAAACAAAAAGTATCAAGTTGAGAATTTTAGGTCTTTAAAAATTCAAAAAAATTAAAAAATTGCACTTACATTATTAAGAAGTTAGTATTCATAATAAAATCGTAAGATTTTTAAAAACTAAAAAAAAACACATTTGGATTTTTAAAAAAAAAGTTTTTTCATAACCAATTTAAAAATTTAGTCAAAACTAACGAATCAAAAAAAAATTAAAACATTTATACAAATTAAAAAATTTAGGAGAACTGAGAAAAAAATCAAAAATGAAAAGTCATGTAAATGAAGAAATTTAAAAAACTGGGTGGTATGAAATTGATTTTTTTAAAGCAAGAAATCATACAACACCATAAAATAAATGATGGAAAAAAAACTAGAAAGTTTATAAAAATTGGAAAAATAACAAGAGTTTTAGATTAGGTTCCTTGGTATTGTAAATTCAGAAAAATTGAATATTTTTCAACAAGAAAAAAAAATATTTAGACCTAACGTCACTTATTGAAAATCCAAAATTTTTGAAGAAATTAAAAAATTTAAACCAAAAAAAAAAAAAAAAAAAATCTAAATAATTTACTTAAAGAGTGGGAAGAACTGAAAAGGTATTATAAGAAAAAGAAGAAAAATTAAATATTCGTGCAAAAGTAAGATTTCATAAAAACTGGATACTTTTAGAAATAAAGTAGGCCGGTATTAAAAATTTGAAAAATTAACAAAAATTGAAAATTATTGGGGGGGGGGGTCATAAGAAATTGGAAAATTGGACAAAAGTAAAACAGATCATCATTCATTAAAATTCAAAAGAATCAGAAAATTCCAAAATTCCAAAAAATTAAAAAGACAATGCCTTTTGAAAAGAAAATAATGAATCAAAATACTAGCTCATCCAAAAAAAATTCTAATAGGTAAAAGTTATTTTTACAAAAAAAAAATTGAAAATAACCAAGTTTGAAAAAAATCAATTAAGAAAAATTGGTTTTAAGAAAACGAAATGGAAAAAAAGTTCAAAACCAATTTCAAACAAATCAGCTTTTAAAAAGATCGAAAAAATTTCAATTTAAAAAAAATACCTACTTACTTACCTAGTTCTATCCAAATAAAATGAAAAAATATATATATTTCAAACACTTAGACCTCTAGCTCAACTGGGAGGTGTTTAAGAGCTCTCAAAATATCGTTACTCGAGTGTTTAAAAAAAAAAAAAAAAAAAATTGGTTAAATGAACGAATTTAATCCAAGTTTAGATTGATGGACGTATTTAGGTTTCTTTAATGATAATATGTAGCAAGCATCGTCCTGTCCCTGCCAAGTTTGAAATAAATTTGGTCAAGAATTGAAGAAAATGAAAATTTATAATGAAACGCATTTGACTTCACTTTAGAAAGGGGAAGTGGGACAGGAGGTCAAATAAATTTACAAATGTAATATCAGCCAGTTTATACGCTCTATAAGAACAAACGTTATGCTTTCTAAAGAAAAATGCTTATTATTAAATCAAAAAATTTTTTTGTGCAATGAAAAAACTAATCTAAACAAAATTTGAAAAAAAAAATGTTCAAAATATTTTCAACAAAATTAATACAATTTTGATTTTACAAAAAAAAAAAAAAAAAAAAATTATGCTGCAAATAATAAATTGCGAGTAAAAAAATTTTTTTGATAAAATTTTTGAAAAATTTAAAAAAAAAATACCCAAATGAAATGTTTGAAAATTTCTAAAAAATACCTAAAATTGATCCATTATTGTAAAACTTTCATAAGTTTCAGAATGTCTTATAAAATACCTAAAAGTCATCAAATTTTAAACAAAAAAAATCCCAGTTTTAAAATGTTTGAAAAAATACCTGAAACTTTCGTGACAAAATTTCGTGACGTTTTTCACGAATTTAGTCATCGTAAAAGCACATACGAGATTGTTTTTTCATATTTTGTTCGAAAGCAATTAAAATCTGGTCTAAAAACATTTTTTTGAATTTTGTTTAAATTACTTATAGTTTTTCTAAATTAAAAAAAAAAATACTCAAAAATTTCAAAAAAATGAAATACCTAGACCTGATATATTCATTTTTGTATTTTTCGAAGATTGAAAATTCGCAAAATAAATATCTACTCTATTTTTGAAAATTCCACATATAACACGTTCAATTTTCAAAATTAGTGTGCAATTTTAGAAAAATTACTACTTCGGTATATTAAACCACAATTACTTCAATTCAGTATCTCGCACAATAACTATTACATAAATTTAACGATTCTTCAGCTAAAATTCGGTCTCCTAGCGATTAAAATTTTATCCTCGTACCTCGATTTCGTTCCCTATTAACCAGAGCATCTCCATCGTATAAAAGTTTGCGCACTGCGGCTAAATTGCCATATAGAAGTAGTATTCCACCGGCATATACGATTAAACTCGCTGGACGTTGGTAAACCTGAGTAAAAAAAAAAATCATCGCCCAAAAACTGTAAGTATATCGCGCCGATCATTGGATAATTCGTAAATCTGGAATAGACCAAGACCAGACCCACTAACCCAATTTACAAACGGCGCTAGAATACTACCCGCGTAGTCGCGTATTCGTAGCGAATACCTACTGATAATTTAGCATACGCGAAAATGGGGTGTTCGCATTCGTAATCTATACCACCCAGACCGTATCCTACTCACTTTACCACCCTCAATATCGTCCTATTTATAGTCGAATAAAAAAAAAACTGCTAAAAAAACTGCTGTCGATAATTGAAACAAAGTAATTCAATATCGAGGTAGGCGAATAAAAAATGAGCAGAAAAGGTCTACAAAGTCGAGCCAGCCGGTATACATTTTGAAAATAACGCAGTCCGGAGGCGGCGCGGGTAGTATGGGAAAAAAGATAGGCACTATAGTAACACGATGTCAGCTTATTAGGGCGCTTGCGCTGCATATACCAACAACGCTGCGGAATACCATCGAAATAAGAATAGCACAGCTACCTCTATTGATCAGAAACGGCGAGAATTCCAAAGAAAATCAGGACACAAACGGTTTTCTAAATCGTGCGGCAGTACATATTACTCGTCTGGGCGCTGCGGCGATAATGTTATCGTAAACGAAAGCGAAAAAAATCACTTCGCGCCGATACATGTTTCCATCGTGGTTCGAGTTTATTAATCTAATACGATGTAATCGGCGCATTTTACTCGTAAACCGCACAAGTTACCGTGTGTCGTCCGTTTGGTTACCGCGAACGTCGTGATATTGGTTTATTAATACGATATTCTCTCTCGTATATATATATATATGGCGAATATGTATGCAAAAATAATGCTCCAGTGCACTTAAAAATTGCCCTTCGCTTGAGCCTTTCGATAATATGCCGAAAAAACGTAAAACACCGGTCGAAGAATTGATAGTGCCTCCGCAAGATCATCGAATCTGCGGCACGATATGCGTTTGCCAAATGACAGCGATCCTGAGTAGCGTTGCCATCGTCTACCTATCTGTGGCCATCTACTTCCCATCGTTTCGAGCATTCTATTCGGGTATCATACAGGATCCGGTAATGTGCAGTACTTCCAAAGTGGTCACAGTGGATAAATGCAACTGGGGCTCCTGCGGTGAATGGTGCCTGAGTAAGACTTCCGGATCGTGTGTCCAAATCTATGTGAATCTGCGTCAAAACGGTACCACTTTGGATTTTCAAAACTGTACTAATTCTTATAACAAAACGTGCTACGGTATAGATCAAGATAACGTGAAACGTTACCGATGCAAGCTAGAAGAATGTAAAAATTTAACCGGTACGTTTAATTGCACAACTGGTTCCTGCATTAACATAACGGATGTCTTCGAGTGCATCTTCCACAACACCGAAGATCCGCTAAACTGTACCGGACCTCGAGGTAAGATAAACTGCATGGATATAGATGGGTTGAACACGTGCGAGCATGGTATATGCGCCAAGATCAACACTCCTTATAACTGTGATCGTCGATGCGTCGATATTCCCACACGTAACAAAAACGTCATACTGTTGAACGGAGATCGTGTGTTTTTATCGCAATGTCAAAAAGTCTACGTCGAAGGTGCCGAAAGAGAGAACGGATCCTGGAATGCGACCCAGCTGACCACCGTATTAGCTTCTTGTTACCATGTTACCTCACCAGTCGACAGTCTGCAAGCAATAGATTGCATCAATGGTACTGTCGTCGAAAAACAAACCATTTCAGACCGGTCCAACTTCACGTTTCTGCACAGTTTGACAATTTTAAACGAAACGAGAACTCTGCAAGAGCGAGAGATTGCTCCACCCGAGGTAGATCTTCTCATCGCCAATGATAGTCGTCTAATGATTAATCTGGAAGGCTGTGTCAATACTTTGAAAGACGAATGTAAGCAATTCATTAAGGAATATGGTAAAGATGGCGCAGATCACAATGCCCGGGCTAGATTCCCGTGCTATTATGCAGAACAAAATCCGTCCATGGTTGTGACCCGTTTTAATATGGAAGTTACCTATAGAGAATTCCTGCTGGCTGCCATTATACCAGCAGTGCTGCTGGTGGTTTCTTGTTTAACCTTGATACTGTGCCAGAGGACAGTTGAGGTGGGTGATGATGCGAAAATGAGATTCAAAAGACGAGGTGCCGGTCCTTCTACGCAAGCTGCGTCCAATGTTGATACGATCGGTGACAAAGGAGGAGGATCTGATCGACAAAGTGTAAATCTCTGAGATCCGTTACGTAAGTTTTTCTATTATCAGAGGCATAGGTATTTTAATTGAATTTAGATCGGTCAATTTTAGGGATTTCTTCGAATTATGGACTACATAGAAGCTGTACCTTGACCTAAAGTCAACTCTGAAAATTATTATTTGGAAATTCCTGACCGAATTGATCGCGCTTGGATGTTATTTCATTAAATAAAAATCGAATGTAATTTCTTAAAGGTCTCCTTTAATTGATGTTATCTTCTCAACAAGAAAGAAAAGTTATGCGTTATCTTCAAGGTCTGTAGATAATCCCCGATTGTTAGATGTTATCTTGTTAACAAGAAAGGAGAGATAAACGTTATCTCTAAAATCTGTAATCCTCTCTTTGTTCTTAGATGTTATCTCGTTAACAAGAAAGAAAAGTTATGCGTTATCTTTAAGGTCTGTAGATAATCCCCGATTGTTAGATGTTATCTTGTTAACAAGAAAGGAGAGATAAACGTTATCTCTAAAATCTGTAATCCTCTCTTTGTTCTTAGATGTTATCTCGTTAACAAGAAAGAAAAGTTATGCGATATCGTTAAGGTCTGTAAATGGTCCCCTATTGTTAGATGTTTATCATAAGAAAGCAGAGATAAGCGTTATCTTTTCAAGATCTGTAATCCTCTCTCTTGTTAAATGTTATCTCGTTAAGGAGAAAGAAAAGTTATCTGTTCTCTTCAAGATCTTGATAATATTCTTTCATATCATCTACAATATCAAGCTATTTTGCCATTTTTAAAAAAGGAAAATTTAATGCACCCTACTTTAAAATCAACCACTTAAAAATGCTTACAATTACTTAAACATCCTAATACAAAAATAAAAATTCCCCCACACGGATCACCCATTACTTTATAGCTCGTTGACTTTTCAACGTTGTGAAAATATTGCGTAAAACGAAATGACAAATTTGAAAAAGTGAACATGATTAATGTGCTCTTTTTTCTCCTCGATACACAACGTAAAATGACGAAAAAAAAACGTCCATGGTACGTGTATGTAGAAGAGAAAAAAATAGGCTTGTGTACAATGCTGCCATTGATTTTATAGGGTATATCGTATGCACACGCGAAATATCAAAATTACGATATCGAATTTTAATCGCGAAGGACATTCGTGCAAATTGCGGAGGGATCCGCCATATAGATAACCTCTAAAATGGGCAATTACTTCGAATCCTTTTAAAGTATCTGTAGTTATACCCACCTGAACTCTTTTGTATTTCCTTTTGCTTTCCCTTGGCACATCCTACCTTCTAATTTAGCACTCAACAGATATAAATTATCTCACAATTTAACCTAATTGTTTCGATTGGACGATGAAAAAATTTTATTCCGTAAAAAGAGACGAACCACGCCGAGTTAAATCATATCTATAATAATTGTCCAACAGGAACCTGAATTGCTACATTTTTTTAGATATATTTTTTTATTACGTTGTAGCGAGAAAAATGACCGACATTAAGACACGTTTAAACTGACATTTAGCGTCGTAAAAATGTTCGAAAATAAAATTGCCCTTTATTTAAGAGCAAAAATGGACTCGAACGTGGTTTAGGTTTTAAACAATTACAGCAGCCTGGTTTTCTGGGGGTTCTTTCTCGAGGAAAGAAATCGCCCTAGTGTAGGAATTATCCGACTGGAACTAGGTTACTGGCGTACCTTAGTCGACGTTGTAAAGAAAATGTTATCATTTCTCAGCCTTTGAACGACTGTTTTCTTCTTTGAGAACTCGAAAGTGGGAAATTTTCGACATTAGGGTTTAGGCTTAACGACTGATAATTTGCGTGCTACCACTTTGCAGGCGCAATTTGTGTTTTTTATTTAAACGGGCAATTACCTATAATGGTGATGTTTAAAATCAACTAAGTCGAAATATCTCTCTTTTGCACTCCTATTTGTAATAAGGCTAAGGGAATAGACTTTTTCCGTTTTCACATGTAGTTTGTAATTAACAGATGAATTAATTTACGCCTGCAACATCGCGATAGTCGTATCATGGAAAACGAGCCCTGCCTTTAAATGTATTCTGTAGATTTAAGCGACTCAGCAGGTGTTCGTGAAACGAATATTCAAATTTGAAATTTGGATATAACTGAATATCATCAATAAAAAAACTGTTTGCACATTTTAAAGGGGCGGTAGTTTACCAAAATTTCATCAAGACAATATTTACATGAGAAGTGTGTCAATAGGTTTTCAAGAAGAACAAAAAAAGTTATAAAATGAAAAAAAAAAAAACGTGAATAATTTATGAGTGGACCGCGACATACTGTTTTTTTAGCACCATAGAAGGCCAAAATTATTCCCAGGACTTCAAGCTACAACACTTTTGTTTGAAAATTTTTTCAATTGGACCCCACCATCGTCACCTGTTTCGTACATTACTCCTAAGATACTAATTGAAAATTAGACGAGTAAAGGAGGAAGAGGCATTCAATTGAAAAAAATTTCAAATTAAAAGTTGTAGATCAAAATCCTAAAAATAATTTTGGTCATTATAAAAATTTCGATTGGATCCCTCCAGAGTTGGGCAGATCCATTAGTGAAAGGATCTGGATCCAGATCCAGATCTTTTGTCTCGTTGGATCTGCAAAAGATCCAGATCCAGATCAGATCCTGCTGAGGATCTGGGATCTTTAGATCCAGATCCAGATCCTTTTTTGAGGGATGGGGGATTTTGTTTTCAATTCATTTATTTGTTTTCTGTGAAGTATAAAAATAAAATAAAATTGATAACAGATAAAATCAACCTCAAGAAATCGGTTCAATTAATTGGTTTGTGAGGGATCCAAGCAACATTTCTATAATAACCAAAATTATTTCTATGATGCCAATTTACAACTTTCACTTGAAATCTTGAAAAATTTCATTTTTACCTTCTCTCAAATTTTTAATTAAATATCTTATTAATAAATTGATTAATACAGCTCGGAACTTTGAAATTTCATTCGAATTTAATTTTATACAAGTCGGACAATTTGAAATTTTTAGCCCTGAAAAAGTTTTATCTAAGTTCTCAATTTTGCAACATATTTTAATCTGCGAAATTAATGAAAATAAACCAAAAAGAAAGCCAAAAATCCTAAATTTGAGGTGGTTTTTTTTTTGGTTCTTTTTCATTTATTTCATTGATTATTGGAGAATTGTTGAAAACACCAATGAAAAATCCATTTCACAGAGAAAAAACGATGAACTGAAGAAAAATTATTTTTTAGATCTGGATCTGGATTTTTTGAAAATTTGAGGATCTAAAGATCCAGATCAGATCCTTTCCACAATTAAAGGATCTGATTTAGATCAGATCCAAGATTTTGGACCTTTGGATCTATAGATCCAGTTTTCAAATTTTAGGATCCGGATCTGCCCAACTCTGGATCCCTCCTTCTCCTCCGATTTAACATAACATCAGGAAGATACTTTTTCAAAAGTGAGGGAGGGGTCCATTTGAAATTTTTCAAACAAAAAATTGTAGATTGAGGCCCTAGAAATAATTTTGGTTATAATAAAAATTGCGATAGGACTCCTCCCCCCCCCCTTCAATTTTACATAATATGACATAGGTATACCTACTTTTATTATTATTAAACAATGGCGGAGGTAAGGGTCCAATTGAAAAAAAAATCAAATAAAAGTTATGACTTGAAGTCTTAGAATTAATTTTGGTTATTATAAAAATTGCGATTGAACCCTGCCTTCTCCTTCAATGTTAAAAGAGACATTCGGTACAACCAAATATTGAATTTGAACATTCTAAAAAAACCCTGTATACTTATATAATTATACAGTGTCTGGTCTGCTAAACTTGAAATTTGGATATAACCAAGTACCGTTAGCAAAAATTTTCATGTACACATGGTACCTATCTCGATTTTGAAGGAGCAGTGGTGTAAAAAACTTTTCAAATTTTGTGAATACAATGCACAAATCAGGTGTAACTTTTTAAAACGAACAAAAATAGTTATGTCAAAAATTTGTCTAAAAATTTGTCTATCTTTGAAAATGAAGGTGCTACGAAGCTTTGAAAATTAATATTTTCGAAATTCAAGTCTCTGTAGGGCCTTAATTTTCAAAAATAGGCAAAATTTTCACATAACGTTTTTTGTTCTTCTCAAAAAGTTACACATGTATTTTTTGACCAAGTTCCACAATTTTGAACTATCACCACTGCGCCGTAATAAATTGAGGTAGGCAATATTTTTGACTGGAATTTTACGTTGCTGTGTAACTCCTTCAATTTCAAAGATAGGCAATCCAATATGATTACAACTTTTATTGCTTTTTCGAAGATCAATTCACTGACGGTGCGGTGTCGAATTTTTTTTAACGCAGTGTTGCCAATCGATTTTGCTAGGTAAAATACCTATTTTCAAACCCTTTATAGCTCCTTTATTTTCAAACTTGGGCAATATGTGTACATAAAGTTTTTTGTTAGTCGTACCTACTCGGCTGTATCCATCAAGTTTGGCAGACCACTCACCGGACACCCTGTATAAAATTAGAAATATTTGCGTATATTCGTGAAATCAATGAAAATATTAACAAAAACTCTCGTATCTGTTTTGTTCGCAGGCATTCCCCTCCTGGAAGACAGCCCTACGCATCAACACAGTTTACCATTAAACGAATACTGATGCGACCGGGGTAGTGAGCGCACTAAATCACACACAAAAGCACTTTTGTCATCTCCCGAGCATAAGGGAATAAAAATTGCCTACATCAAAGCCAGAGTTCACACCAACGTTAAAAAAACTGCCACCATCAGAATAAGAAAACTGCCACTTCAAGTGCGCTACATAATTTTCAAAATTATAGGAAGGGAATGCGTACCAATAAAATCTACTAATTTTATTACCTACGAAGAAAAAAAAAAGCCTAGAAAGAAGAAAAAAATTCGTCGCCTTATTTTAGAGGATCGAATACGCTTATGAATCAATTTTTATAGGTTATAAAGTTATCGATAAATTTACCGTATTATTATTCTAATTATAGCCTAATGACAATAAAACTAAAAGGAGAAGAAGATTTGAAAAATATGACGTTCGTAGAGAAAGTAAAATTTTACATGTCTTTGTGTCTGGGGGTGACGGCTCTGTTGTCGGTATTCGCATTCCTATTTTTGATCCCGTTCGTCGTCGATCCTTCGATAACCACGATAATGGCGAATTTCGACGCTACACCGGTCGTATGCACAACCGCGAGGCATATTTATGCCGAAGGGCTCAGTAACTGTACATGGGCTTCCTGTAAAGAAGGCTGCACGTCGGCGACTCCGCGATGCCATCAAGTGTACGTCAATTATTCGCAACTACCTTATGAAGATTGGGAAAAGGTAGGCGTAGCGATAGTATTGATTTAGGTTTCGAAATTAATAAGCTCGACTATATATAAATACTCGAGAATACTATGAATATACCTTATTAAGTAGGTACCTAATACACTTTTCGTATTGAAGAATTTCTCTGTATTTTACCCAAGCGGAAAATCAACTTAAAGAAATGTTTCTAACGTCGAGTATTACAAACATTTTATATTAGAAATATGTTTACGCTTCGGTGGAGATTTTTTTCAAAAATTCATAAGGCTAGAAAAATTTTCCACGAAATGCAATGCTCGATTTTTCGGCAGATTTTTTTTTGTGGAGTAAAAATTTTATACAAAATGAAATTTTCATTTATGTGCAATTTTGTAGCAATTACTTACATATGCGAATGGAGATTTTTTCAAACAAGTAATTTCAAAGGGAATTTTTCATTTTGAAAAATATGGAAATTGTTTTCTTTTTTTTTCATTGATTTTTAGAGAATTTTTTAAAACGTGAACTTTCCACTTCTTGATAAATTATCTACTGGAAAATAGGTCTTTTCTTTCAATTTTTATCTAATTGTAAATCATTTTTTAAATTAATTTTTATTGAACTGACAAAATTTTGTTTAGATGGAGATGTTCGTAGTAGTTCGTCTGAACACCTCTGAAAATTTTCAAAAATGAAATTATAAAATATTTCATTGATGAGTAATTTTTAATTTTTCGTTTTTGCAAATTTCGATTTTTGTTCATAAATTTTTGAAAAACAAATTAATTTATTCTGAAAACGAATTATGAATTTTTCTGCGCAGGAAGGAATCTGTCTTTCTCTGAAAATTTTCAAACATTTTAAGTAATTTTTAATGAAAAAGTATTTCATAAAAATTGTTTTTAAATTTATTGCATTATTTTATTTATTTATTTTTTTTTTATTTTTTTTATTTTTTTTGAGAACGATTTTTTCTTATAATTAAAAAAGTAAACGGGCAACTTTTTGAATGGAGGCATGAATTTCATCTATTCTAAAAATTCCCAACTACATAATTTAGCCACCAAATTAACAAATTTCTTTACATCATTATTGAATTTTTTGAAAATAATTTCAAAATTTCTTTCAAAAACATAATATTATTATTTTATTTATGTATTTTTAAATAAATTACTTGATTTTTTCTTTGCATTAAAATTGGATTGAGTAGTATATGGGTCACTACAGCACACTTGCCCGTGTGCCTAGTGACTTTCCCGCGTAGCGTGGTGGGAATTCGCTACCTCTCGGGCTAACTGGTGTCCATATACGTAAAAATATTTACAACTACCTAACATAGAAATATTTTTTCAAACTTTTTTTTTCAACTTTTTTTTTAACTTAAAAATATTTTTAAAACTTTTTTTAACTTTTTTTTTTTTTTTTTTCAAAACTTAGAAATATTTTTTTAAAACTTTTTTTTCAAACAGAAATATTTTTTCAAACTTTTTTTTTTTACAAACTTGAAAATATTTTTTTCACCTTTTTTTTTTTTTTTTTTTTTCAAACTTAGAAATATTTTTTCAAACATTTTTTTTTACAAACTTGAAAATATTTTTTTCAAACTTTTTTTTTTTACAAACTTGAAAATATTTTTTTCACTTTTTTTTTTTTTTTTTCAAACTTATATTTTTTCAAACTTTTTTTTTTTTTTTTTTCAAAACAGAAAAAAATATTTCTAACAGAAATATTTTTTTTCAAACTTTTTTTTTTTTTTAACAAACTTGAAAATATTTTTTTCACTTTTTTTTTCAAAACTTTTTTTTTTTTTTTTTTTAAACAAATATTTTTTTCAAACTTTTTTTTTTTTTTTTTTTTTTTTTTTTTTTTTTTCGAACAAATTTTTTTTTCAAACTTTTTTTTTTTTTTTTTCAAAACTTAGAAATATTTTCACTTTTTTTTTCAAACAAATATTTTTTTCAAACTTTTTTTTTTTTTTTTAGAAACTTATAAAATTATTTTTTTATTTTTTTTAACTTATAAAATTATTTTTTTCATTTTTTAGAAAAAATATTTACAAATTGGTTCCTCCTGATCGTACTTTTTAAAAATACTAAAATCCTCATATGAATAGGAATATGTTTAGGATTATGGGATAGAAAAAATCAAATACACACATAGTTATTTATATACTTTCTGTGGTCCCACCAGCCACCCGCGACTCTAGTCGCGCCACAGATATAGGTCCCTACCTAATAGCCGTAAGGAAAAGTGTCGTAATCTTGACATATGAGCCGTTTATCAAAATCAAAACTCAATTTCTTCGCCTGTTCCTTTATCCTTAGCAATTCTTTAGTGGTCTTATTTCTTTTAATTAGATCAGTATCTAAAGTTTCTATTATTTTTTCTGTACCATCAATTAATTTTTCCATAGCTGCCTCGTTTATTTGCAATGCATTTTTATGATGTAAAGTGAACCCTTTGACTTTGGTACACTCTTTACCATTAGATGCTTTGAAATAATACGATTTCGGACCAGTGGTTAAAAATTTCGTAATGTAGGCACCTTTAAGCTCATCAGTCCATTCTCCCAACATATGACCAGTTTTAACTGAATTTTTACCATCATCGATATATACAATAGAGTCGGTATCACAATAAATTACAGACTCGTTCAATTTTGAAAGATTTTCGTAAAGACGAAGACGAGCATTAGCAGTAGTATACAGAGCCACAAAAATATTAGTATTATGGTTATTTTCTACGTACTGGTCTTTAAATTTATAATCAGCTTGCACCATGTTGTCAGAAACGTAAATAATATTCAAATCTTGTAGACGGTCGTCGAGTAAGACTTCATAGAATCGTGCAGGCTCAGTAATAAATTCAGTATTTCCCATGTTTTGACGTTGTCCAAATTTGCCCCATAAAGAATTCAAACATAACTTAGAAACTGCACGTTTTCCAGGATTCTCATCGATTTGATCAAGATCTAGAGAAATCCCCATGCGTTCTTTAACATCACGAGCATACTCCTCATTTGAAGGATAATGATGTTCGCTCGTTTCTAATTTAATTTTCATAAAGTCTTCAATATAACCCTTCCATAATTTTGTAGATTTTTCAAATGTCCAAACTTCGTAAACTTTACAGATTTTATACCCCATTTCCAAAGCCTTATTAATTTCAATAGTCGACCAAGTACCTACAAATTCACGTTCAGTGTCCGAATGGTTACATTTTCTTACATCATCAGTAGCACATTTCAAACAAAGGGGAAATAGTAGCTTCTCATTTTTATTAATTTTAACTTTAACAGGCAAAACTGGCATGTACAAATTACGAGGAGCTAAAATTTTACATTTTGCCATGCCAAACCAATTTTTATCATAAGTTTGAGGCTCAATTATTTTATTAGGATGGCCAATGGGGTAATTATCGTAGTGCATTACAGTAGGGTACAAAGAACATACGTCAATATATTTAATTTTTTCAGATTGGCCATCTACAACTTTTTTCAATTTAAATGCTTCAGTTCTGCCACCGAAGAAGGCATCACGAGGATTTAAAGGTTCTCTTATTTGAACATTTTTACATTTTTTATACAAGGGTGACTTTGTCCATTCGCATTCCCAAATTTCAATCACCTTAAAGCCATTATTTACAAGCTGGGCAGTGCGATCGACAGTTTTTTGGTACAAGTCACCCATACAACTTTTATTTACATTGTTTATAGTGTCTTCTTGGTAACACTTGGGACAACCATGCCAAAAACACCCATGAAACTGGTACACATTCTTACAAGTCTCATCAAAACCATCTACTTTAGCACCACATATTTTTACTTCGCCACCATTTGTAGCATGTTTAATATGTGGATTATTAAATGAACTTAACCACGAAATCGAAGCCTTAGAATATTGGTCTTTTAATTCTGTGTCCAACACAGCTATGGTATCACTTATTAAATATTTACTACGATAAATGGCCATACAAACACTAGCTATAGTCAAGTATTGGAAGGGGTCAATATTCGCAATTTCTAAAAATTGCTCGCGTAATTGAAGGCATCCGCGTCTTAAAATATCAACATCAGAGTCGCAGTATTCGTAAAGTTCTTTTTTCAAATCAAAAACATAGCCTTCTGCAACTTTCGCATCATGCCATATAATGAACTTTTTTCGTTCATCTTCTTTCATACGGTCATATGAATAGAATTCTTTATCCGGAATTGGGCCAACATAATTTTTATTTCCTACCGTATTGAACAAGTGGGGGAAGTAACCTTTTTTCAACTCTGTAAGGCCAAAGGTTTTAGGAAAACTAGCCAAGGGAGCCGAAATAAAATTGTGACTATCAATAATTTTCAAGTTCAAGTGAGGAACTTCGAGTAGCATTAATTTAGTACCACAGTATATAGTATACGGTTTTACAGTATTTTTAACACAGTACTGCATTATAAAATGACTGTCATAGCCACGAGCATAGTGGGCAATAGCAGTGTAATTTTTATGCTTCCTACTAATAAGCCACTCGCAAAACTCATCGTTATTTTGAAAAACATATTTTTTACCAGCAAAGTCGTGAGCTACCACCAAGTTGGCAATATGCACCCCTGACTCTTGCTGCGCTTCATAATCAAAGAAAATATATTTCTCTGTATACGTACATTTAGGATTAGCCTTGTCATGATTATTAGTACAGTTACATTCCAAACCAAGATTTTTAAATTCTTCTCTATAGTCATGACGTTCTGCGGACGTTACAGACGTTCTAATGACATTTTGCACTTTTTTAAAACTTTCAAAAACTTTTTCAAATATATGTCTATCTCCCTGTTTATCAGGGTGATGCTTTAAAATCAGTTTTCGATAGTTCTTTTTAACAATTTCGTCAAGTTTAGCCTCGGTGCCGAGCATACACTTATTATTTATAGCACAATTTTTACATCCTAATTCACATTTGCCACCTTTAGCTACCCTATCTAACATGTGACACTGATGTGTAGAAGTATTTACAATATTCTTACAATTCATGCATTTATTAAAGCCACAATGGTGACCAGAGTTGCGTTTTACAACTTTATTACATTTTTTACATTTATAAGTAGTAGGACACACTTTTTTGATGTGTTCTACCATACATTCGTTATTTAGACAGTATCGATTACAGTTGGGACAATAAATTCTTTTAATCGTGTCATCAGCGTGTTCCTTACCCATACACAGGAGACACGGTTTTTTCTCAGTTTTACATACATGACCATTTTTATTTTGGTAAGGTTTCAAACATTTGTCACAAAAGTAAACTGCACCAAAGAATGCAGCCATTTTTGAAATGGTGTCAAAATGGTTACCTATCTTATACAAATATACCTTAATTGGCTTCTCTTCACCGTGATGTATAAAATCATTCGAATGTTCAGCACATACTATATTAATTTGTATGTCTAATAATTTTTCTACATTTTTAAAGTCATGCAAAGTAAACCCTTCTTCGTTATATACACCAAGTCTATAGCAGAGTTCTCGAGCCAACTCCCCTTGTAAATAGCGTCCTTCACGAATATATTTAATTTCATTTTTACTTAGAGTACGTCCCAATATAACATTTGTTTGGTAGGTCAAACCTACAATAACAGCACGAGGACCACATAACTTATCATCATTGTTAATTTCAATAATGCAATGTTTTGTACGAATATCTTCTTTCAAATTTATAATTTTCGTACGTCCCTGTCCACGAGGGATTTTTATAGTGTGGACGCTAAATGTACAGTCAAACAAATCTACACTCTCGTCAGAGGTCAAGATTTGCAACATTTTATCTTTTATTTTTTTTACATAATCATCACAATGATAGCCTGTCGATATAGCGTGGAAAAATTTAGGATTCTCCACCACCAAGTTAATTTCATCGCCTTCTTGATAATTTGTACGTTTTTTAGCAAAAGTCAACATTTCATTTAAAGATTTAGTAATTATATCGTCATTGGTCATTTTTGGGAGATTTTTCTTTAAAGTTATTTTATAATCGCGAAATTCCCAGTTAAATCTATTGACATGACGACGTCTTACTTCGCTTATGTTTATGTATTTCAAGTCATCCTCGCGAGTTGTTTCAAAGGGGGTCGTTCCACCGCCAATATACACAGGTTGACTATCTAAAAATTCATAGTCGGAAGCAGAAGAAATAGAATACGAGTCATTATTAGAAGAGTCAGAACTATCTGAGTCCGAGTCGTTACTAGAGGAAGATTTAGAGTTCGAATCATCGCTCGAAGCATCTGACTCAGATGACGAATCATCACTTGAATCGGACGACGAATCATCGCTCGAAGCATCTGACTCAGATGACGAATCGTCACTTGAATCGGACGACGAATTGCCGCTCGAATCGGACGATGAATCGTCACTCGAATCGGACGAATCAGACGATGAATCGTCACTCGAATTGGACGACGAATTGTCGTTTGATTCATCGTCCGAATTGTCGCTTGATTCATCATCTGAGTCGTCGCCCGAATCGTCCGAGCTGTCGCTCGATTCGTCATCAGAGTCATCACTTGATTCATCGCTCGAGTCAGAAGAGCTCGATGAACTATGCGATGAAGCAATGGAACAATCGCAAGTTTCACATGAACAAACAGAGTCAGAATCATCGCTCAATTCATCGTCGGAGTCGTCACTCGAGTCAGAAGGGCTCGATTCAGTATGTGATGAAGCACGTGAACAATCACAAGTATTACATGAACAGTCCGAGTCACAATCATCATCAGAGTTGGAATCGGAACTGTCAGAGTCAATTTTGGAACTAAGTTCAAGATCATTTCGCAAATTTTCAATTTCCTGAATAAATTTCAAAGCAATTTTCTTTTTTTCTGCTTGATTTTCAGGCGAATAGAGAATATCAAGAATATTATTTTCATCGACGGGTGCTTTTACAATATTTTGCACTTCAGTAATGAAATCACTTTTAGTTTCATCAAATTTATCACAATAAAAATCAGAAACAGAGTCGGGACATTCCATTAATTTAGCCTCAAAATCATCAAGTTCGGTATTTTGACTTTGAGCGGACGACATCAAAAGTTGACTAATAAAAGGGTCGTTTTCGTCTACTTCGACCGTGCCGCAGTTAATGTATCCTGGTTCGTGTTCAGGAGTGGGCGGAGTTACGATAATTTTAGGTATCAAATGAGGGAATGATTTTCGGTCAGATTTTTTATGATATTTATCGATAGGTGTAGGACGGGTCGGCTTTCTTTCGATGTATTGCTCGATATCATTTTTTTCCATTTCCTCCAACACATTTTTAGCCCTTTCCATAATTTCGTCATGAGTGACCATCAATTCCTGAACCAAAGCTCGTTTTTCCAAAGGATCTTCGGGGATACGCAAAAATTCTTTTAGAAAATCATCATTATCAAAATTATTATCATCATGATAATTATTATTATTATTATTATTACATTCAAGACCGAGTTCGACAAGATCAAGTTCATCCAAATTTAACAAGGGGCCGGTATTATTTAAAATTTCCGCCAATAATGCATCATCAATATTTAAAACTTCGCTTACCTGGCCACTGGTAGGCGTGGCTTCTTCAACGGCAGTATTCACCTCGTTACGGGCTTCGTGAACAGGTACCTCGTCGGCCTCGTTGATTGGTTCCGCGTTAATGATTCCTTGCACGGCTTCATCAATGCTGTCCTGAATAGACGGCTCTTCGGTGGCGGCTTCATTCAAAGATTCAAAGTTGACGGTACTTTGAATAGCGCTATTGTTGACTCCTTGAATAGCGATGGCGATGGCTTCTTGAAGATCGGCTTCGGAGATTGAAATAAACGGGATCGTTTCTTGAACGGCTTCCGTATTACCTGAAAATACACAGTGTAATAAATCGTCGTCTAATAAATATTGATTTACCTGACTGTCAGTATTATTCTCAAGTCCTTGAATGGGTGTTTCAAAATCAGCATCGGTCATTTGCATGATAGCGGCTTCGAAATCGGTGTTGTCCGTGAATAAAGAGTCGCACTCCATAATAGCGGCTTCGAAATCGGCATCCTCGATGAATAAAGAGTCGTTCTCCATGATAGCGGCTTCGAAATCGGCATCCCCGGTGAATAAACACTGGTCGGCATCACTGGTCGGCATTTCTTCTTTGGCGGCATCAGCTGTCGGTTCGGCATCACCTAAAACAAAATCAACAATAACATCATAGGTGATTAAAGATTGACTTACCTCGGTGTTGTCGTGATTAATTTCGTCGACTTCAGCTACGTCATTATAACCACATACAACGGCTTCAATCGTCTCATCAATTGAACTAGGTTCAATAATAACATCACGAACAGTATCACTATTATTAGTATTAATTAAAGTTGAACTAGGTTCAACTTGAACAGAGGCATTATTAATAATTATAGCTGAACTTGGTTCAACTTGAACAACATTATTATTTAAAGCGGTGATTAGATCACCTTTTCTTAAATTATAATAATGCTTAATTTTTAAAGCACGCGCCCTTTGTCGCAGCTCGCTCACTTTCAGCTTTGTTAAATCTACTTCCGCCGCCTCAGCCTCGTTTATTGTTATATTTACAATAGGCTGCGGTTGCGGTAGATCATTAACACACACACCCAATCCTTCCAACGCTGCGACCAGTTCCGCTTTTTTCAACTTCCACGCACCTTTCACTCTTCTCTCTTTCGCAGCATCTCTCAATACCTTCACACTATAGTCCTGAAAAGGACTGTTTTCAAAGCCATTCATGATATTCGCCATCGCAAAAAATACAACTTGAGAAAAATATATTTCAGTCGTATAATTCGTTCAGGAGTCGTAAAGAGCAGTAGTACAGGACAACCGTTCGGTACGAGAGTCACGAATGTAACAAAATTCTCGTCGAGCGGTACCTCTATATATAATTTTTTGGTCACTCCACTACCCTCCTCCCACCACCACTACCGTACTATACTGTACTGTACTAGAAAATGTGGTTTCTGTGCTGGATCTGAAGGGTTAACACAACGCCAATGGATACGCGTGTTGGAAAAGTACCGTTATGTTAACTGTACTATGTTAGAAAATGTGGTTTCTGTGCTGACTTTGAAGGGTTAAAACTATGCCTATGCATAGGCGTGTTGGAAAAGTACCGCTATGTTAAGCTGCTCATTAGCGGCAGACTCCACGCAGTCTGCACTGGTTCGCGGCTATGCTGTATTTGGTATACGCGGAATGTAACAGCTGACTTGAAAACAAGTCTATGTAGTGTGTATTTGTGTAGATGATACCTGTTCGTCTCGGTGCAGGATCAGCTGAGAGCATCCTGTTTCTGAGAAATACCGCTTGTACGGCGTTGTGTGTATTCGAAACACCTTACAATGACTTTTTTTTTAACACGCCTCTAGGGCAAAAAGTATAAATAAAGGTACTGCCACACAAAGGAAAAATGATTGAATTTGGATGTAGCCGATTGTTTGTTTTGACGCGAGAAACTCGTATTTTGTTTACAAATTGAAATGGTTTTACGGGAGTCTCAGCATAGAAATACGTATTTTTTACAAAAAAAATTGAAATGGTTTTGACGCGATATACAACATACCCTGTTACAACCCAGAAACATGTATTTTCTTACAAAAAAATATTGAAATGGTTTTACGGTAGTCTCAGCATAGAAATACGTATTTTCTTACAAAAAAAATTGAAGCTATTTTGATGTGAGCTACAGCATAGAAATACGTATTTTTTACAAAAAAAATTGAAATGGTTTTACGGGAGTCTACCCAGTTATAGCATAGAAATACGTATTTTCTTACAAAAAAAATATTGAAATGGTTCACTCATCACTATTTCCAAGTTGAAAATGGATTTTTCAATTTCAAAATGCGAGTTTGCCTTCTTCATACAGCATAGAAACGCATATTTTTTACAAAAAAAATTGAAATGGATTTATCAGAGTCTGCTCTGTTACAGCATAGAAACTCGTATTTTTTCACGAAAAGTATTGAAATTGAAATGGATTTATCAGAGTCTCAGCGTAGAAACACGTATTTTTTACACAAAATATTGAAATGTTTTTTGACACGAGATAGGTACAGCATAGAAATGCATATTTTTTACAAAAAAATATTGAAATATTTTTATGCGAGTCTACCTTAATAGAAACACGTATTTTTTTACAAAAAAATATTGAAGTGGTTCACTCATCACTATTTCCAAGTTGAGAATATTCTTTCTAAAAATATAATCATAATAATCTACTTAATTGTGTCTTATAGGTTTTTTTTTCATTTTCAAGAAAAATAGTTAATGATATTATTTTTAGAAAGAATATTCTCAACTTGGAAATAGTGATGAGTGAACCACTTCAATATTTTTTTGTAAAAAAATACGTGTTTCTATTAAGGTAGACTCGCATAAAAATATTTCAATATTTTTTTGTAAAAAATATGCATTTCTATGCTGTACCTATCTCGTGTCAAAAAACATTTCAATATTTTGTGTAAAAAATACGTGTTTCTACGCTGAGACTCTGATAAATCCATTTCAATTTCAATACTTTTCGTGAAAAAATACGAGTTTCTATGCTGTAACAGAGCAGACTCTGATAAATCCATTTCAATTTTTTTTGTAAAAAATATGCGTTTCTATGCTGTATGAAGAAGGCAAACTCGCATTTTGAAATTGAAAAATCCATTTTCAACTTGGAAATAGTGATGAGTGAACCATTTCAATATTTTTTTTGTAAGAAAATACGTATTTCTATGCTATAACTGGGTAGACTCCCGTAAAACCATTTCAATTTTTTTTGTAAAAAATACGTATTTCTATGCTGTAGCTCACATCAAAATAGCTTCAATTTTTTTTGTAAGAAAATACGTATTTCTATGCTGAGACTACCGTAAAACCATTTCAATATTTTTTTGTAAGAAAATACATGTTTCTGGGTTGTAACAGGGTATGTTGTATATCGCGTCAAAACCATTTCAATTTTTTTTGTAAAAAATACGTATTTCTATGCTGAGACTCCCGTAAAACCATTTCAATTTGTAAACAAAATACGAGTTTCTCGCGTCAAAACAAACAATCGGCTACATCCAAATTCAATCATTTTTCCTTTGTGTGGCAGTACCTTTATTTATACTTTTTGCCCTAGAGGCGTGTTAAAAAAAAAGTCATTGTAAGGTGTTTCGAATACACACAACGCCGTACAAGCGGTATTTCTCAGAAACAGGATGCTCTCAGCTGATCCTGCACCGAGACGAACAGGTATCATCTACACAAATACACACTACATAGACTTGTTTTCAAGTCAGCTGTTACATTCCGCGTATACCAAATACAGCATAGCCGCGAACCAGTGCAGACTGCGTGGAGTCTGCCGCTAATGAGCAGCTTAACATAGCGGTACTTTTCCAACACGCCTATGCATAGGCATAGTTTTAACCCTTCAAAGTCAGCACAGAAACCACATTTTCTAACATAGTACAGTTAACATAACGGTACTTTTCCAACACGCGTATCCATTGGCGTTGTGTTAACCCTTCAGATCCAGCACAGAAACCACATTTTCTAGTACAGTACAGTATAGTACGGTAGTGGTGGTGGGAGGAGGGTAGTGGAGTGACCAAAAAATTATATATAGAGGTACCGCTCGACGAGAATTTTGTTACATTCGTGACTCTCGTACCGAACGGTTGTCCTGTACTACTGCTCTTTACGACTCCTGAACGAATTATACGACTGAAATATATTTTTCTCAAGTTGTATTTTTTGCGATGGCGAATATCATGAATGGCTTTGAAAACAGTCCTTTTCAGGACTATAGTGTGAAGGTATTGAGAGATGCTGCGAAAGAGAGAAGAGTGAAAGGTGCGTGGAAGTTGAAAAAAGCGGAACTGGTCGCAGCGTTGGAAGGATTGGGTGTGTGTGTTAATGATCTACCGCAACCGCAGCCTATTGTAAATATAACAATAAACGAGGCTGAGGCGGCGGAAGTAGATTTAACAAAGCTGAAAGTGAGCGAGCTGCGACAAAGGGCGCGTGCTTTAAAAATTAAGCATTATTATAATTTAAGAAAAGGTGATCTAATCACCGCTTTAAATAATAATGTTGTTCAAGTTGAACCAAGTTCAGCTATAATTATTAATAATGCCTCTGTTCAAGTTGAACCTAGTTCAACTTTAATTAATACTAATAATAGTGATACTGTTCGTGATGTTATTATTGAACCTAGTTCAATTGATGAGACGATTGAAGCCGTTGTATGTGGTTATAATGACGTAGCTGAAGTCGACGAAATTAATCACGACAACACCGAGGTAAGTCAATCTTTAATCACCTATGATGTTATTGTTGATTTTGTTTTAGGTGATGCCGAACCGACAGCTGATGCCGCCAAAGAAGAAATGCCGACCAGTGATGCCGACCAGTGTTTATTCACCGGGGATGCCGATTTCGAAGCCGCTATCATGGAGAACGACTCTTTATTCATCGAGGATGCCGATTTCGAAGCCGCTATTATGGAGTGCGACTCTTTATTCACGGACAACACCGATTTCGAAGCCGCTATCATGCAAATGACCGATGCTGATTTTGAAACACCCATTCAAGGACTTGAGAATAATACTGACAGTCAGGTAAATCAATATTTATTAGACGACGATTTATTACACTGTGTATTTTCAGGTAATACGGAAGCCGTTCAAGAAACGATCCCGTTTATTTCAATCTCCGAAGCCGATCTTCAAGAAGCCATCGCCATCGCTATTCAAGGAGTCAACAATAGCGCTATTCAAAGTACCGTCAACTTTGAATCTTTGAATGAAGCCGCCACCGAAGAGCCGTCTATTCAGGACAGCATTGATGAAGCCGTGCAAGGAATCATTAACGCGGAACCAATCAACGAGGCCGACGAGGTACCTGTTCACGAAGCCCGTAACGAGGTGAATACTGCCGTTGAAGAAGCCACGCCTACCAGTGGCCAGGTAAGCGAAGTTTTAAATATTGATGATGCATTATTGGCGGAAATTTTAAATAATACCGGCCCCTTGTTAAATTTGGATGAACTTGATCTTGTCGAACTCGGTCTTGAATGTAATAATAATAATAATAATAATTATCATGATGATAATAATTTTGATAATGATGATTTTCTAAAAGAATTTTTGCGTATCCCCGAAGATCCTTTGGAAAAACGAGCTTTGGTTCAGGAATTGATGGTCACTCATGACGAAATTATGGAAAGGGCTAAAAATGTGTTGGAGGAAATGGAAAAAAATGATATCGAGCAATACATCGAAAGAAAGCCGACCCGTCCTACACCTATCGATAAATATCATAAAAAATCTGACCGAAAATCATTCCCTCATTTGATACCTAAAATTATCGTAACTCCGCCCACTCCTGAACACGAACCAGGATACATTAACTGCGGCACGGTCGAAGTAGACGAAAACGACCCTTTTATTAGTCAACTTTTGATGTCGTCCGCTCAAAGTCAAAATACCGAACTTGATGATTTTGAGGCTAAATTAATGGAATGTCCCGACTCTGTTTCTGATTTTTATTGTGATAAATTTGATGAAACTAAAAGTGATTTCATTACTGAAGTGCAAAATATTGTAAAAGCACCCGTCGATGAAAATAATATTCTTGATATTCTCTATTCGCCTGAAAATCAAGCAGAAAAAAAGAAAATTGCTTTGAAATTTATTCAGGAAATTGAAAATTTGCGAAATGATCTTGAACTTAGTTCCAAAATTGACTCTGACAGTTCCGATTCCAACTCTGATGATGATTGTGACTCGGACTGTTCATGTAATACTTGTGATTGTTCACGTGCTTCATCACATACTGAATCGAGCCCTTCTGACTCGAGTGACGACTCCGACGATGAATTGAGCGATGATTCTGACTCTGTTTGTTCATGTGAAACTTGCGATTGTTCCATTGCTTCATCGCATAGTTCATCGAGCTCTTCTGACTCGAGCGATGAATCAAGTGATGACTCTGATGACGAATCGAGCGACAGCTCGGACGATTCGGGCGACGACTCAGATGATGAATCAAGCGACAATTCGGACGATGAATCAAACGACAATTCGTCGTCCAATTCGAGTGACGATTCATCGTCTGATTCGTCCGATTCGAGTGACGATTCATCGTCCGATTCGAGCGGCAATTCGTCGTCCGATTCAAGTGACGATTCGTCATCTGAGTCAGATGCTTCGAGCGATGATTCGTCGTCCGATTCAAGTGATGATTCGTCATCTGAGTCAGATGCTTCGAGCGATGATTCGAACTCTAAATCTTCCTCTAGTAACGACTCGGACTCAGATAGTTCTGACTCTTCTAATAATGACTCGTATTCTATTTCTTCTGCTTCCGACTATGAATTTTTAGATAGTCAACCTGTGTATATTGGCGGTGGAACGACCCCCTTTGAAACAACTCGCGAGGATGACTTGAAATACATAAACATAAGCGAAGTAAGACGTCGTCATGTCAATAGATTTAACTGGGAATTTCGCGATTATAAAATAACTTTAAAGAAAAATCTCCCAAAAATGACCAATGACGATATAATTACTAAATCTTTAAATGAAATGTTGACTTTTGCTAAAAAACGTACAAATTATCAAGAAGGCGATGAAATTAACTTGGTGGTGGAGAATCCTAAATTTTTCCACGCTATATCGACAGGCTATCATTGTGATGATTATGTAAAAAAAATAAAAGATAAAATGTTGCAAATCTTGACCTCTGACGAGAGTGTAGATTTGTTTGACTGTACATTTAGCGTCCACACTATAAAAATCCCTCGTGGACAGGGACGTACGAAAATTATAAATTTGAAAGAAGATATTCGTACAAAACATTGCATTATTGAAATTAACAATGATGATAAGTTATGTGGTCCTCGTGCTGTTATTGTAGGTTTGACCTACCAAACAAATGTTATATTGGGACGTACTCTAAGTAAAAATGAAATTAAATATATTCGTGAAGGACGCTATTTACAAGGGGAGTTGGCTCGAGAACTCTGCTATAGACTTGGTGTATATAACGAAGAAGGGTTTACTTTGCATGACTTTAAAAATGTAGAAAAATTATTAGACATACAAATTAATATAGTATGTGCTGAACATTCGAATGATTTTATACATCACGGTGAAGAGAAGCCAATTAAGGTATATTTGTATAAGATAGGTAACCATTTTGACACCATTTCAAAAATGGCTGCATTCTTTGGTGCAGTTTACTTTTGTGACAAATGTTTGAAACCTTACCAAAATAAAAATGGTCATGTATGTAAAACTGAGAAAAAACCGTGTCTCCTGTGTATGGGTAAGGAACACGCTGATGACACGATTAAAAGAATTTATTGTCCCAACTGTAATCGATACTGTCTAAATAACGAATGTATGGTAGAACACATCAAAAAAGTGTGTCCTACTACTTATAAATGTAAAAAATGTAATAAAGTTGTAAAACGCAACTCTGGTCACCATTGTGGCTTTAATAAATGCATGAATTGTAAGAATATTGTAAATACTTCTACACATCAGTGTCACATGTTAGATAGGGTAGCTAAAGGTGGCAAATGTGAATTAGGATGTAAAAATTGTGCTATAAATAATAAGTGTATGCTCGGCACCGAGGCTAAACTTGACGAAATTGTTAAAAAGAACTATCGAAAACTGATTTTAAAGCATCACCCTGATAAACAGGGAGATAGACATATATTTGAAAAAGTTTTTGAAAGTTTTAAAAAAGTGCAAAATGTCATTAGAACGTCTGTAACGTCCGCAGAACGTCATGACTATAGAGAAGAATTTAAAAATCTTGGTTTGGAATGTAACTGTACTAATAATCATGACAAGGCTAATCCTAAATGTACGTATACAGAGAAATATATTTTCTTTGATTATGAAGCGCAGCAAGAGTCAGGGGTGCATATTGCCAACTTGGTGGTAGCTCACGACTTTGCTGGTAAAAAATATGTTTTTCAAAATAACGATGAGTTTTGCGAGTGGCTTATTAGTAGGAAGCATAAAAATTACACTGCTATTGCCCACTATGCTCGTGGCTATGACAGTCATTTTATAATGCAGTACTGTGTTAAAAATACTGTAAAACCGTATACTATATACTGTGGTACTAAATTAATGCTACTCGAAGTTCCTCACTTGAACTTGAAAATTATTGATAGTCACAATTTTATTTCGGCTCCCTTGGCTAGTTTTCCTAAAACCTTTGGCCTTACAGAGTTGAAAAAAGGTTACTTCCCCCACTTGTTCAATACGGTAGGAAATAAAAATTATGTTGGCCCAATTCCGGATAAAGAATTCTATTCATATGACCGTATGAAAGAAGATGAACGAAAAAAGTTCATTATATGGCATGATGCGAAAGTTGCAGAAGGCTATGTTTTTGATTTGAAAAAAGAACTTTACGAATACTGCGACTCTGATGTTGATATTTTAAGACGCGGATGCCTTCAATTACGCGAGCAATTTTTAGAAATTGCGAATATTGACCCCTTCCAATACTTGACTATAGCTAGTGTTTGTATGGCCATTTATCGTAGTAAATATTTAATAAGTGATACCATAGCTGTGTTGGACACAGAATTAAAAGACCAATATTCTAAGGCTTCGATTTCGTGGTTAAGTTCATTTAATAATCCACATATTAAACATGCTACAAATGGTGGCGAAGTAAAAATATGTGGTGCTAAAGTAGATGGTTTTGATGAGACTTGTAAGAATGTGTACCAGTTTCATGGGTGTTTTTGGCATGGTTGTCCCAAGTGTTACCAAGAAGACACTATAAACAATGTAAATAAAAGTTGTATGGGTGACTTGTACCAAAAAACTGTCGATCGCACTGCCCAGCTTGTAAATAATGGCTTTAAGGTGATTGAAATTTGGGAATGCGAATGGACAAAGTCACCCTTGTATAAAAAATGTAAAAATGTTCAAATAAGAGAACCTTTAAATCCTCGTGATGCCTTCTTCGGTGGCAGAACTGAAGCATTTAAATTGAAAAAAGTTGTAGATGGCCAATCTGAAAAAATTAAATATATTGACGTATGTTCTTTGTACCCTACTGTAATGCACTACGATAATTACCCCATTGGCCATCCTAATAAAATAATTGAGCCTCAAACTTATGATAAAAATTGGTTTGGCATGGCAAAATGTAAAATTTTAGCTCCTCGTAATTTGTACATGCCAGTTTTGCCTGTTAAAGTTAAAATTAATAAAAATGAGAAGCTACTATTTCCCCTTTGTTTGAAATGTGCTACTGATGATGTAAGAAAATGTAACCATTCGGACACTGAACGTGAATTTGTAGGTACTTGGTCGACTATTGAAATTAATAAGGCTTTGGAAATGGGGTATAAAATCTGTAAAGTTTACGAAGTTTGGACATTTGAAAAATCTACAAAATTATGGAAGGGTTATATTGAAGACTTTATGAAAATTAAATTAGAAACGAGCGAACATCATTATCCTTCAAATGAGGAGTATGCTCGTGATGTTAAAGAACGCATGGGGATTTCTCTAGATCTTGATCAAATCGATGAGAATCCTGGAAAACGTGCAGTTTCTAAGTTATGTTTGAATTCTTTATGGGGCAAATTTGGACAACGTCAAAACATGGGAAATACTGAATTTATTACTGAGCCTGCACGATTCTATGAAGTCTTACTCGACGACCGTCTACAAGATTTGAATATTATTTACGTTTCTGACAACATGGTGCAAGCTGATTATAAATTTAAAGACCAGTACGTAGAAAATAACCATAATACTAATATTTTTGTGGCTCTGTATACTACTGCTAATGCTCGTCTTCGTCTTTACGAAAATCTTTCAAAATTGAACGAGTCTGTAATTTATTGTGATACCGACTCTATTGTATATATCGATGATGGTAAAAATTCAGTTAAAACTGGTCATATGTTGGGAGAATGGACTGATGAGCTTAAAGGTGCCTACATTACGAAATTTTTAACCACTGGTCCGAAATCGTATTATTTCAAAGCATCTAATGGTAAAGAGTGTACCAAAGTCAAAGGGTTCACTTTACATCATAAAAATGCATTGCAAATAAACGAGGCAGCTATGGAAAAATTAATTGATGGTACAGAAAAAATAATAGAAACTTTAGATACTGATCTAATTAAAAGAAATAAGACCACTAAAGAATTGCTAAGGATAAAGGAACAGGCGAAGAAATTGAGTTTTGATTTTGATAAACGGCTCATATGTCAAGATTACGACACTTTTCCTTACGGCTATTAGGTAGGGACCTATATCTGTGGCGCGACTAGAGTCGCGGGTGGCTGGTGGGACCACAGAAAGTATATAAATAACTATGTGTGTATTTGATTTTTTCTATCCCATAATCCTAAACATATTCCTATTCATATGAGGATTTTAGTATTTTTAAAAAGTACGATCAGGAGGAACCAATTTGTAAATATTTTTTCTAAAAAATGAAAAAAATAATTTTATAAGTTAAAAAAAATAAAAAAATAATTTTATAAGTTTCTAAAAAAAAAAAAAAAAGTTTGAAAAAAATATTTGTTTGAAAAAAAAAGTGAAAATATTTCTAAGTTTTGAAAAAAAAAAAAAAAAAGTTTGAAAAAAAAATTTGTTCGAAAAAAAAAAAAAAAAAAAAAAAAAAAAAAAAAAAAGTTTGAAAAAAATATTTGTTTAAAAAAAAAAAAAAAAAAAGTTTTGAAAAAAAAAGTGAAAAAAATATTTTCAAGTTTGTTAAAAAAAAAAAAAAGTTTGAAAAAAAATATTTCTGTTAGAAATATTTTTTTCTGTTTTGAAAAAAAAAAAAAAAAAAGTTTGAAAAAATATAAGTTTGAAAAAAAAAAAAAAAAAGTGAAAAAAATATTTTCAAGTTTGTAAAAAAAAAAAGTTTGAAAAAAATATTTTCAAGTTTGTAAAAAAAAATGTTTGAAAAAATATTTCTAAGTTTGAAAAAAAAAAAAAAAAAAAAAGGTGAAAAAAATATTTTCAAGTTTGTAAAAAAAAAAAGTTTGAAAAAATATTTCTGTTTGAAAAAAAAAGTTTTAAAAAAATATTTCTAAGTTTTGAAAAAAAAAAAAAAAAAAGTTAAAAAAAGTTTTAAAAATATTTTTAAGTTAAAAAAAAAGTTGAAAAAAAAAGTTTGAAAAAATATTTCTATGTTAGGTAGTTGTAAATATTTTTACGTATATGGACACCAGTTAGCCCGAGAGGTAGCGAATTCCCACCACGCTACGCGGGAAAGTCACTAGGCACACGGGCAAGTGTGCTGTAGTGACCCATATACTACTGGATTGTTTTCTGAAAGTTGATTTTTATTTTCAAAAACCATGGCAAATCTTGACGTGGAGGGAAGAATGATTAATTAACCAAATTTTCAAAATGAAAAGTCTTTCAAACTTTCAGAAATGAAAATTTTTCAACAATTCCAAATTTATAAACACGCAAAAATTTGCCCAACATCACTTCAAAAATCATACTAGGTAATTTAAAATATACCTATGTATTCAAATCTAAAAAGTATTCGTATATACTTGATAAAATTATAATTTTTATTGAATTTTGAAAGGTGTTTCAAATTTTTAATTTCAATAAAATTTCTAAAATTTTGAAATCATTAAAACGAATAACTATTTTTATAAAAATAATTTTGCAATTAAACCTGATCATTTGAAATGTTATTTTTACATAATTTTTTCAAATTTGAATTTTTACCAGATTCTTAATAACTTTTCAAATTTTAAAAATTCAACTACCTATACTTACCCATTTTTTTTTTTTTTTTTTTTTTTTGAATTTGTGATGAATAATTTTTTTAACGAATAGTATAATATGTAATTTTTTTTAATAAGGTATGAGCACTAAAAGAGGCAAAATAGCCCCCCCCCCCACTTTTGCGAGTAACTATAACGTAAGATTGGTCGAACGTGGCAACATTGATCTGTCCCCTTGATGAAAATTTCTGCCAAAACATGTCACCTTCAACAGAACTTCAAAATGAAAATGTTTCAAATTTCAGAGATTTATTATTAAATACAAACTTTCAAGATCGTAAAAATTTATCAAACTTTAAATACCCAAGTTTGATCCAATTTCAAAAATTTATTGAAATCTAAAAATGACTAAAAATACAATTTTTATCGGATTACGATGCTTTTCAAAATTTTGAATTTTGATCGAATTTCAAACATTTTAAAAATTGATTCAACTTTAAAAATTTATTAAAATTCAAAAATCATCAAACTTTCAAGTTTTGCACCAAATTGTAAGAATGGACAACAATTTTTTTAAATCTTAAAAACTTACCAAACTTTAATAATTGATCCAATTTCAAAAATTTATTGAAATCCAAAAAATGACTAAAATTCCAATTTTCATCAGATTTTGAAGTTATTTGAAATTTTGAATTTTTATCGAATTTCAAACATTTTGAAAATTGATTCAACTTTGAAAATTTATTAAAATTTAAAAACCATCAAATTTTGAATTTTTGCACAAAATTTGTAAAAATGTACGTACCTACCACAAATTTGTAAAAATTTATTAAACTTCAACCATTGATCCTATTTCAAAAATGTATTGAAATTTTGAAAATTTCCAAAATTCTTTCTATCCAAATTTTTCAAATTTTAAAGATTTTCTGAATTTAAAAAAATTTAAAAATTTTAAAAATTATATAGTTATTTTTTCAAGACTGAATTAATCGAAATCTCATCCAATCAAATTTTTAAACATTTTCAAAATTTTGAATCAAACTTCTGAGATTTTACAAAAATTCTTTAATGCAGGAATTATCAATTTTTTACCATTTTAAATTTTCCAAAAACTTATTTTCAGATTAACTATTTCAATTTTTTAAGAGTTGCGGTGAATTTTTTTCTTCATAAAATAAATTGGTAAATTTTGACAATTTTTTTTTAAATACTGTAAATCGAATTTCTGAAATTTCTTCAATAAATCAATTTTTTATTTATATGCTATGCTTTCAACAAAAAAATATTTTTTTTAATTGTTTGAATTTTTTCAATTTTTAAACTGAGATTTAAAAAAAAATCATTTTAATAAATTGATCTGGTGATTTTTCTCTGATTGAAAAATAACTCGTATATCTAGCTCAATTTTTTTTCAGAAATTGTACTACTCACCCCCCCCCCCCCCCCTAAAATAGAACCATGTCCTCTCAGTAATCAAACGAACTTCACTTTGCAGGGTGGACTGAGCATCGAGCAGATAAACTGGGTCGTCGGCCCAGTGAAATTTTTTATCAACACCGAAGGATGTGGCTACCCCCCACGTGTCAATTGCACAGAATTCTCGAGACGTTACGGTGCCGAAAGGAACTCTGTAGTATTCCCATGCTATTACAGTAAACGATACCCCGAAGACAAAGCGGTGGCTCATTTCGACTGGAATGACACAGTTAAAAATTTAGTCATGGCCATTGGTATACCGAATGTGTTATTTGGACTATCCATCGGCATCCTCAGCTATTGGTATTGCTGGCCTAGTCCTTACGATAGGCATCCTAACATACTGAGCACAACGTACGCTACCTTCGACTCGGACAGCACCAGAAGTAAAAAGATCAAGTAAGGAATTTAAAACTTGTACGTTATTTAAAAGCGTTTATTTACGTATAATAAAAAACTATTTTCACCTCTATCTCATTCGTCTCCATTTGCGTAAATCTTTTACAAGGAAATTGCGGTTTTGGGGTCCCCCTCCGTCCATTAGGTGTTTCACCGACGAAAAGGTAGATACACGAGTACGAATTTCCAAATCATTGACGCTCATTTTCATTTAAGCGAGTTTCCGCGTTATTTAACGATTACTTAGTCGACGAACGACCCTTCTTGTACCACATTAATGCGAGTTTTAGACTTATTTTAACTCGAAATTTTACCTCACTTTACCTATTGAAATTGAGAAAAAAACCGGGTAAACTTTTTGGTCTGAAATCGTCGGAAATTAATTTAGGCAAAAATTAAAAATCCAATGAAAAATATTCGCATCCGTGACCATCATTTTAACGAACTGAAAAAAAAAAAAAATGTTTTTTTTTTCATCGTTTAATTTTAATTACTCACCGAGGAGTAAAATTTTCACCGGATGAAAAATTAATAATAATTTTTGCCCTCTTGAAACTCTTGATTAAAATTTTGATAGAATTTCGCCAATCAAGCCGAAGCCGCACCGGGCAAAACATGACAAAAATTTTAACCATACGGTTTCAACTTTTTGAAATATTTATACCGACGGTTAAATAACTCATCGAGACAAGTTTTCAAATACATTAAAACCCAATTTACTTCTTATCAAAACTTGACGTACTCGTAATATTGTTGCTAACAAAATCAACGGAATTTTACTCCCCGGAAAAAGTCAGCTGTTATTTTAAAAGCGAAAACTTTTTTGAAAATAAAAACACAACATTTTATACCCACTGCAGAACGTCAAATTTCGCAGATATGGCGAAATAAGGCGCGAATTCCAATTTATCAAACAGAAAGCTTATTGAGATGGAAAGAAAACTAATCAATTTGGAGGAAAAAATCAACCGTCGCTTTACTACTCAAATACGGGTATATTTTTCATCTTGACAAAGAAAAATAAAAAATACGATAGGTATGGGTAAAAAAATAAAATGAAGAAATACGATTTTTTTCGCGATTAACAAAAGTAGAAAATTTTTGAAACAAATGAGAAAAATATTTCGAGTTTAAGGACGCATTCGAGGGTACAAAATTTTTATAAATTACTCCTGTTCAAAAAACGTATTCGCAAGCTGAAATATAATTTTGTAAAATTTATCAATTTAAGGAAACCGATCTGAAAATTGAAATAAAAAAAATAAGAAGACAATTCCAAAAAAAAAAAAATTAAAAAATTAATAAGTGCATATAAAAAAATCTGGAGTTCGTAGAAAATTCATGTTTCCCAAAAATTTTTTTAAAAACTGATTTTTATAAAAGTTTATCTTGGCTAATGAAATCAAAGTAAGTGGAAATCATTACTTTTTCAAATCAAAGAATCATTGAAAAAAAATAATAATTTGGGAAATTCGTCAATTCGACGAAAAAGGAATAAAAAAATCTGAAAATTTGAAAAACGTGTTTGTTTTCCAAAAAGAAGTTGAGTTGAAAAACAAATCGAGTGATTGGATTTTTAATAAATCTAAAAATCGTAAAATTAAAAAAAAATTTAAAAAAAGGTACAAAAATAAATTTTAATTAAATGATCTAAAATAAAGTTAATTTTGGAAAGTAATAAGTATATCAAATTCAACAATAGAATTAAAAAATTATTTTCCAAAAATAAAAATTTTAAATTTTATTTCAAGTTGATTTGTAAAAAACAAAAATATGTAGGTAGTTGACAAGAAAATTTTGGAAGTTCATCACTTCAGCAAAATCACTTTGAAAATAAAGAAAAATAATAAAAAGCCAGTATTCTAAAAATTGTTCAAAAATCAATTCTCAAAAAAAATGATTAATAAAATATACCATATACCTATAGCTAAATTGAAAAAATAAAAAAATATTACTTTCTTTTAATAAATTCATTTTAAAGGTTTAAAAATTTAACAAAAATGAAATACAATTTTTGAAAATATTTTAATTAAACCAGTCTAAAAGTTTAAATAATAAGTCTCATAAATTGATTCAAAAATCGACTCAAAAAAAATTAAAATAACTGAAAATTATCTTACTGAGAAAATCAAAAAAATCATATCAAAAAATAATTTGTGAAATCCATTACTTTAGCGAAACAAATAAGAAAATTTGAAGAAGATAATGGAAAGTCAACATTCCAAAAATCAATTCAAAAATCGATTATAATAAAATAAATTGAGAAAAATAAAAATTATTACCTAGTAATTCATTTTCGGAAAAAAATAATCCTTTAAAAATAGATTATGAATTTGGGAAAAAAGTAGGTAGGTATCAATTCAATGAAATTAATTTGAAAATAATTTGAAAAATATGGTAATTTTACAACAAAAAAAAAATCTAAAAAATTGGACAATTTTTTAACAATAAGTTGAATTTAAAAATAATGATGATGATGATAAAAAATAAGAAGGACACTGACTCCAGAAAAATAAATTATTTGAAAAGGAAATCATTAAAAAAAATTAAATACGTAATTTCGGAAAATGTAGATCAACGAAACCAAACTGACGATTTACCTACAAAAACAGAAAGTAGATTTTACATTTTTATAATAAATTTAAATAGGTAGGTATAAGTACATACCTATTAATTTTTTTAAAGTGAATTTTTGTAAAAAAAAAAAATTAAAAATAACTGGATGGGGTGTTTATTTTTTTAAATCAAATAATGTTTTTAATTATAAATTAATTTTTGAGAAGTAGGTACATCAATTCAACGAAACAATTCCCTAGAAATAGAAAAATAGAAAGTCAGTTTTCTAAAACTACTCGTAGATTCAAAAATCGATTTTTTTTTCAAGTGGAATTTTGACAAAACGAAGTTTTTACAAAAAATTGATTTAAAAAAAAAAAAAAAAAAAATTAAAAAATTGAATAGGTACCTACAATTTTGAATAATGTATAAATTCAAAGAGACCCATTTGATATTAGAAAAAATTAAATAAATTAAAATCTCAGTACCTAGGTAGGTACTAATAATTTGCAAAAATTAATTTTTTCAAATAATAAGACGTACATTTTGACTAAAAATTGAAATAAATTCATTCATATTTTTAAAAAATAAAAAAAAAATCCTTTACAAAATGGAAAATATTAGATAACTCAAAAAAAGTGTATTTATTTTTACAAAAATATAAATTTGAATACAAATTTTCAAAAAATTTGATTTTTGTAAAAAAAAAATGAAAAAATATATATCTAAGTAGATAATTAAGTATATAAAAATAGAAATAATGAAAATTTTATTGTTATTATTATTACTTTTTTTTGGGGTTTGAGTGAAAATTTTCAAAAATTAAAAAAACGTAAAATTATCTCATGAAAAAAAAAACATAGAAAAATCCTAAAGAAAAAATGCCTATACATATAGTCCTAAGTATATCAATTTAATAAAACCAATTCAAAAATTTTCAAATATGTCAATTTAACGTAAAAATAATAAAATTCAAAAAAACAAATTAAAATTCGTAAGAAAAATTTTGGGTACGAAAAATATACTTACTGAAACAAAGAAAAAGAGAAATACTTTACATATAATTTTGAAAAAGGTTTCATACTCACAAGTCAACAAAATTAATTTTAAAATGATGAAAAATAAAATAAAAAAAAATCCGACCAAATTTAAAATAAAACAAAAATAAGAGATCTTTTTCAAAAATAAATTTTAAAAATGATTTTTTATAAAAAGTAATTTATGTAAAAAGTTGATCAATTATTACTATTTCCAATTGCGAAAACCATTTAAAAAAAGAATGAAAAAAAATCATTTAAAAACAGATTTATGGAATTTTTTCCCTCAATTCAGCAGCCAATCTCGGTATGGCCAGGTATATAGGCTAATTTGACCATTCAAGGGTACCTAACCGAATGATTTCCAAAATATTGCACAACCCTGGGAAATTTTATAGCCATTACAATATTATTTCTCTCGATTGGAAGAAAACATTAAAATTCGGCAAACGTACGATTTTCATTATACAACTCTCATTTATATTTCGCCGAAGTGCTGAAAAGAATTACCGACCTTGTTGCAAGTTTGATATGGCACGAATGACGAAGGCACCGTTTTTAAGGCAGAGTGTAGGAGTGAGCAAGCCATAGGGTAAAAGTCTGAAGAGATACGTATATGTATATAGAGCGTAGGTATAAGATACCTACATCTAAAAAGGACGAAAAATGATATATTCATCGTCGTCCCACCATATATATATACATAACATACAACAGCTCAAAGGGCTGATATTTCTTCGACGTGTAGGTATGTAAAATGTTAACATGAAATTTTTAACACACACGCGAGACTCGTAAAACACACACTAGCTCCGGTGTTTTTAATCCTCGTATCATTTTCGTCGCTTTTCCCCAACACTGTCGGCGGCATTTGAAAATATTATGGATTTCCTGCAGCGAGCATACGTAAAACAGCGATGGAAGATTGAAAAATACCAAAAATTATCTCATTTTTCACTTTCAATAACCGCAAGGAGCGACTAAAAGTGCTCATTCGTCTTCGGGGGTAATTCCACTAGACTCAACTCGTTCGTACATTTTTATCGTATTTTTGCTACGGAATAAAACACGAATAAAACATTTCCAAATGCAATTTACGGTACGGAATTAATTTCCCAATGAAACACTCTGGCGCTTTGTGTCTTTTGAAATAGTGAAATATATTCATGGGTGGAAATTAGCTTGACAAAGTATGCCGATAATTACGGGTAAATTTTTCATCATTCGGATACAAACTGTGCGATGGACTGCAATCCTGTATACAGGGTGTCCCATAATTTCATTTTTTTTTTCGAAATTTCAAGGAAAATGATTCTTTTGGTAAAAAATGAATTCACTATAAAATTTTCTTCAAAAAAATAATTTTGAAAAGCGCAAAGCCTCTTTTTTGAAAAATGAAAAAAAAAAATTTAAAAATTGGGATTTAATTTTTTTTCAAAATTTTTCAACAAAATGGTCCCTACATAGGTACTTTTATCCCACAAGACCACTTTCGGCGATTTTTCATCTCTACCTCAATTTTTAAGGCGACATAGAAAAAGCTCCTTTTTTCCGTTTTTTGAAGAAAAATTAAAAATCAGATAGAATGAATTTTTTTTTTTTTTTTTCAAAGTGGTTTTAACATACATAATTTTACTATTTTTTAACTTCGAAAAATCGCCATAAAATGGTCTGGTTGGATAAAAGTACCTATGTAGTGACCATTTTTATTGTTGAAAAATTTTTGAAAAAATTAAATTCCAATTTTTTGAACTTTTTTATAACAAACGATATGGCACAAGTTTTTTTTTTTTCATTTTGCCAATTTGATTTTTCAATTTGAGCGATTATGGAGCGGGGGGTTGGTAGAGAGTAAGTACCATCAAAAAATTAAGGTAGGTAATATTCGAACTAAGTGGAACAAAAAAGGTCAAAAGGTGGCATGGAACGACCCAAATGACTTTTTTTTGTTCCTCTCGAAAAGTTACACCGATTTCATGTATTGTCTTGTGAAATTATTATAAATAAGCTTTGTATTTTTTTCCTGTATGTTTCAAATTTTTGCGAAAAAAAAAAATTTATTTCTCAATTTAATTTGCAATACTTTTTTAAATTTAAAATACTAATTTTTTCAATTCTTCACTTCATAGTTTTTAATTTCTTCAAGTTTTGGAACATTTTATGATTTAATAAATATTGAAGAATTTTTCGGTTAATTCGATTTTTTTTAATTTATTTAATATTAATATTTTATTATAAAGATCAAATTTTAAGCGAAACAAAAATACAGAATACGAATAAATTGGGCGACGTTTCGAATTTCATCGAAATTCATTATCATTACATTCAATTTTTGTAGAATCATCTCATTTATTCGTTTTTTTTTCTTTCTTTTTTTACAAATAATTCATGGCAACTTGTGAAGGGCAGCGAAGACAGCAATCGCTACTTCATAGAATTGCCCACTTTTTTAGATGAAATTTCTTTCAATTTTTTTTGAGAAAATTTCTTTTCAAAGTTTCTGAAGTAAAAATAGTTTTTAATCTTTTCTCAGAAAAAATTTCTCTTTTTTTTTTCTTTTTCTTTTGAATAAAAAAAAAATCACAGTATTTTAATATATTTTTTTTTCATTTTTTTTTTTCAGAATAATTTTTTTCATTTCTTTAGGGAGTAAAAATCTTTTGCAGTAAATCTAGGTATTAAAAAATTTTCAAAGATTTTTGAGTACAAAAATTATTCAATAATTTTTTTTGAAGAAAATATTTTCAAATTTTCCTGGAGTAACAATTTTGTTTTTTGTTTTTTTGAAAAACATTTTTCAGATTTTTTTGAAATGAAGAATTTTTTAATTTTTTTGGAAATTTTTTTTTCAATTTTTCTGGAAAAAAATATTTCTGAATTTTTCTGAAGGAAAAATAAAATACTCAAAATTGGAGGGGAGGAAGAGGTCCAATAGAAATGTTTGTAATAACCACAATTATTCCTAGGACTTCAAGCTATAACTTTTGCTCGGAAATTTTTTCAATTGGGCCCCTCTCTAACTCTCTCTCTCCAAAGATTTCGCAAAACACTCCGAAGATACTGATTAAAAATTGAATGAGTGAGGGTGGAGTAAGTGAAAAATTTTAAAAATAAAAATGGTAGATTAAAATCATAATAATGATTTTGGTTATTATACAAATTTTGATTGGACCACTTCCTCCCCTCCAATTTTGGGTATTTTATTTTTACTTCAGAAAAATTTAAAAAATCTGTTTCAAAAAAATTTGAGAATTTTTTTTCCAAAAAAATTGAAAAATTCTTCATTCTAAAAAAAATCTGAAAAATCGATTTCACATAACATCAGGTAGATACTTTTTTAAAATTGGGGAAGGGGTGCAACTGAACAAATTTTCAAACAAAAATTATAGATTGAGGTCCTAGAATTGGAGAAATATTTTTTTCCATTATAAAATTTTCGATTAGACCCTTCATTCCCCTACAATTTTTTTGAAAATTATAGGGGAGGGAAAGTGAGGGGTCCAATAGAAATTTTTGTAATAACCAAAATTATTCCTATGACTTCAAGCTACAATTTTTGTTGGAAAATGTTTTCAATTGGACCCCTCCTCCTCCTCCTCGCCAATTTCGCATAACACTCCGAAAATACTGAATCAAAATTAGGAGAGTGAGAGAGGAATGGGTCAATTGCCAAATTTTTCAAATGTGAGTTGTAGATTAAGATCATAAAAATAATTTTGGTTATTACCAAAATTTCGATTGGATCCCTTTCTCTCCTCCAATTCTATAAGATAGATAATTTTTCAAAATTGGGGAAGGGGTCTAATTGAAAAAATTTTCAAACAAAAGTTGTCAAAGAAGTCCCTGGAAATATTTTTTGTTATTATAAAATTTTCGATTAGACCCTTACCTCTCCTCCAATTTTGCATAATACGACATAGATACTTCTATTAATAAAAACTTATAGAGATAGGGTTCCAATTGAAAAATTCTTCAAACAAAAGTTGTAGCTTGAAGTCTGAGAAATAATTTTGGTTATTACAAAAATTTCCATTGGACATCTTCCTCCCCTCCAATTTTGAATCTGAACGTAAATAATTGTAAACAAATTGAGTAAACCATGACACTATAAATAGTGATTTTGTTGGTGGCACTCGGTTATATCCATCTCAAGTCTAAAAACTAAAAACTGGGACACCTTGTATGTGCTCCGATGTATAGTTTATTGTCGTAATATAGAAGAAAGAAAATCAACTCGTAAAATCGCGTCAATTTCATTGTCTGTCTATAAAAATGAGTTAGGTGAATTTTTATAGCACCTCGTAAATTTTTTCATCAACACCTTTATTTTTTTTTACAGATTATCCAAGCCGAAGTTGACTTTCGCCGATGATCGAAGTAATCCGGAGAGCTTAGTGAATTATAAAATACACAATTTAGACGACGAAGACGACGACGAATCGGACAGCGACGATACGAAAAACGACTGATAGCCGAATATTTACCCGGATATTTTTATACGAGCGAAAAAAAAAAGTGTTTAAAAACTAACTCCACGAACTTTTTTTTTTTTGGATTCGAGTATTTTCATATTTTTATATTTTATACAAAAATGCCTACCCTTTTACTATTTGCAAAAAGGTACCGTTGATTTTATTGTTGTGACCTCTTATAAAATATATACGTACATCCTTTTTCAGCGAGCGTTTCCAAGACACGATCGAGTGCCCAAAGGTCTCTTCTCGTATCAAGGCGTGAAATACCACTCTATTCTCGGCAAAAGAGCATACCTCTTTCTAATATATAAATGACCCGAACGTGCTGACGAAAAAAATAATCTGCTGTAAATTCAACCTCGTTCTCGAGAGGTTTGACATTTCATTTTCAACTTAGAACTTTTAAAAGCACACTCGAAACGGCGAAACCGAAGATTAGTTCCGAAGCGATGATTGCGTCACTCGATCAGTTTCAACGCTTTACTCTCTTCATTCTCAACCACCCAACACCCCCCCACCCAATTCTCATAAAACACCTACGAAGTACATTTTGAACTTCTATACTTTTTCTTTCGTTTTTATTTATTTTGTTCTCTCTCTTTCTCAAAAGCTAACGCATTTTTCAACTCTATACACAACAAACTACCCCCTTCACTCGTTCCTGTTAATTTATAAGTATTTCTCTACGTTTATCTATTTGTTATTTTTTTTCTAGTAATTTTTTAGGGCTTTCATTATATTTAATCCCGTCCTTAAATTTACAATTTGGCTTCGAAATAAGAGTAACAATGAATTTCTCTCCATAGGACATTTTACATGTACCGTAATACATTTTCGACGATTAAATAATGTACTATTATTTATTGTGTATTTTTTTTTTGGATATTATCGCCATGATTGTGTAAAACGTGTAAATTTTGTTATTTAAGTTGCGTTGTATTATTTTTGTTTTTTGTTATGTAGGGAATAGAAAATTTATTAATTTGAAAAAGTTATTATTTTGTCCTTTAGAGAGTACCACGAATCTAAAAAATAATAATAACGTATAATAATTAACATAATAGTCCATTTTTATGAAATAAAACACTCAAAAAATGGTGGCGTGACTTTTCCATGTAATACCTACATAAAATTACCAAAAAAAAAATAAAATCATTAATTTTCATTAGGACTGGAGTTCGAGTCATACAATGTGTCTATCACGATATTGCAGGAAAAGTTTTATTTTTTAATAAATAAAGATTATCATGGCGAGGGCTGATCCAGTACCAGTACCCACTAAAATTCAATCCTTTCAATCACAGTGGACCCTTCGATTATTTTAAAATACCTACGCGATTTCTTCATCAAAAACTTATTTCGTTAAGGAATATTTTTTATGGGTAGGTATTCGCATAAAATTGTCCCTCTAAGTGACGAGAAATCATTTTCAAAGCTTTTTGACAACTTTAAAACTCGACTCAACTCAAAAAAACATTAACAAGATGAATTTTCCATTAAATGATGATCGATAGGTTCTTAATGAAACGTGGCGCGTTATAAAAAGTACTAAAATACTCCTTCATTTTTCTAATTCAATTGACAGTTGATCACTTTAAAAATACAGAAAACGTTTATACCTAATCAAACTGCTATAAAAATAATGGAAGAATTCGTCATTTTTTCAACAAAAAAAAATAAATAAAAAAAAATTAAAATTAAAATTAAAAAAAAAACACATGTATAGGTATTATTTAATAAAGAAAAATGAAATTCACTTCCTACTCCTCTATCTCACTCCAATCAAAAGTTATGAGTAAATAATATGTAGAAAAACGTATGAAAAAATCATATCTATACCTACCCGAGCAGCACACTCGATCGATAATATCGAAAGTTGAAACGTATCGATAAAAAATCGTTTAAAAATCTAAAGATGTTCTCACGATATGATACAGATTTAGCTGTACGATTTTATAGGCAAAAAATCTAAAAACTATCGAATTCGATAGTATTACGATTTTAGGACGATATTCGTCAACGATACTATCGACAAAGAATATTAAATTTATCGAATCCGATTTTCCACCGATTTTGTGCAGATATTTGAAACTATATTATCGACAAATAATCTGAAATTTCTCGAATTCGATTTTTTAACGATTTTGTGAAGATATTTGAAACTATATTATCGACACGTAATCTGAAATTTCTCGAATTCGATTTTTCAACGATTTTGTGCAGATATTTGAAACTATATTATCGACACGTAATCTGAAATTTCTCGAATTCGATTTTTCAACGATTTTGTGACGATATTTAGAACTATATTATCGACAAATAATCTGAAATTTCTCGAATTCGATTTTTTAACGATTTTGTGAAGATATTTGAAACTATATTATCGACACGTAATCTGAAATTTCTCGAATTCGATTTTTTAACGATTTTGTGAAGATATTTACAACTATATTATCGACAAATAATCTGAAATTTCTCGAATCCGATTTTCCACCGATTTTGTGCAGATATTTACAACTATATTATCGACAAATAATCTGAAATTTCTCGAATTCGATTTGTTAACGATTTTGTGAAGATATTTGAAACTATACTATCGAAAAAGAATATTAAATTTATCGAATTCGATTTTTTAAAGATTTTGTGAAGATATTTAAAACTGTATTATCGACAGATTATATGAAATTTCTCGAATTCGATTTTTCAACGATTTTGTGACGATATTTAAAACTATATTATCGACACATTATATGAAATTTATCGACTTCGATATTTCAACGATTTTGTAACGATAGTTGTTGAAACTATATTGATTTTTTTCTAGTCAAAAAATACCTACTTTATATTCAAAATTGGATGGGAAGAAAGGGCCAAATCGAAATTTTTATAATAACCAAAATTAAATCCAGAATATTATTCTACAACTTTTGTTTGAAATGTTTTTTCAATTGGACCTCATCTCTAGCCTCTATTATTTTGCATTTACCTACTTACGTGTAACAGTAATATGCGAAATCAAAATTGAAAAAATTTTCAAACAAGTTATCTAGTTTTTTTGGTTTACTAGGTATTTTACTTGAAACCAGATCGTTGTTCTTAAATAAAATTTTACCAAGTTCAATACTACGATTACTATGTGAATACTTAGTATTTAAAATTGAACGGGAGGGAGGCGCCCAATCGAAAATTTTGTAATGACCAAAATTATTCTTAGAACTTTAAGCTACAACTTTTGTTTGAAAATTTTTTCAATTGGACCTCTCCTTCTCCTCCAATTTTGCATAATACTCCGTTGATACTTATTCAAAATTGGAGGAGCGGAGGAAAAAGGGGCCAATTTGAAAAAATTTTCAAACAAAAGTTGTAAATTAAGGTCCTAGAAATAATTTTAGTTATTATAAAAATTTCAATTGGACCCCTCCCTCTTCTCCAATTTTGCATAAGATGTTTGAATATTATAATCCAATTCGTATTATGCGAACGAACTCCGATGTTCGCAACAGACGCTTGTTTTGGTAGAAACTGCTGTATTTGGAACGAAATTCGCCAACCTTAAGCGTAACTACGACTTCAAACTCGCCAGCCGGTCTTGAAAATGTGCGCGCGCATATACCCATATATGCTAAATTATCTACAAAAAATCGATAGAATATCGAAACTAGATAATCTACAAAAAATCGTAATACAAAATCGATAGAATATCGAAATTAAATCGAAATAAAAAATCGATAGAATATCGAAACTAAATCGAAATAAAAAATCGACAGAATATCGAATTCGATAAAGTGTCGCGTTAGTTCCGCATAAATCGTGTAATTATCTTTCGATTTATAGATAGGTTATCGATGAAGTATCTAACTTATAATCTTGAGATTTTTAAAAGAAAAATCGTTCGATTTTATCGAAAGTTTATCTGTTGATGGATTTTGCCAACTATAATTCATCGATAATCTGTCGATATATCGAAAGATAATTTCACGATTTATGCGGAACTAACGCGACACTTTATCGAATTCGATATTCTGTCGATTTTTTATTTCGATAATTTGTCGAGTGTGCTGCTCGGGTAATCATTTTTTTTTAAATTTTTTTTCTTGAATTATTTTTTTTTTTTAATAAACTGCTTGTAACTTACGATACCTTTAAAAAAAAAATCAAGAAAAAGTAATTTACTCTTAAGCCGATACATCCTGTATTATAAAGATAGGTACTAAAAGATAATGCTTCAATCTGTGCTATACATAGTTTGGCCTCGGGTTCGAAAGGGTTAAGAGAATTGAACTGTAACCAATCTAGCTCGGTTTAAAATGAAATAACTGAAAGGATTTTGAAGTCAAGTTACTTATACCAACAACGATTATAATATCTTCGAAACCATAAATTTTCATTAATTTAGTACCTCGTTTTTATAGCAAGAAAAACGAAAGAAAAAAGTGAAGCTGTGTTCATGGTAAGCGTAGTATTATTCTTTTGTAAAATCATCTTAAATTAAACTGGATTAAAATAAATAGGAATAATGGGCGAGTTCACCCTCGAGCGATATCTCGATACAACAACCTTGACTAAGGTTTCATATCTCTCATCCCTTTGAGAAATTAATTTTTAAGGGTCGATTCCGTTTACACGTTTGTCTATCCTGCACCGTCTCAACTTCCATAAGACCAATGTTAATCTTAAATCGTTCAGATCTAGAGATCTATCGAACGAAAATTCATGAAATTTTAAATGTAGATTCTATGAAGCATTTAGAAAAAAATGTCGGATCGGATTTTTGATTAATGCAATAGTTTTCGAATAAATTGAAGTTGAAAAATGTTGAAATTTGGACGATTTTTCAATTCTCAGTTTTTCTTAAACCATTCAACTAATTGAAAATCCCATCCGACATTTTTTTCTAAATAGTTTCTAGTATCTACATTTCAAATTTCATGAATTTTCGTTCGGTAGATCTCTAGATCTGATCGATTTAAGATTAACATTGGTCTTATGGAAGTTAAGACGGGGCAGGATAGGCAAAAAAGTAAACGGAATCGGCCCTTAATTGAAAATAAGATCCAACATTTTTTTCCAGCGTTAATAGATCGATTTACATAATTTTTCATGGTGCAGGCTTATGTAATTGTGTACCTAATTAATTTTCTTAAAGTAGTGGAAAATTGAGAAAATCTCATTCGAATTGGGAAAAAATTTAAAAATGGAAAAAATAAAAATCAGACAAAATTTAAACTTTCAAAAATCTGAAAAAATGTACTACACTTTTCAAAAAAATGGGTTGAACGTGCAAAAAAATAAATGAATGAAAATTGGAGAGAAGAATAAATTTTTAAAAATATCAACTTCTTTCAATAGAAATTTTTTAAAAATTCACTTTTAAGTACGGAGATTGATACCTATCAATTTTAGAAGTAAATATTAATTTTATTTAATGTTCAAAAAATTGATTTTTAAAAAAATTGAGAAATTAGGTATTTCAAAAAATTAAAAAACGTGATTTTCATATATGCGACCATGCTGATTCCGAATCTACCATTAGTTCTCAATTTCCACCTTTTGTTCCTATAGAAACCAAGAATGTGGCACAACGAAGTAAGTACGCTCAAAATTGACAACATATTCGTGATCGCAGCGACTTCGAAATAGTCATAAACGACATCAATAATACGGAAATACGATGTTTTTTGAAAAAGTGCCGTATTTGAGTACAAAAATTATTCCTACATGAAACATCGTATGCAATTAAAAAATGATTGAAGTGAACAAAAAATGAATAAAAATGACTGAAAATTCAGTTGACAAATGAAATAAATAATAAAGAATTCGTTTACGTAATGGAAAAATTAAAAAAATGATTTTGTAAAAATTCACAAAATTGTAAACTTGGGAAAAATTATTAATTTTAGTTTCCAAAAAAATCAAAAATTTAAAACTCTCATTTTCATTTGAAAAAAAAACTTGATTTGCGATGGCCATTTTAAACAAAAAAAAGTAATAATTGACAGTTGAAAAAAAATGAATTTTAAAATTAGAATTAACCATTGGGAATAAAAAATGACAAAAATTGGAAAACATTCAAAGTTTTTAAAAATCATAAAAAAGGCACGATTTTAAAAAATAAATTGAAAAATTATTTTCGTTAATCGGATTGAAAAAGAGAAAATTGAGGAATATTCAAATTGAAAAAAGTACTAAAATTAAAAATGACAAAAATTGAAGAAAATTTGCAATTTCAAAAATCTGAAAAATGTACAACGTATGCAATTAATTAAAAAACTCGGCGCTTTGCGCCTCGCCAGGGGGGCTCTATTTCCACACTAAGTAAAAAAAAAAAGGAAAAAAACATTTAAAACGTAGAAAGTTTTTAGGTATTGAAATTTTTAAAAAAATGTATTTTTTTCGGTAAAAAAAAAAAAAAAAAAAAAAAAACTATTTTTCAAGATTTTACTGATTTTAAAACTCGTAATTTAAATAAATACTTATTTCAATTTTTTTCAATGTTTGAATTTAATGAGAATTTTTGTTTGAAAAAAAAAAGAAAATAAGTGTCGAGAATATATACCTAATCATTAAAAATTAAAAATCTGAAAAAATGCATCATTTGAAAAAAAATTGTTTTGTAAATAAAAAAATAATAGGTAATAATTATAGTTTGAAAGAGGTACCTAGGTAACCAATTTTTTTGTACATGATTTTTTTTTTAAGATAGATTTAAAGGTAAGACTAGAAAAAAATTTATGTAATGTTGTTAAATTTTTTTTTTCTCTGTTAAAAAAGACTACAAAATGAGAAGGACTCAGAATAATTTAAAGAGATTTAATTCTCAAAAATATAATATACAAAACTAATGACTTTTTTTGAAAAAAGCTTCAGTAGAATTTACTTCGGTACCTTACACATTAATTTTGTCACAGTATAGGTATCTTTTTTTTTTAGGAAAATCAACTTTTCTACTAAGTACGAAGAATCTGCAGAAAAGCATTTCTCCCGTAAATGAAAGTAAACAAACAGCTGGCGCTATCTAATTTCAAAATTCTGCAACCTTCTCAACAAAATAGTAATAAAACACTACAGCGTGGCCTATTTCATAGTTTTTGATAAGACTCAGCGGAGCGCTCATCAACATTTCACAATAAATTTTTCGATTTAAATTTTGATAGAGTATACAAAAAAAATTGTTATTTTAAGAATACGAAGAGAATACTTCATTTTTTGAATAAAAACTTGGCAAATTCAAACATCTCTAAAAAGTAATTTTTTCAAATGACTGTCAATAAAGAGATACCAATAACACAGAAAAATTAAATTTTTCGAATTAAGCTTAATCCACGATACAGCAAATAATTTTAGCATCCATCCTTTGTTATAATTATTAATGAACCAACAATCTGAAATTTTTTTATACGCCATAAGAAGAAATCTTCAACGTCGCTGTTGTAAAATAAATGAAGACACGAAAAACCGTTTCGAGAAGGTTGGCTCAAATTAGTTTTTCAAATGACATTTTGTTACTAATTATTTTCGTACGTATAACCTTTCTCGTTAAGGTTTTTTTTTTCTTTTCGCTCCGAATACGACATCAGCTTTAAATAAATTTGGAATTAAATTTTCCAGTATGAGAAGGAACCTATTGTTGATCTCGTATATTTAAAAAACTACTTTCACTCTAGGTATACTTTTATTCTCGTGTAAACGTAATTTTTAAAATATCAAATAAAAGTGTCACATGGTGAAAAGACGTTTCAGAATTAACCCCATTAACGTTTAATTTTTTTTTAGCAAAAAGCGACAATAATTTATATAAAATAAAGAGGAGGGGATTAGCTAACCGCGTAATGGATTCTATGAGGAACATAACAATAATATAAGGCACAATTTTGTATCCACACCGGCGATTAATTTTCATCAAAACTTCCTATACTTACGAGGAAAAAGGCACCTAAACCATAAAATTACGTTGAAATTTCACATCGATGAATTTTCAGTTCACGAAGCACGTACGTCGAAAAGTTGTTTAAAAGGGTACAATTTTTTATTCCAGAAAGGGAAAAAAACTCGCGGGGCGAGGTAAAAACAAAACTGGAAAAAAATCATATACGAGGAAAAAAATTCCCAAATGTATCTCGGGTTATAAGTTATTAATAAAGTAGCGAGGAAATTTTCGCACTAAAGGGAATACAAAGGATACAAAAAGTATACAAAGTTGCCAACAAATGCCGCATAAATCAGGTATATGGAGCGTAATGCACGCAGGAAATTGGCTAAAATACAATGATGCCGGGTGTAAAGGTGATTAAAAATTTACACCTTATTGCATTCGAAGCACCAACATCGAGAGATACGAGAGATAATAAAAAGAAAAGAAGATTATACGAGTGGATTTATAAATGCGTGTTTTTTTGCCATTTTTGGAGGTGCTTTTTGAAAATAAGTTGGTAAGCAGTAAGCACGAATATGGTGTAAAGTGAAGCATTAAAACTTTCGAATTACATTTTTTTTTTTTTTTTTAGACGAAAACTAGCCGAAGGAGAATTTACACGAATCGGAAATTCTCATAACAAAGGAGTAGGTAGGTAGGTAGTTAGGTACCTTTTATACAAATAAGTATATTATTGTATAGGTGAATCGAAGAGCGATATTATTTTCCAGTTGGCTGCCACATATAGCATAAAGGTATCATCCGATTAAATTTTTTTACCGTTAAAAGCGGGGTACACGTTTTTTAGGTGTACCTCTAGCTACTGCAAACAGCGCTCAAGACCCGAATAAAACCATTTCCTAAGTAGAAAATAATCTTCGTTGAAATAGGTTGAGATGAAAGAAAACTGGGTAAAATTACTTTTTGTATCCATGTACGATAAAACATTGAAGAAAAAAACATTACCTAACTGAAATTTTTTCCAATTTTTAGCAAATTCTGCGATGACTCTGATTTTTTTTTATTATTTATTTAGGTATTATTCTAAAAAGATTTTCCCCATTTTTCTCTCAGTTTTCTTAAATTTTTGAAAAAGAAAAAAAAAAAATCATCAAATAATTATTTTATTTTGAAAAAAAATTAAAATTTTTAAATTTTTAAAATTTTTAATTGTCTGGAATCACTTTTTTTAGTAATAGGTATAATTAGGTATTTACATATTATTTAAGTTTTTTTTTTTTTTTTTTTTCATAGGTATATATTATAAAAATAGGGTTTTGAATTGTTTTTAAGAAATATATATCTACCTATAAAATTTTATAACTTTTGTTTTGTCAATTTCTGTTAAGAAAAATAAAAATAAAATTATATTTTTCATATAAGATACCTATACCTCTATTTTTTTAAATAATAAAAAAAGTGTTACGATTTTAAAATTTATCGGCCACCAATTTCGTACTAAAACTCGTACTTTATTCTTATTGGACCACGTCCTTTACGTGGTTTTCGTATTATAATTTCGACCACGTCAATTACTTGATTATTCGTTTTTGTTTCGTTTATACTAAATAAATGTCTCGTAATTTTGTCGAGTACGATTTTTTCGAACAATACGATTTTTTCGTTTAATTCCCAACATGGTATCAGCAGCGTTGGTTTTTGTTATGTTCGTTTATTTTTACGTTCGATTTCGTCGAGTCATTTTCAAGTCATTCGTAAGTAATGTTTTCGTCGTTCGATGAATACTCGTAGTACTCGCAGTGATTCGCGAAAGCAATCCGAAGATCGAAATTCCGGTGATTTTTCAGGCTTTCGTGAGTCTGAAACAAAATTTTCAAAAGCGAAAAAACGTAAATTTCGCAAACAACTCGCGAAATCGTGCGGTGAAAATTCTTCACCATCATCGCCATCCGATTCCAGCTCTTCGAGCTCTACGTCTAACGAGTTCCACGACGTCTCGGACGTAGTCGAATCTACGATCGAATCGACAGCATCCGTTGCTACAACGATACCCACGACAGCATCCGTTGCGCCAATCGTATCGCGAGTTGAAGAAAATATTGACGACGATCATTCACCGATTCAATCCGAATACGATTCATCCGACGAAATGGCTTCAAACTCGACGAACATAGCTCCTCATCTGGTTTTCCGAGGGTCGGATTACGAAAACTGGAAGAAAAGAATAGAGTTAATGCTCAAGTCGAGAAAATTGGGCGATACGATTAAGAGCGTAGAAGGTGGTAAGGCTCCGGATAAAGGTATCCAAGCTTTTGAACTTATTATTAATCATATGGATAACGAAGTTTTTAAACTTGTCCGCGAAGACTGTAATCCGTATAAGTTGTTCATAGAATTAGACGATCGTTATACGAAAATTTCCGAAGCCAAAATTGTATCGCTACGCACGAAGCTCGCTACGATCGATATTTCGAAATTTAAAACACCGAGAGAGTACGTCGACGCCGTTACGCTGTTAATAAACGAGCTTAGCCGATGTAAGATCACGATCAGTCCAGCCGAAGAATACTCGTATCTTATAGCAGGCCTTAAAAATCACGAGAAGTTCACCCAAGTCAAAAAGACAGCCGAGGGATTACTCCACGTCACGAGCGCCGACCCAAAGATCATAAAAGGACTCCTCTGCGACGATGATGACCTCAATCACGGCGACAATCCATCCACGAGTGGTAATAATTCATCGACGACGAAAGGTTCGGCTTTTGCAGCGACGACTGAAAATAAAAAGAACGATAATTCGGGTAATAAAAAACCTTATTGCTACAAATGTAAACGCGTTGGTCATCTTACGAAACAATGTAAGTCTCGTAATAATAATAATAATAATAGTAACGATAATTCTCGAAATTCGAATACGCGTGGTAATTATAATGGTACGAATAATTCGGGTACTCGTAATTCTACATTCAGTTGCTATCGGTGTGGCGGTGCTGGTCATATTGGCCGGAACTGCCCCCGATACGGAGATGAGGCCAACAAGTCTCGTACTGCGAGCAATTCGCAAGGTAATTCGTCGAATGATCGTCCGCGTCCGGCTCCGTCTGCTAATCTTAGTTCAACGACCTCTCGAGACACGATAAGTTTTTCGCGAGCGCTCATCTCATCTACGAGCGATCTCACTCGTAATTTTAACAACGTCGGTTTCATATTAGATTCGGGCGCGTCACACCATATGTGTAACGACCCTAGCCTCTTCACGAATCTTGAAATTTCCGTATCGAATCATCGCGATGTTCATGTAGCCAAACGCGACGTAATTATTAAGTGCGAAGGTACAGGCGATATTTACGTAAAAAATAGTAAAGGCGTTACGTTTAAATTAACCGATGTTAGTTTCGTACCCGAGTTAGCCGAGAATCTCCTTTCCGTTAACATTTTAAGAGAAAAAGGTTGCGATTTGTTAATAGGGCAAGACGTTAAATTTATTGTTCGAGAAACCGGCGAGGAGATTACGAACGTTCATGTTTTAAATAATGGTCTATTTCTCGTAAATTTTGAACTCGCGAATGCACGTAATTTCGATTATGCGCTAAATATTTGGCATCGCAGATTAGGACATTCGTCGAAGAAGGTCCTTTACAAAATCGACCCTATGAACGTAGACGTAAGACCTCAAAATTGCCCATCCATGAGCGATTGCGGCACATGCTGCAAGGCCAAACAGCCTTCTCATGCTTATAACGAAGAACGTTATCGTTACGACCATCCCTTAGATTTAGTTCACGTCGACGTTGTGGGGCCAATGACCGAGGCTATCGATAAACAACGAAAAATTACACGTTAAATTATAAAATTCGTTCAAATTTCGATACTACCTACCCGGTAGAAATCCTTGTCGATGCCGATCATGCCGGTGATAAACTCGATAGAAAGTCTACGTCTGGTTTTATGACGTTTCTTTATGGTAATTTGGTCGTTTGGCACGTGAAGAAACAGAATTTTGTTTCTACTTCCTCGGCTGAGGCCGAATACGTTGCCCTTAGTATAGCTGCTAAACACGCTTACTTTATTAAACAATTACTCGTTAATTTTAACTTACCTATTAACTTGATTCCGATTTTTTGCGATAATAGTGCCGCGATTTCGATCGCGAATACGTCCGAATCGAAAAGGACAAAGCATATTGATATTGCCTATCATCATGTCCGTGACTTGATCGATAAGCAACACATCTTCACCGTTAAAATTTCGAGTAAAAATAATCTAGCGGATATTCTTACTAAATCGACAGCGACTGTTATATTCGTTAATTTTTGTTATATAATTTTCGATTTATAAGTATCATAATTTTTCGTACGATTATTATTTTTAAGTTGCGTTTGTTTCGTACAAGTAAATATTTTTGTCGTGCGTTATGATTTAAGTTTTGTATTTCATTCGTTATTATATTTCGTATTGTATTTTTCTTTTTCGCGTTAGGCGTTATTTTCTCGCACGATTTTTTTTCAAATTTTTAGGTACGAGTTTTAGTCCGAAGGGGGTGTGTTACGATTTTAAAATTTATCGGCCACCAATTTCGTACTAAAACTCGTACTTTATTCTTATTGGACCACGTCCTTTACGTGGTTTTCGTATTATAATTTCGACCACGTCAATTACTTGATTATTCGTTTTTGTTTCGTTTATACTAAATAAATGTCTCGTAATTTTGTCGAGTACGATTTTTTCGAACAATACGATTTTTTCGTTTAATTCCCAACAAAAAGAATATTTTCATTTTTTTTATTCTTCTTTTTTCAAAAAAAATTAAAAAAAATAAATGTAACTATATCCATTTTTTTTTTAAATAAAAATTTGAGAAATTTTAAAATTTTATTGTGAGTGTTGATGGGAAAAGGGACCTAAGCAGGAAAAAATCGATTTTGGTGTTTTGACTGTTTTTGGTCAGTTTCGACCTGTACTTTCATTTAAAAATGGTTTCATAGACCTAGGAACAATATTCAGCCTCCCAGGGGGGCAAGGTTTACCCAAAATCAATAAAAATAATTTTTTTATCATTTTTTTTGTTAAAAATGGTTGAGATTGTCATGAAACACAATAAAAAAGTTGTCAATGAGTATGATATTCGTAATCAGCATGGTTGAAAATATTTTTTGGATTTTTTTTTTTTTTAGTTTCGGCAACCCTGATTTTGCTCAAAATTGCCCCTTTTGTGAAATAGGCCCATAAACAAGAGGGGTCAAAATTATGAGGGAATTAATAATCCACTAGGACCCCTCAATGATTGTGCAAAGTTTCAAAGTTATCAGTTATTGCATTACGGAGATACAGACTTGCAAAATTTAATACATTCATTACCAAAAAAAAAACGTTTTTCCTGCTTAGGTCCCTTTTCCCATCCACACTCACAATTATTTCTTAAATTTTTAATTATTTCAAAAATTTGGATATTTTTTAATAAGTACGATTTTTTCATTTTTTCAGATTTTTTTAAAAAAATAAAACAGAATTTTAATTGTTTTTATGAAATACTCAACTTCAAAAATGATGTATTTTTTTTGGTAAGTTTTTTTCAAAAAGTCTTGCCATTTCTCTCAACTTTTTTTACACTAAAAAAAACTCTAATGCTCGAAAATAAAATTTAAAGATTTAGGTATCAAATATTTTTTTGATATGAAAAAAATTGAAATTTTCTGAAATAAAATTCTTTGAAAACTTGGCCAAACAAAAATGTTTCCTTCTTCTAAACTACCTACATATACCCAATTTTCAACTTTTTCTCAAAACACTTTTTTAAAAATGATTTTACTCCTTTTTTAAGTAAATGTCATCAACTTTTTTTTTTTAAATAATAATAATAAATAGAAATAATAGAAATTTGAATACGGTAGAACCTTGATTCAAGTCAAATGAAGCGAGAAGAAATCGGATATCATGAAAATTCAGATAAACGATTTTTTGTCCCTTTTTTGAAAAAAAACGGTACAAACCCAGTATTGCAAACATTTTAAATGTTATAGAAATAACAGAACAAACACGAAACAATGAAAAAATTTGCTGAAAAGGTACCTAACTTAAAATTCGAAATAAAAAATTTAACCCCTTCGGATTAATCTGAAAATAAAACAAAAAAATAAAAAATAAAATAATTTCTCAATTTTTCTGGAATAAAAAATTTAAAAAAAAATTAAGATCCATTCTTGAAAAAATTTTGATTTTTTTTTTTTTTTTTTTTTTGTAGTATTTATTTTGGAATAAAACTTTAAAAAAAATGTTGACCTAAAAAAATTCTTAATAGCCCTAGTTATTTATAAAATTAAGTTTTGCGAAATATTTTGAAAACTGAAAATTCTCAAAAAGTATATTTTTGAAATAAAAAATTTTCCCAATTTTTTTGAAAAAAAGGAATATTTTTTAAAACGATTTTTATAAAAACTTTTCCAAGGCTCCAATCGAAAAAAATTTCAAACAAATGTTGTGTATTCAGATTTCAGGAATGAATTTTGATTGATGATTACATGAATTTTCATTGGACCCTTCATCCCCCCCCCTATTTTTGCATTATACGTATGGAAATCACGTAGTATAAAATAAAATTTTAAAATTTGAGAGAAAGGAGTGGTCCAATCAAAATTTTTGTAATATCCAAAATTATTCTCAAGACTTGAATTCACAACTTTTATTTGAAATATTGTTTACTTGGAACCTTAGGTACAGAGATAGAGAGATTTTTCGGAAAAGAGGGCTCACCTCACCCTACAAAAATCTCGCTATTTCTGTACCTAACTAAGCACTCAATTGAAAAATTTTCGAACAAAAGTTGTACATCAAGGTCTTGAGAACAATTTTGGTTATTACAAATATTTCGATTTGACCACTCTTTCCCCCTCCGATTCTGCATCATACGTACACTCGAATGATAAATTTGCAGTGCGCGTATGCGACTTTCATACGAAATTAGCCAAATTACGAATACTACCCAGATGTTTTTATTTTTGTCAGGGGGGGGGGGGGGTGAAATATAAAATTTCAGAAAACCAATAATATAAGACGTATTCATGGGTTTTTCCAATGTTCAACACAATAAAATTTTCATCAAATTTTTTCAAGATAAAAATTATTAAAAACGATTTTTTTTTAAATTTCTCATGAAAGTGAAAATTTCCTTTTCTTTTAAAAAATCAAATTTCATCCCTAATTATATCTACAATTTTGTAAAAATTCTTATTATAACATCATTGAGACTTATCTTGAAATAAATTTGTACCTATAATAAGTACATAGGTATTACAATACCATTTTTTTTTCATTTCAAAATTTTTACTTTTGAATTTGAAAAAAAAAATTTTAAATTCATGTTTAAACATTTCATTTTTGTTTTTTAATTTCACATAGGTAATACGTTAAAAATCAAATTTTCGTCGGTTTTCTGGAATTTAGGTTTAACCCCCCCCCCCCCCCCCCCAATATCAGCTCTAGACAATTTTTTTTTAATCTGAGTAGTTAGGTAGTATAAAATATTTTGGAAAAAAAGAAAAAAATTAATTTTCACTTCGAAACGCAGTAAAATGAAAAGTTACTGGTTTTCATGTAATCAGCCTTGTGTTTTTAAATGGAATTCAAAATTACTACGTTTCGATCCTCGAGGTGTTCACTACCTAACTGCTTTCTCAGTGTTCACTTATAAGTTATAACGAAATGATTTGAATCATTAGGCAAAGCATAAGGTGGTATGAAATACACAATACAATAAAATCCACCCAGGGGAGAAATAACGCCAACACAGTATAAAGTTTAAAGAAATTCACACTAAATCACGTACAACGTTTTAAATTTTTCACTTTAAACGCAGCTCTTTTGAGCAACAGGGGGAGAGAGGTGGTCACGATAAATTTCGCTAAAAGTGTAACAGCCATATAGAGACGATAACCCGACATGAACTGTAAGTTTGTATACTGATTATAATAAATGGTTTCGTTACTAATCACGCAACTACTTCGATAGGTACCCAAGATAGGCAAAATATTGATACGAGGTGACACAATACCATAAATCGACGTAGGTATTATTCAAAGACATCAAAGAATTCATAATCACATGAATTGAAATTATCTGTTAAAACAAAACATATATACAGGGTGTCCGGTGAGTGGTGACTGGTGTGTCAAACTTGAAATTTGGATATAACCGAGTACCACTAACAAAAAGTCTTCATGTACACACGGTGCCTATCTCGATTTTGAAGGGGCAATGGTGTACAAATTTTTTCAAATTTTGTGAAAACAATGCACGAACCAGGTGTAACTTTTTAAAAGGAACAAAAATAGTTATGTAAAAGATTTGCCTATCTTTGAAGATAAAGGCGCTACGAAGCTTTGGAAATCGATATTTTCAAAATTCAAGGCTCCGTAGCGCCTTCATTTTCAAAGATAGGCAAAATTTTCACATGACATTTTTTGTTCCTTTCAAAAAGTTACACCTGTTTCGCGTATTTTTTGAACGAATTTCGTAATTTTCATGTATCACTACTGCGCTGTTATAAATTGAGATAGGCAATATTTTTGACTGGAATTTGATTACAACTTTTATTGTTTTTTCGAAGATCTATTCGTTGCCGGTGTCGATTTTTTTTTTAAACGCAGTGTTGCCAATTGATTTTGCTAGGTAAAATAGCGATTTTCAAACCTTTGTAGCTCCTTCATTTTTCAACCTAGGCAATATGTGTACAACTTTTTTGTTAGTCGTACTCGATTATATACAAATTTTCAAGTTTGGCAAACCACTCACCGGACACCCTGTATAGATAGTAGGGTGGAGTGAAAAAAAAACATACCTCGGATTTCGACCAAACTCGTAGAGGTGGTTCACTTTGAGTTGAGAACCTCCCAAAAAAAATTTGAGCCCCCTATCTCTCACGGAAGTGGAGCTAGGGGCCCTCAAAGTAAGGTCACTTTTGAAAAAAAAAACACAGTTTTTGCCACTTTTGGGTAGTGCTACCTACATGGTAACTCGAAAACACCCCTAGAAAAGTGCAATTTGAGTTTCTACACCTCCCCAGACCATTGACCTTAAAATTTGATACCGATTTTTCACCCTACCAGGGGATTAAAAAGTTGCAGATCGCTAAAAAATCGAGAATTTCGAATTACAAAAAATGGAAATAACATCTGCTTGGTACCAAAACTGGACTCAAATGGCTCCTATTGATGCAAAAAAATTATTTCGATAGAAAAAGTTGAAAAAATTCGATAGCGGGTTGCCAACTTCGGATTTTCATAAAACATCAAAATTTCTCTTCTTTTTTGATAAAAATTGATGTTTTATGAAAGTGAAAGTTGGCAACCCTGCTATGGATTTTTTTAAAACTTTTTCTATCGAAATAATTTTTTTGCATCAATACCCGAGCGGCACACTCGATCGATAATATCGGAAGATGTAACGTATCGATAAAAAATCGTTTGAAAATCTATAGATGATGTTCTCACGATATTATAAAGATTTATCGGTACAACTTCATAGGCAAAAAATCTAAAAACTATCGAATTCGATATTATTAAGATTTTATGACGATATTCGTCAACGATACTATCGACAAAGAATATTAAATTTATCGATTCCGATTTTCCACCGATTTTGTGCAGATATTTGAAACTACATTATCGACAAAGAATATTAAATTTATCGAATTCGATTTTTTAACGATTTTGTAAAGATATTTAAAACTATATTATCGACAGATTATATGAAATTTCTCGACTTCGATATTTTACCGATTTTTTGACGACATTTGAAACTATATTATCGACAGATTATATTAAATTTATCGAATCCGATTTTTTACCGATTTTGTAAAGATATTTGAAACTATATTATCGACACATAATATGCAATTTCTCGAATTCGATTTTCTAACGATTGCGTGAAGATATTTGAAACTATATTATCGACAAGTAATATGAAATTTCTTGATTTCGATTTTTCAACGATTTTGTGGCGATATTTGAAACTATATTATCGACACGTAATATGAAATTTCTCGAATTCGATTTTTTAACGATTTTGTGAAGATATTTAAAACTTTATTATCGACATGTAATCTGAAATTTCTCGAATTCGATTTTTCAACGATTTTATGACGATATTTGAAACTATATTATCGACACGTAATATGAAATTCCTCGAATTCGATTTTTCAACGATTTTGTGGCGATATTTGAAACTACATTATCGACAAATAATCTGAAATTTGTCGAACGATTTTTCAACGATTTTGTGACGATATTTGAAATTATTTCCAAATTGGTGAAAATTTTTCCAAGTCCAACACGTCTGGAAGTACTAAACTGCCTATTATAAGCGTTTTTTTGCTAATTCCTCAACGATAAGGTATGGCATAGTGGTTAAGGAAGAGGATTACCATGCAGGAGGTAGATGGTTCAAGCCCCACGGGTGGCAGATTTTTTATAATTTTTTTTTGACTTTTTCTGAAATGATCCTCTTACCGCAACATGAATAATGTGTTTAGGCATAGTTTAATGTATTAATTATGCTAATTAATGATTTTTAATTATAGAAAAAAGCTAGTAAAAGACGAAAAATTGGAATAAAAAAATCGATAAAAAATCGACAGAATATCGAATTCGATAAAGTGTCGCGTTAGTTCCGCCTAAATCGTGAAATTATCTTTCGATATTATAGATATATTATCGATAAAATATCTTACTATAATCTCGAAATTTTTGCTAATTATAATTCGTCGATAATCTATCTATATATCGAAAGATAATTTCACGATTTAGGCGGAACTAACGCGACGCTTTATCGAATTCGATATTCTGTCGATTTTTTATTTCAATAATTTGTCGATTGTGCTGCTCGGGTAGGAGCCATTTGAGTCCAGTTTTGGTACCAAGCAGATGTTATTTCCATTTTTTGAAATTCGAAATTCTCGATTTTTTAGCGATCTGCAACTTTTTAACCCCCTGGAAGGGTGAAAAAATCGGTATCAAATTTCAAGGTCAATGGTCTTGGGAGGTGTAGAAACTCAAATTGCACTTTTCTAGGGGTGTTTTCGAGGTGCCATGTAGGTGGCACTACCCAAAAGAGGCAAAAAACTGTGTTTTTTCCCAAAGTGGCCCTGCTTTGAGGGCCCTAGCTCCACTCCCCTTAGAGGTAGGGGGCTCAAATTTTTTTTTGGGAGGTTCTCAACTCAAAGTAAACAACCTCTGCGAGTTTGGTCGAAATCCGAGATATGTTTTATTTTTCACTCCACCCTAATAGATAGGTATAGGTAGGTAGGTAGGTAAGTAGGTAGGTAGGTAGGTAGGTAGGTAGTATAGGTATAAAATATAAATGAAATTAATGATCACCGCATATGAACACATCTATATCGCACGATCCCAATTAAATGCCCATTTCCCCTTTAAAAATGGGACCTTTACAGGGCACAAAAAAAAATCGAAGAACCGGGTTTGGGCAAACGGGGGGGGGGGGGGGGGGTAAAGTGACGAGGTAATTCTTCGAAAATTTTCCATAATTTGACGATAACGTCTATGTGAGGGTAAATGAACGGAAACGAACGTCTTTTCACTAACGTTTGGGGCAGGTTCGCAATACCGAGTTGTGAAATGGGTGAAAGAACGACGGTTTCCATGGGTTTACGTCAGCTCACCCTGAGACGGTTTTCACGCATGCTTTCGGGGTACTTTACGATACGTTCAATACCGAAAGTTGTCGCCTGTCGATGGCATGGAAAGTTGGCATTCGCAGTACACTAAAGTAAACGCCCTGTTTTTTTTTTTTCGTACAACATGTTGCCATCTAAGCCATTGTTTTGACTCGTATCCGCGAACTGAGTTATCGGCGCGAAAAACCCACCATTTTTGAGAAAAAAATCGACTTAAAATGTAACTGACTCGCGACGAAGAATAGTAAAATTACGCGATGGGCAGAAGACGCGATAAATCTAAACCGCGAGTGATACCGGAGCAAGATAGGAAGATATGTGGCACTATATGCGTGTGCCAGATGACCATGGTGCTGAGCTGCGTATCTTTTGTGTACCTAGGAGTAGCCATATACTTCCCATCGCATAAAGCATTCAACATTGGAATGCATACAACACCAGTTATGTGCCAAACAGTGAACAGTAGTCTTTCGAAAAATTGCTCATGGGCTTCCTGCGGAGAATGGTGCTTGACCAAGACGACCGGATTTTGTCCACAATTCTACGTCATGGTCAGACAAAATGGAACCAATATGATGTTCGAAAATTGCACCAGAATGGCCACGATACCGTGCCCTCCGGTATGTACAACAATATCCCATTATAGAGCTTAAAAGCTTAATTAAAATTGACACTGGTGCTCATGCTCGTGTTTTGTTTCTGCCAAACGTATAATTGACACTAAAATCGATAGCGTGTAAATTGTATTACATAGTTAATGACCATTTCAGGCTAACGAAGAAATACCGAAAAAATTCAACTGTAATAATCCGTTGGAATGTGCCAATTTGACGGGTATATTCAAATGTCGTCTAGGACACTGTACCAATTTATCGGAAATTTACTACTGCAGGCATCAAACCCAAAATGCTTCGGTTATCAACAGCGATACAGATAATTTAAAGCTGAATGGGTTATTTGACTGTTATAAGGCCAAGTAAGCAAACTCCTGGACAAGGTTTTCCAAATTAGCTGCTCTTAGAATTTATAGATAACTTTTCGATGCTTTTTCAGATGCTTGCAAATTAAATATAAATTTAAATGCGATCGTTATTGCACCAAAATTACCACTCCAACTTCGAATATTTACCTCAAAACTGAAGACAACCTGTTCACAGCCGAATGTAAAAAGGCTATAGCGTTCAACGAAGCCAGAGGCAAAGAACCAAGTCAACCGATCAGTCCTACCGAAGTTTGGACTGAAGAGAAAGCTGGAGGGGCTTTGTTTGGATCTTGTACAGATATATCAAAAACGACGGATAATACTTTTCAGTAAGAATAATTATTTAATTCTATTTTTAGATGGTTGAAAAGCTTCACGTGATCAAATATGAAAATCATTAAATGGGATATCCTCCTGAGGATTTGTTATTTTCCATTACTTTGATGAGAAATGAATAAACCGAGATAATTTTTTATTTTTTTTTAAATTTTGTTAATAAAAATTCAAAACTTCAAAAAAACTATAGGTAAATAGAATTTAACTAAAAAAAAGTACATTTTTAATGAAAAATATAAAGTAGTCAAAATCAAAATTGAAAAAAAAAATTGAAAAATGAAAATTAAATAAATGATATTTAGGTATTCAATAAAATGCTAAGATGAAAAAATAAAACTACATTTCAAAAATTAATTTCGAATAAAATTCTAAGAAAGTTATCCTAAACAAAAACTTGTGGAAAAAATAAATTCCGAACAAAATTTTTTTTAAAAGTTGACCAAATTTTTTTTAAGAAAGTATTTTTCAACAGAAGTTTAATTTTGAATAAAATTTTGGAACCAAGTTATTCGAAAGAAAATTCAAAAATGGATGATTTTAATAAAATAAATTGCTTAAAATTTAACAAAATTTTGAAAAAAAGAAAAAATTAATTTTAATACCCAAAATTCCAGGAATTCAAAATTTAATGAAATTTGAAAAAAAATGAAAAAATTTAAATTCAAACAAAACTTGAACGGAAATTTTTTCAAACTAAAAGCAATTATTTTTTTAAAACAGAATATTGAAAAAAAAAATTGAATCAACTTCCGATTACAAAAAACTCATTCCAAGAATATTTGAATTTTTTTTTAAAAATCGATAAAACTCTATAAAAATTAATTTCAAAAAATAGATGAAAAAATCAATTTTGATGAAATTCGCTATATGATTTTAAACAAAAATGTTGAAAAGAAACGTGTTTTAAAGGTGAATGTTTAAAAAAATTATTTCAAATAAGATCTTGGAAAACTGAATCTTGAATGGTGCATTCTAAATTATTAAAAACGTAACTTGAAAGAAATAAAATAAAATAAAATAAAATTATAAAAAACTCTTAACAATAGTCAAAAAAATACTGATTTCAAACAAAAATTTGAAAAATTATATGATTTTTTGAACAAAACGGGGGGGGGGGAGGGGGTTTAATCTATAAATGTGAAAAATGATATTAAAACTTATAAAAAATAATTTTGAATAAAGTTCTAAAAAAGTGATTCGAAACGAAATTCAAAACCGAAGTGATTTTAAATAAAATTTTACATGAATTGACTTTAAGCCAAAAACTTGATGAAGATTATTTTCACTTTAATGAAACAAAATAATAAAAATTTCAAATCCAATTAATAAAAATCCAAAAATTGTTTTTTTTTTTAATTGCAAAAATTGATTTCAAACAAATACATAGGTACCTACCTACTTGATCTTTTCAAAAAATAATTTTTAATAAAAATTTTTGATTCTAACTTGAAAAAAAATAATCTTAATTTTGAAAAAAAAAAAGATTTTGAACAAAACTTAGAAAAATCAATTTTGAATAAAAAATTCTAAAAAAGTAAAAAAATCAAATTCAAATTTAAAAAATAAATAAATAAATAAATAAAATTCTGCAAAAATTGATTTTAAACAAAAATTTGAAAAAAGTATATTATTTTAAAACTAAATTTTAAAAAATTATTCTGAATAAAATTCTTTTTAGAAAATGATCCTAAGTAAAATTTGAACCAAGTTTTCAATGAAATACAAAATTGATTTTAAACCAAAACTTGAAAAAAATCAAGCCAAACTGCGAAAAAATTATCGAAAACAGTAGATTGGAAAATTATTTTTGAATAGAAACTTTAAAAAGTGATTTGTAACAAAATTCGAAAAAAATTGAATAAAATTCTATAAAAATTATTGATGTTGAAAAAAAAATGGAAAAATCATTTTTATCAAAATTTCAGAAACATTGGTTTTAAAAAAGTTCTAAAAAATGACTCCTAACTGTATTGCCCCACCAGAATACGATGGCGGATGGATCTGAAACCGTGATTTTGAAAAACCGATTTTTTTTCATAGAGATCAGTAGTTCTTAAACAATGGTTACATTTTAACTTTTAAACAATGCACAATTTTTTCTCATTAAAACAAATCAAAGATGATAACTACTTATCTCTATGAAAACAATTCGGTTTTTCAAAATCACAGTTTCAGATCCATCCGCCATCGTATTCTGGTCGGACAATACCATAAGCGAAATTCGAAACAATTACTTTAAATAAAATTTTTCCAGCACTGATTTTGAGTAAAAACTTGAAATAATCATTATTTTTTGTTTACCTACGTAAGTAATGAAAAAAAAAAAAATCCAATAATATTTTATAATTTTGAAGAAAAAAAAACTTGAAAAACGAATTATTTTTGAGCTGAATTTTGAAAAAAAATGATCCCAACAGTGACGAATCAAAATGCAAAAAAAATATCCAAAAATTGATTTCAAACAAAAACTTGAAAAAAAGTTTTTAAATTAAATTTCAAAAACCAATTCAAAAAAAAATTCTAAAAAAAGTTACCTACTTATCATCAGTATTCCGAATGAATTAAATTTGAACAAAAAAAGTTTTTAAATGACATGCTATAAAAATTGTTTTTTAAAAAAAAAACTTGAAAAAAGCATATTTTTAGCATATTAAGCTAAATTTTAAAATGTATTCTAAATAAAAATTTAAAAAAAATTCTTAACAAAATTTTAGCAACATTTCCAATACAATTTTACATAACTTACTTGATTTTAAACCAAAACTTGAAAAAAAAATTCAAGCTAAACTTCAAAAAAAAAATATCTAAAACAGTAAGTACGTATACCTAATATTAGAAAATTATTTTTGAATAAAAGTTTTAAAGAAGTGATTCAAAACAAAATACGAAAAAAATAATGCTTTTAAATAAAATTCTATAGAAATTGATTTTGAAAAAAAAAAAAAAAAATCTAAAAAAAATATATACGATGCAAAATTTAAACAAATAAGTATATTTTCAATAAAATTCAGCAAATGAAATACTTTGAAAAAAAAAAATGAAAAAATTAGTTTCAATAAAGTTTTACGACTTGAAACCAAAATCGAAAAAAAAAAAATTTCGAGCTAAATTTTGAAAAAATGATCTCAAAACAAAAATTAATTTTGAATAAAATTCTAAAAAAGTGATTTTATATAAAATTCAAAAAATGAATATACCTAATAAAATTTTACAAAAAATTGATTTTAAACAAAAACTGGGAAAAAATATTTTTTCAGACTAAATTCTAAAAATCAATTTCGAATAAAATTCTAAGAAACTGGATTAAAACAAAATTTGAATTCAAGAGTTTTTGAAAGATTATTAATAAATTAAAGAAATTACAGCAGAATGAGCAATTTGAAGTTAGAATAAACAAGTCGTTCACTTGAATGAGAATGATCAACATTTTCATTCATTTCTCACCAAGAAAGTAAAAAATAACAACTTCCATTTATTTTCATTTTTTGTTTTTTTTTAAATTATTATTTTTTCAATCAAAAGTTGAATAATTCAGCACACAACCTTCCAAAATAATTATAATTTTTTTTTTCAACACCAAAACCCATAACTAATCTGATGATAATCGATCTTTCTTGTAAATTCAGCGCTTGGGACTGCATAAACGGTACAGTCGTACAAGACTCCGTAATACCTCAGCCTTTCATGAACTTCACTCAATTCTGGTCATTGTACAACAACAGCACCAAAGTCTTAGATCCAACGCAGCGATTCATACCAATGCAATACAACTTGGCAATTTATAATAAATCAAAATTATACATAAATTTGGAAGGCTGCGTGAATACATTACGCGGAGAATGTAAAGAATTTGCTCGTACTCATGGCAGAAATGGCAGCGATGACACAGCCGACAGCAGATTCACTTGTTACTACAACAAGGTAAGTAATACCATTCACTGGCTAATTCTTTCGATTCAGAAATCTCAATTTCTAAACGTATATTTAATTTGGCAAACAGAACAACTCGGAATTCGCTCTGGCTAGATTCGATCTGAATAAAACCTGGCTCGAGTTAATGATCGCCGTCTGCGTACCTGGGACTTTATTCATAGTATCATTCGTAACATTGATGATAATTACGCAAACGGTTCGAGTAGGCGATGACGCCAGAATGCGTTGCAAATGGTGCAACGATGCACACACCGGAGATACAGATTTACGATACGAAGCGATCGAGAAGACCGACGAAGATAAAGACATTCGATTTAGAGAATCGGATAATAACGAAGTAGCCATGCAACACCTTAGTTCGCATTCTAAAAAAGAAGAATCGAAAATTAATTTACTCGATACCGAGAATCCTAATTATGTGAGTGCCTAAAAAGGAATTTTTTTCAAGGGTACAAGAAAGAGGGTTTTTTTCATTTTAACTTTTTTTCATTTTATTTTCAATACTTCGAGCTTTTTTCGTTTTTCATTTTACCTATAACTATTTTACTACCTATTTAATATACTCTTTCGTATTTTAACTAATGTTTAAGAATTTACTTTTTTTTCTAAAAAAAAAGGAAAACGTGCAAATATGACAATCTGACATTATTTACACTACATTTGTACTCTTTTAATATTATACTCTTCATAAAGGCTCATTTATTACCGTATTTTTTATTCGATAAAATAATAATATACGAATTTGATAACGTTTTTGTCATTTAGTTGCAAAAAATTGGTTAATCCATCGATCGCTGGTACGTAAAATCAACATTTTTTATTTCAAATAGTCTTACGAAAAATATCCACAAAATTTTTTATACATTTTTACACGAAAATCAAAACTACTTTTTGATACAATTCGCGACACACGCGTATTTCCAAATTACAAAAAAAAAAAAAAAAAAAAGTATGAAACGACGAATTACAAAATAAACAACACGCGACCGCCAAAATCACTTTGTAAACGTATCGTAATTATCACACGATTATAAAAAAATAATAATAAATTATTAAATAAATATACAAGAATAATTTTTTTTCGGATTTGCCTTTTTCACGAAGCAATTTCGAGCAGATAAAATAAAATTAGTCAATAATATTCACAAATGTTACGCGATTTTTCGAGCACCTATTTATATACTAATAACATACCTTAAGCTCTTCTTGTCTTCTGAAAGCGTGCAACATCATGAGTTTCTTCTCCTCTTCGGTCAGAACAGGTTCTTTCGGCGGTGGACCAGTGCCCGATTTGGAGATTTTCAAAACGACTTTGGTTTTTTCGTTTTTTCCCAAATAATCACTCAGTTTCTTACCACTTTCTAGTAATTTCCCTGAGAACCAAAGTTGAGCTAGAGCTGGTTCAATTACCTGTGAAAAAATTACCAGACATTAGTGAAAACATTGAGAATCATTTTACGAGTGCATCCTCGCAGTATCGTTTTTTTTTTTTTTTTTTTTTTTTTTTTTTTTTGGCACCGTCTAAACTTTATCAAGTCCAATAAATACTTAATATTCAAAATTGGAGGGGAGGGAGGGGTCCAATCGCAATTTTTGAAATAATTAAAATTATTTCTAAGACACCAAGCTACAACTTTTGTTTGAAATTTTTTTCAATTGGACCCCTTCCTCACCACCGATTTTGCATAACACTACAAAAATTTTCCAAATCCACATAGATACTTAACATTCAAAATTGGAGGGGAGGGAGTGGTCCAATCGCAATTTTTGAAATAATCAAAATTATTTCCAAGACTTCAAGCTACAACTTTTATTTGAAATTTTTTTCAATCGGACCCCTCCCTCCCCACCAAGTTTTCATAACACTCCGAAAATTTTCCAAATCCACATAGATACTTAACATTCAAAATTGGAGGGGAGGGAGTGGTCCAATCTCAATTTTTGAAATAATCAAAATTATTTCCAAGACTTTAAGCTACAACTTTTATTTGAAATTTTTTTCAATTGAACCCCTCTCTCAATCTCGAACCTGATGTTATGTGAAATAGGAGGAGAGGGAGGGATCCAATCAAATTTTTTATAATAACCAAAATTAATTTTACGAAATTTATCTACAACTTTTATTTGAAATTTTTTTCAATTGGCCTCTCCCTCCCTTACTCCTCCAATTTTTAATTCGCATCTTCGAAGTGTTATGCGAAATCGTTGGGGAGGGAGGGGTCCAATTGAAAAAAATTTCAAACAAAAGTTGTAGCTTGAAGTCTAAAAAATAATTTTTATTATTACCAAAATTGCGATTCGACCCCTCCCTCCCCTCCAATTTTGAATAAATCAAGTATCTAACGTAAGTAGTGTTGGACTTGGTGAACTTCCAATGGTACCAAAAACGAACAGTACTGCGGGGATCGAGGATCCACTCGTATCAATTTGGCTTCAAAATAATACCATGCTTCTCGAAATGACATTGTTTTGTATTTCTTTGTATAAAATATTCAAGGAGTAATTATCTGGCTCGAAAAAATTATACCTCTGTTTGTTCGACTAACATACTACATATACTACATAATATTATCGAATTTCTCGAACTTGATCGATTCGTACCTCCAAAGAAGCTTGTGTACCGGTCAAATCTTCACAATTTTCAAATTCCAATCTGATAGAATCATGCGGTGGTAAATTCATCGGATATACGACGGTTACAGTGCCTTGTAACATGTCTAACGTCTCTTGTATTTTCTTTTGATTTAAGAAAACTCCAGCTTGTACTTGTTTCTGCAATCAATCAGTATCGAGATATTAGAACAATGAACGAGATCCTCAAATCGATATAAAATATTTTACCCTTGTACCTTAGAAATAGTAGCTTTTGCTTCGTCGATGACTTTCATAATTATTTTCTGCATACTCTCGTTGGGTTGTTTACCATTTCGGCGACCAACAGGATCCTTGTTGAGGGTCCAACCACCACTGGGTAAGCATTTTTCGCCCCATTCGTCGACGAGTTTCAATTCTTTGATTTGCTCGTCGGTTAATCCAGCTATATTAGACGGTAGCATCGTGCCGTATTTACTTAGCTGCTCCATTTCTACGATGGAATGGAAAATATTAAAGATGTAAAAATATGACTGAAGTAAATCGTCGATTACTTACCGTTACAAATTCGGTTAATTTTCAGTCTTCCATTGTATATCATGGTAACAGAGTTGTAACATTCGTCGACGGTTGAATTAACCGAGGAATCGTATAAAAATTGACTTTCGTCGCCTTTCTTGATATGTAGCTGCACCATCTGGAGAAAATGAACGTATTTAATATGCGAATTGTGCCGGTAATGAGAAAACTTTGCACGAGATAAGAGAACAGACCGAGGTTGTAGTAAAATGAGCGATAATTCGAACCCTAATAATAACCTAACAACTGATAAATTGCACTTACCTTTTAAAAAATAATGCTTAAAATCGTAAAAAAGAACTTTCTGTCGTTTCTGTAGTAAAATTCATACGCTCGAAAGGTATTCTAGAAAATGAAATTTAAAAAATAAATTTTTCAAAGACTAGCAAAAATTTCCAAGCCGACGGTTTGTAATCGGTAGTTTATCAATGGAAACAAAACAATAAACACTATAAACATCGCGGCTGTTTTTTTTTTGTTTTCACAACCGTCTCCAGTGATGCGGGGTGAAATTTCAAAAAATCCCCTACTCACAAAATATGAAAATCCCCACTTCAAAAACGGTATCTCCTTTCCTCTCAAAATTCTTTTGATTTGAAATATTTTTTGAGTAGAAAAATATTATTCTGCAAGAGTACAAGACAAGAAGGGGGGGTCATTTTATTTTTGAAAATTGATCAAAAAAAAATCTATGAAGATTTTAGAGGTTTCGTCTGTATTTCAACCTACTTGTATATACGTTTCTGTTTTAAGTTATGTTCGTTATTCCGGACCTATATTTTATAACTTGACTTTAGACTGTAAGATAGCGTTCGTGTTCACTGTTCTTTCAGAGTTGATTAGATATTAAGCTTGTTTACAAATATGAATTTAGTCTATGTATACTACACCTTAAAGAAGGTTATGACTGTGATGATTTGTTTGATTATTAAGAATTAAAGACGTTTATATTAAAAAGCTTTGCGGTTTCTTTTCTAATACAGAATTAAATCTTTTTATGGTAGCTGAGAGCGTGATTACGATCAAGACGGGTAGTAATCCTTCAATTTATTTAATTATAAATTGTCCTTAAGAAGTGATACTTTGTGTATTTTTTCGTCTGTTTTAAGGAACAGCAGAAAGACGTGACGGATCTGCTATTTCAACGAGACGAAAATTTTTACGACAGTTTTACGACCTCAGAAAGGGACCAGAAAATCCTGGAATTCTTATTCCGATTTTAGTCTGCTGAGATTCGTACCTGTGCTAAGAAGACAGTCGAAGTGTTGTGGATTTAATAATTTTTCTCTTACGAAAAGAATTAATTTTCGAACTGACGGTTTGTGCTTTTGTGAAGTGTTGGATATCACGGATTTACGATGAGTAATCAGAATGATCTGTAAGTTTTTGATTTTATTTTATTTTAAATTTTTGAGATAGTTTATTTGAAAACTCAAGCTCTACAATATACAGATTTTTATTTACTCGCTGGTGTAATAAAAAGTCAGATGGTATATTGTGTGTTTTTGTAAAGAAGTGTTATGACAGTCGAATTTTTATTCGAATTTAAAAAGACAGGTAAAGATGTTTTTGAATTTATTTATTCAAATTAAAGACAGAAAAAGACGATTCGAATTTTTATTTCGATGTTTAAGAATGTGTTAAGACAGGATCAAATTTTTTAATTTGATTTTTAAGAAATTGAAAAGTGACAGATAAAGAGAAGCCAGTAACTTTTTAAGAGAGCATATGAGTATTTCAAATAGGTACCTACTATCTCGGGTTATTAAGTAAGTGACTGAGATCAATGTGTGTTCCATTGTATCAGAAACGAGCTTAATAAAGCAAGTGCATCGGCTGTATGTGTGTTCCATGCAGTTTGGTGTATCTTGACGTTTGAATTTTTTTTTAAATAAAAAGTTCAAATTGCCCCTTGGAAAAATTAAAATAAATTTTAAAATCATTGTATAATTTTACAGAATAGAAATGATGGCAAGAAATAATGCCCTTTTGGCACAACTTGTCAGAGACAGACAGGAAAAACGTTCACCAAAGAAGAAAGTTAAACGAGTAGCTCAAGGTGGCCCAAGAGTGTTTCGTGGCCCAAGAGTGTTTCATGGTGGCCCAAGCCGGAAAAGAACGCCGGTGGGTAATGGTTTTACTCAAGCACAATTAAAAAATATTGTAAATAGTCTCAATAATGAAGAGAAAGACGAATCTAACCACTCAGTGGACGAGTCTAGTGGATCAGATTCTGAGGACAGCATTATTGAGGAGCCTCAAACCCAAAAAGAGAGAAACCAAATCCCTGATTGTGGTAATGATTTTTTAAGAGAGCTTCTAAAATTAGTTTCAGTTGGCAATATGAAGAGAGATATTGTTAAACGAGACTATAAACTTAGGCAAGATAGTAGGCTTGATTTGTGGCTTGAGCAACTTAAAGCTGAGCTTTATGCACATGACCTACAAAATAGGCTTAACGATCTTGCTGAAGTTGATGAGGGTAAAGACAGAGTGGTGAGGGATATCCTCATAGCTCGGCTTGACCCTCATTATCAAAGTCAAGTAATCCATATAGAGAATCCTCGTAAGATGTTATATAAGGTAAAAGAGATAAAGAAAGCGGAGACAAACTCGTGTACGTCAACGCTTAGAAAGAGATTTGGTGACCTCAAGTTGGGAAAAGATGAACGGATTTCCCATTTTAGAGAGAGGTTTGAGGGAATCTTGAGAGAGTTTGAAATGATTGGTTGCAAACTGCAAGACGACGCAGTTTATGATCAATTAATGAACTCGACTATGGAATTGTACCCTTCTGCTAGGTTGAGAGCTCTTAGTGAAGGAGGTTTTCCAAAAAATCAATTATTTACGATATTTTAATATTCTTTTACAGGAAGAATCTGTGTTATCTGTGACACCAAGAGTGGCAGAAAGTCAGGCACTGATGACTGTACATAGAAAACCTAAAAATGGAAAGAAGGGCAAAGGCCCTCGCTGTTTTGGTTGTGGTGATTTTGGACACTATGCCAGGGATTGCCAAAATAAGGGAAAATTCCGGTGCTACAATTGCAATGAAATGACTGACCATAAGAGCGACACTTGTCCCCAAGGGACAAGTGGGGCACCAACGGCACCTACGGCTACTCAGGGTAAGAGAAAATCGAAGACAAAGTTTCGCAAAAATAAGAAAGTAAGACATAACTCTTGTTTTTACTTTCGTATTGCAGAGACACCTCATGATGTGACTATGACAGAAGAAATTACTCAAGATGTGAGTAATGTAACTCCTCAAAACGAGGCCCATTTAGAAGAGACTGAGGCAGACCAGCCTATTGCCATGGTGATGGGAGCAGATGGCTTCCATCAAGTGGAAAATGACAGCGGTACCATGGATATGCGCGCCTTAGGTAAAATAAGTATGATTTGTGACTCCGGATGCACAAATCATATGATTAAAGATAAGATACCTATGGTAAACTTAAGAACGGTAGAGAGTACAGTGTGGAGTGCAAATAAAGATGAAAGCACTAACCTGAAAATAGAAAGAGAGGGATCAATAAAATTGATCCAAAACAGTTGTAATAAAATTGGGAGATTAGATAAAGTTCTATTTTCACCTAACTTATCGGAAAATTTATTTTCCCTAAGTAAAATGGTGGATAAAAATTTTGAAATTTTATTAACAAACAAAATAATTCAAATTTTCGACCCAAATACTAAAAGAGTGATTATGAGAGGAAAGTATTTAAGGCCTTTTTGGCAAATATTTTTGGATGTTGATGGCTTTGAAGACGAGCAAAGGCCAAAAGTGAGAGCCAAAAAGAGAATGTGTTTTGCAATTGAGCAGTGTGAACACAGATATGCCAAAAATCCTTGTTTGGAGGAAAATTTAATGGAAAATTTGACAAAAAGTTATGATGAGATAAGTATTGAAAATAGTAATAGTGAAAACTTAAGTGCTGATAACGACGAGAGCACAGAACCTAAAGAACCGAATGTGAGTAAAGATGAGCAAGTCACTGAAAATCTGGAAATAGGTATAGAAAATGACAGCAAAAATAATGACGAGAGTAAAAATATACCTACTGAGGATTCTTTAAAGATAGATAGAGAGCTTGACGATATTCAATTGAGACTGGAAATTGATATCGGTGCTCAAGAGGAAATCTATCTAAATAACGATGTGAGAGTTAAGAGTGATGTTTCAAAGACGAGTGAAACGAATTTGAGATCAAATTTAGGTTTATTATGGCATATAAGACTGGGCCATATGAGCCTAAAATATCTCAAAGAACTTAAAAAGGAATCTCAAATTTTAAAAGATGTAATTTTTGATGAGAGTATTCTTGACTGTGAGATCTGTGCTCTAGCAAAACTTACTCCACCGCCGAACGCTTTAATCAAACCCTTCAAGAAAAAGTGAGGTCTATGCTATTTGACTCGGGCTTACCTCACTATTTCTGGGATATGGCTATAGCGGCGGCTGTACATATCTATAATCGGTCACCTCATGCTGGAATAAATTTCCAACAACCAATTGAACTGTTTCTAGGTGAGCAAAAAGACAGACTCACACAGTTGAAACGATTTGGTTGTATTGCATATGTGCATAAAAATAAAGAAAAACTATCAAAATTAGAGACGAGAGCTTTGATAGGAATTATGATAGGTTACACTTCAACAGGTTACAAAATTTTGTTACCTAGTTCGAAGAAAATAATACGAGCAAAACATGTGAGATTTATTGAAAATAAAACCTACGTGAATTTAGATAAGTCAACTTTTATTGAGAGTGATGAAATTGAAAATTTAGAAATTGAATCTAATTTCCGAATTGATAAGCTTACAACTGAAGAAGCACCTAAAGATGTGACCGAGAGTACTAAAGATGATAATAGTACTCCGTTACCTAAAGATCAGAATGAGAGTAACTTTGAGAGAAATGAAAATTTAGAAACAGGGGGAGAAGAATTACCTACTAATTCTAAATTTAATAAAGATGAGGATTCCAAAGATGAGACAGACGATTTTGAAATTGATGAAATTGAATGTGAAGAGGTAGATGACATTCAGTCAAATTTTATGGAAGCTTTGTTCTGTTTAAGAGAGAAAATAGAGAAAATTAAAATAGAAAATGAGACAGAAAATAAAGACGAGGAGTACGTCTCACTTTTGGCTGAGATCAACAGTGATCCTCAGTCATTTAAGGAAGCGATGAGAACTAAAGATAGAGAATACTGGAAAAAGGCAGTCGAAGATGAGCTTAGAAGTATGGAAGAAAATCAAGTATGGGATTTTGTTCCGCGTCCAAAAATGGTCAATGAACGAAAACCTAATATTTTGGATTCTCGTATGCTTTTTAAGAAAAAGAGCGAAGTAGATGGGAGTATTCGCTACAAAGCTCGTCTTGTTGCGAGAGGTTTCAAAGATAATAAAGAATACCTATTATCTGAAATTTATGCCCCAGTTTCTCAAATTGCCTACATTCGAGCGGCTTTGTCTCTAATAAATAAATTTGACTTGAATGCCTATCACCTAGATGTTAAGACAGCGTTTCTCTATGGTGAACTTCACGATGAAATTTTTATGGAAATTCCTGATGGAATTGAGGTCTCTAATGATTTAAGAAAGAACTATGTTTGTAAATTGAAGAAATCATTATATGGCCTTAGACAGAGTCCAAATAGGTGGAACCATAAATTTTCAGAGATAGCAAAGAAGCTAGGCTTTAAACACGAGATTATTGATCCGTGTTTATTCTACCTTAAGAAAGGGAGTAGGTATTGTTTCCTACTATTATATGTAGATGACATATTATTAGCTGGGAATGATAACAAAATGCTCCTCGAATTAATTGACGAATTAAAGAAATGTATTAAGATAGTGAACTTGGGAGAGCCTAAAAAGTATCTTGGAATTGAGATTACAAGAGATAGGAAAAATAAAACAATAAAATTAAGACAGCCTAATTATTGTGAAAAAGTCCTATCTAGGTTTGGCATGAGTAATGCAAACCCGAGAGATACCCCTATGATGACGAGAAATGCTCAAAAGCATCAGACTGCACTTGAGGTAGATAGTCTCGAGAGAGATATTTTACCCTATCGAGAGGCAATAGGCAGTTTATTATATTTGGCAAACGCGACTAGGCCAGATATTTCATTTGCTGTAAATTACCTAAGCCGAAAACAAAGCGCGCCTACTCGAGAAGACTGGAGTATGGTTTTACGTGTTTTTAGGTACCTAAAAGGTACAACAAATTATGGGCTAACTTATGAGAGTAAGACAGATACGTTAGTAGGTTTCGCAGATGCTAGTCTTGGTGATTGTCCTGAAACAAAACGTTCTACAATGGGAATAATTGTAAAATTATTCGGCGATGTTATTTATTGGACGAGTAAAAGACAGGGAACAGTTGCAAATTCTACCTGCGAAGCTGAATACATCGCATTAAGTTGTGCTGCTAACGAAATAATAGCAATTAACGCGTTTACAAGGAGAGCGATTGGTAAAACATATACGCCTGCTATTTTACATGGTGATAATACAGCGTCTCTCGACTGTGCATCTAAGGGTGGTTCGCCGAAGTTGAAACACTTGACAGAGATCAAATTACACTACGTGCTGGAATGTGTAATGAATGGGCTATTAAAGTTGACGTGGGTCCCTTCAAAGGCACAAGAAGCCGACTTTCTTACGAAAGCGCTTCCGAGAGCTCAGTTTTTAGATTTTAGAGAGAAATTAATGAGCGGTTAAATATGCATGAATTTGTTATTTTAATTCAATAAAGATATGCTTATGATATGTTCTTAAGATGAGTTTCTCGTTTTGTTATTTCTTGACTAATTGACATGTGTTTTTGCAGAGCAAGAGATCCAAGATGTCGAACGAAACGAGTACGGGTACGGAGGGTTCGAAAGCCTCTTAGGAGGTGACCTAGATTTATCCATGGAATGACAATATTATAAGATTATGATTCGACGATGTATATCTTTCTATGATCAACGATTTCTACGACTATGATTTAAGACTGAACTGAAATGTAATTTTAAGACTGATGTTTTTCAGATATTGATTTTTAAGATTTTTATTATTTTTATGATTTCGTATTCCGTTACAGACGAAATAGGGGAGTATGAAGATTTTAGAGGTTTCGTCTGTATTTCAACCTACTTGTATATACGTTTCTGTTTTAAGTTATGTTCGTTATTCCGGACCTATATTTTATAACTTGACTTTAGACTGTAAGATAGCGTTCGTGTTCACTGTTCTTTCAGAGTTGATTAGATATTAAGCTTGTTTACAAATATGAATTTAGTCTATGTATACTACACCTTAAAGAAGGTTATGACTGTGATGATTTGTTTGATTATTAAGAATTAAAGACGTTTATATTAAAAAGCTTTGCGGTTTCTTTTCTAATACAGAATTAAATCTTTTTAAAATCGGCGATAAAGAGGAGAATATGCGAGTGAAAATTTTGAAATTTCGGACCACAAAGGTCTTCGAGCTCCTTCGAACGCAGATTCAAATGCAATGAAGAAGATCTCAGATCTAAAATAAAAAAGATGATTGCAGGCCATTTTTTTGTTAATTTTTTATGTAATTTAATTTTGATCTTCGCCGGAAATTGATTTGATGGTAAATCTGAAAAAAATTTTCAGTCTGAAATCAATCTGAAATAAATGACACAAACAAAATACTTGATTAAAAATATTATCGACATTAATTTTATTGCTTTAAAAATTAAAATCACACGAAGGAAAGTTATAAAATAATAAATCGATGTCGTATAAAATATAAAAACGATAAACGAGTAAGGAAAACAAAACATGGAAAAACAAAACAGGTTTTTTGAAAATGGAACAGCAATATTTACGATGATTGAGCATCATTTTCAGGATTTGTTTTGTTCTCTCGAATCAAATCCTTTTGTTTTTAAACCGAACTAGAACCAGGAGAAGTGACTCTTTCATCAGCTACTTGATTTTCTGATTTTTCGTTATCTTTCTTCGATTTATTTTTCATTTCGAAATCCTCATCGCGACTTGATTTCCGATGACGTGAACTTTTTGGTAACCTATCATCTCGGTAGGAAGATTCTGATTCTGAAGAACTATAACTTGAGCTGTCTTCGCTAGAGCTATATTTCCTGTATTTTTTTTCGTGACGTTTTCGACGATAATCGTCACGACGATCTCTGCTCGAATTTCTTTTAGATCGACGACTTTCTTTACTACTGGAACGTCGGGAATGAATTGAACGAGTTTCGTCGGAGGAATAACTCCTGGGACGAGGTCTTCTGTGGTAATCGCGATGATCTTTCTGGTACCGATCACTACGATGAGATTTCTTCGATTTACTACGCTCGTAATCGGCGTCATTGCTACTAAATTCAGTTAAGATATCATCTGACTCGTATTTTTTGGATTTTCCGGAACGATTTTTACGCTCTGGACGAGGCGAACGTGAGCGAGAACGTCGACTTTCACGACTACGAGATCGATCTCTTGGAGGTAGAGATTTTTCGTTATCAGTGAGAATAGGTTTTGAATCAGAGCTCTCGAGCACCGGAGTATCACGTTTGGTTAATTGGGAACTTTCTTTGATTTCGGATTTTTGACGAGGTTCTTTATTGGACCGATGACTTTCATTGCTAATCGATCGCTTTCTCTGGTATTTTTCAGATTTTGAAGATCGATGTTTTTCTGGAGTAGGCGATCTTTTTCGGTGATGTTGTTTATCTGACTCGTGATTTTTCCTGCTGATCGATCGTTCCCTTCGATGGTGATCTGATTTCGATGATCGGCGACTTTCCCGACTGGTGGATCTTTTTCGGCGAAGTTCTTCATCGGATGCATAACTTTCACGACTGATGGATCTTTTTCGGGCAGGTTCTTTACTGACAGATCGTTTCCGGTGAGGATGTTCTGATTTTGGGGATAAACGACTTTCACGACTCATGGATCTTTTTCGGACAAGTTCTTTACTAACAGATCGTTTCCGGTGAGAATGTTCTGATTTTGAGGATAGACGACTTTCTCGACTCGCAGATCTTCTTCGGCGCAGTTCTTTACTAACAGATCGTTTCCTACGAGAAGGTTCTACTTTGGGCGATCGACGTCTTTCACGACTAACAGATCGTCTTTTATGGGTCCTAGCGCTCTCCCTGCTCTCGGATCGCTCCCTAGAGAGTTTTACATCTCTGCTGGCCGACCTACGGTTCCGACTTGTGGATCTTTGGCGATTCGATTTAACCGAATATTTGCTCTCTCGACTGACAGATCTTCTCCTAGAAGACTTCCGATCTCCGCTGCCTTTCGATCTTCTGTATGATACGTTACTTTCCACACTTGGAGATTGTTTCCTGCGACTTTCTCGGCTCGGTGATCTTCGACGATGAGAATGACGAGTCGAGTAACGGCTCTCGGTGCTGGGAGATCGTTTTCTATACGATTCCCTAGTCGAACGGTAACTTTCCTTGCTATCAGATCTTTTGTAAGACGAGTCTCTACCAGCACGACGACTCTCTCGGCTTCTCGATCGTTTTCTAGGACTGCGACTGGGACGTCGACGGTGGACACTGGCATCGTCGAAGTTATCACTTCGATGAGAAGTTGAAGCACCATTTTCTACAGTTTTTGTACGTTTACTCTCCGAACGAGCTGATATACTCAGATGAAAGTCGAGTCGTTTTGCAATATTATTCATTATTTCTTCGTCGCCTTCGCTAAATTCGTTGGACGAATCATCTTTTCTCTGATTATCTTTCATTTTAGTGAATAACTTTTGTATCATGGGATGAAATTTATCTGCGTCATGAGATTTTTTCACGATGCTACTAGAAGACTCCACGTTCTCAACAGCCACGGCTGCTGCGGCTTCGTACTTTTCAAAAAATTCATCGACTACGGTTTTTTCATTTCTTTTTGGTTCTTCTTCAGCGTAATATTTTTGAGCGTATTCTTTTTCGAATCTTTTTTCAGCTGGGTTGTAATCTTTACGTGTCTCTTTTTCGGTAGTACGTGTCGGTGATCGATTCACCTTGCCCACGTTAACTTTTTCAAAGTTAGCTTTGATTTCTTTGATAAAATTCTTACGAAGATTTCCAGGTTTGGAACTTGGGAGGGTAACGTTTTGAAAGCATATTTGTTTCACAAATTGTATGCATTCTTTTTCTTCGACAGCATTTAATTTGCCATTTTTAGAACGATCAGCAATATCGCTCAATGTAATCTCCAACAATGATACTGGAAATTTTTGACGGAGTATGCCGGATTTGAAAACCTGTAAAATAATTTTGGTTAATGAGAGGGGAAAATATGCATATTGAAAAATTTTCAAATCAAAAATAATCACTTACGCTAATAATATCGTCGTGATCTCCAATCAAATATAATAATTTATTCATGTAATTTATGACTTCCATTAGATTGTAATCGATGAACAGATAATACGAGATGACCTCTGCTAAAATTTTTCGATGCTTCATTTTGTCCGAATACCGATGAAAAAGTTTCAATAAACTATCGAGTAATTCTTCTGTATTTCGATTGACCAAAAAATTCACTCTGATGAGATCAATATCTGCTCCAAAATTTTTACTCTGCGTAGCTTTAACGAGGTATTTTTTGCCCATTTCGTAATTCTGTTGAATTTAAGGTAAATATTAAATTAACATTTGGTTCAACTTGGCTATTCAACATTGAATAAAAGGATGCCTTACATTTTCGTGCTTCATGTAGTACATAGCCATAGCATGGTTCCCGAAGCTGCTTTCGTACGAAATTTCCAATCCTCTTTTCAAATATTCGCGAGCTAAACGATTATCTTGATGTGGTGGAGCCAGCTTGAGCATGCCTTTACCGCACCGAAACAGTAAATGAGCGCAATTACTATTCATCTCAACACTTTTCCTACAAACAAATATTAAAATTCGGAATGAAACCGATGAAGAAACATAGATAATGATACTTTACATTAAAATATCATACTTGAATAATATCGCGGCACGTTCGTTGATCAAATTGTTTTTCTCCTCTAATTTACGCCTTTCAGTTTCATTGGCAAACATTAATAAGTTTTGAGATTTCTTCTTCGACCGGTTAACCGTCTCAACATAAACTTCAGCGGCGAAAGCCATGAAAGAAGCATCGTTTTTCAATTTCATGGCCAATTCCAGTGAAGCTATTTCATCCCTAGATGGAATAGCTAATCCGCTTTCGATTCTTCTAAGGCGTCCTAAGTACATTCCTCTGGTGAAATGCCAGTGTGGATTGTTATCATCGATTTCGGTTGATCTTTCGATGAACTGGATTGCCGCTTTAATTCCATCGTAACCGAATTCTACATATAAGTTGGCACGGACTGCCCAAATCCCAGCACGATTAGTTGGATTTAAATCTTTGTACGGAGTGATTTTTTGTAAGACCTAAAAGAACCGTCTGATCATTGTTCTGTCATTCTTATACGACACATTATTGAATATTAACAAAATAATTCACACCTGTCGAGCTTTTTCTTGTTGATTCGTCGTATGAAACATAACGACTCTGCAACTATTCAAGATATGGAAAAGAGCGTCACCAATTTGAGTGAAGTAAACATCTTGACTACGATTTTTCATCGACGTTAATAACATTTTCTCCATTTCATCCAGATTTCGCAGCGATTTTTCGAGCAAACGTTTATTGAAATTATTATAACATAAAATCAAATATATTACGAATCTGAAAATCAGACAAAAATGGCCAACTCGCATTAATACATCAGTTTCCAAAGTACGTATCGAAGAAATTTATAAGAATTACTTTCGAAGTTTGAATGCGGAGGCTTCATCAAAAACTTCGTCGACGTTCATGATTTCTTCGACAGAATCTAGATTGTAGGACCTCAATGAGTCCTCGGGTTTCCATATAAACGGGCAGTGTAAGTTATTTATTTTAAATACCAAGTCGGCATCTTCCATGTTTACAGAAGGAGCTTGATCGTCTATGCTTGGATCCTTCGCCGAATTTGAGCTGGAGTCGATGGATACCGATGACACCAGATCTGGAGGATGTAATTCATCGGTAACAGTATCCATGATGTGAAACTAATACCTATAAAATTACAATTTTGTCAAGTTTATGATAGTAGTCAAGTCGTTTTCAAAATTTGCTTTGCACAGCTTAGGAACTAGGTAGTCACAATTATGAGAAACAAGAGCACATACCTAGATAGAAATCGTAAACTCCGAGGAAGATCTCGAGGAAAAGAAATATCATAGATTAGGGATTATATTAATTATTCAGAACGGAAATTTTAATTACCAAATCTGATTTAAACTTTAAAGTATGCGGAAGGCGGAAATGAAATTAAAAATTTGAAATGACTTTATTGAATTTTTGAAAACAAAAATAATTGATAAATTTTTTTAAAAATTTTCATAGGATTGCGAGCAATCTGGATAGTGAAGAATTTTTCGAAAAAAAATCAATCATCAAAAACACACCTTTAGATACGGTGAAAAATGGTACATCTTAAAGATTATTTTCATAGATCAATAAACTCGTGTTAGCTCCAGTAAAACAGTTGATTTGCAGTCGCCTTCCAACTCATCGTTGAATTTTATGATCTCACGTTGCGAAATGAAAGATAAGGTAGTTTTGAAAATCTGAGATCTGGAGCAAAATGAACTGAAAATTAAAGAATTAAGATGCACCCTTGATTTAATTACTTCTTTCGGTTTGGTAAGTTGTTATTTATTTCAAATATTACCCCTTTCTGGTATAATCGAAAGTATTTGACCAATACTTCAAGTGTTACTTTGCAACTTAAATTCGATACATCGTAATTCGCTTACGAAAAAGTACACAGATTTCGCGTTTCTCTGTAGTTATATTATGTTTGGTTTTAAGAAGCAGTTTTGATTAAAAGCTTCCTTCGACAGCGGTGATATTTAATTGTGTTAATTGTAGATTTATTATTGGGTAAGTGTTTTTGGTTTTCCTATTGTGTAACGTAACGTGACGTAATTTTTCTAGTTTTCCTAATCAAAACTGCTTCCGTTTATTTCACCGAATTACATATTGATTTTGTTTTCAGCTAACCTGATCCAAAATGCCGCAGAATGAGTATATGGAGCGGCACCGTAAACTTTACGGTCGCCGACTCGACTTTGAAGAACGAAAAAGAAAGAGGGAGGCTCGAGAGCCCCATAAACGCGCAGAAAAGGCTCGCCGATTACGCGGTCTGAAGGCTAAACTGTTCAACAAAGAAAGACGCAATGAAAAGATCCAGATGAAGAAGAAAATCAAAGAACACGAAGAAAAATTAAACAAACGTAAAACCGAGAAACCCAAAGAAGGAGCGTTGCCGGTATACCTACTCGATCGAGATGTCCAATCGTCTGCTAAAGTATTATCCAATATGATTAAACAAAAACGAAAAGAAAAAGCTGGCAAGTGGGACGTCCCCATTCCCAAAGTTCGAGCCCAAGCAGATGCCGAAGTATTCAAGGTTCTCCGCACTGGTAAATCTCGTCGTAAGGCTTGGAAGCGAATGGTGACCAAAGTTTGTTTCGTGGGAGATACGTTTACTAGGAAACCGCCGAAATTTGAACGATTCATTAGACCGATGGCATTACGATTCAATAAAGCTCATGTTACACATCCTGAACTCAAGACTACATTTTATTTACCTATTCTGGGCGTGAAGAAAAATCCTAGCTCACCTACGCATACGAACCTCGGAGTTATCACCAAAGGAACAGTCATCGAAGTTAATATTAGTGAATTAGGTTTAGTCACCCAGAGTGGTAAAGTTGTTTGGGGAAAGTATGCTCAAGTGACGAATAATCCCGAAAATGATGGATGTATTAATGCAGTTTTGATCGTTTAATTTTCAACTATGTTCTTTGTATTATTGAGATAATAAATTTTCATTTTTAATTGCGTTTTTTTTTCATTTTTTTTTTCGAAGTTGTAAAGTAACATTGAAGTATAATATGGCCTTTCGAATTACATTTTTTAACAGAGATGAATAATTATAAAATATTGTTCAATTTTTTTTTTCTGATTATGTAGGTTTTGGTCGGAAAACATGCAAATTTTCGTTAAAACTTTGACGGGTAAGACCATCACCCTCGAGGTCGAACCAAGCGACAGTATTGAAAATGTGAAAGCTAAAATTCAAGACAAAGAAGGTATCAAACGTATAAGATAACTCGTGCCCATAAAAAGTGGAGCATTTCGAATCCTATTTTATGATTACTAAACGTTTGTCATTTCGCAGGCATTCCTCCTGATCAACAACGTTTGATTTTCGCTGGTAAACAGCTTGAAGATGGACGAACCCTTTCTGATTACAACATCCAAAAAGAATCGACGTTGCATTTAGTGTTACGATTGAGAGGTGGAGCTAAGAAGAGGAAGAAGAAGAATTACTCTACGCCGAAAAAGCTCAAGCATAAAAAGAAGAAGATTAAGCTCGCTGTTTTAAAATTCTACAAGGTACGGATCAGCTATGAGAATACTTTCTTGTGAAAAATTTACTTTATTTAATCGATTTGTTTTATTATGTAGGTTGACGAAAATGGAAAGATCTTCCGCCTTCGTCGGGAATGCCCTATGGAACGTTGTGGCGCGGGAGTATTTATGGCTGCGATGTCAGATAGACACTATTGTGGTAAATGTGGTTATACTTTAGTGTACGATGGTACTGAAGGAAAGTAATTTTATTATGTTTATAAGAAGGTTTATAATTAATAATAAACGTTTTTGATGTACATTTTTTTCTTCATTTTTTTGCGCACATTTAACTCGATTTCTCATCAAAATTGGTATCATTTGTATTACATTGAAAAGTACGATAAAAATATTGTTTCTTGTTGACAATCAATCGTAGGTTTAGTGACCTATTCATATGTTAAAATTCATCAATGATTTCGTAAAGTATGAACTCAATTAGAAAAAATAATGTTTATTTGGCGATTTTCTGTACAGACCATTTTATACAGAATAGTTGACACAATAGTCAAAGCAGAAAAATAAAATCCAAGCTAGTTAAAATATTACAATATTTACAAATTAATCGATAATAATAAATCACATCAACGCCTATCTCTATCTCTACGATGTCTTTCTCTATCTCTGTGTTTACGACGTTCACGATCCTTTTCTCTCTCACGATCGCGCTCTCTTCCACTTCCACGATCTCTTTCTCTGATACGATCTCCTCTATCTTTTTTCTCTCTATCTCTGCGATCATTGTACATATTACGAACAGGACTTCTTTCGCGAATAGGTGATTTTTCTTCTCTAACAGGTGATTTTCTTCTATGCCACGAATTACTCTTACTGGTTTCGTAGTGTTTTTCGACTTCTCTTTCTTCTTCCTCTTCGGAACTTTCGAGTCCTTCTTCGAAATCATCATCCAGAGCAGATACTTTAGCTTCGAGTTCGTTGTTTTCTTCTAAAACATGGCGTTTCTGTATTCTGGGTAAAATAACATCGCATACTCTTTCTTCGCGCAGCAGATTATCGATGAATTCGTCCATATGTATCAGATCGAAGGCACCGTCTCGTTTTTGAATCCTCAATTTACGACTGTCTGCCAATAACGGTTCGAGATATTTATAGCAATCTAAAGATGATCCGACTAATCTCATGTAAAACGCTCCCAAGGCACGGACGTATTTGAATTCTTCGTTTCTGATAAACTCGACTATGATATCTTTTTCGGGCTGAATTTGCAGCATTTTCAAAGTCAAACATATGAACGGTGTAGCTCTGATGTTACCTCCGAAGACTCCTCCGATGTAACGAAGACCCATTGCTTTGTCTACGACGAGTTCGGCTGAGAGAGCGAAACATTCTTCTTTCCAATACTTGCTGTCATAAATACGAGTCCGGATAATCTTCTCGACCAAATATTGCGGATTTGTACCGCGAATCGACTTGGCATCTTTAACTGTCCGATTAGCCATATTTGTTCGAAGTTAACACGAATTTCAAAAAATGCAGATTTTCAAAACATTTTAACGAAAAATATGGAATTATGGAAAAATTACGAAAAACGAATGAGAGAAGATTATCAAAAATTTTCAATGTTTTGGAAAATTTCAATGATATGAACTACTGATCTGAATCCTGGATAGATAGACTTTCAAATCTCTGAGAAGTGAACATAAACACAAAACGAAAGATGGCCGAAACTTGGAAATATTCGAAATTATGAAAAACTTCAATAACCAAACAAAAAACTCAAACTTTTATTTTATTTTCCTTCACTAATTACTCCTTATAAAGCTGAAAATTGAAAACTAAAAGTTTATTTCGTTGAAAAAATTGAAATTTAAAAAAAATATGACCAAGAGAAAAGCTTTCCTTTCTGATGGAAAATTTTGAAAGTCAACAAGCAAATAATCCAGGATTCTTGACATCCAAACAAAAAAAATTGCGTTCGAAACATATTGTCAATTTTGGCGGTTTTCGGTGCAAAAATAATGTAATTTTTATCCAAGAAAAACTCGAATTCTAGTAACAATTCTCTCATTTAAGAATCAGTAAAACAGTAAAAATGAGTTTGTGGGTTGACAAATATCGTCCAACCAACCTAACCAAGTTGGATTACCATAAAACACAGGCTGCTCAGCTGAAGAATCTCGTACGTTTCGGTATAATTTGAGTCGAGTAAGTTCATTATTATAACAATCTTATTAAATGTTCCTGGTATTTCAAGGTACAACAAGGAGATTTTCCCCATTTGCTCTTCTTCGGTCCTTCTGGAGCTGGTAAAAAGACTAGAATTATGGCTTTACTTCGAGAATTATATGGCGCCGGAGTTGAACGTCTACGTATGGAACATATGAATTTCACGGTAATTTGGTTCATTACTCGTACTTGACTCTCGATAGAAGATCCTCATTTGTAAATTCTGCTTCGCAGACTCCCAGTAATAAAAAGCTGGAAATTCTCACCGTGGCTAGCAACTATCATATCGAAATCAATGCCAGCGATGCTGGTATTTATGACCGAATCGTAGTCATGGATTTGATTAAAAATGCTGCCCAAACTCATCAGCTTGATTCGACTGGGCAACGAGAATTCAAAGGTATTCTTCCTCTTCATTCCGAATCATGACTTTTTCTAATTCGGTGAAATTGTTTTTTAGTAATCTTACTAACGGAAGTGGATAAACTAACCAAAGATGCTCAACAAGCGTTACGTCGAACTATGGAAAAATATATCGCTACTTGTCGATTAATTTTATGCGCCAATTCTATATCACAAGTCATCCCAGCTATTCGCAGTAGATGTTTAAGTATTCGTGTTCCTTCGCCAACTCAAGATGAAATCGTATCTATTTTATTGGTTCGATGAATTTTACGAGCTTGAGATTGTTTTTTAAGAGAAATTATTAACTTTTTTTTCGGTTTTTAGTTAATTTGTAAAAAAGAAGGTCTCACCATTCCCATTGAATTAGCACAAAGAATTTCAAAAAGTTGCGAAGGCAATTTAAGGCGAGCTATTTTGGCCTGTGAAGCGTGTAAAGTAAATCAGTAAGTATAACATTAGGATTAGAGCGATTAAAAATTTTATAGTTTCAGTTGAAACGTTTATGACGAGATTTTATGACGTATTTCTAAATCATTTAAATATGCGGTCCCTTTTACATGTGGAACTAATTTCTACCCCAATAAATTCGAAGAAAGTTAGTTATAATTTCGAATACACGTGCCAGAAATCACACTTACGAATATTTATATTTAAATATGCCGAGACTAAGGAAAAAACGCAAGTTATCAATGAAACAAACAGGTTGTATTAATGACCTCTTCCTGCGTTTAAATTACACACCTCGAATGAAATTTCCATGTTTAAAGAAAAATTTTGACTTTGAACATTCATTAGAATAATGTACATTTGTAATCACGTTTTCGACTTCATACATAATATATCAAACAGTATAATTTATTACGTTACGTAGACGACCTTCATAGACTTCTCAATGCTGCTTCGTATAACCGACTGCTTTTCGTTTTAGGTATCCGTTTGAAAAAGATCAGAAAATCGTCGAACCAGATTGGCAACTTTATATTAACGAAACAGCTAATGTTATTTTGAAAGAACAAACGCCTCAGAATTTGCTGACTGTTCGAAACAGACTGTACGAGTTGTTATGTCACGGTATTCCAGCTGACATAATATTTAAGGTAACGTAGCGATGCAGAAGGTTATCATTAGGTTGATAATTATAATATTTTTTGACCAAGTCGAGCTCCTTCCTATGTATTCTCTTGTTTACATTATCTCGAAAAAAGTATTTGAAACAGATAAGGTAGAAAGTACCTGGTAATATTACGCCATAATGTGGCATATTTTGAACTTATCTATGTAGTTAGGATAATGAAGTAATTTTAGGAATTTTTTTTAGGAGTAGGCAATTGATTTCTAGTCAGTCATGATGCTCTGTTCGAAAAAAGACTGTAAATTAAAAAAAAATTGAATTCTTCGAATTTGAATGCAAAAAAAATCATCTTAAAACGTATTACGAAAGATATAAATCATGGAGTAATAGCCTTTTTGCACCATCATCAATTTTAATTTTTTCAAATTATTATCTCAAGTGTTATCGATGATTTTCACACATGAAATAATAGTAAATTTGTATCGCAGCTATGTGAGAATTTATTGCGTAGCCGGTATGCATTTATCATTGTGGATGAGTGCCCTAGCAGTGAATTGTGCAACAAATTGAGCTCGTTTGTCGTACCTACACGAATATCAGACTACAATAATAATAATTGCGAAATTATCGAAAGAATATTTAATTAACGCAGCGTTACCGAAATTCCCTTTTTAAATTTTTCATAGTAATCGAATACTAATTAATTACTTTGCTTATTACACGTTACGTAATACAAATTCATTTCAGTTTATGATTTTAAAACCAGTCCTAACCTAACGTACTTTTTTCAGCATTTACTGAGACAATTATTGAAGAAGTGTGATATATCAATAAAACGAGAAGTTATAGAAGCAGCGGCCGATTACGAGCACAGGTTACACAGCGGCAACAAGGTCATCTTTTATTTGGAAGCTTTTGTTGCCAGGTTTATGGCTATTTATTTACAGTACATCGAATCAATGGGAATGTAATTTTAAAATAATTGCTTTATTGATATTTTTTTTTATGAAATTGTAATTTTAATAAATATTTTTTTCAATGCTCTGGTCAATGGTTTGTCGAAGATTACCCCTTCCACTCTTAAAATTAAATATTTCAGGGAATAAAAATTTAAAAAAAAATATAAAATCGAATTTGTGCGAATCACCAATTTTAATCACTGAAAAATTGATAAATAATTAAAACAAAAAATACACATAATCCTTACACCAATAAATACTACATAGGTACAATACTAGAAATAATTTATAAATGAAAAAGAAATCGATAGGAAAAAATGACTTAAAAAATACACTTAAAAAGAATTACAATTACAATAGATGAAAATTAAAAATTGTAACAATCAAATCAACAAACACACGCCATTCATAATACACACACACACACGAGTGATGCGACCGACACATTAATTGAAAAGAAGTAACTACTCAGAAGTTGGCTAAGAATAAAATATGGAAAACGTTCCACACGAACTTAAGCGTAAATTTTAAAAAGCAAAAATGAAAAAAATCCGTACCGAACACGATTTGTTATATCACAATAATATGTTTTAAAATATTAAAACTAACCGCCAACAAAATCCGTAATAAGAGATTAAGTATAACTAAAATGGATTCCACGATTGATCACTTCTAAGTAGTTTCAACTGAAATTGTACTTAATTTTGCGTATTCCTCGAAGCATTACATTACTCAGTAACTTGATACAACGCGTACATAATTTGATTAAAATATTACATCAAAAGAAAATCTTGCAGTTTTATTCATCTTTTGATTTTTGAGTAATTTCTTCATCTTTTGGATTAACTTCGTCGTCTTTCGAATAATTAGTTTCAGCTTCGTCGTCGGAATAACTATTGGGAATTTCACCTGGCTTCAACAATCGACCAACGTAATCGTATTTTTCATTAAATTGCATTTCCCATTCGAGCACAGAGTCCATTTCAGACGGTTGGAGATCACTGAGATCATCGTATTTGTCACTAGGTTCGTCCAAAGTAAAAGTAGCCAATCCTCGAGACGCGTCTCGACCAGCGAATACTGCGTAAGGGCCACCGGGACCGTAATACCTTTTTCCGCGAGTTACGTCGAATACTTTATTGTTCACAGCGACTAAAACTCTACCTTCGCCTTTGGTGCCGTCGAACTCCTTCAATTCTTCCAGAGTGAAATCCCTTTTTTTCATCGGAGGCGACGAAGTATGGTTTGCGTACGTGACCGGCTTATCGACTTCACTTCGACTTTTGTAAATTTTCCACAATAGGTAGAAAATGATACCGATTAGGGGAATATTAATGAAATACGTAGTAAATGTCGAGAACGAACCGCCGCTTTCTGGTAAATCTTCAGCCATTTTTAAAAAGCTATGTATTTCCGCTGGGTGTCTTGATGTAGAATTTTATGAATCCGCTTTATGATAGCATTCGTAGTACTGAACAGTTGGCGTTTGTATAACACACATTAAAAATCGTACAATTATAGAACATATAAACCGTCATTACATCACGATGATTAGGATTAAAATATTCAAATTTTTTTAGTTCCAAAGTTTGAATCACTTTTTTATTTTTACAATGGGACTTGTTGATGATAAATTGTAGGCTGCTCCTTTTTCAACTACGCAGAAAATTGATGTCTAGAGAAAGAAAGGCATCTATACGCGTTCGTAGTTCCTTCTAAAGAGCATAGAGAGCGCTGTGCCACCGAAAGTTTTGAAAGTTTTGATTTTTGTTATCAAAAAAATTTATCAATCAAATTCAAAATGGAAATTTCGTTCGTTTTGTACTCTAATAATTGATGATTCGTCGTGTTAAATAAATAATGAATACGATAACTATTTCGTCGTCTCGTTCAAAAACCAGCATCCTCGACAAATCCCTGAGTAAAGGAAAAGGAGAGATAAGCCTGACATGTTTCGCTCTCCTATTCTCAGAGATAGTCCAGTACTGTCAAACTCGATCTCATAGCATTCCAGAGCTTCAAAACAAGTAATAATTTCCTTCTATTTAAAATCTCGACACCTTCTTCACCTTCGTATATTCTCTAGACTTTCAGAATTTGGAAAAGATGTCGGATCTAAACTGATAGATGTTGTATTCATTCGCGAAAAGAACTACAAAAGAGAAATTAAACTGCTCAATATTCTCATCTTCATCAAGTCCACATTCTGGAAAGTAAGTTTTCATCATTCAATCGTAATTCAGAACGGTTCACTGACGGATAATTGTTTTACAGAATTTGTTCGGGCGAGAAGCCGATAAGCTAGAGCATGCCAACGATGATGAGAGAATGTACTACTTGAAAGAGAAAGATCCACTCGTAAATAAATTCATATCAGTTCCTAAGGATAAAGGCGCCCTAAACTGTGCTGTTTTTACCGCTGGAATTATCGAATCTGTTTTAAACTCGTGCGGATTTGTAAGTGTTTTGTTTTATTTTGATCAGTGCATTGGTTTCGTGTTTTTTAAATAATCGTTTTATTACAGCCTTCAAAAGTAACTGCTCATTGGTACAATGGAACGACGTATATGATTAAATTTGATGATTCAGTCATTGCCAGGGATAAACAAATGGATGAAAAATGAATTTTATACCATTAAATTAGGTTCATACGTTATTATCATTTTATCAAACATTGCTAGAAAAATCAAGTACTCGGTTGATTCGAGGGTTTATGATAAATATTTTGATGTTATTTTTAATCTATTTACGTTGTTTTTCAATTAATTCTCAATTTTTTTCGTCGTTTTAAATCCTAATACATGAATTTCCACTCATTTTTTCCAGCAGATGAAACAATGTAAAATACAATTTGTTAGGAGAATGATTAAAATAAGCACGAATGAGATAAGCCAGAAAATTATATTTTGAAAGAATATTACATTAGATGTTTACTAATCTTTTCCAGTTACGCATTATTTATCTAACACTAAATTCGCATGAAGAATAACACATCAATATATAACTCGAAGAAAGAAATTTTAAACATGATACAAATTACTTATTTTTTCGAAAATTTGGATTTTAAGTAGAAAAATAGACCGGTTCCAAAGAAGATACCTAAATTAATCTTGGCTGCCTGTGAAACAATGATAAAACCATTAGTAACCAATTACGAAAGATATAACAGCATGAAGTAGGATACAAATTTATTACCCCAGCACGTCCTCTGGGTGTTTCGTTGTTATAGTATTTGGCAAAACCTTTGAATTTCGATTCGTCGAAATGGTAATCAGCGGTGCTGTATAAACTTCCGTCTCCTGCCATGATTAGTTCTCTAAAACAAAGTGATTAGTGATATTTAATCAAAAAGTTGATGCTAAAAGTGATGGTCAACTCACTGCAAACGATGCAATACCTTTAAACAATAATGCGACGATCGTTTGTACGGAATAACAAAAAGACTTACTTTTAGCGCTGTTTCAACACAAATTACAAAAATGTACGTACAATTAGCTTTCAAATAGTCAGAGGTTTTCAATGAAGGTTGAACGAGCTTTCAACTTTTGGAAAATTGTTATCAGTTTGTCTTTTAGAACTTTCATAGTACCTGAATCACAAAGTACTGGCCGAACAAGCATCAACGTCGAGTTGAGTTCTAAATAAAAATTATAGAGCGCAGTTCCATAACACTTGGATTTTTTTTTTTTTTTCATTTTTTGCATGATTGTTTCGAAATTTTTATTTCTTAAAATATTATTATTTAAATTTTTTCAAATTAAAAATTTAATATTGAAATTCAATGGCTCATTTCTTTTTTAAATGTTATATTCTTCATTTCTTCATTGAAGTAGTAAAAAATTTATTACAGTCATACAGTCAGTTTCGATCGTTTCAATAAGTACCTAACGTAAGTATTTTATCTAGATGTAAAAAATTCACAATCATATTAGATTCTGGACTTTCAAATGAAAACAGAATGAAGTCAATTCAAAATTCGAGTAGGTACGATAATCAACGTAGAATCACGTCGTTATTTCATTCAAATATTGGTCATATTCTTCATCTGCTGCATTAACCTTCCTTCTATAATTCCTAATCCACCTTCTGAAAATATTAATATAAAGCTTCCTAGCTCGTACAACGCTCGGAGGATCATTTTGATTTTCAGATCTTAAATCCAAATGATGAGCAGCATCGGGTAAAATCACGATAATGGAATTTCCTGATACGAGTTCTTTTTCAGTGACTCCTCCACTTGACCAAGGATCCAACAATCCGTTGCTGTAAAAATGAAGACATTAGTATCACACGATATTTTTAAAAAATCCTCAGTTTGGCGAGTACCTACCTAAATATTATGTTCGATGCGTAACGCAAATCTCTTCCACCGTATTGCTTTTCTATGAATTTTTCCTTCGGCGTTATTTTATAATTTTTGTTACATTCTTCAGCAAATTTAGTTAAGTTCCATGTCGTTGGCTCAAACATGTCTGTTATACCGTTACTACAAAATGGCATAACTATTTCTGAACAGGCCTTAATTGAAAAAAATAAATCACTTTCATGATAGGTAATTGACAATAATTATTGCAATCAAAGAAGTCATTGGATTCTTACCTGAACATTCCATGTTGTTGCCGTGATTTGACCAAATGGATCGGAGGACCAATCGAAACATGGCGTTTTACCGGTGTAATTCAAATAAAGTGAAATTGAGTCGTAAATCGCATCTAATAATTTATCTTCTGGTACCGGCGAATTTAAATATTTACACATTTCCTATATCAATCGAATATTTAATTCGCAATTTCAATTTACCTCATTAAAAATTCAATTTTCAAGTCTACAATATTTAATATGTTTTACTCACCTTGACAGGATTGGCTGGCAAAGGCATTAAGAAATCTGTAGGGTAAGGATAGTTAACCATACTAACAGCTGAATAAACTTCACTCAAGGCATTGATGAGTTGATCTACATCGTCTTCAGATCGAATAGGTTCGCAAAATTTCCAGTCTTTATTAATCCGTTGTCTACCCTCGTCTATAAATTGTCAAGTAGGTATATAAATAGGTACGCAGGTTAAACGCCTACATTGAAATGAGAACCGCCAGATAAGTGCCTACCTTCTGCCAATGTCTTACGCAAAACCGCCCAAGAATTTTTAATATTTTGCACACAATGCGGACTCGAACGATTGAAAGCAATTGTTAGCACTCTGTTGTAGGCATCGCAACGTGTAATTCCAGAAAATTGTAAAATAGGTGCTGATGCAGCTAGAGCCCTAAAAATATTGCAATAAGATGAAATATTCGTGTTATGAAAATCATGGTGGCAACTTGGAATTTCCTAGATCTGACTTGATTTTTCTCTGAAAGAGTGATGGCGACGGGTTAAAATTTTTTTTATGTTGAATGAAAAATCATTTTTTTCTCAAAAAAAAAAAATAAATAATACTTACCTACCTAATAAATTCTCTCTACAAAAAAAAAGAGATATAAGAATTTATTTCCTCAAAAAAATTAAAGATTCATTTCTCCAAGAAAACGTATTTTTTTCAACAAAAAACTAGAAGATTTCTTTCTCGAAAAAAAAACGTGTAGGTATTTTTCACTCTAAAAAAATTGAAAAAATTTTACTTCTAAAAGAATGTAAATGGACATACCTAATTACTTACCTATTGAAAATTTCATCTTTCAAAAAATTATAGAAATTTTTTTAGCAAAATATTTAGTAAGATTCATTCTCCAAAATTAAGGAATTAAACCTCCAAAAATTTAAAAAAAAATTTACTTCGAGGAATTGAGCAATTTTTTTACCCTCAAAAATTGAAAATTTTTACACCTATGAAATTTAAAAAAAAAATCTGCCTCCAAAAATAAGGTATTTCCGTCCAAAAAATTTAAAAAAATTCCTATTTCAAAGAATTGAGTTATTTTATTATTTTCAAAAATTGAAATTTTCTACATCAAAAAATATAGGTGGTACCTGTACCGATGAGTATACTAGATTTTTTTCTTCAAGGAAATGGAAATGCAGGGATTTTCCCGCCAAGAAAATTGAGAAACCCCTCTTCAACCAAAAAAACTGTGATAAAAAATTAAAATATTTTCTCAAAAAATTAAAATTTTCTTTATCTTGAAAAAACAGACTTTTCTTTCCAAAAAAAAAATTATTCCAAAAAATTGGAATTTTTTTGAAAAAATTGAAAATTTCTTGAAAAAAATCATTTTTCTGTTAAAAATTGAAAAAAATGTTTCTACCAAAAAATTTATTTTTCTCCAAGAAAATTAAGACATGTTTTCCCTCTAAAAAATAATAATAATAAAAATAATTTTTTATGCCTCTACGAACTGTCGGATTTTCCTGTCGGATTTTTGGGTCGGATTTTCCTGTCGGATTTTGGTCTCGTTTTTTTCCATTTTGGTCTCCGTAAAAGCATATACCTACTATGCTAAAATAAATAATGGAGATTCTTTTTCCAAAAAAAATTGGTGGATTTTCTTTCATAAAATTTGAGAGATTATTTCTCAAAAAAATTGAGTTTTTTCCCCAAAAAATTAGGAATTTTTCTCAAAAATTTTTTTTATTATGCATCAAAAAATTTCAAAAATAATTAATTTGAAAAATCGACGATCGTAAGATTTTTTTTGTTCTGAAAAAATTGAATTTTCCAAAAAATTTCCTCCAAAAAAATGTGTGGATTTCTTACACCAAAAAATTTAGAAATTCATTTCGAATAAAATTGCAACTCTTTTCTTCAAAGTAAGTTCAAAGATTTTTTCTCCTCAAAAAATGGAAATAATTTTTATTACAAAAGTTTAGATTCCTTCTCCGAAACTTATTGAGTAAGTATAATAGAATTTTTAATTTTTATCCAAGAACATCTAAAAATGTATTCTCCAAAAATTGAGACACAAAAATAACATTCTTTCTTCAAAAAGACTAAAATTTACAACAATAAGGATTTTTTTCATCAAATAAATTTGAAAAATTTTTATAGGGACAAAAAAATTGGTAGGTAATTGAGTGAAATTGAATTTTTTTTCCTCCAAAAATCCAAGTACCTAAGTAGGTAGGTATTCTAAAAAAAGAGAATTTTCTCTCAATTTAACAAAGATAGGCCTACCTATGTTTATTCCAAAAAAATGAGAATTTCGTTCCAAAGAAATACTTTAAAAATCTAATTACTCGATGAAATTGAAAAATTAATTATTCTAAAAAAATTAAGAATTTATCATTTTTTTCTCAAAGAAATTGAATTTTTCTCTAAAAAAATATACTTTTTTCCCTCCAAAGAATTGAAATATTTCCCCTGAAAAGGTGAAATGAGCACCTGAGCTGCTGATAAATTGCCGTCCATGATGAGAACCATAAGACTGTGATTACCCACTCACCCTTCAATTACTGCAGGATACTTCATTCTCATCCAAGCCGCTAACATGCCACCATATGAGCCACCGAAAGCAATGACAGGATTAGCCCGTTTACTACTGCGCCTTACTCTAGCTTGTGGATCAAATTTTCGATTATTTTTGATTTCGTACAACACATCGACGTAATCAGCTAAAGCTTGTTGGGTGGACAAGTAGGCGTAATATGTGGGATCCTGTGGATGAGAAAATTAATTTTTATACTTGAATTGATGGGGGATTGGATTTTTTTTATTTGGCTACTTAAAATTTTTCCATTTCTTTCGCATGATAAGTACCTACCTAGATATCAGAGTTGGGCAGATCCATTAGTGAAAGGATCTAGATCCAGATCCAGATCTTTTGCCTCGTTGTATCTGCAAAAGATCCAGATCCAGATCAGATCCTGCTGAGGATCTGGAATCTTTAGATTCAGATCCAGATCCTTTTTTGAGGGATGGGGGATTTTGTTTTCAATTTATTTATTTGTTTTCTGTGAAGTATAAAAATAAAATGAAATTGATAACAGATAAAATCAACTTCAAGAAATCGGTTCAATTAATTGGTTTCTGAGGGATCTAAGCAACATTTCTATAATAACCAAAATTATTTCTATGATGCCAATTTACAACTTTCACTTGAAATCTTGAAAAATTTCATTTTTACCTTCTCTCAAATTTTTAATTAAATATCTTATTAATAAATTGATTAATACAGCTCGGAACTTTGAAATTTCATTCGAATTTAATTTTATACAAGTCGGACAATTTGAAATTTTTAGCCCTGAAAAAGTTTTATCTAAGTTCTCAATTTTGCAACATATTTTAATCTGCGAAATTAATGAAAATAAACCAAAAAGAAAGCCAAAAATCCTAAATTTGAGGTGGTTTTTTTTTTTGGTTCTTTTTCATTTATTTCATTGATTATTGGAGAATTGTTGAAAACACCAATGAAAAATCCATTTCACAGAGAAAAAACGATGAACTGAAGAAAAATTATTTTTTGGATCTGGATCTGGATTTTTTGAAAATTTGAGGATCTAAAGATCCAGATCAGATCCTCTCCACAATTAAAGGATCTGATCTAGATCAGATCCAAAATTTTGGATCTTTGGATCTATAGATCCAGTTTTCAAATTTTAGGATCCGGATCTGCCCAACTCTGCTAGATATCTTGGTAAATATTCAAATATTTATCAAACACTCACTGTTTTATTGGTTTGAGGAGGTAATGATTCTCCATAGTAACGATGTTCTGCAAAAACAATTAATGCTTGGAATTTTTCAGCGGATTCCCACAAAAATCCCTATAAAAAAAAGAAATCATAGATAATTTTGAAGATTGATTTTATTGTAGGCCTATACAATCGAAACAATTTCTCCGAAGGTAGGTACTAGGTACACATATGAAATCTGTTCTTGGACATATTCACTTACTGTATTGTGAGCAAATACTTCAATATCCCCTTCGTTGCCAGTGTAAAAAAATATAGGCCCATAGTTTGGTTTCCAGTAAGTATCATTGATCAAATACCTCAACTTGATTGTGCGATTGTCAAAAAATGAAAAATGATCCAGCTGCAAATAAAAAATTAAAATGGATAAAGGTTTTTGATTTTCGCAAATGGTTTATCATGTAATTAGAATACGATGTATCACGTGTACCTAATGTGTTTTATCGAGTGTTCTCGATAAAAAGTGCGTCAACGAACGTATGTGCTAATAATGGGTTAATTTCTGATGTAAAAATTTAAATGATTCTTTACACGAGGCAATTGCTATTAATAAAATAATTCACCGAGACTGAATTAAATATTTTAATGTTAATCTAACACATGATTTGTATAATCTCGTGTATGGTCAAAAAAACTATAAATACCTAACATTCATTCAAGTTAATTAGGTAGTTAGACTACATTGATAAATTTTAGATATAAATAACAATGAAAAAATAGGGAATATTACCTCTAATTCATTTTTTTTCAATGAATAATAAAATGAATAAATATCTTACCGGTAGATCGATGTATTTAGTTTCATACGTATATTTGCCATATGAAAAACTAATAAAAAATAAACCAACAATCAAACTTGCCAGACGTATCATTTTCTACGAAAAAGTAAAAACTGATGAACACAACAACGTACGATCTTCAACCTTCTCGCATACGAGATCAAAATGAAACTAAATGAATTGTTTCCGATTATTAATTCACGACCTTTCCTCTATACTTGAATCAATGTTTTTACACATTTAAGGAAATTATATTGTAGATATTAAAAATCAATGCATTAATTATCATGCAATAGGTATTGATAACAAAAACTTATCAATGTAATTCGAAGTACTAAATTGATAAGATTGACAATATGTTTGAGCTGTTATAATTCTGTATAGGTATTGACGAATAGGAATAAAAACGTGCAATTCGAAATAATTGAATACCCATAGGTAGGTAGGTACTTATTATGTAGAATTTTAATTTGAGGTTAGTTACCTTCGGAATGTATACCTAGCCTACCTACGTTTGAAATGAGGTAGTTTTAATAATAGGTAGGTGTGTACATTATCCTTTCTTGCATGTTCACTGCTCGACTGTTCGTGTATTATTTTTTCATCAAATATATAAGAGCCATGGCCACCCTAAAACCCAACTCCCTGAATCCATCGAAATTAATAGAATCATAATTCTTTTCTCTATAATTGAGAAAAAAATGAAGCTACCTTTTCGAAAGAAATTTTTTAAGATTTTTATGAAATTTTCTGAAAAAGTTTAAAGAATTAAGGGTATTTTAAAATTAGAATTTTAAACAAAAATCAAACATTTTTTTAAATATTAAAATAATAGATATAATATTGATTTGAAGAAAAAACAAACAAACAAATTTCATGCAAGAAATTTTTCATGAACATTTTTCTCACTATTTAATTTTTTTTTTAATTTTAGGTAATAATTTCAACAAAATTTGAAAATACCTATAATTATGTATAATTTATATTTTTATGAAAGAATTTTTTGAAAGAAACTTTTCAAGATAATTAAACATTTAAAAATAGTTTCTAATTTAAAAAAAAAAATTGAAGAAAAATGTGAGATTTTTAAAAAAACTTCATAGAATTTTTTTTTTCAAAAAATCCAAGAATTTTTCAACAGATTTTTTGAGATCTTATAAAGAAAACTTTTTATTAGTGTGGAAAATTTGAATCCTTTTAAAGAAATGACATCTGATTTCAAATAATTGATACCTAATGAATAATTAAGAAAAAATTGAAAAAAAAACGAATTTTGTAAAAGAAAATTGAAAAAAAAAACAAATCTAAAAAAATTTAATCTTGGGAAAAATTATTTTTTAGCTAGGAAGGTATTTTCAGGGAAAATTCAAATGTCTGAATGTAAAAACATTTCTAAAAGTTTTAATAATATCTCTCAATTATTTTTGAAGCCAAAAGTCAAATTTTTTGCAATTTTTTTTTAAATTTTTGGAAAAAATCCGAATTTTTTGTCATAATTTTTTTTGAAAAATATTTTAATTTTTTGGAGAAAACTGAGTTATGATATTTTTGAAATAAAAAAATTATCCATGAGGGAGAAAGAATCTACTTTTTTTTTTTTTTTTTGAAGAAAGGAATTTCTAAATTCTTTATTATTCTTATAATAAAAAAATTTAAATACAATAATATATTGTACTCTGATGAAAATTTTTTTTCATTCTTTTGGAGTAATCAAATATCTACCTGAATAAGTACTCACCAGAGTTGGGCAGATCCGGATCCTAAAATTTGAAAACTGGATCTATAGATCCAAAGATCCAAAATTTTGGAGATCCTTTAATTGTGGAAATGATCTGATCTGGATCTTTAGATCCTCAAATTTTTTTAAAATCCAGATCCAGATCCAAAAATTTTTTTTTTTCTTTAGTTCGTCGGAAATGAATTTTTCATTGGTGTTTTCAACAATTTTGCAATAATCAATGAAATAAATGAAAAAGAACTAAAAAAAAAAACAAAAAAAACTCAAATATAGGATTAATTGGCTTTATTTTTGATTTATTTTCATTAATTTCGCGGATTAAATGTTGCAAAATTGAGAACTTGGATGAAACTTTTTCAGGGCTAAAAATTTCAATTTTAAAGTTCCGAGCTATATTAATCAATTTATTAATAAGATAATTTTAATTTAAAATTTGAGAGAAGGTAAAAATGAAATTTTTCAAGATTTCAAGTGAAAGTTGAAAATTGGCATCATAGAAATAATTTTGGTTATTATAATATGTTGCTTGGATCCCTCCCGAACCAATTAAGTAATTGAACCAAATTCTTGAAGTTGATTTTATCTGTTATCAATTTCATTTGTTTTATATTTTACAGAAAACAAAGAAATTAATTAAAAACTAAATCCCCCTCCCTCAAAAAAGGGATCTGATCTGGATCTGGATCTTTTGCAGATCCAATGAGGCAAAAGATCTGGATCTGGATCTAGATCCTTTCACTAATGGATTTGCCCATCTCTGGTACTCACGTATGTTTTTGAATTCAGCGTAAAAAATATATTTTTTTGGGACAAACAAATTTTTCATTTGGGGTGGATGAAATTAAATTTCTCAATTTTTTGAAGTATAAAATATATTCCTCAAGTTTTTGAAATTTTTTGGAGAAAAAATCTCAGAATGATTTCGGAGAAATGAATTTTACAATTTTTTTAGAATCTAGGTAATTACCTAGCAGTGAGAATTTTTTTTTTTTAATTTAACATTTGAAACTTTCAAGTTTTCATTTTCTTTTGTGTTAGGTACATAAATTTTTTAAAAATAAATCCTAATTTACCTATTTGAAAAAAATATCAGACGCAATTTTTTCAGAGAAATGGGTTTCTCGATTTTTTGAAATAGAAAATCGGCAAAAAATGTTCTCAATTTCTTTTAATAAAAGAAATACATTATTATGTTTTTAGGCTGAATGAATTCTAATTTTCCTGGAGAAAAAAATGGACAAATGCAGAATTTCTTTGTGGGAAAACTCTCAATTTTTTAGTGGGGAAAATTTTTACTTTTTTTTCGAAAAAGTAATTAAAGTTTTTAATTTTTTTGCAGCAAAATAATCTCTATTCTTTTGGATTAAACGTAAAGAAATCACAATTTTTTGGAGAAAATAAATTTTTTCAGTTTTTTACGCATAAAATGGGTGAGAAATTTCCTCTTTTTTTGTAGGGTTAGAGATTTCAATTTTTTGTCTCAAATTTTTGAAAAAAATATCAAAGAAATGAATTTCTGCATTTTTTGGAGTGAGAAAAATTCCTATTTTTTTTAAATAAACAAAAAATTTCATCAAGTATCAATTTTTTTTTTTGAAGTAAACAAAATAGACATTTTTTTTTTAATTTTGGAAAAAAGATCTGTTTTTTTCTACCTCGATTTTTTGTCCTTTTTTTTGTGAAAACAAAAAATTACTTATGCTTAATTTTCTTGAAGAGATAAATTTCAAATCTTTTTTGGAGTGAAAAGAATTCTTAATTTTTTTGAAGTAAAAAGAAATAAACAAAAAATTTTCTCATTGTTTTGGCGAGAATTTTTTTTTTGAAAATAATACCCAATGTTTTGTTTTAATTTTTTTTTTTTTTTTTTGAAAAATCATAAAAAATTAAAGAAACGAATTTCTGCATTTTTGATACCCAATAAGTACCATACAAAATATGTTTTTGAAGAAAAATTTTTAGAGTTGATTTTACACCAAAAAAATCTTTTTTAGAGGGCCAACCCTTGATATTTATTAAAAAAAAAATGAAATTATGAACCACAATAATATCCCCTCACGAACCGTTTTAAAAAGTTGCTGCATCGTGTTCTGTAACACCAAATACCTATGAAATAATTTTTAAAAATTCAATTTTTTTGAAATTCCTTTATTGTTTACAAATCGAATAATTAGATAGGTACCTAAACAAATTGACCCCCTATGACAAAAATATTCGAACTGTTAAATTGTTCTTAATCAAGTTCCGGTTGGTATTTCTTCTTTTGCGATAATTTCTTATCCATCTCCTGAAAATATTAACGTACAACATCCTCGCCTTTCTAACACTTGGAGGATCATTTTCATGTTTAGCTCTCAAGTCTAAATGGTGTGCAGCTTCGGGTATGTCGACGACATCGACAGACGATGGTGCATCTTTGGCAGTGACTCTATCATTCGACCAAGGATCCAATAGTCCATTACTGATGATCAAAAGGATGCAGTTGACGTAAAAAAATTACAACAGGGAATGAGAATTTTACGTAAAAATTTGTAGTTGTACTCACCTAAATATTATATTCGATGCATAACGTAGGTCTTTTCCACCGTATTCTTTCTCCAAAAACTTATTCTTCGAAATTACTCCGTAACTATCGTAACATTTTTCACTGAATTCAGTATAATTCCAAGATACTGGTTCAAACATATCCGTTTGGCCATCGCTACAGAACGGCGAAACAAATTCTGAGCAAGACTTGAATTGAAAAATGAATTCGGTTATTGTCAAAAGACAAATGGAGGCAAATATTTGCAGTGATTGAATTAATTGCAATTTGCCTACCTGGACACCCCATGTTACGTCATCAATATTCCCGGCCGACCAATCGAAACATTTGGATTTTCCGGTGTAATTTTCAAACACTGAGATAGCTTTGTAAATCGAGTTCAATAATGATTCATCGTCTGTAAATGAGGTATCCAAATATTTGCACATTTCCTGTAATTAAAAAAGTAACACATATATTAGGAAAATACACGAGATTTTTTTTATTAGTTGCAGCTTACTGCCTTTTAGTATACAGGGTGTTCCAGATTGAGAGTAAAGCCTTCCAACCAGTAACTATGCAACTTTAGTTGAGTCGATGTAGGTATGTTTGCCTAAACTCCGGACTGCAGGTGCTGAGTTATGCGCATCTAATTTTTTTTTTTCGTTTTGGCAGAATGTTTTCAACCTTGCGCTTCTCGACAACTATAATAGTTAGAAATTCGCCCTTTGCGGCATCGGATGGCAAATTTTGGCTAGAATTTTTTCATGAGACTGGTAATTTTTATAGGTGGACAAAAAAGTCAATACCGAGCAAAACATTTGAAAAAACTTGTAAAGAAAGTGACAATTTTTTTTTATTTTTCTGTGATAACTCAAAAAGTTGTCCTTTGACTAAGCCATTATTATTAACTTTTCTAAATGAAAAAATGTTGCTATTTTCAATGGCGCAACCCCCACTCCTCTATCTCTATCCAATCAAAACTTATGAACGAATAATTTTTTGAAAACCGTCTTTTAAAAAAACAACATACTTACCTACCTAATTAATTTTTTTTTAATTTTTATGTTAAATAATTTTTTAAATGTATGAAAAGTTAAGACTATGAGCAGTTGATTTTTTCATAAAAACATCTGAAAAAAATTAATTAAGAAAAATAAATTGAAAAAATTTTAATTATGATTTTTCAGACGTTTTTCAACAAATTATTCGCTCATAACTTTTGATTGAAGTGAGATAGAAGGGAGGATTGCGCTATTGAAAAAGTAGCATTTTTTCATTTGTCAAAGGACAACTTTTTGAGTTATCACAGAAAAATGAGAAAAATTGTCACCTTTTTTCACATGTTTTTTCAAATATTTTACTCGGTATAGACTTACTTGTCCACTTATAAAAATTACAGTCCCATGAAAAAATTCCAGTCCAAATTTGCCATCCGATGCCGCAAAGTGCAACTTTCTAGCGCAACGTTAAAAACACTCGCAGTGTAAACGAAAAAAAAAAAAAAAAAAAAAAAAATCGATTAGCATAATTCAGCCCCTGCAGTCCGGAGGATAGGCAAACATACCTACATCGACTCAACATAAGTTGCACAGTTACTGGTTGAAAGGCTTTACACTCAATCCGGAACACCCTGTATAAAGTTTAGACCTTTATCTTTACCTTGACAGGGTGTGCTGGCACAGGCTTTAAAAATTCATTGGGGTATGGATAATTGATCATTCCAACTGCTGAATAAACATCAATCAAAACGTTGATCAGTTGACTAACGTTCTCTTCACTTTTAACTGGTTGACACAGATTCCAATTTTTACTAATGAAAGTACCATTGTCTATAATCAAAATAAATCAATAAATCTATACTGATTATGGACAGAAATCTTATTTCATTTAATTTAGACACAGCAAAGAGCGTAGGTAGGTAGAAGTACCTTGTTTAACAGATTCGCGTAAAGCTGCCCAAGATTTTTTGATATTCTCTTCACATTTTGAACTCGTATCATTAAACACCTTCGTCAAAGCTTTATTGAACCCATCACAAGGTGTCAAACCATAATAATAGAAAATTGGAGCTGATGATGCTAATGCTCTGAAAGAAATTAAATAATTTTAATTAGGTATAGACTGAAAAGTACAATTTGTCAATTTTTTTATTTTTAAGCTTTCCTTATTATCATACCCTTCAATTACGGTAGGATATTTCATTCTCATCCATACTGCAAACACTCCACCTATTGATCCCCCGAAAGCGATGACTGGGTTGGATTGTTTACTAATGGGACGTCTTCTATTAGCTGTTCCACTTTTTTGATGGTTTTTCACTTCGTTCACCACATCAACGTAATCAGCCAAAATTTGCTGACTGGTCAGGTAAGCATAATATTCGAAAGTATTCTGAAATTCAGGAACCATGTACCTACTTAGATTATCTATTGGAATTTTATTTTGCTAGTCTGTTGGATGGTACTTACATTTGAGTGTAAATGTAGAGATTTTTTGCAAGGTAATGATTTTCCATAATATCGTTGTTCAGCAAAAACGACCAATGCACTGAATTTTTTGGCTGCCTCCCAGAGGAATCCCTGTCACCAAAATAAAATTATTTAGCATTAGTCATCATTCATTTGAAATAATATAGCGACTTACTGAGTGGTGAATTTACATAAAAGCAAATGAAGCAACTGCGCCAGGAGGCGAATTTCTCCAAAAAAAAAAAAGAAATAGTATCTAATAAAAATAAAAAAAATACTTAGATAACGAAATTTATTCGGATAACGGTGTTTCTGAGGTTTTCAAAGACTGACGATTTTCAGAAATTAATTTTATTAAAAATAACAGTTTTCCCTTCAAAAATTGTACATCATTAATCATCTCTCACAAAATTATTTAAAAAATTGTCAGTTCTCAAAAACTTACTCGAGATTTTTTTTTAATAATTAATTTTCAAAAACTGACTATTCTCGTTATGCTTTTTGAAAAATTAATTCTTGTATCAAGTTTATCTAGTGTTTTTTTTTTTTATTCAAAAAATGATCATTTCTTCAGGAATTGATAGTTCTTCAAAAACTGATAATTCCTCAAAAATTGATCATTTTTTAAAAATTTACCCAAAAAACTGAAAATTTTCAAGATTATTTTTATCAAAACCGTGTTTTTTTTTCAAAAATAATGATTTCTCATAAAATTGATAACTTTTTTAAAGACTCACGAAATTGTTGAGAAAAATGACAATTAGGTACCTATATTCAAAAATTTATGGTTTCTTAATAGGTAATTGACCCAAAAACTAAAAATTCTCTAAATTTAAAAAAAAAAAAAACTATATTTTTAACAAAACGGTATTTTTTAAGTTTCAAGTATTTTTTTTTCTTCTAAAATTAAGATTTCTCATAAAAGTGATATTTTTTTGCAAAATGATAGCTTTTTAAACAGTGATAATTTTTGAAAAACTGAACACTCGCGAAACTGTTGAGAAATACCTACCTACCTAATATTTCATAATATTTTTCTACTTAAAAAATGACAATTTTTCGAAAATTTGTCGAATCAAAAACTGAAGATTCTCAAGATAGTTATTTCAAAAAATAGTAAAATGGTACGTTTTTCACAAACTGATGATTTCTCATAGAACTGATAGTTTTTCAAAAATAATATGATTCCTCAAAATATTGAATGTATTTTTTTTAATCAATGATTTATTTAAAAATCAAAATTTTATTGTTGTAGGTATTTTATTTTTTTTACTGACTCAAAAATTGAAGACTTTCAAGATTGTTTTAAAAAAAATACCGTTTCATCGAAAAAAGTTTGTTTTTGAGAACTGATGATACGAGTATTTCCCATAAAATTAACAAATTTTCCAAACTGATAATTTTTTGAATGATATTTCGAAAATTAAGAGTTTTCAAAAATCGATGATTTGAAAAAAAGTTCAGATAATGGCGATTTTTCATAAAATTTATAATTTTTTCCAGGCTGACAATTTCGAAAATCCGTGATTTTTCAAAAATTGACAATTCTCACAAAATATTAATTTAAAAAATAAATAAATAAATAGCTTTTATCGAAAGATGATGTATCTTCTCAAAAACTGGTAGGTATCATAGATTAGAATGGTATTCAAAAACTTGATTATATCAAAAAAATGTTGAGCTTTTTTCGTAACTCATGATTTTTTTTAATGACATTAGTTAACTAATTTCTCGGAAACCAGAGTTCAGCAGATTTTAAATCTTGGAATAGAAAAATTTTTGGATTTTTTTCAAGTTATCAAAAGGGGTTTGAAATCTAAAATCTTTTTTATTTATTTTTATTTGGTTTGGTTGTTGGTTTGGTTGTTGTGAGTGCAACTTCCGACTTGCTCTAAGAGATTTTTTTAAAATTAGGCTTCAAAAAAATTGATTTTGTATTGTTCCAAGAAAAACTCAGAAATTTATCCATCAAAAAATTAACAATTTTTTTCTTAGGTACTAAAAAGTAAAAACGGAAAATTTTTCTCCGATAAAGTTGAAAAAAATTTACTTGCTTTTTACTTCAAAAAAATTGACAATTTTCCTAGGTAAGGTACCTATTACCTACCGATTCCAAAAAAAAAAAAAAAAAAAAATTAGAAAGAAATTTTTATTGTAAAAAAATCAGATTTTTTACAATAAATTCAATTTTTTTCTCCAAAAATTAAGTGCGAAAAATTCTTATTGCGAATAAAAATTATTTACCTACTCCATAAAAATAGAGAATTCGTTAAATTCAGAAAAAAAATTCAAAGATTTCATTCTCAAAAAATTTTTAAATTAAAAATTAAGACTAAAATTTGGTATTTTTCAATCAAATTGAAAGACACCTACCTAAAAAGACAAAAAGTTTTTTTCTCAAAAAAAAAAAAAAATACAAATACAAATACCTACTCAATAGAGATCTTTTCAAAAAATGAAGTATGAGTGAATTTTCAGCTAAACAAATCAACATTTTCTAAATGAGAACACTCGAGTGAAGTGTTCAGAAAGATAACTATATGTATCTACTTACTTCATACCTATGTACTGACGTTCGGTTAGACTTACATTTTACATAGTATACCCGTGGGGCACACACGCTGAAAATACGGCAATGATACTTTAAAAATACCACTATAATACGCCGCGTATTATAGCATGTTAATTTCGCTTTTTTACACTGAATTTAAGTCAGTCATTACGTCAATGTAACTTCAAAGATACGTCATCGTAAATCTGTGGTATTAATGCTGTACAAACCAACTTAATATTGACTTGACTACTACAATATTACGCTTGTATGAATTGCATGAATACCACAGTTGAACGTGACGTATATTTGGCGTTACATTGACGTATTGATGGACTTGAATTCAACGTGAAAAAGCGAAATTTACATGCAATAATACGCGGCGTAAAACTGACGTAGTTTTGATGTAAAGAAGATGTCTTTTGGGCGTATTTACTACAACATTACGCAGTGTGTACTACATAAGTACTACAGTTATACGTTGACGTATATTTGACGTTACATTTACGTATTGATGGGCTTGAATTCAGCGTGAAAAAGCGAAATTTACAGGCAATAATACGTCGCGTATTATAGAGGTATTTTTAGTGTATCATTGCCGTAAATACCACCATAATACGTTAAACATACTACCAAAATACGCGGCGTATTATAGTTTGTAAATTTCGATTTTTTACGCCAAATTCAAGTCTATCAATACGTTAATGTAACGTCAAATATACGTCAACGTATAACTGTAGTACTTATGTAGTACACACTGCGTAATGTTGTAGTAAATATGACAAGAAAACCATCGTACCTACATCAAGTTTACGTCACTTATTTTCCGCCATTAAATTTTAATTAATTAAAATTTTTAATAAGCATAAATGGGGCATTTAATGATACCTACATACACAGTTCATATAGTAGTATATAGAAATTTTTAAAAAAGTAAAAAAAGTAATAAGAAAATCTTCCACCGGTGAGATTCGAACCCTTAACTTTTAGATCGGAGAACAACCTTAGAACTACTGAGCCACCCTGTTTCATTGGTGTAGAAGGCATGAACATATTATAGTAAATAGTTAGGTACTTCCAGACACTCTGGACTTGTAAAAATTTTGTATTAGGACCTCATAACGTCAATAAAACTATAAATTTTTGATCGTAAAATTGACGTTTTTCAAGAGTAATTACAACTGTTGCACATACTACAAATCTATAACGAAAAAACCACTCGTAATATTGACGTTTTTCAGGAGTAATCACAAGAGTACATACTATAAATTTACTATAGAAATACCACATCTTGAATTTGACCTTTTCAAGGAGTAATTACGCCGTCATGATTACTACCAATTTACGACAAAAATACCATTTACAAAATGATCGTTTTCATGGAGTAATTACACTCTCGTACATACTACTAATTTACGACAAAAATACCACATCGCAAATTTTACCTTTTTGAAGGGTAATTACGCTGTCGTATTTACTACAAATTTACGACAAAAATACCACTCTCAAATTTGACGTTTTTAAAGAGTAATTACCTAGTCGTATATACGACAAATTTACAACAAAATATCACTCATGAATTTGATGTTTTTGAAGAGTAATTACACAGTCGTATTTACCACAAATTCACGACAAAAATACCTCATCGCAAATTTTATGTTGTTGAAGGGTAATTACGCTGTCGTATTTACTACAAATTTACGACAAAAATACCACTCTCAAATTTGACGTTTTTAAAGAGTAATTACCTTGTCGTATATACGACAAATTTACGACAAAATATCACTCATGAATTTGATGTTTTTGAAGAGTAATTACACAGTCGTATTTACCACAAATTCACGACAAAAATACCTCATCGCAAATTTTATGTTGTTGAAGGGTAATTACGCTGTCGTATTTACTACAAATTTACGATAACAATACTACTCGAGAATTTGACGTTTTTAAAGACTAATTATTACCCTGCCATATATACGACAAGTTTACGACAAAACATCACTCGCAAATTTGATGTTTTTAAAGAATAATTACGTCGATGTGTTTACTACAAATTTACTGCAAAAATACCATCTGTAAATTCAACGTTTTCATCAAGTAATCACGTCTTTGTAGGTACTACAAATTTACGTTTAAAATACCACTCGCAAATTTGATGTTTTTTGGAAGTAATTACACTGTCGTATTTACTTCACATTAACGACGGAAATACGATATGTAAATTCAATTTTTTTATAGGGTAATTACCCTGTCGTATATACGACAAATTTACGACTAAAATACCTCCTGTAAATTAAATGTTTTTAGAGAGTATTTACATAGTCGTACATACAACAAATTTACGATGAAAATATCACGATTTTACCATGGTAATTTTGACGTATTTTTAGCGTAAAAATCATTGACGTATTTACGTACGTACTGTGCCGCACGGGTACCTACAATGTTGATGCGATATTTGATATATTATTTTTTTATAAAAAATAAGTGCCTAATTGTGGATAATTTTATTACCTATTGTTATCGAAGACAATTGTGAATATTTTCCTCGTTCAAGTTTTAAAGCAAGAGGAATTTTTCTCCAATTTTTGATAATTTTTTAAAAATTTTCACTCATATGACAGAGATGAAAAATCGTCGTGAATGGTCTTATTGTAACCTATAAAAATACCAACCTTATGACCATTTTGGTTAAAATTTTTCAAAGTTTTGAAAATTTTTCACTTTTTTAAATTTTTTTAAAATAGGGGGGGGGCATACCTAAGGCGTGGCTCAAAATTCATTCAGTGTAGGGGTAAAATAAAAAATGGGGAATTATTTCCTCCACACGTGTCACCAATTAATGGATGGTCCCGAAAAAAATTGAAATTTTTTTAAAATACCTATATCAAGGGCCACACCTACCTAATTTTTATTTCACAAACAGTTTGATAAGGAAAACAGCCGATACACCCGTAAGCATATTTACCGTATTTTGAGCAAATATATCGACATCGCCTTCATTCCCAGGGTAGAAAAATATTGGTCCGTTGCTTGGTTTCCAAAAATCATCATTAATCAAATACCTTAACTTGAATGTACGGTTGTCAAAGAATGAAAAGTGATCTAGCTAGAAATGAAATTGCAAAAACATCGAATTCAGGTAGGATAAAACTAATAAAAAATTATACGTACCTATAAAAATTACGAATAAGTCGAGTATTAAAGCCTGCGTATAATTTTTGTATAAGGTATCGAATACAGAGCCGGTGCGAGGGGGGTGGGGGGTGGAACACCCCCCCCCCCCCGGTGATTCCATTCGGCAAATTTTCGAAAAATTTTCGACAAATTCGGCAAACTTCCGACAAATTAAATTAGGTATGTTTACAAAATTTGGTAAAGTTTTGAATTTCAAATATGTAAATTTTTTAGAAATTCTAAATCACAAATTCGGCAAATTTTTGAGAAATTCCGAATCATAAATTCGATAAATTTGAGAGAAATTCCAACTCACAAATTCGGTAAATTTATGAAAAAAAATTTCGCCCTCGCTTCGCTCGCGTAATGTACTTCTACTACTTCATCTTTCTCTCAGAATCAGAATAGGAATCAAAAATCAGCGCATTTCAATTGTTATAACTTATAACGTTAAAAAATGAACATGATCTTTTTGAAAATATTAAAAATTATGGTTAAAGTGCATTATTTTTAATTAAAAATTCCAATTTTTTCAAAATTTTCGCCCTCGCTTCGATCGGGCAACATATCACTTTTTCATCTTTTAAAAAACCAGAAATTATTGTACGTTTTCAAAATTTCTGCAAAAAAAGCCCATCTTTTCTTTTAGAAGTGCAATTTTTTCAAAAATTTTCGTCCTCGCTTCGCTCGGGCAGCAATAGTCGTTTTGATTCAAATCATAATGCTACCATAAGTTCTTCAAAATTTTTCTATGAGGATAGTGAGAAGTTCTTTCGAAAACTCACTTTTTTCAAAAAATTCAGCGCAGGGGTTTACTTCCCACTGTTGTACCTATTAATTATCATTCGGCATTTTGAAAATTTTCATTCGGCATTTTCGATCTACACCCCCCCAAAAAAATTTTCTCAAACCGTCTCTGATCGAATATGACGTCTTTTATAAACTAGAGGTATCTAATTAATTATAAGCAACTTACCGGTACATTGATATATTTTGTTTCATACGTATACTTTGCGTATGAGACTGAAATCATGCATAATCCAATTAATAAACTGGCCAAAAACATTTTCAGTCCGAAATGAATTTCAAAAAAATCCCAAAACGATTTTCAACTATTCGATTAACAACGTTGTCGCCAAATAATCAAATACACAACTGGAAATTACAACTGCAATACTCGATTCTATGTACGAGTACTCAAGTGTTTTACATACCTACTTAAAAAAAAAAAAAAAAAAAAAAAAAAAAAAAATTCTTTTATTGATTCTGATAACAATACGTTCTTGATTTCATGGTGGGTCAACCTGAAAATGAAATTATTGAAAGACAATATCAAGTACGTATTGTAAAACTTACACCAATTTTCGAAGAAAAAATGTACCACATGATAAATGTTTTAAACAAAAATTTAGTCCATTTTTACCACGCTTTTATTAGCTTGGTATGTATGTTTGTTTGTTTGTTTGTATGTCTCATGGAACCAAAAGTATGTTTTCAACCAATCCTCTCTCATTTAATATTTTACTGGAATTGAAAGAACATAGTGCTCACATTAGGGGTTTTCGAGGTCGCTGAATTCGATTTTCGAACTCAAATTTACCCCCGACCCCAAATTGAGCCCCTATGAGGGGGTTCAATTTTGAAAATTTCAGAAAATCACAACATTGGTATCGAAATGTAGGTTTTCGAGGTCGCTGAATTCGATTTTCGAACTCAAATTTACCCCCGACCCCAAATTGAGCCCCTATGAGAGAGTTCAATTTTGAAAATTTCAGAAAATCACAACATTGGTATCGAAATGTAGGTTTTCGAGGTCGCTGAATTCGATTTTCGAACTCAAATTTACCCCCGACCCCAAATTGAGCCCCTATGAGGGGGTTCCATTTTGAAAATTTCAGAAAATTACAACATTGGTATCAAAATGTAAGTTTTCGAGGTCGCTAAATTCGATTTTCGGACTTAAATTTACCCTTGACCCCAAATTGAGCCCCTATGAGGGGGTTCAGTTTTGAAAATTTTAAAATTCACAACATTGATATCAAAATGTTGGTTTTCGAGGTAGCTGAATTCGATTTTCGAACTCAAATTTACCCCTGACCCCAAATTGAGCCCCTATGAGGGGGTTCAATTTTATGAAATTAAAATATTTTCAACGACAAAAAGAGTTAAATAAAAATGTAAAAAATTTTTAAAAAACCACGCTTTTATTTAAAGTTGGTCACTTTGTAAAATGTTATTCATAGGGAAAGAGTAATGCCTTAAAAAACAAAAAATAAAATTTACTTACTTGAATACAAAAATGTGTCATGAAAATTTTTTTTTCAAAAATTTTAATGATGAAAAGCGTGGTGGAGTGTTCGCGAGGAGCAAACGAATACCTTTTCAATTAACGCCCCACCACGATTTTCATCATTAAAATTTTTGAAAAAAAAATTTTCATGACACATTTTTGTATTCAAGTAAGTAAATTTTATTTTTTGTTTTTTAAGGCATTACTCTTTCCCTATGAATAACATTTTACAAAGTGACCAACTTTAAATAAAAGCGTGGTTTTTAAAATTTTTTTTACATTTTTATTAACGTTGTCGGGAGTCGAGTACCTATCTAATTATTTAATAATATGTCACGCAAACAGTAACTGCGTTAATCAAGTAGAGTAAAAAAAAAAAGGGTGTTAAATTATATTTTTGACAATTTACCACTGAAACGAGTAGTTTCAACGAGATAAAAAAATAAACCAAATAACCCAAAAAATCGAAATAGATATATTGACGAGAGAACAAAAAAAAATTTATCAGTAATATGCATCAAAAAAAAAATATATATATATATAACCAACAAAAAAAATTCAAAAAAATCGAGTTTCTAAAGATATTAAAATTAATACAATGTAGAACAAAAATATTACCAACAGTACCGTGGTTTATCCAACAATCATTTAAAAATCCGATGACGAAGGTTTGAAGATCGGTGAAAGTCAGATTCTCCTGGCAAAGGCCAAATTTTTGACAGCAACTGTACACGACTACTCATCGATAGACATCTCCAGTTGTCCAGGAAACCAATGAAAGAACCATATTATCCGGTGGATCGTCCGAGAGATATAATGACTAATAGTTGAATACCTAGATTCCACGACGAGGAAATTTCGCGTATAAAAAATTAATTTTTTCGCGAATTTAAGACACACGTTCGGTAGCAAAAATAAAATTCGATGGCAAGTTACTTTCTTTTTAAATAAAAAAAAAATTGTCAAGTTACGAATAATTACTCGATCGGTTCACATGACAAGAATGAGACATCAGTTCTCGGACAAAAATTTAAAAAAAAAATTATGCATACACAACAAGAGACATGATAAATTTTTTTTAAAAAAATGCATAAATGTGAAAAATGCAAATTAACAAAAAATTTCAAAATACAAAATAAATCGACAATATAAATTGAATAACGAAGAAGAGAAAGCAAAATTGGAATGAATTGATCTCGTCATTACATCGATTAACCGTAACCTAACGAACGAAGATTTACCTCCCTTCCCAATTACCAAAAGATAACCAAAAAGAACGAAAATGCCAAGTACCTACTTCGTCACTGGCAACAGAAACTAGAAAACCACCTCGAGGTTAAAAAAAAATAAAAATAATTTGAAATTTAAATTTAAAAAATTAAAAAAAAAATTCAGGTGTGAAAACTACGCATTTCGTATTGCAATGTTTTGCGAAAATTTTGAAATGTAAGTAAGATAAATGAACGTTGGTAAGAATTTTAAAAAACAAAACAAAAAAATATATAGATATTTACCGAAATTTTGTGAAGTAGTTAATTCGAAATTTTTTGAAATTTTATTCAAATTCTCTGAAATTTAGAAAGGTTGTGAACTAAATTCATGGAAAGTTTTGTGAAAAATTATGAAAATGTTTCATTTTTTTAAACTTGTAAGAAATTTGTGAAAAATTTTCAGAAAGTTGATGAAAAATTCCCTAAATTTTTGAGCGAATAATTAATTCTGAATTTAAAAAAAAATTCTCTTAGGTTTTCTAAAAATTTCTTTGAAAAATTTGAAAAAAAATTTCCCGAAGTTTTGAGACAAATTCTTTGAAAATTTGGTCAATTAATTTTCTACAATTTCGTGGAAAGTTATACTCGCAATCAAAATAATTATAGTTGTAACTGTTTTAAAATCTTATGATTTTTTCTCCAAAATTGAATTCTCAATTTTATGAGAAATCTTTCGATTTTTTTTTTGAAAATTTCTTTAAACTTTTTGTTAAAAATTTCTGATGTTTTGTGAAAATTTTCCTGGAGTTTTATGAATTCATTGTTTTAAGTCTGTGAAAAAATCTGGCGTTTTTATATTATTTTGAAAAAAGCTCTGAAGTTTAATGAAAATTCCCTGATATTTTGTAGAATATTTAGTTAGGATTGGTAGGGTTTTTTCCCTGAAGTTTTATAAAAAATAAATAAACATTTTGTTTTGGATTTACCTAAAATTCGTGAAGAATTTCCCCATGTTTTGAGAAAAATTCGGTGACAATTTTCTAAAAAATTTTCGAAGTATTTACAATTTTCTTTAAAAATTATGGAAATTTCTATAACTTTTCTAAAATTCAAGTAGGTATATTATTATAATTCCTTGAAATTTTTATTTTTTCAAAATTTTTTTTTTCAAATCTGTAGAAATGAATTTCCGACATTTTAAAATTATGTAGGTAACAAAAAAAAAGGTTTCTAAAAAAAGTTTTTGAAGTTTTGTGAAAGATTTTCTAAGTGCGAATTTTTTTAAGGTTTTCCAAAATATTCATTGGAAATTTTGTTAAAATTTTCTGACACTTTGTAAAAAAAGTGTTATATTATTTTGTGGAAAATGCTCTGAAATTTTGTGATTTTTTTTCAAATTTTTGAAAAATCCCAGCACATGAAATTTTATTTTTTTAAATTTGAAGTTTTGTGAAAAATTCTTATAAGATTTTGTTAAAACTCTCTCACAGTTTCAGTTTTTTTTCTGAAGTTCTGCAAAATTGTACTAATATAAATTTCATGAGAAATTCTGAAACGTTAGTTAAACATTTTTTGTTTTATTTTCATTAAAAAAAAAATTGAAGCTTTTTGAAAAAATTTAATGTTGCCAAAATTTTCCGAAAGTTTATAAAAAGGTATCTAAAGTTTTGAGAAAAATAATTTTTATTAAAAAGAGTGTTATTAAAATTTTGACGTTTTGAAATTTTGCATAATAAATCGTAATTTTTGTGAAAAATTCTTTGAATCTTTTGTAAAAAAGTTTTTCATTATTTTGTAGAAAATTCATTAAAATTTAGTGGTTTTTTCCAAATTTTTAAAATAAATTCTAGCACTTTGAAGTTTTTCCAAAAAATCAGGAGATTAATTTATATTAAAAAAAAAATCTAAAACTTTTGTTACAACTAATAGTTTTGATCTTCTAATTTCCTCAAGTTCTGTAAGAATTGTACTGATAATTTTCAGTTTCGTCAAAAATTCTGTAATGTTTTGTGAAAAGTTTTCTTTTTTCAAAAAATAATTTTCTGACGTTCTGAACACAGTTCTCTGACAACTTTCTAAATTTAAAAAATGACAATCTGATAAAATAATGACTGTTTTTCACTAACTCGTGAAAATTTTTATTATCCTCCACAAAAATTCTGAACTTTCGTTGAATAAAACATAAGATACCCAATTCGAACCACGAGCGCGGAGTGGCTGAATTCTATCGGCAAAACTGAAAAGGTTTGAAAAGGTGCACCATAAACAAAAATTTGCTTATCACTGAAATTTTTCAAATGTTATCACAATCATGACAAAATGTACCTTTATTAGTTGAAATTAGCGAAATTATCACAACACAGCCATCTGTTTTTAAGGAAATAAATGAAATTCCTCTACTTTTTGTGGTAGGTACAAAATAGTTTTTAAATTTTTGCAAAAACTTCCTAATCAATTGCTTTATTAATTTTTGAAGAAAAATCTTTCAGTTATTTTTGAGATTATTTTCAATTTTCTCAGAAAATATATTTTTTAAATTGTAGAATTTTATTGGAATAGGTAAGTAAAAAATAACGATCATCGTATTTTTTTAGTATAAATAAAAAACTTTTTTTTTGAAGCAAAGAAATAAGTTTTTAAAAAATCATTTATATTTTTTGATTTTTTTTTGAGAGAGAGAGATCTCTTATTTATAGAGGAAAATCATCTCTCAATTTATTTGAAAAAATCCGTTTTTAACTTTTTTTTGAAGAAAAAAACTTTAGAAATTTAAAAAAATAATTTTCATTTATTTTTTCATTTTTTCCAAGACGTGTAAAAATCTGCTTATTTTTGGAGTGGAAAATGATTTGATTTTTGTGAGAAAAAAATTTCTTAATTTTTTGGATTTTTTTTTTGGAAAAAAATTGAAATTCTCCCATTTTTTAGAATAAAAATTTTTGGAAAAATTTCTCATGTAAAAAAATGTCAAACTTTTTTAAAATAAGAAATCTCCCCAGTTTTTGAAAAAAAAACAGTTTACTAATTTTTAGAGAAAATATTTACTAATAGATAATTTATATCCAAATTTGGTGGGGAGGAAAGGGTCCAATCGAATTTTTTATAATAACCAAAATTATTTCTAGTACTTCAAACTACAACTTTTGTTTGAAATTTTTTTCAATTGGACCATTCTCTCCTCACCAATTTCGCCAAACACTCCGAAGATACTAATTAAAAATTAGAGGAATGATGGAGGAAGGGGCCAATGAAATTTTTTTCAAACAAAAGCTGTAGCTTGAAGTCTCATGAAAGATAATAAGAGAATCGCATGCTCAAACTCTTTGAAAATAACATAATCATAATTTTTCCCATCAACCACTGAAAAAAATTGTACAAATAATTCTCACGTTCGTAGGTATATTATTGCAACCGGCAATTATAGATCTTGAAACAAACCATCATCAACGAAAAATACGCAACTTTGCAACGCTAACAATAAATAATTTATTTCTAAGTAAGTTAAAGAAATTTTGACACACACTTTACCATTGTAACATGTTAACCTTATAATTAATAGCGTAATTTATAAATAAAGCAACAAGAAAAACTCAACTGAATAAATGTCATACACCTTTACATCTTCAAAAGAAAAAAAGAAAAATTCCATCGTTACAAAACCGCATTAACTGTCAAGCTGATTAAAAAAATAAATAAAAAAAATTGCGTACTAATATTGGAAGCAACACATTGCACAGTCTTTGCCATCATGAATTTTTCTACGTAATCATTTCATAATTGAAAATTTTCAACTAAAAAAAAAAAGTATACTCCTTTTTTTAAAAACATACTCCTGAAAATGTTTATGTACATACATAACTTAATAACCTAAATTGGTAAAATAGTTTATCACTCGACACACTACACAAGAGACTAGCCGCTTATACTTCAATGTACATACATTGTACAATACTTGGGTTGTTTGCAGTACGTGAAAATTTGGTTTAAAAATAACATTTATTATTTTACATTGCAGCAGTACATAGAAATAAATAATCTGAAAGATTTTTAATTAATTTGAATAACACGTCCCTCATCTAAAAACATGATATTTTAAACAGCGACGTGCTTTCGAGTAAAAAAAAAAAAAAACAGTTAACAACGAGATAACAAATTTAAAATCAAAAAAAGCCTGTAAGGTGTTTCAAAAAGTATAAAACAAACACGTGCAAACGAGTTGACAGTAAAAAAAAAAAAAAAAAAAGAGAATGACATCACCGAAGAAAAAAACGAATCAATCGGTCATTCAAACAGAAATTAGATCACATCCTTGCTTATTTAAATTCAGGTTCGAAAATAAAGTTGAAATAAAAAGGTAATATACTATCTTAATAATAAATTTAATAATAACATTCATACTTCGTACTGGGGATAGGAAAAGAGCAAGGAGTATAAGGGAGGGGTGGGGTGGGAACTAAGACAGAAGTACGTCTAACGTATCGAGCGCCTAATCAAATAATTTTCTAGATTGGGGACAAGACAAGGGGAATGGGGAGGGGAATTAAAAATCAAATCGGCGGAATGACGACGCTCTGTTTTCCAAACAGCAGCATGTAACTTTGAAAAAATAACCCACAACTTTTTGATAAGATTTTATCCAAAATCAAAGATAAGAAAAAGAAAAACGAAACGAGACGAATATCTTCGTGAAATGCACTCGATAGAGCAAACAAAAACTCGCTTATTGAGATCACTGTCTAATCAAAGCGCAAGCGTAAAATGCTCCGATTGAAAATTCCATCGGTAAAGGAAAAAACTACGTACAATTCGCCCAATTTTTTTTTTTTTTTTTTGTTGTTTTGTCTTATACAAATATTATTCTCGGCGATAAATTAGACTACTCGTAATTGTATATGCGATTAGAAACAAATAACAAGAGAAGAAAAATTGAATACAACTAAACGTCGAATGTATTCGCGCGCATGACACCTTTAAAATATTATTTTTTAATTACTCTTTTTTAAGTACAGCAGAGAAAAATAAAGAAGTCGAAGAAGAATACAATAACCCATGGTAGATAGTTCGCGGCGAAACGAAGGTAAAATTTCTATTCCGTATCCGCTTTCATGCCTCGCACGTTTCCGGTGTTTCGTTGCTGTAATCAAATCGTTATCGATAAAATTAGCGGGTTCGGTATTTTGAGAGAAAATTTTTTCCTATAAGGTATTACTTAGTTTTCAATTTCGAATGTGAATAAGAAAAATGAAAATAAAATTAATTTCGAAATGAAACTCACTCTATCTAGTTCTTCTTTCGTTTTTTCTTCAATTCTTCGGATATCATCCATGGCCAATCCATGCCAGTTATCCATCCAACAGAATACTTGTCTAGAAATATGAAGAAAAAAATTATTACAGTAATTTTTAAAAAATACAATAAAAATTATTCGACAATAGGTAGGTATTCTCACTCTTTCGAGGGACAAAATAAATAATGTTAAAAGGTAAGGTATCCCACTCAAAAAAAAAAAAAAAAAAAAATCGTACTACATTGAAATTCGGAACAGAGTATGGTCAATTCTGTGTGTTTTTTGGGACTACTAAATTTAAAAAAATTTCAGAGCCAATATAAAGGCAGGCACTTATATTATGACAAAGAAATCATTTCAAAATGCAAACATATTAGTAGATAAAAATTCAAAAAATTTATTCTCGAACAAAATTTGAAAAAAAAAAACATTAAGAAATAGTTTTTTTTTTTTTAATTCTCAAAAATTAATCTTGAACAAAACTTGATTTTGAGCAAAGTTTAAAAAAATTGTGGATACTTATTCCGAACAAAAATTTTCAAAATTCCATTTTTTTCCAATATATTATACAAAATTTTTTGAAAATTCATTTTGAGCAAAATTGAGGGTTAGATTTTCTTATGTGAAATAGGGCAATGATTTTTGGGATTTTTTCCCCCCAAAAAACTGGAATTTTTGTGCCTAGGTACACCAAAAATTTGTCAGATTTTTATTCCTAAAAAAAAAAAAGATTTAAAAAGATTTTTTTTCCTCCATAAAGGATATTTTTAATTTTTTTTTAAAAAAAAAAGAACGAACGAACGAAAAACGTTAATTTTAAAGTGAAATTTCTTCTTCAAAAAAATCCATTTTTTTACTTTCAAATTGAATGATTTTTTTCCTTCAAAAGTTTAGAAATTTCTTCCTCAAAAAAAAGTAATTTTTTCCCAAAAATTTAAAAATCAAGTTTTGAAAAGTATTTTTTTTTTTTTTGAAAAAAATGTAATTGTTTAGGAGAAAAAACTTCTCTATCTAACTTTTTCTAAAATGAATTCAATTTTTTTTGGATAAGAATCTCTATTTTTAAAAGAAATAAATGTTTTATTTTTTAAGGAATTTTTTTCATCTTTTGGGAGATTTTTCATCCCAAAATAAAATATTTTTTGCTCTAAAAAACAAAGATCCCTCCCTCCAAAAAGTGTTTTTTTTTTCAAAAAATTACGATGTTTTTTATTTGTAGAAAATTCAAATTTTTTCCACCAAAAATTAATTTTTCAATATTTTTACTCCAAAAAGTTGAAAAACTGATTTCTTTTTTTTAAAAAAGTTAACAGGTGATGTCTGTTTAATTTTTGCATTTTCGAAGTTTATCTGGGGAGTAGCTCGCATTTTACTCCAAAAATTTCGAGAGTAAGTACCCACCAGAGCATAGCGCGATGCCAACATTTGGCATCGCTACTCGCTTCGCGTCAAACGCGAAGCGAGTATACTCGTACTCGCTCTGACGAGGCATCGCGCGATGCCTGCGATGCCGAATAGTGGGGGGCGAGTAGCGATGTTACGCGCGAGTCTCGCATTCGTACTCGCGCTACGTAAAGGCTATACTGTTCATTTACGCATGATTTTATATTTTAACTCGGCAATAACTTGAGACTGAGTCAAGTTAGAGATTTCGTTGTTGGCTCATTCGAAAGTGGATAAAATTTTACGCATTCGCCTCGCTTACACCACCTATCTAGGACTTATAGTTTTTCCGTTATTTTAATGTCAACTTTATTTTTCTTTACATTAAAATATCAAAAAAACTAATGATCGTAGATATGTAGTGTAAGCGAGGCGAATGTGTGAAATCTTATCCTCTTTCACATGAGCTAACAACGAAATCTCTAACTTGTCTCAATCTCAAGTTATTACCTTAAACGCAACGCGTAGAATAGTGCTCTAATACTGTACTCGCCATACTCGTCGGTACTGGCGCGATGCCATACTCGCATTTTCATTCAATATTTCATTTCTCTAATACTTTTTTCAAAATCCTTTGTCCGAAAATAATTACTGATAGGTAGAAGTACCTGTATTCGAATATATTATGTGAAAGTAAATGTTTTAATTTTGAATTAAGTGACCAAAAATGAAGTTTGAAAAAATCTAAAAATCCTATTGAAATTTTCCATGCGTTGTCGAAATTTTCTTCACGAAAAGTTGTAAACATCAATTTTGTAAAAATTCAAATTATTAGCAATTCTTCCATTAAAAAATTTTTAAAACACGTATTTCATAAAAATAATTGGTAATTTGAGCATTAAAAAAATGGATAAATTCAAAATAAAAATGTTGCAAAACACTTTAAAAACTTATTTGCGAAAAATTGTAATATCAATTATGAAAAATTCCAAAAATTTAATTGCAAATTTCAGCCTTGAATTTTTTTTCAAAAGTATTTGTCGAATTGACGTCCAGAAAAACCGTTTGAAATGAAAATTTACTAGAAAACGGAAAAAATTTATTCGTGAAAAAACAAGGTATAACATGTATACAATAATAAAAAGGAACAAAAAATGTATTCTTACAACACAAATATTAGGGTGGCCCTTATTTCAAAATTTTGGATTCATTAAAAGTGTTAACCCTGAAAAATATTTATTTCTTCAAATTTTCATTTTTTATAAGATAAACATTCATATTTAAATGAATTTTTAAAATTACTTTTACTATTGTACAAATAAATTATTCAAAAAATACTTATAAATTGAAAAAAAAAAATTACAATTTTGGTCTTCTGAAGACATTGAAAGAATAGTAAATCATAAAAAAAATCATGAGAAAAAGAGAAGAATTCAGGTTGAAAAAATTCAGCAAAACTAAAAGATATGAATAAATTAAAATTTTGTAAGAAGAGGAAAAATTGACGAATAATTTTAAAATATAGCAAATTACAAAATGGAAAAAAATGTACTTTTGTAATTTAAAAAGTTTAAAAATCTCAGAGTAGAGAATTTAGATAAATTAAAAAATTTTTATGACATTAAAAAGAAATAAATGACTTGATCACGTCACGACGCGACGCGTCAACCCGTTACTTACTCGTAGGTACTTACGTAGCCGAGCCGTAGGAAACCGAATGACAGATCGAACTAGTTCATTTACGCATGATTTTATATTTTAACTCGGTAATAACTTGAGATTGAGTCAAGTTAGAGATTTCGTTGTTGGCTCATTCGAAAGAGGATAAAATTTTACGCATTCGCCTCGCTTACACCACCTATTTAGGACTTATAGTTTTTCCGTTATTTTAATGTCAACTTTATTTTTCTTTACATTAAAATATCAAAAAAACTAATGATCGTAGATATGTAGTGTAAGCGAGGCGAATGTGTGAAATCTTATCCTCTTTCACATGAGCTAACAACGAAATCTCTAACTTGTCTCAATCTCAAGTTATTACCTTAAACGCAACGCGTAGAATAGTGCTCTAATACTGTACTCGCCATACTCGCGGTACTAGGCGCGATGCCATACTCGCAGGTATCGGCATCGCAGGGAGCGATACTTTTACTCGCTTTTTAACATCGTACTCGCAAAAATGCGAAGCGAGTACGATGTCTCGCGCTCAGAGAGCGGCATCGCGCTACGCTCTGGTACCCACCTAGATCGAAATTTCATTTTGAGAAAAATTAATCAAATTTCAATTTTAGCCATTTTCTAAAATTCTCATTTTGAACAAAATTTAATTAATTTAATTAATTTATATTTTCAATTAGTTTTGAATAAATAAACATCTTTAAATATTAAGCAATGAACATTTTTCAAAACTTCATTTCTGTAAAAAAATTATAAATTTAAACATTTTTTTTTTCAATTTTTACTTTTAGAATTTTTTTAAATTTCATTTTTACAAAATATCAAAAAAAAATGATAAACCTGATTTTAAACGAAGTTATTGAAAATTTTTTCAACAAAATTTACAGAAATTTAATTTTCAACAAAATTTAAAGAAATTTAATTTTAAACAAAATTGAAAGAAATTCAATTTTGAACAAAATTGAAAGAAATTCAATTTTGAACAAAATTTGTCATGAAATCGTTTTGAGCAAAATTTTTCAAAATTTTATTTTTGTAAAAAAATTTAAAAATTCAATTTCATACATTTTTTTAAAATTTTTATTTTTAGATTTTTTTAAATTTCATTTCTACAAAATTTCAAAAAAATCTTATTTCAATCAAAAAATTTCGAACTTGATTTTAAACGAAGTTATTTAAAATATTTTGAACAAGATTTACAGAAATTTAATTTTGAACAAAGTTTATAGAAATTTAATTTTGAACAAAATTTACAGAAAATAATTTAATTTTGAATAAAATGTACAGAAATTCAATTTTGAACAAAATTTACATAAATTTAATTTTGAACGGAATTTAAAGAAATTTAATTTTGAACAAAATTTTAAACAAGTTTTAAAAAAATTAAATTTAAATACTTACAAAACTTTCGAATGAAGTTCAAAGAGATTCAATTTGAATCAAAATTGGAAAATGAATGATTAAAAAAAAATATTGTATACTCGTAGGTACTTCAAACTAATTTTCTAAAACTTCATTTTGATTCTTTTTTTTTCAATTTCATTCTGTGCTATATTTCTAAAAATTTTAATTTGAGCAAAATTTTGTGAAATTCAATTTCAAACAACCTTTTTTTTTTAAATAAAAAAAAATCGTTTTCAAACACGTTTGGAAATAACTTCATTAAAAAATTTATTTCATTTCATTTCAGATGAAATCTTTCAAATTGAAAATAAAAAAAAAAAATTTAAAAATGGAAAAAATTAAAAACATCCCCTTTTATTTTTTTTTAGATTTTTTTTTTTTTTGGAATTAGTCCTACGACAAATTTTTAAAAAATTTTATTGAAGTCAGAGGTTGTAAAAATGAATACTTGGGTATCTTCTCAATAACTTTTTTAAAATATGCAATCGAAATTACCAACTAAGTAAGTGTAAGAAAAGAATATTTTACCTGTGAAAAGAAGTAAATAATCGTCTTTCTGATTTCTGAATAATATTTTCTACTCTATTCTGAAGTCCGAACCATTTAAATTCGGCTGTAACCAATTTATAACAGGTCATCACTGGGTCAACCTGTAAAATTTGAACAAAATATTCAAAATCTCGTTTCAAAGTTCCTCGAAATATACGTTGGGAATTCCCTTTAGGTACTCACCCTTTCGATCCAATTACCAACCAATGGCCCTCGGTTGGTTTTTTTACTTTTAAATAAAGACGGATCTTCGTCTCTTTTATAATCGTTTGGAGCAATTGGATCATTACTAATATCAATATGAACTATTTCTCTCATCTTTAATTTTTCAGGTGGTAACTCGTGAACCTGGATAATTTTCAAAAAAAAAAAAGGAGCATTATAACTCGTACGTTTAATTTGTAGAAAATACTTTCATAAGCGATTAAATTCTTCACAAATAAGCGTTTTTCTTGAAGAAAAAAAAAAGTTTCATGTACACAAGATGAGAAGAAAAAAAAGTTGCAATAACGAAGCATACAAAATCTTACATTTTCTTGTTCTCCTCTGTCGGCTATATGATAAGACTCAACAACAATGGTGAAATTTTCTTTCATATAACCAGGATTCTATACGATTCGGTATGACAATACGTGTAATAGACAGAAAATGAGCGTGTGAGTTAATCGTACCAGCCACAATGAACACAACCAATCACCGATGACAAACACCAAATAGAAGAAGAAAAGCAAACGCCAAAAAAAAGAAAAAAAAAAATACGAAGAGTTAAGAAATAGTTATCGCAGTGTGTTAAAAACATAGTTAAATTCGTAAAAGAGCCGAAGGGATCGAGGGAGGTTAGTAACCCTTCGAGTTGTATCTATTTTCTCCAACCCAAAATCCTATCAAATGGTGGTTTTGGTTTTCAGACCCTATAAAACGAACGAGTAAACGAATTAATCCGTTACCAGCACCGTCAACCCTGCTGTCTTGTCTTCGAGTAATCTCGTTAAGCTAATTTGTAAGCGTAATTATATGTCGTATATAGGCCTACTTCGCTGCCATTAATTTTCTCGTCGAAAAATTAATATAAACGTGTTACGAAATTAACCCCCTCTAATCGCCAGATGGTGTTTCTCGCACACGACCACCAAAGCTAACTATACGACGACATAATAATATCGTAGAATGTACCTACGACACCCAGCCACTGATATGAGGTAATAATTGTCGTCCCAGTATCGCTAATTATATCTCAATGTCGCGGTGGTAATTTTCGAACTTATTTACCCGCGTGAAAATTGATCTGATATGGAGAAGGGCTCCGATAAAACTTCAAGAAGATAGCCAAAAAAAAAAAAAAAAAAGTCAAATCGAAAATAAATTTACTTTTTCGTATGAAAATTTATCGCGAGACTAAAAAAAATCAAAAAATATTGAAAAAATACCAAGTACATTCCCACAAGGGAAATAATTTTTTTTTAAACTCACAAACCGTAAAAAAAACCACCCACCAGGCCACCCCTCCACTTCAAACTGAAGCCTAATTCCTTTTCTAAAAATAAAATTATAATATACTCGGAACGTAAGTAATGTCGATGAAAATCGATTGATACTTATTCGACGACGAAAATTTTTCACCGCAGATAGAGATACGTCGAGTTGTCGGTATTTTATCGAGAGAATTATGCTCCTTCAAAGTTTCAAGGTAGGCAAACATACGTGTACATTTTATTACCATTTTATGCTAATTGATGACATTTTATCAAGTTTGTGCCGTTTCAGAATATGCATGAATAGTTCCCTATGTGCTGCGATAAAATCCCGATAATAATAATAATTCTATTTTGTAAACCTCGCCTCACCCCCCCCCCCACCCCACCACACCTTACGTCTTGGCGTATAAATCGAACCATGTTTGACGTTTTTGATGGTTACGCGTCATAAAATTTTATATCCACGTGTAGCTTCAGATTGGAGAATATCGAAAAAGGAGGGAAATCGATTATTGGGCTATTTTTATGAATTAAATGATGGCATGAACAGTTGAACACTAAGTAGGTATTTATAAATTGCAATTTTTTTCAATCTTTGAAGATCCGTTTTATGGATTTTTCAAAAAATGCAAAAAATTATCATTTTTTTATTTTTTATTTTTGCAAATTAGATGAATTTCTTATCGATTGATGAATAAAATTGATTTATCAAAAAAAAAAAAACGAATCTATAAAATTATTAAATAAAAAATTTTGTAAAATCGATTAATTGAAAATAATCGATTCTGGAAAATCAATTATTGGAAAAAGGTCGATTGTGTGAACTTCACTGAAGGAGATAAAGCCGATCTAAAACGATCGATTTTGCAAAACCAATCAATCAAGAATAGATTCTTTTTTTGTAAAACGTGGTTCTGAAAAATTGACCAATGAAAAAATCTACTTTGTGACGTCAATTCTGTAAAATCGAATAATCTAAAATAATAATTTTGCACATACGATTTCCCAAAATGATTTCATTCATTTTTGAGAAATGTGGGTATTGATGAGAAAATTTGCATTTCATTTCATTTTTTTTTTTTTTGTATAAAAATTTTTTTCGAAGTAGGTAAGTAACTATTTCATTTTATTACCTATTATTATTTTTTTTTAAAAACTGAAAACTTTTTCTCCTAAGAATTTTCCAGGGTAGTTGACTACGTCCCCCCCCCCCCCCCCAAGGAAGGATTTTTCAGTATTTTTGATAATCTTCTTCGAATTCTAGGAATAATTTTCCTTGGGTTTTGAAAATTTTTCAAAAAAATTTTTTGATTTTTTTTTTCAAGTTATCTGACAATTTTTCTAGATTTGTTGGAAAACACTCATTTTTTTAGTTTCTGATCGAAAGAAATTGAAAAAAAAAAATTAATTAGGTAGGTGTTTTTAAACATTTTTTTGCACATTAAAAAAAAAAATCAGTGAAAAAATTGTTTACAATTTTTTTTTTTTTTTTGTAAAATATCTAATTTTTTAGAGGATTTCTTCAATAGGTATCATTATTTTTTACGTTTTACTCAAGAGGCAATCTTCAAAATCATTTTTTTGTGATAATATTTCTCAATCATTTCGTAAATTACCTCATTGGATAACTAATTTTTGGATTTTTTTCAAGTGGTTGAATGGTTGACAATATTCTCATTACTTTTTACCAATTTTTTTTTTTTATTTACCCACCTATTTCATTTTTTTTAAATTGATCCCTATAAAAATATTGAGTAAGTAAGCAAAACAACTTTTTGGAATTTTTTTGTAAAACATTTTTTCAGAAGATTTATTCTTTACAATTATATTTTTTTGTATATTTAATTCAAAAAAAAAATTGCGTATCATATTCAAAAAGATTTTTGCATTATTATTATTTTTTTTTAATGAATAACTTTCTTGAATTTTTGTCCAAGTGAACAGGTACAATTTTTTTAAATATTTTATTCAAGGAATTATTTTTGAAAAAAAAAATTGGGCGAAATTTTCCATCAATTTTTCTCAATTAAGTGTTTTTTTCTCTCTTTTTTTGTAAAAACATTCGTCGTAAGATTTGAGAAAAATTGGCAAAAACTTAATTTCAATTTATTTTTTGCTCCTATTAGGTACTTTTTCACCACTTTTATGTTTGGGGATTATTAATTATTTTCCAAAAATTTTCGGGATGAATACTTTTAAGATTTTTCGTTTTCGCAGTATAATTATTTCAAAGTTATAGATTTTTGATATTTTTTAGACGTAAATTTATTGTTCTTTTTCCTTTTTTTTTTTTGAAGTAAGATTTTTTAAATTTATAAATTTGAAGCTTATTTTTTTTTAAAATGAATTAACACATTTTTTGATAAAAAATTTTCCAGTTATTTTTTTGCAATTTTACTGAAACTCATTTTTTCGCTCTTGTCTAAAATTTTACGTGGTGTAGAATTTTTCCATAATTTTTTTCAAACCAAAAATTTGATTAAAACAGTAAGATGGAAAAAATTATCTCACAAAAAAAAAATGATCAAAAATGAAAAAACTGACCATTTTTGAGTATTGTAAAATTTACTCGTAAAGGTAAACTTGACTTGATTGAAGAGAATGAATAAATTGAAAGCAATCAATCATGGGAAATCAATTTGAGCAATAAATCTCTCAACATGAATTTTGAAAATTTAATTAATCCAATTACCTAATGAAATATTTTTTTTTTTTTTTTTTTTTTTTTAACAAAAAAAATGAACTTTCTACGTATGCCAATACTCAACTTTTTCAATTATACTAAATAAGATTGCAAAAAATCAAATAATCGATTACAATTATTTTTTTCTTCCACCAAAAATTTCTACCACAAAACGAAATTTTAAATAAACACATTGTCAACTTCCCTACACTATATTTACGCCTACGACACTATAAATAGTATAAGCAGCGAGGGAAGAAGGAATGACAGGAAGAAAAAAAAGGGTAACAAAATATAAAAAAAAAACAACTAAATTTAACGCTGCAGACCACAACGTTTCAAAGTTTCGCGAAGCGGCGCGGCCGGCGTTTGAAATATCGAACGTTAGCAAAATTATATAATGACCTTTTGCACAGCTCACGACAAGTATTACCAGATCTGATGATTAAGCCGTTTATATTGGTGGTTCAATGTTGTCAAATATCATTTTAATATACGTAAAAAATTGCTTTTCTGGGAAAAACATTTTTCAATTACCAGTTTTTAGTTAAATTCTTTCCGGTTAGATTTTTTTCACTCGTGAACAATGTTGCGATTAATTCGCGTTAATTTTTTTTTTACCTCCCTGGCTCGAGTACCTCAACCCTATTTTCGATAATTTTTTCCCGTACGTTACTCGAAAACTTATCAATTTTATCGCAGCACATTCTTTCCTCTGCCATGTCATCAGACATTATTATCCTCTAAATGACTAGTGTCTAGTCTACTCAATTTATTTACATGGTGGTGGATCGTTGTTGTAGAATTTTACTAGTTTTCAAGTCCAAATACTACATAGATACTTGATATTCGATATTGGAGGAGAGGGAGGGGTCCAATCGCAATTTTTGTAATGATAAAAATTATTTCCAAGACTTCAAGCTACAACTTTTATTTGAAAATTTTTTCAATTCGACCCCTAACTCCACCAGTTTTTATTGATATAAAGTATCTATCTCATATTATGAAAAATTGGAGGGGAGGGGAAGGTCTAATCGAAAATTTTATAATGGCAAAAATTATTTATAGAACTTCAATCTACAACTTTTGTTTAAAAAATTTTTCAATTGGACCCCTCTCCCAATTTTGAAAAAGTATCTACCTGATGTTAGGTAAAATCAGAGGAGAGGGAGTGATCTAATCGAAATTTTTGTAATAACCTAAATTATTTCTTAGACTTCAAGCAACAACTTTTGTTCAACATTTTTTTCAATTGGCCCCTTTTCCCTCATTTCTCTAATTTTTAATTAGTATCTTTGGAGTGTTATGCAAAATGGGCGGGGAGGGAGGGGTCAAATTGAAAAAAATTTCAAACAAAAGTTGTAGTTTGAAGTCCTAGGAATAATTTTGGTTATTACAAAAATTTCGATTGGACCCCTCCCTCCCTTCCGATTTTGAATATCAACTATCTATGTGGTATTGGACTTGGTAAATTTTCTATGGTGCCAAAAAAAAACACTTTCTGATTCACTCGTTGTATCAATGTCTCAAGTTGGTTGTCTCCCTGATTCATATTGACTGCGAATTTGAGCTTAATGAACCAGTCGCCTTACTTAGTTTAGAAAGAACCAGACTCTCTCGACGAAAAATTCGTAAGTATAATAAAACAAGTCCGGTAACCTAAACCAGCGAACATTATCACCGTCGTCTTTGACACTAGACAAGGCCAGCGATTCGCGTTTTGCGGTGGAATACGTAGGTAAGGTACCGCCAGACTCGAACCGAATCAGCGGGTAACGGATTAAAACGTCCCTGCTTATAGCCTTCGTACTACAAACGTACGATAAAAATTACCCCACCTTGAGAGACCATCATCGTGAAAATACCCAAACCCATCAACACGTATTATTACAAAACACACCGAGAGCTGCGCGAGAAAAAGCAATCACCAAACAAAATACGAGGATGTGTGAGAGAAAAAAAAAGGTTAGAAGAAAAACTATTCCCGAGCAATTTCCATATTGGTATTCGAATTTTAACTCACGTTTTCTGAAAACCCTCGGTCGCCAACGTGTAATGTTTCAATAATGATAAAAAATTTATCTTTCATAAAATTTGGATTCTATAAACAAAAGAAAATTATATTCGGGTACCTATTTATAGATATATACACGCGGATTTCGAGGTGTTTTTTTTTCACTCGAGTGTATTATTATAAGTGTAACATAGATATGTAGGTACTCGTACAGCGAAGCTAGGCAGGACCTGGATCTCTTCGGATTTTTACGTACTTCGAAGATCTACAAGATTTGTTGCGGATCTACAGAAGTACAAAATCATTCTAACGATATTATGTCAAAATAATTAATAACACGTGGATTTTGCTTGATTTTTTTAAAATTTGAATTTAATTAAAACGAGTTTTAAAATTTTTTCAAAAACAATTCTTCTAATTCCCTTCCATAACTATTTTTTTTTTTGCCTTTTGCAATTTTACTTTTGCACAAGAACAATTTTTTGATTTCTCTGCACAAAAAATGTTTTCAAAAATTTTGTTTAAAAAAATAGAAATTTACTTCCAAAATTATTTTTATTCATTTTTTTAGTTCTTAAATTTCCAAAAAATACACTTCTTTTCAATTTACTTCAAAAAATTTCTCTTAACTTTGAAAAAAACAAAAAAAATTATTCTACTTCGAGCAAATGATTTTTTTTCAAAATTTCTGGCAAAAACTATTTCTTATTCAATTTTTGACTTCTTTTTTTAATTTTGTGAAAAAATTCTGAAACAAGAATTCTTAAAAATTTTGTGCATAAATAAAATAATTTTGAAATTTTTTGTTGAAACAATTTTTATTCATTTTTAAAACACTTTTTCGTTGAAAATTTTGTACTTTTTTTGATTCTGAAAAAAAATTTTTTTTAATTTTTTCTTTATAAGGTAGTTGCACCAGTCGTTGGCCACGACCCAATGGTGGGTCACTTGAGAAGAAAAATGTTTATAATTAAGCGTATTTTTAAAATAGCTTCAGAAAATTTTTTTAGAGCAAACCTGGAACATTTCTGCATAGAACCACATAAAAGTTTTGAATCAATTCTGTTCAAGTAATTAATAATGATCGTCTGAAATTTTTTTGTTAGAACAATTTTCAAAATGATGCCAATTCTAAAGATTTTTGTTAAGCCGAAGTGTTGTCGAAATATGAATTTTACACTATTAAGATTAATAAAACTTGAGATATAACCATTTGGACCTGAATCAGAAGAGTTTGGAGATTCCATTTCTTCATTAAAATAAAAAATATTGCCAAAATTCTATCAAATATGGCGGTGACTATCTACTGGAAGGAAAAAATGGTGTTTAGCCAGTAGTTGATCATTTTGATCAAGTACTAGACTTACGAAATTTTTGTAAAGTTCTAGTGGTTGATCATGCAAAAAATTGGTAAATATTTACGAAAAATGATAGTTTCTCTTTCTCATGGCTAATGAGTGACAATTTTACCGAATACTTATTGATTTTTTTTAAAATTAAATGGTTGAGAGCCGTTGTCATAATCTGATTGACCAACTACTGGGTGATCAACTACTAGCACGTGACCAACTACTGGGTGGTCAACTACTACATTATCTTGACCAACTACTGGACTTTTCTATTTTTTCACTTAAAATGGTCGTAATTTTCAAAGAAATGAAGTAAAATTAAAAAATTATAGCGCATTTTGTAGTAGAATACACAAGGAATCGTTTGGTATATTCACCATTTCGCCAACGTTATTAGTTTTTAAACCAGAATGTTTTTTATAAGACACTTCCACTATAAGGGTCCACCACTGGTGCAACTACCTTATACCTAATTAAGAAAAAAACAATTTTTTATTTTTTTTCAATTTACGAGAAAACAAACTTAGGCTAAAAAGATTTCATTTACCTAATTGTGGGCAAAAATCAAAACAAAATAAAAAAAATTTAATTCAAAATTTTGTTTAAGAACATGTTTTAAATTTGCAGAATTGAAAAAAAAACGTTTTGAAATTTTGTGCAAATGTTACTTTTTAATAATTATGGCACAGTAATAAAATTATTTATTTTTTCAAAATTTTGGTAAAATTAATTTTTCAAATTTGGAGAAAAACATAAGATTTTTTTAAATAATTTTTTTTTGTTGAAACAACTTTTATTTTATTTTATTTTATTTTTTAAAACACAAATTTAGAAATTTTGGGTAAAAATATTTTATAATTTCTTTTTATCAAAAATACATTTTCCTTAAAATTTTTAAAATTCTTTGAAATTTGGACAAAAACGATGTTTTTTTTTTTAATTTTTGACAAAAACAAAATTTTTTGCTGAACAACTTTTCAAAACTGAAATAATTTTTTTTTTTGTAATTTTAAAACATATTTTTCACCTATTTTTTTTTTTCTCCTAAAAAATTAAAATTTTGTTCAAAACCGTGTTCAAAATTATGTGCAGGATTTGAAATAAATTATTGGAAAAAATTATTATTATTTTTTGTAAAGTTGAGTTTAAAAAAAAAATATTCTGAAAAACGAATCAAGTTTAAAAGTAAACTTTTGGTTAAATCAATTTTTATTCTATTTAGGTTTTTAAAACACAAATTTATTTTCTGAAATTTCACGCAAGAAATATTTAAATTTTTTTAGCAAACATATTTTTTTATTTAATTCTTTAAAATTTGTACAAAACATTTTTTTTTTGTTCTTTTTGCCTAATTTTTTTGTTGAACATTTTTGGAAAATCTAAAAAATTATGTACTTAATTTTCTGCAAAAAAATAATTTTGAACAAGTTTTTTCAATTTTATTTTATTTTTTTAAATTTTTCAAAACCGTGTTTAAAATTTTGTGCATGGAGTTATACAGTTTCTAATAGAAACATTTTTTTTCAAACTTCTTTTTTTGCAAAAAATTTTGGCGAATGTAATCTTTCAAATTTTGTGCAACTTTCTTATTTTTCAAATTGATAACAAATTTTGCCCAATAACAAAATAATAAATTTTAAAATTTTTAATTAAAACAATTGTTATTGCAATGTTGTTTTTGAAAAACAAATTCTTGAAGTTTTTCACTAAGATTATTTTCAAAACCTTGGGTAGGTGTTCAATTTTTTTTTTTTGAAAAATTTAAAATTTTGTAAAAAAAAATTCTCAAGGGTGGTCCGGATAAGATGTGAAATATTAAAACTACGTATTCTACACATAAATACAAGCTGAAAGTTCATGTACAAAAAAGTTCATGAATTCTTAGTTAACGAGATATCAGCAGTTACAAATTGATGAAGAGCGGCAACGTTGTACGTTTACACTCGAGCAATGAACGCGGAACGCCACACGCTCAACGCTGGCCTACGTGTAAGTCCCTTACAGCGTTGCCGCATTGAAAATTAAGCTGAAATGCAACTTTGAATTTTTTCGTTCATAAAAATAATTTTACACAAAAATATTTTCTGGTATGGTGAGTGATCAAGGGAGATGATTAGAAAAAATTAATTTTCCAAACAGACGCCGGAAAAACAAAATTAAGGTCGAAAAAAGTCCATTTTGAGGAGCGAATATCTCCTCAACTAAGGACTTATGAACTTTTTGGTACATGAACTTTCAACTTGTATTTATGTGTAGAATACGTGGTTTTAATATTTCACATCTTATCCCGACCACCCTGCATATTCTTATAGGTATTTATATTTTTTTTGCTAAACGACTGAATGTTTAAAAACTACATTTTAATGTAAAACAAAAACAACTTTGGAACAATTTTTATTCAATTTTTCAATTTTCCAATTTTTTTTTTCAATAGGAAATTGCGATTTTTTAAATTTTGTGAATATTTAAGAACAGGATTGTTTTCAAGTTTTGTGTAATTGTTATTTCTCAAAACATCAGACACCAACATTTTTTTTCATTACGCTTGGTAAAAAAAAAATTTTTTTGAAATTTGATCAAAATATCAAAGTTTTAAAATTTTTGGTTGAAAAAGTTTTATTCATTTTGTTCAAAAAAATTACTTATTTAAATTTCTGATGAAAACATTTTATATTTCAATTTTTAGAAAAATCAAAATCTTTTACTGAACAACTTTTATAAAAAATTTTAATAAACATTTTTAAAATATTTGCTCAGAAATAATTCTTCAACAAATTTTCATTTCATTTTTTTTTTTTAAATTTTTTTTTGTTGTAATTTTGTGCAAAAGTTAGTTTGAGAACTTTTTGTTGAAACAATTTTATTTCATTTTTCCAAACTTTTTTTCTTCAATTTTGCACTTTTTTATTTTGATAGAAGCAAATTTTCAAATCATGTACAAAAACATTTTTTTAAACTAGAAAAAACATTTTTTTTAAATACAGTACCTACCTAACAAAAAAAAACATTTTTAAAAATTTTTGCGCCCAAATTTTTTTTGCTCAAAACACTTTTTTTCATTTTGTTTTAAACTTTTAATTTTTTTCACAATTTAAAAAATGTTTGGTATATTTTTGGCCAAAGCAACGACATAAAACTTTGTTTAAAACATAGAATATTCAAAATTTTGAGCAAAAATTATTTTTTTCAAATTTTTGTTGAAACAATTTTTACAATTTTTTTTTTTTTTTGGGTGTTTATAATTACAGGATTATTACACCCATCGGAAGAATTTTTTTAAATTTTATTTTTGAGGTTGAGTTTTTTAATTAAGTCTATGAATTTTTGAATTTCGGAAGGAATATCTGGTATAACTGGGGGGATTTCATTTATTTGTAGGGTTAGTCTCTCTTGTTTCAACTTGGGGCATTCGAATTTAATTTCGTTGAATTTTTTTTTCAATCTTTGACAAAAACTTTTTTTTTCAATTTTTGACAAAAATTTTTTTTTTGTTTACGGAATACGGATCTTACCCAGCTTTGGTAACTGATACACAAGAAGTACATATCATGTCTATCACAGATACAATACAAGGAGGAAAAAAAGATAAAATAACGAGATCAAAGAACCCTCACTTTTTTTCCAAAAAGAGATATTTTCACCTCATTTCATAGGCGTAATATAAAATACATTACCGTTATAATAGTCCTACAGTAAGGATAGGCATTCCATGCTTCTTCGTGTATTTCTAAAGAGCCTTTTGGCGCTAAAAGTCTAATAAAGGAGGGAACTTTGCTGCGAACAAAAATATATACGATAAATATAAGTATAAGATATAAAACATGGTGTTTCTAGGCTATTCACTACAAGTAGGTACATATACGTACGACTAAGTACACGTTACTTTTTCTCTTTCCGCCTTAAGCTGGAAAGGCCGTCTAATTAACTATAAAAGCTTCTACGAGTACAAGAGCGACGTAGCGGCACGCTCCTTGACAAATAACAAATGAAATTATACGTGTATATATATACTTTATACGTATTACGAGTACCGGAGTAGGTACACGCCGTGTAATTTCGATCAAAACAAATTCTCTCTGATGCGAACAACCACCTATACACAAAAGCTACCTTACTATGAACTTTTACCACGTTAAATACCCTTATTGGGGAAACTGTTGCAGAGTAAAAACAAAATGGCTTTGACGCGACTGGCGACGTTACAATGTATTCTCGCGAGAAACAATCCACTGTTGCGTTGAAAAATTAATCGAAAATTGAATACTTAACGCGTAATTTTCTTTTTATAGCAATGATAATGTAAACCTAATCTACTCAATTTTAAACACGAGCGTTTTTTTGTTCGCGTTTTTTATCTTGGTGCGTCGGTTTAGATGAGACGAAGACGAAAGGGAGAGATGGGTATGATTAAAACGGATGTTTATAGTAATTTTAAATGCCAGCTTTGCTAATTTGACTGTTGAAATAATTTCATGCTATTCTAAAAATTACAAAAATTTTGGACATATTAGAAAATAAACAAGGGTAAAAATGCAAAAAAGTTTTCAGATTTGTATCAAATTTAGAAGAAAATGACGAAATTCATAAGCGAATGAAAGAATCAAAAGTAGAAAAAGAAGTCCGCTAGAAATTAACTGTTTTGATTGGTGGATATATCTCAGAACGAAAAAGTGTCCAAAAGGCATTTCTCCTGAATGTTTTTCATTCGAATTCTTTTTTACCTGAATTTTTCTCCCCGAATGATTTGGCTGATTTGGGCAATGTCCTTCATGCAGGATAATGAACAGGAATCAAATTTTCCACTTCTTCTTGATCTCTCCATTCCCTCAAAATATTATTTTGAAAGTCTGAGTCATCAAGTTACACATGGGGTCAAATTAAGAACCCACATAAAAAAAATAAACGGAGCTTTTCTGAACTTTCAAAAGTTTTGATGACAAAAAGTATCAGTGCTGGATAGCCCTTGAATGCAATTTTTAAAAAGGTATTTTAAAAAATGGTTACTAACATTTTTTTCCACCTCAATTTTCAAAAAAAAAAAGGTCTTGAAAAATTAAATTTCAAATGAGCTTTTCTGTTTTTTGCGTAGGATTTCTCAATTTTTTTAATACATTCAATTTTCGCTTCTTTGTAATTTCTCAATTCCTTTAAATATTCGTTTTTAAAAAGTTAAATTTTTTTGATACGTAACTATTTTAATTTTTTTTTTCTAAATTTTTTAATTAACTATTTCAATTATTTTGAATCTTTATCATTTTTTTAATTTGATCAAATTCGTTTAATATTTTTGAAAGTGCTAAATTTTTTCCTGAATACTCGTATTTCCATTTTTTCATAAATTCCTCACTTACTCCTAATTCCTCCATTTTTTCAAACATTCAATCTTTAAATGTTTTGAAATATTTTTATTAACTTATTCTTTTTTTTTTTTTTTTTTTTTAGTTTTGTATACATTTTTACATAATAGGTCAATTTTTTCAATTCACAAATTTCTCACTTTTTCGTGTTTCTTTTTTTTTTTTTTTTAAATACACAATAATATGTATAGATTATGCAGGAGTTTATTTCAATGTTTCAATATCAATTATAAATAATTGCCCAAATTGTCCATTTCTTATGATTTTTTAATTTTATAAAATTTTCAATTTTTCCATAACTGCTAAATTTTTTTAATTTGTAATTTTACGAATGTTTCAATTTTTCAGTCACTTCAAATAACTTTTTCAAACACTCAATTTCCTGATTTTTTGATTTGTAATTTTTATCACCTATTCACAACTTTTTAATTCCAAAATTTTCAATTCTTATGACGCTATTTTTTTAGTTTTTCTACTTATTTTTATTTTTATTTATTTTTTGACATAGATAGGCACTTAAGAATATTTTAATTTTTTATAATTTCTCAATTTTGTCAATTTTTTTTAATATTTTTGCAATTACTCATTGTTTTAATTTTGATTTTTTTTGGATCTTCTATTTTTTTCTTCCATTTTTGGCGTTTTCACAATTTTTTAATTCTTTCAAATACATACGTTTTTTTGATTTTTTTTGCATAGGTATTCAATTTTACAAATAAAACTTTTATTTAATTTAATTTTTTTTTTTTTAATTTTTGAAAGTGTATGTTTTTTCAAAAATATTTTTAAAAAAATATATAATTCAAAGAAAAGTTTGCATCAATACTGAAATTTGAAAAAGTGACTTTAGTAAACTGTTTCCTCCCTCCTCCTCCCAGAAAAGAGATAGTTTCACGAAATCAAAAAAAAATTAAATAATAAAAGCGTGGTAAATACAACAGAACCTAAAAACATAACATCGGAGACGAATTGAATCGATGGGGGAGGGGAGAAAGGATGGCCACTAAAAATGCCTTTAAAGTTTCACTGGAACAAATTTTTAAAATTTAGTTCAACTTTTTGCTTAATAATGTCAATTTAATATAGATTGGCAATTTTATTATTTTTTGAAAAGTTCACAAATTTTTTCATAAATTATGCGTTGAAGTACATAGCTTAATTTTTTTTGCAATGTTACAAACTTCTTTGGAATTTTACTTGGAAGCAATTAAAAAATATATAATTATGATACTCGTATTCAAGTACAAATTTTTCAAAATCAAATTCTATTTTTTTTTTTTTTTATAAAATAATAGATTTTAAATTTTTTTTAAAGATAAGTCCGACAATTTTTTGCAGTTATCTGTATTTTTTCCTTTTTTTTTTTGGAAATTTTTCTACCAAATTACGTTTAAATTTTCAAATTTTTCTTTTCTTAAACAGGAGAATAATTAGGTAGGTATTTAAATTTTATGAAAATTTACTGATTGAAAAAAATCATTTTTAAAAGTAACCCCTTGAAGGGGTGGCTCAGTTGTTCTAAGGAAGATCACTGATCGTGAAAATTTATCGTTCAAAGTTCAAATAATCTTTTTTTTTAATTTTAAATTAATTTTTTTTTTAACTTTTATCAATTCTTTGCATTTTTGCAATTTTTTTTAATCTGCTTGAGAGTAAAAATTTGTTAATTGATTTCAAACATCTTCTGTCAAGTTTTATTTTGAAACATACCTATATTTAAAAAAAAAATGAAGTAGGTAGGTATTTTTTATTTTTTATTTTTATTTTTTTCGGTATCTTCTACCTAGTTTTACTGAATTTAAAAAATAAATTAAAAGCTTCATTTTTAAATAATTGTTTCAATGCACTTAATTCAAAATATAATTCGAAATGAATTTTTTGTAAAATTTATACAAAAACAAAGGGTTTAGGGAGTTATTTTTAAACAATTTTAGTTTTCGAAAAAGTAATTGGAAAAATTAAGCTTAAAATTTTTCGAAAAATTAATTTTTTTGATATTTTTGAATATAAATGATTCCCTGTCGCTTGTCCCTGTTTTACAAACTCAAAAAATTGTGATCTACAGAAAAAAAATTGAAATAAATTGTCTTTTGATTTTTTTCTAAAAATAGAATTCAAACTGAAATTTCAAAAATTTGTTTTCTGCCAACGTTCAAAAGTAAACGCAATTACACAATCAATTATAGGGGCGAAATGAAAAAGAAAACTGTCTAATTTTTTTTAAAAATTTATTCAAACAAATATTTTCAAAACTTAGAAAAAAATTGTCCGGCAATTTTTTTTTATCATCGAACACATATATTTTAGAGTCAGATTTCTCTCATTTCTTCCTCTTTTAAAGTTACCAAATTATTTTATTAAAATAAGGAAATTATATGATATTTTTTTCTACATATCTCACACAGACGTAAGAAAAGTTGTAAATTTGTTGGAATTCTGGAAAGTGAACGTGAAAATTCCTACAACTGACACTACAAAAAAAGAATCAGCCACCAGAACAAGAAGTGGATTACTCATCTATTTGATTTTTCGAATGGCCTTCGAGTTGAAAGTCGTACTTTCGCATATCTTTCTAATAAACCTTATACGAGTAGATTAAGAATACTTCGCGGATAAACTTCCATGCAACTTAAATAGAACAATCAATGATTCACTCAAGCCAGTCGTGGGAGGGAGGAGGGAGATAGCCGGAGTTGGGCGAATTTAAAGGGTACAATAAACTGGCTCACAAATAAGTAAAGAATTGACGCTTCGTCGTTTCAAAATGATAGTACACGATACGTATTATATAATAAAATAAGAGAATTAATCCAGTACGCGACATTGACCCTGTTTTTAATTTTGAAAATCGTCCGTTCGTCTGTAAAAGAATTTCAATATACTTTAGCTCGATTGCTTGGTACCTCGCATTTTCGTGCATGAGCAGTCAACTCGACAGTAGCGCTCTCATCGCATCGGTTCGAGTAATTTTTCGCTATAGGCTAAGCCTCCATAGCTTCCGAAAAATTAAACTCAATAAAGCCCTTTACCAGCGTTTGGTATTTTAGCCTGTTTTTCCTCTATCGCGCCACTTCTTAATGACTGCTCGCTCTCTCCGCTCGCCGGCAGTTGGTTTCGTGAATACAGAAATTTTTTCACTCAAGGTAGTTTTCGACATAGAGTAAACCAACAAACAGGTTATATCGGCGTGTATATAATTTTACATTAAAATAATACCAAGGTCGTAGGTTATACGGTGGTTAATAGTACTTCCACGTTTCGGTTGTACATATCTTGTTTTTTTTTTTCACTTCAAAACGTCTAAAAAGAGCTACTTCCCTTATTGTATAAGGATATGAGAGATAAAGAGTTGACTGGACAGTTTTTAAAATCGTGTAGGCAATAAATACATCTTCCACGTATATACGAACTCGAAATCTAGGCGATTAATTAGAAAATTAACAGCACCTCGCCTTCGTCACTTCCTTACCTTCTCTCTCCGACCCTCTTGGCCCTTTTTTTCATCGATATAATTTACACGAGTGAGTAAGCTGCCGTCACTGCGAAGAACTCGCGTCACTAGGTCAATAATCGCGGTACGTGTGTATGTTCAAATATACAACTCACCGGTTTCAAATTTAGGTCATTAGCAGCCGATTTGAGTTGCATCAATCTATCATAGGAGTCACCTTTGCTTCGGCGTTTCTTTCATAACACCCCTAAATACCCCCACCCCCTCCGAGTAATCCCCCAAACGAATTATTCTTTACCAAAATGCTTTTCAAATATAAAAAAAATGTCTTCCAATCCATCATTTTAAGAAAAAAAATGGAAGAAAAATGAGTCGAACTTATTTGGCGAATAAAATCGAAAATACAAAGATTGATTTAGCTCTTGGTATCAGTAAAAAAATGTTCACACTATACACACGTTACGTGAATGGAAAATTATTTTCTTTTTTCAATAAATATCCAAGTAGTATTATTGGACGGTGAAAAAAATGAAAAATAAAAACAACAGAAAATAATAGAAAGAAATCGAACACCGAACTAACTACATTCTATACCATGCCTCGATTAGAATTGCATTCTTGACCAGCCCGAAAGCACAAAAGCTCATAAATTTTTATCCAGCTCAAAGTACGCCCGAGTGTTTTCAACGCGGAACGCATGAAAGACTGTTTTTTCTCCCTACTCGGTACCTTACAATCAGCAAATTCGGCATTTTCAACGAATTTATCACGGTCCCAGAAAAAAAATCCCTTATCTTTGTTTCCTTTTAAAGGGTTAGAAAAAAACCACACAAGCAACGAAAACCGCGTACGAACCGCCGATAAAACGTTTCTAGTAAATTTACTCGTATACTTCAAAAGCGATGAAAAAGAGGAGTTTTTTAGTTCATTTTTTCGACTTGAAAAATGCTACGAGGATTCGATTTATTGATTGAGGAAATTTGCTAATTTTTTTTCTTCTGAAAAATAACTACTTATTTATTCGGCGAATGGGAATAAAATGTTTTATTCGTTCATTTTTTTCGATTGAATTTCCTGAAATGGAAATTACGAGTATAAGGTTCAATCCATGTACGAGTATTTTTTGGAAAGAAGAATAGGAATAGGCATAGAATCGATTCGTATGATTTGAAAAAAGTTATCAAGAAATTAATTACATACTAAAATTCAGAAATCTCAATTCATGTAATAGAAATTTTTTTCACGTGGTGCGAATTATGGAATTTGTTTTCAATAATGTAGGTGTCTTAAACAAGTTGCATTATCCATAATTGGAGGGGAGAGAGGGGTGCAATCGAAATTTTTATTATAACCAAAATTATTCCTTGAACTTCAACCTACAACTTTTGTTTGAAAATTTTTTCAATTAGACCCTTCCCCCCTCACTCCTCTAATTCTTAATTAGTATCTTCGGAGTGTTATGCAAAATCGGTGGGGAGGGAGGGGTCCAATTGAAAAAAATTTCAAACAAAAGTTGTAGCTTGAAGGTCTAGGAATTATTTTGGTTATAACAAAAATTTCGATTGGACTGGACCCCTCGCTCCCCTCCGACTTTGAATTTTAAGTATATCTATGTAGTATACTGGGCTTTCGTTAGAAAAATTTAAGGAGAGCAAGTAATGCAGCAGATGGGTTTTCGGAAAGATAGCCGATACATTGTGTTGTGTTGAAATTTCGATCATGGAGAAATCGATTTTATCCTCGTTTAGGTAATAAAATATCTAACGAAGTTTTACTCATCTTGTGGTTAAAATTAGGCAATTTAGTGCTTTACATAATTCAGGTGGGCGGATTATTTGATAAATAAAATCTTAAAGAGGCATAAAAATGATATTTTTTATTGAAAAAACAATGTACGAGTACTTATCCCTTTTCCGGAAGGGCCTCGTACTTGAATCGCCATACGATTTAAATTAGCACTATACGACCGTAATTATTACAGGACCGCGTGAATATTCAAATGCTAATGGCAGTTCTAATTATTTTCAAAATAATTTTACAAACTGACTTGAAAAACGGTAGAAAATTTTTAATCCAAAAAATTCGCCAACTAACTGAATTATGAGTAATATTTTATTCAACTTTTTATATCCCACTCTATTTTTACGTTCGAATAATCAAAATAAATTTTGACTTGTAATGTTTTTTACAGGAGTTTTTTTTTCTAAATTTTTAACAGAAAAATCTTCGAAATTCAGAAACTTTCCATAATAATACCTACTTATTTTAAATTTTTTCAAAATAATAGGAATTTCAGATAAAAATTTTCCCCAATTTTTTCTATTGAAATTTTTCAATTTTTCAATTTTAAAATAAATTCATGACATGTACTTTTTTCCTGATGATAATTTTTACAATTTTTATTTAAATACAGATTTTTAAAAAAGCTTTCATTAAAATTCCGAACTTGAAAATATTATTTGTAATAATTTTTGTATAGGTAATTTTTTAATAGAAATTCTTACAAAATTTTCTTTCAAGATTTTCAAATGATAATTTTAGCAAAATTTTTGATATGTAGGTGCTAGGTACCTAAATTGTTTTAAAAAAATTTTTTTTTTGTTGGTGAGGTGGAAAATTGTTCTATAGGTAAATATTTTTATTTTGAAATTCATAAAATTTTCTCAATAAAATTCAACAGTTCTTGAATAAAAATTTCTACCAGTTTTTCATGACAAAATTTTCACAAATTTTTCCACGCGAATTTCCTACAATTTTTGTACTTTTATAAAAATTGTCGCCAATTTTTTCTATTTTGAAAAAGTTTATATTGAAATTCTGAATTTTTCGTAAAAAGATTTAAATGGATTTTTAATATGAATTTTTATGGGCAATCGTAATTTTTTTCAAAATAAATTTTTACAAATTCTTCAAATGTTACTTACTAAAAAATTTTTCAAACTGAAATTTTTTCAATTCAATCGTTAAAATTTTCCCCAATTTAACAAGAATTTTTAACAAATCAATTTTTTTCATGATACTCGGTTACAATTTTTACCACTCACAAATTTTCCCGGTGAAATTTTTCATTTTTTTGTAAATAAAATTTGTTTACCTATTTTCTAAAATTGAATTTCATTTACCTAATTTGGAAATTTCAAAAAAAAAATTGTTCATTTTTTTCTGATGATCAATTTACAATTTTTTAAATTAGTATAAATTTAAATAATTAAGTAGGTATATTATTTCTAATTCACATTAAAATTCAGAAAATTTTCGCAATACAATTCAAATTTTTCTAATGAGACTTCTAAAAAAAAAAAAAAAAAAAACATTAAAATAAAAAATATGTAATTATAGTGCGTGGGTAATTTCATTCATAATTTTTTTCCAATTTTTTAACAAGAATATAGGTATTTAAAGGAAATATTCAATAAATTTTTAGAAAAATTTATTTTAGGTACCTACTTTTTATTAATTTTTTTTATGATAATACTCATAATGAAAAAAAATTCAGAACATTTTCTGAATAAAATAATAAGATTTTTTTTTTTTGCAATAAAAATTTTTACCAATTCTTTTTGATGGAATTTCTACAATTTTTTTAAATTACAATAAATGTCTTCTACAATTTTGGAATGGAAATTTCTGAATCCTTTTATAACCCCCCCCCCCTCCCCTATTTTATCAGGTAGAAATTTCAAAAAAAATCAAGAATTTCTACGAATTTCTGCGATTTTTTCAATAAAAAATTTCTACTGAAAATTTTTGTCAAATTTTCACATTTATGGTCGTATTCCTATTACAATTTTTGCATTTTTAAAAATAAATAAATTTTTTACAAATCCTATTCTTTAAAATCTAAAAAAATTTATTAGTAAAATTCCAGAGTTCCTTCTTTCTTTAATGGAAATTTTAATAAATTTTATTGATGAAATTTTCAATGACTTTTTTTCAAAAAAATTATCGCTCCTTTTTTCACCACAACTTACACGATTTTTTAACTATTTTTTTTTTTGTAAATTTTTTGAACTTTTGAATGAATAATTCGATTTATTTGATGAAAAATCAAATATCAACTTTTCAACCTTAGGACTTGGTTCGAAATTAATTTTTTTCAATCTTGTCGAGAAAAATTGCCAATTTTTTCAGTGGTTCGGTAGTTTGGAATTCTAAAATGTAAATTCTCCGCTACACACTGCACTGCAGTCTTCATTCAAGCATAAAAAATTCGAATTAAAAAGCTTCAAAATTTGTAGCAAATCGTGGAAAAAACTGAAACCCAACAAAAACCTTGATAGAAACTTTTCGAATACGGAGGGTGGATACTTACAACAATAGAGGATACATAAAAACCCAGAAGAAGTGAATGCTGAGGGGGAAAAGAAAGAAAAAACATCGACAGGCTGAAAACCCGCCAAGGCTACAAAATTATATATTGCAGATTGAAACTCCATTAAAATTGGATTTAGCATCACTAAATAAGTAAAAATCGATAGAAAAGCGAATAGCTCAGACAATGTATATACGTACACACTGCACCGTTGAAAAAACACAAAAACCCCTTGGCAGCCCCATACCCTAAACCTAAAGGGCACCTCGCCCGTAGCATTATTTGAAAAATAATTCAGGTCGATTTCGAATCACTGTCGAATGTCGATTACACGTCCGTAGGTATGATAAACAACACGAGACTGATAACCAAGTCTCGTGATGATTTTATTAACGTGACGGCGAAAAAAAATACAAAATAAAATAACAGATGCGAAACCATATGCCGGATTGTCATGTAATAGTAGTTTATTTTCCTAGTTGGATAAATTATTTTACGTTACGAGGGAGAAAAAGGCTTCTTTATACTACCGAAAGATCAGCGAGAGGGAGATAAAGTAGCACTTTATCTCCCTAGTAACGTAAAAAATAATAACTGAAGTCTCCAAAAAAAAAATATATATATATCAACATTTAAATACTCCACTACCAGTAAATTTCAGCTCATTATCTTTTCGACGCCTCTAACACTTAGAATAGGTCTCAATGGAGTGCTAAGAACATTCGTAAAATGCATTTTCGCCGTTAAGCTCGTTACAAAATTTGACGGCGGTTTGTGTACGAGTGATTACAAATGTGAACCAGGTATAAACGAAATTTATCACTATCTGCTTTGGAAACGCGAATACACAACGGTATTTAAGCGTAAAATACCCGTGAAAATTGCCCACTCGAGTAGAGGAATAAAAAAAATTAGCCTACCAAACATTCATAACAGCGAAGAAAAAAAAGATAAAAAAGCAAACCTGTCGAAAGAAATTTTTTTTTACAAATTTACGTCAAGAGATATTTGAAGGAGGAAATTTCTCTGCTTTAGAAGCAGGTTTTTAGATCCTATTACCACCACTCTGTTTCGATATTAGTGATTATTATGTATCATTGTAATTAATCTTGAAATTCGTGTCGACCTTGTATTCCATGAATATGTAGTATAATAAGGTTGACGAGAGTACCAACGAACGGTATCAGTATTTTAAATCGAACCAGCACGACAGTCGACGGTACTTCATCGTGTTTCATCTTTTTAGCTCAAAATCCATCGAGCATTATTCGCTTAATAAATTCTAAAGCATTCGAAGCTGCTGATACTCTTTCGTAGAATGATTTTCCTCTCTCGAACGTAAAATCCTACGAGTCATCAGTTAAATACGCGGATTCGGTAACAGGATTAAACTGGAACTGGGGATAATACGTCTCGACGATGATGTAATTTGGATGAATTTTTAAAGGCACTCGGTAGAAATGACATTGAAAATGGGGAAAATTTTCATCGATGATGCACGTATCGCTGGTTCGATGTAAACGAATATTCCACGTTGCATTGTTATCGTATAACTTAGTTTCTGAAGTAATTCAATTTTAATTATAATGTAAATAAATTTTAATTAAATGTTACCTAGCTAGATGGTAAATTTTGTATGTGTACTGTCCTTCGGAATATTTACCGCTGAGAAGCGGATAATTTGTGAACGGTTCATTTTTCAACACTTGGATACCTTCTCCACCGCCGGTTTCATTTTTACTAGCTTCGGCGACAGAATAAAGTTGTGCCACTTGATACTGTAAAGACAAAAACAAAAGACACGAATTAAACCAGGAAATATTTCCAACATTAATGTAAGTTTATATTATTCTTGGCAGACGCAAATCTTAAGAAAAAAAAAAAAAAAAAAAAAAAAAACATCAAGAAACAGTCTATACAAATTCACCGGACAAAAGGTCAAGGATACAGACCAAAGGCATTATATTCTTAAACAAATTAACCGATATAATAATTCATCATTTTTTTCGTACTTTTTACTTCCTTTCTCGTATTGTTCGAAAGGAAAATCATTACAAAAGAATGGTAAAATTTTAAAGATTCAAGTTACAAGTACCTTACGAGTGGTTGGTTTCGTTTGAAAATAGTATTGTCATTTTAGTACTCTTAATATATTCGCAAGTCATAAAACTTTATAACGTTTCAAGGATGAATATACAAACGACGTTCATCAATCCATAATGAGATAGAATTTAAGTAATTATTTTTCCAGCGACGTAATTAACGAAAATTGAAAATAAATCGAGTGAGACAATTTCGAGTATTTCTTTTCGAGGGTAGCATGAGTAAATATTTGAAAATTGAATCATTTCGAGAACTTACTTCTTCGACAGTCAACGGCAGTGTAACGCGGCTGAAAAAATAATATCGTAATTAGAATACGTATTTTATTGGTGAAAATAATTTAATTAGGTGATAGTAAGCTAGGTATTTTGGTAGGTGTTGAGCCATAATATTGAAAGGCCATATAATTTGATTATAAAGTAAAATTATCAAAGTATTTGACGGTTAGCTTTGATTTTCAAAAAACAACACGTCGATTATTTTTTTATTTAAATTAATTATCTTGTAGAACCTTATCAAGAAGAAAAATTTCGTAAGTGTTATCATAACTCCCCCAAGAAACATTGAGAAGTAAAATTCAACCATGTAAAATATTAAATAGGTAACAGATTGTTTCACCTTTTAAATATTTTACTACCCACCAAGAATTAAATATAATAAAATAAAGATACATAATACTTGGTTGAAAGTGATAGATAAAAACGAAAAGCGTCCTATACTTACAATTCTTTAATCAACATGCCTTAAACTTTATGGAACTTTGGAACGAAATGCAATTTCTAAAGAGTAAATATTTATTTTACATTTAACTTAAATTAAAAAACGATTCGAAATATTCCACGAAAACAATTTGACTACAAATTCGAATAACTTCAATCACAATTCACAAAATTACACATTAGTGTTCTAAAACTCGTACTCGAATGGAAACGATGAACGAAGAAGGGAAAACACCACAAAAGTGACAATGATATCGACCAATAAACTTGCGAACTAGGTCATGCTCAAAGTTTTGAGCTTTTTGTTGAGAATTTTAGATTGAACTTTGATTCGAGAAAAATTACCGTAAATAACGGTCATTTTGTGAAAATTTACGTAATATTTTGATAACTTTCCGTAATTACGTCGTATTTTGAAATAAACACGATATTCGAACGATTTTCAAAGTTCACATTTCTTCGGCTATGTTCGGATGTTTTCGTTCAACTTGTAATTTTTTTGCAAATTTTTTCGAAAATTGGTTTGTTTTGAAATAAATTGAATGATGATTTTAGTTTTTCTTTTTACTTATCTCTTCGTATGGTTTCTCTTCTTCGAATGTAATTAATATTAATTAATAATTAATAGTGAACTTCTAACAGTAAAGCTTTCACATTTCTACACTCGGCTTGCACAGTTTTTGATTCGTTTGAAAACCAAGTAATTTGCTTTAGAAATTTGTATCAAAATCTGTTTCAATACTTTTATCACTGAAGACAATCTTGTTATGATGAATTTGTGAAATTGAATATTTTCCAATCATCTAGCATTGAGTCATTCTTTACGTACACTGTGCTGCAGTTGGTATCATCTTCGCTGTAAAGAATTGACCTATAAAGTACGTACTGTGACCCGAATTTATCATATTGGTAAATTTTAATTGATAATTATTGTTTCGTTCGTGTCGTCGAAGGCTTATCTATACTCCTGAAACTCCCCTTTTCGAAATTATAGATTTGCAATGGCTGATGATAGCGGTGAAATCAAAGAAGGACATCTTTGTCCAATATGTACCATTGATCTGGGATCTATTCCCAAATTGCATGCTCATTTTCAAGAAGAGCACTCCGATGATATCAATATTAAGAAATTTTTAAGAGGTACATACAATAATTTATCTGATAAATTTCTACTTCTGATCTATTACTAATACGTCGTTTCATGTTCTCTTAGGGATGGTATTTCAAGCAAAGAAAATTATGAAACAAAACAGCGAAGCTGACGAATCCAGCAGGCAGAGAAGAAAAGACATTATTCACAGCTTAGATATTTATAATAAACCTCAATCTCTTGGTGAACACCAGTTCAATATTTCCAATCTCATTTGTTCGCCTCTATTTTACATTTTTAACCTTATCTTCACTTACAGGAACTACAAGAAGTCATTTTGAGACTTTCAGAGAAATTAGAAATAAAAGAGTGGAAGGGCTCTCTGCAGAAACTAACACACGAATTATACGTTTAGATAAACTAATTAATAATGCTCCTACGGAACTATCTAGAAGAAAATGTAAGTTTCTACCTTCTACCCTTAAGTATGAAATTTTCCTATTTTTTCAAATAACCCTCTAATCATTGCAGTACACGAACAAACGGTCGTACCATGGATAAATGGTGAAGATGTATCAAGATGTCCCGAATGTGCAAAATCTTTCAACTGGACTCGTCGCCAACATCATTGTCGTCTCTGTGGTTCCGTTATGTGCCACGATTGTAGCTATTTTCTACCGATAGTGAAAGCTAGTACGTTATACGTCATGTTTTGCATGTTTTACATTTTTCAACTAGAAATTAATTCGTGATTTTATTATAGAACGTATTTTGTCAAATGTGACTGAAGAAAATGGCGTTGACGAAGAGGCTACCGAGGAAAATAGTCTACGAGTATGTCCATACTGTATGAGACTATTGGAGAGTAGAGAATCAATGCAAGCTAGCCGTAATTATAATCCTGTTATAACTCAATTATACGATCAAATTCGATCGTACTTTGCGGATCTGGATAAAGATATCGAATTATATAATGAAATGAGTCTTTCCTTGAAGTAGGTGCATAATTATTCACGAATTGATTTTATTTCCACAAATGTAATTTTTTTGTTTGTTTAATACAGCGATGGACGATCGACTTATAATTTGAACGATGCCAAAGAATTATGGGATAAAATTATTAGACTTTCAGAAAAAGTCGGTGCAATTAGGTAAATATTGATGTACATGAATGTATTCAATGTGTATGTGTTTCCAAAAACCAACTTAGCTCAATTACGTCTGCTCTAGTACAAAAATAGCTTCTTTGGGAACGAATAGCAAAACAAAACTACCCACAGAAAAGGAACTCAAGTTACAGAAATCTGTTAGTATTGGTATCAACGGGTACATTCAAACGAAAATATTAACATTGTTGCCTTTACCTTCTGAGGAAACTTACAAAAAGTTACAAGAAGACCGAAGGTAAAAAATTAAAAAATCTTTCTATACCGATATTCAAAATCGTACTTCAGTGGTTCGAATAAAGCTGTACTTCGATAACTTCGCCTGGAAAAATAAAACTTAAAATATTAACGTGTTGTAGACGTAGAATCGAGCAAGAAATTAGGAATCGAAAAATGGAAGAAATAACCGATTCTCTGCTGTCGTCGCAAATAAGAACCGAATTTGTGCACTGTAAACCAAATTTCGACAAAGTATGATTTTTAAAATATTGAATTAAGTTGAAATATCTCTCAGTTCTAATTGTTGTTTCTTCGATTTCATTTTAGTTGCAGAATGACGTTACTTTAGATGATGGCTGGATTCCTGATGCTTCGAACATGATGTATCATAACGACGATCCAATCATTGAGCAAATGAATAATATTAGAAGTTATATTAAACAAGCTCGGTAATTGTTCGGCTACGATTTTTTATTCATATACAAGCTGTTTCATAGCCAATGTATTTCCCTCCACAAGTTAAATCAGCTACCCATATTAAAAAAAAAAAATTTTTAAAAAGATGGAGCGAGCTTCAATTTTTAAGATAGGCACCATGTTTATATAACATTTTTTGTTCCTTATGGGTTGTATATTCCCCTCATGGAAGGATCTACATCAACTGTGAAACACCTTATGAGTGACTTTCGTATTTTCAAAACACTGATTGGTTTTTATTTTCTATTTACAGAGAAGCTTATAAATTTGATGAAGTTGCGAGCTTGGAAAAAAATCTGAGGGAATTGCAAGAAGAATTTTACCGACAACAACAAAGTTGTTAAGATGCTATTTTGAAAAAGTCTATTATTCTCTATTAAAATGTATACCCAGTATACCCCGTTCCTATTTTTATTATGCTTGTTTTGAATACCCAATTGCATAAGAGATACTTCATTTCCCAACGTATTGATACCTTTTTTATATTTTTAATAGCAATATTTGTATTCGTTAATATTAGTATGGAATGCGTTGCACTTTTTACTCTGCTAAAATACTTTCATTTAGTATATATTTTTTAATTTGAAAAACGACTGCGTTAGTAAACTTTATTTTTCAATGAGTTAATTAATTTTTTACATACGTCGTGGAAATCCATTTTCATATGCATGATTTTTTGAAATTATCGATGTAAGAACAACGCTCTATTTTCTATTCCATTCACCGAAATGTATTTCCAATTGTTTCTCGAATTCTATTTCCAGTTGGCTTATCTTGTTCAATAAGTGCGGATAGTTCTTTAAACAAACAATCTTTATGGATTCGCTCTTAAGTTTATTGTGTAAAAAATCTTGAAAATTGAAAAAAAAAAAAAAATACCGAAGTGATTAATCGACTGCTTTGAAATAGTTTTCCAAATTCGTCCAAAACTTGTTGAAAACTTTCGTATTGATTTCTTTGTAAATTTTGACGTATACATTGTAGTTGGACTTGAATTTTTTTACATAGTTCGCTTTTCATCTAAAAATCGGTACATTTATGAGTGCACGAAGCTGTCACTGAAATACGTACCTAACATTATCGTATACCTATTCATACTTACAGCTGTATTGAAATCGTTTTCTGAAAATTCATTAGCACATTTGTTTGAAATTACGAGTAATATTTTTTGTATGTTATTCTGTATAGAATTATTCATAACGTATCTTTTATTGGGGTACCTTCGCCCCCACATTTCTTCTTTATAACGAAGTGAATTCGGTACATGTGGTTTTTTAACCATTCTGGCGTACGAAACGTCATTTTTTGATTTACCTCTTTGAAAATATATAGCTTTAGCCGAAATGGCTTTTTCTACTCTATCTTGAATCAATTTTTGACTATTGCTGTCTTCATTTGTTGAATCGTAAGTTTCCCAGTCACTTTCCGAGCCTATTATCAACGATCCATCTCGATATTTGGTTATTTTATGATATGGAATGTACAACAACAACCCACTTGTGATCGGGTGATTGATATATTTGCAAGAGAACAGTGCTCCTAAGCTCGAATATTCAGCAAATTTTGCCAACAATTCTGATATTTCGATTTTAAATTCGTATCGTGGTAGACTTTTCCTGCTGAAGAAATTGCTGGTCAGTTTATGGTGTAAATGATCACATTTAGAATCGTAGGAGTCTGTTTCTGAGTAAGATGATAAAGTGAATTTACTCATGCTGCAATTCTGAAATAGAAAGCTATGGATGTAGATTTGATTGTTTAATGGTTCGATATATTTCTATTTTCATGATGAATTTATCGAATAAGGAATAAAGTCCAAGGAAAGAAAGAATAATCATTCATTACCTTTAAAAAACGCGAATTTTTGAGTAATAAGCAAGTAATAAGTACAAAATTTTGAATTGAAAACAATTTTTTATTTTGTTTACCATCGGAACACACACACAAACGTAGGTACCTCTGTATTTTCATTTTCATAGTCGTAAATTTTTTCAACCAACAATATAGATAGATAGACATCCATTCAATTTAAAAATAACCCACATACCTATTTCTTAATTTTTCTTATGAAAGTATGTTTTTGAAAGGTTGAATTCTGTTTTAACAAAATAAAAAATCTATTTTTTGCTCAATCATTGATCACTAGAGAAGAAAAATCAAAAATGAACAAATGAATAAATAAATGATCGATAAATTTGAACTTGAATTTAAATAAAGTGAGTACCTATTTAGTATGAGAACGAAATCTTGTCGTCCAATTTTTCGTTTTCCATCATTCATAAAAATTTCATAATTTTTGGTCGTTTCGAAGTTCGAACTAATTCAAAAAATGAAAGTTGGCAAAATAATGTATTTTGAATTTTGAATAATAAAATAAAAAATTCAACCTGCAAAAATGGAAGAGCGACGTGCGAAGGGGGCGAACACGTCGAATGAAAATTGAAAGCTCATCATTATTTTGCGCATGCGCACTGATTTTCAGAGCTTTCTTATCACTGCAACTGCAGCAGCGCCCTCTGGACTCGGCTGCGTTATCTTTTTTGTTCAACAACACATTATATAAAACAACATAAACATGAAAATTTTAGAAATTTTTTCAAAAAAGTGAGCATGAACTTATTAAAATTTAATTTGATGCTGTGATTATCTGACAAAAATGTCTCTCTACGACGACTTTGATAATTTTAAACAAAAAACCGACCAAGTGGCCGGTTGGTCTTCTGGAATAAAATTATTCCAAACGCAATTACAATTGAAAAAAGCTACTCAAACTCAGGTAAGAATTGTGTTCATTTACGTTTACGAAATAGTGTTTCAAATTTGATATCATGGACAAAATTCCAGGTAAAACGAGATACAGTTCGAAAAACAACCGTAGCTCCAGTTTTCGATTTGAAAAATAAAAAAGAAGAAGAAGTCAATGGATCGCCGCTGTTACCTTCCAGTGTGACAATATTTCCTCAAACTATCCAAAAAGTAATTATTGCACAATGCAGCACCCTCATAATTAGTTATAAATTCGTTCTGTGTTTCATTTTGGCCCAAATACTCTGTACAGGATGTCAAAAATATTACTTTCCCATGCATCGGTGAGCCACAAGCTCGTGATATGGATTGGAATTTCGAAGGCAACGAATACTCTCCATTATGGCCAAACGACTACGATAAAGTTGTAAAAGGTATGACACAAACGGTTACAAATTATAGTATGAGTCGTACTTACCTATTATTAAATCTGAAAAAAATAGATTTAAGAGATCTTCGAGACCGTGAAAGAGAACGAGAAGAAGAAGAAAGAAGAAAACGAAGAGAAGAAAGAAATAGAAATCGAGACAAGTACGATACGTTTGTGTTTTTTACTACTAGTTGTACATCCGTGTATACGATTGATTCTAATGGATCAGACCTGAAACGGATGATCGACGTAAACTTGGCAGGAAAATTAGCGATAGCTCGGACGAAGACGCTGAACCAGAGAGACCCGCTCGTGGAGGTGTTGCCATTGCTCCGCCGGCAGTTTTACAAGATGCATCTTCTATTGATATTACTCCACGTGCTAGCGCTTCCAGTGGAACATCTGTAGCGCAAAAAATAATGGCAAAATATGGATTTAAAGTCTGTTTAATTATTTTTCGTTTCACTGGTTTATTTTTACCATTTCATAACATCTTCGTATTTAACATTCGACAGGAAGGACAAGGTTTGGGTAAAAAAGAACAAGGTATGTCGATGGCATTACAAGTAGAAAAAACTAGTAAACGAGGTGGTCGAATTATACACGAGAAAGAAATAATGCCTCCACCTTTGATGGATTTTCCTGTTTATTCACCTTCGCCTCCATATTCCACATCTCCTTCATCTTCAAGTCAAAAAGAATCTAAATCGGAACCCGCCTCTATCACCGAATTAATGAAAACTCCTTCGAAAGTAGTATTATTAAAGGTACAGTTTTACTTAATCTTTCTCCTGTATTTTTTTTCTCGATACCAATACTCAGTGAGTTCGTATTTGTATTCCAGAACATGGTTGGACCTGGAGAAGTAGATCAAGAACTCGAACCTGAAGTAAAAGATGAATGTAATACCAAATATGGCGATGTTATCAAAGTTCTCATTCACGAGTTACCCAATGGTGAACAAGAAGAAGCGGTTAGAATATTTGTTGAATTTAAACGAATCGAATCTGCTATTAAAGGTCAGTTTTCATTTTTATTGCTTAGCTTGGGAACGGAACGAATTGATTTTTATTGTACTATATTTTTCAGCTGTTGTTGACTTAAATGGAAGATTTTTCGGCGGACGTCAAGTCAAAGCTGGATTTTATAATCAAGAAAAATTTGCCAATTTTCAATTATTGGAATAATTTTGAGTGCTGAAAACACTATTATTTTTATTTATTTATTTATCATGATATGTAATTCAACTTTTGTCTGAGTGTGGTTTTTCGTGTGGTTGTATTCTTAGAACTTTAGAAGAAAGTAAAATCCATTCTTTTTGCTATTGAAAAAATTAAAAATTTTATACTTTTAAAATTTGATATACCTACTTATTATGTACCTACCTCGTATATTTGCAAAGTTGCTATTTTTCTGATAATTTATAAAATTTCCTCTTGAATAAGTAATAATTATTGTGCAAGTTTATTTTGTACTACATTACGTACGTCTTTTTATTAATTAGATTGTAAACTTCGTTTCAAGTGTCTTAACACCCATGCAGTAAATATTTTTGTAAATATACCTACCTATTGGCGAAAAAATTATCATGTTTGTATTAACAAAGCCAACTGATGTTCGTAAAACTGTGTAAGACAAAAGAAATTAAATGCAAAGACAAAATAATTTATTACGTATAAGTACACTTGAGAAAAAGAAAACTTAAAGATAACCAAAAATGAATTTTATTGAAAAACTTGAAGGTACCCTTTTGCATAAGCTCATAAATTTTGACGATAATTTATGTTTTCAAAACGAAGAGCTACTTAAATGTATATCACACAGTGTAGAATACGTGAGGGATTTTGAAAATTGACTAGAACAGTGTTCTAATTCGAGCCACATTCTCGAAGGACTCGATTGCCGAGTGATACCGGTGGACGATAGTTCTGCAACAACATCTGTTCTGTCTGAGAATCGGGATGACAAGCTCGCAACGAACGGAATACATTCAACTGAAATGTAAATGGTAGAAAGTTATCGTTATTTGGTTCTAAAAAATTACGTCGAAGCGGAGAACAGACTAATTTTTCATGTCGAAAGTATAAAATGCATTCAAACTTCGCAATTGTGCATGTTTTTTTTTTTTTTTTTTTGTCTCAACACAACTACATTTTTTTTATCACGAAGTCGTTTCCCAAGGTAGACTATCAACACGATGCTATTTTATCATTCATTACAATCATAAACGAACTATGCTAATTCCGAAGCACTAAATGGTCGCCTATAAGTGATAAATAAGAATAATGTCAAACCTGTTTTTCAGAAACTTTAACAGGCGTCTTGAATAAAATCCATATAACACTTTCTAAACAAGGCGGCGTAGTTAGGGAACCTAAATAGGTCCAATAACTGGTATCTTCTGTAATTATAAATTAAACAATACCGATAAATTGGAATGTATTCAAAGCATTTGCTATACAGCTAATCAACGCGAAAGTAATAAGCAATTCAAATAGCTCGTTTTTTTTTCAAGATATGCATTAACATACCAGGTAAAAACTTTTCAGGGTCAATTGGTGTTGTAATTTTTGTTGATTGTCCTTTGAACATGATATTGGGGATTAGTTCGCAAATCTTTTCGATTTCTGGATGATCTTCATCTCCAACCTAAAACAGAAATGATAATCAAAAAATATATTAATTCACGATGCCTTTATTATTTTAGGTAGGCAACACCAAACACATTAGATATGCAAAAAACTCAATTTCTTATCGTTTTTAATTTTTTTTTTTTTTTTTGAGAAAATAAATCACTTGAACTCAACGATGGCGAGAGGGGGGTGTAAAAGGTGCACTTGCACCGGGCTCGAATTTTTCCCCAGGGCCCAACCAAGAGATTTTTGTATTACTTTTTCTGACAAAAAAATATCTAAAAAATAATTATTCTAATCCACAAACTGAGACCAAAACCTGATATTTTTTTCTCTAAAAGTAGGTACTTAATAGGTTTCTTCAAAAAAAAAAAAGTTTTTTTTCGCATAAAACTTGAAAAAGATTTTCACTTCAAAACAATTTTTAAATCAATAATTCTTTAATAATTGTTATTTTTTTTCTCCAAAAAAATTAGGAAATTTTTTACTCGTATTCCAAAATAACTAAAAGATTTTTTTTTAAATAGGATTTTTTTCTTTAAAACTCAATATGTACGAGTACCTATCTTATTTAAAAAATTTGCAGATTTTTCCCCGCAAAATTGAAAGATTTTATTTTATTTTTTTAAATGGATAAGACAAAAAATAATTGTTTTTTCTTCAAAGAAGTGAGAAGTTTTTTCAATATCTACCAAAAGTTGAAAAATGTAAGAATTTTTTCTTCAAAAAAATAAAGTGTTTTTTCAAATCCAAAAAACAATAAAAAAAAAACAACAACAACAACAACAACTCAAAATTATTATTTTCAAAAAAAAATATATGACCAAAAATTATGATATTTTTTTCTTCAAAAGTAGGTAGGTAAAAACATTTTATCTTCAAAAAAAAATTTTAAAAACTGAAATTTTTTCTGAGTAAAAATCAAGAGATTTCAATGATTTCATAATTCAAAAAATTTAGAGATTTTTTCGCAAAATTAAAATTTTTTTTTTCTTTAAAGAAATAAGAGAAGTAGGGTATATTCAAATTTTTCTAGGTACTCTAAAAAAATTTAGAAAGTTTTTCCTAAAAGAGTGAGAGCTTTTTTCTGCAATAATGTTGAAACATACCTACTCCAAGAAATTTATAGATTTTTTTCGCAAAATTAAAAGATTTTTTTTTTCTTTAAAGAAATAAGAGAAGTATCTTCAAATTTCTTTACTCTAAAAAAATTTAGGAATTTTTTCTCAAATGAGTGAGAGTTTTTTCTCCACTAAAGTTGAAAGATTTTTACTCTCTACCTCCCTCCCGCCCAACCCGATAAAAAATTGAAAGATCTTCTTTCAAAAAAAAATCTTTCATAAAACAAAACAAAATCTTGCAGAAACTCTCAAAAAATAAAAGACCTTTTTTTTCAAAGAAAATTGGGAACAAAAATTGTGAATTTTTTTCTCCAAAAGCAATTTTTTTTTAAATAAAAAAACAAGCAAAAAAATAAGAACATTATAAAATTTAATAGATTTTTACTTTAAAAAAATTTTACGCCAAAAAATTAATATAGAGATCCCCTCCACCAAAAGAATGAAAATATGACAAAAAATTAGAAGTTTTTTCAAGTTGATTTTTTACCTACTCCCAAATTAGGGATTTCTTCCTCCAAAGAAATGAGATTTTTTTTCTACAAGAATTTAAGGAGTATTTTTATCATACTAACAAATGATAAAAATTTTTCACTTCAATAAAATTTTTATTTTTATTCCAAACAAAAAAATGAGACTTGTTTTTCTCTAAAAATGAAGGTGACCTTATTTTTTTAAAACAAAGATTTTTTACTACAAAAAATTGTTACTACTTTTTTTTTAGAGAAATATATTCAAATTTTTTGAAAAAAAAAAATTAAAATGCATTTCTCTTTTTTTTTTTTGAAAAATGAGTCATTTTAGCAATAGTGGAATTAAAAATTGTAGCTTGAAATCGGAATAATTTTCTCTAAAAATTTGTAATTTTTTAAAAAAATGTTTTTTTTTTTTTTTAGCAAATTATGAAATTGAAAAATGTATGTTGTGAAAATTTTTCAACAATGTTACAAAAAAATTGAACTCCTATCATCAGAGAAAGTTTCAAAACTGAGTAAAAAAGAACCCGAAAAATTATTGCATTGAGGTCCCACTCGACTCTCATCGTCACTGCTCGAGCTGATCTCTTTTTTTCGGTAAAATTACGAACTGTTTTAATTGATAAAATTTACCTCGAGAAGAATACCTAATACAGCCAAACCATCGGGATTTGCACAAGCTTCTTTGAACGAAGGATATTTATAATAATTCCAGTGAACCAAGTGAAGCTACAGAATAAAAAAAAAAATCGCATAAATAAGCTTATTTTTTCCAATTCATAAAGTTGACAAGTTCTGTTGTACTGTACCTCTCCAGCGTAAGCTTTTCCATCAACGGTGTGTTCAGAACCTTCAGAATTGTCACATCCCCAGTGGCAATGGAACTGTTCCAGTTTATACTTGTTGCTCAAAGGGCCACCGCTTAAATCTGAAATACAAAAAGGTTCACTTTGGAATTTTTTACGAGCCTGGTTCGTACTTATATTATGTTGTTAAAAGGCGTTTCAATTTTTTGGCAATGTGTTGACGCGGATAATAATAAATTTGGCAAAGCAGAGAACTCTACATATAATATAGAGATATAGCACATCGCGAAATGAATTAAACAAATATTTTCATTGAAAACTAATACCAGAGACCTTATAGTAATATTAAAAAAATTATATTAATGATAGGAAAATAACCCAAACCAAACGTTTTGATTAGTTTTACGTCAGAAAAAAAATTCCCTATGTTCTTTTACTTTTATATGCTTAGTTTGTTTATATTTCGATAAATTAAGCCATTAACCTTCAGACCGAGTTTCAAACACAGTCAAAATGCAATGCAAAAGTTGAAAAATTTCAAATATCAACAAAAACATTCGGTCTAAATTGGCTGAACGACTGGCATGGGAGATGGGACTATTGCCAAGATCACATCTCATGTTTTCTTCCGATATTTTTCTAACTTACCCGATGAACTGCCATCAACATCTATTCTCCAACAATATCCCGGATTTGTAATACTGAGACAGTTCTCTGGTACGTATTTCCATCGCAAAGGTTCATTTTTCAACGAATCATCAGAAGTCGCTTTTGACGTTTCCACGTCGACTGGTGATTGACGCGAGCCTGCTGCGTCAGGGAAAAAGAGTGGCCATGTTTCTGGTCCTGGTGGGGAAAAAATAACAAAACAAATATTACGTTTAATTCTCTTGCGTACGATAATTAACATAATAAACAGTTCAATGACGAATGTTGTATCGTTGTTCAGAAATTAAAGAACGGATATTTTAACGTTATTTTTTTTAACATTATCGCGTCTCTCGGCCTCTTTATTCTCATAATATGGCATCTGTTCTGTCATAATAAGTTGAATTTTTTTATTTATCATTTAGATAATATGTAGAATTATTTTAAATTATTTTTTTTTAATTTTAAAGGAATCAAGCTCGTTTTCAGTGAAATGAACCAGAGCAGGCAATTTGGAATTTTATAACGTGTAAGCATAAGCTTCTTTATCGAGGAGGAGGGGGGCATAGCTGCAGTTCAATTTTTAAAAAAAATGTTGAATGTAAGAATGATTTTTTTTTCTTTAAAATAAAATTTGCTAGATTTTTTTTTTTTAATAAGTATACGAGTAAGATAAGTTTAGGAAAAAATAATAGATACAGATTTTTTCTTCTCTGAAAATTATTTCCCGAAAAAAAACACATTTTCACACCAAATTCTTCCTAAAAAATTATAAATTATTTTTCTTAGAAAGTTTAAATTTTTTCTTTAAAAAAATAGAGAATGTTTTCCTTGAAAAATTGACTGACGTTTTTCTCCAAAATTTTCAAACAGACATTGTTCTAGAAAAACTAAATATTTTTTAGGTATTATATATATATTTTTTCAATAAAAATTTATAGAAAAATTAATTTTTTTTTTTTTTAACAGTTTGGAAAATTTTCTTCCTTCAAAAATAAGAGAACTTTCTCTGAAAAATATTTTCACCCCTGAAAAATTGATTACTTTTTTACCTCCAAAAACATTCAGAAATTTTTTACGCTAAAATGAATGAGAAATTCTTTTCACTGTAAAATTGGAAGATATTTTTTTCTGCAACAAAAAATGAAAAATCGGGTTCCTTCTAAAAAATATATATATATTTTATATTTATTGAAAAAATTGTGAGGTTTTTACTCCAGAAATTTAAGAAATACTTTCAAATTTTCAATGCCAGAAAAAAATAGAAAATAAGTTTTTTTTTTTCAAAAAACAAGATTCTTTTTTCAAAAATTAAAAAATTGTTTTTTTTCAGAAAAATTATATTTTTTTAATACTAGATAGGTATACCTACTAGAAAAGGGGAAGATTTTTTTCTCCAAAAATTAGAAAAATATCTTCACTCCGAAATACTTGAGAAATTTTTATTCCAGAAAAGTTGAGAAAGTTACTTCGCCAACAAATTGAGAACTTAATTTTTCGAAGAAAAAAAAACAGAAGTTTTTTGACCAATTTTCACTCTAAAAAAATTCAGAAATTATTTTCACTAGAAAATTTGAAAGTTCTTCTGCCCAAAAACAATAAAATTGAAAGATTTTTCACTAATGAATTGAGAAAGACATTGGAAAATTTAAGAAATATTTCAGTGCCAGAAAGAAATTCCCTAAAAAAATTTTTTTTTTTTTCTTTATTTGTCCAAAAATTATTTTTTCAGAAAAATTGAGTTTTTTTCAGGTGATAATTGGAAAAACGGAAGATTTTCTTCCAAATTTGGAAAAATATTTTTATTCTGGAAAATTTGAGAAATTTTTAGTCTAGTAAAGCTGAGAAAGTTACTTCCCCAATAAATTGAGGATTTTTTCTCCAGAAAAAAAATAAGTTTTTTTTTTTAAATTTCCATACTGTATACACCATAAATTATGAGAAATCTTTTGCTCCAAAATAAACTAGAAATTCATTTCACTGAAAAATTGTAAGACTTTTTCTGCAAAGATTTGAGAGTTAGTTAGAGATTATGTGTTCACCAGAAAATCTGAAAATTCGTCTTATTCCAAAACAATTGAGAAATTCTTATTGTTACTTGTAGGTAAATTGAAAGATATTTTTTTCTGCAAAAGTTTGAGAATAATTTACATTCCAGAAAAAATGAAAAATTGTCTTCCCTAATATTTGGTAAAATATTGCAAAAAATTTAGAAATTTTTACTTACTCCAAAACGGTAAGAAATAGGCATTTTAATACCAGAAAATTGTGATTTTTTTTTTCTAAAATAAAAATGGGTACATTTTTTCTTTAAAAATTAGAGTTTTTCCACCAACAAATTGGAGCTCCATTTTTTCAAAAAATAGAGGTTCTTTTATTTAATTAAAAAAATATTTATTTTTCCAGATTTTTTTTTCAACGTGAAGAAATTATGGAAAATTTTTTTTCTCCAAAAATAATAGATATTTTTACCTTAGAAAAGTTGAGTATTATTTTCTTCAATAATATTGAAAATTTTTTGCACCAGAAAAATTGAGAATTTTCTCGCCAAAGAAGTTCAGAAATTTTATTAGAATATTTAAATTTATTACACCAGTAAACTATGAGAATTCTTTTGCTCCAATAAAAATGAGAAAAGAAATTTTTCACTCCGAAAAAATTTTTTACTTATTTTTTTATTCTTTAAAAATACGAGATTTCCTTTTTTTAAAGAACTTTTTCTCTTCACAAAGTTGGAGAAATATTTTTATTCCAAAAATTTGAGACAAAAATTCAAAGTTTTTTTTTTTTTACTCAAAAAGTTTAGGTCTTTTTTTCTCTAAAAGTTCAAGAATATATTTTTTAATGAGTTTTTTTTTTAATCAAAACAATTGAGATTTTTTTTTCTCAAAAAATTGAATAAAACTTTAAAAAAAAAAAATTTTTTTCTTCGAAAATTAAACTATACTTGAAAATATTTTTACTTCCAAAAAATTGAGCAATTTTTTCTTTTGAAAAATTATTTTTATTAAACAATGGACGTCAAAAATATTCGTTTGATTTTACTCGACGAATCAGCAGGTAGCGGTATAGGTCCCTCTTTGGGAATGTATAGTACTTCAACAATTAAATAAGTACCTATTATGCATATTCGATACAGAAAAATGAAAAATAATAATACATGCAACATGTACGCATTTTTTATTTAGGAAGCTAATTATTCTTTTCTGTCAACCATATAATTATCATTAATTAAAGTAGATAAGATAAAAATAGATGTCATATTCAGCCCTACAATTTCCTTCATAAGTATGTTTCTTATTTCGCAAGATTTAATATTTGATTTTTTTTTCTCTACAAGTTGCATAACACTAACTCAAAGTACTCTGGGATACTTATCGTGTAATAGTAACCTTTTTTTTTTTTTTTTTTTTTTCTAATCGTCTAGGCAGCTTTAATTGCTAATATTTAGGTAGGTCTACGAATTTTTCAAAGTATGTTTACGTTAATATAAAGTTCGATAAAACTCAAAAAATAATTTTGCTTAAAAATGTACATAGATACCGACCTACTTTGAAATTTCAAAAATTATACATGGTAATTAATTCTACGTAGATGGGAGCAACAATAATTTTTAATTAAGTAAACGGCTAAAATGTCAGGGACACTCACAAATTTATTTCGGATTAACTACCTGTGTTTTTTCTTTGCCAAAGAAATGATCGAAAATCACAAGAAGTTTCACGGAACTTGTTCACTTTCATAAGCACGAGTTGAACTCACGAGATTTTTATTTTTACTGAATTTAAATAGACGTAACTTTGATTACACTCATTAAGATTACTTGATAAAAATCGGGTTTTTAATCACACTGTTGAATAATATAGATCGGATCACAGTCTGATATAAATTTGAAATTGATCTCTATTGATATAAAATTTTTCGAAGGATGAAAATAGATGTTAATTTGAAACCTGAAGACAGTGCCCAGCCCACCCGATCACTTCCAATAGATTCGCAATTAAATACCACATATGTATCTAATTCACTGTATCGATATGGTTTCATCTAAAAAAAAATAAGGTTTCTATCAACTTTGTCATTGTTATTTATACGCCTACCTATTTTTTTATTAAAATGATACAGTCATTATAAGAAGACGTTGGTTAGAGCCGCAGTTGAATTTAGCTTACAATTGCTGTATTGTAATCAGAACATGCAATAGAGATGCTTTTCGATATAAAATTCATTTCAGATTACGTTTGGTTAATTTTTATATCGTCGTGTCAAAAAATTGTTAACGGTCGACAATTGTTGAAAAACAAAAAAATTAAAAATGACAATAATTTAACATAATGGGAAATAAATTGAAATTGATGGAATTCTGTGGTAAAATGAGGAAGTATGCGGTAGTATGTTTTACCACGTGTATAGTTCGAGTTATTAATTTCATAATTTTTATTATTACGATCCTTAATATCCTTAATATCAAAATACACCGTACAGATATAAATTATAATCTCTAAGGGCGGTATTCATATAGTCGTGACTTGACCATTATTTGACCAAGTGTTAAAAACACTTGAAATTTTCACATTATTTTATTGAATAAACATTTTGCATTTTTAAAACATAAAATCAATATTTTATGAGCTAATTGTTCAATTCGATAAAAAAATAAAATTGATTCGAAATTATCAGGCTCAGATAGGTACTTGATATTCAAAATTAGAGGGGAGGAAGGGGTCCTATCGAAATTTTTCTAATAACCTAAATTATTCCTAAAACTCCAATCTACAACTTTCATTTGATTTTTTTTTAACTGTGCCCCCCCCCCCCTCTCCAACCGATTTTGCATAAAAATCCGAAGATACTAATTTAAAATCAGAGGTGGGAGGGAGGAAGAGGGGGAACAATTGAACATTTTTTCAAATAAAAGTAGAGATTAATGTCTTAAAAATAATTTTGGTTATTATACAAATTTCGATTGGGTACCTCTCTCTCCTTCGGTTTCACATAGTATCAGGTAGATACTTTTTCAAAATTGGGGAAGAAGTCCGACTGAAAATTTTTGTTATTATAAAAGCATAGATACATGGGATTTCTCACGTGGTGCTCCGCACCATGTGAGAAATTCCGAACTGCGCAAAAAAATTGATCTCAATGTGAAAAAATTTCACTCAATAAAAAAATTATATTTTTTTTGAGATTCGGGATCTTTTTAAATTTTTTAGAATAAACATTTTTTTTACAATTTTTTGAGAACAATTTTTTCTTTCAAATTTTTTAGAATGAAAATTTTTTATAATTTTTTAGGATGACTTTTTAAATTTTTTAGAATGAAATTTTTTTCAAATTTTTGTGGAGTGAAAAATTTTTCTACTTTTTTAGAATGAAAATTTTTAAAAAATTTTTAGAATGAAATTTTTTAATTTTTCAAGATGAAAAAAATTCTAATTTTTTGGAATAAAGTTTTTTAAGTTCCTATTTTTTTTTTAAATGAATAATTTCTCATTTAAAAAAATAATTTTTCCACATTTTTTCAATTTTTTCAATAGGTAGGTATTATTTTTTTGAAATGAAAAAAATAATTTCTCAAATTTTTATAGAAAATTTGAAACATCAAGAGGTATGAGGTCGGTCGTAGGGCAAAATTGAAGAGAAATCGGGTAATAAAAAATTAACATATTTTTGAGCATCGGATAATCGAGGTTCTACTTTACAGTGTATATGAAGTCTTTTTTTTGTGAAAATATTTACAACATCCCCCCCCCCCTCTCAACACAATGAGAGCATAACTTGAGAAAATAATGATCCGCCGGCTATGGATTAGACCCTTCCCTCTCCTCTAATTTAGCATAATACGAGTATGACTCAGATATGTCTTTCTACTTATATAATATTATTAAAAATTGGTGGAGGTATGGGTCCAATTGAAAAAATTTTCGAACAAAATTTGTAGCTTGAAGTCTTGTACATAATTTTGCTTATTACAAAAATTTCGATAGGACCCCTCTCTCTCCTCTAATTTGAATATCAAGTATCTACGTAATATTGGACTTGATAAAATTCAAGTAAACAAATTCCTGGTTGATTTTTACAACTTTATGAGGTAGGTAGGTATTAGGTAGATAGGTACCTAGGAATTTTAATTCCAGATTAGAAAACACTTCAAAATTGAAATACACCTGCAGAGGTCGTAGGTAAAAAATCGAAACGATTTTCCAAACTATCGTTCAAAATGAAGAATAGTGAAGTGTGCAAAACCAAAACAGATGTATGTAGCTGTAGATTCAAATGGCATTCGCTCTAATTTTTTACAGGCTTGTTTTCTGTTTGGTAGGAATACGTAATAGTCATATAGCAAGTTACAGTAATGAGTTTGAATATTGTGTACACAAATGCAAACCCAGTGCTATCCTATACCTACCATTTGTAATATTAATATTGTACATTTGCATGTACGTATCGTACCTATTCGGTATCCTCTGTACATTTTATATAAGCGATTTATCCGCTTATCATTTCAAGGACATAACAAAGAGGCATATTACATTACAACCGCCTATCAGATAGCTTTACTATCTGTATCTGTGCCAGACTAATCAACACTATTCGCAAATTTCCGGACGAGTGGAGAGAGAAGTTAATTAGAAACTGTCCAACAATTTTTTTTCTCTCTTAAAAAATAACAAAGAGGGCGTGAAAAATCAAACCTAACTTGTAACCAACCTTTTCCAAGGTAAATATTTATAAAAATATAAACAAATAAGACAGTATTAAAAAAAAAAATGACGATTACACCACCTAAATTTAAATTTGTTATACCTACTTTCAAAATACAATAAAATATATTTATTTAAAACAAATACCCTTGAATTAATGTTCTGCTTCGTATAGGCGGAAATATTATTTTTAATAAAAATTGCTTGTAATTTAGACCAAACTTCAAATAGAAGAAAAAAATGCACACGGTCTTAAAACAAGTCAGCCCATAAACTACTCATCCGCGTATGAAATTTTTCTCAACCCATAATTCAAAATGAAAGAAAAAGCCTGTCTAATTTAAAACACATATAAAAATAAATTGTAATAAATAATAATTGGGCCAACAGCCAACAAGTCGTCCAAAAAGTCTCTAAAGGTGCAACTTCATTAACTTCGAAAAATAGATAGAAATTCAAACTTTATAGCTTTTTAAAGCTGATTAGTAGGTATTTTCCTATCTAGACTTACAATTTTTGAAGATTTTTCAATTTGTACTTATTAATTGAGATAATATGTTAATTATGTCACAATGTCATTTTGTAAACGAACAACATTGAAATATTTTTCCAACGTTTCAAGAAACATTTAACATTTGTGACAAAAAATTGTTGAACTCATTATAGGTGATTAGAAGTACGACGTACGTCACTCAGAATTTACGTTAGTTCAATATAGAAAAAATTACCATCGAGCTGAACGTATGTTAACACTCAAGCTGGACTTCATAAACGTATAAATGTAAACATAACTTGGATACCTTTCAAGTTTAATTTTTTCTTTGCGATTCGTTTGGAACCTACGTTATATGATTCGGGCTCGGACGATTAATACGCCTGATTAGATTTTATTAATTATTACATTAAATTTTTACCATCACAGAAGAAAGTAATTACGAGTTAATTACAGCTGATTAATTTGCAATTATATAGAATAACCGCTAATGAACCTGCAAATGGACAGCTTCGGGATAAATTGCGTTGCGAGTGACATTTTTTTTATGTCATTTGCAAAGTTATGATTTGAATTTTCTCTTATGAATTTGGGACAAAATAATTTATCATTATTATTAGGTATTGCTATTTTTTTGTTTAAAAATAAAAGATTTATTTCTAAAAAATATACCTATACTTAGGTACATTTTTCTACATAATAGGTACTTCCCAGGGTTTTCTACTCCATTTTTTTTAAAATTTCATTTCAAAAAATTTTGAAATTTTTTCCCTCCAAAAAATTGATTTGGGTACCTATTATTTTAATTCAAGAAAATTAATAAATTTTTTCCCAAAAAATTGGGTGATTTTTTTTGTTGAAAAAACAGAAATTTTTTCTTCAAAAAAATGAAAATTGATTTTTTTGATGAAATGAAGAATTAATTTTTTTCTTCTCACAAAAAATAAATGATTTTTTCATTCAAAAATTTACTAAAAAAAAAAAAAAATTATAAGTTATTTTAGAAAATTTGAGAAAATACTCAATGTCATCCATTTTTGGAAAATTTTTATGATCCAAGATGTATAGTAAAATGTCCAAAAGTCGTCCAATTTTGAAAAAAATTCCCAATTTTTATAATGTCAGACAAAATAGGTACTCAAAAATCTTTCGTACAGAAATTTCGTGTCAGAATTTCGTAACGTTTTATCGCCAGTTCACTCATCGCAAACTCCAAGAAATTAGAAATGATTTCAAAAATTAAAAGAAATCTTCCTACAAAAACAGTGATCTTTATTCCAAAACTGAAATCTTCCAATTTTCTACTTCTTGAAAAAACTACATTTTTTTACTTATCTAGGTATTGGGGAAAAAATAGAATAAAATGAAATAAAGCGTTTATTTACTCAAAAAATTGAGATTCCTCCTCCACCACATTGAAATTTTTTTATTAAAAATTATCACTACATATAATTGAGATTATCTTAAAAATAAAAAAATTTGAGATTTTTTCACAAAAAAAAAAAAAAAAAAAAAGTGAAAAATAGAGATTTTTAATGAAATAACATGAGAGAATTTTCATGATTAAAATTAAGAGATTCATATTTCATATTTACCTACCTATTATTTTTTTTAAACTACGATTTTTACTCCAAAAATAAATTTTTTCAATTTTTATCTCCCTTCCCGCAAGAAGTTAAAAGATTGATGTTATTCTTCAAAAAAATCGTTCCCTCCAAAAAATTGAAAAAAATAAAAGATTTTTTCTTTTGAATTGCGAGGAAACTGAAATATATTTTTTTCTTTAAAAAATTGGAAGATTTTTATCGCCAAAATAAAAATTTTTATACAAAAAAAAATATATTTACTCAAAACATAAAATCTTTCAATTTTTCAAATATTTTTTTTTTTCAAAAACACTCAGACTTTCTTTTATGTCTGAAAAAAATCAAATCGAATTCAGAAAAAATTGAAAAAAAAAATTCGAAAGAAATTGATAAGAGTAATTAAAGAGTTTCTTCCCCAAAAAATTTGCAGGTTTCTGATTTCATTCCAAAAATAAAATCTTTCAATTTTTTACACCCTTCTCTCAGGCCCAATCTCAAAAAATTGAGACGTTTTTTCAGTCAAAAAAATTGAGAAAAAGACCCCCACCAAAAAAATTAAGACACATTTTTTTTTAATTACTCTAAAAAAAAAATTGAAAAAATTCTTGTACTCCAAATAGATGAGATTTTTTCATCAGAAAATAAATACATTTTTTATTTTAAAAAAAAATTTAAAAAAATAAAAAAAATATTTTATAGGTATAATAAATTGAGGAAATTTTTAATTTTTTATCTAGAATTTTTTAGAAGTATTTTCACGTCCGAAGAGAATTGAAGTAGAAAAAAAACTTAGGTAATTAAAACTTCTTTATCTATTTCTCAATAATTCAAAAATATTGAGAATAATGTTGATTTAAAAAAAAATGAAAATCTATTTTATTCCAAGAGAGTTCAAAAATTTTTGTCTTCAACTTGAAATAAGTATTTTCTCTCCATGAATTCGAGATACTTTATACATCGCATATTTCATTCTTAGGTATTTGAAAAAAGGAGAAATCCTCCTTTTTCTTCGAGAAAATTCATTTTTTTTTTCAAGTGAAAAAAAAAATCAATTGTATTTTTTTCTTAATTTAAAAATTCAGATTATTCTTTCTTCAGAAATGAACTGAGAAATATTTTTACTCCAAAAAATTTAAAGAATTATTATAAAAATTCACTCTTATACTTTTTCTTATTTCATCGAATTGTATATTTTCGAAGTGGAATAGTTGCAATTTACTGAAAACTGTCAGGAGGCTTTTATCCGAGATACTACATATCATGACACATTGATACAATGACGTTGAACTTTCGTATAATAAAAGTACGTAGATAGAGAAATGCGCCAAACATAAAATTACCTATGAGCCATCGATCAAATACCTGTACTAAGTATTTGAATAGGAAACTCGATTATTATTTACAAAAAAATGATAATGGTTCCCAAAGGGGGAAGAAAATTTTCACGTAATATGCTGCGTACCCATACTATGTACCTACAAAAGGTAAATTCAATTAGGTAAATTAATACCAAAACACGCGATGCTATTTACCAAAATATTTTAATTATACGTTCCCTGTTTGTTATCAGTAAGTAATTACTGTTTATTGTGTTACAAAAACGTGCAATTCTATTATGAAGTGATAAAAAAAATAAACCGTTGAGATTTTAAAAGCAACAGTTGAAAGTTGTAAATAAACGTTTGACATATCAGTACTTATACATAAAATATAGCTGACCGATATATGTTTTTGTACAAATGCTTAGGTATTATGGTGTGAAAAACGATACGAAAAACGAAACTGTCTTCTAAGTACAAATTGCGCGTTTTAAAATCATGAATTCATGATTCAGGTATTCACACTTGGCATTGCTTATAGCAATACAAACTGAACGGAAGTTTATTTCTGACATCATCGGCGATCGGATTAAGTATTTATATTCACTCAGAGATCGTGGCAACATTCTTACACCTAGCTATTTTTTTCCTATTCATTTTGACACGATCGAGTAAGTAAGTGAAGTAATAGTAAACAGTCCTCCAAACGTAAGATTTGAAACGTTGCCAAGTTTTTGTCACGATTTAAAGAATCAATGACCATACTGTGATCGTGTGATCGCATTGCGATAAATTTCGAATAATCATTTTAGCAACGTGCGTATAATGATCGTTTGAATACAGCGAGCGAGCATAGTGAAACAATGATCTCTCGCAGACCGCAATTCAATTATGAAATGATATCTATTTACATTGTGGCTTAAATTTTTACAATAGTCAACAGGATTGGAAACTTTTGCTTTTGATACGTAATACGAAGCATTAATTGTGATTGGATGTCATTGTACGAGTATCAAATTTTATTGGTTAATGTGTTTCTGGTCATTAGATTTTTCATGTTCCATTTTAGTTTGGTATTGCAATTTTCTTACACCATTTTACGTGAAAAAAATTATCCAAAATTTACTGTTTGGAGCCACGGGGGGGGGGGGGGGGGGACTCCTGGTTATAGGCAGATCTCTAACTCAAATTATTTCAATTTTTTTTTGCAAAACTCGAATTTTTCAAAAAAAAATTTCAAAACCAAGATTTTGAAACTTTTTAAAAAAATTTCAAAATTATTCCCAAAACTGAAATAGGTAAGTAGGTATTTTTAATTTTTCAAATGTTTTTCAACTTTTTCGAAATTTTTTCCAGAACTAAAATATTTTCAATTTTTCCCAAAATTCAACTTTTTTATTCATTCAAAATTTAAAAAAAAAACAAAAAAAAAATACATTTTTCAACATTTTTCTCAAAATCAAAATTTTCAAAATTTTCAAAATCTATAAAAAAAATTTCCAAAACTGAAATAAGTATTTCAAATTTTTCCAAAATTTAATTTTCTTAATTATTCAAAATTTGAAAAACCCCAAAACTCAAAATTATTCACATTTTTTAAAAATTATTCTAAATTTTCCCCAAAACTAAGAATTTTAAACTTTTTAGTTTTTAAATATTTTAAAAAATTTCCCCCGAAGCTCAAATTCCCAATTTTTTCAATTCCCAAAACCAATTTTTTTTGAAAACTCAATTTTTTTAAAATATACCTATATTCAAATTTTTTTAAATTCCTCCCGAAACTCAATTTTTTTATACCTACATACATATAGGTATATATTCAAACTTAAAAAAAAAAAAATTTAAAGAACTCGCGTTTTTCAACATTTTTTCCAAAACCAAGATTTTCAAAATTTTGTGAAATTATTCCAAAAACTCAAATATTTCAAATTTTTCGAATTCATTTTTTAAAATAATTCTATAAAATTTTTTTCAAAAACTAAAATAATTCAAATTTTTCCGAAATTTCATCTTTTTTAAATTTGAAAAATTTGAAAAATCCCCATAAACTCAAGTTCTTCAAATTTTTTAAAATTATTCAAAAGTTTCCCCAAAACTAAGAATTTTAAACTTTTTAGTTTTTCAATATTTTTCAAAATTTCCCACAAAGCTCAAATCTTCCCAATTTTTCCAATTTTTCATTTTTTTTCTAAAACTATAAAAATTTTTTAATTCAAATTTTTTTCAAAATTTTCCCCAAAACTCAAATACTTATCTCAAATTTTTAAAAGTTTTTCAATTTTTTGCCCAAAACTCAATAAATAGGTATTCAAAATTGAAAAAAAAAATCCCAAAATTTTATTTTTTCGAAATTTTGTACAAAACTAATTGTCTTTTTGAAACAATTTTCTAAACGAGATTTTTTATTTTTGTCAACATTTTTCATTTGTTGGTATTCTCAAACTAAAATATTTTGCATTTTTCAATGTTTTTCAATTTTTTCAAAATTTTTTCCAAAACCAAAATAGGTATTTCAAATTTTTTCAAAACTATTTTCTAAATATAGGTACTCACCTCATAATTTGAAAAAAGTTATAAAACTAAAATTCATCAAATTTTTAAAAAATTTTCAATATTGGGTACGTATTCCCAAAACTAAAATACCTAGGTATTTTCAATTTTTTCAAAAATTTTTAGTTTTCCAAAACTATATTTGATAAATAGGTGTTCATAATTTGAAAAAAAAATCCAAAATTCAAATTCTTCAAATTTTCAAAAAATTTTCCCAAAACTAAGAATTTTCAACTTTTTAAAAAATTATCAATATTATTTCCAAATAAACTCAAATATTTTGAAATTTGCAATATTTTTTCAGAAATTTTCCCAAAACTCAATTTTCTTAATTAGGTAGGTATTCAAAATTTGACAAAAAATTTACCAAAACTGAAATTTTTCAACATTTTCCTCAAAAATATAGATTTTCAAAAATTTTCAAAGTCATTCCAAAAATCAGGTAGGTACATATTTTTAAATTTTATCAAAAAAATTTCTAGAACTAAAATATTTCAAATTTTTCCAAAACTATTTTTATAAATACCTATTCAAAATTTCAAGAAGAAAAAAAAATCCTAAAACTTAATTCTTCAATTTGTTTAAGTTATTCCCAAAACTAGAAATTTTCAACTTTCAAAATTTTCTCCAAAACTAAGATTTTTTAACTTTTTTAAAATTTTTCAATATTTTGGTGTCCTCTAAACTAAAATATTTTCACTTTTTCAAAGATTTCCAATTTTTCAAAATTTTCTCTAAAACTGAAATATTTAAAAAAAAATTCGCATTTTTTCAAAAATTTTCCCAAGACTCTATTTTTCAAATTAGGTATTCAAAATTTGAAATAAAAAATCCCAAAACTCAAAATTTTTCAAGGTTTTTCTCAAAATCAAGATTTTTGAACTTTGAAAAAGAGGGAAAAAGGAAAATTACGCATCGAATAAGCAAGAAGGGTTTATATGAAGACGTATCGTTTTTTTAATGTTGAATAAAACAAAATGTATAGGTGTCGTATCGTGTATTAATTAGACATTTTACAACACAGAACAGGTATACATATACACAGCAAAGGATCGTCTTGATGCTCGCGAAACATCAGACGTCCGGAAAAAGGAACTAATATACGACTACGAAACTAATTCTAATTAGTAATTACACTACTAAACTACCTAAAGCAACCGGTACTCACTCCTGCGCGATCGATATGATCAAATCGGCAGTGTAAGCAGAACCGACGCACAAACCTCCCACTACAACTTTTTCAACATTTTTTCCAAAACTGAAATATTTAAAATTTTCCCCCAAACTATTTTTTTAAATAATTATTTAAAATTTGAAAAAATCTCAAAATTTAAATTCTTCAAAGTTTTGCCCAAAACTCAAAATTTTTGAAATTTTCCTCAAAATTTAATTTAAAAAAATATATAATTCAAAATTTTCTCTAAATTCCCAAAAACTCAATTTTTTCAATACCTATTTGAAATTTTGGAAAAAATACTCAAAACCCAAATTTTTCAAAAAATTGTCTGTTTGGCCCTCTGCAGCATACTTGCAAGAAAAGGACCTTCTTGTAAATTTCATGTTAGGGCCTCAAAAGTTGTAGTAAAACGTAATATGATCAGAAACTCATTCTACCCTCCTACTGTAAAACCAAAGTTTACTGCAAGAGCCGTCATTTTTTGCAAAATTCGGCTAAACAGCGTATACTGTATACCTACTACCTACACTAACACTATAAAGTATTTTTTCAATTTATGAATTTTCTGTGTATGACAGGGAATAAAACTCGCACTTTACGAGTGATATGATAGTACGACAATACGTTTAATGCCATAATTGCTTTAATGTTGTAGGCGTATAATTACAATCCGATGTAATTGTGTTAGGCGATGACTTACACAAACGGATTAATACCGCAGCACGTGACAATATCGAAGAATAAGCATACCAAGAACCTAGGTCGTCTAGGCTAGGCGAAAAGAAAGCGATTCTATCGCAGCTTCTAGCTATGGTTGTTGACCTCGAGGTGAGAGATATTGATGTTTGGTCGCCTCCAGCCAACGTTTTTGCTTTTTGTGCTCTCGAAGCATATCTTATTTATTTCTCCTGCTGATGTAAATGCTTAGAGGAATAATTTTCTATTCATACCTCTGTACCTATAGCTAGTAGCTACCTACATGTGGAATCATACGAGTACGACTCGATAGTGTACTTTTCAAAATGGGAAGGGAAACTGGTAAGAGTATCGTATATCTCTGCTCAGCCAGTGTTAAAAAATTTATTTGACGTTTATGGCTGGCGGAATTTAGACATTAAGTAATGAAAAAAAAATATATTAATTTGTTTGTGTCAAAGTCACGCGAAACAAGCTAGGTGTGATAGGAGGTATCATATGGTGGCCTGCATAGAAAAATTGTCTACCACACAATCATGTTCACTGGTCAGGGTTTTCCTCGTAAAATAAAGTCAACTCCGAATCGATACAGAAAATACTCTGCTCGTACCGTGCTGATAAGTGATAACTCGATGATATTCCGACCCGAGCAGCACACTCGACAAATTATCGAAATACAAAATCGACAGAATATCGAATTCGATAAAGTGTCGCGTTAGTTCCGCATAAATCGTGAAATTATCTTTCGATATATAGATAGATTATCGACGAATTATAGTTAGCAAATATTTCGAGATTATAGTAAGATATTTTATCGATAATATATCTATAATATCGAAAGATAATTTCACGATTTAGGCGGAACTTTATCGAATTCGATATTCTGTCGATTTTTTATCGATTTTTTATTCTGATTTTTCGTCTTTTACTAGCTTTTTTCTATAATTAAAACTCATTAATTAGCATAATTACTACATTAAACTATGCCTAAACACATTATTCATGTTACGGTAAGAGGATCATTTCAGAAAAAGTCAAAAAAAATTATAAAAAATCTGCCACCCGTGGGGCTTGAACCTTCTACCTCCTGCATGGTAATCCTCTTCCTTAACCACTATGCCATACCTTATCGTTGAGGAATTAGCAATAAAACGCTTATAATAGGCAGTTTAGTACTTCCAGACGTGTTGGACTTAGAAAAATTTTCACCAATTTGGAAATAATTTCAAATATCGTCACAAAATCGTTGAAAAATCGTTCGACAAATTTCAGATTATTTGTCGATAATGTAGTTTCAAATATCGCCACAAAATCGTTGAAAAATCGAATTCGAGGAATTTCATATCACGTGTCGATAATATAGTTTCAAATATCGTCATAAAATCGTTGAAAAATCGAATTCGAGAAATTTCAGATTACGTGTCGATAATAAAGTTTTAAATATCTTCACAAAATCGTTAAAAAATCGAATTCGAGAAATTTCAGATTATTTGTCGATAATATAGTTTCAAATATCGTCACAAAATCGTTAACAAATCGAATTCGAGAAATTTCAGATTATTTGTCGATAATATAGTTGTAAATATCTGCACAAAATCGGTGGAAAATCGGATTCGAGAAATTTCAGATTATTTGTCGATAATATAGTTGTAAATATCTTCACAAAATCGTTAAAAAATCGAATTCGAGAAATTTCAGATTATTTGTCGATAATATAGTTGTAAATATCGTCACAAAATCGTTGAAAAATCGAATTCGAGAAATTTCAGATTACGTGTCGATAATATAGTTTCAAATATCTTCACAAAATCGTTAAAAAATCGAATTCGAGAAATTTCAGATTATTTGTCGATAATATAGTTCTAAATATCGTCACAAAATCGTTGAAAAATCGAATTCGAGAAATTTCAGATTACGTGTCGATAATATAGTTTCAAATATCTGCACAAAATCGTTGAAAAATCGAATTCGAGAAATTTCAGATTACGTGTCGATAATATAGTTTCAAATATCTTCACAAAATCGTTAAAAAATCGAATTCGAGAAATTTCAGATTATTTGTCGATAATATAGTTTCAAATATCTGCACAAAATCGGTGGAAAATCGGATTCTATAAATTTAATATTCTTTGTCGATAGTATCGTTGACGAATATCGTCCTAAAATCGTAATACTATCGAATTCGATAGTTTTTAGATTTTTTGCCTATAAAATCGTACAGCTAAATCTGTATCATATCGTGAGAACATCTTTAAACGATTTTTTATCGATACGTTTCAACTTTCGATATTATCGATCGAGTGTGCTGCTCGGGGAGTAAAAATTTCTGCTAATGGCAGATTTGATTCCCAAATTATAAAAGCTTGGTTTCCTTATCGTAGTAATTTTCTGGTACTTTATTCTTCTTGCTGCCAAATTCATATAGCGATGTTTCGAAGCATCGGTAATTTTATTTCAAGCGTAATCCAGCATACAAATTGACAATTGGCAAAGAATTAGTAGTCTCTGAATATGGCTATTGTAAATTTTCAACTGTCCACGTTGATGATTTTTTTTCCACATTATAAATCGACGAACGTTTAATTTTAATTTTTTCTTTATGTTAATTATCCAAGTTTTCGTTGCTTTATTAGAGGTATAAAAAGATAGGTACGTACATATACATACCTACCTACCTAGTACCTACCTACGTATATCATACATTATTCAAATCACGACGTAAAATAAATATTTAAGAAAAAAAACGCACACAAATACTTAGATAAATCTCGTAGGTATATATTTTTTTTTTTTGAAAATCTCTGCACGTCTGCGACACCAGCCACATCAACAAGTGGTAACTGCAAATTATGTACGCAACAAGTAGATATCCAAATCAATTAATTACTTGATGACAAGAATCAGAATCACTTTGTAAGTGGAGATTCTAAAATAATATCTATAGCTGTATTTACTTTTTCGCCAATGAATTTAATATTATCAGTTAAATTCTATACAGACACTCTTGTTCTCGACCTTCAAGGAAATTTCACGTTTTAACCTTCGCGCTGCGCCCATCTGCGGTGCTTTTTTATGAAGCATTATCATGAATTTTTCTTACTAGTCGTAATTTATTTTTGAACTCTCCATATTGTTTGTGAAACTGGTTTCATAGCTTGGTCGCATAAATTAATAGGTTGAACGGAACGGAACTCAGGAAATTTGCACGTTTGTTTATTCACGATTGGTTGGTAAACGAAAATTAAATAATTAATATTAATGACGTGCAGTGCAGTAAGTAAATTCTAACAAATTGTTTAGATCATGCGCGACAATTTTAGGTTAAAAATTTTGAAAAGACGATGCACGTATTACGGTGGAAAGAACGAAAGTACTCGGATTTTGACCATAAATATAGAAAGGAGAGATTCATTTTTAGTTGACTGGCCCAACCTCACAGAAAATTTTAGACTTCTACCTCAAAAATACGGTTTTTCGTCATTTTGGAGTTTAATCACCTGAGTGGTTCCTCGATTACTCTCTTGAAAATGTGCAATTTGAATTTCTACACCTCAGTAGGCCATTCGCCTGGAAATTGGATTCCATTTTCCTCGTCAGATGTTTGAAAAGGAAATTATTTCGTATTTTTTACCAAAATAAATTTTGTTTCATTCAATTTTGTGATCTCACAATTTATAGCCAGAAAATCTTACTTGGTCGTCGAGAATAAAATTTTGATTTTTTTTTGGAAAAAAAAATCACCACTATGGTACTTAATAATAATTATGTACATTGTACAATGTACCTAATGGAAAAATGCAAAAAAAATTGATAAAATTTAAAAATTATTGACAAAATTTTTCAAAATTAATTTTCAACTACTTGCATTAAAAAAAAAATTAATAATATGTAAGGATAAAAAAAATCAAAAAAAAAAAAAAAAAAAAAATGTTGAAAAATTCATTTTTGAACAGAACTTGAAAAATGAGATTTCAGAGAACATACCTAATAATTTTATTAGGTATCAATTTTTTTTTTTAATAATGATTACTTCTTGAACAACAAATAAAGATTTTTCTTTCAAATAAATTGAGGCAAAAAATTGATAATTTTTTCCTATAAAAATTAGAAATTTTTTTCTCCAAAACATTAAAAAATCTTTTGCTCCAACAAAATTAAAATATTTTTTTATTTTCTAAAAAATTAAAAAAATTTTTTAAAAAATTGAGGCCAAAATTGGAAATTTTCTTATTCAACCGAAAACTTTTTTTTTCAAAATAACATCAGACTATAAGTATGTAACAATGGGAAAAATTTTTCTCCATCAAGTTGAATAGGTAGTTTCTTTGCTTTCAAAAAATTAAATGATTTTTCTTTTTAAAAAATTGATCAAAAAAATCGAGATTCACTTACCTACTTATTTTTCTAAATATTGAAGGATTTTTCATTCAAAAATATTGATGAAAGAAATTGAGTGAGATTTTCATTTCTATAAAAATACCTAAGAATTTTTTTTTCCAAAAAAAATAGATTTTTTTGCTCTAAAAAACTGAAAAAATTTACCTAAGTATATGTGAAAAAGTTTCAATCCAAAAAATTCAAAAAATTTTCTTTTTAAAAAATTGAGGCGAAAATTGAGATTTTTCGCTAGTATAAAAATTGAAACTTTTCTTCTTATTTTATTTTATTTTTTTAGATATTTATACCTACCTACCTACCAACCTATCTATCAAAATTATTTTTATTTTCATTTTTCAAAAAAGTCCCAAATTTTTTTACTTCTAAAAAATTGAAAAATTTTTCTTCCAAAAAAAATAGGCAAAAATTCAGATTTTTTGCTATAAAAATAGAAAATTTTCTTATTAAATTTCTTTTTAGATAGGTATTTTTTGTACCAGAATATTTTTCATTTCTATTTTTTAAAAAGTCCAAGACTTTTTTATTTCTAAATAAGTAAAAAAATTTTCTTTCAAAAAATTGAGAATTTTTCACTCAAAGAAATTAAAAAATTTATTTGGGTACAAACCTTCTCAAAGAAAAAATGTAGATTTTTTTTACGTAAAACCAAAGAATTTGAGGATTTTACTTGAAAAAAATTAAGGAATTTTTTTTTCTCTAGATAAAGGACTGAAAAACTTTCTTTTAAAAAATTAAGGCGAAACATCGAGATTTTTTTCACCAAAAAATTTAGGATTTTTTTTAAACAGAAATTTTTTTTTTTTTTTTTTTGGGTGTGTTTAATTTCTAGATTATTACACCCAACGACAGGAGAGTTAGATTAGGTGGGTAAGTTTACAGTTTTTGATTAGAGTAATGAATTTGTGTATTTCGTTAGGGTTATCTGGAATGATCAAAGAGTTTTCATCTATTTGGAGAAGTTGTCGTTTTTGTTTTAATTGTGTACATTGAAATAATAGATGATTGATAATTAGAGATTGGTATGAACAGAACTGGCAGGAGGGTGGTGGAGCCTTTTGATAAAGGTAATTATGGGTTATTTTAGTGTGACCGATTCGGAGGCGGGTTAAATGATACTTTTTCTTAAAAAATTGTGACAAAAATTTAATAAGTTTATACTTTTTTTTCTAAGAAAATTATTTTTTGTTCAAAAGTAATGCATAAATTATTTTTTATTCAACAAAAATTGAAAAAAAATTATTCAGAAAATTTGAAAATTTCATTTCTAAGAAATATTGTAGCTTAAAATCGAGATTTTTTCTTAAAAAATTGGATTTTTTTCTAAAAAAATTGATGCAAGGAATCGAAATTTTATTTTCTATGAAAATTTAAAAAATTGTACACTCAACGTATTAGGTACTTGAATATTTTTTTTTCAAAATAATTAAGATTTTTCTAAAAAAAAAATTAGAATTTTTTTATTCCAAAAAAATTTTTAACGTGTTTTCCTTCAAACAAAAAAATTGAGATTTTTTTTGGAAAGCTTTCATCAAAATTTCATTCTTAGCACCAAGGAGAAAATATACTATGTTTTGAATTTTGCGGTAACAGGGGTGAGCGATTCAAAAATGGCACAAATTGGGAAATATTTATAATTTCGCGATCTGTAACTCTCAGCCCTCTGGTGGGTGGAAAAAGTGGTATCCAATGTCAAGGGGAATGGACTAAAAATGTCCAGAAAATGGCATTGCACTTTTTTAGGTTGTGCTCGAGTTATCAGTGTTACCACGCAGGTGGCACTATGGAAATTGGAAAGTCGTATTTTTTTTCTAAAATCTTACATAATATAATCCAACTTTGAGAGCTCCCAGTTTCCCTCATTTTTCATGTGGGCTAAAATTTCATGTTCGGTGCGGAGGGAGGATCAACTCGAAATGATTTTTTTTTCTCACTTCACTCAATGCACAATAACGAATCGTCGATTGAATGCTTATATACCTATTAGGTATCTATGTATCTAATGTTTTAAAATTACGAAAAAAAAAATGATAACTTGGTTGATGAACATGATTTCCGGGTAATTACATTAAATGGTAACTACATATAACAGAATGCAGAAAGACATGGGTAATTTATAGGTAACTACAAAGTCTGGCGTAGTATCTATTCAAGAAAAATAGTAAATAAATACTTCATAAACTTCGATTGCTTATGTACTTTGGGGTACTTGGGCCTTTAGGTTAGTTGCATCCTTCGAAAAGTTGAAAATTGTGTGTTAGGTTATGATAGATAATTATGTAGAATAGATATCAAATACCGAAATAAATTCCAAAAAAATTGATAAAAATGAACATTTTAAGGCGAAATATGCACCATTAAATAATTTTTCATTGTAATCTTTACAAAGTCACCATCAGGAAAACATTTTCGCTTCGCTGATATGATAAAAATTGATAACAAAATAATCATTTCCTCACCAAACGATGCGAGATTTTTCGCTTTTCGGGTCAAAACTAACGATATAAATTTAATTTTAATTAAACTGTTTCCGATAAATATTTCAGATAAAAAATAACAATAATTATCCAATAATTATTACAAAACAACACTACGTACAGTACTTATTTTGGTGATTGCTTTTCGTTTTATCTTCGGTTTTGCACGCCGCACTAATTTTTAATTTTTTACCGCTCTTTGACTTGCTAAAGAATTTATACAACGAATCTTATCTCACAAAATGTAAATTCGGATTTAAGTAAACTGAATAAATATAAGATACGATGACCCGAACGAATCCAAAACTCCAATAATTAAGTATTTTTTTTGATTTTTTTAAATTTAGGTACCCATGAAAAATTTTATTAAAGCTTTCACTGGTAACACTGGAATCTGAGGAACAAGCGAAAGCGACGAGTGAGTGAAGAGTGATGGGAGTGGCTAAATCCACAACAAGTAATCACCAAAATGAACGAACGAGAATTCATCTCAACATATTCTTGTTCTTTGAAAACTTGTTTTCGTGGTCGTGTTTGTCATTGCAAAGTGGACTTGGTCCAAATTGATTTTTAATCCAATTTTAATTTTTCATAAACGATTTTCTCAAATTTTTCATCGAGATTTTTTCGCCAAGTTCAATAAAATTTAATAAAATATTTAAAATTTTTCCAAGTTTTCTATTCTTCAAATTTTTCATTTTTTTTGTTTAAAATTTTAATTGTATTTTTGAAAAAAATTTCTTGAAGAAATTATTCATCACTCATCAATAATTTATTCTTATTTTTTCCTCAAATTAAATTTTTCATTAAATTTTTTCTGTTTGTCGTTTTAAAATTAAAACTCATTTTTAAAAAAAAATATATGTATTGTATATTTTTCAATTTTTTCATTCAAACTTGCCAATAATTTTTTCATCAAAATGCTACTGATCTTCATCATATTTTTTCAAATTCATTTTTTGAAATGTTTTTATTATATTGTTAATTAAATTTAAATTAAATTTCCATTTAGATTTTTAAACATTTTTCATAGAATTTTCTCATCAAAAAATGCTTCTAAATCTCTACCATACTTTTTCAAATTTTTCTTTTGAAATTTCTTTCAAGTAAATTTTTTATCAAGTTTATTTTTCCGAAATTTTTTCCGACTTTTTCAATTTTATTTTTTCAAGAAAATTGTTCATACCCACCCCCCCCCCCCCCCATTTTCCAATAAAATTGTCAAATTGATTTCATTCTCCAATTGGTCATCAAAATGTTTCTATTTCATCTCCCAACTGGCAACCTGACTTCTCATTCGAATTTTTCCAATAATTTTCATCACATCATCACCATTTGTCTTGTCTTCTAGTTCTAATTGAGGAATTTCTAAATTTTTTCAAGTAAATTCCAATTTTTCTTCAAATTTACTAAAATTTCAATATTCAAAATTGAGTAAGTAGCTAATGCTAAGGTACTTAACTACTAACTTACTGACTTGTTGAAAAAAAAAATTGAAAAATTAAATAAAACATAAAAAATACCCAGAATGAAAAATATTTTGAGTATTTTGTGAAAGAATAAATTTGTCTTAAATAAAACATCAAAGTTTTCAGAGAAAAAATTTGAAAAAATTTGTTTAAAAAAAAAACCTTGTACGAAAAAAAAACTCGTACAATAAAGAAGATGAATAAAAAAGAACGACATCGCCCTTACAATGTGATTACTTATTGTGGATTTAGCCACTCCCAAGAGTGATGCGTTATCACATATCTCTTTTTTGATTCTTTCTTCAATATAATGAATCGAGTTTGCATTTTGGATAGTTTTTGTAGTTATGTGAATATGTGATTCAGTGTCCGTAAAATTTGTTACTTTATTCGTACGACATTCGTGAAAATATTTCGGTTTCTTATCATTTGGGGAACTTCATCTTATGAAAATGAAATCACCAAAATGGATGCATATTTTACATAAAAAATCCTTCATAGGAAACGAGGTACTCCGTCTTGAAATAATTCAGTTCAACTCAATCTTACCAAGTGAGTACGACTTTGTATTACAACTCGATTAATCGATCCAAAGCGCACCCAACTTTTTATGCAACAGGTATTTAATTTTAGTTATTATCACGTTGCCAATCAAATCAACAATCCCACACATCTGGATACTTCGTAGCAAAGCCAAAGATACCACTGAATGGTGCAAAAAACAATGTTTTTGTTACACGTTAAAGATGAAACAAGTTAATAAAGGTGACCATGTTTGGAAATTTACCCATTAGAATTCTTCTCTCAATCAATTAACACCGTGTTTATGATTGGTATCACATTCTATAGTAATTTACGGACGCGAACCCGGCTGCCCAGCCATTTACGAAATAAAAACAATTCAGAACCCCGCCGGACTGGTATTAATTCTTAATAATTTTTCATTACCGAATCAATCGATCATAAAATACGACCTAATGAATATATTTCGTGTCGTTAGTCGTTCCTTTCATCGTTTTCCAAATTACCAGTCGAACCAACATCATTATAGCTCATCAACAATATAAGCACGTGTTCGACAAAAGATTAGTGTGAAAACAACGGTAAAAATGAATACTATTTTCTAAAGTGGAGTTTCCTGTACTAATCTAGAACATTATATTTCCTGCTGTTCATCTCCTTCATAACTTTACACTGTTTAGCTACTGTTCGTAATGTAAAACAAGTGAGTGAAGGTCGCTAAAATGTTTCGATTTCCGGTTCAACTGGGTACACTATTTGAAGTTGACCCAGGACTCACCGAAAATATGTTGGCTTGGCTTAAAACAGGGGTATTCTAATCACTAAAGTATGATGAATTGATGGTATGATCTACGCCAATGAGAATTGTATATGCCTGGGGATAACCCTGCCCCAAGAAAGGGATCTAACGACTAAAATCGTGTTTTTGAGATGTATTAATTTTAGTGATTAAAATGAAATTACTCTTTTTTAGTACACGATGTTGTTTCGGGCGTATTAATGAACGATTTTCAACTTGAGTGAAACTAAAAAAAAATGTGCGATTGAGATTTTTCAGATTTTTGATCATCACACACCAGTGGTGCCAAAACGAAGAGCAAAAAAATGACTAAAATGAAATCATCATTAAAAAAATTAAAAACTCGATTAAATCGGGTTATTTTGATGTGCTGAATTCGAAAATCACATTTAAAAAATACTGTAGCTCAAGTGATTAGTTTATTATTGATAAATTGAAGGGTCTTGAATCTTTCTTCACCCCCTTTGTGTCAAAAAAAAGTCTAACTCCCAAAAATTTTAAAATATTAGTGATTTTGGACTTGGCAGTTTTCTAAAAAAAAAAAAAAAAAAAAGGAATTTCTATTGTTAAATTTACATTTTATGACATGAAAAGTGACTAAATTAATGCAACAGAGTCTCCACTCTACAGATGTCAAATCACGAAAAAAAGATTTTTCAAATTTTTGAACTTACACGATATGAAGAATTTGTTAAAAAATGTTGGATAGATTTTCATGTTTTTTTTTTTTTTTTTTTTTTTTTTGTAGATATTAGCTCATCTTACGATTGATTGTAAATAAAGAGTAAATTGAGACGTTTTCGATGTTCTTTTATGAGAGATAAGTATAATGAACTTGAATGTGGTTAAATCTCTGTCCAATGTTCATATTACATCGGTATTATGATAATATCAAAATTCCGGCTTATATTACTAGGATAAAATCATGAATTTGATGATCATGAAAAAAATACCAAAGTAGGTATAAAAAAATTTTCCCCCTCTCTTGGGTTGTTCTTAAAATTTTAGAAATAGTAATATTTGAGGTGTCAGATTTCTGAAATTGAGATTTTTGCGATTTGTTATCAATTTTTGAAAAAATTAATTTTATAACTTCAGTCTTCACGTCGCGTCGCCTCAGTGGTAAAGACGAAGGAAACAGACCGCGGGATAAGGATAATCAAACTCGTCCCTGTTATCTAATTACTTAATCTAGTGATTGAATGATGAAATTTATGAACGAATCGTGATTTTTTTTATTCATTTGAATTATCGAAGGAATTCAATATTCGGAGTCACAGGAATTATTTGTTGTGCATTGACTACAGTGACTGATCAACTAATCTACATCCTATGCTTTATTTTGATCAATTTTTTCATTTTTTTTTTCTTTTCAATTGTCCTTTTAAAATATACGTTGGTCATCTATTGAGAAGCAAAAAATGTTGTTTGAACCAAACTTCAAAAAAAAAGTAGGTATTTGCGAACAAAATTTTCTAAACATCTTTTTTTTCAACAAAGTTTTTTTTTAATCTAAATTTTAATGATCTGAAAAAAATTTTGAAGATTATTTTTCTCTAAAATTTGTCAAGTTCATTTCCAATTAAAAAAAAAATAATCAGAACAAAATTTCAAATATATTGTTTGTGAACAAAATTTTCCAAAAAAGACAGATTTCTTAAAATATTTTTTTTTCAGGTTTTGGAATAATTTTTTTTGAAAATTTATCATGATGAAATTTTTTAAGAATTAGAGCAAAAAATATTTCAATTTTTTGGAGTATAAAAATCTTTTTTTTTTGGGGGGGGGGGATTCCTTAACTTTCAGAACTATATGTAAAAATTGGAATTTTGCACTCCACTCCCCCCTGAGTCTATCCCTTTTTGTGGGTCCGTCATGGGAAGCCTCTTATATCCTTTCCTAAGTTCTCAATTGAAGAAATTTTCAAGCAAAAGTTGTAAATCAAGATCCTAATAAGAATAATTTCAACTATTACAAAAATTTCCATAGGACCCCTCTCTCCTAACCTATTTTGTAGCCACGAAGGAGAAAATTGGTTCTAATGATTCGATGAAACAATGAATGAGTATGCAATTTTCTAAGGCTCCCTTTTTTTGAGGGTTCATCTCCTTTCCCAGTAAGTATCTTATATGCGTCCCTAAACCCCAATTGAAAATTTTTTCAAATAAAAGCTGCAGATTGAGCTCATTGGAATAATTTTTGTTATTACAAAAATTGTGATTGAACCCTTTTCTTCCCCCCCCCCCCGATCATTCATAATACGTACCTAATGAAACTCATCCAACGATTCTTATACGTAATATACTGAATTGGAGGGGAGGGAAGGGGTCCAATCGAAAATTTTGTAATAAACAAAATAATTTCAAAAATCTTAAATTCTTAATCTACAACTTTATTTTGAAAATTCTTTTAGTTCAGGCTTTAGACAATACGAATTTTTTCTTCTGAAAGTTGAAACATTTCTCCACCCAAAAACCAAAAGATTTCTATGCACAAAAAAAAATTGAAATATTTTTTGCTCTAATTTTAAAAAAATTTCATCATAATAAATTTTAAAAGTTTTTATTCCAAAACCTGAAAAAAAATTATTTCAAGAAATTAGTAGTAGGCAATTTTTTCATTGCAAAAAAATTAGACAAAAATTGAAATGTTTTTCTAAAAAAAAAAAATGATGGATTTTTCACACCATAAATCAAAGATTCCTTCCTTAAAAAATTCTCCCTTTTTCGAGGGTACACCTCTTTTCCTTGGAAGTACCTTCTATGAGTTCCTAAGACCTCATTTGAAATTTTTTTTAAATAAGTAAAAGTTGTAGATTGAAATGTTTAAATAATTTTTGTTATTACAAAAATTTCCATCAGACCTCTTTCTTCCCTCCAATTTAGCACTATACGTATGGAGATTATACGACGATTTTTTATACGTATTAATATGCTGAATTGGAAGAGAAAAGAAATTTTTTAATTACCAAAATTATACAAATGGTCTCAATCTACAACGTTTCTTTGAAATTTTTTTCAAATCGAACGTAAATCAATTTTGAGACTATAGGTATTCATTAGCAGGCCCGTAGTCAGAGTCAGATTATAGAGGGGGCTGGCCAAATATTTGAGGGGGCTGGAACTTTTTTTTGTTGAAAAATTTAGCATTTTCGGTAAAAATTGAAAAATGGGTGAAAAACTCGTACAAGGCACAAAATATACTTTTTCAACTGTTTAATACAGAGACGAACCGAAGCGATTTTTCTTGGGGGAAGGGGTGGCAAAATCATTGAAAATGCCAACTTGAATTACTGAAATTTTCCAACTCATACTATTAATATCATAAAAAGCGGTAAAGAAGATATTGCCCGAGCGAAGCGAGGGCGAAAAATTTGAAAAATATTCTATTCTTGAAGAGAATGAAGGAAAAGGATACTGCCCGAGCGAAGCGAGGGAAAAAATTTTGAAAAACATAAGATTTTTGACGAAAAAGAAGTATTTTTGGAATAATGCAAAAAGTATGTGTAGGTTTAGCCTGAAATTTTCTTATTGACGAAATTTTGTTATAGGGGGCTCAATCTGACGTAAGTAGTATTATTCGAATAATTTCACGATTAATTTTATTTTTGTTTTAAAAAATTGTAAAATCTCTTCTAAAAAATTTTCGTTCAAAATATCCAATCAACTATCAGCTGTTTGAAATTTTTTAATAAAAAACGGGAAATTATATTTGGTTTTGTTGATAAGTAGGTACATATTTCAAGATAATTTTGAAAACAAAAAATTACGGCATTAAAATAATAATTTCTCTTGAAAAAAATTTAAGAACTGGTTAAAATTATTTCGATGCAATGTTTTAGTCGCGGTATGTTCAATTGGGAATACCTACGATCGAATACCTTAAATCGCGAAAGTACCTAACATGTTTGTGAATAAAAAATATCCGGTTTTTGAACTTTTTTCCCTAACGAAACGATCAAGTTAATTCGTGTTTATACGTACTATTTAATTATCAATTATTGAAGGAAGTAAATATCACAAGCCAGTTTCTAATTTAAGTTTTTTTTTTGTTTTTTTTTTCTCAAATAAAATAATACAAATAGGAAGGTATTTTAAATTCGGCTATTTCTCGTATTTTCAAGTTTATTCGTAAAGCAGGTATTATGTGTAGATACGTAATATAAAGTATATTTTTTTTCTCTAAAATTACGATTAATTTAATTACTGAAAAGGTTAGAAAAAAATTGAAAAATTTTCCAACTCACCATTTTCTTTACCATAACCCCATTCTTGGGCCATATTTTACAATTTGAGAATACTTTAACGCAGGTAATAAAAATTCTCTTGTTATCACTAGAACAAGTACGATACTGAAGTAAAGCGAAATGATAGTACCGAGTCAATATAAATGTACTGGGAAAAATGAAAATTTCTTTTAGGAGGGAGTCGCGTTATCACGTTTGCTAATTGTCGAAGCACATGGTTATACCCCCTCCTATCGATACACGTTGAAATTATTTATAAATGAACGTATTCGCTAAATTACATCGCGTATGTACGCATGCGCCACGATCGACGATTTGAACATAACTGAATCGTATTACCACGATGATGATGGTGTGAACAGGCAAGTCTAGAGTCTTGACATGATGACAATTATACCGGTGTTGGGTTGTAAAAATGCATTAGCGGTTTCTTTTTCTTCAATGTATGCGTATTTATTACTCATTCTAGTACTTAAAATGTCGTAAATTTGAATTGTTTTTGTGTACTTTTTTCTACAACACTACAAATAGATTTATTATGTGATGCTAATTTTTTTTTTTTTTTTCCAAGATAAGTAATTATTGACCTTTTACGTGGCCTTTTTTATATCATTAATTCGAATTTGTTAATTTGTAAGTTATCAATATTGTTGATATTTCAATTTTTTCTCTCGATAATTGGCAAATTTAAATTTACCTGCGATTATCATTTTCAAGTTGCCATGTGCACATCGTGCAAGAGCAACGTCCTCTGATCTTCCCACTTCGCTTTGAAGTAGACCTCCCATTCGGTTAAAGGAATTTTATCGGAATTTGAGAGTACAGATAGGCAATTTTTATTTTCATTTTTTGCTTTTTGTGAGAAAGATATTATTTTATTTTTGTATGACCAGATAAATATTACGCATAGTACTTCACTCTCACTAGTCACTACAATATGAAGTTGTGATGTGTGATTTTGTGAATATTAAATAAAATACCTCTTATCAGAAAAATTGAAAAAAATTGAATCAAAAATATGAAATTTTAACTTTAAAAAAAATCTTCCTTTGATGAGACATAATTTTTCCTACGGTACGGTGCGAGAAACGCTTAATTTTTTGTTTTAGAAAATCTAATGAGCTTACGGATTGAAAAATTAGTGAAATTTCAATTTTTACTTATTTCACCATTTCCTTTCTCGAGAATAATTTTTTCCACATTGAGAAAAATACGAATTTTTTCAATTCAGAAAACAGAACCATAACAGAACAAAAAGAGAGAAAAAACCCTGATGAAATTATAATTTTTACAAATGTTTGCTCTTTCTTTTCTCAGTCATAATTTTTTGTAAGGTGAAAGAAATACTCAATTTTCCAATTTCGCAAAAAAAAAAACAACGAAAACTTTTAAAATATGAAATTAATATTCATTCGGATCTAAATTTTTCATTTTTTTCTCCTTTGCTGAGAAACAATTTTTTTTTAGAAAATCCAACAAATGCACAAAAAAAAATTCCGATGAAATCTCTATTTTTACGAATTCGTACTTTTTCTTTTCTCATGAATTTTTCTGTGATAAGAAAAATGCAAAATTTTCATTTTAATAAATTTTTAAAAAATACAAAAAAAGTAAAATTTTTATGGAATTTTAATTTTTAAAATTTTTTTCTTGTGAAAAATGATAAAATTTGTAATTTAGAAAATTTAACAAAAACATGCAAAAAATCTCTTTGATGGGCTTTTAATTTTTGAAAATTTTTATCCTTCTCTTTCTTCGAGTGTAATTTTTCTGTGATGTGGAAAATGTAAAATTCTCCAATTTAGAAAATTTAATAACGTTATTTAAAAAAAATGAAATTTTAATAGTTATGTCAAAAAAATCATTATTCATCCAGTCATATAATTTTTTATGGCGAAAAAATCTAAATTTTCTCAGGTAATTCAACAAAAAAATTTTTAAAAAAGAATTAATAAAATTTTAATAAAATTTCAATTTTGACATTTTTTTACTCAGGAATAATTTTTTTCACAGTAAGAAAAATTCAAAATTTTACAATTTAAAAAATCCAACAAAAATAAATGAAAATAAATATTAAGTAAATAAATACCTAATGCCGAAGTTTCAATTTGTACAAACATTTATGTTTTTTTCTTGCTCATGTATAAATTTTTTTGCGACGAGAAAAATGCTAAATTTTCCAGTTTGGAAAATCTGACAAAAACACGAAAAAAAAACTTATAAAATTTTCAAAAAATTTCAATTTTTATAATTTTTTTTATTTTCTTTACTCAGGCATAATTTTTTCTGAGAGAAAAAAATGTTGAATTTTTCAATTTGAAAATTAAAAAAAAAAAAAAAACGAAAAAAAAAAAAATTATGTTAGTTATTTTTACAAATTTTTCCATTTTCTTTTTGCTTGGGCAATTTTATTTATTGTGTAGAAAATGTTGAAATTTTCAATTGAAAAATTCTAACAGAAACACGAAAAACATGAAAATAAAATTTTAATGAATAAACTTTACCTACTTCTTACATTTTATTTTTATTTTTATTTTCCCTACTTACATAGGCATAATTTTTTTCACCAAGAGAAAAATGCAAAATTTTTCAATTTGAATTTTGAATATTTGATTAAAAAAACACACACAAAAAAAATGGAAATCCCAAATTTTACAAAAATCTACCTTCATAAATACCTATTAACTACCTATTGTTAATAATAAAAAAATGAATTAATTAGATTAAGTAGGTATTTTATTAATTAATATTTTGAATTTGCACGCTTGAAGAAATTGTAGAAAAACTAAATAGGTACTTAATCATTTTATTTTTTTAAATTGAAAAAAAAATTGATGAAAAATTAGATTTCTGGTATAAATTTTTCCGCCATGAGGAAAATGTGAATTTTTAATTTAAAAAATCGAAGAAAAACACCAAAAAAAATTAATAAAATTTCAATTGTTACCATACAAATTTTTTCGTTTTCTTTACTCCGGCATAATATATATTTTTTTAAATAGGAAAAATGAAAATTTTTCCAGTTTGAATTTTTTTTTAAATGATACTATTTCAATTATTACACATTTTTAAATTTTCCTTGCTCAGGCATGCATTTTTCTTCAGTGAAAATAAAAATAAAAATTTCCTCATTTAGAAGGTACTTATAACAAAAATACATTTTTTAAAAATTTAATAAAATTTTGATTTTTACACAATTTATTTTTTCTTTTTCCCCGGACATAATTTTTTCTATATGATATGAAAAATGTAATATTAGAAAACCTTGCAATACTTCAAAAAAGTATCGTAGTGAAATTTCAATTTTCACGAATTTTTCCATTTTCTTTACTCGCGGTTATTATTTCTTTCATAGTGAGAAAAACGCTTAATTTCCCTGTTTCGAAAATCCAACAAAATCACAAAAAAGATTGATGAAATTTTACTGTTTACAATTTTCATTCTTCTCTTTTCTCAAGCAAAATTCTTTCTATGATGAGAAAAATGTAAAGTTTTCCAATTTAGAAAATTTTGAAAAATCATAAGAAAAAAAATAATGAAATTTTAATTTTTATGATTTTTTTTTTTGCTCGTGTATAATTTTTTCTACGATGAGAAAAATTAGTAATTTTCCAATTTAGAGAACCTATCAAAAATAGTAAAAAAAATTCTTGATAAAATTTTGATTTTTACAGTTTTTTTATTCTTTTTTTGAGGCATAAATAATTTATAGTATTTTGTGTGAAAAAATACGAAATTTGCCAATTTCGAAATGACCCCGTAAACCTTAAATCCAGAAAATATAATTGTTTAAAAAAAATCAATCACATATTTTTATTTTGAAATAGTGCGATGAGCGAATTGCATTAATGAAAAACCGCTAACCTTGAAATGAACTATTTCGGATTTTTTTTTCGTAATCGAATAAAAAATGCGAAGGTGTAATTTGATAGACTAGTTTCGCGTCTGTTTTTTACACCTTTTTGTTATTCGTGGTACGGAATATGAAAGGGAACCGAAAGGAAGGGGAAGAGAAGAGAGGGGAAAGAATTTTATTGAAAAATTTCATTTTACGAGACCTTTTGTTGTTTTACTCGAACGAAATACAATTCACAAGGAGGGTTACTGCTCTGGGCAATATTCAAAAGCAATGAACTTACCCATCAATGAACCTAATGGAATGTTTATAATTATTTTTATTTCTACGGTATAACGAGCTCACTCTGTATGGCTGATCTGGAATTATGGAGTTGAATGTGTTGCATAGCCTTTGTAAAGATGGCGTTTGTTTTATAATTTTTGCAATGTATTTTTTATTTACATTCGTAAGTTGGATAACTTTTTTTTTACATTTTCAAAGTTTTGTTGCTCTTCAAAGTATATCTAAAAGTCGAGATTTAATAATTTATATTTTTTTCAAATGATAATAAATTACAATTTTAATCGCTGTGCATTTTATATTCCATTTCTCTGGTATCGATTCGATTTTCTTTTTCTAATATTAATGCAAATGAATTCTTAAACTGAAAAACACAATTTACCTCTTGCAAACTTTAACGTTCCGAATCATAATATATGTATACCTATTTTTATAAAGTTGTTCGTTGGCAACTTGGAGATGTAAAATAATGCTAATGAATATCAGTAAAATGCCTTCGAATAGATACATACCTTCATTTTTTTTTCGAGGGAATGAAATTGAAAATGTAGGTGAGGTAAAAAACTTAAATGTCTTGAATGAACTTCAATTAGCCTAATTTTGTCATAATTATGGTACGAAAATTGCGATGGTAAAAAAAAAATAACACGATTTTTCAAAATAAGTAAATTCTAATGTGAAAGAAAAACTCTACGTTTTGACGAGTATACTTAAGATGATATAATTTAGTGATTATTTTTGATGTCGTCTTAACGTCAAAACATAATTATTATTTTTGTTTTCACGTTGATTTTTGTTCGGCCGAATCTCGACTGTTTCGTTGATTTACGCGATTTAATTTAAACCTCGAAAATCGAGTGGTGAAGGTTCCGAAAAGGGTTGAATATTACGAAACACGAGCTGTTTTTTTTCATTTTTTTATCGGGTTGCTTTTTCCTCATTTTTTCTACGATTGATTCGAACGCTCGAATGGTAATCTCGACGGTTTGTGAAAAACTTCTTACGTGCCTATTTATAAAGGGGGAAAAAGTATGTCGCGATGGAAGTCACGACAAAATGCCAAACATCCAACCACATTTCCCTTGTTTACATCGCTCAGCTTGTTGGCAATCCCCGTGAGCAAACAAGCTCTGCGAAAATTTTTGCCTTAATAGTTTTTAAAGTAATATCCCGCGAGGCAGTGACGTCCTATGAGTTTTTGACGAATCAGAATAATTACGTTATGAAGTGGCAAAGAATTCTGAACTTCTGAAAAAAGGCTTAAGAAATTTAAAAAAAAAAAGGCCTGTTGGTATGGCCTTTATTTTGGACTTGCGATTTTTTTCTCACCTTCAAAGTTTTTTGCTTTTATGAGAAAATGATTCCTTCATAATTTATTTTTCATCGATGAACTGAATTCCAAGTGAGCGATGAATTCTATTCCTCTTTTCTTTATAAAGATGAAAAAATTGTCCTCTGTTTAAAATCTTGCATTTTTGTTTCAACCCATCAAAGTTGTCCCTTTTCATGATAATTAATTCATATAATTTTTTTATTTTTACTTCCTCTTAATATCAAATGTATTTTGGCGGTGTGCCTCATTAAAAAAAAAAAAAAAAAAAAAAAAAAAGGGGGGAAGGCTTGGCTTAGAATTTAATATTATTGCTTTTCAATAGAATCAACATATATTTTTAATTTTTCAGTTTTCCTTTAAGTGAATTTGAAGTGGTGCCAACTATAGCCTCTATTTTGAAGGGAAAAAAAAGAAAAAGGCAAAATTTACCTATCAATTTTCAAAATGAAAAGCTTGAGCTACAACCCCTTCACATTCAGTAGGTAAATGGAAAAACGAAAAATTAGAAATTTTTTTCTAATGACAAGTAGCATTATTAAATACTTAGTAGTTCACTTCAAAAAGAATTCCTTTTTGTATTATATATGACCCGGCATGAGAAAAGGGACCGGACTGCCAAAAAATCGATTTTCACTTTTTTGATGTCTTGAGGTCTACTTACCAAGGTCCATCACCTGAACCAATCAAAATTTTGAAAAAATCAATATTTCCAATCGGCACCAGAAAAGGGACCTAACTGCCAAAAAAATCGATTTTCTCACCAAAGAAATGAAATCGTTACTTTTTTGGTGTTCTGGCTCTACGTACTGAGACCAGTCGTGTGAACCAATTGAAATTTCAAAAATATCAATATTTCCAATTGGCGCCAGAAAAGGGACCTAACTGCCAAAAAAAAATCACAGTTTTTTTTTTTTTTTTTTTTTTTACTTATGGCCACATAAAGCAAAATAACACGAAATACTAACAATTTATCCGAAAACTGATGGTGTACCTATTTGTTATCAGCAAACTTCAAAAATTTTCTTATCACAAGTTTTTTTTTTCCTTTTTGACAACCCTGAGTTTCGTCAAATTTCCCTTACGCCATTACAAAAAATCTTTCGCACAAAATCAAAAAAAAAATATTGGAAAATATTCCACTCATGCCCATTAACAACTCCTTACAATTTCAGAAAAAACGATCCATTCGTTCCAAAGATATTCATTCACAAAGTTTCTTTTTGCTTTCCTGAAAAATTTGCAAAATGGCAGTCCGGTTCCTTTTCTCATGCCGGGTCACATATTTATTTCATTAGATATTTTAATTTTTTTTTTTTTTTTTTTTTGAAAAATTGGGATTGTCTCAATGGTACTACTTGAAATTGAATTGGGGAAAATAAAAAATTGTGAATTAATTCCTATGAAAGAGAACAACTTCTATGGGTTAAATAACTTTAAAAAAAGGCAAGAGTGAAAATCGATCAATTTTCTCATTTTTATGAAAAATGTAGAGGTTATTGTGATCAGGGTGCATTTAAAAAAGCAAATTCTCAATTTTCAAAAATTACTAAATTCAAAAAAATTGAAAAATTATAGTTGGAATTTAAAAGTACAAAATTTCAAGTTCTCTTAAATTTTGGATTTTTATCGCATTTAAATTTTTTACGTTACTAGGGAGATAAAGTGCTACTTTATATACCTCTCGCTGATCTTTCGGTAGTATAAAGAAGCCTTTTTCTCCCTCGTAACGTAAAATATTTTATCCAACTAGAGAAATAATGTGATTTTCGACGATTTTAAGGGTTTATTGCCCGAGCGAAGCGAGGGAAATAAATCTTCAAAATCGTCGAAAATCACCTTATCTCCCTAGTTGAATAAACTACTATTAAATATTTTTCAAATTTTGAATATTTTGCTAAATTTTGAAATTTTTTAGTTTTTTAAAATTGTAAAAAATTTATCAAAACTTTTAAAATTTTACATCTAGGTATTAAAAATTTTAATTTTAGATATTTCAAAAATTGGTAGGTACAATTTCAAAAGTAATTTTTAATTTTTACCAAGTAAAGAAAAATTACAAAATTTAAAAAATTGATCTTTCAAAATTTTTGGAAATTTTGCTGAATATAAAAATTGGTCTAACCTCATATTAAAAAATTTGAATGTTGCTTACCATATACAAATATTTTATTTATTCACTAAATTTTGAAAATTTGTCTTGTTTACAAATGGTAGTGGTTTCACTACAGATACCTACTTAAAATATTGATGGAAATTAGAAACTTAATTTGATTGAAAATTACCTGTAAAAATATTGATAGAATAGGACGTGATTAAATTTTTAACGAAAGGTGGCTGTACCACCCCAAGCTTTATTTCCTCCTAGATAATCATTCATGAGTAAAAGAGTCAGTGACTCTGACGACGAGAGCCAAGCGAGGTCCCAGTGCAATAAATTTATAGCCTTTTAGAAAAAAACTCTTGTTCAAAAGTTGCCTGGGGTGGACCTGGACGCCATTCATTTTTGAAAAATTTTCGCATCTTAAATTTTTCAATCGATGTTTGAAAATTTTTAATATTCTTACAATAAAAAATAGGTAGGTACCACAATAATTTAAAGAAAAGGCCTTTCGAGTTTTTTGAGATTTTTTTTTTTAAAATCACTTTTTACCTACTATTTATTTTTTTCTTAGATTTTTTTATTTTTTATTTTGTAGAGAAAAAAAAATTTTAATTCTCTAAGAAAAAATCTCAAAGGGTATAGCCGGGTAAGATAGGGTGATTTGACCCCCAGAGCGAATTTTGAAATCAACTAGTTATTGTACACCTAGTCTGGATGTACAACATATATTTTTTTCAGAATTTTTTATGTAGGTGGAAGGCCTTCAAAAATGCAAAAAACTGATTTTTTTCATCTTTTTTCGCGCGAAAAACAGTCATTTTTGGTCGAAAAAAATTGTCGTCGTAGTATATCACTAAATACGTAGTTATACACGATCAACCCGAGTTTGGATGAAATTCGTTGATTTTTTTCTATTTTTTTAATTTTCCTTTAAATTAACCGAGTGACGCCATTTTGGGAACCCCCAGTGTCCCTCGAGGTGTCTGGAGGGCTTAAAATTCATGTTTGGACATGTCTCAAGTCGATATTTTTGTCATAAACAGAAATTTTTGCGAAATTGAGAAAATTTGATTTTTTTGCTCACATACATAAAATTACACTTTTGACTTCGGAAAACAAAGTTCTCACAACTTGATAGTTGAAAAAAATGAAATTTTCTCAACTTCACGAAAATTTCTGTTTATGACAAATATCGAATTGAAACATGTCCAAACATGAATTTTAAGCCCTCCAGACACCTCGAGGGACACTGGGGGTTCCCAAAATGGCGTCACTCAGTTAATTTAAAGGAAAATTTAAAAAAACAGAAAAAATCAACGAATTTCATCCAAATTCAGGTTGATGGTGTATAACTACGTATTTAGTGATATACTACGACGACAATTTTTTTCGACCAAAAATGACTGTTTTTCGCGCGAAAAATGATGAAAAAAATCAGTTTTTTGCATTTTTGAAGGTCTTCCACCTATATAAAAAATTCTGAAAAAATATATGTTGTACATCCAGACTAGGTGTACAATATATATTTTTTCCATTATTGCACCTCTGAAAGAACTTGTCGAAATGGCCATTAGAAAACTTAAAACGCAAATTTCACGATGAAGATAGGTTCGAAAATTTTTTAAAAAATTTCCATGCATGACCCTTGAGTATACCTAACATCTACCCGAGTTTGAAAAAATTCGTTTGAAAACTGTCAAAATCAAAAATTATAATCGAAAAATCACATTTTTCACCCTAGGAGGGGTGGGGGTGAGTTAGCGACCTAAAAATTTGGTCATGGGGGTTTTAGACCATAAGGACCAACTTCCACTAGTTGGTATCAAAATTCGCTCTGGGGGCCAAATCACCCTATCTTACCCGGCTATACCCAATTTGTCTCAATTAAAAAAAGAAAAGAAAATTCCATTTTTTCGGACCAAAAAATTTTTTTTTGTTATTACCTATTATTTGAGGTCTTTTACTTTTACAGTGAAAAATCTCATATTTTTTGAAGTCAAAATCACTTTATTTTAATTAATGCAGATTTTTTTTTTAAAATAATTTTTTTACTTTTAGAGAAGAAAATATTGTGTTTTTTTTTGCAGAAAAATCTCTAATTTTCTCAACTTCTTTAAGTAAAAAGACTTCTCATTTTTTTTCGAAAAAATTTAAAAAATGAGTTTTTGTCCAAATTTTTTAAAAACCTTCAATTTTTCAAGAGAAAAATTTCAATATTTTTCTAGTAAAAAATTGTTTCAACTGTCTAGTTTAAGTACCTATTAAAAAAAAAGTTACTTCCCCCTTTTTTCAAGAATAAACCTTTTACTTTTAAAGATGAAAATCTACTTTTACAAATATGAAGAAAAATCCCTAAATTTTTTTGGAATAAATTTTTTCAACTTTTTTAAAGTAAAAGGACATTTTATTTTTTTAAACAAAAAAAATTTTTGTCTGAAATTTTAAAATCCTTCTATTTTTTAGTAAGTACACAATGATGTTTTAATTAAAACGGAACCATAAACAAGTTTGAACTTCTTTCAAAATCTCGAATATGGTATTCTTGTGTTTTGACCAACTTCCTCATTACTTCTTTTACAGAGATTATTTGTCTGCGTTGTATTTGGCCCATTCGACGTAGGGACAATAACAATTATAAAATTTCTAGATGAATATAAAAATTATGGCCCAACGCTAGCAGACCTTAAAACCAGCACCAATAAAAATGACTCGACTTTGGAAAACAATTTGAAAAATCTTTCTTTGCAACGTATACATTCTAAAAACTGTTGTACGATTCGATTCGGAAAACAATTTAAGCGACGAAGAAAACATTGTGAAATTAAATTTACGCACGAAATTGTGGAAAAAGCCGTCCGGCAAGCCTTGCTCGGGATAAAACAAAACAATTGATAAATTATTCAAACTTTTATTCTTGCCATTATAACGGATGAATAATAAAAACGGAAGCAAGTGCAAATACTAACGTTTTCATCGGATTCCAGAGTTGTCTATACACATTACAGACAAGAGCCAACGAAAAAAACGTATTTTAATCCGAAACGAATATTTTTCAAGGTGATTGTTCGCGAATAAACTAACCGATGTCGTGTTGCGAAATAGCTCCAAGGAGCAGGCGCTCCTACAAGAAATTTGCGCGGTGCATTGTAACCAAAAACAAGACAAAGATTTCGTCTCGGCGCCATCGTGAACGCCAACTTGAATTATTCCTTATTATATATCTTGGTTACTGGGCTAAGCACTAAGCATCGCTCGAGTTTTTTTTTCATTTCAGCAGATAATGAACAAAGGAAGGGGTTATTTGAGACTTGTTTTTTTGATGGTGAGACGTTGCCACGACGAGGTTATCAACTTTCAACATTTATTTTGGATTTTTTTTATACAGTGACAAATTCTTTGAGATTATTTCCAGTGTTTTGGGAATGGGGAGAGAAGAAGGAATGGAGCCCATTTGAGAGTAGGATAGCAAATGCCATTTATCTAAAAGTGGAGAATTCTATGAAACGTATAAAATCTAGAGTTTGAGTATTTTTTTTTTGATAAAAAATCTGAAAAATGTTCATTTTTATTGATATTATCTACTGAAGACCAAATTTTTTCAAAGTTTACATCGTCATTTTGAGAAAAATTCACAAAGTAGGTATGTAAGATGAGAAAAATTACAAAAAATTGTCATTTAATTAAAATTATATTTTTCCATTTGAAATGAATAAAAAATAATTATGTATAATTTGAAGGGGAAGAAAAGAAAAATTTACTTAACCCTTATAAAAATTACCTACTAAGAAATAAATAGGTGAAAAATCTACCCACAAATTTTAAATGATTAAAAATTGAAATTTTCAAATACTTAATTAAAAAATTAAAATTACTGAAAAATATGAATGAAAAAAAAAAATTTAATTTCCAAATTCAAAATGAGTGGAAAACGGAAATGGAAAATCTATTTATAAATTCACTACCAAACTAAATGGAAAGTTTATTTTGAACTTTAAATTGTTTTTGTCCCCCCCCCCCAAGAGGTTTATTTTTACTATAAAATAATTCTTAATTTTTTGTTTTTCTTCTAATTCAATTTCAAGCGGTGCCACTAGCCCCATCTTGAAAAAAAGGAATGAAAAATTATTTTGAAAATTGCATGTTTGTTTTATTTTTTTCCAAAATGAGGGCTAGTGACATCGCTTAAAATTTAATTAGAAGAAAAATGAAAAATATATTTTTTTCCAATAAAAAACAACGATTATTAAATGACAAGTCATTTTTTTTTTTTTTTTTTTTTTGAAATAATTTCCAATTTCTTATTTTTTTCCCAACTGAATTCCAATTGGTGCCTCTAGTCTCCATTAAAAAAAAAAAGACAAAATCAAATTTTCAAAATTACATTTTTTCAAATTCTAACCTATCAAAATTTTTCCTTTTCATGAGAAATGTTTTCGAATTTTTTATTTTTCCTCTCACTGAGTTTTAAGTGGACCCCTAGTCACCCGTCAGTCACCATTTTTCAGAAAAATTAAAAAATTGACCGATTTCCAGCTATTGTATTTTTTCGATTATAATTAAAAACCCATCAAAATCGTTCTTTTTTTTGAGAATTATTTCACTATTTTCAATTTTTGCAACTCAATTTCAAGAGGTATTTTGGACCTTGGAGTCTCCCCAATTTTTCAAAAAAAAGAGTAAATTTTTTTGACTTACCTACTTATTTTAATGTTGTTAATTTTTACTGGAAAATAATTTTCAATTTTTTATTTTTCTCCTTATAAATAAATTGATGATTTTTCCAGTATGCTACAGCATTCTGAGGTCTTCATCGATTTTTTTAAAAATTTTAGGGGTTGTGGAATTCTAGTTTTATCGAGAAAAAAAATCTTAATGAATCTCATTTTTTTTTTTAGAGAAAAAAATTTCATAGGTAAGTAAATAATTTTTTTATAGAAAAGAAATTCGCATTCTCATAGAAAAATAAACTTTTTAATAAATTCTCAGTTTTCATACCTAATGTTTAAAAAAAAAAAAAAAAAAAAAAATTAAAAAGAAAATGATCTTTAGGTAGGTATAAAAATGTAAGTTTCAGAATTTCTGACAAAAAGTTTAAAAATCGTCCAATTTGGAAGAAAATTTTAAACTTTTTTTTTCGATTTTCATTTAAAAATATATCCACTCTTCAGTTCATTTCAAGTGTGTAGATAATAATTTTTTGAAAATTATTTTCAAATTTTTAAAGAGAAAAGTTGTTCAATTTTTATGAAAAAAGTTTTTATTTTTATTTTTTGAGAAAAAGTACGTATCTTTTTTATGCAGAAAGAAAGCTCTAATTTTTTAGAATAACATTTCAATTACCTTTTTTTTTTTTTTTTTTCTTTTAATACTCAGACCCAGCGGTAACTCACTTGGGTGACCTCACCAAGGGGAGGTTCAAACCCTAGGAATTCTCCGCAGGGAATTTATCATCATAGTATTAACTAATTTTGACACACCGATACCAACGGTTTATACGGTGTGTTGAATTTTTGTGTTCCAGAAATAAGACATTTAACAGAACCTAACAATTTCTTTAATAGCCAAAGTAGTAATTTTAAAGAGAAGGTGATTATTTACATGTTTATTATATTTATTGTTTAAAAGTAACTGTCAGCCAAAGAATATGCCAAAGAGTATCCGAAGTTAATATTTAGGATCTTTGCAAAAAATTTGAAATTATAAAATTATATCTAAGGCGTAGTAATTTTAAGGAAAACCATACTGTTCGTACTGGTGTTTCATTATCTCATTGCAGAATGCGAGGAAAGTTTTACTATAGAAAGTAAGCGTATCATTAAAGTCAATTTGGTTGATATATTTTTGTCTTATATGTTCAGTATTTATACATTCAAAAATAAGGTGTACAGAAGTTTCGGGTTGGGAACATTTGCAATTTGGAGTGGAAGATTTTTTCAGTTTGGAAAATTTGTATTCAAGAAAATTACCATGACTTGAGAAAATTTGGGCAGAATGATATCAAATTCGATTTCAGAGTTTAAAAACGCTTTAATTTGGGGGATAAATTTATAAGTGTTTCTGCCTTTTATTGAAGTGTCCCATGAAGGCTGCCAGATTATATCAAGGCACCACTCCCTGAGACACTCAGATACGGCTCTTTTGTGTAGATTGGATTTTGTAGTAAATTGATCATTGATTTTGAATTCGATGTTGAAATAATCCACATGTCTTCTGGAGAAGGTATATTCTACTTTAGGTAAATTTTTAATGTTGAACTGTCGGTCATAGGAGTTGATAACTTCAGGACTAAGTGGGATTTTATGTTTAGCCCAGTATAAGAGATTCCTTGATAAGATTTCTATGTGAAGAGGATAAACTTTTGCCAGAATTATGGCTGCATCGTGGGAGGTAGTTCTATATAGCCGAGCGATATTTAGAGAATACAGTCTTTGGATACGTGAAATGGAGGTTATTATAGCTCTAGGACGGAATAGGGCATGAGCAAACGCAGAGGAACAATATTTGTAGTTTGAGTCTATAACGGCTTTATACATGATTCTCCTTGCCCAATTAGTTTGACCCCAAGTATTTGCCGAAATTCTTTTCAATAATAGCAAGGATTTGAAACATTTTTTGTATAGGTAATCAAAATGTTGGTTCCATTTGAATTTATTATTAATTATTAATCCAAGATATTTGAAGGAAGTTTCATAGTTGATATTGATGTCTTTGATTTTGAGCAGTGGGATTTCTGGTTTTCTTTTGTGAGTAAAAAGAGTGTAGATGCATTTTTTGGGGCAAATTTCGAGTTCAAATTCGTGGAGGTATTTGTAAATGAAGTCAAGGACTTCTTCAGTTTTGTCTTTTAATATGGGAAGGCTGTTATTCCAGGTAATAATAATAATATCATCAGCATATGCTATAATAATTAAATTTTCAAAGATTTTGATGTCTAGAGTGCCATTAATATATAGTAACCATAGAATTGGACCAAGGACTGAGCCTTGGGGACAGCCGCGAGGCGATTGTTTTGTATATGGGATTCCATTTTCAAAGTAGGTAACAGTCCTTTCATGAAAATAAGATACAAGCAGATTGATTATATATTGGGGAAATCGAAATTTCAAAAGCAGGCTGATAAGTTTGGGGATCCAGACATTATCGAAGGCCCCTTTAATGTCGATAGAATTTACAAGAACATAATCGAATGTGTTATATTTATCAGTGATTGTCTCTATTAGTTTATTAAGGGCAATTTCTGTAGAAAGACCTTTGCGAAAAGCAAACTGATTAGAGTTCAGGATATTGTTGTCGTCTAGGTGTTTTGTAATTCTAGAGGCCAAGATACGTTCAAGGATTTTGCTGAAAGTGGAAAGTAAAGAGATTGGTCGATAGGCACCAGTTGTTTTGGGATTTTTTTGGGGTTTTTTAATAAAAACTACTTTGGCTTGACGCCAGGTTTTGGGGAAGTAATTAGTAGATAAGCATTTATTAAATAGGGTAATTACTAAGTATTCCCGAATATTTTGAAAAAAAAACCTTTCAATTTTTGGAGAAGAAATTTTTTGACAGTTTTTCTAAAATAATACCTACTTATTATTTTTTCAAATTTTTGGGAAAAAAATCTCTAATTTTTTTTGGAAAAAAAATACTTTTAAGAAATCTCTTGAAAAAAAAAGGAAATAAATCTTAGATACATTTTTTGGAGAAAAAAAATCGTTATTTTTGTTTAATACGAAAAAAAAAATGTGAATTTTTTTGAGAAAATAGATAATCTTGATTATTGTCAAATATTTTGGAGCAAACAATCTGTTTTTCTGTATGGAATGAAATCTCTCATTTTTGGGGGGAAATTTTTTCAAATAATCTCAATTTCTCGAAAAAAAAAACTAAAAAATTGTGAAAAAAATCTTAAATTTTTTGAAAGAAAAGTTTGGGATGAAAATAAATATTTAAAATATGTTTCAAATTTTTGCATAAAATAAATATCTTTTAATTTATTTGTAGAAGAAAATCACACATTTTCATAGAAAAATAATTTTTTTTTTTTTTTTTGAAAAAAGATACATATTACCCATATCTTTTAATTTTTGTAATAAAAAATTCCTCTATTCTTTATTAGAGTCACTACCTTTAAAAAAAATTTCATGTCTCCTCGCCAAAAAAGGGTTTAAATTGGTTGGATTGAATTTTTTTTTTCTAATTACCCAAGGTTTAAAATAATATTTGTTAATTGGATCAATTTACAAAATTTGTTTTCATAAACTCAACAAAATATTGATAAATTGGATCATTTAAAAAAATTTATATGTTTTCAAAAGCCTATAAAATATCAAACACTTCAAGTTTCACAAGGCCCTCCCTTCCTCGGACACCCTGTACTCGTATGCAGGTTCCATTTTTTGAATATGTAAGCATTTCTGTAATGCACTCGAAGGTGCGGTTAAATCAGGTATAATTTTCGCGCCTATTTAGGTCTTATGTAGGTCGATTAGGTAATTCATAGCTGTAAAATTTAAATTTATAAGCCTCTTCCGTTACCGATGAAGCCCTTTAAGAAAGGCAAGAAAACGTTCTATTTACGCCGTAAAATAATTAATAAGTACACACGCCGCAAATAATTATAAAGCACGATTAAGTTAACTCTATTATACGCAGTATGGCAACCGAAATTCTTACCGTATTACTTGAAAACTAAGTATATATATATATATATATATAGAGAACATCTTTTGTTAAATAATTTTCATCATCGCAACGTATAGCGAGTATATACGTAGGTAAAATCTTTCGAAGGTATAGCTTTTTTCGTGTGAAGCGTAACTTTTCTCTTTCAATTAGAATAGGTCTACTGTACTGGCGCGTAAAAGATGGAAAACTGTTAATAGCCTCTTTAAAATGATAATATTAATCTTTTTAGTAAACTTTTTACCAGTGGAATTCCATTCGACTTGTTCGCGAATTTCATTAACAGCTTCACTCTGCTGGTATCTCGTCGTCTATTACATTATCGAATACGAGCAACGGCATTATAAACGGAGATGTGCTTTTAGTACAATTACCTCGAGTATACTTTACAATTTGAAAATTGTGCGAGCAAAAAAAAAACCTATACTTTGGGGATTTTATTTTTTTCTTCTTTTTTAATGTTTCGCGTATTCGAATTCGCAACGCTCTTTTATTCGCTCGCTAACGAATTAATGGAAACCATCGCCGGATGATATCCTGACTTCGAATCAATTTCGACTTTTAAAAAAGGTAAAAATTCAATCAAATTGGACTCAATGGATGAAAAAAAAATTCAATATCTTTTCAGTAGAAAAATTACAAAAAATAAATCCACGTTGGAAAAGAGTATACGATTTAATGCGTAGATATATTTCTTGAAAATTTCTTCTTCCTTCTTTTTTCGTAGTTGATGGAGTCGATGGGGTGGTGAAAGCGCGTAATTATACCCACCCGCGCCCGATCTTTTGCCAACGTACTGTATAAAGCGGCTCTTTTGAATCGTGAAAAATTAATTCGTTCGTGGATAATAAAAAATTGAATCAGCGTATTCTTAATTACAAATGCGATGAAGAGATTTTGCAAGAGTTTTATTAAGTCTTGTGTAATTTATGGAACGGCATGAAGGTCGATAATTTCTTTAATTTGCGAGATAGGTGACATTTGTACATCCCGAGCAGCACAATCGACAAATTATCGAAATAAAAAATCGACAGAATATCGAATTCGAGGAATTTCATATTACGTGTCGATAATATAGTTTCAAATATCGTCATATAATCGTTGAAAAATCGAATTCGAGAAATTTCAGATTACGTGTCGATAATAAAAATTTAAATATCTTCACAAAATCGTTAAAAAATCGAATTCGAGAAATTTCAGATTATTTGTCGATAATATAGTTTCAAATATCGTCACAAAATCGTTAAAAAATCGAAATCGAGAAATTTCATATTACGTGTCGATAATATAGTTTCAAATATCTTCACGCAATCGTTAGAAAATCGAATTCGAGAAATTGCATATTATGTGTCGATAATATAGTTTAAAATATCTTTACAAAATCGGTAAAAAAATCGAATTCGATAAATTTAATATAATCTGTCGATAATATAGTTTCAAATGTCGTCAAAAAATCGGTAAAATATCGAAGTCGAGAAATTTCATATAATCTGTCGATAATATAGTTTTAAATATCTTTACAAAATCGTTAAAAAATCGAATTCGATAAATTTAATATTCCCGAGCGGCACACTTGATCGATAATATCGGAAGATGTAACGTATCGATAAAAAATCGTTTGAAAATCTATAGATGTTCTCACGATATTATAAAGATTTATCGGTACAACTTCATAGGCAAAAAATCTAAAAACTATCGAATTCGATATTATTAAGATTTTATGACGATATTCGTCAACGATACTATCGACAAAGAATATTAAATTTATCGATTCCGATTTTCCACCGATTTTTTGCAGATATTTGAAACTACATTATCGACAAAGAATATTAAATTTATCGAATTCGATTTTTTAACGATTTTGTAAAGATATTTAAAACTATATTATCGACAGATTATATGAAATTTCTCGACTTCGATATTTTACCGATTTTTTGACGACATTTGAAACTAAATTATCGACAGATTATATTAAATTTATCGAATCCGATTTTTTACCGATTTTGTAAAGATATTTGAAACTATATTATCGACACGTAATATGAAATTTATCGAATTCGATTTTTTAACAATTTTGTAAAGATATTTAAAACTATATTATCGACAGATTATATGAAATTTCTCGACTCCGATATTTTACCGATTTTTTAACGATATTTGAAACTTTATTATCGACACGTAATCTGAAATTTCTCGAATTCGATTTTTCAACGATTTTATGACGATATTTGAAACTATATTATCGACACGTAATATGAAATTCCTCGAATTCGATTTTTCAACGATTTTGTGGCGATATTTGAAACTACATTATCGACAAATAATCTGAAATTTTTCGAACGATTTTTCAACGATTTTGTGACGATATTTGAAATTATTTCCAAATTGGTGAAAATTTTTCTAAGTCCAACACGTCTGGAAGTACTAAACTGCCTATTATAAGCGTTTTATTGCTAATTCCTCAACGATAAGGTATGGCATAGTGGTTAAGGAAGAGGATTACCATGCAGGAGGTAGATGGTTCAAGCCCCACGGGTGGCAGATTTTTTATAATTTTTTTTGATTTTTTCTGAAATGATCCTCTGACCGTAACATGAATAATGTGTTTAGGCATAGTTTAATGTATTAATTATGCTAATTAATGATTTTTAATTATAGAAAAAAGCTAGTAAAAGACAAAAAATCGATAAAAAATCGACAGAATATCGAATTTGATAAAGTGTCGCGAAAGTTCCGCCTAAATCGTGAAATTATCTTTCGATATTATAGATAGATTATCGATAAAATATCATACTATAATGTCGAAATTTTTATTAACTATAATTCGTCGATAATCTATCTATATATCGAAAGATAATTTCACGATTTATGCGGAACTAACGCGACACTTTATCGAATTCGATATTCTGTCGATTTTTTATTTCGATAATTTGTCGAGTGTGCTGCTCGGGTTCTTTGTCGATAATGTAGTTTCAAATATCTGCACAAAATCGGTGGAAAATCGGAATCGATAAATTTAATATTCTTTGTCGATAGTATCGTTGACGAATATCGTCATAAAATCTTAATAATATCGAATTCGATAGTTTTTAGATTTTTTGCCTATGAAGTTGTACCGATAAATCTTTATAATATCGTGAGAACATCTATAGATTTTCAAACGATTTTTTATCGATACGTTACATCTTCCGATATTATCGATCGAGTGTGCCGCTCGGGTATCACCTATTAAATTGAAAAGCTCAAAAACATTAAAGAGAATAAAAAAATGTAATTTTCACAAAGGAATCATTATTAAAAATTTACGATAATTTGTATAATTTCGCAATTAATGAAAAAGGTGGATAAATTGAGATTAACAAACTCAAAAGCTGAAAATTTTCCATACCTCTGAATGAATGCTGTGTTTTATAAATATATTCCATTGTTCACTTTAAAAATTTAAAATCACAACTTTTCTGAAGCTTTATTAAAAACGAATCAGAATTTTGACCATAAAGTTTGAAACGAGTGGAGTGTGCGTTATTTAAAAAAAATTTAAAATTGTCTTTGGACCTCCTCTTTATCGCCTGAGATTATTTTCAGATTTTTTTCAGATTAAAAAAATTAACCTGGCCCCTTTGGAGGCTCAAAGTTCATCATTAAAAATTTAACATTCAACAGTTCGTTTTTAACATCGCAATTAAATTACATACAAAATTGAAATTCCAAATATTTTCATCTCAAAAAAACTTAAGCAGAAAAATGGAATTTTTTGTACGGGTTTCAAAAATACAGAATTTTTAAACTGATGCGTTTGATTTTTTTTCTACGATGAAAATAATATTTTTTCCAAAATATTTCGCCATTGTTTTCTTTATTCTTTTACTTAATGCAAACTTTAAAAAAATTGAATTTAGAAATTGAATTTTTGATTAATTTTTGACAGGGGTTTAAAAAATAAGGAATTTTTAAATCTAAGTATATTTCGTATTTTCTACGTAAAAATATGCTTCTTTTTACAAAACTGTTCTTTATTTATTATTTTCTCAAGGTATAGTTTTTTAAATCCAAACTTAAAAAAAAATCAAGTTGAAAGTAGAATTTTGAGAGGAGTTCAAAAAATACCTACTTATTGAACTTTCTAAATTGATTTCTTTTTTTTTTCAAACATTTTTGTGCATATTTTTTTTTTTTCATTTTTATTGGAAGTGAATTTGTGACAGGAGTTCTAAAAGTCCGTCAATATGGCCATGTTTTGATCTTTACACAGTATTTTAGCTCCAGCCTACAGGGCTCTCAAAAAATTTACAAAAATTCCCTTAAAAAGACATTTTTGTATGCAAAATTGGTGGAGAGAGAAGGATGTAATCGAAAATTTCATACCTACTAACAAAAATTATTTCTAGTACTTCAATCTACAACTTTTATTTGAACATTTTTTCAATTGACCCATGCCCCAATTTTAAAAAAAGTATCTACACTGATGTTTTATGAAATCAGAGGAGACGTGTTGGAATGAGGAATCCAATCGAAATTTTTATAATAACCAAAATTATTTTTATAAGATCATATTCTATAATAACTTTTTATTTGAAAATTTTTTCAATTTGCTCTTCCTTCCTCCCTCCCTCCTCTAATTTTTGATTAGTATCTTCACAGTATTATGTAAAATCGATGAGGAGGGAGCTGTCCAATTAAAAAAAAATTAAAATAAAAGTTGTAGCTTGAAGTTCTAGGAATAATTTTGGTTATTACAAAAATTTCGATTGGACCCCTCCCTCCCTTCAATTTTGATCAAGTATATATGCAGCAGATATGGGCAGATCCATTAGTGAAAGAATCTAGATCCAGATCCAGATCTTTTGCCTCATTGGATCTGCAAAAGATCCAGATCCAGATCAGATCCTGCTGAGGATGATCCAGATCCTTTTTTGAGGGAGGGGATTTAGTTTTTAATTAATTTCTTTGTTTTCTGTAAAATATAAAAGAAATGAAATTGATAACAGATAAAATAAACTTCAAGAATTTGGTTCAATTACTTAATTGGTTCGGGAGGGATCCAAGCAACATTTCTATAATAACCAAAATTATTTCTATGATGCCAATTTACAACTTTCACCTGAAATCTTAAATAATTTCACCTTTACCTTCTCTCAAATTTTTAATTAATTATCTTATTAATAAATTGATTAATACAGCTCGGAACTTTAAAATTTCATTCAAATTTAATTTTATAGGTACAAGTTGGACAATTTGAAATTTTTAGCCCTGAAAAAGTTTCATCCAAGTTTTCAATTTTGCAACATTTAAGCTGCGAAATTAATGAAAATAAATCAAAAATAAAGCCAAAAAATCCTAAATTTGAGTTTTTTTTTAGTCCTTTTTCATTTATTTCATTGATTATTGGAGAATTGCTGAAAACATCAATGAAAAATTCATTTCACAGAGAAAAAACGATGAACTGAAGAAAAAAAAAATTTTTTGTATCTGGATCTGGATTTTTTAAAAATTTGAGAATCTAAAGATCCAGATCAGATCTTTTCCACAATTAAAGGATCTGATCTAGATCAGATCCAAAATTTTGGATCTTTGGATCTATAGATCCAGTTTTCAAATTTTAGGATCCGGATCTGCCCAACTCTGATATGCAGTATTGGACTTCATATGATTCAACAACGATCCACCTTTATGTAAATACATTGAGTAAAGCTAAATTGGACTCTAGTTTTTTTTTTTTTTTTTTTTTTTTTACCATTTGGTCAATTTTTTTTCTGAAGTGGTCAATTTTTTAACAATGTAGTGTGAAAAAATTGAATTTTTGAATATTTTGAAACTTTCTCGATTTTTGAAAAATTTGCAATACCAATTACAGTCCAAAATATTACGAATCAAACCAATAAAAAATAATGCTTCACAAAGCCAATTTTTTTTTCTAAAAGAAACGTTATCGTTCTATTTTTAGGTTTCCATTCTGTTTCCGTTTCCAGTGTGGGTTTAATTTAGTTTCAGTTCCGGAAACAGTTTCGATTTGTAACGAATGTTGCGTTTCAATTTCCGATTCTGTTACCAAGTCAAAAAATACTGTTTCCGTTACGTTTCTGTTTTTGTTTCCGTTTCCATTTACGTTTTTACTGTCCTGAAATTTTTTGATTGGGCATTAGCATCTAAAAAAAAGAAAATTTTTCATTCTTGAGAGATTTTGTCTATGTTTGAAAATGAAGGCGTTATAAAACTTTCTAAAGAAAATCAATTGGTAACCCTGCATTCTAAAATATTTTCGACGCCGCCATTGAATGCTGAATAGTACTTCAAAATAACAAAAAAGTTCTAATTGCATTATTGGAATGCCTATCTTAGAAATTCAATGAGTTATATCAAGAAGAAATTCACGTCAAAAATATGGCGTTGACGTTTCTCAATAATTTTAAGTAGTACTAGGGAGACATAAAAATTGAAAAAATTCCACTTTGAAGATGCACGTAATGAAATGAGTATAACTCTTCGAGGGAGAAACAAAAACAGTTATGTGAAAAATTTGTCTATCCTTGAAAATGAAGGCATTATGCTATATTGTATCAAACTTTGAAAATTCAAAGACTCTGATACGACGAGGGGAAGAAATGACCCCCTAGCTGAATTTCAAAATTTTTCAACGTTTACAATATGTAGCGATCGTTGACTTCGCTTCCGCCGGCTGGTGTCTCCAGATACCTGCGATTTTAAGCTAAAAAATTCAATTTCCGGAAATTTTACAATTCTATATTGATTTTCACCAAACACTGGATGGAAGTAGAGTGGTTGAAATTGGGCAAGTGAAGCAGGTAGAGGTAGATCTCTTCTTCATCACCTAAAACTATTTTCAGAATTTTTTCAGATTTTTAAAATAAAATTAACCCGACCCCCTGGGGCCTCGAAGTCTTATAAAAGTACTTTTTGGGCAAAGACCTTTTTTCTAAAAAGTATAATTTTAAAATAGGGGACACTCGACATACCAAAGAACAGTTAGGTATATGTACCCAAGGGTGATTTTGGGGGGTTTTAAAAGATTTTTTCGACTTCTAAAACTTTATTGAAAACATAACTTTAAAAATTTCGAATCATCGTTGAGGGGGGCACAGTTTGGGAGCAAACAAGATAAAAAAATGTTCCCTCTCGTTTTCAAAACAATTAATTTTTAGTTTAATTAGGTAAGTATTTTATAGAATTAATATTAAAAAAAATTATTTTATTAAGTAATTTTTTTAAACAAAATTTAAAGTACTCCCCGGACACCCTGTATTGGAAAAAGTTATTCCTTTCTGATCTCACTTGTGCAAATAGTTGGCCTAAATTATATCAAAGATGAACAATCGAACGAGTAGGTAGCAAAAGGTATACCTACCTTGAGAGCGACTAATTGAAATACTCGCGCCAATTTCATGAAGTCTTCGTCATTTGAACTTATATACTCGTATTAAAATTGAATAAAGGAAGCTTCGTCGTCGAGAGTACTTTGGTACATAAAAAGACGCTTTATAAATGCGTAAGTTTAACGCGAGTAAACATTTATAAAGAGAAAAGGGTAAAAAACACCGCCAGCGTTGAATTATCATAAACGAGGCGTAAGTTTCGTCACGCCGAAGTTTTCTTCTATATCTTTTGGTTTATATACAGAAAGGAATTAATAAGCTTCATTAACAAATAGCTAAAAGCTTTTGCAAAAGTTTAATTCAACATCGTATCCAATTATTTAGTAACAAATCTCTTGAATAAATAAAATTGATAGAAAATAAAGCGTCAAAATTTCGCCGACGGGTTAATTACTTCAAAGCAATAATAACAAAACACGAATAAAATTACGATGAAACAAGTTTATTTTTCACGCTTGTGTAAAGGTTTTGTCTCGACAATCAGTGATTTTATGTGCGATAAGGTTTCGAAATTAGGTGGCGAGAATAAATAGGAGGAGAAGCGAATAGGGAAGAATTTGAGATAGAATTATATAGATTAATAATAGGTAATGGAAGAAAAACTTTATAGCCAGCCCTATACGACATGCTCATGGGTAGCCTTTTAATCCAATTGAATGATGGATTGATAAGGATAAAGTCAAATTCGAATTATAGTTTTAAGCCTCTACCTGACTTATTGCCCATGAGCTGAGGTTACGTTTTCTAAAAGCCTTTTTTTTTTATTTTTATTTATTTTTTTTTTACCTATGACAGAATTTGAAAATATTGAAATTTTTTAAAAACAATTTTTAATAACATAATTCTGAAAATAAGAGCGATAGTAGTGAAGAAAAATTTTCATAAAATATTTCTTGGATAATTTTTTTTTAATATCACCACAGAAAAAGTAAAAGCACATTGAAATATCTACACATTTTTTTTCTGAAAAGGTTTTATTCAACAATAAAATGACATTTGGTTTCAAAAATGCCTAGGTAGGTATTTGTTAAATTTCTAAAAAATTCAGTCTTAAAAAAAAAAATTTTAAAAAGTTTCTTCAACATTTTTTCAATTTCTTGCAAAAAAATTTTATCAAAAATTTTTTAAAATTTCCAACAAAGAAATTGAATAAATTTTATTTTGCAAAAATAATTTAATTTTTTTATGTCACCAAAAAATTGAGATTTTTTCATGAAAATGCCCAAAAAAAAGTAGGTATTTATTACTAAAAAAATTACTTAAGTATAATTAAAGTTTCTATTCCAAAATTCAGAGACGGAAAACTGAAAAATTTTTAGTTTCAGTTTCAATTTTCAGTTTTCAGTTTCACTTTCAGTTTTTAGTTTCAGTTTCAATTTTTTGATAAAAATACGTACTATAAGTACAAGAATGAAGATAATTAATCATAAATCAATAATCAATTCATTTCAAAAAAATAAAAATAAAAAAAAATACTGAAAACTGAAACTGAAATTTTTTCAGTTTTAGTTTCAATTTCAGTTTCAAAAATTCATATTTCAGTTTTGATTTTCTTTCGATTTCAGTTTTTTTCCTTTTTTAGTTTTCCATCTCTGCCAAAATTTGAAGAATAAATTTGTATGCCTTGCCATAAAATTAAAAATTAAAAAAAAAAAACAGAAATGAATATTTTGAAAAAATATTTTATTCAAAATAAGAGCGAAAAAAGTTATTAGGTACCTAGGGAATAATTTTGAGAAAAACTTCAAAAAAAATAGGTCTTAGGAAGAATACTTACAAATTCTCTTACTGAATCAAGTGCCACTTGGTTTGCTCCAGAAATACATCCTTACCGATCAAAAAACTTGAGCTCCGTGTACTCGTGTATTTATCCCCTACCGACCATTGACTTCTTCAACAGAAGAAAAAATCCGGAAAATTTTGATAGTCCTCAGTTTTAAAAAAAATCATCCGTTACGAGCCATTTCTTAACCTTTTTATGCTGATAACATCAATGTTACGTTAAACTACAATGACAAGTAGAACAAATTTTCTCAACAGCATTCCTAGAAACGATGATGTATTTCATCGAATGTCTTTTTTGGAGTTTTTTCTTTTCTCTCTCCGGTTTCGTTTATTTTCACTTAGTAGTATCTTTTCTCTCTTTTTTCCACTGGAGAACCGTTAGCCTTTTCCACTCTTTTCATTCATTATATTTTGATATGCCTATTGAAAACGAGAGAAAAAAAAGATACGTATAGACAAAACCATATTTTGATAAATGGTAGGCCTCCGAGTTTTATTAAAATTGCGTTTTAAAAGGTTGTTAGATTTGGTAGTATCTATATTCGGATTGATTTCATTTTCGGATTTCGTTTCTGCAAAATAGCTAGTGCGTGTGTGGAGCTTTTCAAAGACGAGTAATAGACTCGATTGATTTTTTTTATTCTTTTTTTACTAATATGGAAATTGAACTGGTGTGGCATTTGTAAAGATGTCGTGTGATTAAATTTTTATAGCGAATATAATACCCGCCAAATCTTTTGAAGTCTGCGTTTAATTTCATTTTCATGTAACTAATGCATTTTTCAAAAAGAAGCAAGAACTAATTAGGCAGGGTTAAAACTTTCTTTCCAGCAAATATTTAATTAATTTAATTGCTTTGAGCGAAACCTTATCGATGTTTTTAGAGCAAATATAATGGCTGGTTCTGATTTATTATTCAAAACTGACTTACATCAAAGAAAAACATCTTGAATTTTTACTTTTTAATCTCGCAGTTTAAAAAAAAAACTTCTTTTTTGATGTGTAGTAATGTGTTAATTAGGGTGTTAATTGATGAGGGTTTTTTCAGTATTCCTAGTACTTAGTAGGTAGATATATGCTTTTACGATGACCAATCTCGAAAAAAACGCCACGAAATCGCGCGACGAAATTTGTCACGAAAAAATTAGGTCAAGTTAGGTTGCATTAGGTTAGGTTTGGATGAAAAACTTTTGGTTTTTTTTTCAGACATTGAAAAAGTTGGAATTTTTTTTAACAATTTGATGACTTTTAGACATTTTGTCAGACATTATTGAATTTTAACTTTTCATTATTTTTTGTTAAACTTTTTCAATTTTCATATTTCCATGGAAATTCTTTTTTATTTTATTTCAATTTTATTTACTAGACTTTTTTAATTTTTACATTTCCATGGAAATTAATTTTTATGACTTTTAGACATTTTGTCAGATAGTAAAAGCAAATACTATGTTTCATACTTTCAAACCTAGTGTAGAAATAGAACTAACAAGCCCCCCTTGTTAGTGGTCAGTTTTTCATTATTACAACAAACTAATTTTCTATTTTTTGTTACTTTTTACCACGCTTTTATATACTTGGTATGTATGTTTGTTTGTTTGTTTGTATGTCTCATGGAACCAAGAGAATGTTTTCGACCAATCCTCTCTCATTTAATATTTTACTGGAATTGAAAGAACATAGTGCTCACATTAGGGGTTTTCGAGGTCGCTGAATTCGATTTTCGAACTCAAATTTACCCCCGACCCCAAATTGAACCCCTATGAGGGGGTTCCATTTTGAAAATTTCAAAATTCACAACATTGGTATCGAAATGTAGGTTTTCGAGGTCGCTGAATTCGATTTTCGAACTCAAATTTACCCCCGACCGCAAATTGAGCCCCTATGAGGGGGTTCAATTTTGAAAATTTCAGAAAATCACAACATTGGTATCGAAATGTAGGTTTTCGAGGTCGCTGAATTCGATTTTCGAACTCAAATTTACCCCCGACCGCAAATTGAGCCCCTATGAGGGGGTTCAATTTTGAAAATTTCAGAAAATCACAACATTGGTATCGAAATGTAGGTTTTCGAGGTCGCTGAATTCGATTTTCGGACTTAAATTTACCCTTACCCCAAATTGAGCCCCTATGAGGGGGTTCCATTTTGAAAATTTCAAAATTCACAACATTGATATCAAAATGTTGGTTTTCGAGGTAGCTGAATTCGATTTTCGAACTCAAATTTACCCCCGACCCCAAATTGAGCCCCTATGAGGGGGTTCAGTTTTGAAAATTTCAGAAAATCACAACATTGGTATCGAAATGTAGGTTTTCGAGGCCGCTGAATTTTTTTTTTTTTTAGATAGACATTCAAACCTAGTAAAACTATGAAATTAAAATATTTTCAACGACAAAAAGAGTTAAATAAAAATGTAAAAAAATTTTTAAAAACCACGCTTTTATTTAAAGTTGGTCACTTTGTAAAATGTTATTCATAGGGAAAGAGTAATGCATTAAAAAACAAAAAATAAAATTTACTTGAATACAAAAATGTGTCATGAAAATTTTTTTTTCAAAAATTTTAATGATGAAAAGCATGGTGGGGTGTGCGAGGAGCAAACGAATACCTTTTCGATTAACGCCCCACCACGATTTTCATCATTAAAATTTTTGAAAAAAAAATTTTCATGACACATTTTTGTATTCAAGTAAATTTTATTTTTTGTTTTTTAAGGCATTACTCTTTCCCTATGAATAACATTTTACAAAGTGACCAACTTTAAATAAAAGCGTGGTTTTTTAAAATTTTTTTACATTTTTTTTATTGCATTGAATGTATTTTTTTTTAATTAAAGCATTCTTTTGCATTTGAAAAAAATTTTGAATGCAAAGCAGTTTTTGCATTAAAACATTATTTTTTTGAACATTTTTTTGCATAATTATAAAGCATTTCTTTGCATTTAAGTACAGCATTTTTTTTTGCTTAAGTTTGTTTTTTGCATTGAAGCATTTTTTTACATTCAATGCATTTTTTTTACATTAAAACATTTTTTTTTTGCATTTATGGCAGTTTTTTGCATTTGAAGCATTTTTTTGAATACAACCCATTTTTTTCATTCAAAAGATTGTTTTTTGCTTGAGCATATATTTTTTGAATTTATAGCAGTTTTTTGCATTTGACTCGCTTAAAAGCATTTTTTTCTTAAAGCATTTTTTTTTGCATTTTATGCACTTTTTTTGTGTATATAAAGCATTTTTTTTGCATTGAATTGTTTTTTTTTGCATTTAAGTTTTTTTTTTTGGCATTTGAAGCTTTTTTTTTGCATTAGAGCATTTTTTTTACATTGAAGAAATTTTTTGCATCAATGCATTTTTTTGCATTTAAAACACTTTTTGTATAAGGTACGGCATTTTGTTTGGTTGAAACATTTTTTTCATTCAACTTTTGGTTGCAAAAATTCCTTTTAAAAATTTATATTGGAAGAAGGTGTCTCAAAAAATTCTACAAAATTTGAAAAAAAAAAAGTCTAGAAAAGAATCGAAATGTTGAAAAGGAATGTCTGATAAAATATTTAAAAGTCATCAAAAATCAAACGAAATGTCTGAAAGTCATAAAAAAATCATTTCCATGGAAATTAAAAATTAGAAAAGTCCAATAAAATATGGTAAAGTGAAATGATGAAACATAATTTCCATGAAAATATGAAACTTTAAAAAGTTTAACAAAATATTGAAAAGTTGAAATAATGAAAAAAAATCAAATTGTTAAAAAAATTTCCAAGTTTCAAAATGTCTAAAATTCATCAATTTTTTTTTTTTAAATTCCAAGTTTCAGAATGTCTGTTTAAATGTTTAGCATTTCCATGGGAACTAATTTCTTTACTTATTTTGTTAGACTTTTTTCATTTCCATGAAAATTATGTGTAACTTTTTGTTAACTTTTCAAATTTTTGTTGTTTAAGTATTTAATGTTAAATAGGTAATTTAATTTTCATGTTTCCATGGAAATTTATTCTATACTCAAAATAGATATGTTCTATGTTTCATACTTTCAATTGTAGTGTGTGTGTTTTTTACCATCGAGGTTTCTTCCAAATGAAAAAAAAAATTGATATCTGTACAAATATAACTCGGTACAAAATTATTAATGGGACGAAATAATACGATTAATAAAGCAACGTTGAAAGCCAAGTGTCGCAATGTGTATTAGTTCGATAGATTTTCAAGTGTCACACTTAGAATTTATATTAAAAGCGCCAAATACGAGTACGAAGTATATTTCAATGGTGGCTTTCTCAGCTCGTGGTATATTTTATAAACACGTCATATGAAGCGGAACGGTATGGCAGAAAGTAAATACGCGCGCCGTTGAAATGAGAATTACATTTTAAATCTGGTCAATTATTGCAAATAACGTTCGATCGCGAGGGTAGGAAAAAATGAAAATAAGGAATATTCTTCTAGCGTGATGTATCGAATTTGAAGTAAATTCAATAAAATCGAAAAGCTTTTCAATCTGCGGTCTACGAGTATGCGAATATCAAAAAATAACTTTTGATATTTCTATCTCGAATTTTCAATACATCCCTACAGACGTGTGTCGAGTAAACAAAAATTATCCCCTAAAGGAATTTATAGTTGGGTATAGGATTATGTAGTATTTGATTTTTTTTTTCGCCCCATCATGTGCGGTGGTAACTTCGTGGTGGAATTTTCTTTCAATTTTTGATTTGTTTGATGTTGGTGGTTTTTTTTTTGCTCGCGTTTGAGTACGAAGTGTAGCATAGTATTTTGAGCAACAGGGGTGTACGAGTTCTCATTTTAGCGAGAGTTAGCTTCGTTATAAAGTTTTTGATTGTCGTTAAAATTTTATCACGACTCGGGAGTATTTTCAGTTATTCAACGACTGATAATTATAATGTTCTGTGTTTAGTAGATTTAAACTTCGTTCTAGATATCGTCTTTAATTATTTTCCTACCGGTATAAAAAATGGATTGTTTCTTTTAACAAGACTTCTGCAGTTAATCAGAAACGCGTTACAGTAGATTATCTTATAATGATGGAATTTTCTTTCATTAGGATGCTTTTCGTACTTTAATTTCTATACTTTGCGAATTACCGCGTAAACGAGAAAAATTACTCGACGGTTTGAAATTTAATAATTTTTTCACTCGTGACGAAAAATTTACAACGGTAAGAATATTTTTCGTGCTGATGTCAGTTATAGAAGTAAAAAAAATATAAGAAATATTTCACTTCAAAATATGCAATACCTAATGAAATAATTAATTTTCGAACATGTTTAGCGTAATTGGACCCTTTCATTAGAGAGAAAAAAACTATTTGTACGCAGACTCAGAAAAAAATAAGATTAATTTAGTACCCGAGCAGCACACTCGACAAATTATCGAAATAAAAAATCGACAGAATATCGAATTCGATAAAGTGTCGCGTTAGTTCCGCATAAATCGTGAAATTATCTTTAGATATATCGACAGATTATCGATGAATTATAGTTGGCAAAATCCATCAACAGATAAACTTTTGATAAAATCGAACGATTTTTCTTTTAAAAATCGCAAGATTATAGTTAGATACTTCATCGATAACCTATCTATAAATCGAAAGATAATTACACGATTTATGCGGAACTAACGCGACACTTTATCGAATTCGATATTCTGTCGATTTTTTATTTCGATTTAGTTTCGATATTCTATCGATTTTTTATTTCGATTTAATTTCGATATTCTATCGATTTTGTATTACGATTTTTTGTAGATTATCTAGTTTCGATATTCTGTCGGTTTTTTGTAGATAATTTAGCATATATGGGTATATGCGCGCGCACATTTTCAAGACTGGCTGGCGAGTTTGAAGTCGTAGTTACGCTTAAGGCTGGCGAATTTCGTTCCAAATACAGCAGTTTCTACCAAAACAAGCGTCTGTTGCGAACATCGGAGTTCGTTCGCATAATACGAATTGGATTATAATATTCAAACATCTTATGCAAAATTGGAGAAGAGGGAGGGGTCCAATTGAAATTTTTATAATAACTAAAATTATTTCTAGGACCTTAATTTACAACTTTTGTTTGAAAATTTTTTCAAATTGGCCCCTTTTTCCTCCGCTCCTCCAATTTTGAATAAGTATCAACGGAGTATTATGCAAAATTGGAGGAGAAGGAGAGGTCCAATTGAAAAAATTTTCAAACAAAAGTTGTAGCTTAAAGTTCTAAGAATAATTTTGGTCATTACAAAATTTTCGATTGGGCGCCTCCCTCCCGTTCAATTTTAAATACTAAGTATTCACATAGTAATCGTAGTATTGAACTTGGTAAAATTTTATTTAAGAACAACGATCTGGTTTCAAGTAAAATACCTAGTAAACCAAAAAAACTAGATAACTTGTTTGAAAAATTTTTCAATTTTGATTTCGCATATTACTGTTACACGTAAGTAGGTAAATGCAAAATAATAGAGGCTAGAGATGAGGTCCAATTGAAAAAACATTTCAAACAAAAGTTGTAGAATAATATTCTGGATTTAATTTTGGTTATTATAAAAATTTCGATTTGGCCCTTTCTTCCCATCCAATTTTGAATATAAAGTAGGTATTTTTTGACTAGAAAAAAATCAATATAGTTTCAACAACTATCGTTACAAAATCGTTGAAATATCGAAGTCGATAAATTTCATATAATGTGTCGATAATATAGTTTTAAATATCGTCACAAAATCGTTGAAAAATCGAATTCGAGAAATTTCAGATTACGTGTCGATAATAAAGTTTTAAATATCTTCACAAAATCGTTAAAAAATCGAATTCGAGAAATTTCAGATTATTTGTCGATAATATAGTTGTAAATATCTTCACAAAATCGGTGGAAAATCGGATTCGAGAAATTTCAGATTATTTGTCGATAATATAGTTGTAAATATCTTCACAAAATCGTTAAAAAATCGAATTCGAGAAATTTCAGATTATTTGTCGATAATATAGTTGTAATTTCAGATTACGTGTCGATAATATAGTTTCAAATATCTTCACAAAATCGTTAAAAAATCAAATTCGAGAAATTTCAGATTATTTGTCGATAATATAGTTGTAAATATCGTCACAAAATCGTTGAAAAATCGAATTCGAGAAATTTCAGATTACGTGTCGATAATATAGTTTCAAATATCTTCACAAAATCGTTAAAAAATCGAATTCAAGAAATTTCAGATTATTTGTCGATAATATAGTTCTAAATATCGTCACAAAATCGTTGAAAAATCGAATTCGAGAAATTTCAGATTACGTGTCGATAATATAGTTTTAAATATCTTCACAAAATCGTTAAAAAATCGAATTCGAGAAATTTCAGATTATTTGTCGATAATATAGTTTCAAATATCTGCACAAAATCGGTGGAAAATCGGATTCGATAAATTTATTATTCTTTGTCGATAGTATCGTTGACGAATATCGTCCTAAAATCGTAATACTATCGAATTCGATAGTTTTTAGATTTTTTTGCCTATAAAATCGTACAGCTAAATCTGTATCATATCGTGAGAACATCTTTAGATTTTTAAACGATTTTTTATCGATACGTTTCAACTTTCGATATTATCGATCGAGTGTGCTGCTCGGGTATTATTTTTTATTTCAAAAAAATTCAGAGATTTTTTTTCTCCAAAAATTTGAGGAATTTTTTCTACAATAAAATGAAAGAAATTGCCCAAAAATATTTTACTTCAAAAAACTAATAATATTTTTCATATAAAAAAAAATGAATGATTTTATATTGAAGTAAATGAAAAATGAAAAAGACCAGAAACTTGGATTTTTCTCAAAAAAATTAAGAGTTTTTTCCCTCTGATAAGATATATCTTTATAAAAATAATTCTCTCGAAAAAAATTGAACAATTTTATTCGCCTCTTTCTTTTACTTCACGAGAAACTATTTTCACACTGCATGACTCCAAAAAAATGCATGACTCCAAAAAAAATGAGATATTTCTAAGTGTTATTTTTTATTCCAAGAAAATTTGGCACATTTTTCTCCAAAACAATTTTTCCTTTCTAAAATTCAAAAAAATTGAAGGATTTTTTTTTTCGAAAAAAAAGACAGGTACCTTAAAAAAAAAAATAGGCATAATAAATTATGTTTTTTTTTTAAATTAGAATTTTCTTTTCTGTAAAAAATTTAATTGTTTTTTTTTTCTCTGCAAAAAAAGAGATTTCTCTATTTCAATTACCTAGGTATCTAATAGTGTTTTTTTTGTATAAATAATTGTAAAAATTAAAATTAAAAAAATCAAGTTTTTTAATGTCTGGGAAAAAAATTCAAAAAAATTCAAAAAAAAATCAACAGATTTCCCCCCGAAAAAATTGAAAGATTTTGTTACCTATTTGACTATTTCTATACCTAGGTACCTCAAAAAAATGAAGGATTACTTTTAAGCTGACTCCAAAAAAAAAAAATCAAGAGTACGTTTGTACCTAACGTACTATTTTTTATTTAAAGAAAATTCATAGGTTTTTTCTTTAAAAATTTGAAAATTTTGTTGTCTGCTAAAAATGAAACAGTGTTTTTTCAAAAAATTTAAAGATTTTCCTACGAGGAAATAAAAAGATTTTTCATTGTAAAAAAATTGAAAAAATTGAGCCTTTTTTTGTTTGAGCAATTTAATAAAACTTTTCATTTAAAAAGAAAAAAAGAAAAAAAAATCGAATGATTTAGGTATTCACTTATTTCTCTACTTCATGAGAAACTATTTTACGCTATCAAAAAAATAAGATTATTTTAAGCATTATTTTTTATTTGATGAAAATTCAGAGATTTTTCCTCCAGAAGAAGTTTTGTGATTTTTTTACTTCAAAAAAATAAAGAGAAAATTGGTCAATTTTTTTTATTCGTTTCAAGAAATTCGATTTCAAAAAAAATGAAATAAATCTATTCTGCAGAAAATTTCAAGTGTCTTTTTCTTCTCTCTAAGAAATTAAGAAATTTTAGTACTTAAAAAAAAAAAATTGATACCTACCTAGGTATTCCCGTTCCATTTAACATGAAAAAACTTAAGATTAGCTTTAGCATTACTTTTTAAAAGAAAATCCTGAGATTTTTTCATTAAAAATTTAAAAACAAAATTTCCCACAAAAAATCATGTTTTTTTTTCTTCAAAAAAATAGAAGCTGTTTTTACTTCAAAAATTTAAACGATTTTTTTACATGAAAAATATTAGAAAAAAACAACAGTTTTAGTTTTAAAAAGTTGAGTGAACTTACCTATCATTTCAAGAAATTGGAAGATTAGATTTTTTCTCTATACCTATCTAAATGAGTGATATTTTCTTCTAAAAAAGAAAAAATATATAATTATTCACTTATTTCTTTACTTCATGAGAAACTATTTTTAGCCGACTCCAAAAAAATGAGACAAAAATTTTTTTGCTTAGCAAAAATAGAAAAAAATGTTAGGTACCTACTCATTTTTTTTTCATTTCAAAAAAACTGTTTTCAAAACAAAATGAAGAAGAAACGGAAAATTTTCTCTTCTATAAAAAAAGTGATTGTACAAAAAAAAAAAAAATGATGAAATAAAATTAAAAATGCAATATGAACTGGCATGGCACCGTTCAAAAAATTGGGGCCCGGAGGAAATCGACCCCTCCCCCTCGTCGGGTCTGGTCCACACTACAGGTGCAAATTTTAAACAATTGTGTCACTTTGGACTACTTACAGAGCTCCCTCCGAAAAAGGGCTCACTCGAAATTTGGGGCTCGAAGGTAAAAAACCCAAATATGCTCATCAATGAATCGCTACGAGAAGAATAGCGAAATTCGTTTGAAAAAAAAAGATTCCAGACTTTTCTCAGATTACGGTGTAAATCTGTTACGTTTAAGCATCGTACATCGAGTATAAAATATTTAGAGAAAAAATAGAGCTTTTAAGTCGTTTCGTCGTAAAACACAACGAAAAGTTAACGACGATTTCCCAAAGGGCGTATTTATATCTCACCCTGGAACTGGCGAATAAGCGACTACGACGTTCAAATTGAGAAAAATTAAGTTCAAATGGAAATTTACGTAGTTCGGCGAGATGAAAAAAAAAATATCAAAATCGATGTTAACTTTTTAATTGCGTTAAAAATCTACACTGCCGTTAAGAATATAAAAAGTAGTATAAAGCTCGCTGAGAGGTGATACCCCCACTAACACAGTACTGTAGCTTTGAAAAAAATCACTAATTCTGACAACGTTTCTGTTTTAAGCTCCGTTGACGCTGTTCACTTTCTTATTTTTATATTCGACTTGGTTCACTTGGTACTTTGAAAAATCGCTATTTTCGAGAAAGCGAAATTAAAGTTTCCCGCGAGGACGTTATTATGGGAATGATGTCGGATTAAAATCCCTTCAGTGGTAAAGGTGGCAATATAAATGCGATATTAGCGCTATGAGTTAAACTCGACCTTGATATCACACAAGCTTGAAATTGCTTCATACATGTTTAATAGTGCCATCTCGAGGGATACTTAGTCTAACGGGGGCAGATTTCGCCCAACTTTGTATCGGTCATACGAGCACGAGGATATCGTATTCTTGTTCCGTACACTATTTTGTACTATTATATGAAAAATGTTATTAAAATTTCGGAAGCTTCGAACTCGCCAAGTACGGCGTTTATACGTTACTCACTCGTGCCAGCTAAATATACAGGGTGTTTCATAGTCGATTGAGTTCCTTCTACCGGGTGAATAGGCAACTCATAAGGAACAAAAACATTATATAAACATGTTGCCTATCTTGAAAATTGAAGGGGCAAGGGAAAATTTAATTGAGAAATAATAATTTCTGATTGAACCAATGAATGGTACTAAAAAAATAAACTTTTTTTGTTCTGGAAATTTTTTTGCCTATCTTTGAAAATGAAGGCGCAAGAGAGCTTTAAACTTTGAAAAAAAACAGGTTTTTTAATTTTCAAAGCTCTCCCGAGCAGCACACTCGATCGATAATATCGAAAGTTGAAACGTATCGATAAAAAATCGTTTAAAAATCTAAAGATGTTCTCACGATATGATACAGATTTAGCTGTACGATTTTATAGGCAAAAAATCTAAAAACTATCGAATTCGATAGTATTACGATTTTAGGACGATATTCGTCAACGATACTATCGACAAAGAATATTAAATTTATCGAATCCGATTTTCCACCGATTTTGTGCAGATATTTGAAACTATATTATCGACAAATAATCTGAAATTTCTCGAATTCGATTTTTTAACGATTTTGTGAAGATATTTGAAACTATATTATCGACACGTAATCTGAAATTTCTCGAATTCGATTTTTCAACGATTTTGTGAAGATATTTGAAACTATATTATCGACACGTAATCTGAAATTTCTCGAATTCGATTTGTTAACGATTTTGTGAAGATATTTGAAACTATACTATCGAAAAAGAATATTAAATTTATCGAATTCGATTTTTTAAATATTTTGTGAAGATATTTAAAACTGTATTATCGACAGATTATATGAAATTTCTCGAATTCGATTTTTCAACGATTTTGTGACGATATTTAAAACTATATTATCGACACATTATATGAAATTTATCGACTTCGATATTTCATCGATTTTGTAACGATAGTTGTTGAAACTATATTGATTTTTTTCTAGTCAAAAAATACCTACTTTATATTCAAAATTGGATGGGAAGAAAGGGCCAAATCGAAATTTTTATAATAACCAAAATTAAATCCAGAATATTATTCTACAACTTTTGTTTGAAATGTTTTTTCAATTGGACCTCATCTCTAGCCTCTATTATTTTGCATTTACCTACTTACGTGTAACAGTAATATGCGAAATCAAAATTGAAAAAATTTTCAAACAAGTTATCTAGTTTTTTTGGTTTACTAGGTATTTTACTTGAAACCAGATCGATTGTTCTTAAATAAAATTTTACCAAGTTCAATACTACGATTACTATGTGAATACTTAGTATTTAAAATTGAACGGGAGTGAGGCGCCCAATCGAAAATTTTGTAATGACCAAAATTATTCTTAGAACTTTAAGCTACAACTTTTGTTTGAAAATTTTTTCAATTGGACCTCTCCTTCTCCTCCAATTTTGCATAATACTCCGTTGATACTTATTCAAAATTGGAGGAGCGGAGGAAAAAGGGGCCAATTTGAAAAAAATTTCAAACAAAAGTTGTAAATTAAGGTCCTAGAAATAATTTTAGTTATTATAAAAATTTCAATTGGACCCCTCCCTCTTCTCCAATTTTGCATAGGATGTTTGAATATTATAATCCAATTCGTATTATGCGAACGAACTCCGATGTTCGCAACAGACGCTTGTTTTGGTAGAAACTGCTGTATTTGGAACGAAATTCGCCAGCCTTAAGCGTAACTACGACTTCAAACTCGCCAGCCAGTCTTGAAAATGTGCGCGCGCATATACCCATATATGCTAAATTATCTACAAAAAATCGATAGAATATCGAAACTAGATAATCTACAAAAAATCGTAATACAAAATCGATAGAATATCGAAATTAAATCGAAATAAAAAATCGATAGAATATCGAAACTAAATCGAAATAAAAAATCGACAGAATATCGAATTCGATAAAGTGTCGCGTTAGTTCCGCATAAATCGTGTAATTATCTTTCGATTTATAGATAGGTTATCGATGAAGTATCTAACTATAATCTTGAGATTTTTAAAAGAAAAATCGTTCGATTTTATCGAAAGTTTATCTGTTGATGGATTTTGCCAACTATAATTCATCGATAATCTGTCGATATATCGAAAGATAATTTCACGATTTATGCGGAACTAACGCGACACTTTATCGAATTCGATATTCTGTCGATTTTTTATTTCGATAATTTGTCGAGTGTGCTGCTCGGGCTGTATAGCTCCTTTATTTTCGAAGGTAGGCAAATTCATCATATAAATTGTTTTGCTCATCTCAAAGAGTTACACCCCTTTCGTGTAACATCTTGACAAATTTTGCAGTTTTCATTTTCCAATGACGTGCACTGATGATTTGAAGCTCAAATGATCAATAGGTACGAATAAGACATAAAAATTGCAAAATTTCATCAAGATGATACACGAAAGAGGTGTAACTCTTTGAGACAAGCAAAAAAAGTTATGAGATGAATTTGCCTATCTTCGAAAGTGAAGGAGCTACAGAACTTTGAAAATAATTTTCAAAGTTTAAAGTTCTCTTGCGCCTTCATTTTCAAAAATAGGCAAAAAATGTCAAGAACGAAAAAAGTTTATTTTTTTAGTACTATTCATTGGCCCAATCAAAAATTATTTTTTCTCAATTTAATTTTTTCCCTGCTCTTTCAATTTTGAAGATAGGCAACGTGTTTATATAACATTTTTTTTTTGTTTCTTATGAGTTGCTTATTCCCTCGGTGGAAAAAACTCAATCGATTACGAAACACCCTGTGAAGTATTTTTCTAAACAGCTGTTATAAATTATATTATTTTAAGTAGGTACGCAATCATTACGTATAAACCGTTTGAAGAAAAAAAAGTTTAAAATTTTTGCTACTCTATGGACGTATTAATCACATTTCCGCACGTAGTACACCAGTATCGTATTTTTCACAACGAAACAAGTTGAAATTTATTGCCACTTTTTTCAGCAGTTATTTCAACAACGTAGGTTATTTTTCTTAAATATTAGTTATTTCGTTCCAGTTTCCCTTCACATTTCCGGCTTGATGTTTTTTCTTTCGAGTTCGAAGTCAGCTTTGCTTGGCCTGGGCCACGTTGAAAATGAAATTTAATACAGAAACGCGAAATTTCTCTACCGAGTTCGGTACCGATGCGATGCAAAGTTTGTGTCATAATTTCAATTTCAAAGTGTTGATTAAACTTTCAAACTAAATACATTAACCAAAATTCATTTCCGGTGGAAATTCACACGTCGGGGCGCCAACATTTCCAATACAACATTGTTATATTTACCGCAATCGTATCCTATAAGAGTAACGTTACGTGGAAAAAATACGATCGAGGTTTGCTCGTTATTTTCATATCGATCAAACGAAACGTGGCTATCACAATATCTAATTGTCTTACGAGTAAATAATTTTCATTCGCAAGAATATATCGATCATACATCTCCATTATTCGAAACTTTTCGACAATTACATTGCATAATAAGACGATTTTTTTTGTATTGGAGTAGGTAGATACCCAGAAAAAAAATTCTAAAGACTTTTTTTTGCAAAAGAATTTAGTGTTTTTTTTTCAAAAATAAACTTGTTAACCTAAAAAAATCCTCCAACAGAGTTTCGAACTGCGTTCTTTTAAAAAAATATATAGATGTTTTTTCTCTAAAACACCTAATAACAACCATTTCACAAAATAAAAAATTTCTTCGCCAAAAAAATGAAAAAATATGAATTTTTTAATCTAAAAAAAATCTTAAAATTTTTTCAACTCCAAAAAAGTAAAAAAATTAATTCTTGAAAATTTTGCTTCAAAAAAATAAATTAAATTAACAACAATCCAAAAAATAAGACATTTTCGATCTAGGAACGAAATATTTTTATTTTTTCTATAAAAAGAAAAAAATGAGAAATTTATGCACCAAAAAAAAAAAAAAGAAATGAAGTTTTTCTTTTCGCCAAGAGTGAGCGAAAAATTTTGAGGAAATGGAATTAGGTATTACTTCAAGAAAGTAGAAACGATGTTTTTTTCATTTACTTCCTACAAAACTGAAAAACTTTCTTCTCCAAACAATTTTTAAAACATTTTTATTTCAAAAAATTCAGATTTTTTCTTCAAAAGTTTAGGAAAAATTTAAAAATTACTTCACCATAAAAATTTGAATTTTTTTCCTGTCAAAAAAATAAGGAATTGTTTCTACCAAAAAAATTAAAAATTGAAAATGGAAAAAAACTCCAAAAACGATAAATTTTTCATTCTAAAAAAAAATTTCTCTGAAAAAGTTGAGCAACCTTTTTCCTTAAAAAAAAATCAGATTTTTTTTTTCTTCCAAAAATTAAATGAACAATAATACCTACGAAAAATTGAAAAATTAAAATTTTCTTTCCTACAAATTAAAAAAAAATATATGTATAGTAGGTACCTTACCTATATAAAAATCAAAAAAGTTTTTTTCCAATAAAAATGAAGAAATTTCTCAAAAAAAAAAAGTAAAAAAAAATTCACCCAAAAATTAAAAATTAGGATCTTTTTCCACCAATGAATTAAAAAAGTAATGAGAAAAAAAATTTAAGAATAAATTCGAATTTGTATTTCAAGAAAATTGAAAAAAAAGATCACAAAACAGCTTTTTCCCCAAAAAATTTAAGAAATTTCCTTACTCACTCCAACAAAAAAAAGTGTACTAACTTTACCAAAAATAAAAGGAAGGTTTTTTCCTACAAAAAAAATGAGAGAAAAATTAGAGAACTTACGTTAGTATTTTGCTCCGAGAAAATTGAAAAATGTTTTTACTACAAAACTGTTGAAAAATTTGCTCCTCCTAATACTGGGCAATTTTTTCTTCAGAAATAAAAATACCTATAAAGAATAGTGAGAGTTTTTAATTTACAAAAATTTTTCTTCAAAAAAGTTGAAAATTTATTATTATATTTAATTAAAGATTTTTTTTGATCAAAAAATGTCTTCATTTTCAAGTTCGCGTATTTTTTAAATTAAAATTTTATCCAAGTACCTATAGGTATGAATACCTATATTTTTTAAGTTGGAAATTTTTCAATTTTTGGGATTACCTACTTGAAAAAAATTCAGGATGTTTTTGTTGAATAACTTGATAAAACAATTTCCTGATTTTTTGTATTTTTAAAAAATTTTTTGCACCACAAAATTTTCTTTTTTTTGGAATAAAAAATATTTTTAAAATATTTTTCTCAATTTTTCGAGTTTTGTGTTTGGATAATAAAATAAATTTTTTTTGGTAAAGTAAAATAAAATTCTCAATTTTTGGCTGTAATGATATTATTTCTCATAAAAATACTATTTGGATTGAAAACATCTCTCAAATAAAAAGGGGATTTTCAAAGGTGTTTTTTTTTCTGGGATTTTAAACAACAATTTTGTACAAGAAAAAATCAGGTGATTTCTTTTTCTCGAAATAATTTCTTTCTGCGAGGAGATTCATTAGTGGCGAAATGCATACATATTTACCTACTTGGATGTTTCATTACGGTTTCTCTTCAAACCTGGGAAAACATTTTTTAAACACGAAGTTGAACGCTTAGCAAATAGGGACAGGAGTTATGAAAATAACGCAGTTTAGATAGGTACTTCGCATGTACTCGTAATTTATTTGAAAAGCCGGATTAGGAATATCTACCACACTGAAAAATAGATTTTGATTAAACGTTTCGCGGTGTATATTTCACATATTCAGGTTTAAAATGTCAATTTAGCGTTTGAAAGAGCTTTTTGAAACGAGGTTATACGCAATCCTCGATCTGGTTAATTCATTAACTAAAAGTTTAGTTTACCTAAGCTACGTGTAGAATTTTTGAAAAATTCTCTGCCCAACTCGACTAATTGAAAACTTGTTTGAACAAGCTTCAAATGAAAATTTCAACCGATCGTACTAAGCCAATTAGAAAACTACCTACGTCGTTAAAATTATAATTATATTTTACGTTCAAATTCAACTCAAACCAGAGTAGATAAGTTTTGATTTTTCGTCACAGAACTGAGGACACTCATATCTGCGAGTAAAAAATAAATATCCAACGTACGAATATGTATAAATAATAAAATTTCACCTCTTTTGGCGAAAACATCTTTCAACGGGAAAAAGACACGATAACGAAGGTTATATCGTCAAACATTCGTCATACTGCATTGGAAATAGATTTTCTTTCGTTTTTTGGCGAGTAAATTTTGGCGAAATCGTTGATAAAATTATATTTACGTTGGATATTTATTGCATTCTTATTTTTTTCTTATTGTGTTCATGCGGTTATTTATCAAAGCTCGAAATCGCATTCGTATTAGAAAATTCGATGATATTTTTTTGTGCCTTCGGGACATAAATCGTATATCGAGCAGAAATCGTGCTGAGTGAAAAAAGAACCTAGAGCAATCAAAAAGGGTAAAAAGGTTTGTTAAAACAGGAACGCGGAGACTAATGCAATTTATGCACTTGTTCCGTATTTTTGAGGTGAATTTATTTTTTCTTAAATCGTAGCTTTTTTTCTTTCTATTTTTGATGGCGGAATACTACGTACCCGTATTTCCTGTCGAATTATGAAGTCTTATTTCTTTTTTCACTACAGTTATCGATAGTTTTCCATGTATGACGGGATACTAAACACAAATACGAGTACATAACAAAATGGTTGTTTCTGCAATGTCGTTGTCGTTTGGTAAATACTCGAATTATAAATCATTTTTCGAAATCTGTACTCGTATTTTCGTATATTTTTATATAATACTTTTCTCCATTTGTGCTTTTGATACTCCGTTCTGGTGGAAAAGTTTACTTTTTTATGAATCTAGGACACGTTTCAGTTTCTATTTTTTATTTTTGCCATGTAGTCGCAGTGACGACTAAAAATTCATTTTTTTTTCTCAGTACAATTCGAACGGTTGAAATGTGATAATACGAGAAACAACAGGGTGTCTACAGGTCATGAAAATCATGGAAAAAATCATGAATTTTTCATAAAAATCACTAGGTTAAGGAAATCCATGAATTTCAATCTTTGAAGTCATGAATTTTTGATAATATTACCTGGGCAAAATTACAAGTTTGCTCATAAGTGAAATTTTTCCAAACTATTGCTTCTTCTCAAAAAAAAAAAAAAATACAATTAGGTACTTACATCATAAAATATAGTGATTTCTCTCAATTAAATATCTTCATTTATTTATTTTTTTTTTTTTGAGGGGGAGGAGAATCTCCATTTTTTGGAAAAAAAAATCCTCATTTCTTGGAATGAACAAAAATGAAATTTTTTGGAATACTCGTAATAAAAGAAAAAAAGAATTTTGAGGTATTTTTTGGATTTTTTTCAATTTTATGAAAAACAGGCGAATATTTTTATTTTTGTGGGGGGGGGGGGGGGTCTCTGTTTTTTGGAAGAAAAAAATAATAATAAAAGATAATTTTTTGGTTTTTTTAAAAATTGTTTTGTTAGAATGTGTTAATTTCTGAATATACTTCGTCCGAAATTTTGGATTAATTTATTTCGGAGTGTAATTGAATTTTGAGTAAAAATGTGAAGTTGTGTATTTCAAATTGGAGTACTTAACTTATTGATCGAATTCGTGGTTGTGAAATCTCATCGGAAGATGAGTGAGTAAAAAGATATACCTAATTATTACCTACGTGTAAGAAATGTATGTTTGAAACTTGAAAATTAAAAAGTTGTATTCTTGAACCCCAACTACATAACAAATTTAGAAATGCCGTTTTGAATCAAAGAGGATAAAAATTGTTTGAATTCCAACTACATCAGAAATAAAAAATTAGGTCATTAAAAAATTACTAAATGTGACCCGGCACGTTAAAAGGGACCTAGTAGTTAAAAAATCGATTTTCACTTTTTTGGTGTTCTGAGGTCCACTTACCAAGGTCTATCACCTGAATCACTAAAAACTTCGAAAAAGTCAATATTTTCAATCGGCATGACAAAAGGGACCTAGTAAATCTGTCACTGTGGTTTTCGATGTATTTTTCATCTTATGATCACCTATGACACGAAATCTTCATAATTTAGCCTAAAATCAATGTTACACTTGTTATCAGTAAACTTCAAAAATTTACTTATCACATTTTTTTTTCATTTTTTTGGCAACACTGAGTTTGATCAAATTTCCCTTGCGCCATTATACAAAAATGTTCGCCCATAATTATTTTTTTAATATTGGAAAATATTTCACTTATACCCAGTAACAATTCCCCAAAGTTTTAGAAAAATCGGTCTATTCGTTCCAGAGATATTCATTTCCAAATTTTGTTTTTGCTCTCCTGAAAAATTTGTAAAATACCTACTAGGTCCCTTTTAACGTGCCGGGTCACAAATTATGAAATGTCTATTTTGAATCCTAGAGAATTCAAAAATTGTCTGTTTTAATCCCAACTACATGTTCGAATCCAAGAGAATTTAAGAATTAACAAAATTAGAAAATATCTGTTTGAATCTTACTATTAAAGGAATTCAAAAAACTGTTGAATCTTACAGAATTCAAAAACTGACCGTTTGAATCTGAAAAAATTGAAAAATTGTCAAAATTAAAAATATCTGTTTGAATTCTAGAGAATTGAAAAACTAACTTAAAGGATCATTTTTGCAGATAATTATTTTTTGGAGAGAGTACTTCTCGCTCCTGTATTGTATACCTACAATAAAAAAGGTACTTAATTTATTAATAAAAATTTTGCAGTCAATTACACATACCAGTATGTAGTTTGGCTTAAAAATATAGTATAAAAAAATAGTAGTTATTCGACTAGGTCTAAAGCAATAAATTCGGTATTCAATTTTTTAAATATTCGTCTACTATAACAATAGCTATTTGGCAGATATTTTATGAAACTGCAAAGAAAGAGATGAAATGCAAATAATTAGTAAAGTAATTAAATAAATAACCTCGTTTAATATAGGCCAGTATATCGGTTGACATAGGTGTGATAGGGGTCTAATTGAAATTTATTTTATCGTCGGGATTTTATTATTATTTTACATTTCGAGTTTGATCCACAGCATAAGTAGGTATCTATCTGTCCTTTTTTGTTTGCAAAATAAATAAGTAATTACACTAAACCGAAGCGAAAAAAATCAAGTGTGTATTTTAGACTAGAGAAAAGAATAATGGCATTAGAAATAATACATAGTTGTACTTACATAAAACGAAGAAAATGTTGACAAAAGATGTTTCCAGTGTTTTTTATCAATCAACAAATTTCTAAAAATTTTAAAGATCCTGTGTGTGTTCTCGCCGTAGTAGGTAAACGATAGTATATTGTATAGAGGTATAATATGGCAACGCATTTCGAAGAAGCTCACTCTTGGTAGATATACTTACTCGTATTCTCGTCAGTTATCCCTGATGTCAGTTGAATAATTTACAGCGCGGTATTACCCTTTTTCCCAAAATATACTTATAACCTTTCGTTAACATATACCAAACTATCTTTCGTGATCCATAAAGATGAAAATTCAATGTTGTTGAAAATTAAGTAATCTTCAGTACTCTCTAGTTCCCTGATCTGCGCCGAAGTAAAAATACGTTGTCTTATCACCATTCTTTTTTAAATAAATCTCCCAGCACCTTATTTGTTTTTGACCTCTTTAAGCAGTTGGGCTGAGTATGGGGCTAAATGATCATTTGCATAGCACCGCTGCCACCAAACGAAGAAGCCATCGGTTCCAGTGTCCTTTCGCCAAACTAAAATTTTGAAGCAATAGATCTATCAAAAGAAAAATAACATAATAAAAAATTTTCATTTCCTTTCATTCAAGTCTCCTTTCACAAAAATTTTGATTTCTATTTCAAACAAAAAGACATTGGTAAATAATGCTGCTATTTTTTTATCAAACTATAATTCCAAAGCAATAAATACATATAAATCCATTTAAAAAAGAATAACTCAATAAACGTAAGTTTAATTCTTTTTTAATAAAGTCTTCTTTCATAAAAAATAAAAAAATTCATTTTTTTTACGAATGCTATGAAGGAAAAAGGGAGAAGGGTTAGAAAAAATAAGAGGAACGAAAATCAGCGAATACCTATCTAATTTTAAGGCAATAAATTGAACAACAAAAAGACATTGGTAAATAATGCTGCTATTTTTTTATCAAACTATAATTCCAAAGCAATAAATACATATAAATCCATTTAAAAAAGAATAACTCAATAAACATAAGTTTAATTCTCTTTCAATAAAGTCTTCTTTCATAAAAAATAAAAAATTTCATTTTTTTTTACAAATGCTATGAAGGAAAAAGGGAGAAGGGTTAGAAAAAATAAGAGGAACGAAAATCAGCGAATACCTATCTCTTAACATGGGGATAAATAGCTTAGGAAAACAGGGTACAATGAAGAACAAGTAGGTCATGTATAGGTACGTACCCATAGGGACAAATTTGGGATAAATCACTAAAAAAACATTAAAAACATCACTTCTGAGAGTATTTCAAATCAAAAATTGGAACATACTCGTAAATTTGAACTCAAAATTATTAAATTATCAAGTACATTTCTCAAAACGAATTTTATTAGAAAAAATCGAACATAATAATTAATAAGAACTCAAAATTATTAAATTATTAGTACATTTCTCGAAACAAATTTTATTAGAAAAAATTGAACATAATAATTAATAAGTACGAAAACAAGCGAAGTAATTAGCATCACAAAAAAATCTAAAGCTAAAACAAAAGAGTAAAAAAAAATGCATTTGGCTTCGCGTGGTCGTGTGTAAAGTGTAAACTAATCTAACGATATATATTTTTTTTTTCGTAAACTAATCTAACGATATATATATATTTTTTTTCGTAAGTATAATTTCAACACACTCCCTATTTCCGGCTAACTGATTCTCGGAGCATACGTGAGCGACTCGGATCATGCCTTCTCGAATACAATCTCTGATGAATAGATGCTTTCTTTCGATGTGTTTTGTACAGGCGTGCGATTCGATACTTTCAGCAATTCTTTTGGCATTTTCATTATCAATCATTAATTCCGGTGTCTCAGATAGACCCATTAACTCCTTGAATAAACAAGACAGCCAAATGACTTCTTTCGAGGCCTCATTAGCCGCAACAAGTTCAGCCTCACAGCTGCAATCGGCTACTAAAGTCTGTTGACGACTTAACCATGATATAGCTCCACCAGCAAATTTGACTACAACCCCAGTAGTCGAACGCACTCCAAGGATTTGTTCTCAGAATCGTGACAATATACAAGTTTTAGGTCCAAGGTGCCTGAGAGATATGTAAAACTCTCTTCAAACATCCAACATCTTCAACTGATGGACATTCTAAAGTTTGGGATAGCACTCCCACTGCGTATGAGATGTCGGGCTGAGTTCTTAGAGCGATATAGAGTAGTGCACCCTTTTGACTGCTGCTATGGCAAGCAAAGAACATACTGTAAGCAAAGAACATACTGTGTCAAGGTGAGTAACAGGAGCAAAAGTCTCTCTGTAATCAATGCCTAGTTGTTGATGACGAGTCTTGCTCTGAATTTCTCTACTCTGCCATCCGGATTCGTTTTTACTGGGAAGACCCAACGATTCTTTAGAATGCGTTTGTCTGGAGGGCGTTTGATCAGGATCCATTCGTTGATCTGATTTCATCATTCATGGCTGATTTCCATTTATCACAATTTGGACTGCAAATAGCTTCGGTGTATGTTTGTGGAACGTCATCGATGTCAGCCATGAACGCTTCAACGTAGGTAACAAAATCGTATTTTTTCAAAAATCTTCATTTTCTACAAGCTTTTTAACTTCTTTCCATTTGTTTTCAGAGTCTGAACTGGATTTGTCCAATTCAGGCGAATTTAGCGTAGTTTCGTTTCACTAGTGGATCTGTTTGGAGAATTTTATAGAATTAAGAAGAAGTATGCCCCAGGTAGTCGAGGTCATTAATTTGACAAAAGTAAAAAAAAAAAAAAAAAATTATCTCTTTTTATCAAACAGAGAAATAAAAATCCTCTAAATGGATTTGTTTGTTGAATTTTATAAAATGAGAAAAGGAACCTGATGAGAGAGAAAAGGTCATTCATAGTCTTCTTTTATCAAATTGAAATCTCACTAATGGATTTGTTGTTTATCATTATTTCAAAGGTGGTGTATGGGTGTGGTGGTAGCAGCTGACTCACCAGGTGGTAGAGATAGGCCAAAAAATATATAAGGGAGTGAGAGGCTAGAGCATAGGGTAACCTTGGTCTGGGTGAGTCAGCAGTTGGTAGATAGGGGTAGGTTGAAAAATATATAAGGGAGTGTGTGGCTATGCATAGGGCAACCTTTGTATGGGTGAGTCAGCAGTTGGTAGGGGTAGGTTAAAAAATATATAAGGGTGTGAGTGGCTAGGCATAGGGTAACCTTTGTCTGGGTGAATGAGTGTTATGTAAAGGAGTGAGTGACTCATTTCTAAATGTATAGTTTATAGGGAAATCTTAGTCTGGGTGCGGGGGTAAAAAAAACTATATAAGGGAGTTTGGGGTTAGGGTATAGGGAAGCCTTGGTATTGGAAGGATCGGTGCAGCGGGGGAGAGGGTCGGACCACTGGATGCTCCGTTCACCCTTTGGGTGCTCAGGCGTCGCCTTTTGGTTGTGATACGGGTTGAGAGGGGCAAGTGAAGGTGTATGGCCTTATCCCAGCGCACGTCGTTCCGGACAGGCCAAGGAAGTCTCTCTTGGGTTGAGAAGGTGTGTGTTTTTATTTCGGTGGAGGGGATGTAGTGATTGTGCAGAGTATGAGGGTTCTGAGTAAGGGGGTATGAAGGATTAATGATTTTTTTTTTTTGAATAGGTATGATTTTAGGTGAAATGAAGATTTTAATTGATTTTTTGGGATATGATTTCAAGTGAGATGAAGATTTTAACAAGATGTACTCGCGTCGCTTCGCTTCATGTCGCGTCGAGGTTCGTCGAGTTGTGTCGCGTTCTCGATACTACGGTGTCGTGTACAAATTAATGAGTTATGATATTATGATTATCCTTTTAAGTTTTAAATTTTTTTTTTTGAATAGGTATGATTTTAGGTGAAATGAAGATTTTAATTGATTTTTTGGGATATGATTTCAAGTGAGATGAGATTTTAACAAGATGTACTCGCGTCGCGTCGCTTCATGTTGCATCGAGGTTCGTCGAGTTGTGTCGTGTTCTCGATACTACGGCGTCGTGTACAAATTAATGAGTTATGATATTATGATTATACTTTTAAGTTTTAAAATTTGTATGTATATTATGTAGTCATCACGGTACATGGTTTTTCCTCCGTCTACAACGGAGGTTTTTTTGCCCAGTTCTGTTATGATGAATTGCTCGCGTATGATACAATTTATTGTTAGCCGGCATAAGTTGTTATTTTTAGGGTTAAAAACCAATACTGTTCATCAGAATTGGTTTTTGGTTGGCATTAGTTATTTTTAAGGTTAAAAACCAATACTGTTCATCAGTATTGGTTTTTGGTATTGGTTCTTGTTCACAATCCCGGGATTGATAGGGTTTTGAGGTATTAGTGTTTCACCTGTGGGATATCTATTGATTTTGTTTTTTTGTTTCTTTGTTTCTTTGTTTGTTGGCTTGCTTGCTTGTTTGTTTTTGTTTGTTTCTTTGCTTGTTTTTGTTTGTTTGGTGTTGTCGTCATCACAGTACATGGTTTTTCCTCCGTCTGCAACGGGAGTTTTTTTTTCGCAGTTCTGTGACGATGGATTGCTCCTGTAACATACATTTATATTGTTAGCCGGCATAAGTTTATTTTTAGGGTTAAAAACCAATACTGTTCATCAGTATTGGTTTTTTTTATTGGTTTTTGTTCACAATCCCGAGATTGATAGGGTTTTGAGGTATTAGTGTTTCACCCTTGGGATTTCTATTGATTTTGTTTGTTTGTTTGTTGGGTTGCTTGCTTGCTTGTTTGTTTTTTTGCTTGTTACATGGTTTTTCCTCCGTCTGTAACGGAGGGTTTTTTCTCGCGTAACATACATTTATATTGTTAGCCTGCATAAGTGGTAATTATTCTGTTTATTGTTAGCCGGCATAAGTTGTTATTTTTAGGGTTAAAAACCAATACTGTTCATCAGTATTGGTTTTTGTTCACAATCCCGAGATTGATAGGGTTTTGAGGTATTAGTGTTTCACCCTGGGGATTTCTATTGATTTTGTTTGTTTGTTTGTTAGGTTGCTTGCTTGTTTGTTTTTTTGCTTGTTACATGGTTTTTCCTCCGTCTGTAATGGAGGTTTTTTCCCCAGTTCTGTGACAATGGATCGCTCGCGTAACATACATTTATATTGTTAGCCTGCATAAGTGGTAATTATTATGTTTATTGTTAGCCGGCATAAGTTGTTATTTTTAGGGTTAAAAACCAATACTGTTCATCAGTATTGGTTTTTGGTATTGGTTCTTGTTTGCAATCCCAGGATTGATAGGGTTTTGAGGTATTAGGTATTTCACCTGTGGGATTTCTATTGGTTTTGTTTGTTTGTTGTTTGTTTGTTTGGTGTTGTCGTCATCACGGTACATGGTTTTTCCTCCGTCGGCAGCGGAGGTTTTTTTTTCAGTTCTGTGACAATGGATTGCTCGTGTAACATACATTTATTGTTAGCCGGAATAAGTTGTAATTAACATAATAGTTAATTTTTAGCCGGCATAACTTATGTTCAAGGTTAAAAACCAATACTGTTCATCAGTATTGCTTTTTGGTATCAATACTTGTTCACAATCCCAGAATTGATAGGGTTTTGTGGTATTAGTATTTCACCTGTAGGATTTCTATTGGTTTTGTTTGTTTGTTTGTTTGTTTGATGTTGTTGTCATCATGGTACATTGTTTTTCCTCCGTCGGCAACAGAGGTTTGATGGATCGCTCGCATAACATAGATTTATTGTTAGCCGGAATAAGTTGTTTGTTTGTTTGTTTCTTTGGTGTTTGTTTGTTTCTTTGGTGTTTGACTTTTTCCTTCAGCTCGGGGGGGGGGGGGGTTCAGGATGCTTTTTCCATTCTGAGAAAGATCCTTTTCCCCTTTAATTATTACAATAGTTAAAACTGATACTGGTTTACTGGTATTGGACTTGTTATTTTTGTTCTCAATATTGGGATTGGTATTGAGGTATTGGTATTTCACCTGCGGGATTGGTATTGGTTTTTGGTATCAGTATTTGAAACCAAAAATACCAGATTTTGGAACGGTTTTGGTTGATTTTTTCTTTCAGCAGCAGTATTTTTCTGGATCCTTTTTTCATTCTAAGAAAAGGATCCTTTTCTCAGTATTTCTTATAATAGGTAGTTTATTATTAGATACTTTATCATCAATGATAAGGAATAATAATGTCATAACATTCTTACTAATAAGACTTAAAACATAAACATAAGGCACACACTTGAATAAATGTCATTTGATAATTCACTTGCATCTGGGGGCAGTATGCAACTTTGCTTCGGCTATCTTCGTGTGTCCTTGACATCTCTTTCTGGACTTAATTTTTTTACTGGTATTTTTGTAGGTACTTTTCGATTTTTGTATAGTTTTCTTTTATTTTATTTTCATCTTATCTAGTTTAGTAGATATTTTATGTACTTAGAATCAGATCGTTGTTGTTAAATTTTACCAATAAGTTCATGCAATACTACATGAATACTCAATATTTATAATCGAAGGGCAAGGAGGGGCCCAATCAAAAATTTTGTAATAACCAAAATTATTCCTAGAACTTCAAGCTACAAATTTTGTTTTAAAAAAATATCAATTGGCTCCTTCCTCCCATACTCCATTCCAACAGATATTTTGTAATTTTAAGAATTTTTAGGGCTCCTGTAATGATGATTCCTTAACTTGCATTTATGTATTCAATGCAATCTGAATTTGGCGCTTTTGAGTTTTGACATCAAAATTGGACTCAAAACCATATTCACCCATCTTATACTTTCATCTTTATATGTATAAATTATACAAATATTATTTACCTACAACTTTTGTGGTAATTTTTAAAAACCCAACAACATTTCAGATTTCACTATCTCGTCAGCCAACTGCTGCTTTCTCATATGAATGAACAATGCTGACCTGACTTATAGTGAAAAAATTTAATTCTAATCCTCAAACCTGTACCTGCCAGTTAAATGGTTCTCTCGACAATATAGATGTGAGAGAAAGCATTATTAAACATCGCCGCTAACCCGGAATCAGTGTTGCCGTTTCCCGTATAATTATACGGAAAATGTATAATTTTAGAAAAACCGTATGTTTTCCCGTATCCTCAAATTTCCGTATCTTTTCCGTATCTTTTTGCTATTTTAACCAAAAATTTCCGTATCTTTTCAGAATTTCCGTATAATTTTGAAAAATCGTCAAATCTGAGCAAAAAATGCATTCAAAATCACAATTTTTTCAAAATTTTTACCCTCGCTTCGCTCGGGCATCACTTCATTTGTCGTTTTTTTTTTTTTTTTTTACCACTGATTAATTGGGGACCTATAAACAAAGGAGAAAAATCAGGAAAATTGAAAAAATTTAGTTTTTAACTGTTTTCTCCGCTTCAAAATGAAGAAATATTGGAGAGAAAATGTATTTTTTGACTAAAAATGACCAAAAATAAGAGCGTTTTCTTATTAAAAAAATTGTATCTTTTAAAAATTTCCGTATAAAAAACCGTATCTTTTGAAAATTTCCGTATCTTTTTTCGTATAATTTAGTCATCATGAAACGGCAACACTGCCCGGAATGTTTAAGCTTATACTATACGAGGCCGCAAAGTTTTCCAATTTTTTACTAGCCACTGGAAAAGTATGTATACAGTGTACACCACGTCAGTAGTGTGAGAAAAACTACGCTGACTTTTGTAAACTTTCTCGCATGCGCTGATACTGTATAAAATTTCAGTTTGATCTTCCCATAGTAGATACAGTGTCCCTTGTATACTATGTATTGTATTCTCGAATGATGAGAGAATACTTAGAGGCATCTTGCGCAGGATTCAACTGGAACACAAAATATCTTCTTCGCGGTGTCAACAGATTGAGGAGGAAAACAGTCTCCGTTCTGTGATGATCGTTTGTTCGCGTGTAATCTGTGTCCGCCGCAATAAGATGATTTCGCGTACGTTTTGAAATTTTTTTCCGTTTGTTTTTCTTCATTGTGGTTACTCGTCGATCCTTATGTCGAGATATTGTGTTTGTGGCGATTTTTTTCTGTAATATTGTGGTGTCAAATATCGAATCAAGTCCAGTGCTATTAAAATGGCAAACAAATTTAAACTTAAAGTGAGTCCAAATTTTGTATTATGGAAAAAACCCATCGTCAAGTTGATTGGTTGGGTTTGCAGTTCCAAATTCAATCATTGATAAAATGATTTCAATTTTACTTAAATATTAAATGACATGGACGCTTGGTTGGTAATTTAATAGGTTTAACGTATAAAAAAAGTGTCCTAAATTGAATAACTTGAGCACTACTAGATGGGCTCTCATTTTAGTTTAATTCATCGAAATACTGGCAGCTATTTTTTTAAACCAGTCGTAACACGAATCTGTACCACAATATTTACCCCTTCCCCTCACCTTATGGATTTACTCCTGCACTTGTACCTGTCATGGCAACCCTTGCATTAAGGAGTGGATCTCAGTATTGTTTTTTTTCGTACCATCGAAAATTTTTCAAGTCCAATACTGCATGGATACTTGATATTTGAAATTGTAGGGGAGGGAGGGGTCCAATCGAAACTTTTGTAATGATCAAAATTATTTCCAAATCTCCACCAGTTCTTAATATACTTAATATCAACTATCAAGTATCTAAGTCATATCATCAAAATTGGAGGGGAGGGAAGGGTCTAAACGGAAATTTGATAATAACAAAAATTACTTCTAGGACCTCAATCTACAACTTTTTTTTGAAAATTTGTTCAATGGGACCCCTCAACTAATTTTGAAGAAGTATCTTCCTGATGTTTTATGAAATCAGTGGAAAGGGAGGGATCCAATCATAATTTTTGTAATAACCAAAATTATTCCTAGGACTTCAAGCTAAAACTTTTGTTTGAAAATTTTATCAATTAACCCCTTCCTCCCTCACTTCACCAATTTTTAATTAGTATCTTCGAAGCGTTATGCAAAATCGGTGGGGAGAGAGGGGTCCAATTGAAAAAATATTCAAGCAAAAATTGTAACTAAAACTTTTGTTTGAAAATTTTATCAATTAACCCCTTCCTCCCTCACTTCGCCAATTTTTAATTAGTATCTTCGAAGCGTTATGCAAAATCGGTGGGGAGAGAGGGGTCCAATTGAAAAAATATTCAAGCAAAAATTGTAACTTGAAGTTCGAGGAATAATTTTGGTTATTACAAAAATTTTGACTGGACCCCTCCCCTCCCCCCTTCCGTTTTGAATACCAAGTATCTACGTATGTAGTACTGGACTTGAAAACTTTTCGATGGTGTTGAAAAACAGTACTGCGGCGATCCACTTGTTTGCATTATGATCTGCGGTCACTTTAAATGAGATAAAATTGACAATAAAATTACCCTCTAAAAAAAAAAAAATCTATTGACCACATTCGAACGAGATTGAACGAACGATTAAGCAACATAAACAAAGTGATACGGCGGGAAAAAAATGAAAACAACGTTGAGCATGAGCGATTGCCATATATATAAGATTTTCATGATTTTCAATTGCATTTTTCGGCATCGTAATTAGATTAATTTTAATATATTAATTTAAAATCGAAAAGCGCATGAAAAGAGCTTTCGTTTGACGTATTTAGTTTCTAAATTGATAAACTCTTGTCAAAAGTTATAGCCTTATCAGTTATTTCTTTCGCGTAAACATTCACCTTCGCCAATTCACCATTTCATTTCTAATGAATAATTGTGTCATTTGTGGAATATTCTGTAATAATTCGCAATAATGGCGCGGTGTTTTGTTCCCTTCTGCGACCACCGAAGTAGGAGCACGATTTGTTCACTACATGAATTCCCTTCGAGCAGAATAACTCGACACAAGTGGATAAAAAATATCAGGTATGAATGTGTCACAATGCTTTCCTCTTTAATAAATTCTTTAATTTGATCGTCGGTAATCATTTTGAAAATATATTTATAATTAAACTTAATTCAAAAAATCAAAACGCCGGTAACTTGCACTCGTAACTGATTATAATGATAGATGATAACAGTACAGAGGTGGAAAAACGGAGATAGACCAAATGATAAGGCTATAACTTTTGACAGAGTTTATCAATTTAGAAAGTAAATACGTCAAACGAAAGCTCTTTTCATGCGCTTTTCGATTTTAAATTAATATATTAAAATTAATCTAATTACGATGCCGAAAAATGCAATTGAAAATCATGAAAATCTTATATATATGGCAATCGCTCATGCTTAACGTTGTTTGCAATTTTTTACCGCCGTGGCTGTATGTGTCTTTGTGTGAGTGTGTATCAACATGAACAGTGAATCTTCGTTCGAATGTGGTCAATTTGGATGTTGAAAAATTCAATTTATTCGCTTCCATAAAGGGAAGAAGAAATAATGTACGCACATATGACCTAAGGCTTGGGGTATGGATATAGGGGTATCACATGTCGAGACGATTTTATTTCCCATGTATGTATAATGTATATACAGATACACATTACGTAAATATTTTCGTAGATTATCTTGTCGTTTGTAATGCTAGCCTTTTAATCGCGTGTAGTAATCCTTTCAACGTGCACCTGAATGTAATATAACGAGATTATTTGCAAACAATTTGGCAAAATGTTCATTCTACTATGGTGGAAAATATGACCGTACACGTAATGTAAACTGTTTGTACACGTTTTAAGAGCTTCATTCTGTACTTTATACTTTATATACGAACCATAAATGTTTTCGTTTGGTATCGGAATCGCATCGCATCACACCAGTTCATTAAAAATTAATAGCCACGTTTCTTGATAAACCGAACGAATGTGGTGTATCCTTACATCGGATTTTAACAGAGAATCCTCCATGTTGAGAGGATTTTAACTGATTTTTTTGCTCGTCGTGTTTGTTGTTCTAACGTCCTATAGTGAAAGTAAAGGTTTACAAATTTACGTTCGAGCCTGCCGCCCTCCCCTTCTCATACCTTCCCTTACGCTTTTTATCGTACGACGAAAAAAGATACGGCACGCGATCTCTGTCGCGTCGGCTGTTTTGTTTTTTTGTTGTCGTTTTTTTTTTCTTCTTTGAAAAGCCGACATTTGATATAATTTACCCGAAAAGGTACCTACACTTTGTGGTATATGCCAGCGCTTTTAAAATACTCGTAATTTGATATTTTATTTTTCAAACGGGGTCTTACCGAAACTATACGAACGCATTACGTAGACGTAATTCTTTTATTATTACAATTTCCAGCTACAGGTGATATCTGAGAATAGTTTGGTTAAATTAATGCAAATGTTCGTGGAATAAATATACCTAATACCTATTGTATTATGCTGTTCCATAATTTGGTGCAATTTTTTTTAAGAGGAAGCTCAACAATTCATTGGAATTAACTTCGTATGAATTAATTTGCATTACTTAGAGATTCATAGGCACACAATACACATGCCTTAATATTATCACAATTTTTTGACGAAGTCCTGATGTATTTAAAATTTCACCCCCCTTCACGACCTTGAAAAAGTTAACAACTGCAATACTTACTCTTGATTTTCAAAAAAATCAACTTGTTTTCAATTTTCAATTTTTTTACAATAATTTTAATTAAAAAAATAAATTAAAAAAATGAAAGAAAATAATTAAGTATATAATATAGGTATACCTCATTAAAAATCGCACATTTCTCCCCCTAACGATATCAAAAATCTTATCAACTTCAAAGCTCTGATTTTTCAACAAAAAAAAAACAAAAATAAACTACCTATGCTAAAAAAAAGTGTTCTGTGCCTGTAAATTTCTCTTAGCTTTATTTTTTAAAATACCGTATTAATTTTTTTATATTCAAAACTGGAAATTTCTCAAAAATTCAACATGCAAATAATTTTTTTTACTTTACTTTTCAATTTTTCATATTTTCCAAAATATTTTCACAATTTCTTGCTTAAGTCGTGGTGTATTTGAAATTTCACCCTCCTCCTCTTCACGATCTTGAAAAGGTTAACAACTACAATACTCTTGATTTTCAAAAAAAATATCAACCTGTTTTCAATTTCAAATTTTTTTACAATTTTAATTTTTTTTCAAAAAAAAAAAAAAAAAAAAAAAACCTGAAAGAAAATATGTAGGTACCTCATTAAAAATCTCACATTTCTCTCCCTAACGATATCAAAAATCTTGTCAAATTCGAAGCTCTGATTTTTCAAAAAAAAAAATAAAAAATTAACCAGTGTCCTGTGCCTGTGGTGTATTTGAAATTTCACCCTCCTCCTCTTCACGATCTTGAAAAAGTTAACAACTACAATACTCTTGATTTTCAAAAAAAATATCAACCTGTTTTCAATTTCAAATTTTTTTACAATTTTAATTTTTTTTCAAAAAAAAAAAAAAAAAAAAAAAAACTGAAAGAAAATATGTAGGTACCTCATTAAAAATCTCACATTTCTCCCCCTAACGATATCAAAAATCTTGTCAAATTCGAAGCCCTGATTTTTCAAAAATAAAAAAAAAATTAACCAGTGTCCTGTGCCTGCAAATTTCTCTTAGCTTTATTTTTCAAAATATTAATTTCTTTACAATTTTTTTTATTCCTTTTTGTGTAAAAATACATCAGAGGGATGTATTGAAAATCTCACCCTAGTCCCTCTCACAAGCCTAAAACAAGATTAAAAATTTTACCAACTTCAAAACTTAGATGTGTCTAAAAAAAATCAACCTGTAGGCATAATGTTTTTTTTTTGTTTTTTTTTTGAGTTTAACTTTTCAATTTTTTCATAATTGTAATTATTTCAATTTTAATTTTTATTGTAATATCTAATATTTATTTTTTCAATTTTTTTTTTATTGAAAAAGAAAGGGGGAAGGAATGTCATTGTATAGAAAATCATATTATCTTGAATTTAATCCCTCCATACTCACCATCAATCGGAAAATTTCACCTTTTTCATTTTTTTTTTTTTTTCATTTATTTTATTACGATTTTTTGGATTTTTTTCTGGTTAGGGTTTTTGCCTCTAGGTATACAAAATACCCATTGAATTCACTTTTTTCAGCTCTTTGATTCAAAGCAAATCGGCGATCATTTTAAATGAAGCCACCGAAAAAATACAAAACGAACCATCAGTTACTGTTCATTTGTTTTGTTATTGCTGTTTTATTCATTTTTTGATTATTTTCAATGCCTTATTATTTATTTAGTACATAGAGCTAGATCATTATATTATTTCAATTAATAATATTTCATTTAATTTTAATAAACTATTAACGAGAGAAAAGCATATCAGCCCAACAAGTCCTACCTATTTTTTTAAAATAAAATTTTAAAATTATATTTCGAAAATTTTCTCTATGTCTATTGTCTAACGAAGTAATGATGGTATTTTTTTTCAAAATGGGGCCAATTTTTAAAGATTTGCTCTTTCTTGAATCTCTTTAAAAATTCAATTTTTTTCTTTTTATTTCCTGGTAGGTACACAAATTTCAACTTTCATTTTGAAAATTTTTAAAATATATTCTTGGGATTTTTTTATGATTTACAAATATTTATTGGAATAATTTTTTTTTTCTGAAAAATCGTGTTCTTATAATTATTTAAAAAAAAAATTTATTCGATAATTTTATCATTTTTTTTATTTCAAATTTTATAGAATTTTAGATTATTTTCTTTAAATTTTTAAATGTTTCGTTTTTACAAATTCCATTACAAAAGTAAATTGAAAAAATTCTCCTGGAGTTCGAATGAGTAGTGAAATCAAAAATAGGTACAATTTTTAAAAATTCTGTAAAAATAAAATAAAAAATCTTATTAAAAATCTTAATAAAATGAATCTTGCCAAAATGAAATAAATCGGTAGGTATTCAATAATTTACAGTTTTTTTTGGATTACTTGCAAAAGCAAAAAACCTCTTCCAATGAGCGAATAGCTCGTGGTTTTTTTTCGAAAGAAACGCGAAAAAATGTATTGAAAATTTTATACGAGTATCTTGAATCCCATCCCACTTCTTACCTTCTCATGAGGTTAAAAAATTCCAACATTTTCAGAATTTTAAATTTTTTCAACATTTTAATATTTAAAAAAAAATGTGGTTCAATTTTTTTACAGTGTTTTTGTTTAGGTATTTTCTTTTGGATTATAATCGAAAATGAATAAAAATGAATGATGAAACAATCTCAATTGTAAAATTTTGAGATACCTACTCAAGTTTAATTTTTTTCAGGGGAAGAAGAAATCAATTTTTTTGGAATAAATTTATTTTTATTTTTTTAGAATATGCACAAAAATTAAATTTTTTAAATAAAAAAATCTCAATTTGTTGAATTTAAATTTTTTAAATTGTTTTCTGGGGCTTAAAATTCTTAACTTTTTTTTTTGAAAAATGAATAATTCCTGATTTATTTTTTAAAATAGTTTTTTCTAATTTTTTTCAGTATTTTTTTCATATAAAAAAATATATATTTCTCATGTACAAAAATAAAGGGAAATCAGATAATAAAAAATTAACCGACTTTTTTTGAACACTGCAATTTTTTCTGGTATAATCGACAAATCGGATAATCGGAACTCGAATAATCGAGGTTCCACTGTATGTAGAAAAAAAAGAATCAACGAAGGTTGTCACATTCAATTTGACACCTGGTACGACATAGTAATTCAAACACGTAATATTTGGCTCTTTTCCATATGAAAATAAGCAACTCATTTCACATCACATTGCCAAAGTTGCAGTTCAATACAGACAGACGTACAAAAGTGGAATAAATTTGAAATTCCTCTAGTTATTCGTAATAAGAAAATTTCTTCGTATCTCCATCAGCTACTACATACATTAGCATGCAGTAAATGTAATTATTCTATAATAAGTTGCCCGCACCACAAGGTTGCGGGCATAGTCGAATTTTCAAGTTTCACTGTAAAAGTTTCATTAAAATAATACGACACCAAAGGCAAAATATTAACCAAATGCGAAAATTAGGCGTCCCGACAGCATATATATAATACTTGCGGATTAAGCATCGTTCCTAACCGATTGCGACAAAATACGCACCAACAAAGATGTCTCGCAAGCATATTTGGTACTTGCGGATTAAACATCGTTCCTAACCAATACCAAACTAAAAAACCTAAAAATTGAAAAAAAAGAACACACATGGAAATGCCAATGCCAATGCCAAAAAGAAAAAAAAAATTGAAAAAACCGTGAGAAATTAAGTACCACCTAATTGAGAAATATGTTTAATAGGAACACCAAAAAGAAAAATCAAAAATTGAAAAAAAAAAACATGCAAAACACCAAACAAAAAAACTGGAAAACAAAAAATTTTGGAAAAAAGGGAGTAAACAAGAAACAAAAACAGAAATTAGAAATGTGAAAATTCAAACCAAAAACACTATGAAAAAAATAGTAACGAGAAAACTAACAAGAAACACCAAAAAGCACTAACGCGATAAATGCAATTGAAACACCAAAACTAAACCAAAAACACCACGAAAAATGATGCAAAAAAAAACAAAAAACAAACACCGCACCATGATGAACAAATAATCAGAAAAAAATAGATATAACAACAAAAATTACCACTGAATTAATTAATAAAATAAATTTAACTCACCACATTATTTGTAGACGGAAACACCATAAACAGAATATAGCGCACAGAAGAATCACAAATTTAAAAAAAAACGCGAAACTAAACGAAAAACATCAACATGAAAAAAAAAAAATAAAAACGTGAAACAAAACACACCACCAAACAAAAATAAAAACGCGAATAAAAAACACTGCAAAAAATGATAAAAACACGGAAATGCACTAACACAATTCCTATGTAATTAATTAAAACGCAAAACTTCAAACAAAAAACACCGCATAAAAATTGAAATGCAAAACGAGACCAGTTGTGTAATTAAAAAAGCAAAACTCCCAACATAAAACACCACGAAAAAAATTATAGATGTAATTAAAAACACAAAACTACAAACAAAAAACAAAACGAAAAAAAAAATCATGTCAAAATTACATTTTTTTTGAAAAATTTCAGAAAATTACTTTTCTGACAAAAATTACATTTATCAAAAAATGTCAAAAATTCCGTTTTTTTGAAAAATGGTTTAAATTAAATTTATTGAAAAATGCCAAAAATTACATTTTTTTAAATGTCAAAAAAAATTTTAATGTAAAAATTTACATTTTTTTGAAAAATGTCAAATTTTTTTTTTTTTTTGAAAAATGTCAAGAAATTACATTTTGTAAAAAAATGTTGAAAAACCACTTTTTAAAAAAAAAATCATTTTAATCAATGTCAAAAAATTACAATTTTTCAAAAATTTCAAAAATTGCATTTTTTGAAAAATTTCAAGAAATTGCAATTTTTAAAAATGTCAAAAAATTACCTATATTTTTGGAATAATGCCATGAAATTACACTTTTTTTTGGGGGGGGGGGAAATGTCATAAAATTACATTTTGTGAAGAATTTTCAATAATTACATTTTGTAAAAAATGTCAAAATCTACACTTTGTAAAAAATTCCAAAAAATTACCTTTTTTTGAAAAATGTCAGAATAAATTCCGTTTTTTTTTTTTTTTTTGAAAAATGTTGTAAATTATATTAATTTATTGAAAAATGCCAAAAATTAAATTTTTTAATAATGCCGAAAATTGATTTTTTGTTTAAATGTCAATTTTTTTTAAATCTCAAAATGAATTACATTTTTGAAAAAATGTAAAAAAATTATGATTTTGAAAAAATGTCAAAAATAAATTACATTTTTTTGAAAAATGTCAAATTTTTTTTTTTTTTTTGAAAAATGTCAAGTTGACGCGATAATTGAAACCCCGAAACTCTAAACAAAAATCACCACGAAAGATATTAAAAAATTAAAATTAAAAAAAAAGTCAGAAAAAACGATATAACAACAAAAAGTACCACTGCATACATTAATAAAATAGATTTTACTCGCCATATTATCTGAAGAAGTAAACACCTCAAACATGATAAGTATATCGCACAGAAGAATCACCAATGAAAAAAAAATCTCGCGAAACTCCAAACAAAAAACAACTCAAAAAAATAGATAAAAACGCAGAAACGCACTAACACAATACCTATGTAATGAATTAAAACGCGAAACTTCAAACAAAAAACAAGACGGAAGGAAATAATAGAAACGCGAAACCAAAAACACCACAAAAAATAATAATAAAAACACGGAAATACACTAACACAATTCCAATGTAATTAATTAAAAACGCAAAATTTCAAATAAAAACCACCGCAGAAAAAAATAATTGAAATGCAAAACCACACTAGTTGAGTACATAAAACACCACAAAAAAAAATTAAAACGAGAACTCCAAACAAAAAACACCACGAAAACAATTATAGAAACGCGAACCGCACTAAAAAGATGCGTAATTAAAAACACAAAACAACAAAGGAAAAACAAAACGAAAAAAAAAAAACAATTATAAAAACACAAAGCAGCACTAACGCGATATGGATACGTTAGTTGATAAGAACTGGTCAGCTCGACCATCAAAATCATACTGAGACCAAAGTAAACAAACAACAACCGGAAATTTTCCCTACTTTTTTCTCTCCATCCCCATTACCAACTTCGCATCCACTATACTTTATTTCCCCGCTACCCCTAATCTCAATTATTAATTACTCCGTAATTATTGCATTTTTAGAAAAAATAAAAATGACGTCCCCTGCTACGTGATAAATCAAGTCCACACTGAAAATTTCATTATTCTATGTTCTACGGTTACAAAGAACATTCAAAATAATGTTTTCCAAAATCCCATTTCGAATACATAAGTCCGACTAAAAACATCTTGAAAACTGCTCTCGAATTTTAATAGATCGGTACCCACTACCTATTTGTTGTGCCCAAAATAAATTATGAAAATCAAAACATCATACTTCATTATATTTTTAACGTTTTTTAAAAATTAATCTCCGTAGTGAAAATTTGATAATTTGTATTTTCCCCTCTTTATAAAATATGTCATTTTTTATAGCTCGATTGGAAAAACTGTTGAGCATTATATTAAAAATTCTTGATAACTCGAGGCATATTTTTTTTTCAGTAATAACCATCGAATGAATGAATAACGAGTTAATAAAAACTCATTTTCGCCTACTAGCGAAACTTTTTAATGAGAAACCGTGAGATATTTTCGTTTCGAAAATAATGACAAATTCAAAAACCTCGTGTATGAAAATTTGCAACAAAAAAAAAGAACAAGCAAGAGAATTAATATTGAATACGACGCGTAACGAAAAAAAAAATAATTAAAAAAGTAATTATAAAAATTAAACGAAAAAATTCATCGATTTGGAAAATTTTATCGTTGCGTGTTTTTACATGTGAGATGATTTTTTTTAATTTTGTTGCTAGAACTTCGTTCAACTTTAAACACGAGATTTCGGTATCAAAAAGGCAAAGACCTATTTGAAAAATAATTCGCGTATAAAAAGTTAATTACGAGTTCGTTTACGAGGGAAATTTTTTTGGTAAATTCGAAATACGTAGTATTACGAGCGAAAACAACGAAATAAAAATGATACCAGATACCGTATGGTATTTGAACCGAGGTATATTTTGGGAAAAATTGACTCGAGAATACGCGGAAAATGTTATAATAAAAATATCGAAAAAACGTGCTAAGAATGTCTGGCTCGACAAGCAAATTATACGATTTTAACCCTTAAGATTTTTTTTTCTTATGATAATTTGGGTTGTTTGCGTTATGCTGCGGTGTTTTCATTCGTATACGAGTATACGGCGCTACTCCGAAGAAATTAATATTCTCGACGGTGTTTTTTCTTATTTGAAAATTTCCAACGTTTTACAAATCATTTATGATTTTTATCGCTATGGCGACCGAATACTGTATGCATTGCTACTCGCAATCGACGATAAAATTCAAAAATATACTAGCGAATAAGTTGTAGAAAGTACATGGTCCGCCAGAGGAACCGATTACATTTTAAAAATTCATAACTCGAAAACGAATTGGCTGATTTGAATGAAATAAAACCCATTAAAAAGTAGAAACTTCGATTTTATTTTTTTATTTTCAGAAAGATTAAGTATATTTTGCAAATGCTCACCGTTATTTATAAGCATTTATGCCAGCGGCGCCTAGAGGTAAGAAAACTACTATATTGTAGAACTTACAAATGATCCTCAAATCTTCTTCAAAAAGGCCCCGAAATTTTTTCTTCTCTTGAGAAAAAATAATCCTTTTATTAAAAATTTATTTTAAAATTTTGCAAAATAAAAAGTTACCTATTAAAAAAAAAAAAATCCTTAAAAATTCTCCTGAGAAATCTCCTCACAGAATAATTTTTTTTTGGAAAAAAATGATCTTTTCCTGCATAAAATTTTTTTTAAATGACCCCAAAAAAACACTTTGAAATCCTCTTTTTTATTGTAATTTTTTCCTGTCAAAGTGATATTTTTATGAGAAAATGTTGGTATCATTTTCATTACACCCGAAAAATTGAGGAATTTTTCTATCCAAAAAAAAAACTTAAAGAAATTTTTTTAGAGAATAAAAAATATTTTTTCTTCAAAAAAATAAGAAATTTTATTCTATCGGTAAAAAAATAGATGAAAACAAAATCCAAAAAATTGTAAAATTGTTTTATTCCCTCCTCCCCCTAAAAAATCCAGAATTCAAGTGGTCCAAAAATAATTTTAAAAAATAAAAACATTCCTCAATCCAAAAAATTAAAAGATTTTTTATTTCAAAAAAATCTAGAATTTAAAAAAAAATGAAATTTCTTTTATTCAAAAAAACTTTGGAAATTTTTATTTTCACTTCCAAAAAAAATTAAAAATATTTCATTAAAAAAAATGTAAAATGGAAAATCCCGAGCAGCACAATCGACAAATTATCGAAATAAAAAATCGACAGAATATCGAATTCGATAAAGTGTCACGTTAGTTCCGCATAAATCGTGAAATTATCTTTCGATATAATTATAGATAGATTATCGACGAATTATAGTTAGCAAAAATTTCGAGATTATAGTAAGATATTTTATCGATAATATATCTATAATATCGAAAGATAATTTCACGATTTAGGCGGAACTTTTGCGACACTTTATCGAATTCGATATTCTGTCGATTTTTTATCGATTTTTTATTCCGATTTTTTGTCTTTTACTAGCTTTTTTCTATAATTAAAAATCATTAATTAGCATAATTAATACATTAAACTATGCCTAAACACATTAGGTAATCCTCTTCCTTAACCACTATGCCATACCTTATCGTTGAGGAATTAGCAATAAAACGCTTATAATAGGCAGTTTAGTACTTCCAGACGTGTTGTACTTAGAAAAATTTTCACCAATTTGGAAATAATTTCAAATATCGTCACAAAATCGTTGAAAAATCGTTCGACAAATTTCAGATTATTTGTCGATAATGTAGTTTCAAATATCGCCACAAAATCGTTGAAAAATCGAATTCGAGGAATTTCATATTACGTGTCGATAATATAGTTTCAAATATCGTCATAAAATCGTTGAAAAATCGAATTCGAGAAATTTCAGATTACGTGTCGATAATAAAGTTTTAAATATCTTCACAAAATCGTTAAAAAATCGAATTCGAGAAATTTCAGATTATTTGTCGATAATATAGTTTCAAATTTCGTCACAAAATCGTTAAAAAATCGAAATCGAGAAATTTCATATTACGTGTCGATAATATAGTTTCAAATATCTTCACGCAATCGTTAGAAAATCGAATTCGAGAAATTGCATATTATGTGTCGATAATATAGTTTCAAATATCTTTACAAAATCGGTAAAAAAATCGGATTCGATAAATTTAATATAATCTGTTGATAATATAGTTTAAAATGTCGTCAAAAAATCGGTAAAATATCGAAGTCGAGAAATTTCATATAATCTGTCGATAATATAGTTTTAAATATTTTTACAAAATCGTTAAAAAATCGAATTCGATAAATTTAATATTCTTTGTCGATAATGTAGTTTCAAATATCTGCACAAAATCGGTGGAAAATCGGAATCGATAAATTTAATATTCTTTGTCGATAGTATCGTTGACGAATATCGTCATAAAATCTTAATAATATCGAATTCGATAGTTTTTAGATTTTTTGCCTATGAAGTTGTACCGATAAATCTTTATAATATCGTGAGAACATCTATAGATTTTCAAACGATTTTTTATCGATACGTTACATCTTCCGATATTATCGATCGAGTGTGCCGCTCGGGATGCTCAACCTGGGTATTCCAAAATAACGAGATTTTAAAAAAATGTTCCGAAAAATTGAAAGATTTCTCATTCAAAAAAATAGAAAAGTGAATCATCTTGAAAAACCTGCGAAATTAAAAAAATATATATCTTCCTAGAAAATAAGAAATTTCATCTGAAAAAAATTGAAAAAATAATCCAAAAAATTGTGAAAAAAAATTATTCCCTGCTCCCAAAAAAATCTTAAATTTTTTTCATGTGATCCAAAAATAAATTAAAACATATTGCTTACCCCCAAAAAAATTGAAAGTTTTATCCAAAAAACACAAAATGAAAACATTCCTCAATCCAAAAAATTAAAAGATTTCTTATTTCAAAAAAATCTAGAATTTTTTTCACAAAAAAAAAATAATTAAATTTAAAAAACTTGTGAAATTTTTATTTTTATTTTCAAAAAAATAAAAAAATATTTAATTTAAAAAAAATGGAAAATGGAAAATTGCTCAACCTGGTTATTCCAAAAAAAACGAGATTTAAAAAAAATGTTCCGTAAAATTGAAAGATTTCTCATTCAAAAAAATATTGAAATGAATCAGCTTAGCTTGCGAAATTTGAAAAAATTTCTTCCTAGAAAATAAGAAATTTCATCTAAAATTTTTTTTTTTTTAAATCGAAAAAATTGTAAAAAATTGTATTCCCTCCCAAAAAAATCTTAAATCTTTTTCATGTGATCCAAAAATACACGTAAATTAAAACATAATTGCTTACCCCCAAAAAATTGAAAAAAGTTTTATCCTAAAAAACTCTTTAAAACAAAGTATTCTTTAATCCAAAAAATTAAAACATTTCTGATTTTAAAAAAATCTAGAATTTTTTATTCAAATAAACTTGAGAAATTTTCATCTTTATTTTCAAAAACAAGAAATGTTTTTTCCAAGAATGTAAGAAATTTTTTCTTCAATATATTATTCTACCATACTGAGAAATTATTTTTCTTTCCAATAAAAGTAAAAGACTTTTCATTCAAAAAAAGAAAAAGAAATGAAATAGGTAAGGGAAAATTGCTGTACTTACCTATCTATATTATTTTTAATGAATGAGATTTTTTTTACAAAAAAAAGAACTTATTTTTCTTTCCCATAAAATTGTCCAAAAACGAGATTTTTTTTAATGTTCCAAAAATTGAAACATTCAAGTATAATTTTTTTTTAATGAGAAATTTTTTTCGAAAAATGAGGAATTACCTATCTACTCGTATGAGCTCTAGAAAAATTGTGAAAATTTTCTCCCTATCCCTCCAAAAAAGATTTTTTAGGTATTACAAAAAAAATTGAAGCAATCTATTCATTTCATTTACTCCAAAAAAAAAAAAAAAAAAAAAAAAAATGAAAGATTTGTTGTTCCAAAAATATTGAGAATTTTTTTTTCAAAAAAAAATAATTAATACCTATTTGTTACCCTATAAAAAAAGAACTTTGTATGGGTTTTTTTCGTGTTCAAAATCATCGAGTTAATAAATAAGTTACCCTGCAGTTCAGTAGGTAAAAGTGAGCATTTGCGAAGCATAACCTCTTTTTTTTCAACTTGAAGTTTCTACTTTTTAATGGATTTTGTTTCATTTAAATCGGTCAATTTGTTTTCGAGTCAGAATTTTTAAAATGTGATCGGTTCCTCTGGCGAACTGTTCGAGAATGAAGTAATTCAACTCGGTAAATCGCTTTAAACGTGGTTTTTATTTTTTTCTTACAGATATCGTCGAAGAAAAGATTATAAAACCATTACCTAATTAGTTCATTGGGATAATGTTTGGAAATTATTAATCTTATGGAATATTCGACTAGAAGTACTATATTTCGGACAGTGATAAAGTTGTGATCCGTACAACGAGTAAATTCGTCGCAATATGGATTACATTCGTGAATTCGACATAAGACTGGATCGAGAAATGTATTATGCCGGTGAAGTCGTAGCCGGGCACGTTTTTCTCGAAACTACAGAAAATTTTAAATTGAAATGTAAGTACGAGTATCTATCTTTTATGTTTAAAATAATATAATGAATAATTCATAAAGTATCGAGTGGTTACTCGGTTAGGAGGTATTTTTCTCTCGGTTTTGCCCTCCTCCACCTCCCTTATGCGTTCATTGTCGTCATCATAGCGTCGTGCAAAATACGATGGCACACACGAGCATATATACCTACTATGTGTACAAAACACTACGTTGGAAAGTAAAAACTCGTAAACAGCGAAGCGCTGACTAGTAAACCAATTTTCTAATGTAATTTTACCGTCGTACGTGCAATGAAGTAATGTAATTTTGACAGGTTTAGCCGACTAAAAAGAATACCGCCTGTAATTTTTTTTTTTTAAAAACGTGTACGGAAAATGTCTATACAAATACATATTGTGTAACTTATCAAGTGTAATGTATTTTTGAGCTGTTTTTATTTTCCAACGTGGCGCAACTTTGGTAGTGATGTTGTTGCCCAAAGGGTGTACAGAACGAAGACTACGTGGTGTTTGTTGGAATAAGGGTCATAGGGTGTGGAAAAAAGTAGATGAAAAGCTCTAATGAAATTTTGATCTAAAATTTTTAACTTTTGTCAACATTTTTAAACTGTGTAATTTTGTGATTTTTTTTTTCAAGTTATTTTGTCGAAACTGAAATTTTTTTAATGCTTTCAAAAACTGAAAATTTTCAAAAAACAATTTAAAATATAATTTTTTTTTTCAATTTTGTTGAAAAAATCATTTTTTTTATTTAAAAAAAAATCAAATTAAGTATGACAAAAAGCAGAATTTTCTAATTTTGTAAGAAAAAAAAAAATGTTTCAAGTGTTGTGAAAAAAATTTCAGTTTTTTACTTTTTTTTCAATTAACCAATTATGTTATTTGTGTACCTAAAAAGTTATTTTTAATCAAATTCGGTCTAAAACTGAAAATTTTCAAATTTTACCAAAAATTAATATTTTTTCAATTTTGTCAAAATAAAAAATTTAAAAAATATATATTTTTAGCAACTAATAATATTGAAAAGTATGGAAAATTCTCTGAAAATTTTGTCAAGAAATGAGTACATTTGTTTTATCCAAACAACAAAATTGAAAAAATTTTCAGGTCAATTTTTAAAATTATGTCAAGTTTGTTGATAAAAAACAAAATTTAAAAATTTTTTCAAAGACCTAAAATTTTCATCTTTTTAATCTAAAATTTTCAACTTCTGTCAACATTTTTTTTTCAAAATTTTGTTTCAACATTTTTAAATACTTAGTGTAAGTAATTTTGTGGTTTTTTTCAAGTTTTCTGTCGGAAAGCTGTTAAAAATTGAAATTTTCATTGTCAAAAAATTAAATTTTCTCAATTTTTTCAAAAAACAAAATTTGTTTTAAACTTTGTTAAAAAACATTATTTTTTTCAATTTTGTCAAAAATTATTTTTTTAGCTGCTTTCTTATGCCATTTTGTCAAAATTACCTACAAATTTGTCATTTTTTTCAATTCAAAAAAAAAATTAAATGGTGTCAATAAAAAGTCAAAAACCAAAATTTTTCAAATCGTAAAAAAAAAGTTTCAAGTTTTGTCAACAAAAAAATAACTTTTTTTTTAATTGGGTAGGTAAGTATTGAGTCAAAAAATTTAAAATTTTGTTATCAATTTTTTTTTTAAATCAATCAAGTATGTATGCGTAAAAAATTATTAATTCGATGAAAAACTAAAAACTTTCAAATTTTACCGATTTTATTTTTAAATGATTTATTTGTCAAAAACAATTTTTTTTTATGTTTTCATAAAACAACATTTTAAAAATTTAATTTTAAAATACCTATACCTATCATTTTTTTTGATGTTCCTAAAAAATTTCGTAATTTCGTCAAAAACCAAAATTTGCCAAACTTTATCAAAAACTTTTTTTTTTTCAAAAAACAATATATTTCAAGTTTTGTCAAAGTAAAATACACAAGTTTTTCAAATTCAGTCAAAACCCAAAATTTTTGATGTTGTTAAAATAAAAAAACATTTTCTAAAATTTAGTCAAAAAAATAAAATAAAAATTTTTAATTATTTCAAAGATTTCATTTTTTTAGCGTCATGTAATTTTGTCAAAATCCAAAAGTTGTGAAATTAAATCAAAAACCATTTTTTTCGTTTTCTTAAAATAATGACAAATTTCGAAAAAAATTTCAAGTACCTAGGCATTTACCATTTTTTTTAAAAATCATTTTTTTTTTCATTTTTGTTAGAATACAAATCCTAACAAAATTTGTCAAGAGACATTTTTTTCCCTAATTGTGTCAAAAAACCATCATTTTCTAAAATAATTAAGTTGAAAATAAAAATTTGTACCTGTTTTAATAAATAAACTAGTTATGTACTTCAAATTTTGTCAAAACCCAAGTTTTTAAAAATCATTTACCTACTTAATTTCATCTAGAATCAAAAATTTTGATGATGTCAAAATACATTTTCTAGTCACAAAATGAAATTTTTCGACTTTTTCAAAAACCAATTTTTTTACTTCATGTCATTTCACCAAAAATTAAATTTATCAAATTCCATCAAATATTTACTGTTTTTTTAAATTGTCTCAAAAAACTAAAGAAGGTAGGTATTTTTAACTTTTGTAAAAATAAAATGCAATGTTTTCAAATTTATCCAAAAACCAAAATTTTTGATGTTGTTAAAAAACAAAATTTTTGTAAGTGTACCTAATAAAAAATGTAGGAATGATAAAAATTTTCAATTTTTTCAAAAACTAATGTTTTATAAAGAAAATATTCCGCGTTGTGGTAATTTCTTCAAAGGTCATAATATCATTTTGTCGATAACCAATAATGTCGAATATATCTAGTCATAATTCAGAATTTTCATATTTTGTCAAAACCCAAAATTTTTGATGTTGTCAAGAAAGAACATTTTCTAAACTAGGTAACTGGGTATGTGAAAAAAAAAAAATTTTAAGCAAAATCATTTTGTCAATTTTTTGAAGTCATGTCATTTTGTTAAGAACAAAAAGTTGTCAAATTCAATCAAAAATCTTTTTTTTTTCAATTTTTCCAAAAGTCGAAAAAATCAAAAATTTTCAATCTTGTCAAAATATAAATTATTACTTTTGTTTGAAAAACAACAGTTTCTAAATTTCGTTCAAATACCAAATTTTACAAATTTTTGAAAATTTTGTGTCAAAAATCAATTCTTATTCTGTTAATTTTTGTTTTCAAAATTTTTCAAAAAAAAAAAAATGAATAAATAAATCATTTCTTATGAAATCAAATTTAAAAACTGTGGTACCTACTCAAAAATCTAAAATTGTTTTTTATATTCCAAAAAAAAATTAAAGAAATATTCGATTGCCTAGGTATAGTTTATTCCATTTTTTCCAAACAAGTTAAAAACACTCATAAATTTTTTTATCACAATAGTGCAAAATTTCAAATCCTTTTTTTTCTCGGAATAAGCTTCTTATACTTCGAAACCAATTCGATTAAGAAATAAAATACATCAAACAACCCAATAAGAAAAATATCCTAATCATAAAATACAATCTCATCAAAACCAACAAATATCCGCGCCGCAATACATACAACATAAAAGATTACTTTTATTCTAAAATACCTCTAGAGCCATTTTAATTTCCGTGCATTTCCGTGTCCGTCAAATCGATCACGAACACAACATCTTCATCTCAAGAAAACGAATCAAATCAGTCACTAGAGGCATTATCAATGCTACGCAAAAGTCATCAGCATAATAATACGGATACAAGTACGAGTACAAAGTGCACAAACGGTACGAAGCAATTTACCAAACTTCGAGATAGGGAAGAAAAAAAATTGTACGTAGCACGTTTCGCTTCAATTTGAAGGCGCAAATAGCGTATCTACAAATATAGTATATTCACATTCGCCATTATAAACGTTTTAAATGTGAATGGTGCGCTTTATAATTTTCTCGTGAACGATGAACTTTCATCCTTGGGGAAAAAATAAGGAAAACTTGGTAGAGAAATACTTTGCATTCGGTATTTATTTAATACGTATTCAACGTTCATTAAAATTTATGCACTCGCTTCGTAAAAAGTACAATTTTCCAGCCGCTTATTGACAAATACTCGGTTGAAAATATCGAAATATTCGAAACCTAGCGATGTAGCACTTGTTCTAGCCAGTGTATAATTTAACACGGATAAGGGATTTTCTTTCAGACCAAGAATACATTTGCATAATATTCTGCAATGTCGAGTCGAGTGTTACTCTCGCGCTCGTATTTCAATACACGAAACCACAAACACGGTTTGTGCGGTGATTTTCTGCGGTGCGGTGTTTTAAATTTGATCTTTGAATTGGAAATAACAGCTCGGTTTGCTGTCCTCTCTTGTTTTGCTTTATTGTTCGTACTTCGTACCCGAGAAAAAAGTCAACAATATTGTACCAATAACAACAAACTTGGTCCGAGATAGAAATCGCTTTGGCAACAGTGTAGCTTGACATTTTTCAAATTTTTGTTTTTTTTGAAATGTCATAAAATTTCCACGATGAAGAAATAATACTTAAATCCTTTCGTTATTTAAAATGTTCCAAAAATAGACTTTTTTCCTACTTTGAAACTACCACTACATTTTTTTCAGGTCGAATAATTGCAAATTAATTTTAAGCATTCTTACCCCAGTCCGTGCAGAATTCGCATGTTTAAAAAATATTATGATATTGATGGAAAAAAATCATTGCATGGAGCTTCGTGGTAATGGTTTTATTATTGATTTGCTGTTTGAAATTTTGAAAATGGCCAACAAATATTAATTCGTTGATTTTCTTAAAATTTTAAAAATCCTTTGATAATGCATTCATATTTCAAAATTTCACTTTTTCAGTTTCTTTTCAAGTATTATAAGTTATAACTTTTTGAAAATCCAGTCCAAAATTTTCTGATTGAATTTACCTATCAAGAATTTTATCTAAATTCCCTTTCAATTTTTTTTTTAAACTTTTTATTTCAATTTTTGAATTGGTTTTTAGCATAGTATATGCTTTTATGATGACCAAAATGGGAAAAAAACTAGACTTAAATCCGAGCAAAAATGCGACACCAAATAGGGCTAGAACGTCTTAGGTTACATTAGGTTAGGTTTGGATGACCTAAAAAACAGAAAATTTTCAATAGATTCGATTTTTCAGACATTTTGTCAGACATTCTGAAACTTGAAATTTTTGGAAATTTAATGACTTTTTTTATTAGACTTTTTTAATTTTAAAATTTCAATGGAAATTAATTTTCATGACTTTTGAACATTTTGTCACCGAGTAAAAACGTATACTATGTTTCATACTTTCAAACGTAGTGTGGAAATAGAACCAGCTAGAAGGTCCAGGGAAAAAGCCCCCCCCCCCTGGTGAGGCGCGAAGCGCCGAAATTTCTTTCCAAAATTCGATACACCTCAGAAAATAATGTACGATCGTACATCTCAAAAATGATGTATGATCGTACACCACAAAAAATAATGTACGACTGTACACCTCAAAAAATTATGTACGATCTTACACTTCAAAAAATGATGTATGATCGTACACCTTATGAAATGATGTACGATCGTACACCTCAAAAAATGATGTATGATCGTACATCCCAAAAAATAATGTACGACTGTACACCTCAAAAAATTATGTACGATCTTACACTTCAAAAAATGATGTATGATCGTACACCTTATGAAATGATGTACGATCGTACACCTCAAAAAATGATGTATGATCGTACATCCCAAAAAATAATGTACGACTGTACACCTCAAAAAATTATGTACCATCGTACCACCTCAAAAAATGATGTACGATCTTACACTTCAAAAAATGATGTACGATCGTACACCTCAAAAATGATGTATGATCGTACACCTCAAAAAATGATGTATGATCGTACATCCCAAAAAATAATGTACGACTGTACACCTCAAAAAATTATGTACCACCTCAAAAAATGATGTACAATCTTACACTTCAAAAAATGATGTACGATCGTACACCTCAAAAAATGATGTATGATCGTACATCCCAAAAATAATGTACGACTGTACACCTCAAAAAATTATGTACCATCGTACCACCTCAAAAAATGATGTACGATCTTACACTTCAAAAAATGATGTATGATCGTACACCTTATGAAATGATGTACGATCGTACACCTCAAAAAATGATGTATGATCATACATCCCAAAAATAATGTACGACTGTACACCTCAAAAAATTATGTACCATCGTACCACCTCAAAAAATGATGTACGATCTTACACTTCCAAAAATGATGTACGATCGTACACCTCAAAAATGATGTATGATCGTACACCTCAAAAAATGATGTATGATCGTACATCCCAAAAAATAATGTACGACTGTACACCTCAAAAAATTATGTACCATCGTACCACCTCAAAAAATGATGTACGATCTTACACTTCAAAAAATGATGTATGATCGTACACCTTATGAAATGATGTACGATTGTACACCTCAAAAAATGATGTATGATCGTACATCCCAAAAAATAATGTACGACTGTACACCTCAAAAAATTATGTACCATCGTACCACCTCAAAAAATGATGTACGATCTTACACTTCAAAAAATGATGTATGGTCGTACACCTTATGAAATGATGTACGATCGTACACCTCAAAAAATGATGTATGATCGTACATCCCAAAAAATAATGTACGACTGTACACCTCAAAAAATTATGTACCATCGTACCACCTCAAAAAATGATGTACGATCTTACACTTCAAAAAATGATGTACGATCGTACACCTCAAAAATGATGTATGATCGTACACCTTATGAAATGATGTACGATCGTACACCTCAAAAAATGATGTACCATCGTACCACCTCAAAAATTGTTTAATTTAGGTTTTTTCAAAATTTTGAAATTGTGTTTCAATTGTTTTTCTGGAATGAATTTTCCAAAAATCTCTTATTACAGGAAAGTGATTTTTCAAATTTTGGTCAAAAAATGTTCCCCCTATTTTAGGGTGACTATGAGTCCAAAAATTCGTTCTTCTCAAAAATTTTGAAAAATTCAAATTTGGTTTTCAGAACTGAAAAATTATATACGAATAATGGCAATGAAGAAAAAATAGCAGAGAATCTGAAAATGCCAAAAAAATTAATTCCGACTTCATCTTGGGTTTCGGTTTTTGACGAAATTGAGAACTTCTTATTTTGAGGAAATCAAAAAATAATATCTCCCTAATATTTTTGAATTAGATAATTTAGAAAATGTCGTTTTTTGACAAAATTTTTAAATAATGATACTTAGATAAAATTTGAAAATTTTCAGTTTTTGACCGAATTGAATTAAAAATAATTTTTCACACAATAGGTAATATAAGTAGGTGTGTAGGTAGAGGTACTGGGTTGATTTAAAAAAAAGTTCTTAACAAAACTGCATATTTTTTGACGTTGTTTTTTGACAAAACTTGAAAATTTTGAATTTTGACAAAATGACATGAGACTCATGTTCAATACCTAACTAAAAAAATAATTTTTGACAAAAATGAAAGAAAAAAAAATGTTTTGTAATAAATATCATATTTTCGTGGAATATTATCGTATTATTTTTAAGTATTATTTTTTTATTTTTACTTTCCCATGGAAATTCATTTTTATACCTACTTATTTCATGACTTTTAGACATTTTGTCAGACGTTCTGAAATTTTTCAAACTATTGAAACCAACTTATTTTTTTTTTCGATACAGAGTAAAAGCATACCTATACATCTATTTTTTTTTTTTTTTTAATCTTTTAAGCAGTGTTTTGAAACGTCATTCAAGTTCAACCTTTTGTAATTCACAAAAACTGGATAATTTTTCAAGGCTCGCCATTTTCTATACTCCTACGCCTTCGCCATTCCATAACACCGCAGCACTCAACTCAACAATTATAAAACCACTCGAACGTGAACATAATTATGTATTTGAAAAAATGACCACGAAAGAAGGAAAACAAAACTGTCGATAAATTTTAATAAGGTTTGAGAGCAGTAAAAACGTTTACATCACACCGTCAATCACTACTCGTATATAACGCTATAAAACATCAAAAACACGCCTCCTCTATTTCCAAAGTGAAAAGCTGGGTGAACTGGGAATTTTTATAATTTCATATTAAAGCAACAAGTTCCACCCTTTTAGGTTTGTTTTATTGTCTTTTGAATTTATTTCGCGTATTTATCACTATCCGCTCTCACTTGAAATTGTATTTCATCGAGCGAACGAGAGGTTCGGTTCGGTGGTGCCAACTTTCGACCCAATCTCTCGTTTAGTTTTCTTTCGCGACATTATTCTCAAAGTTTTTTTTTTTTTTTTTATTCAATTGAATGATCAAAACGAGCGAGTGTTTTAAATCTTTTTGCCCCTGGTTTTTGTAAATAAAACAATGGATTTATGGTTAAGAAATATTGTGTAGATAAGCGCCTCGAAAGTGAGATAGAGAGAGAATTCGAGTAAATGAAAAATACGCAGCTAAAGCTCCCACTGTAAAACTCGTTTCTGGGCGGAAAGCAAAATCTTGTGGAAATAATTTAACGAAAAAGTTACCTAATTTTTTTAATCTTAACCGAGAGAAAGGTTCGATGCGAAGCATTATCTTTTCATTTCCCTCTACCTGAAATAATATCGCGTTTGAAACGTAAATTTTATCGAGAAAAGTGGAAACTTTTTTTTTAAATAAAAAAATTAATAGAGCACCGCGTACCTACCGGTATAGGGTGTCCCGGAACCAGTTAGCACCCCTTTCACCAGAGATATAGTCAACTCAAACTAAGCTCGTGTATGCATGTTTGCCGACTCTGTGGATTGCAGGGGCAAAAATACTATATTCAATTGAATTTTTTTTTCAATTTCGTTTCAGATTTTTAACCATGCGTTACTTGACAACCGCGATAGGTAGAAAGTTGAGCTTTGCGGCGTTCGAAAGCAAATTTTGTGTACAAGGTGCTCCACTTAAAAATTTTGAGGGCCCATTTTGGATTTGGAGGCTTTTTTTCAGACATTTTTAAAAAATATTTTTGGAAGATTAAAATGCGTACGCGTACAAAATATTCCACAAATTGTTGAGAAAAAAAACTTTCATTTCTGTTGTGAAAAAATCCCAAATACAGTAAAAAATTGATCTCAATTTTTTGTCTCAATATTTTTTGGGAAAGAAATCTCTTGATTTTTTTTAGAGTAAAATATTTTTCCAACTTTTTGAAAAAAAGATTTTTATATTTATATATTTTTTTTAAATAAAAAATTTTGCTTTTAATTTTTTTTGGAGACAGTATGAAAAATTTGTGTCATTTTTTAAAAATTGGTGAAAATAATAATTGATGAATTTTTCAATTTTTTTGAGAGAAAGTCCTTATATTTTATTGTCTGATTGTCTTATTAAATGATTTTTTAATTCATCCATTTTTGGACTAAAAAATATTTTTCAATTTTTTATAATGTAAACTCTTTCAATTTTTTTAGGAAAAAAAAATATGAATTTTCATGGAATTAAAATAATTATGTACCTAATGCTTACCAATTGAGTATTTTTTTATTTTTTTATTTATTTATTTATTTATTTATTTGGAGTCTGTGTGGTCCGCGTGAAACCAATTTTTTTTTTGATGCAGTGAAATGGTTTTGTCTTTTGGAACGAAATGTCTCATTTCTGGGAACATCAATCTCTCATTTTTTTGGAAAAGAACTTTCAATTTTTGGAGTAAAAAAATATTCCACTTTTCTCGGAGAAAAAATATCATAAGTTTTTCTGGGGAAAAATTCTCAATTTCACTGCATATTTTCTTTCATTTCTTCGGAGTAAAACATCTCTTTTTTTTTTTGAAAAACGGGTCCTTAATCTTTTCAAAAAAAAAGCTAATTTCTTTGGTGAAGAAATTTTTTTTTTGGAAAAAATGGAACTCATTTTTAGGGGGAAATCTCTTGTTTTTTTGACTTTTTTTTTTAAGAAAAAAAAACATCATTTTTTTGGGTTGGAACAATTTTCCATTTTTATTTTTTTTTTAAATGAAAAAAATTTTGAAAAATGTCTCAATTTTTTTGAAAAAAAAACACGACTTAATTTCCTCGGAGAAGAAAATCGAAAATCGAAAATCTAACTGTGTTTTTTTTAAAGAAAAAAATATCATTTATGAATCTTTTCGAGTTTTTTTGGGAAACAATCCTAATTTTTTGAGAAAAAAAGTTATGTTAATTTTTTTATGGAAGAAGAGAAAATCTTTAAATTTTATTGAGACGTTGACATACCTAATTAAAAATATATTTAAAAAAATTTTTTTTTTGTTTAAATTTTGAAATTGAAAGGGCTATAACTTTTTAATCAAGTGAGATAGAAGAGTTTGATTTGCAGAATTTAAAAGGTCGAACTTTTTTCATCTAAAGTAAGTCATAATAATAATATCAAATGAGGAAACTTTTTTAATATTTCCTCAAGAATTAAAAAAAATTTCAATTTTTGAACTAATTTTTTCAGATAAATAATTTTTTTCAGTTCAGTCCCCCTGATCATCGTGTACAATGATCAATCCCACTAAAAAAATGTGCACAAAATTTGCTTTCGAATGCCGCAAAGCTCAACTTTCTACCTATCACGGTTGTTGAGTAACCCATGGTTAAAAATCTGAAACGAAATTGAAAAAAAAAAATCAATTGAGCATATCTATTCCCCTGCAATTCACTGGGTCGGCAAACATGCATACATGAGTTTAGTTTCAGTTGACTATATCGCTGGTGGAAGGGGTGCTAACTGGTGCCGTGACACCCTGTATATTTGTATATTATGCACATAAACGGTCTCGCGAGCTATCATTTCGAATATAAAATTTTGGATGTGAATCAAAAGCTCGGGCTGTAACAAATTTCCAATATTTTGCACCTTTTGACTGGCAAGAAGTCGACATAGATTACTCGGTTAATGAATTGCAAATTCGCAAAAGCCACGAATAACGGTGATAATTTGAAGATAGCACGAATGTGGGACAGTAAGGCAGCTGAAGTGGCGCCAGTGAAATTCTATACAGAGAATTGAGAACGCGTCTTATTCGTTTCCTTCCTTATGTAACTATACGTATACATATAAAAGTACTCGCGTGTGCATTTATTCCTCCAAAAACTATTACGCTGGCGTCAGCTTAAATTTATTTATGTAAAGTTTACTATCTTTTTGCCTCCCACCACTCCTCGTGTAAATATACTCCATTCTCGTATTTTACCACTTTTCGTCGTAATAATATATTTTTATACAAAGTCGCGTAATTCATTTTACCTTCTTTTTTTCGCGATTGATCGCGTGGCATTTGATAGTTCGTTACGAGAGCTTTCCTTCAGATCAGAGTTTTCCATTGTATGCATTTTACCGCACCCTTTTGTACCTTTTTCAAGATGGTTTCCTTTTTACTCTGTTCGAATATCAATTATTATATAAGTACGCTCACGAAGAAGATAAATTTTTATCAATGTATTTCGCATCAAGGCGTGAAAAAAAAAAGTTTTAAAATTTACGCCTCCGCCTCTCGAGTTGCCGCGGCTACGTTGTTATTTTTTTACCTCATTGCGAGGGGCTTTGAAGAAGTGACAGTTTCAAATTAATTAAATTCTTATTGTTCTTCTCTCGCATTTCGCAAACAGTGTTTACGTTCACGTTCACCTTTGCGGATAGTAAAATCGTGAAAATTTTATAATGCCAGTCCAAATCATAAATCCTAATTAGACCTTTTCGTATATAATTTTAATGCGTATAAATTCGCATTTTTTCTCATCTCCAGGCGTACCTAAAATTTTAATGCGGATTTTCGCTTAAATGGAAAAATTTTGTATACCTGGATCTTCAGTGTGTTCAGTATACTCGTACGATGAAATTATGAAATGTGCTCCGGGTGGTATTGAATCGACTTGACTCGAGGTCTCGTGGGGTCGATTGAAATTTTTTCTGAAAGGAAATGTTTTCCTAGAGGGTTTTGGGTGAATTTTTGAATTTTTTCTCTTTAACAAAATTCCACGCCATATAGTTCACTTGGTCACAAAATTAAATTCTGTGCGGTTAGATTGTTGAAATGGCTAAATTTCATTACTGTAGTGGATCTCACCCTAGAGTCTGTGAAAATATACTCGTATTTTTTGAGGCTAGCCCTTTTTCGGAGACGAGTGAATCGCCGCATTACTATTTTTTGGCACCGTCGTAAAATTTATCAAGCACAACACTACGTAAATACTTTATATTCAAAATTGGAGAGGTGGGAAGGGTCCAATCGAAGTTTGTGTAATAATCAAAATTATTTCTAAGACTTCAAGCTACAACTTTTGTTTGAAATTTTTTTCAATTAGAGCCCTCATTCTCCACCGATGTTGCATAACACTCCAATTCCGAAGGTATATTACATAATTAAAAATTAGAAGAGGGGGATGAAGGGGCCAATTAAAAAAATTTTCAAATCAAAGTTATAGATTAATATCCTAGAAATAATTTTAGTTATTACAAAAATTTCGATTGGACCCCTCGCTCCGCTTCAATTTTGAACATCAAGTATCAATTCCCATTTATATTCCTTTTTGGAGAAAAATTCTAAATGTTTGAGGCATAAAAATGAATGTTACTTTAAAAAAATACTTATATACCGAAAGAGAAAATTTATGAATTTTTGAAATAATTTTCATATCAAATGAAAGTTGAACTTTTATCTGAAGATTTCATGAGAAAATTTTTCATATTTTCCCTTTTTGTAAAAAAATTTTGATACACGAGTCCCCTTTTCTGTATGAACTCTTTTCCGAAATCTTGGTTAATTTTAGTTATTTCATACGACGAAGGTTACTTCAGTTAATTTTTCACCCATTTTGGTCACTATTTCGTCTATTTCGCTAAAAAATCTGACTTGAAAAAACGAACAATACTGCATTAAAATTCAAAATTTTGATCTTCCTTCGCTTTTCAATACGACAACTTTTTAGGCGATTTTCAAAAAAATTGAAAACATTTTTGCTGTAAAAAATTCAGAGATTTTCTTTTCAAAAATGTTTAAAGATTTTATTCTAAAATGAATAGGTAAATTAAAAAAATAATAAACAAATAAATTTATTAATTTTTCTTTTAAAAATGAGATTTTTTCTTCACAAACTTGAGGAATATTTGTACCTATAATGCATTGAAACGCAAGGAAAAAATGTTTTGCTCCAAAAAATTGAGAGTTCTTTTCATATATTTTTTTAATTGGGATGATAAAATTGAGGTTTTTTTCTCAAAAGAATTAAGATTTATTTTTCTCTAAAAATAAGAGACATAATTATTTTCTTTGAAAAAAAAGAAGGAAAAAAAACATACCTATTTTTACTAAAAAATAGTAGATTTAGATTTTTTGAAAAAATTGAGAGATTCTTTTCTCTACAAATGAACGTCTTTTTCTCCAAAAAAATCGATATTTCCACTCAAAAAAAAATGAAATTTTTTTCATAAGAATTCGAAGTTTCCTCGTCGAAGAATAAAAAAGATTTCTTCTCACTAAAAACTTTTTTTTTAAATAAAAATTTATCAAAAATTTTTTTATTTAAAAAAAAACAAAAAAACTGTGACCAAAGTGTTTAAAATTCTAATAGAATAAAGAACTTCTCAAAAACGAAATATAAAAACATCGTTTCAACTCGTTTCAAAAATTGGATTTTTTAAGTAAGAAAAACATTCCAAAATTTTAAAATTTTAAAAAATTAAAAATTTTACAAATTTAAAAATTGTGTTATTTCTTTGAAAAATAAAAACTTTCAAAAATTAAAATTTTTTGTACCTACCTGCTTATTTTGCAAACCACACAAAAAATTGATTTTTTTCAATGAAACTTATGATTTTTCAGGCATTATATAACTTATACTTAAATGTGGAATTTTTTATTTGAACAAACATATTTTTAGAAACCACATATTTTTCAAAAATTGAAAAGTTTTCAGAAGTTGGAAATTTTTTAGAAATCAAAATTTTTTGATAATTTGAAAATTGATAACTTCAAAAATTCAATTTCTTTTAATCCAGAATTTTTTAGATATGAATCAAAATTTAAAAAAATTGAAATTTGTTCATAAATTAGTATTTAAATTAAAAATTGTTTGGGAAATAAAAATGTAGAAAAAGCAAAAAAGTTTCAAAAATTGAAAATTAAAAAAAGTTTTAAAAAATACCTAAACATAAACAATATTGTTTGCAATTGAAAATTTTTCGAAAATTGGCGTTTTTTTGAAATCAAAAATTATTTGAAAACTGAAAACTGTTTCAAAACAAATAATTTTTTCAAGAATTGAAATTTCCTATAAAGTTAAAACTGAAATTTTGAAAATTGGAAACATCACGATTATACAGAAAATGCATATTTTTTTCATTAAAAATTTCAACTTTCAAGTTCTTTAAATTTTTGCCCTCGATTTTAGGTGTTGCAAAACGTCGATATCAACGAAAATATTGAAAAGAATGGTAGGGGAGGTTACGAGTCATTATTTCAGTGGCGATGGAAGAATTTTGGTTACTTTTTTCCATAATTTGGGTTACTTTTTTGAAATTTTAGGTTACTTATGTTACTATTTTTTTTTTAAATTTCGCTCCGATGCATGAGAGAACGATCTGTAGGTAAATAGAAATTAACTTTTGAATAGTCTAACTGTTTCAAAAAATTTGACTGAATTCTGAAAATTCATTCATTTTCAAAAATTTAGCAACATCTCTTAATTTACAAATATAAGTAACTTTAATGATCTGCTGTTTTCTAAAACATCCTAATAAATTCTTTCAGAAAAATCAAGAGTTTTTTTAAAAATTATTTTGAGAAAAGGATCTTTTAAGTACTTTAAATCAATACCAAATACATTCTCTTTTTGATTTTACATTCAAAAATAAGCTCGTTTTCCCTCATAAATAAAAACATTGTCTCGCCATTTCAAACATGGCGATTCCGAGTGGAATTTCGTTAGATTTCTTTTATATAGCTCGATAAAACGTTAATAATAATAAAATAAAAATCCAGCCCGACGTTGATATATAATAAGAACGATGACATATCCTAGTACTTTAACTATTCCAAAACGCTTACAAGCAAATTTCGCATAAATTTCTCCTTTGGGGTTTATCACATACCGCAAAAGCCATTATATTATAAAAATTATACCCACATTCAATATCGTACCAACTATATAAGACTTTGAAACTTCGCAGCGGCAACTTTAATATTCAGCGGAAACCAAGTCTTTAGATGACCTTTTATGCAGACCTTTATCGCGTACTACAAAAGAAGTTATGCAAAGATTTTCGCCTACATTCTATATTGAACTCTCGCTGTACGAACTTTCACAGTCTAATAATTCTTTTTATGTTGGAGTAAAAAAAAATCGTAATACTCGTAATTCTGTAAAAAAAAGAAAAAAGAATTTGAGGAAAAAATTATTTTTTCGTTTTGGAAATTATCATGTTGAAAATAAACGAAATGTCTGGCCAGGAATTGATAACGTTGATGTTGAAATTATTATCACTGCGAAATATGAGAAAAAAACTACGCGTAAATTTTTTTCTTTCTGTTTTTACTTCGGTTGTTTTTTCGTTTTTACGTCTTATATACGTACGATAGCTAACTACATCTTGAAATGGAATCCCATTGAGAAGATGTAGGGGGCATTGTGGGTGAAATTTTTTTCTAAAACAATATCCTTCGTGAGGGGATATGAATACAATTGAAATAAGCTTGTAGAAAATTCATTGGAGTTTTCATTCGAAATGATGTACATTTAATAGGAATAGCGAGGAATTTATTTTCCCCACGAGGTGCTATGGAGCTCTCGACTGCACAGTATAATTTTATGAATATTTGTCCTGTTGAAATGTGCGACCTTATGGCTTTCGCGTTTCGCGTTATTTTTGCTGCTTGGGTTCCAACCTCGATTATCGTTTCAAAATCGCAAAAAAGTGGACCTGGAAAGATGCAAAATTCCATCCAAAGAGGACCTTTTCCCGATTTCGAAACCACCATCACATTTTTAAGATCGATTTGCAAAACCGATTCAGGGGTTCTCAAAATTGCCAAAATTGAACCCCTACGCTCCCATCAGTTTTGGCTTATTTAAGTCTGGATCAAGAGGGGGTAGAGGTATGGTTCTGGTCTCAAATGGCTCGTATAAGACCAGTCTTAATATATCTACGAGAAACTTCCCCGATCCCAGTGATTTTTATCTTTCTAGGGCTTCCCAAACTTGATATTTGAAAATTTATTTTTCCACGACACAAAATCAAACGCGTATCATGACTACGATAATTTTACAATTGAAAAACGATCCAAGTAAAAAAGATTCGATATTTAATATAGTTTTGAAAAATATCAAAGTTTTTGTCCTAGAGTTGATAGTGACCCATGAAACGGAGGGTGGAACGTGAAAAAACACGATGTTATTAGAGCTATAGTAGGATGGCTCTTATTTTGGATTTTTGGATTTTTAAAATATTTTATCCCTAAAGTTTTTCCATTTTATAAGAAAATAATTCCCTATTTTTTATTTTTCTCCTAGGTAATTGAATTTTATGTGGTGCCAAGTCATCCCCTTTTTTAAAAAAATTTTAAAAAATCACCAATTTTTAAAATCTTGCTCTTTTATGGTTTTAACCCATCAAGGCTGTTCCTTATCATGAGAATGAGTATCAATTTTTAGCCGAATTTTTTTTTTAAAATTTAGGCTATTGTGTCCGACCCTAATTTAGAAGGAGGGGGGGTAGAAGAGTTCTGACCCCATTTCTCGACGTTTGGGACCAAAAGAAGACGATCTGACACATGTCACATATTTATATATATATACACATATATATATATATATATATATATATATATATATATATATATATGTGTACATATAATTTTAACGCTACTTTTGGAACTCTGGGGCCGAGCCTAACAGGTCAAATGAGGTCAAACTTGATATGTAGGGTCCCCTCGGTGTAGGAATGATGCAAAAAAAATTTTGGGGCCCTAACTCAAAATTGGGGATTTTACCCTTTTTTGAGGGGGTGCGGGGGAGGCCCAGTATCATGAAATTTTTTGAAACTTGCCCCAGGGATGAGAACCCTAATTACCTACACCATAGTCAAATTTCAGCCCCCTAAGTCATCCCCACCCTATTTTAGGGCCCAAAAAGTGGATTTTGGGGTCATTTTTTTCACGTTGATCAGGCTACAGACCCCCCAAATGGGGCTGGGGGGCCAAAATTTTCATCATGGATCAAGTTTGTGCCCCTGATGTGCCTTTTGTAGGTTTCAACTTTTGGGCCCCCTTTGACCCCTGTCAAGGATCAAAAATCAAGATTTTTCACAATTTTTCATGTTTTTTCTCGCTTCCCGGTACGTTGATCAGCCTGCAGCCCAAACCAAATGACCTTGGATGCTAAAATTTGGTATTTAGGATAGGTAAGGGTCACTGAGGTGCCTTTTGGGGTTTTTGACCCTCGAGCCCCAAAATTGGGGGTGGCCCTTTTTTGAAGAGGGCTCTAAAGAGGCCCCAATTTGACAAAATGATTTGAAATTTTTACCAACAACAGTGACTCTGATTGTCTCCACTGTATCCAAATTTCAGCTTCTCAAGTCATCCCCACCCCATTTTAGGGCTCAAAAAGTGGATTTTGAGGTCATTTTTTCACGTTGATCAAGCTACAGACCTCCCAAATGGAGCTGGGGTGCCTAAATTTTTATAATAGATCGAGTTTATGCCCCTGATGTGCCTTTTGTAGGTTTTGACCTTTAAACTCCTTTTGACCTCGATACAGGGTCAAAAATCAATATTTTTCAAGTTTTAACCTGTCTTTTCTGACGCGTTGAACAGCCTACAGCCCAAACTAAATGATCTAAACAATCGAAATTTGGGATGTAGGGTCAGTAGAGGTCACTGATGTGCCTTTTGGGGGTTTCGACTTTTGAGCACCAGTTGACCCCCGTACAGGGTCAAAAATCAGAAATTTTCACATTTTAACCTATTTTTTAGGTGTGTTGATCAGCCTATAGCCCAAACCAAATGACCTTGGAAACTAAAATTTGGTATTTAGGATCGGTAAGGATCACTGAGGTGCCTTTTGGGTTTTTTGACCCTCGAGCCCCAAAATTGGGGGTCACTTCTTTTTGAGGGGGGCTCAAAAGAAGCCCCAATTTGACAAAATGATTTAAAATTTTTACCAACAACAGTGACTCTGATTGTCTCCGCTGTATCCAAATTTCAGCTTCGCAAGTCATCCCCACCCCATTTTAGGGCCCAAAAAGTGGATTTTGAGGTCATTTTTTCACGTTGATCAAGCTACAGACCCCCCAAATGGAGCTGGGGTGCCTAAATTTTTATCATAGATCGAGTTCATGCCCCTGATGTGCCTTTTGTAGGTTTTGACCTTTAAACCCCTTTTGACCTCAATACAGGGTCAAAAATCAATATTTTTCAAGTTTTAACCTGTCTTTTCTGACGCGTTGAACAGCCTACAGCCCAAACTAAAAGACCTAAACAATCGAAATTTGGGATGTAGGGTCAGTAGAGGTCACTGATGTGCCTTTTGGGGGTTTCGACTTTTGAGCACCATTTGACCCCCGTACAGGGTCAAAAATCATAAATTTTCACGTTTTAACCTCTTTTTTGGTGTGTTGGCCCTCGTCTGAAGAGCTGAAAGTGTGAAGGGGATTGAGAGCGAAGCCCTCAATCCTCTCCTGCCATGTCCCTATTGAGGGTAAAGCTCCCCAATAGGGGCATGGGGGCGGAGCCCCCATCTGAAGAGTTGGAATTGACGAGGTGGTTGGGGGCGAAGCCCCCAACGCGGGGGTATGGGGGCGGAGCCCCCATCTGAAGTTGAAATCTTCAATGCAGAGAGGAACTAAAACTGAAGACAAAAACCTAACATTTTTAAACTGAATTTGAAGTTAAAACTGATATTGAAACTGAAATACCATGGATGAAAACGTTTTCAAAGAGGTACACTAACTTGAAAAAAAAAATTCGGCTGTCGCGGAGCATCTTGACTGCTACGCGTTTTTTTTTTTTTAATTTTCCCTCTTCTTAGTTTTTAATGGTACCTTGCAGCACTCCAATTTTTCAAAAAAAAAAGAAAAAGAAAAATAGCCGAACTTCTTCATCCGACATTTTATGTGGTTGCATTACTTTAGAAAGTAATTCCTCATTTTAAATTTTTTTTTAAATTCAATTTTAAGTGAGGCCACAAGCACTTTTTTTTTTTTTTTTTTTTACAAAAAAATTATGAAAAATTACAAAATTCTTGAATTTAAAATTTTTTTGGTTCTATAAGCTCTCAAAATTGTACTTCCCTCCAATGAGTTTCAAGTATTTTTTACTTTGTTCGTTTTTTTAGCCTGTGTCCTTTTTTGAAAAATTGGGAATGCCTCAAGGTACCACTTAAAATTAAGAAGAGGGAAAATTGAAAATTTGAAACTCATTCTTTCGACAAGGAATAACACCTGGTGGGTTAAAACAAAATAAATAAAAAAATTTAAAAAAAAAAGAGTTTGAAAAACAGTGGTTTTTCAGTTTTTTTAAAAAGGGGGGAATTCGGTGTCTCTTAAAATTCAGTGGGGGGAAATGAAAATTTGGGAATCATTTATCACTAAAATGAAACAATTTTGATCGATTAGAATCCAAAGAAGTGAAATATTTGAAAGTTTGGTATTTTTATATAATTTGAAAAAAAGGCTTGCGGTCCCACTTAAAATTGAGTTAGAGGTAAAATAAAAAGTAAGGAAATATATCCCAATAAAATAACAACACCCGAGCAGCACACTCGACAAATTATCGAAATAAAAAATCGACAGAATATCGAATTCGATAAAGTGTCCCGTTAGTTCCGCATAAATCGTGAAATTATCTTTCGATATATAGATAGATTATCGACGAATTATAGTTAATAAAAATTTCGAGATTATAGTAAGATATTTTATCGATAATCTATCTATAATATCGAAAGATAATTTCACGATTTAGGCGGAACTTTCGCGACATTTTATCGAATTCGATATTCTGTCGATTTTTTATCGATTTTTTATTCCGATTTTTTGTCTTTTACTAGCTTTTTTCTATAATTAAAAATCATTAATTAGCATAATTAATACATTAAACTTTGCCTAAACACATTATTCATGTTACGGTAAGAGGATCATTTCAGAAAAAGTAAAAAAAAAATTATAAAAAATCTGCCACCCGTGGGGCTTGAACCATCTACCTCCTGCATGGTAATCCTCTTCCTTAACCACTATGCCATACCTTATCGTTGAGGAATTAGCAATAAAACGCTTCCAATTTGGAAATAATTTTAAATATCGTCACAAAATCGTTGAAAAATCGTTCGACAAATTTCAGATTATTTGTCGATAATGTAGTTTCAAATATCGCCACAAAATCGTTGAAAAATCGAATTCGAGGAATTTCATATTACGTGTCGATAATATAGTTTCAAATATCGTCATAAAATCGTTAGAAAATCGAATTCGAGAAATTGCATATTATGTGTCGATAATATAGTTTCAAATATCTTTACAAAATCGGTAAAAAATCGGATTCGGGAAATTTCATATAATCTTTCGATAATATAGTTTCAAATATCTTTACAAAATCGTTGAAAAATCGAATTCGATAAATTTAATATTCTTTGTCGATAATGTAGTTTCAAATATCTGCACAAAATCGGTGGAAAATCGGAATCGATAAATTTAATATTCTTTGTCGATAGTATCGTTGACGAATATCGTCATAAAATCTTAATAATATCGAATTCGATAGTTTTTAGATTTTTTGCCTATGAAGTTGTACCGATAAATCTTTATAATATCGTGAGAACATCTATAGATTTTCAAACGACTTTTTATCGATACGTTACATCTTCCGATATTATCGATCGAGTGTGCCGCTCGGGCAACTTAAAATGCAATGTGAAAAATTTTTGCTCATTTTAGTCTTTTTTTTTTTTGAAAAATGAGAGCGCCTCAAGGCACTAAGTACTTAAAATTAAGTTGGGGAAAAATTAAAATTTGGAAACTCATTCTCATGTTAAGGAACAACCTTGTTGGTTTAAAATCAAAAAATAAGAAGAAGAGTTTGAGAATCGGTGATTTTTTTCAGCTTTTTAAAAAAGGAGGGAACTCGGCTCTTAAAAATGTAATGGGGGAAATAAAAATTTAGGAATCATTTATCACTAAAATGAAACAATTTATGCAATGTAAAAAAATTTTGCTCATTCTAGTTTTTTTTTTGTTTTTTTTTTGTTTTTGTACCACTTGAAATTAAGTTGGGGAGAAAATTAAAATTTGGAAATTCATTCTCATGGCAAGGAATAACCTTGATGGGTTAAAACCATAAAAGAGCAAGATTTTAAAAATGGGTGATTTTTTCAAATTTTTAAAAAAGGGGTGACTTGGAAGCACATAAAATTCAATTGTGGTGGGTCATGCTCAAAAAGACAAAAACTCAAAAAAATCTCAAAAATACATGTTTTTCATACTTAATCGCTGAACGGTTCGTCATACGCGAAAAATGCAGAGAACAAAAGTTTTTTCTCGTGAAATTTCCTATTAGAAATCATGTTTTAAAGTTCACCTAAGCGCAATATTTTATCGAACGAATCGAGCACTGATACTATAACAAAGTATGTTAACTGCTTGTTATGTAAGTGCTCGATTCGTTCAATAAATATTGCACTAGGTGAACTTTTGAGCATGCTTTTTAATAGGAAATTTCACGAGAAAAAACTTTTGTTCTATACATTTTTCGCGTATGACGAAGCGTTCAGCGATTAAGTACATAAAACATGTATTTTTGACAGTTTCTTGAGTTTTTGAGCATGGTCCACCTTTCGAATCAAAACTTCATGGATAATTAAAGAAAATACACGTCAAAACACGTATTTTGGGGGGAATATTTTTGCCACCCCTCAGGGGTGCGAAGCTGTAGTGGTTCAAAGTTTTCTTTTGCGTATTGCGCGCCATCTATGCGGTGGAAAATTCTAAAAAAAATTAGATGAAAGCCCCTACCCCTCCTCTACACATTTTCATTTGTTTCAAAATTTCACCTCCGATAGCCGTGAATAAAGATTTTTTCAAAAAAACGTGTTTTTTCGTGTTTCTGGCCAGGAGGGGTGGGCGGGAAAATTTTTTCGACGGAAAATGTTTTTTAGGGGTACCAAACAATATCCCCGATTTATTCCAAAATCTGAGAACAGGGACATTTCATCTATCTTAATAGTGGGGGGACGTACTCTTTCCGAGTTGGAATCCGTGTAACTGTGCTTTACGTTAAAAAATAAAAATAATAAAATCGCGTTCATTGTTGAACGCTCTGGTACCGCTGCTACGATTAAAATTAACCAAAAAACTAATCCTCATGCGTCAAGTGTGGCCGCCCACCTCGAGCTCGATGCAAAAGCCCGACGTATACAAAAAGGAATTAACCTTTGCACGACAAAAGGGGTGAAATTTAATCACGTTTTCACGTTCTATATAATAATTTAATCTGGACGCGTTTGCGAGCAGAAATTTCGTCGAAAAATATTCGACTTTTTGATAAATTCTCACCCTAAACTCGTCTAACGCAACGGTGCGTCTAAAACTTTTTCCTCAACAAGAATAATTTTCAAGCGTGAAATATTTCCCGTAACAAGTTTGCTTCTCAACTGTTTGTCATCTTATCTTTAACAACATAACTCATGAAGCAGAAATTTTGAAATTCTTCGGGTATCGGACGCGTATACGCGGAAACTGTTGCAATATTTTTAATTCTTTTTTCCATTTTTCGCCCGCCTAGTGTAACGAAGCTTTTAATATTGCAACGTAAATATTTGCCTTAAAACTTTTTTTTCCGCCATTTTTCGACTCGTCGTCGTCGTGTATAACAACACGTGGATCTTTTATTAAAACTTAAACGACGAAGCTTATTTTTTGATGTTTTTTTTTCCAACGACGTAAAAAAAAAAGGTCTGAAATAGTTTTTAGTAATTGTTTAAAAAGTAATATGTTTTTAGGGATTTGAAACTTTCATAAACACGGGTAGCCTATTTTCGATAATTGCTCGTATTTTTTAATTACGTTAATGCGGCGGTTTGAATTTTAGTAATTTTTTTAAAAACTTTTTGGCAGGGGTGCTATGGGTAAAAGAATTGACGGGTTCTTGAGACCCGGCCACTCATGCCATTTATCTATCCAGATAATTTCATTATCTTTTGGAACTATTCTTTCACAGTGACGTGCTGTCATTTTTGAGGACCTTAGAGCACTTTCTAAACGTGGAGTTTCATTTTTTTAATAGTCAGCGAATCTTCTCTTGGGAGGTTTTTTTTGCAAGGGAAAGCTTCTTCTCCCCAGGGCCGGCCCTTGCATTAACCAGCGTGTTTATAGTGAGTATGCAAATTTTCTAAAAAAAAAATTGTATTGACAACAATTTTTTTTTGGATACACTTTTTTCAATTTTTTGGAGTAAATGGCGCGGAATAAATTTTTTGGTTTTCCAATTTTTTATGCAGAAAATAATTAAATTTTTTTCCTGAGATATGAATGTTTTATTCATAGGGGAAAATCTCAACTTTTTGAGGAAAAAGCTTGATATTGGAAGAAGAATTTAAGTTATGTATTTTTATGAAAAACTTGGTAATAAAAATACTTTTCTGTTAATTTCAGGGGGAACCCTCGATTCTTTTTTTTTGGGGGGGGGCGGATATTCTTAAAGAATCTCCGCTTTGTTTTGAAAAATTATAATCAATAAATTTTTATCCTACTTTTTCTGAAAAAAATATTTCTGAAATTCTGGAAAAGGGTAAGTACTCATCATTTTTTTGTTGAAAAAATTTCTCCATTTCTTTTTAAGAATTTTTTTTTTTTTTTTTTTTGATTTTTTGGGAGTAGATAGACAATTTTTGATTTATTTTTTTTGGATAGTAACTTTTCGATTTTCTAGAAGAAACAATTTACTTTTTCAATGTAGAAAAAAATGCTGTTTTTTTCTGAGAGAGGGCCGATCACTTATTTTTAGAGGGAAGAAAATGCAATTTTTTTTTCTTTTTTGAGAAAAAATAATTAAATCTTTTGAGAACAAAAATCACAACTTTTTGAAGGAAAAACCTCAGAGCTTGTTTTGGAGAAAAAATGTAGATTTTTCAAGAGAAAAATCTCTATTTCTGGATTTACTTGGGATGAATAAAATTTTCCAATTAAATAATTTACAATAAGCATTTTTAGAGAAAATAAAAAATATAGTGGTATATTATACCTACCTACTAATTCTCTTTTGAAAAAAAATTTCAATTTTTTTGATAAAATTTAAAAATCTTCTGATGCAGTTTTTTTTTATGAAAAAATGTTTTATTATCATTATAATAGATAGAAATTCATTTTAATTTTTTTTTTTTTTAATATGGAGAAAAGAATCCATAAATTTTTACGAGTGGATCGCCGCTTTAGATACTGTTTTTTGGCACCATTGAAAATGTACCATGCAAGTTCAATACTACATGTACTTGATGTTCAAAATTAGAGGTTTGTAATAACTAAAATTAAGGTAGTTGCACCAGTCGTTGGCCACGACCCAGTGGTGGGTCACTTGAGAAGAAAAATGTTTATAATTAAGCGTATTTTTAAAATAGCTTCAGAAATTTTTTTTAGAGCAAACCTGGAACATTTCTGCATAGAACCACATAAAAGTTTTTAATCAATTCTGTTCAAGTAATTAATAATGATCGTCTGAAATTTTTTTGTTAGAACAATTTTCAAAATGATGCCAATTCTAAAGATTTTTGTTAAGCCGAAGTGTTGTCGAAATATGAATTTTACACTATTAAGATTAATAAAACTTGAAATATAACCATTTGGACCTGAATCAGAAGAGTTTGGAGATTCCATTTCTTCATTAAAATAAAAAATATTGCCAAAATTCTATCAAATATGGCGTTGACTATCTACTGGAAGGTAAAAATGGTGTTTAGCCAGTAGTTGATCATTTTGATCAAGTACTAGACTTACGAAATTTTTGTAAAGTTCTAGTGGTTGATCATGCAAAAAAGTGGTAAATATTTACGAAAAATGATAGTTTCTCTTTCTCATGGCTAATGAGTGACAATTTTACCGAATACTTATTGATTTTTTTAAAAATTAAATGGTTGAGAGCCGTTGTCATAATCTGATTGACCAACTACTGGGTGATCAACTACTAGCGCGTGACCAACTACTGGGTGGTCAACTACTAGATTATCTTGACCAACCACTGGACTTCCCGGGAAAAAAATCTGTTGGATCTAACCATATATGAAGTGGTCAGATCTAACCATATATGAATTTTATACCTATCAAATTTGATCTAATCATATTTAATTTGATCAAATCATATATAATTTGATCAAACTATACACAATTTGATCCAATGATGTATGATGAGATAAAATTAAATATGATTGGATCATGTTTGATAGGTACATTTCCCATTTATTATGGTTAGATCTGACCATACCATCCCAAATTTTTCTCAACGGTCACCCATCCAAGTAGTAACCAACCCCGAAGCTGCTTAACTTTTCCAATCAGATCAATGATGGTGCACTCAACTTGGTACGAACCATTTCATATATAATAAGACAGTTTAATTGTATTTATGTGACACACGACAATCAAAGATAACAATTACTCAAGGTTGTATAACTAAAAGTATCAGGAAAAATTCCTGTGAGTAGATAATTTCAACTTAAATTCAGAAATGATTTTTGTCGTGATACCTTCAGGACCCCATGGGGGCACTGTGCCCCAAAATTTTTGACCAAATCCAAAAAAAAATGTAAAAAAGCATGTAGCATGTCGTTTGTTACATTTTTAATAGTGCCTACTCCGAATTTTGCCTTACTTTTTTGATGGAACCCTATTCTGGCACTGCTCGTAGCCCCTAAAATTTTGAAATGAATCTGGATTGACTCATTTTGATTTCACAGATAAAACTTGATCCAATAATATCAAATTATATATTAGAGAATCTAATTTGATCCAATTTGATCCATTCGGATCTAACCATTTCTATATAACTGGATTTTCACTGATATGACTTGATCTAATTATATCAAAGTAGATATGAGGAGATCAGGTTGATATGATTTGATCTATTTTGATACAACCATTTTGGATAAAACTGGAGTTTTACAGATTCAACTTGATCCAATAATATCAAATTATATATGAGAGAATCTAATTTGATCCAATTTGATCCATTCGGATATAAGCATTTCTATATAACTGGATTTTCACTGATATGACTTGATCTAGTTGATATGTTTTGATCTATTTTGATATAATCATTTTAGATATCAGTGGATTTTCTCTGATATAACTAGATCCAATTTGACTAAATTTTATCCAATCAGATCAACATTTGGATCAAACTTGATCAAATCTGATCAGATTTTATCCAAATAGATATGACTTGATCCATGAGATTTTTTCCCGGGTTTTCTATTTTTTCACTTAAAATGGTCATAATTTTCAAAGAAATGAAGTAAAATTAAAAAATTATAGCGCATTTTGTTGTAGAATACACAAGGAAATCGTTTGGTATATTCACCATTTCGCCAACGTTATTAGTTTTTAACCCAGAATGTTTTTATAAGACACTTCCACTATAAGGGTCCACCACTGGTGCAACTACCTTATTTCTATTCCTTCAAGATACAACTTTTGTTTGAAAATGTTTTCAATTGAATTCCTCCCTCCCCAACTATTTAGCATAACACTCCGAAGATACTAAGTAAAAATTGGAAGAGTAAGGGGAGGAAGGAGCCAATTGAAAATTTTTTCAAATAAAAGTTATAGATTAAGATCCTTTGGATTATTATAAAAATTTTGATGGGATCCCCCCTCTTTTCCGATTTTACATAACATCAGGTAGATACTTTTTCAAATTTGGGAGAGGGGTGCAATTGAAAATTTTTTCGAACAAAAGTTGTTCTCCTTATTTTCTAAAATTATTTTCAAATTTTTTGAAAAAAAAACATGTTTTTTCGAGAAAAAATTCCTTTTTTATGTAGAAAAAGAGCTCCAATGTTTTAAGAAAAAAAATGATTATTCTCAAACGTTTTGAAAAAAAAACTTTCAATTTTTGGAGGAGAAAATTTATCATTATCAGTTCTTCTGAAATATCAAATTTTTTGGTGGAAAATCTTTCAATTTTTTGAAAAAGAAGTTTCCATCTTTTTTTTTTTTTTTTTTTTGAAAAAAGGAATCTTACATTTTTTCAGAGAAAAAATTCTCAATTTTTATCTAGAATGAAATCTCTGATTTTTAGAGAAAATAGTGTTGATTATTTTTGGATAAAATTTTTTAAATTGAGTATGTACCTAATCGTAACTTTTTTCGAGAAAAAAAAATTCTGGAGAAGAAAATTTTCCAAAGTAAAACTATTTCTCAAATTTTTGTAAAAAAATGGTGAAAAAAAAATCTTGAATTTGTTGAAAGAAAAGATGATGAAGTCTCTCATTTTTTAGGGAAGGAAATTCTCAGTTTCTTTGAGGGAAAAAAAAACTATTTTAATTTTGGGGGATATTTTTCAATTTTTTTTTGTACTTAATGTTGGAAGAAAATCTTACATTCTCATGGAAAATAAAGAGAATTTTTTTTAATCTTTCAATTTTTTTGGAATAATGAATAAGCACAAAAAATTGAGCAAAATGGGAAGACCTAAAGTCAAAATGCTGCAGAATTGACATCGAATGACACTAATACTTTCCATTAAAGATTTTTTTTTAGAAAAAATTGCAAAATACATAGTATGTTTGTGCTGGTATTTTTAAAACATTTTTCTTTTGCAATTACTAGATGTGCGTCCTGTAGGTATTGAAAATTTAAAATATACTGCTCGTTACAGGTATACGAATCGCAATGAGAGGTAAAGCACACGCCGAATGGAAAGCCATAATTAGTGGAGATCAAAGAAATATCGAAGACGACCAATATTTCATCGATGAACGAGATATTATTTACGGAAAAGGTATCTATGATTTCAATTAATTTCATATTTAGTTATACATTGCATATGCGGTTGCCTACAGATCTACTTATTCCTTTACTCACACCATCAATTCATAACGAATCGTTCGTCAAGCCCTACACTTTCATTAGACATAATTATCAATTAAACGCCGTTATTATATCGAAATATATACAAACTCGAATAACGAGGTTTTTGAGGACCGAGTAATTTTAACTAAACATACAACTGCGAATAACATTTCATTATTTTGGAAACTCCTCACGAACGAACGAAATTTAATTAAAATTTATAAACAAGCGTATTCGTTGAATAGGCGAAATTTCCAAATAAAAGTTGTACTTTACTTTTATTTTCGAAACAATAATACCGAGAAGTTCCGTAAAAATACTGTAAATTACTAGGTTATATAGCGACTGTTTCGTAGTACGTATTTACGACGCGAAGGGTGCGGGTTTATTCGTCGACACCTCTTTTGCCGATGCCATGTTGAGAAAATTCAAATCGCAGAATTTCCGAACGATAAACAAAAAAGCTATTTGTTATTTTTCATTTTTACATCGCGAATTATTGTAATTTGTGTTTTATTTTTATTTTGAGGAAATGAAAATTAATTTACGCAATCGGTATTTATAGTGGGTACGAACTATGTGTAAAAACGTAATTGAAATTTAGTCAGTAATAAATGGATCAGGAAAAAGCTAATCTCACACTTTTTCATTCAAGAAGTAATTTTTTTCTAAATTTTTTCACTTTTCTGAATTAAATTTTCAAAATGTTCTTTAAAAAATATGTATTTTTCATTTTTACATGTTTTTTTTTTTTTTTTTGATTTAATCAATAATCAAAAAAATTTTCTTTTTTTTTAAATAAAAGAAAAGTTGGTGCAAAGATTTGGAAAAAATTTGATAAAGATTGTAAGAAAAAATTAAATGGAAAGTTTGGAAATTGTTTTTTTTTTAATTTAAAAATAGAGGCTCTGATGAAATAAAAAAATGAAATGGCCCTCAGTCAAAATTAGTTTCTCGATTCTCCTAAAATTGCACTATATGACTAGAATCAAGTTGAAACCTGAAATACATATCTAAAGATGAATTTTCAGCTTTTAGAACATTTGGGAGAAGTTTTTGAATTCTCGAAATGGTGTCACCAGGATTTTAGTTGATTTTTTTTTTTTTTTAAATGAAAAAAATTGGAAAAGATTATTGAATGTGGTCCAAATTCAAGTTGTAGGTAAATCTAAGTGTCTTTGATGATATATTGCAAGCAATAAATTTTTTATCAAAAATTGCCACTTTTGATGGGGAAAATTGTGAAAATTTTTTTTTTTTTCATTTTTGATGATGTTTTACCACATCAAAAAATTATAAAAAATTTCTGAGTGATATGAAATGATGTGAAAATCTTGCTTAAAAAAATTTCCGCTGTGTCTTCTCTAAAACTACATCTCCAGGGTGATTTTAAATTTCTAAGTCGTTTTTAAGATCATTTCAGGAATTGGAAAAATTCAGTTGATTTTTTTTTTGTCATAGATACATTATTGTTTTTTATTGGAATTTTCTGTCAAATTTTTCTCTGCTAGAGTCACTTTTCAAATTTTTTGGTCAATTTTTATGAAGTTTTTTCCTTGTCATCGTCATTATTCCTGTCAGCCTTTTTTTTTTCGTCATAGTTTTTTTGTCACCAGAATTTTTATTCTCATCATTCTATGTATTGAGTCACTTTTTTCAACTTTTTAAATAACTTTGCTGTGTGTTTTTTGTCATCGCTTTTTGGTCGTACTTTTTTGTCAGCCTAATTCGGTCAGACTCAGAGTGACTTTTTTCTGTGGCAGAGTTCTTGCTTGTCAAAATTGAGGCGCTTGGTGGAAGAAGGGCGTTAGGTGACTTTGAAAAGTGAAGAAAAAAACGTGTTCAAAGCTTTGAAATGTTATATAGCAAAATATGGTCAATCTAGATAAATTCTTTCATAATAGGTGAATAGTGTGTTTTTTAACGTATACTTTGAAAAAAAAAAAAATTTGAAAAGGTTTCGTTATAACGCCAAAATAACCGTTTTTGTAACAGTCCGTTAACGCCCTTTTTCCATATTACAATTTTCAAAAAAAAAAGTTTATGATTTTTTTTGCATTTTTTCACTCCGAGGAGACTCATGATTGAGAAATACCAATAAAAAAAATAATTTATAAAAAATGTAAAAAAAAAATGAATTAAAAAAAATTTCTATCGAAATAGTTTTGATGAGAAAAAAATATGAAAATCAATTGCTGGAGATTTTGGAAAATTTTGATGAAAATTGTAGGAAAAAATTGTTTGAAAAGCTTAGAAGTAAATTTAGTTGAGAGTTCACTTTTTAAATTTTTTTGAAAAAATTGGAAAAATTTAGATGAAAGTATTGAAATAAATTTTATTTTAAAATTTGAGGGGGAAAATAATTAGGTAGGAATTTACTTCCTTGGAAAAACTTTGAGAAATAACTTAAGAAAATTCTTATGAAACTTGATTTGCTTGTTTTTGTTATTTTGTTATTTTTATGCTGTAGGTACATGATTTTCCTAAAAAAAAATTATTTATTACAATGAGTAGGAAAATCTGAAAGCTGGATGAGTACCCCGAACCATTAGACTACTTTAGACCACAGAGCGGTGGTTTTAAATTTCAACAGTTTCCTGAGTCATTTCCTTCGACGAAAAAATTCTGAGACGATTTTTTCCAAAAATTAAATATTAAAATATGATTTCCCATAAAATTGTTTTAAATATTCATGTTCTAATTTATTTGGGTATTTCTCCCAGAATATTTCCAAAATAAAAAAATTTAAAAGTACATACCTACTCATTGTTTTTAAAGGAAACTTCTTTTATTAGAGGAATACTTGCCCATTTTGTTACTTTTTGTTCCACAGTTATTGTTGAAATTTCTATCGAGCACCCACATACGCCTACGTTTTGAGAAAACTTTATTTTTTTTATTTTTTATTTTTGAATCCTTTATGAAATAATTTCTACACTCCCTATACGAAAAATCTCCAGTTTCCTCATAGATACCACCACTTTAATTTTTCATCAGGTAATTGTGAAAGGTTTTCAGCATTTCAAATTTATTTTTTTTCTCACTCTTTTAATTGAAATAATTTCTTCCTTTTTTATAAAATTCGATGAAATTCATGATTAATGTCATAAGTGAATCTGAATAAATTCATTCTACTCGAATACTGATAAAAACGTATCGAGATTTTAATTTACCAACTTGATTTGAAAATAAACAGCAATTAACACCATCATGAAATTCCACTTGAGGCAATTTTTTCCAAGATCGTCTAACTTTTCAGGTCTCAATACCGTCTTATTTTTCATTATGAATCTAATTCAGGACTTCAGACTTGTCTTTTGTATTCAAAACACGACTTTATCAAGGTTTTTAATTTTCTTCGAGGTCACCTGTAATTTAATAGCAACTTCTGAATTTTATTTTGAAAAATTTTCATGTTCTAGGTACCTCTACAATATAAAATTTACGAGGAGAAACATTTCTAAAAAAAATATCGTAATACTAAAAAAAAAATTAATTTTGTTGAAAAAAATTCAAGAATTGAATCTTCCATGAAACATAAAAGCAAAGAAAAATATTTCAAAAGGTCATCTGTTGTAATATGTATAGTAAAAGTATACGTACCACTGCGGGAGAACATCTAAGCCAACCCTTAAAAATATCTCACATTTTCGACCAGACAACCTTCAAGCTTCAAATACCACAGTGAAAAAACATACCATACCGTTGAAATATTTCACCAAACTCCAGCTTGAGTTAAACTTGTTCGATATCAACAATTTGAAAAAGCAAACAACCTCGTGTATACCTAGATGGTTTTATTTTGCAAAAATTTATCACGAATTGGTGAAAAGAGGGAAAAAATGATGTCGAAGTTACAAATATAGTGGTATTCGTTTTTAAATTAATAAAAAATGTTTTATGGATTTATTGCCTATCTCGTTTATCGAAAGAGTTACTTGAAATGTTGAGCATATTTTGGCGAATAATCAAAAATGCGAATAATTCATGAAGAAAGGGCTTTTTAAAAACTCGTTTTGCGAACATTCGAAGAAAGAATACTCCTCGTCGTATTTTTTGCGGGAAATTTTCTCTCCCTCGAAAGTAGGTAGAAATTTTCAGAATTTTCGAATAGATGCTTTTTTGGAAAAAAATAATTCTTTTGCGAAATATTTATTCTACGACCGGCGGAGTAAAAAAATCGATGTTAAAAGGCGAGTGGTTTTACTTCGTTGAATGAAAATATTATGAGGGAATGCATGTTTTGTGTACTATGTGGTAATATCCCGAAATACCAGCTTCTATCTCTATGATATAGCTGGATAGCCTCGTATTATACGTGATGTTAGTATACGACGAACAATACTTACCTATTCAGTTGGTTGGATAATTACTGTACCTACCTATACCTATATTAGTTTGTATACCAGGTATGCAAATTCACGAATAAGTTAATCTGTTGCCAGTTATGATGTTCGAGAAGTCATTATATGCATCGGTTCCATCTATTGAATTAGGAACGAAACAAATTCATTTTATCCAGAATTCTGTTATTAATTTAATTTTAGCAGACGCTTATGCCGTCCCACAGATATGTTGGCTTTGTTCTACGTATTTTAACCGTGTGCCCGGTAAAATACCCTTTCATTCTCGTATAAATTCACTGCATACAGGAGCAGTAGGGTGTTTCATAATTTCATTTTATTTTTTGAAATGTCAAGGTCTTGATCTATAAAAATTATTGTTTTGGTGTAAAATCGACTCCCTAAAAAAAATTTCAAAAAAATTATTCAAAGTGGTGGCGCAGAGTCCCTTTTAATTGAGAAAACCAAAAAATTAAAAAAATTGAAATTGGATTTTTCTCAAAATTTATTAACAAAATGGTCGCCGAATACATACTTTTACCCAATAAGACCATTTTCGGTGATTTTTTCATCTTTACCGCTGTTTTTAAGGGGACATCAAGGCGATTTTTCAACTTTACCTAAATTTTCAGGAACTGCATCTTTCTGGGAATTTTTACATTTTTTTGAAGAAAAAAAAATATATATATCAAAGGGGGGGGGGGGGGGTTATTGATAGCATGGTTCTAAAACATACGCATTTTCATCCAAACATACGATTCATAGTGATTTTTCTTCGTTGTCGTGCCCTTGAGAACTTTTCAAAAACCATCAAAAATGTAAAAATGGAAAAAATAATAAAAATTTATTAAACGCTGAAAATCAATATTTTAAAGAAGATTTTCGAAATTTTGAAAATTTAAAAGTTGTCAAATTTTTAAATTTTCGACTTTCAAAATTTTTAGAAATTGTACCAAAGATTCAAAAAAAAAAATATTTAAATTCACTTTTGAAGATTTAGCTGAATTTAAAAAATTTATGAAATTTTTTAAAAATCAGTTCAATTTTTAGAATGATGAATGTTTACTTCAAAGTTCCGCTGAATTTTAAAAATTGATTTTATTTTTACCAAATTTCAAATTTTTTAAAAATTGAGAGAATTTGTAAAAATTGGTTAACATGAAAATTCCATCCGTCACAATAATCCGTCACGAAAATCTGACACCAAATTGAGTTTATAATTTTTTTTATAAATTTTATGACTTTTAGTCATTTTGTCATGTAGTAAATTTTATTCATTTTTAAATTTCCATGACTTCTTTTTAGCCATTTAGAACAGACACGGTACGGGTAACATTTTGTTACCATGGCAGGGGTAAACAAAATATCCAAAAAATCATATTGAAATTTTTAAAAGTTTTTTTATGTCATCCAAACCTATCCTAACCTAATCTAATTTGGTGACGGATTTTCCTGTCGAATTCTAGTCTCGGATTTTTCTGTCACTTTTTTCCATTTTGGTCATCTTAAAAGCATATGCTATGCTAATATGATATTGTTTCAAAGGTGAGCAAAATTTTAAAAATTGATTTCATTTGAAAAATATGACAAATTTCTATTATTTCAAAAATGATTAAAATTTGAAAATTAACAAATTACTTGAATTTCAAAATTTTGGAAATAGCATAAATTCGGCAAATTCTTATACCTACAAATTCACATTCTAATTTGTTTAGAAAGTTTCGTTGAATTTTAAAAATGAGCTAAATTTTAAAAATATTCCTAAAGTAGGTGTAAAATAAATACCTACGAAAGTTTTCAAATTTTCAATTTTAATTTATTTTAAAATTTTTCTCAATTTGAAACATTACCAAATTTTTGAGATTGTAAAAATTCACCAATCTCTAATAATATTATTGATCTTGTAAAAAAAAAATAATGATTCATTTTTAGCAGAGTAGAAAAATTAATTTGAAAATTTTATAATTTTCAATTTTGACAGAATTAATTTGTTTTAAGTTTATGTCTATTTAATAAACTTGAAAAAATTATACATTTTTTTTAATTTACAAAAATTTATCAAATCTTCAATATTAATAATCGTTTAAAATTATGAATTTTCAACAAATTTTAAAAAGTTATCATTATCAAATTTCAAAAACCGACGTTTTAATTTTTTTTAATTTAACCAAATTTTGAATTTTTCTAATTTCTTAAAATTTTTACTCAAGTGTTTAAATAATTAGATTTCAAAAATTAGCCTTGTTTTGAAAATATGTTTAAAAAAATAGGTAATTTTGAAAATATTGTTGATTAAAAAAAAAATCAAATTCTGTAAATTTATTTCATTTTAAAAATTTTGAAATTTGAATTTTCATCTATTTTGAAAAAAATCAATTTTTTTCCTAATTTCAAAAATTTATCCAATTTCCAAGATCACCAAATTTTTAAACTTTCAAAAAAATTTTTAAAAAATCGTCAAGTTTTAAAAATTGTAAAAATTCAAAGTTTGAAAATATTTCTATTTGATAGATTTTGGATTTAGAATTTTCATTCAATTTTTAGAAGTTTTCAATGTTTTAAAGATGTACTAAACTTTGAAAAAAAAATTACTGAATTTTTGAAATTTTAAAAATTTCTTCAAGTTGAAAAAATTACCTGATAGGGTAAGGCTGTGGATCAATTGAAAAAAATTTTAAACGAAAGTTGTAGAATGAGCTAGATCTTGGGAAATAATTTTGGTCATTTTAAAAATTTTAATTGGGCCCCTTTCTCTTCTAATTTTTATTTTTCACAATCACAATATACTGCATAAATACTTATTACTCGAAATTAGGAGGGGTGTGTGAGGGGTATAATAAAGTTTTTTATAATAACTGAAATTATTTCCAAGACTTGAAGCTACGTACAACTTTTGTTTAAAAAATCTTCAGTTGACCCTGACCCTCTCCTTCAATTTCGAGTAAGAAGTATTTATGTAGTAATATACAAGAGATGGAGGGGTCCAATCAAATTTTTATAAAAATCAAAAATTATTCTTCCGATCCCAATCTACAACTTTCGTTCGAAAATTTTTTCAATTGGGCTCCTCCCTTTTCTTTAAATCACATCACTTTCATTTTTGTACGTAAAAAAAATTTTCAAGTCCTTCATACAATTTTTTTTGCATTTTAGGGTCGAAAATATTTTAAAATACAGTGTTGCCAACCAATTTCACAAAGAAATTCCCACCTCTGTAGTGCCTTCATTTACAAAGATAGGCATTATGTGTACCTATATAAAGCGTTTTCTTGGTTGTACCATAGATTAACCTATAAATAGATAGCCCGCCCATGCAAAAAAAAGGTCTCGCTTATTTTGTTAAAAAGGAGCCCGTTTTTCGTCTAGTTATGGAGCTCTTTCCCAGATGGCGGTTACGTAGCAACGTTTTTAGGATGGAAAGGGGAAGGACGCAGACTTATCGTGCACTCGCGCACGTTCACTTTAAGACGCTCTCTTTCACAAAACTGTGGAACTTGATTTTTTTTTAAAGGTTGACTAAAAGCAGGGCGAGACATTCTCTATGTAAGGGCTGGCTATCTATTTATAGGTTAATCTATGGTTGTACTCTGATCTATCTAATATTCTAAAAAGTGTGCACCACTCTCGGGCCACCTTGTATGTTTTTGAATTAAATTTGGCAGATGATGCGCTCAAACTGGAACACCCTGTATACGAATTGGCTGTAAAACACTATATACCGAGGATGAAAGTACTAAAACGTGTTATACTCTGGTGTATCGAAATACTATAAATACGATACTAGATGGCGTTAATTTTTCAATTTGCAAATAATTTTCACTTCGACAAATCGCTCGCTTTGATGTACTATTTCTCGGTCGTATAAACGCGCAGAAATCGTATCTGAATTGTATTAATACCGGAATAAAGCACCCGTGAGACAAATCCGCACAATGAAATCTTCCTTGTCAATTCTATCTAATTACGTTCATGAATATTTAATGAAACCTAGCAAACTGTCAAAACGAGGTAAAACGCTAACAGCGAACGAATGGACGAGAATAAAATATGTACAATGTAATACAGTATGAAGCTCGTTTCTCTCAGCTGGCATTTTTTATAACGCTTTCCTTATGGTTTATAAAATTACCAGACATAAAAGAGGTAGACAATTTTTATACGCTTTGAAATGACCAATTACCGAGCTCTACCGAGGTTATTTTAAAAAATAACCGCGGTGATTTAGGCAAATCCAAAGATAAAGCTCAGCTCTTATATTAAACTAAGTGAAAAGTCAGCTGCCAAAGTTGCCTATTTACCAAAGTAACCGTTGCGGTTTTCCTTGTTACTTATTGTTCGCCTGATAATCTATGCCGTTGCCGAGCTCTTCCAGTTCGAGCTTATTATCTCAAATAAATTGTGACGTACATAGCGAAACTTATGTGCACCTTCAATACGATTCGGTGTTGAAATTAATTCAAATAGCTACTATACGATATCTGATTACCCCTTATTATCTACGTGCAATGTATTCCCACCAAATTGAAGCTTTTCAGCTTTAAAAGGGCTTAGTAAAGTTAACGTTTGAATAGAAAACACCGTATCACTTACGCTTATACTTAATCGTACATGTTTTATAAAATGTCATAGTCTTTTGTTTATTGGTTACATGCGTGTACGTTTAAACGATACAAGTTTATGCAAATTGCCCTCGAGGAAGCTGGAAACAGATGTTTAAAAGACGAAAACGGAGATGAAGAAAAATTATACATATCCACATCGATTTTGTACGAAGCGTTGAATTTCTTCTACAGCTGTTTGATGTATAATATGTAGATGTACCTAGAGTTTATTTACCCAAGGCTTTGAAATCTACTTCAATCGTTTGGTGAAAGGAAGAGGATGTTCAAAATTAGATGCTTACATACCAAATTAATTTCCAACACATCACTTGGAAAATATATTTTAGGTAATCATTTATCAAAATTGAACGTATTTTTATTTTTTTATAAAAAAAAAAATTCAAAAATTTTCAAAAATTCTAAATTTTATTAGTTTATTAGTTTTGTTAAATTTTTGAGTTTAAGTATATCGATTTTTAAAATTTTTGGAAAGTGAATCTTTGAACTTTCAAAAAAAAAAATGAAAAGTTGAAATTCAAAATTGGATGAAAATTGAAATTTTGATAAGTATTTTTTAAATTTCAATCATTTAAAAAAATGGCTCTATACCTATTAAAGTTTTAAAAACTTTTATCATTTCAAAATATTTTTAAAATTTGGTGGCTTGGTGGATATTCAAAATTTGGTCATTTTAAATTTTGATACATTTTTTACGTTTAGTAGGTAAACTGAAAATTTTCAATGTTCAAATTATCTGCGGAAATTTTTAAAATGAAGTGAGAATTCAAAATTTTGACAAATTTAAAGATTTGATAAAGATTTTAATTTTAGTAATTCTCAGATTTATTTAGAAGATTTTCACTATTTATTATCTCAGCTTTGATTTTTGTTTTCACTTCTGAAAAAATAGAATTTTCAAATTTTGTGCCTATGTTTTGATTGAACCAATTTTTTGATGAGAAAAAGGGATGAAGTAACGAGGGATTTTTTGAGAATTTCTCGCAAGATTTTTAAGAAAAATTTTTTAAAAGAAAAAATTCAAAAAAATCCAATAATTTTTCTACAGCCAAAAATGTTGATAATTTTTCTACGATTTTTATTTTTTTAATTTTAAGAAAGTTCTTCTGTTCATTTAATTAATTTTTTTTAAATGTCTTCTGGAATTTTTTGAAAGAATTTTATGGGGAATTTTTTCGCATGAAAGATGTTTTTTCTATACAAATTTCTAATGAGAAAATATCAATTGTTATGGGGAATTTTATCGAATTTTTTTTTGAGATTTTCTTCTTCAAAATCATCGGGTGAGTGCAGTGCACTCTCCCTTGGTGTACAGTTTTTTCATTTCAAATTATCGTTGATGAAAATCGTTAATTTTCAATTCACATACCAGATGCAAAAAATAAATAAAAATCACATAGATCATGAAAAATTGATGAATTTGAATGAAAATCGGGTGAGTGGTGTAAAAATACGTATTTACTAAGTGATTGAGGGGGAAATTTTTTTGACAAAAAATGACCCATTTTAGGTGGAAAAATGGGCAAAAAAATCGATTTTTTGCATTTTTGAAGGTGACGCACCATGATTTCAAATTCTACGTATATATGAGGTTGTACTTCTAGATTAAACACACAATATATTTTTTTTTAAGAATTGCACCTCTGAAAAGGGTTGCCAAAATGGTCGCTAGAAAGCTTAAAATGCCCATTTGACCTTGAAAAATGTGCTCAAAATTTCTTCTAAAAAATTCCATAAATTATCCTTGGTACCAACTATCATCCATGTGAGTTTGAAAGAAATCGATTGAAAATCGCCAAAGTTGAAAATTTCTAACGAAAACGCGCAGTAAACCCTCCTAGAAGGGGCTAGGGGTGAGATATCGAGCTAAAAATTCTGTCACGAGGGTTTTAGACCATAAGGACTAATTTCCACTGGAAAATTCAAAAATCGGTGCTCAGGGCCAATTCACCCCTATAAACCCGGCTAGACTCTTTTTTAATGATAAAATTTCAATTTCCACCAGAAATTTCTTCGGAAATTTTTTTTGAAAATGGTGTTCTGTAGTAAAACTTTGTAATACATTTGTTAATAAATTTGAGAATTTTTTCCAAAATTTCAATGAGAAATTATGAATAAATAAAGGATAGAAAAATGAGAGTTTGAAAAAAAAAATTAAAAATTTTTCAACATGTTTTATTTCCAATATTTTTTCTGAGAAAACTTTTAATTTTTTTGTTGAAAAAAAAATTTTGAAAGAATTTTTCTAAAAACGGTTTGGGAGATTTTGTTTTTCAATTTTTTTAGGATCGTAATTTACCGTATAATAATTTTGCTTCGGTTAGATCCAATTTCTTTTTAAAATACTCTATGGTATCAAAGGCAATCAGGTTCAATGTTCGTGTTCGATCATCCTATAAACCGCCCAGAAGGTCGAATATCATTCCGAATAGCCAAGTCGAACAAATCGATTATTATGCGAATCGAAAACAAGAAAAAACCACCGATATAAAAATATTGATACCTATGTTTGGTCAACAGTCGTAAAAAAAATGCCAGACTCGAATAACAGCTACTTATTTTAATTATGAAACCAGACAGAAAAGTTATAAAACCAAAAAAATCAATAAATCGACGATAGGATAGAACTCGACTACTGTGAAGAAGCGACTTACTACGTGTCCACGAACGAGAGAGCTGAAAACAGCATTGGTTACATTGTCTATTAAAGCACCAGTTTCGCATTAGGGGTAAAAATTTTAAGACCCAATCAGACTTACACTACTCGTGAATTTGGTCAGCGTTAACTATTTCTGTTCAACAAAGCGTGTAATCGAAATGTCTATGAATTTTTTTCCATTAAAAAGTTAACGCCAGGCAGGATGAAATGAGGAGGGAAAAAAAGGATTATAATTGTTCGACATTCAACGTGATAGAGCTCCAGAAACAGGAAAAAAGTTGTATGTTGCAAAAATTGTATCGAACGACGCTCGAATATGAATTCGTCGCAATTACGAATCAGGCTGCGTTTTACGGTTGGTAGAATTCGCCTTTTCTGTATCTGGATGCGATACGCAAATAAGGGCGGAATAAGAACTGTTTGTATGGATGAAAATAATGCTCGAGATATTTTGATGAACGATCCCTTTATTTCAACTCGGGTATCAGCAAAGGTTCCTTTTCAAGTAAACCTTATAGGGCAAAGGCATTATAAAAGCAACCATAGCATAGCAGATAAAGTGTTAATGGATTTCAGCGAAACGTTTTTCCAAATAATTGTTACTATGGCCGTTTAGAATATCATTGGCGACATGTCAAACTGGCGGAAAATTACTGCCACAGACGTGAAAAATAACTCCTCACGACTTTATGTACTAAGCCAGTTGGGCAGAATGATTAATTACTACGTTGTTTATTATATTGTTATAAGTGGAAAAAAAATAGTGTCAAATGCAACGAAGGCGAACGAGACAATTCGCTGTTTGCTACACGCGAAATCTTCCTTTCAACTTACTCAAGTTAACCGGTGGTTTGACATTTGCGAAATTCTTCGCATCGCATTCCTCCGATTATATACCTACTCGTGCTACGAAGAATTCGCTTACGAAACGTAACAAAGCTGTTAAGTACACTCGAATCGAGAAATAAAAAGAATGTGACATTTGGAGAAAAAATCAGAATAACGAGACCTTTTGCGAAAAAAAGGAATTATTGGGTGTTTTTTCAGAGACATGTGAAGCATAAGTAACAATTGAATCTTCACTTTCCAATTGACCTTTCATAAAATGGCTCATTGACGATTTGAGTGTGAATTCGAATAATATTTTTTAGTTAAGCCTTTCTTTTCCTTCATCGTCACCAGTTTTCAGCAGGATTGGTATGTTCAAACTAAAACAGTAAAAAAAAAAAAAAAAAAAAAAAAAAACTCAGTGTTTTAAATAACTTGTTTTTATATATATTTTTTTGTCTATTTTTTTTTTGGTAAATTTTTGAAAAATTGATGGAAAAAAATGGGACATTTTTAATCATTCTGAAAAAATGGCACAGTTCATGCAGTTCAAAAAACTTGCAAAAAAAAATTAAATTCCAATTTTTTAAAGTTTTTTTTTGTTTTCTCGAAAAAAGGTGCTCTGCGCCGCTTTGAAGTTTAAGTTTTTTTGTAGTTCGAAAATTCTTCGATAATTTGTTTTATTTCATTTTTTTTTTTTTTTTTTTTTGTAAGATGTTTTCAGTACCTATTGTATGTAGGCCTAGTCTTTTTGTAGTGAAATATGTAGGTATTTCCAATATTTTTCGTCGTTTTTTTTTTTTTTTTTTTTTTTTTTTTGAATTTGGAGTTAAACATTTTTAACTGTGGTAAAAATATTTCTAATTTTTTAATTAATTTTTTCCCCCAGCAAAATATTTATACTATTTATTATTCTATTTTTTGTATTATTTTTTTTGTAAAATATTTCCTATTGTAGTCGTTCTGTAGTTAAGAAACCTCATCTTTTGTCTAGTTTTATGTAGGTAGTAGAAAATTTCCACCGTCTAATAATTTTCTTATGGTGAACATATTTCCAGTTTTTAGTTGTGCTTTTGTGGTAAAAGAGGTCTAATCCTTTGTATTTTTTTTTTTTTTTTGTAGATAGTGGAAAAACCCTGTGATTTTTTGCATTAAAATATTTCTGGTGTCTTATACCTTTTTTTTAAATCGTAAAACAACTTTTAATTTTTGTAGGTTTTTTTGGTAAATTTTTTTATTTCTTTGTAACTTTTTTTTGGTGAAAAATTTTCCAATTTCTTCAATGTAGAATAAAATTTTTAGTTATTGAACGAAATTGAAAAAATTACCTAATCCTCAAAAAACTTGTATTTGAAAAAAAATTAACACTTACGTTAGTGTAGGTACTCTTTTTTTTTTTTTTTTTTTTTTTTTCTTTTTTTAAGTTTGTTATGAAAATTAAAATTATTATTGATGAAATAGGTACTTAATTTTTGAACCGAATTGAGGATTTATTTGCTTTTGGGAAAAATTGATAGAATTTTTTCAAACTATATATTTTTATGTAAGTACCTAGGTCCTACATATTTTTTAATTTCATTTTTGATAAAAATGTACCTATAAAAAATGAAATGTATTTTCGTTTTTTTTGTTTCTGTTTTTTTGTTTTGAAAAAATTGTTATTCAAAGAAATTTGATTAATTCTTATTTTCGAAAGAAAATTGAACAAAAAAATTTCAATATTTTTAAATTGAAACTCTAAAAAAATAAAATAAAGTAAATATAGTACAAAGGTTAAAAAGGGAATATAAATGACCACTTCAAAAATTCTAAAAAAAAATTCTACAATGAGCATTGAAAAAATTTGAACGTTTGGTTTTCCATAAAAAATGTAAGTATTTACCTAATTTGTGAAAAAAATTTCAAAAATTCGAAAGAAATTTTTACTGTAGAAAATTCAAGATTTTTGTTTTCAACAAACATTTGAAAATATTGTTTGTTATTAAAAAGTAAATTTGCAATCGACCTATTTTTTTTTTAGCAAAATTTGAATAAGCTCTTCATTTTGTAATTTTTTGACCAAATTGAAAGAAATTGTTTTCGAACGAAAGTTGAAAAAAAAATCGTTTCCGAATAAAACGTATTTTTTTATTAGAAAATTTGAATTACACGCGTTCACGATGAGAAGAATACAATCTCGAAGTTTCTTGCTATTCTACGACCTTCGTATTGATTTAGGGTTTTTAAAAAACGAACATGCGAGCTGTAAAAGCTATAGCTGTAAACTTTCAAAGAGAAGAATTTTAACAATATATTATTACCTCTGGTGAGAATTTTCGTATGGGTGGTGGGAGTGTATCTACGCTACACGTACAAAGGTGACTGCTTCGCGAGAAGCTCGTGTTACGGAGTAACGATTTCGGTGTTATAGCTGAAAATACATGATTTATTAGGAATTTATTCGTTGCTCGAGACGAACATAGCAGGTGGAGTTGTATCTACGAGTATTTCTCGTTCATCGGTTTACTCATTATTTACAGTGCGCTGCGTGGCGTTTAGAAATGATGGAAGTAAATCGAAAAGGCGAACAAAAAAATGTAGATACAGGTAGACGTTAACGAGAGAGCACAAACACAAATATTTACGTTCGACGAAGAAGTTTCTTTGTAGCGTAATGAAATTAGGAATGATTGGGTAAATATTTTATGTTTCAGAAAAATACGAAAGTAGTGTGCCAATATTACCTCGTGGAATCCATCAGTACGCTTTTAAATTCCAGTTGCCGGAATCTTCGTTACCGTGTTCATTTGAAAGTAAACCAGGCTACATCAGATATTATATAAAAGTAAGTAAACGACAACAATTTATTTTTCAGTTCGTTAAAACGCTAACAATCTCGTCGCGTACGGTTTAATATTTAAAAACGAATTGTTTTCGAGACAATAATGACGCATTCTCTTACGAATCTTACGAACGTTGAGTCGTTTCAAGATCCTTCTGAGAGGGCGACGGGTTCTGCGCCAGGAATGAAATTTCACCTACTTTTTGAACAATTTTATACCTACTTATGCTCGACAACGAGAAAATATTAAAACATAAATCCCAACTAAGTTACAATATCTACGGATATACAGGGTGTTTCATAGCTGACCATGTTGCCTATCTTGAAAATTTAAGAAGCAAGGGAGAATTAAATTGAGAAAAAGTACCTAATTTTTGATTGGACCAATGAATAGTACTAAGAAAATTACCTTTTTTTGTTTCAAACATTTTTTTGTTTATCTTTGAAAATAAAGGCACAAGAGAGCTTTAAACATGTATTCACTTCTTGATTTCTCTGAGTTTTCTAGGTTAACAACTTGAAAAAACAGGTTTTTAAATTTTTAAAGCTCTGTAGCTCCTTCATTTTTGAAGATAGGCAAATTCATCAAATAACTTTTTTTGCTCATCTCAAAGAGTTACACCTCTTTTATTATATCATCTCGACGAAATTTTGCAGTTTTCATGTCTCATTCGTACCTTATTGATCATTTGAGCTTCAAATTATCAGTGAGTGCACAGCATAGAAAAATGAAAATTGCAAAATTTGTCAAGATGTTTCATGAAACAGGTGTAACTCTTTGAGATAAGCAAACAAAGTCATGTGATGAATTTGCCTATCTTCGAAAATTAAAGAGCTACAGAGCTTTGAATGTTTAAAAACCTATTTTTTTTTTAAATTTTAAAGCTCTCTTGCGTCTTCATTTTCAAAGCTAGGCAAAAAATGTCAAGAACAAAAAAGTTCATTTTTTTAGTAATATTCACTGGCCCAATCAGACATTATTTTTTCTCAATTTGATTTTCAATTTTCCCTTGCCCCTTCAATTTCCAAGGTAGGCAACATGTTTATATAACGTCTTTTGTTCCTTCCTGGTGGAAGGAAGGAAGGAAGGAACTCAGATGCAACTCAAGTAGACAAACAAAAAACATTGCTATGATAAGTTGCCTATCTCGAAAATTAAAGGTGTTATAAAGCGTTGAAAAATTGGTATTTTCAAGCAAAATTAGTTGGCAACACTGCATTCAAATTTTTTTTTGACCTCACCAGTGCATAGCACTTCGAAAACAAGAGAAAAGTTGTCATCACATTGCAATGCCTATCTTTGAAATTGAAGGAGTTGCGACGACAAGAAATTTTTGTTGGAAGTATCGCCTATCTCAATTATTACAGTGCACTTTCGAGACATGAAGAATGAAAAATTCTGCAGAAACAATACCCGATAAAGATTCAACTTTTTGAGAGGAACAAAAGAAGTTATGTGCAGAATTTGCCTATCTTTGAAAATGAAGGCGCTACAGAGCATTGAAAAACAGTATTTTAAAAGTTTGAAGCTCCATAGCGCCTTCATTTTCAAAGTTAGGCAAATTTTTAATATAGCTTGTTTTACTCCTCTCGAAGAGTTACATCTGTTTCATGAATTGTAATGACGAAATTACACAGCCCCTTCAAAATTGAGGTAAGCAACTTATCATACAGTTTTTTTTTGTCTACTCGAGTTGAATCTATAGTTGAATTATTTCGGAAGCTTTATGGAACACCCTGTATAGTCTATTCAATGTACTAACGAATCTCACGAACGTTGAGTCGTTTCAAGATCATTCTGAGAGGGCAGCGGGTTCTGCGCCAGGAGTGCAATTTTACCTGCTTTTTCAACAATTTTATATCTACTTATGCTCGACAACGAGAGAATATTAAAGCATAAATCCCAACTAAGTTACATGCCGACGGATACACTAATATTTTATTTAATTATTTTGTATACAACATGGTTGCCAGCTTTGGTATTAGAATTTAGAAACAACGAAGTAGAAATGTACACTTCGTGCTTATTCGTTTAGTAAGTATTTATATTTTTGTCTCCATCCGTAGGTTCTACGACTTTTAAAGATTTTTTTCTCTTACTTTTTTTTTTTTTGTTGTTTTGCTACGACGGCATATTTATTAAGGTCACGATTCCACAAAAATACATACGAGTACACATACTACCTACCAAAATGGCGAGATATCTTTCACGTCGACGTAGACGAGGTGTTTGTTTGACAGCAAAGCAACGAAAAGCTATACATTCAGAGGTCTATGTTTGAAAAGTTGGAGTCAGCTAACCTTATTTTGATAAATAAAGTACACGTTTCTCGTATCGAGTCGATAAGTTTGATTGGGCAACGGATATTGTCACGGATTGTGACGAGTAATGGATACGTAGGTACTACGCGCATCGTATGAATGATTTTTTTTTCATAGTGAGATGAGAAAAAGAGTAAATAAAACCGATCCTCGAGTTGGGACAAAAAAAATCGGGATTTAGTTTTCGAAGTTTTTTTTTTATGTAGACAGCAATACTCTGGTATAATCTCACTCTTGATATCAAATAAACAATTTAGAGGTCAGTGTGGGTTGGTGTTGCGTTGGGTTGGTTGTAGTATAACGCCTTTTATGTCGAGATTCGATAACCCAACTTGCTTCAGGGTTGAAAGACTCGCCATCGGTGAAATTTATAGGGTTAGGTTTGTTCTGTGTGAAAGCTAATAAATTAGTACTCGTATTCGCTACTCTCACTCCATTCTCATGCCCAGGGCCAAAATTTAGAAGGATTTTTCGCAGCATACTTTGTAGAATATTGAAAATTAACTTTTCATTTATGTACTTACAGCAGAACTTTAATTATCCCGAGTTGATTGAGGCGAAAAAAGATCGGATGTCGTGAAAAGTCGAATACTTGATTTTTCGTTTATTTTTTTAGAAAAAATGCACCAAAAAACAACGAAAAAAACTACTTTTTTTTTAAATGGTGATAAAAAATTCTCCATTTTTTGAGAAATTTAAAATCAATGGGGATAAGTTTCATTTTTATTTTTTTGAAGTATTTTTTCTGGAAAAATTTGTAAAATATAATTTTTGGATTTCAAAAAATACAGGGAAAATTATTTTATTTTAAAAATAGAAATTAGGTGGCTATATATATATATTTTAAATTGAAAAATGAAATTTTTCAGATCTGGAAAAAAATTTTAAAATGTTATTCTAAAAAATTGATAAAAAAAATGACTATGTTTCATTTTTATTTTTTTAGCATAGTATATGCTTTTACGGAGACCAAAATGGAAAAAAACGACCCCAAAATCCGAGACCAAAATCCGACACCAAATTGAGTTTTGGCGTATTTTTTCTGGAAAAATTTGAGATAGTATAATTATTTGATTTCAAAAAAATGGAGGAAAAATTATTTCAAAAACAGATAAGCTTATTTATCGTCTTCAAATGCGAATACGAGTAGCAAGGATGAGTGCAGTACACAAATTGAGGGTGAGCGCAGTACACTGATTGAGGGTGACTGCAGTACACTGATTGAGGGTGAGTGCAGTACACTGATTGAGGGTGACTGCAGTACACTGATTGTGGTGATTTTTCAAGAGAAAATCGTTCAATAATTTTGGAGAAGACAACTTTTTCTATTCTTTGAAGAAAAGTTTTACTTGGGTTGGTATCTTTGAAGAAAAACTTTGAAACTTACTAGGGGTTTGCAAAAACGGCGCTTCGCGCCTCGCCAGGGGGGCTTTGCCCCCATGGACCCCTCTGGTTGGCTCTATTTCCACACTACGTTTGAAAGTAGGAAACATAGTATATGCTTCTACTCTGTGACAAAATGTCTAAAAGTCACGAATATTAATTTCCATGGAAATTAAAAAGTATAATAAAAAAATGTCTAAAAGTCATAAAATTTCAAAAAATTTACAAGTTTCAAAATGTCTGACATAATGTCTAAAAAGTCGAATTTATTGAAAATTTTCCAAGTTTTTTTATATCATCCAGACCTAACCTAATGTAACCTAACCTACCCCAATGAGGTCGGATTTTGGGGTCGGTTTTTCCTGTCGGTCGTTTTTTCCATTTTGGTCTCCATAAAAGCATATACTATGCTAAAAATCAAGTTTAAGAATGTCTGATAAAAAGTCTAAAAGTCATTAATTTTTTTTTAAAAATTCCAAGTTTCAGAATGTCTGACAAAATGTCAGAAAGTCAACTCATCTTTCTAAAAAATATAAGTTTCAGAATGTCTGACAAAATGTCTAGAAAATGTCTAAAAGTCATAAAATTTCAAAAAAATTACAAGTTTCAAAATGTTTGACATAATGTCTGAAAAATCGAATTTATTAAAAATTTTCGAAGTTTTTTTATGTCATCCAAACCTAACCTAATGTAACCTAACCTAACTGTCGGATTTTGGTGTCGTTTTTTTCCATTTTGGTCTCCGTAAAAGCATATACTATGCTAAAAAATTAGAAATTATTTATTTGAAAAAAATTAAAAAATGAAATTTTGCAGATCCGGAAACATTTTTTAAAATTTTATTCCCAAAAATTAGGAATTTTTCATTCTAAAAAATGGATACGTCAAAAATCAACCAAAAAATTCAATTCTTAAAATTGAATTTTTTGGAATCAGAAATTATTTTTAAAATGAAAAAATTCTGAATTGTGTAAAATAGTTTTTTTTTCATTTTTCCCGTGATTTGGGACCTTTTTTAAAATAAAATTTTGAAATAGGTAAATATTTCATTTTGATTTTTTTGAGGTGAAAAATCTATTTTTTCGGAATAAAAAATCCAAATTTTTGGTTGAGGTGTAAAATTTAAAAAAAAAATTCTGAATCTGATAATTTTTTCATTTTTTTTTTCTCAAACTGCCCTCACTTGGGTATGATTTTTCCAAGTCGAAAAAATCCAATTCATTAAAAAGTGCCAAAAAAAAAAATGTAAAAATTAACCATTCCTTCAAAACTGGTCTTTTGAATTTTTTTTCAAAGTTTGGCTGAATTTTTAAAATGCATTACATTTTTTTTAAATTGTCAAATTTCGAATTTTTTCACCCAGTTTTAAATAAGTTCATTTATATAAGTACAAACACTTATTTTTCAACTTTTTTGAAAATCTAGTTGAGTGCTCGTTCTTTTTTTCTTTTTTTTTTTGAATAGCTCTTCCATTTTTTCATCAAAGACTCGAATCGAATTTTTTCGAAATTCTACACGCACCAATATCTCATAATATTTTACACGTTCTAAGCGATAGATTGTTAAATCGTTTTTTTGTTGTTGTTGTTTTTTTTGTTTTTTTTTTTTTAGCGAAAAATTTAGAATTTCAAAAATAGAGATTTGATACGAGTTCCTAAATTTCTAAATTTTCTACCAACATCGTATTCAATTCGTATTTCGTTATGGACGAAGACAACGGAAAATTCGAAATATGCATAATTTTATTTCGCCAAATGAATAAAGGAAAACCGACAAAAGAAATACCTTCGGTAAAGAATTAAAATATTCGCGTCGAGTTCGTTGTTTACGGATGTTAAAGAGTTCACTTCGCCAATTCGGCGTTTCGAAAATAGGAAATAAATAAAAGAAATAAGGTACCTACATATATATTCTTAAATTCGAACAATATGCGAAACGGTTCGATAAAACGCGAAAATAATTGGAAAAAATTGGCGTTATTTGAAAATACACTTATAGAGAGGCAATAAATACGCAGATATGAACCGGGTGTTCTGAAAATTAAATTATTGGCGATAAACTTTACGCGTTTTCGATTGCACTTTTATTACGACAAATTTACAGGTTCCAGCTTGTCGTCCAAGTAATAAAAAAAACACCGGGGGAAATAATATTGGGGAAAAATATGTACCGGGGAAAGTGTATTATGAAACGGTGTCATTATACAGCAGTCGAGCTCACAATCGCCGACATTATTTCCGGGTATTTTTATTTCGCCGATGAAAATGGCAGCTTCAAATTGTTTTCAGTTTAAGCTTTTTTTGAAGTTTTAATTCTTTTTTTATAGAGTACTTTTTTATTCTCGAATGGTCGTATTCGAATTTTAAATGAACTGATAGAGGTGTGCAGAACAAGTTATACGAGTGTGTTTTCCAACTCCTAAGAGAGCTCGCCGGTTCAAGAAGATACAACAAGATAGATGGTTTAACAGAAATGGTTCTCTTTTCTTTTTTACAAAAGCTACGATTTTAGGAAAAGTCCATTTTTCCGATTGGAATTTTCTTTGGCAATACTTCAAAAGGAATAGAGTATCGCATTAAATTATAGCTCTTCGAATATATATATAGTGATTCTGTTGGGTGAAAAATAGTCGTCATTTGAAATGAACCATCATTCAGATCTTTCGCTAGATTGAACCCTATAATGGCTCGTGCGTTCCGCCATAATCTCCAAATATTGAAGCATACATTTATAATAAGATGTCGTTTGTAAAATTATTTAATCATTTTAAACACATAAGAATTTTTTCTTTTTTCAGAACGTGCTTCTTATTTTAGAGTAATAGTGAACAGTTCAGTTTTTCAGTCAAGTTTTCTTTCATTTGGGCGAATATATCATCACTGAAAATTCAATCATGACATATTTCTCAAGTTTCAAACTCAAGCTCAGACAATGAATTTTTATCCATAATTGAAAAAAAAATGTCTCGATAATAGAATAATATCTCCAAGAATTTATCGGAGTCAAATTTTGGAAAAGTTACCTCCCTTTCAATTTTCATTTTTTCCCCCATACGTCTTGATAATCACATGTCACATTTCTCTAGTTTCAAACTCAATAAGTTCATTCCAGGCCATAAAGTAAGCTGTAGAGTGGGTGGCACTAGAGCCATCTAGTGGAGAATTAGTGCCACGCAGTAGGTAAAGTACCATGGTGCCTTCTATTTTTTATTCCAAGAAAATATAAAAAATTTAAAAAAATTGTTCTTTTTCTATGAGAATGCGAGATTTTCTTCCAAGTACAAAAAAAGCGAGGGGTTTTCCCCAGAAAAATTAAAAAATATTTCCCTCCAAAAAATAAAATATTTAGATTTTTTTCTCAAAATAACTGAGAATTTTTTTTCTTCTTTAAAAATGAGAGATTTCATCAGATTAGGTAGGTACATATTTTCTTTCAAAAAAATAAAGTTTTTTTCAATATTTTTTTTTTTTTTTGGTAAAAATTTGAGATAATTATGCTTTTACTTTTAAAAAAATTTCAGATATTTTTTTCTCAAAAAAATTTATACTTATTGCTAAATTAAAAAAAAAAATCTCTAAAAAATAATAAGAGATTTTTTTTTTAAATTCTCAAAAAACTGAGAATTCCCCCCCCCCCCCCCCCCCAAATGATAAACTTCGTCATAATTATTTTCTTTCAAAAAATTGAAGATTTTTTTGATTATTTAAATTTTTTTCTCCGAAAATTTGAAAAATACCTCTCCCTATGTAGGTACTTTTACTTCAAAAAAATTTAAATTCTTTAATTTAAGAAATTTCATCTAAAAATAAGAGATTTCATTCTAAACAGAAAAAGAGATTTTCTTCTCCGATAAAATTGATAATAATCAACATTATTTTCTCAAAAAAAAGATGATGATTTTTTTCTCTCTCTCTAAAAATTGGAAATTTCATCCTAAACAAAAATAAAGATTTTTTCTCGAAAAAAATGCAAGATTTCCGTATTTTTTCAAAAACTGATTTTTTTTCTTCAAAACATATTTTAGTAATCATTAGGGCCCGGATTTTTATGATATTGCTTATTTTTTCCTGCTGCACTAGATAGGGCATATCACAATTTTCTTTACGTTTCATGCAATTCTGAGACGAATGGTGAAATTTTTAAGCGTTTATTTTTGCTTATGTTAGGTATAAATGCTTAAAAACACTTATTTTTGCCAAAAAACATCAAAAACCCGCATATTTTGCGCTTTTTTTTAGTTTTCAGCGCTTTTTTTTTGTTGAAAAAAACTGAAAAACCTGACCAAAAAAAATATTTTAAAATACAAAAAATTGTATTACCAATTTTTTTTTTTTTTACTTTTCAAGTTGCAATTTGAAGGAACTTTCAGTTGTGGAGGCGTTTTTCAAACTATAATTTAATTTTAATTCAATCTAATCGATTTCGATTGTGAAATCTCATCGCGTTCAAATTTATTGAATTTCGCATTATTTATTTTAAAAATGAATGTTTTAATGTTTTTCTGCTCCACATTTGTTTCAGTTTCTACATATGTACGATTTGATAAGTTTTTCGAAAGCGATTTTAAAATACCTGCATTTTGATACCCATGATGGTATATTTTTAAAGCACTTATTTTTGCTTTTTTCGGTTTTATAGGGCATATTTATGCTTATTTTTCATATTTTATCCGCTTGACATAAGCGCTTATTTTGCTATTTTAAGCGCATAAAAATCCGGGCCCTAGTAATCATTAAACTTTTTATTTCAAAAAATGAGAGCTTTCTTTCTACATAAAAAAAGACTTCGTCAAAAATAACATTGCATTTTTCTTCAAAAATTTGAGAATAATTTTTACTTACCTACTTAAGTATATCTATACCTATTTTGGTACCTATACTACCTACTTCAGAAGAACTGAAAATTTTTTTTTTCATAAACATTTTCAATTGCTACTTCCTCCTTCCCACCTGTAATTTTTAATTAGTATCTTCGGAGTGTTATGCAAAATCGACGGAGAGGGAAGAAGGGAAGGGTCCAATTGAAAAAATTTTCAAACAAAAATTGTAGCTTGAAGTCTTAGAAATAATTTTGGTTATTACAAAAATTTCGATAGGAGCCCTCCCTCCCCTCCCATTTTGAATATTTGAAAAAAATCAATTAGCCCCTTCCTCCTTTCCTCCACCAATTTTTAATTAGTATCTTCGGAGTGTTATGCAAAATCGGTGGGGAAGGAGGGGTCCAATTTTTAAAAATTTCAAACAAAAGTTGTAGCTTGAAGTCTTAAAAATAATTTTGGTTATTACAAAAATTTCAATTCCACCCCTCCCTCCCTTTCAATTTTGAATGTAAGTATCTATTTTTAGGAAACGAAGCACAGTCACTTAAAATTATTGGTGCCACCCAGTAAAAATTTCTTAAAATATGCTCTGGTTCATACAATGAATTTTCAACAGAATTTTTTAAAAATTGTCTCGATAATAGAATAATATTTTGTCGGAGTCAAATTTTGGAAAAGTTGCCTCCTTTCAATTTTTTATTCGTTTCCATAGTATTTTAAAAATGTTGTTACTTCAATTTTCAAAAACTGAAATATCAGTTTTCAAAGTGTAGTCAGTTCTTATGAAGTTTTGTTATGTGAAAAATTTGTCTATCTATGAAAATGAAGGAGCTGCGTTGTATCACACTACAAAAAACCAAATTTCAAAGCATTTGTAGCGCTTTCATTTTCAACTTCAAGACAAGCAAAAATCTTAAGAATAAAAAAAATTCATTTTTTTCTGCGCGGTATCATTTTGTAAGTAGAGAATTTTACAGGGGGCATTTCTTATTCTATAATACCATTTTTACTAATTTCTAGACATTTTTTTTTAGTTACAAAAATTGGAACGAAATTCTATAGGTAAAATTCATTTCATCCAAAGATTACTTATATATTACTGGAAACAGGAAAAAAAAACTCGAACGCGACGAAAAGAAAATTAATTAGAAACGAGACCGATTAATCTCGTAAATAACGAATGAATTTAATTGAAGATTTAAATTGTGACTGATCAAACGACGAACATGGCGAATTCTAATTTTCTCGAGAAAATCATCGGATTTTAAGTATACAAGCGAAATAACCGAGTGAAATCTTTATTTAAAAAAAAGAACCCGTAAAAATAATTAAATAAAAACTAAATTATTCTACTTGGCTTAAGAATAAATTTGCATAGCGTTCGCTCAGCTATCGAAAGAGATTAAAATTTTTCTACCAACAAAGAAATTCAAACGCGAAATTTGTACTGATGGAAAAAAAACACCTTTCAAATGGGTGTCTTTTAGAATAAAAATTACTCCTTCATGTTTTTTCTCGCTATTTTTTCCATGTCTTTACACGTACACGAGGTTGGATATTTTTTATTTGATCGAATCTTTTTATTCGGTCCATTTGTATGAATTTTTATTTACAATTCGGGAATCAAAGTTTTGAATACAAAAGTCGTCCAAAATTCCTAATCCCTTCTTTTCAACTTGATTTTTTGTTATTTTCGAATAAGTAACTACGACCGTATTATTCTTATTCAAATTATTCGAGAAAAAAAAATTCTTAAATTCGACGAGTTATTTTATGTTTTGGCAACAACGAATTTTAATAATCTCGAATGAAGCTTTTATACAGGGTGTCCAGTCACCAGTTGACACCCCTTCACCAGCGATATAGTCAACTCAAACTAAGCTCATGTATGCATGTTTGCCGACCCTGTGAATTGAAGGGGCAAAGATATGCTCAACTGAAAATTTTCATTTTTTAGTTTCGTTTCAGATTTTTAACCATGCGCTACTCGACAACCGAGATAGGTAGAAAGTTGCACTTTGCGGCGTTGGAAAGGAAATTTTGTGTAGAATTCTTTAGTGGGGTTGATCATTGAACTAGGTAATCAGGGGGGTCTGTGCTGCACTAATTATCTTGAAAAACGTGTTCAAAATTGACGATTTTTTTTGCAATTTTTGGAGAAATCTCAAAAAAGTTTCATCATTTGGTATTATTATTATGTTTTCCCTTGGATGAAAAAAGTTTGACCTTTTGAATGCCGCAAACCAGACCCTTCTATCTCACTTCGTTAAAAAGTTATAGCAATTTCAATTTCAAAATCAGGTCTAAAAAAAAGAAATGAAAAAATTCAAAAAAACAAATTTTTCTAAAATGTTGTTTACTTTATTTTTAACATCGAGTTTCACTCAAAATCATTAGTTATGTTAGGTATCAAGTTTCAAAAATAACATAAAAAGGAATTTTAAAATTTTTTCAAAAAATTAATTTTTTTTCTGCTAAGATTTTGAAATTGAAATTGCTATAACTTTTTAACCAAGAGAGATAGAAGAGTCCGGTTTGCGGCATTCAAAGGTCAAACTTTTTTCATCCAAGGGAAACCATAATAATAATACCAAATGATGAAACTTTTTTGAGATTTCCTCAAAAATTGCAAAACAATCGCAATTTTTGAACACGTTTTTTAAGATAATTAGTGCAGTACAGACCCCCCTGATTACCTAGTACAATTATCAACCCCATTAAAAAATTCTACACAAAATTTCCTTTCCAACGCCGCAAAGTGCAACTTTCTACCTATCTCGGCTGTCGAGTAGCGCATGGTTAAAAATCTAAAACGAACCTGGAAAATGAAAATTTTCAGTTGAGCATATATTTGCCCCTTCAATTCACAGGGTAGACAAACATGCATACATGAGCTTAGTTTGAGTTGACTATGTCGCTGGTGAAGGGATGTCAACTGGTGACGGGACACCCTGTATACGCTTATGTAGCGACGACGTATTACCTTTTCAGGATAATACCGTTATACGTTTGTCTTATCCGCTAAAGAAAAAAAGTAGTATTTTCAGACACGAAACGCCAGAATGAGAAAATGTGTATGGAATATCATTTTATCCTTTCGCTGAGTCGCAAAAGTTAATACCTACGAAGCATATTGTTTGTCCAAAGGGTTACCAAAAATCCCTACAGATGCTTCGATTTTTATCGAAAAAACACTTTAGGGGTGTAGAATTTGAAATTGACGTTTCTTTCAGCGATTAAAGTACATGCCTAATACTGTGATATTTTCAAGTCACGATTTCCTCTTGGAAACGCTTCTAGCAGCACATATGAGGTATGGATGTGACTGTGAGGTGTCAATCAACTACCTACCTTTTTTCTCATATTTTTTTTAAGGATGTATGATCTATTCATTTGCAGGGAACTTTAAAAAAATTTAAATGAATCTTTTGAGGTTAATATCAAGATACTCAATACTCATTCACATGAATATTAAAAATAATACCTACTTAATCATAATTTTTTTTAAATATGTTAATCCCGAGCGGCACACTCGATCGATAATATCGGAAGATGTAACGTATCGATAAAAAATCATTTGAAAATCTATAGATGTTCTCACGATATTATAAAGATTTATCGGTACAACTTCATAGGCAAAAAATCTAAAAACTATCGAATTCGATATTATTAAGATTTTATGACGATATTCGTCAACGATACTATCGACAAAGAATATTAAATTTATCGATTCCGATTTTCCACCGATTTTGTGCAGATATTTGAAACTACATTATCGACAAAGAATATGAAATTTCTCGACTTCGATATTTTACCGATTTTTTGACGACATTTGAAACTATATTATCGACAGATTATATTAAATTTATCGAATCCGATTTCTTACCGATTTTGTAAAGATATTTGAAACTATATTATCGACACATAATATGCAATTTCTCGAATTCGATTTTCTAACGATTGCTTGAAGATATTTGAAACTATATTACCGACACGTAATATGAAATTTCTCGATTTCGATTTTTTAACGATTTTGTGACGATATTTGAAACTATATTATCGACAAATAATCTGAAATTTCTCGAATTCGATTTTTTAACGATTTTGTGAAGATATTTAAAACTTTATTATCGACACGTAATCTGAAATTTCTCGAATTCGATTTTTCAACGATTTTATGACGATATTTGAAACTATATTATCGACACGTAATATGAAATTCCCTCGAATTTGATTTTTCAACGATTTTGTGGCGATATTTGAAACTACATTATCGACAAATAATCTGAAATTTGTCGAACGATTTTTCAACGATTTTGTGACGATATTTGAAATTATTTCCAAATTGGTGAAAATTTTTCTAAGTCCAACACGTCTGGAAGTACTAAACTGCCTATTATAAGCGTTTTATTGCTAATTCCTCAACGATAAGGTATGGCATAGTGGTTAAGGAAGAGGATTACCATGCAGGAGATAGATGGTTCAAGCCCCACGGGTGGCAGCTTTTTTATAATTTTTTTTGACTTTTTCTGAAATGATCCTCTTACCGTAACATGAATAATGTGTTTAGGCATAGTTTAATGTATTAATTATGCTAATTAATGATTTTTAATTATAGAAAAAAGCTAGTAAAAGACGAAAAATCGGAATAAAAAATCGACAGAATATAGAATTCGATAAAGTGTCGCGTTAGTTCCGCCTAAATCGTGAAATTATCTTTCGATATTATAGATATATTATCGATAAAATATCTTACTATAATCTCGAAATTTTTGCTAACTATAATTCGTCGATAATCTATCAGTCTATATATCGAAAGATAATTTCACGATTTAGGCGGAACTAACGCGACACTTTATCGAATTCGATATTCTGTCGATTTTTTATTTCGATAATTTGTCGATTGTGCTGCTCGGGAACGACAAAATACGTATAATAAAAAAAGATAAGTTTTGAACATACGAAATCTCAAACCTTAACACAAACCTTAACTCCAACCTTAACACAAACTCTAACTCCAACCTTAACATAAACCTTAACTTACGCATACGTCTAAATCTTGACGTACTAATAAATCAATCAAACGCGTACGTACACATACGTCTCTCAATTGTTTATTAATACAATAAGTATTAATAAATCATTTCAAACAATACGTCTGTCAAATCGTGACTAATAAAATTAGAGTCACACCTAAGAAAACACCGAGTACCAAACCTACATTCCAGTTTACCTATACTTTGTACATAGGAGTACCCGGTACTAGATGAAAACTTTAACAGAACTTTAACTTAATTTGGGTCAATACAATAAATCTAAATCGACAGCTCCTTTACGGAAGCTAAGATTTTAGATGAAATGTCACGTACTAAAATGAGTATAAATACAAGCTCCAGATCACTATGAGATTCAGATTCAAATCATGCGACTCTTACGAGGTAGTACTTGAGTCGTCATACGAAAGTAATCGCGAATTCGCCTCGAATCTATTTTCCTTAATGTATGATTCGTGTAGTTATAATGTTTCATAAAAGTGTGTTTTACTTTTAATAAAAATATTAATTTTTATCAAGTGCGTATTTTGTCATTACAATATGTAGGTATTTGATTGTTGTAAAGATTTACTTATCTACTAAATATTTTTTGAAATTACTCGTATTTTTGAAAATATTTCTAAAATACATGATTTTCCTTTACTTTGAGAGCGAAATTTTTTCGGATTTTTTGATTGGGGAGAGGTAAAGAGGTGTTTACGAATTCTTGATTTTATAAATTTTCAAAAATTCCATCCCTGTAGGATTTTGCCTCGAAATGCAATAGCTTTCTTCATTAATCAAATGCCACTGTTCTAAAATTCCATTTTTCAAAAATGATCGATATTTGAAATTTTTACAAAATTCATAATTTGAGAATTAGGCAATCAAAAATTCCACTCGAGTATGATTTCGACTTGAAAGTACAATAGCTTTATTTATTAATCAAATGCAATTGAACTCCTGAGCGGCACACTCGATCGATAATATCGGAAGATGTAACATATCGATAAAAAATCGTTTGAAAATCTATAGATGTTCTCACGATATTATAAAGATTTATCGGTACAATTTCATAGGCAAAAAATCTAAAAACTATCGAATTCGATATTATTAAGATTTTATGACGATATTCGTCAACGATACTATCGACAAAGAATAATAAATTTATCGATTCCGATTTTCCACCGATTTTGTGCAGACATTTGAAACTACATTATCGACAAAGAATATTAAACTTATCGAATTCGATTTTTTAACGATTTTGTAAAGATATTTAATACTATATTATCGATAGATTATATGAAATTTCTCGACTTCGATATTTTACCGATTTTTTGACGACATTTGAAACTATATTATCGACAGATTATATTAAATTTATCGAATTTGATTTTATACCGATTTTGTAAAGATATTTGAAACTATATTATCGACACATAATATGCAATTTCTCGAATTCGATTTTCTAACGATTGCGTGAAGATATTTGAAACTATATTATCGACACGTAATATGAAATTTCTCGATTTCGATTTTTTAACGATTTTGTGACGATATTTGAAACTATATTATCGACACCTAATATGAAGTTTCTCGATTTCGATTTTTTAACGATTTTGTGACGATATTTGAAAATATATTATCGACAAATTATCTGAAATTCCTCGAACTCGATTTTTCAACGATTTTGTGGCGATATTTGAAACTATATTATCGACAAATAATCTGAAATTTGTCGAACTATTTTTCAACGATTTTGTGACGATATTTGAAAGTATTTCCAAATTTTAAAAATTGGTGAAAATTTTTCTAAGTCCAACACGTCTGGAAGTACTAAACTGCCTATTATAAGCGTTTTATTGCTAAGTCCTCAACGATAAGATATGGCATAGTGGTTAAGGAAGAGGATTACCAAGCAGGAGGTAGATGGTTCAAACCCCACGGGTGGCAGATTTTTTATAATTTTTTTTGACTTTTTCTGAAATGATCCTCTTACAGTTTAATGTATTAATTATGCTAATTAATGATTTTTAATTATAGAAAAAAGCTAGTAAAAGACGAAAAATCGGAATAAAAAATCGACAGAATATCGAATTCTATAAAGTGTCGCGAAAGTTCCGCCTAAATCGTGAAATTATCTTTCGATATTATAGATAGATTATCGATAAAATATCTTACTATAATCTCAAAATTTTTACTAACTATAATTCGTCGATAATCTATCTATATATCGAAAGATAATTTCACGATTTAGGCGGAACTAACGCGACACTTTATCGAATTCTATATTCTGTCGATTTTTTATTTCGATAATTTGTCGATTGTGCTGCTCGGGCTATAAATTTAATTTTTAAAAAGCAATTAAAATTTTGATTTTTTACAAAATTCCCTATTTGAAAAATCTTGAAAAATGCAATTGGACTAAAATATTCATTTTTCAAAAATGATCAAAATTTGAAATTTTCACATTAAAATTATCACAATTTTTGAAATTTTCACAAAATTATCAAAATTTAATATTTTTACAAAATTCTAAAAATTTGACATTTTTACAAAATTCATGGTTTGAAAATTGATGTAAAATTCCAGCAGGACTAAAATTTGCAATTTTTACAAAATTATCATAATTAGAAATTTTTATAATATTATCCATTTTCACAATATTATCAAAATTTGAAATTTTCCCAAAATTCATGGTTCGAGAATTGATTAAAAATTCCAACAGGACTAAAATAGATATTCATTTTTTTTAAATTCTCAAAATTTGAAATTTTTCCCAAATTCATAACTTGAGAATTAATCCAAAACTTCACTAGAATGGAATTAATTTGATTTGAAAGAATAAAAGCTTTTTTCAAATGAAATTGGTCTAAAATTTTCATTTTTCAAAGATAATCGAAATTTAAAACTTTTACAAAATTTTTGAAAAGTTCCTTCAGAGTAAGATTTTGGCTCGAAAGTACAGTATTATCTAACCTAGCTTTTTTCATTAATTAAATGCAATTAGACTACAATACTCATTTCTCAAAAATTATTGATATTTTCAATTTTTTACTTTGAATATTCGACGGGTGCTCTCGCCGTTATAGTGTTCATTTTTGAGATTTTTCAATTCAGATTTTGAACATCATCTTGAACAGTGCTCTGCTTATCTACACCCGCAGTCCCGCACCTAGCTCTAGTTTACATTTAAGATCCATTTTCTTACATTTTTGAAATAAGCCCCTCAAAGCATTTCATTTCGCTGAAAACATTCGCGATTTCGTTTCTAATTTAGTTTAGCTCGAAGCAGAATGCATCTTTCGAGAACGTTTACCAGCTTCGTAAAGGCAATTTTAAGATTTTAAATTTTCAAATTAGGTTTAATGCGAGAGAGAAACTGTAAAATGATGAAGATGTACGTCGAGTCGTATCGTAAAAAAGTAGCGCGTAATATAGTGTAAAATACTTTAATGAGCTTTTTCTCTTCGCTTCTTAAATGTCTAAATAAAAAATTATATTTGCACTCGCGACCTTAATACTTTTGGGATAAATTCTTTTTTTCGGTAGGTATATTACCTTATTTGAATTTAAACCGTCAGAAATTCGTAATGGATCAAAATCCGTCGATTTTATTCGTTGCAAGAGAGATGAACAACGTCGATTTGAATATCAAACAAAAATTTCCATCGGAAAGGAAAAATAAAATTCGAGGAAATAAGTTCCAATTCCTTAAGGAGGGATGGCTTTGAAATGTACATAGAACGAATCCCACTTGGTATGTCTAAATTCCAGCCACGAATTAATTGGAGTATACGAAAGTAAATAAGAAGAGCATGAAATTTGGTTGTACGTAGTGAAACGACAACAAAACGCACGCAATACAAATGAAGAAAATTCATCGTCAAAGAGAATAAACTATATATATATAAAAGCTCAACTTGAGACAACTTGTAAAAAGAGTACTTACGAGCTTTATTACATTTTAAGAGCTAATGCGATGTAAAATTATCATTAAGGTGAAGGTCGACACAGAGTGTAGAAAAATGTTGCCATTTAAGTAACAAATTACACACCCGAGGAAGGTTCGCTTTGGATTGATCAATTATGTGATTATACGTCTGATCACACATCGCATACGATCGTAGGAGCTCGAATGTAATTTACTTTTTCCGCTCGCTTTATTCATTTGTCGGTACTGAAAGGCACTTTTAAATTTTTTCAAGCTCGAATACTCACTGGCGAATTCAGTTTTAGGATAATTAATTGAAAATTCAGTTTCTTTCAACCCCCAAAAAAATCGATGTTTTGAAAATGAGCTAAAAATGTAGTAATAATTGAATCGATCACAAATTAAATTTTTGGAAAACAAATTGAGAATTAAATATTAGAACAATTAAAAAATTTAATTTTATAAAATTGATTAAAAACATATTTTTTTGAAAATCAGCTGTAAATTTAGAAAAAGTGTAATCGATTAAAATTCATTTTTTTTAAAATTGATCAAAAATTGTGACATGACATGTGGAAGATATGCTTAGAGCAAAAATGTAAATTTTACAGGAGAGCCAAAAAACAAAGCGATTTCATAATATAAATTGGTTACTTTGAGTGCACTTTTTAGCACTTCAGAATTTTTAATTTTTTTTTTTTGATTATACCATCGGATAGAGGAGGTCTTCTAGACCCCCCCCCCCCCCCCCCCCCAAAAAAAAAACCTATTTTTTTTACTCTAAGCATATCTTTCACATGTCATGTTACAATTATATTTTAGGTAAAAAAACTGGCTGAAAATTGATTTTTTTTTCAACAGATAGGTATAAAAAAAAATGATATTTTGAAAATGAATTTATTTAGATTTTTTAAATTTTGAATTTCCATAATTTTTACTTTTTTTACAACTTCTATGATTTTCCCATTCAATTTTAAAATTTAAAACAAAAAAATTTCAGATTCAATTTTCGTTCAAATTTACTAGGTAATTAATAGAAAATCTTTTCAATTTTGGTGAGAATTCTACAATTTTTCAGAATGTTATTCAAATTTTTTTTTTTTTAGAGGTGTTATTGACGATATACCTACCTACATTACATTTTTTATTTCGATAAAATATTCAATTATTTTTTAAATTTGTTCAAAATTATTCTTCTTGAGTTTTGCCTATTGAAGAAAAAATACTTACTTAATTTCAGAAAAATAGATTTTTTTTAACAAAGCAAAAATCTTATTTAAAAAAACTTAAAGGAAAGTAATTCTAACCAACATTTTTTTAATGTAACTTTTTTTACGAAAATATAAAAAAGAAATAAATAAAATTGAAAAAGAAAAAAAGAAAAATTATAACTTTTGAAAATTCATGATGGAATTTTTTAAAAACAAAATTTAAAAAAATGAAAATTTCCCCTCTTATCTTGAAAGATTTTACTGTTGAAACTAATTTCAGAATCAGTTGATAGAATCAGTTGTTTCTACTTTTGGACCCAGTTGAAGCTAATTTTGGAATCAGTTTATTCTACTTCTAGACTCAGTTGAAACTAATTTTGATGCTACTTTTCGACTCAGTTGAAAATAATTTTAGAACCATTTGTTTCTAATTTTTGACTCTGTTGAAACTAATTTCAGAATCAGTTGATAGAATCAGTTGATTCTACTTTTGGACTAAGTTGAAACTAATTTCAGAAACAGTTGATTCTACCATAGATTAACCTATAAATAGATAGCCAGCCCTTACGTAGAGAATGTCTCGCCCTGCTTTTAGTCAACCTTTAAAAAAAAATCAAGTTCCACTATTTTGTGAAAGAGGGCGTCTTAAAGTGAACGTGCGCGAGTGCACGATAAGTCTGCGTCCTTCCCCCTTTCCATCCTAAAAACGTTGCTACGTAACCGCCATCTGGGAAAGAGCTCCATAACTAGACGAAAAACGGGCTCCTTTTTAACAAAATAAGCGAGACTTTTTTTTTGTATAGGCTGGCTATTAATCTATGATTCTACTTTTGGACTCAGTTGAAACTATTAATTTCAAAATCAGTTGATTCTACTTCTAGACTCAGTTGAAACTAATTTCAGAGTCAGTTTATTCTCCTTTTGTACTCAGTTGAAACTAATTTCAAAGTCAGCTGATTTTATTTTTGGTGTCTCGGTTGAAACTTATTTCAGAATCAATTGATTCTTCTCTTGGACACAGTTGAAAAAATCCATCATTTCTAAAACAGATGAATTTTTAATCATTTTTTAAGAAAATTTTATGGATTAAAAATCTACAAAATCTAAGACATTGTAAAAATTCTTGTATTGCTCGTATTATAGATACCTACTTACCTACATTCATTTTTTTTCAAAATTAAAAAAATGTGCAGTCTATTTCAAAATATCCAAATTTAAAAATTGTAAAAATCCGAAAAAAATTAAACTTATCCAATTTTTAAAATGCATAGAAGTTTAAATTACCTAAAAAATTTTCATGTTCCATCAAATTTTAAAAATTTGGAATTTTCAACATTTGAAAAAAAAATTCCAAATATCAACGATATACCTTACTCTTGGATTTTAAAAAATTGGAAAAATCTTGGAAATCACAATAATTGATATTATAAAACTCTTCGAAAATTTAGGTAGCGAAATTTTAAAAAATGATCAAATTTCAAAAAGAAAACAAAACTAAAAAATCACTCTAGTTTTAAATTCTATAAAATTTTGAAAATTGAAAAAAAAATCAATTTCGAACATTGCTTTAAAAAGTTTTAAACTCTAAAGATCAACTCATAAATTCTAAAATTGGACAGAATTTAAAAAAATGATCCAATTACCTCATACTGCTAAAAAATAAACTGGAATTGGCCTATTTTAGATAGGTACCTACTTCCATTTTTTAGAATTTTGAATTTTCATCACTTGAATTTTTTTCATAAACTGTACTTAATAATTCATTATTCATTGTTTTAAAAGTGAACAAATTTGAAAAACTGCAAAAATCAATATTTTAAAAATTTTGAATTTTGGAAAAAAAATCAAAATCCAAACTTTAAGAATTTAACTTTAGGTAATTCAATTATTTAATGATAATTGATACATGGGAAAAAAGAACTCATCATGTCAAATTTTTTGATTTTTTGATTTTCAGTTTTTTGGCTAAATTTATGTAAAAAATTTCCAAGAATCGAATGGAAGTGGTTTCAGGTCTGTATCTTAAAAAATGAAGAATTTGGTCAATTTTCAACATAAAATAAATCAAATTTTTAAAAAATTCATTTTTTTCAAATTTGAAAATAGGAATCATTTTTTTTTTGTTTTTTTTTTTTGAATTCACCTGAAAAAGCGAAAGTTAGATATTTCGTATTATGTTGAATGTAAAATCGCGCTGAAATTACTCAAAATGATAATTTTTCTGAACCAATTGCGAGTGTTTTAATATGTTTTACACTGATACGTCATTTTATACGCGTTAGCTATAAAATTATACGTATATTTCGTACGAGTACACAGAAAAAAATGAATTTTCAAAAATCGTAATGAGTCTGGGTAAAGTAAAACACAGTAATTTTAGGACACGTCGCCAGTTTTAGAATCATTCCGGTGAAAAACAGAAAAGATTCAGTTCTATTCTAGAATGATTACGGAAAAACAGAAAAGATTCAGTTCTTTTCCAGAATGATTCCAAAATTGGCGACGTGTCCTAAAATTACTGTGTTTTGCCAAGAATCATTACAATCCATTTTTTTCAATGTAGGTATACGCTGCTGCTTATTGCTTTTCATACTTTTTGCCTGGTGTTTTAATAAACGAAAGAACGTGTAGGACGAGATATGACGTTTAGCGGTGGAGGTGGCTTTTCAAACGCAATTACAGATCGGTTACCTGCACGTGTGTGTTTCTCTTTTCACGTGTCGGAAATATCTATACATATACTTTCTTTAGCACGCAATAACCAATGATGAGAAGTCGTCTAGCTGTAGATTTCATGGATATATTCACACGTTTCTGTAATGATGTAACTGTATACCTAGGTAGGTATATACCTATATATAGCGAGGATACTTCTTTGTATATGGAAAAATTTCGTCACAAGCATTTCCATCTATATTTATAAAGGTCCTAAATGATATCGAGTAGACGATGCGATGTCGCAGTAGGCGTGATTCTCGCTACAAGCTAATTGACCATTATTGTGAAGCTCGGAAGCTGTAACGATGACGCAGAGCGTGGCTTTTATTTGAAAGAAAATATCCTGCGGCTTTTCTCCGCAAGTAATAAGGATATAAGCAATGATGAAATATGCCATAAGTCCACTATCCGTCGCCCGAGTCCCAAGTAGTATGAATTATGCCGACGAAAAGACGATTATGATGTTTTTCTGTCGACGTGATTGTCTCGTCGACGGTCGTCGTTTAGGTACTATCGGATTTGTAATGCTTTGCAAACGTACATTACGAACCCTTCCTATTATGATGTTTTGTTCGTTTATTTTTCTTATTTATGGAAGATTTTGTTTGGTCTATTCAACGGGTTTGAATCCAAATCTTTTTTTCGCCAATTTAAAAAAAAAAATCATTATTTTTCAAGTGTACATACCTACGTCTTACAAAAATTGAATTGAATAAAAAAAATTAAATTTCTTTGAATTTCAATTTTTGTTCGATTTACCAAAAAAAAAAAAAAAAAAAAAGGTTTAGGTAATTCGATTGATTTGCAGAAAAATTTTATTTTTGCTCAAATTTTACTAAAATTGGGCAAAGTTTGAGCTGAAATGAGAAATGCACAAAAAATGAAATTTTATACCTAAAAATCGAGGAAAGTATAAAATTACATTTTTTGTGCATTTCTCATTTCAGCTCAAACTTTGTTCACTTTTAGTTAAATTATTTCATGCTCTGCACATTTTTTCATTTTTTTTTTTTTTTAAATTTTTGCTCAGTTATTGAAATTAGAGATTTTGGTAGGTATGAAAAATTCCTGCACTTTTCTTAAATTTGAAATTTTGCTCAATTTTTAGAAAAGTTTCTCATCTGTACTTTTTTTTAAATTTTCAACTTTTGCTCAAGATTTTAGCTCATTTTTTTTTTTTTTTTTTTTTTTTTGAATTTCTCATTGCACATTTTCATAAAATTGTGAATTTTTCTCAATTTTTTGCGCATTTTTTTTTGGTAAAATTTTCAATTTTTACTCGAGTGTTTTAATAATTTTATGCTTTTCTCAATTTTTGTAAAATTTTCTTATACCTACACATTTTTTTAAAACTTATGAATACCTAGGTACTGATTTATGCGCAGTTAATGATTAAGCACAATAAATTGAAAATTTTTCGCTACAAAAAAAACTACAAAAATTGAAAAAAAATTCACTACAAAAGATTAGAAATTTTTCCACTGCAAGGAGTACACATAAATACTTATTTTTACCATAAAAAATTGAAAATTTTATCATTATTCGTCATTACTTGAAAATTAGGGGCCTTTTTACTTCAGAAAGGCGACAAAAATTTTTTTTTTAAATTCAACCACACAAAATTGCAAATTATTCACTATGAAAAAACCATAAGGCATTGGAAATATTTATCACAAAACAAAAATACAAAAAAATACAAAAACTACTTACAGGACATTAAAAAAAATTTCTAAAAAAAAAAAAAAAAAAACTACAAAAACTGCAAGGCATTTAAAATGTCTATTTTGCTCCTCCCCCCCTCTCCCCACCCCAAAAAAACTGAAAAATAACCTACATGAATTTGGAAAAATCTAATCAAGTACAAAAACATTGGAATTTTTTTCACTGCAAAGAAACCTTGAAATGTGGAAATTTCTCTTCAGTTACTTACGTATTCGAAAATTTGAATTCTTCCAATTAAAAAAAAAAAAAAAAAAAAAAAAAAAAAAACTAGGTACAACTACCGTAATTGGAAATTTCTTTATTAAGTAATCAGAGATTTTTATTTATTAAATTTTCTTCTTTGCACTTTTATCTACTGAATTTTGGTTGATTTTTTTTTTTTTAAAAGTGTTCCTTTACTCAATTTTTGCTTAATGTTCTGCTCTACCATTTTTTTTAATTATTTTTTTTAAACTTTTGCTTAAGATTTTTGCTCAGTTTTTCAAAATATTTTTACTGCACATTTTTTTGAATTTGAATTTTTCTTTTGAATTTTTTTATAATTTTTGCATTTTGCTCTGTCGCTCTGAAAATTGAAAAAAAATGCTCAATTTTAGTAATATGTAGACATATATTTCAATTATTTTTCACTTTTTCCTATCGTTTAAATTCTTGAAAAAATTTATCTAGGTACTTGTCCGATGATTAGGTAAAAAAAAAAAAAAAAAAAGATAATTAACTTGCTCATTTTTTGTAAAAAAAATTCTCTGCACCTTTTGTCAAAAATTTGGAATTTTTGCATAATTTCTGCAACATTTAATTCTTTGCTTACTTTTTTAAACATTTTGAATTTTGCTTAATTTTTCATCAAATTTCATGCTTTGCTCAATTTTTATGAAATTAATTTTTCACGTGCTAAATTTCTATTTTGTTCATTTTGAAAATAATTTTTAGATTGTTTTTAATTTTTGTAATATTTTGGTTTTCGTATATTTCTCTCAAAAAATCATAGTTATTTTAGCTTTATTAAAAAAAAAAAAAAAAAAAAAAAAAAAAAAGCGTAAGTATTCAATATATTTTTCACATTTTTATTTATAGTTTTCTTCTCTGCAAATTTCTCGATTATTGAACGACATAAGAATAAGATCTATGTTTGATTTTTGTAAAAAAAATTATTATTTCCTACTTGACACATTTGAAAAAAAAAACTGTTTTGGCTCTTTTTTTTCAATTTTATCTTTATTTGCACTGTTTAAAAAAAAAATTTCTCAATTGAAAGTGTTACAGCGTGCTTAATTTTTATTAAAGTTTTTTCCTGCCTATTTTTTCAAAAATTTTCATTTTTCTCCTCAACCGAGTAAGTGGTAATTTTTTTATAATTTTTGTGAAAATTTATTCAGTGTCCATTTTTTATAAATATTTTGAATTTTTCTCATTTAAAAAAAGTTACGTTTTGCTCAATATAAAATTAATTTCTTGCATACTTCTTGAAAAGTGCACAGGTAATTAGATACATGTCTGTGTTCCATTAAAAAAGCCTTTCTTACCTCCCTCAATTTTTGTAAAAAAAAAATTCTTAGATTTCTGTAAAAATTTCGAATTTTTGCTTAATTGTTTTAAAATTTTATTCTTTGCGCATTAAAAAAAATTAAATTGTGCCTTAATTTTTATTATTAATTTCTTTCAACATTTTTGTAAATTTAAAAAACGCATGCCTTAATTTAATTTTCAAAATCAGTTTCGTTTTGTCCCGTTTCAAAAAAAAAAAAAAAAAAAAAAAAATTAAAAATCATGTGCGTTTTATTTTATGCCCAATGCTAGATTTTAAAATTAATTACGAATTTACTATTTTTGTTTGGTTTTAAAAAATAATATTTCTCGATTGAAAACGCACAAATATAGTCGAAACCTACGAACACCAGATTATATTGATCTAACGAGTAAGAACAACGTATTTCGAGCAATTCAAAGTCTTACGAAATCAGCAATCCGGCTTTTTCTCTCCTCTCGACAGCCATCGGTTAATTTAACACGAGTATAAAAACTACGAAAGCGAAACGAGAATATTGGCGTAAGGCTGATAGGTAATTATGCTAAACTTTGATCGCGCAAATACGGTAGAAAATCTGGCGAAAATAAAAGGGACTAAAAATAATTTGCGGTAGTAACTTCGGGGTATTTTATAACATCTGAAATCCTCCGGGTAAGCTTATTTTTAGTCGGTATATAAGTTTTCAACACGGTCGAAGCCTGTCAGATTGTGGTAAAAAAGATACAATCAGGTTAGTAACATTTTGCTGGGTGATTAATGAAGATTGGCTGTACAACTTTGTTCGTATCAAAGACAAATTTAGCCTAATGCCGCTTCGGATGCTGCTGACGTACAAAAAAAAAATGTGCCACGACGGTTGACGCGGAGAATAGAAATATGGTATACGGGTGTAATTTTTTTACCCCTTTATCCGAGCTAAATTGAGTAATTAAAGGTCAATTTAACGCTCTCCCTGCGTATAGATTAAGTTTGACATTCGATTCGATTAAATATCATTTGGTTCGCGTGTAAAGCGAGCTTCTGCAGAGTCGCATAGAAGACCGGGCTGCTGGGTCCGGGTTTGTGCTGCTTTGTTTTACCATCTACGCTTTCGATTGCTCCCCTAAAATAAGCGTTTAATACGATTTTCGCAGACTTGTGGCATCAAAGTTCAGGCAGCGAACGGAAATTGCGTCATTTTGCGGATTACACGAGGATGACGCGAATACAAACCGCGAATAAATTACTGGCGTTTGTTTTTCTCGCGTAATATCTCTCTTTTGGGGGTACAATACATTGTGTGTATGTGCGATACGACTCGATGTCGAGTAATTCCGCCTTTGTCTCTGTGCTGCACTAGTATACACTTTGTACGCGTTCTTAATTTCATTAAATGTACTTTACGACGATGAAATACGCTGCTGTTTCTATGGTATGGGCCGAGGCCCGAGTTAACGATGTACAATGTATCTGAAACGGTGTTAAGTGCCTGTAAACTTTACCATAGCGAAATTGTGCTGTAGTACGAGTACGTTTCTCAAATGCTCAAAACGTGTTTTATCCGTTTAGAAATTTGCACCGAGTAGTGAAGGCAACGCTGGCTAAACGCTGGAGGGCGGTTTTCCTACGGTGCCTTTTAAATACGTAATGTATTGGTGGAAGGAATCTCTCTGGACAAGTGGTTTTTTTTTGTAATTGATTGAGGTTTTTGTTTTATGATCGGTACATGGTTCAATTTGTTTCGTGTAGTGACGTATTCGACAAATTTTTGTAACAGTTTGAGAATTTAATGTGGAAACAACTTTAGTCCGGTCAAATTAGGCCAAAAAACAGCCTTTGACCAAGCAAAATGAAGGAAGAAATTTTTTTCGTAAATTTACTCGTAAAGGTGTCCTAAGTAACATATAAAAAGTCCCGTAAAATCGGAGTGGAGCTTCATCCCCCAAATATCTACATTTTTGTGCCCCAATTTTTTTCCACCACTTTATTCGCGTATATCTCAGTTACTAATAAAGCTACAGAAATTTTTTTCATGCAAAAAATGTACAGAATTGAATGTTCTACCAAATTGGTTATTTTCAATTTTTTGGTAGGAATGATAGTAACGCTGCAAATCGACTTTGATGTTATTGGTCCATTCAATTTAGGCCCAAAAACAGTTTTTTTCGCAAAAAAAATGATGATTTTTTTTTTTCATAAAGTTGCTCGTAAAGGTGTCCTCAATTCCTCTTCAACATGTACATATAAAATCTGTCAATATCCGAGTGCATAAATAACCCCAAAAACCTACCCCTCAGTTCTTCATAAAGCTGCATGACTTGAATATTTTCAACACAAAATAAATGTACAGAATTAAATTTCTCAAAAATTAGTTAGGTATTCACAATTTTTTCTGTGAGAGTCAGCAAATCGACTTTGAACTTTGAAGTTATCGCTCAGGCAGCAGACACAGTATCAATAAATTCATACACGAACATTTCCGCGAATAAGTCGATTTACCGCGTAACTACTTATCATTCCTACCAAAAAAAATGTGAATGACAAATATTCCGACACGAAATTGAGTTAGGTTAGGTACGTACCTACAATAATTGCTGAAAGCATTTTTTTTGCATTTAAAGCATTTTCTTGCATAAAATCATTTTTTTTTTTTTTTATTTAAAGCATTTTTTTGTTCAAAGCACTTTTGGCTTCAAGCTTTTTTTTTGTTGTTTAAATGAGTTTTTTTATTGTTTAAAGCAATTTTTTGCTCGATACATTTTCAAGCTTTGAGCAAAAAAAAAGCTTCAACAAAAAAAATGCTTTAAGCAAAAAAAAAAAAAAAAAATGTTTAAGCAAAAAAAAAAAAATGCTTCAAGCAAAAATTGCTTTAACCACAATAAAATAAAATGCTTTGGCCCAAAAATATACTTTAATCAAAAACAAATCTTAGGTTTTTTTTTTAATTAAATCATTTTGTTGGGCCAACGTTTTTTTTTTGCTTAAAGCAATTTTTTTTTGGCAAAGCAATTTTTGCTTGAATCATTGCTTTTTTTTTGGTCAAAGCATTTTTTTTTGGCTTATTCCTTTTTTTTTTTTTTTTTTTTTTGGTTAAGAGCATCTATTTTTTTCAAAGCTTTTTCTGCTTGAAGAATTTTTTTGGCATAAAATATTTCTTTTGTTTAAAGCATTTTTTTTTTTTTGTTTTCTTCAATTTTTTTTGCCTTAAGTACTTTTTTGTGTTAAAAACATATTTTTTTTGTTCAATTCATTTTTTGGCCTAAAGCATTTTTATTTTGTTTGAAGTTTTTTTTTTCTTTTGTTTAAAGCACTTTTTTTGGTTAAAAGAATTTATTTGCTTTATGCATTATTAAAAAAAAATTTTGCTTAAAACCTTTTTTTTTTTGCTTGAAGCATTTTTGTTTTTGTTTTTTTAGTCAAAGCATTTTTTTGGCTTAATCCATTTTTTTTTTTTTTGGCTAGAGCATTTATTTTTTTAAAGACTTTTTACTTGAAGATTTTTTTGGCCTAAAGCATTTCTTTTGTTTGAAGCATTTTTTTAAGCATTTTTTTTTTTGCTCAAAGAATTTTTTTGCTTAATGTATTTTTAGTTATTTTTTTTGCTTGAAACCTTTCTTTTTGCTGAAAGTATTTTTTTGCTTTCTTTAAGCATTTCTTTGGCTTGAAGCATTTTTTTCTCAAAGTTTTTTTTTGCTTAAATCATTTTTTTGTGCATTCAAAGCATTTTTTTGCATTAAAGATTTTTTTTTTATTTAAAGCATTTTTTTTTTGCATTTACATTTTTACAGCTCGTCATATAAGCCTTGTCTAAAAGTCACCAAATTTTTAAAAAAATCTCTCAATGACTGATAAGTGATAATATACCCAAAAGTCTTTCATCCAAACCTAACCTTTTTTCGAGTTTTTTATAGAAATTATTCTCTCTCGTTAAAATATTACCTACATTGCTAAGGAAGAAAAAAAAAATATATTTTTGTAGAATATTTCCTAATGATGTTTTCAGAAAATTTTATTAGCAAAAAAAAAAAAAAAAAATTTTTGAAAAATATTTTTCCAATGAGTAGGTAAGTACTTACTTTAGATTTTTCTTTTTAAAAAAAAATTCCAAAAGGATATTTTGTCCTCAGGAATTTTTTTAAACGATTATTTTGCCAAATGCGATTATTGGAAAGAAGTTTTTCCAACGATTTTTTTTCTCTTCAAAAATTAGATATGTCCAAGATTTTTTAGCTTTTTTTTCTGGTTGAGGAAATGGTTTGTTCAGCGCAATCTTTTGTGAAGCGACTTTTCCAACCAGCATGACTTGATTTTTTTTCCAATTTCCGTGAAAAAAAATACACGAGCTCGATCGTAAAGTAACATGCGTAGAAATAAAAAATTCCCGCTATTAAGACATTTGGCATCCCCCAACTTGCATTTGACCCAATATAGTAACATGGTTATAGCTTATTACTTCTCTGTGGGTGGTTAATTTGGCTCGTTCAAAATATATTATATTGATAGGCATGTGTGAGAACACATTTTGTTGTCATGCCTATTAATTAAATTGTATTGATGCGAAACTTGATGACAAATGTAATAAACTAATGATTATTGTACGCACAATTGGATTTACATTGTTCTATCATTATCGAATTGTACATCGAACCAAAATACAATGCCCATCATTTACATGCATTTGATGAAAATGCGGGTTTGGCCGTTTGGTTCAATCGTTTTAGTTTTGTCGATCTCGACCTCGAATCCGGAAATAGGTGAATTTTGCGTAATACTAAAATTTTAATAGGATAGGAAGTCATTCTCATTACAGATTTTGAAAAATTTGAATACCTAATTGAAAATTTTTAAAAACAGAAATAAGTCGAGAAAAAAAATCATAAGAATTAAGAAAATGAAGAAAAGTTGAAAAATTGGAAGATGAGCATTTAATTAAAAGATTCAGAAAAATTACAAAAATACCTATTTATTGTGAAAAAATGTAGAGAGTATTTTTTTTTTGAATAGGTATACGATAAATAAAAAATCTTCCACAAATAATTTAAAAATTCCGAAAAGTTAAAAAATTGAAATGTCTTGAAAATTTAAAAAGTTAGCAGGAAATTAGGTAAGAGGTGGACAATTTTGAATGGATCAAAAAATTAAAGTGTCATAAAAATTGAAAACTATTTTCTGCGAAATAATCAAAGCTTTTATCTTCCTAAAAAAATTACACCGACTCAAAAAAAATTGAGATGAGTGTTTTTTATTGCGAGAAAATAATTTAGAAATTATTTTATTTCAAACTAGGTACTTCATTCAGAAAATTTTTTTTAAAAAATATTCCAAGAAAATTTTAAAAATTTTCATTGTAAAAATTTAAAAAATATTTATTTTCTAAAAAATTGAGAATTTTTCGCTCCAACAAAGCAGGGATTTTTGCTCCGAAGAAGAGAGATTCATTCTACGAATTTATATCTGTAAAAATTTTAGAAATATTTCTACCCCGAGCGGCACACTCGATCGATAATATCGGAAGATGTAACGTATCGATAAAAAATCGTTTGAAAATCTATAGATGTTCTCACGATATTATAAAGATTTATCGGTACAACTTCATAGGCAAAAAATCTAAAAACTATCGAATTCGATATTATTAAGATTTTATGACGATATTCGTCAACGATACTATCGACAAAGAATATTAAATTTATCGAATTCGATTTTCCACCGATTTTGTGCAGATATTTGAAACTACATTATCGACAAAGAATATTAAATTTATCGAATTCGATTTTTTAACGATTTTGTAAAGATATTTAAAACTATATTATCGACAGATTATATGAAATTTCTCGACTTCGATATTTTACCGATTTTTTGACGACATTTGAAACTATATTATCGACAGATTATATTAAATTTATCGAATCCGATTTTTTACCGATTTTGTAAAGATATTTGAAACTATATTATCGACACATAATATGCAATTTCTCGATTTCGATTTTTTAACGATTTTGTGACGATATTTGAAACTATATTATCGACAAATAATCTGAAATTTCTCGAATTCGATTTTTTAACGATTTTGTGAAGATATTTAAAACTTTATTATCGACACGTAATCTGAAATTTCTCGAATTCGATTTTTCAACGATTTTATGACGATATTTGAAACTATATTATCGACACGTGATATGAAATTCCTCGAATTCGATTTTTCAACGATTTTGTGGCGATATTTGAAACTACATTATCGACAAATAATCTGAAATTTGTCGAACGATTTTTCAACGATTTGGTGACGATATTTGAAACTATATTATCGACAAATAATCTGAAATTTGTCGAACTATTTTTCAACGATTTTGTGACGATATTTGAAAGTATTTCCAAATTTTAAAAATTGGTGAAAATTTTTCTAAGTCCAACACGTCTGGAAGTACTAAACTGCCTATTATAAGCATTTTATTGCTATTTCCTCAACGATAAGGTATGGCATAGTGGTTAAGGAAGAGGATTACCATGCAGGAGGTAGAAGGTTCAAGCCCCACGGGTGACAGATTTTTTATAATTTTTTTTGACTTTTTCTGAAATGATCCTCTTACCGTAACATGAATAATGTGTTTAGGCATAGTTTAATGTATTAATTATACTAATTAATGATTTTTAATTATAGAAAGAAGCTAGTAAAAGACAAAAAATCGGAATAAAAAATCGATAAAAAATCGACAGAATATCGAATTCTATAAAGTGTCGCGAAAGTTCCGCCTAAATCGTGAAATTATCTTTCGATATTATTATAGATATATTATCGATAAAATATCTTACTATAATCTCGAAATTTTTGCTAACTATAATTCGTCGATAATCTATCTATATATCGAAAGATAATTTCACGATTTATGCGGAACTAACGCGACACTTTATCGAATTCGATATTCTGTCGATTTTTTATTTCGATAATTTGTCGAGTGTGCTGCTCGGGACTTTGGATTTGAGAATTTTTTCTCCAAAAATGATTTTTTTTTTTTTTTTTTTTTTTTTTTGAATTTTGCTTTGGGAGAGATAAATTCTAAACTGGTGTTTTCCAACATTTTTGATCTATTCTTTTCGTACAAAAATTGCTTCTATTTGAATTTCCCACAGAAAAGTTTTTTTCTTTTTAAATTTTTCCCTCAGACGAATTGTTGAGGAGAATTTTTTTACGAATTGTCTATATATTCATAATCACGTATGCTGCCACCACACAATACAAAAAATAAAAAATAAAAATCCAACTTTCTCCTTGTACAATTTGTAAAAAACAGCTAGAGCTACCTCAAACCTCAATCTCCTAAACACGTCGTCCAAATAAGCATCGTTCTCGCGCGCGTAAAACGAATGAAAAAACTGTTTATTTTATCGAATAGAAAAATTTATCATTACAAATGAGACGATTACTTACTTTTCCCAAATGGCCACACACTTGACGTAGCAAACAAATCACCTCGAGCTCGAGGTACATGAATGAATGGCGCGGCGCGCGAACGAGCTGAAAAAATTTCTCTTATTCGCGATCGGAAAGTCATTTATTTTCTTGTGTGTTGTTTTAAGCGGGCTCAAAGTTCGCAAAATATGATGTCGAGGGTTGCCAAATTTCTTCGCAGTGGCCCTACGAGTGCTATTGCGATTTTTAGTACTTTAACTTGTTACTTGTGTACAAATGCTTGGCCATGGTCCAGTTTCACGATTAATGGTCATGCGTGTATGAAGAATGAAAACGTATTTTCCAAATTGTTTGCGAAAAAATGTGGAAAAAAAATAATATTCCAAGAATATACCCGCAGTTTTTCCGGCGAGATTTCATTTTTTTGTTCAAGTTTTTATGGTTTTGTATGAAAATTTAAAAAATGCCAGTCTGGCTACTCGCGAATGTTATTTTCCCCCTATTACTTTACTAACGAGGAAAAAGAAAAAGCGTATAACAAAGTTCAAATGGTACGCGTACTTCGTTTTAAAGAATTAGGTAAGGGAGAAGAAAAGTAAACAGCACACATATGACCGGAAAAATCTTAATGCTTTTTATTTGGGTTTTTCTTGCCTTTTCAAACGCAACAATAATACATTCGAGTCTGTAACAAATTATAGTTCACTTTGTGCCCGGAAATCGATTAAATTAAACAGAGTGAAGTTTATATAATGAGGTAAGAACCTACCTCAAATTATATATGTGAGAAGGGTCGCAATTGGAATTCGATTCAGATGCCGAATCCAAATCTAAATAGTGCTTTAAGGAAGACGAATAGGCAATTTATTTATATAATCGTTTCGAATACTTTCGACGCGAACGACGAATAGTAGTACGAATTTCGCCCGTAGCTCGAAATTCGCCCCGAGCCCGGATGGGCGTAGAAAGAGGAAAGAAATCAGATGTTTTTCGAATATAACCATAGACGATAGAGTCCCATACGAGCTGCTTTTAATACGCCAACGTTTGCGTTATCTTTGGAGTTTTAAAGCGTGGTCGAACAAGGCGAAATGTTAACGTTATTAAAACAAAGCAATAAAAACTCTTCTATGCGGCCAACATTTAATGAAAAATTTAATCGGTTGTCGTTACGCGTCGAAATTCGATTACTAAATTACCCCCAAGTATACATACGGATGGTACTCGCATTTTGTTTGTATAATACGAACACCTATATCTACAGGGTGTACCGGCTTAAGAGTAAAGCCTTCTAACTGGTAACTATGCAACTTATGGTGAGTCGATGTGAATATATTTGCCTAACCTCCGGATCGCAGGGGCTGAGTTACGTTCGTGGAATTATTTTTTTCATGTATCTCCATAACTATAATAGATAGAGCGATGAGTGTTGCGGCGTCGGGCAGCAAATTTTGTCTAGGATTTTTTCACGGGGGTTGGTAATTTATACAACTTGACAAGGAAGTCTATATATACCGAACAAAATATTTGAAAAACATCTTTAAAAATGACAATTTTTCTCATTTTTCTGTAATAACTCAAAAAGTTGTCCTTTTGCCAAGCTGTTATTATTAACTTTTCCAGACGAAAAAAGTCTGTTCTTTACAATGGCGCAACCCCCATCTTTCTATTTTACTCCAATCAAAAGTTATGAGGAAATAAGTTGTTGAAAAACGTGCCGAAAGTATGTTCTTTCAGAATCCAATCAAAAAGTGAAAAATCAAAGTTCCGAAAAAATCCAATGTAAAATCATGCCCCGATGGAATTTTTAAATAGGTAGTTTTATTTTCAGTACTTATATTTCACAAAAAATAAGAAATTGCATTTAATCAATTTTTTAATTCCAGCCAGCTTGCAATGGGTTATACTGGATGTTTTTTCATTGATTAAAAATGCAATTTTTCTTTTTTTTTTAAATACTGAAATTAAAACTATTTTAAAAATTTACCAGATGAGAATTTTGCATTTGATTTTTCGGGAGTTTTTTCATTGATTAAATGAAACTTTGCAAAAACTGCCAATTTTTGAAATTTTCTGAAAATACAATTTTTTTTAAATTCCACTGAGGCAGGATTTTGCAATGGATTTTTTCAAAGCTTTTTTCATGGAGTAAATGCAAACTTTGCAAAAATTCATTTGTTGAAAGTTTCTGAAAATAAATTTCTTTAACATTCCACCAGAGGAGGATTTTGCATTGAATGTTATTGTAGCTTTTCTCACTGATTACATACAATTACTCATTTTTTGTAAGATACTGAAAATAAAACTTTTTAAAAATTCCACTGAGGCAGGATTCTACATTGGATTTTTTAAGAGCTTTTTTCATTGATTATATGCGATTTTGCAAAAACTCATTAGGTATTTGAAATTTTATGAAAATATATATTTTTTTTTAAATTTTCACCAGCTTGCAATAGATTTTTCTGGGAGGGGGGGGGGGGGTGTCATTGATTTGAATGCAATTTTTCTTTTTTTGAAAAATACTGAAATTAAAACTACTTAAAAATTCACAAGAGGAGTATTATGCATTGTATCTTATGGTAGCTTTCTTCATTGAATAAATGAACTTTTGTAAAAACTCATTTTATGTAATTTTCTTGATTTTTTTTTTTTTTATTTCTACCCGGGCAGGTTTTTGCATTGGATTTTTCGGGAGCATTTTTCATTAATTAAATGCAACTTTGCAAAAATCGTCTATTTTTGAAATTTTCTAAAAATGATTTTTTTTTTAATTCCACAAGGGCAGGATTTTTTTGCAAAAGTTCATTTAATCAATGAAAAAAGCTTCCATAAGATCCAATGCAAAATCCGCCACTGGTAAATTTTTAAATACTTAGTTTTATTTTCAGTGTTGTACAGAAAATAAGAAATTGCATTTATTCATTTGAAAAACCTCCAGAAAAATCCATTGCAAGCTGGTGGAAATTTAAAAAAAAAAAATTATTTTCAGAAAATTTCTAAGAATGAGTTTTTGCAAAATCGCATACTTATAAGTAATTAATGAAAAAAGCTCTGAAAAAATCCAATGTAAAATCCTGCCCCGGGAAGAATTTTTAAAAAGTTTTATTTTCAGTATTTTACAAAAAATACCATAAGATTCAATGCAAAATCTTCACCTCTGGTGGAATGATAGAAAAATTTATTTTCAGAAACTTTCAAATAATGAATTCTTGCAAAGTTTGCATTTACTCCATGAAAAAAGCTCCCGAAAAATCCAATGCAAAATCCTGCCCTGGTAGAAATTGAAAAATATATATATTTCCCGAAAATGGGATGGAATGAGTTTTTGCAAAAGTTCATTCCATCAATGAAAAAAGCTACCATAATATAATATCCAATGCAAAATCCTCTTCAGGTGCATTTTTAATATAAATTAATAGTTTTAATTTCAGTAAAAAAATAAATAAATAAAAATTTTAAAAAATAGTGAATTAATGAAAAAATCTCCATAAAAATCCATTGCAGAGCTAGTGAAAATTAAAAAAATGTATAATTATGTAAGTATATTTTACATTGGGGTTTTCAGAGCTTTTTTCATTGTTTATATGCATTTTGCAAAAACTCATTCTTTGAAATTTTCTAAAAATAATTTCTTTCAATTTCCTCCAGTTTGCAATGGATTTTTCTGGAAGTTTTTTCATTGATTAAATGCAATTTCTTATTTTTTGAAAATACTGGAAATAAAACTATTTAAAAATTCACCAGAGGAGGATTTTGGATTAGATGTTATGGTAGCTTTTTTATATGAACTTTTGCAAAAACTCATTTTATGTAATTTTCTGAAAATAATTTTTTTTTTTTCAATTTTTACCAGGGCAGGATTTTGCATTGGATTTTTCGGGAGCTTTTTTCATTGATTTGCAACTTTGCCAAAACTGGATATTTTGGTATTATAGCTGTTTAGCTAGGCTATGTTTTCACGATTTTTCTATTTCTGCTGATGATATTTCGTTTGAACAATTTAATTGAAGTTTCGCCAGGCTATTTTTTTCACTTCTGGAAAATTATTCGTATAAATTGTTTACTTGGGCGGCAAGAGATGAGAATAATTTTCGAAAATGGAACTGGGAATTCAGGAGTAAAAACGATGATCCGACATTATTACAGGGTAAAGTTTGGCCGTCGAGTCAGATGTTGATTTTAGAAATTTTTCATTATTAGGTATCGAGACGAACCCGTTAAAAAAATTAAATATTTATGGATCAGCAAATTTCGCTTATTTTTGCACGGTTAGTTAGGTCATTGTGAGAATGAATCCAATATGAAATTATCGCTCGTTTTGAACCGATGAGGCGAAAGTGATGAAAATTATACAACTTGGAATGTTCTTTTTTTCTCGGAGGAAAATTTATTTGGTTTATATAATGATAGCAAATGGTATGAGTTGAATGAATATTGAAATAATAGAAGCCCTCGCCGAAAGTATTTTACGTGTATGTTCTAAATTTGCGCATATTATGTTAGGTCTGAGCGTGATGTTAGCCTTAGGCGTTTTCTGACTGCTATGCACCTCGAGTGATGTGCCATGACTTGGAAAATAATTGTCACAAAGTTTTGGATCCTTAAGCAATTGTCACTGATCATTTCGAGGGTAATTGAATTTTTTTGCATTTAAAAAAAAATTCAAATTTATGGTTTTTTATTAATTTCGCAAAAGAAAATTTTGAAATTCCAATTTTTTAAAAATGACAAATTTTAAAAATCTAGTCTGAACTTTTTTACCCACAAACATTTTTTTTAAAATCGTAATGGAAAATTCTTCATTAAAAAAAGTTAAGTGGAATGTGAAAAATTTTGAGTGACCCATTCAGAATTTTTTTTTCTCAAAAATGTTTGAAAAATACATTAAAAAATTTAAAATGTATATTTTTAAAATTTGAAAATTTTTCTTTAAACTTTTTCAAAAAATTTCTCAAATTTTTCATAATTACCTGAAATATTGCATGCTTCAGATTTTGAAGAGGCAGTAGTTTCAAAAAAACCGAAATTTCGTCAATACAATGCATGATACAGATACAACTTTTCGAGAGGAATAAAAAAAGTAATGAGAAGAATTATTTATTTGTCTATATTTGAGGAGCTTCAAAAGTTGTAGTTAAATGCTGATTTTTCAACGCTCGGTAGCGCCTTCATTTTCAAAGATAGGCAAATTCTTCACCCACCTTTTTTGTTCCTCTCAAAAAGTTGAATCCGTATCATGCATTGTTTTGGCAGAATTTTTCAATTTTCATGTCTCCAAAGTGCACCTTAATAATAAAATTGAGGTAGGCAATACTTTCAACAAAAATTTCTTAATTCTTGTTATTATTACGTACTCCTTCAATTCAAAAGATAGGCATCCCAAAGTGATTACAACTTTTCTAATGTTTTCGAAGTTCTATGCACTCGCGAGGCCGAAACATTTTTTGAATTAACAGTGTTGCCAACTAATTTTTTTTTAAATACCAAATTTTCAAAGCTGTATAGCGCCTTTAATTTATGAAATAGGCAACTCATCATAATTAAGTTTTTTGTTTGTCTACTCGAGTTGAATTTATGGTTAAATTATTGCAGACGCTTCATGGAACACCCTGTATATTTATTCAAGATCATACCTCTGAAAGAGGTTTCCAAAATGGCCAAATGTCCATTTAACCTTGAAAAAGTGCTCGAAATTTTTGTAAAAACACACACACACACACACACAGATTTTAAATCAGGCTTGGTACTGTCTGCTATTTCTGCGAATTTAAAAAAATTTCGTCGAAAACTGTCGAAGATGGACATTTTAAACAAAAATTCACGTTTAATCCCTTCCAGCTCCAAATCACTTCAAAAGACTAGAAATTTTTTGAAGTGATTTGGAGTGATGAGGAAGCCCTTAATCTGTAAAATAAAAAAATATTATGCTCGTGAAAATTTTAATTTTCACCATAAACTTGAAAGGTTCCTTTTACTTTTAAAAAATTTAAAAAGTTGTAATATCGATTACATTATTAAAATGAGGGCATTTAACTTCTGCAGGGCTTTTTAAATATTAAAAAAAAAACGAATAAGTAAGAAAAATCGAGCCAATTTTAATTAAAAAATCAATTGTAGCTGGTTTGTAAACGTTTTTAGAATATTTTTCGTAAAAATTATTGTAACTTCTTACGTGACCGGAATAAAACCCGAGCTGACGATATTATTGTCGGAATAAATTAATTTATTCGTCAATTACGCGCGAAACATGAAAACATAATATCAGAGGGGTTTCATTACCGTACGTATCTAATTAAACAACGACCAATGAAAATTAACGCTCATTTTAAAGCAATTTGTTACAAATTGAAAACTTGACGTTAGGATGAGGTTTCTCTTTGTAAAAGAAACATGTACCTGTATACATAAGTTAGGTTTTACTTAGTTGGATGTCTAAAACTGTATGTATGTGTAGAGTAGGTACTGATAAAACACCCACTCGGTGTTTCTTTTTTCTCATCCAGAGAATTCTTCGAATACCGTATAATTCCCATCAACACGGACGTACAGCCGATTAAAATTTAATTGCGTGTCGAAATTAAGAGCTCCATCTGTATCAAATGGTATCTATTGCGGTGTTTTTGAAATCACAAGCGAGAGAAGCAAAACAGAGCGTCGCGTATAATTAAGTTATAGGTCTATTCTCCGTTCGGTATCGTGTAGACCATCTCTGCTGTATTGGCAGCTGCTTGATTGCCTACCCGATGCCATATATCGTCATCAATTTCCCTGGTGGTAAATTTTTTCGTACTTCTTTTTTATAAATAAGTACTTATCTGGGTATGTTGCGACTAAGTATAATAATGTACTTATTTGTAGTGCATACTGTTGGGTTTGTTGGTAACTAATTAATAATTGAACACTACATTTTGATTTCAGGTCACCTTAGATGTACCATATGCATCACCTCCTCAAGGCACCAAGTATTTCACGATAATCGGTCCGCATATTGATTGCATGGATGAACAATATTTGGTAAGGAAATTGGAAATTGTTTATAATTTTGGTATTTAGCACCGATATTTTATAGATAAAGCGTCCTGCAGGTCTCAGTTACCCAATTTCAAAAAAAAAAAAAAAAAAAAAAATTGAAAATTGGCTCAAAATTTTATGAAGGATTGGTAAGGATTTTTTTCCAAAATTGAAAAAAAAATTAAAATAAAAGTGTTCGAGGACTAATATTTGAGGCCCTTTGTCACAAACCTGATGTCAGTTTTTGAAATTAAATTCAATATTGATTTTTTCCGATGTTTTACAACAAATTATTTGGTCATAACTTTGGATTGGAGTAAGATAGAGGGATGGGGATTACGCCATTGTAAAGAGAAGACCTTTTTTCGTATGGAAAAGTTAATAATAACAGCTTGATCAAAGGACAACTTTTTGAGTTATTACAGAAAAATGAGAAAATTGTCACTTTTTTTAAATGTTTTTTCAAATATTTTGCTCGGTATAGACTTCCTTGTCAAACTAAAAAAATTACCAACTTATGAAAAAATTCTAGACAAAATTTACCGTCCAATGCCGCAAAGCCCAACTCTCTACCTATTATAGTTGTCGAAAAACGTAAGGTTAAAAACACTCTGCCAGAACAAAAAAAAATCTGATGAGCATAAATCAGCCCCTGTGGTTCAAAGGTTTGGCAAACATATTTACATAAACTCACGAGAAGTTGCATAGTAACTGGTTAGAAGGCTTTACTCCTATGTAGGTACACCCTGTATTACATAAAGGATTAGTACCTAAGGTTTTTTTTTCAAAAATTAAAAAAACAAACGAGATGAAGAGTTGATTGTATGTGCAATTGTGCATGATTTAAAAACGTATCATGCACATTTGCACATACAATCAACTCTTCATCTCGTTTTTTTTTTTTTTTTTTTTTTTTTTTAATTAAAAAAAAAACCTTAGGTGATGAAAATTCAATAAACAATTTGAATAATTTGAAGAAAAGAAAATTGATGCAGAAAATTGAAAATTTTAAGGAATTTTAAGATTACAAATTTTAGGAAACGATTTTTTATTTTTTTGAAATTTTTTCTTCAATTTCTGAATAAATTACAGTAGAACCTCGATTACTCGAAGTAATTGGAGTGAATGAAGATCTGATATGAAAATTCGGACAATCGATTTTTTGTTTCTTCTTTGAAGAATTGCAATAAGAAACATCGTAAGTACCTATTTTAAAAATTTTATAGAAATGACTGAACGAATAGAAACAACAAAAAGAAAGAATATTTTACAGTGAATTACTTGAAATTTAAAATAAAAAAAATATTTTTAAAAAATCTTAATTTATTTAGATTTCTTTTTTCAAAAAAAGAAGCAAATTTCATCTTTATTTTTTTAAGTGAAAAAGAAATAAATTATCGTTTGAAATAAAATAAAATCTTAGAAATTATAAATTTCTATTTTTTTTCGCGATTTGGGACCTTTATAAAAAAATCTGGAATAAGTATATTTTGTTTTTATTCTTTTTTATACCTGATGAAAAAATCTCAATTTTTTGGAATAAAATTTTCAAACATTGTTTTTTAAGGTTCTCTAAAAAAAAATTAAATGTTAAAAAATTGGTGTGTCTATCATTAGATCAAGGCCTTAGTTTAATAGAAAAAATTATATTAGAAAGAATTCGCTAAGATTTTATTTTATTTCAAACGATAATTTATTTCCTTTTCACTTAAAAAAATAAAGATGAAATTTGCTTCTTTTTTTGAAAAAAGAAATCTAAATAAATTAAGATTTTTTAAAAATATTTTTTTTATTTTAAATTTCAAGTAATTCACTGTAAAATATTGTAGATTCGGGTACCCCCCGGACACTGGGTAGCTCCGGACAGATGCCTCAATCTTAACAATTCACTAGGGTAGCACCGGACAGTTGATTTCAGGTTTTTAAAGGGTATCCCCGGACATTTAGTAGCTCCGGACAAATGCCTCAGACAGATTCATTCAATTCTTTGGGTAGCTCCGGACCAAGGCCTTTATAACAGGAGGTTAGCTCACTTCGCCAGGCGCACAAGAAGATCGTGACGTCATATTAGTCCTCGCTTTGACTATATACAACATGGACTGGTAGAACAGCTGGAATTCCTTAGCAGAAACCCCAAAAGCCTTGAGTGGAAAAAATTTTCACTACAGGCATGCTGGTCCGCCATTTTGTATAGCATTAAATTTAATATTTGCTCATAACTCTAAAAATACGAGTTTAGCAAAAAAATGTCAAGAAATATTTTTTTTATAAAATTGAAAAACCTTTCGATTGCAATAAAAAAATTTGAATTTGGTTTGAGATTGAAAATTTTGAAAAAAATATCAAGGCACAATATGGCTGCCCAGCGATTCTCAACTGTGATTTCACGCATGTGCAGAAGATTTTTTTCCACTCTGCTTATGAAATTGCATAATCAAAACGCCGGCATATCGGATCAAAAATTTAACATTGCTCTTATGGGGCTTTACCAGTCCATGTTGTATATAGTCAAAGAGTCCTCGCATTGTGTGTCTTATGGAAAATAATGAGTTTTTCTTCGTTTTTCTTTAATAACTCGAAAACGTTAGCAGGTACATGGGCGTTTGAGACTTGTTATAAGATCTACTTTTCACGCTCTACAACCTCGAATTTTTTCCAAAGTCCTAGTGTTAACCAATCAAAAGTTATTAAAGTTCAAAGTTCAAAATACAAAAAAAAACTTTTTTTTTACGTTTACATTAAAATTGCTCAAAATTTTGAGTGAGCACATAGGTGTTTGAGGCATGAAAAATGATCAACTTTTCACGCTCTACAACCTCGAATTTTTTCCAAAGTTCTAGCGCTAACCAATCAAAAGTTATTAAAGTTCAAAGTTGAAAGATTACACTCCAGCACTGTTGTCGATGTACTTTTGTAGAAATGGGCGGAGCCAATGGAGTGTGGTATCACTTTAACAGGCCAGGAAGGCTAGAATTGACAACGTCGCAACGTGGGCTGACTTTTTGGTTTTTCCATAAGATGTAATGCTAATTCAAATTGCAATAAATCGAAAAATATCAATTTTACGAAAAACGTCCAAGAGACCTTTTTTAAAGAGAATTGAATAAGCTTTCTATTGATATAGAATTTTTTTGGATTTTGTGAAATTTTTAGTGAAAAGTGGAAAATGCCAATTTCGTCAATTTCACTCAAATTCAAAAAATTTATATATGAATGGAAAGCTCTTTTAATTCTCTTTAAAAAAAGGTCTCTTTGACTTTTTTTGTAAAATTGATAGTTTTCGAGTTATTGCATTATGAATTAGCATTGTGTCTTATGGAGAATCCAAAAAGTCAGCCTACGCCGTCGAGATATTACAGCGTTGTCAAGTGAGCCTTCCTGGCCTGGTAAGTGAAGGGGGTCGTGGTGGTATTCTATATTGACCATTTCGCGCTCACCGGGATCGCTAGCATCGCTAGCAAACCATGAGGATAAAATACATTATGGCTTTTGGCTTATGAGGGAAGTGTAGTTTTTTCAATTTTTAACAAAAATGAGATGATTTATGGAAAATTTTGTAAGAACATTAATTAAAGCAGAAAAAATTTCCTTTCCATTGATATAAAATTCATTTTGATTCGTCAAGTAATTACGGATCTGCGGGTGTTTTTTCTTATTTGTTTTCAACTTATCGAAATTTCAATTATAAATTAATCAAAAACTACTCATTTGACAAAAAAATGTTTTCTCTAAAACTTGGAGTAAATTTAATCATCTTTCCAACGGTATATGGGTGAAGTCTGTAGCTTTAATATTCACGCTACCAGCCTTACTTGAAAGTTGAAAATTCGTATTTCAGTCTCATAAACAGCTGATCTGAATGTTCAGTTTCAAAATTGTATGGAAAGGAAGGGTCTAATCGAAATTTTTATAATAACAAAACTTATTTCTCGAGTATTATTCTACAACTTGGTTTGAAATTTTTTTCAATTTGATCTGCCCTCCCCTTCTAATTTGGCATATTACTATTATAAATGTGAAATAGAAGGGGAAAGAGGGGTCCAACTGAAAAAATTTTCAAACAAAATTTGTAGGATAAAATATAAGGTATATTTTATGTTATTATAAAAATTTCGATTGGGCCCCCTCTCTCCTCCCAATGAGTGAAGTAAACAAAGTTTGCGAACCGAGCCGAAGGCGAGGTGAGCAAAGATAACGCGAGATTGTAAGTTCCCTCCACCCTTGTATAGTAAGATATTTTTCATTATACACTGCACTGAAAATTAGTCAAATTGCAACACAATTTTTTATTCTTCATTCAGAAAGAAAAACAAAACGAATCTTTTATTAATGAATAAAAAGACGTATAATCTAATACCTCCTATCGTAATATCACAATCTATCTGTCTAGATTGAATTAAAATTGCATCAAACAAATTCAACACGATAACATTCCGGTACCTAAATTTTTACATTTTATTTTGAAGTTGTTTCCAAAATTTCGTTTAAATGTAATCACTACAAGAGCTCAAACTAACAACTTCAAAAAGACGTGGGAAAATGCAAATCACAAAAGGCCGGGAGGGAAAAATGCAAATCACAAATTTCGGGAGGGAAATCACAAAAAGCCGGGTGGGAAAAATGCAAATCGCAAATTTCCCTCCCGGCGGGAGGGAAAATAACGTACCACTGAAAAAGTACTCTTCCCTCCCGATTGGCGCGTATGATAAGTTCAATTTTCAGTGCGTGTATAATGAAATTTTTTTTGACAAAAAATGACCCATTTAAGGTGGGAAAATGGGCAAAAAATCGATTTTTTGCATTTTTGATAGTGACACACCATGATTTCAAATTCTACGTACATATGAGGTTGTACTTCTAGACTAAGTACACAATATATATATATATTTTTTTTCAGAATTGCACCTCTGAAAGGGGTTACCAAAATGGTCGCTAGAAAGCTCAAAATGTCCATTTGACCTTGAAAAAGGTGCTCAAAATTTCTTCTAAAAAATTCCATAAATTACCCTTGGTACCAACTATCATCCATGTGAGTTTGAAAAAAATCGATTGAAAACCGCCAAAGTTGAAAATTTCTAACGAAAACACACAATAAACCCTCCTAGAAGAGGCTAGGGGTGAGATATCGAGCTAAAAATTTTGTCACGGGGGTTTTATACCATAAGGTCCAATTTCCACTGGAAAATTCAAAAATCGGTGCTCAGGGCCAAATCACCCCTAATATAAACTCGACTAGACTCTTTAGGTTTTTTCAAAAAGTTTCCTTTCTTAATTATGGAAGACTTTTTCACTGAAATAAAATATAAATTCTCTTCCATAAAAAGCAATTGATTTTCTAAATTAAAGTATTTTTTCAATTTTGTTACTTATTGAACTACATATAATTAATAATTATGTCCTTTCAAAAAATAAAGGATTGTTTTCCAAGGAAATAAGCATTTTTTGAACTTTTTTTCCTCTTCTTCTTTAAATAATATCAGATTTTTCTCCAAAATAGAATACCTACCTAATTGTTTTCAAAAACATTTAAAAATTCCCATTTTTTTTTTTAAATTGGGAGTATAAAAAAATTGACAGGTTTTTAAAAGTTTTTTCTTAAATACCTATACCTATAAGTACCTATATATTTAAAAAAAATAAATAAATAAATAAATAAATAAAAAATGAGGATTTTTTAAGTTGATGGATTTAAAAAAAATCAATATTTTTGTTTCAAAAAAAAAAAAATGAAATATTTTTTCAAGTTTCATTTTTTAATGAAATGATCATTCCAACAAATGAAGAACCGATCGTATTCAAATGAAACTATACGTAAATCGGTGCTTAGACTAATCTAATTAGCAGGGTTCGGACATTCTTTCTCGAAAAAACGGGAAATATGCGTATAAAAATTCCCTTAAAAAACACGAAATATGCGCGAAAAACCTAAAAATATTCTCGAACGATATGGGTGTCAATTTAAAGAGGAAAACGCCAGCTACATGATTTTGATTCATAATTGGACGTATTTAGAACACATATTGAGAAATTACACAAAAAAGAACGAAAAATGAATTTTATTTTTACTCAAAAGCAAAAAACGTTCTAATTCTAATTCTAATTTGGTAATTCTACTGATTCTAATTAAATCAGAGAAAATAACGAAATTGTATTTTATCAAAATAAGTAGGTAAGTTTGAAAATTAAATCGACTCGCCAAGCCGGCATATGCAAAAAAGTACCACCAGTGTTGCACATTCGGGTGAAAAAAAAATAATGGTATCAGTTTTGCTAAATTTTTAGGTGAGAAATTGCAAATTTGTCAAAATATGCTCGAAAAAACTCGAAAATTGTGAAATATTCTCGAAAAACCTAAAATATTCCCTAAAAATACCCAAAATATGCTTTTATATGCGCTGAAAGGTGAAATATGCTCAAACATGCAAAAACAAGTTGCCCGAGCAGCACACTCGATCGATAATATCGAAAGTTGAAACGTATCGATAAAAAATCGTTAAAAAATCTAAAGATGTTCTCACGATATGATACAGATTTAGCTGTACGATTTTATAGGCAAAAAATCTAAAAACTATCGAATTCGATAGTATTACGATTTTAGGACGATATTCGTCAACGATACTATCGACAAAGAATAATAAATTTATCGAATCCGATTTTCCACCGATTTTGTGCAGATATTTGAAACTATATTATCGACAAATAATCTGAAATTTCTCGAATTCGATTTTTTAACGATTTTGTGAAGATATTTGAAACTATACTATCGACACGTAATCTAAAATTTCTCGAATTCGATTTTTCAACGATTTTGTACAGATATTTGAAACTATATTATCGACACGTAATCTGAAATTTCTCGAATTCGATTTTTTAACGATTTTGTGAAGATATTTACAACTATATTATCGACAAATAATCTGAAATTTCTCGAATCCGATTTTCCACCGATTTTGTGCAGATATTTACAACTATATTATCGACAAATAATCTGAAATTTCTCGAATTCGATTTGTTAACGATTTTGTGAAGATATTTGAAACTATACTATCGAAAAAGAATATTAAATTTATCGAATTCGATTTTTTAAAGATTTTGTGAAGATATTTAAAACTGTATTATCGACAGATTATATGAAATTTCTCGAATTCGATTTTTCAACGATTTTGTGACGATATTTAAAACTATATTATCGACACATTATATGAAATTTATCGACTTCGATATTTCAACGATTTTGTAACGATAGTTGTTGAAACTATATTGATTTTTTTCTAGTCAAAAAATACCTACTTTATATTCAAAATTGGATGGGAAGAAAGGGCCAAATCGAAATTTTTATAATAACCAAAATTAAATCCAGAATATTATTCTACAACTTTTGTTTGAAATGTTTTTTCAATTGGACCTCATCTCTAGCCTCTATTATTTTGCAGTTACCTACTTACGTGTAACAGTAATATGCGAAATCAAAATTGAAAAAATTTTCAAACAAGTTATCTAGTTTTTTTGGTTTACTAGGTATTTTACTTGAAACCAGATCGTTGTTCTTAAATAAAATTTTACCAAGTTCAATACTACGATTACTATGTGAATACTTAGTATTTAAAATTGAACGGGAGGGAGGCGCCCAATCGACAATTTTGTAATGACCAAAATTATTCTTAGAACATTGAGCTACAACTTTTGTTTGAAAATTTTTTCAATTGAACCTCTCCTTCTCCTCCAGTTTTGCATAATACTCCGTTGATACTTATTCAAAATTGGAGGAGCGGAGGAAAAAGGGGCCAATTTGAAAAAATTTTCAAACAAAAGTTGTAAATTAAGGTCCTAGAAATAATTTTAGTTATTATAAAAATTTCAATTGGACCCCTCCCTCTTCTCCAATTTTGCATAAGATGTTTGAATATTATAATCCAATTCGTATTATGCGAACGAACTCCGATGTTCGCAACGGACGCTTGTTTTGGTAGAAACTGCAGTATTTGGAACGAAATTCGCCAGCCTTAAGCGTAACTACGACTTCAAACTCGCCAGCCGGTCTTGAAATTGTGCGCGCGCATATACCCATATATGCTAAATTATCTACAAAAAATCGATAGAATATCGAAACTAGATAATCTACAAAAAATCGTAATACAAAATCGATAGAATATCGAAATTAAATCGAAATAAAAAATTGATAGAATATCGAAACTAAATCGAAATAAAAAATCGACAGAATATCGAATTCGATAATGTGTCGCGTTAGTTCCGCATAAATCGTGTAATTATCTTTCGATTTATAGATAGGTTATCGATGAAGTATCTAACTATAATCTTGAGATTTTTAAAAGAAAAATCGTTCGATTTTATCGAAAGTTTATCTGTTGATGGATTTTGCCAACTATAATTCATCGATAATCTGTCGATATATCGAAAGATAATTTCACGATTTATGCGGAACTAACGCGACACTTTATCGAATTCGATATTCTGTCGATTTTTTATTTCGATAATTTGTCGAGTGTGCTGCTCGGGTGGGTTTATTTTACTTAGAATTTTCTGAAACGTAAAGATAACTTGAAAATTCTCTATCTAGTATTAAACAAAAAAACATGCTTGAGCATGAAAATCCGAACCCTGCTAATTAGGCTCAAATCTAAAATTCTCGTAATTTGTCGTAGCCGTTTGTTTTGTTGGTTGTTGGATGAAATTTTGAAACCCATTCCAATTGATTATGCACTTTATTTAGGATTTCGCTAATTCCTTTCGAGTTCAATTAGCTCGTTTCATTCGAATACGTCGTAGGTACATGTTATATACTATTCTAGCTTTCGTCCTTTCAGCTCGAGTTGTTAAATGACCACGGACCTAGCTGCAAAACTATTCTACAAAGAGAAGTAATTTCACATCTACGCTTTGATCTTATGGGCATACGGTATCTTGATAATAATTTATTAATTGCGTTCTTCTATACAAGCAATCCTTTTATATAGAGATGAGAAAAGCGAATGAAATGTCTATTGTATTCGTTGGCAGAAATCATGGTTAAAACAAATTGCACTATTTCGGTCCGTTTCTAATATTTGCAAAGAATCAATTAAGCTGAAAGCAACTATATTGATACTTGGAGCGAAGATTTCAGATTGAATGTTGAATTATTTTAGGTCAAGTTTGTCTTTCCGTAATTAAGATACAAAAACAAATTTACTGATGTAAAGGCCTCGTGTAATTTGTTGTTATGATTACGTATTTCATTGCATATAATGGCTTTCCAACTAATTTCACCAGTCTCAATTCATATTATTTCAAGTTGCATGTTTCTTCCAAATATGAGTAGAACTTTTTAGGCACGTGGTATGGTATATTTTATTTTTCTTTCTAAGAAACTAGCAAACTAATTTTCTAAAATTGGAAAACTAATGTTTGTAAAATTAAAACTCGATCGGAAAAACAAATCAGATTTTTCTTATGTACTTAAGTATAAAGTACACAAAAAAAATTCGATATAAATAAATAACGCTAAGAAATCATCGTTACTGCACGTTCAAACGATATAAACTTTGGGTTAAAGTTTTCTCCAACGAAAAGAATAGCAGCTCGAAATTCATAAAAAATCTATCCCTGTTGGATGGAAATTTCATGCATTATAAAAAACATTTTTAGAACCAAGACGATGGAAAATTTCAACCAAACATGGCCTTATGAGTTCGTATATGGAACTCGTGAAATGCTCGATAAATTTCATTTATTTCGGATTTTCTTCATAGAGGTATTTAAACGACTCGAGGGCGTGCTATTGAGGCAATTTTTCCAATAAACATTCTATGAATCGTTATATTCGCGTTTTGAGCTAGGAAACTTATTATTGAAGCATAAAGTACTTAATGGTGTTCGTTGATCGTCGAAAGTGGTATCAAAATTTTGCATCCTTTTTGTACCCACTTTCAGACAACCCTAATTTTAAGATTTAGTCTTCCATTTTAATTTTTCTTCAACTTTTTAAATTTTAAATTTTATCTACCTCGAAATCTTTTCTATTATTTTTCAGTCGTATTTTTATTAATTTTTTTTGAGTTGTGAATTTTATCAAATTTTCAGTAATTTTCATTCTATTTTAATTTTTTAATCGTTCAAAATTTAGCAATCTCACAAGTCGAAGCCTTTTTACAGTCGAAATATGTTTTTTCTTTCGGTTGATATAATTTTACAAGTCGAAACTTTTTTTCTGATTGAAGCCTTTTTACAGTCAAAATACTATATTTTTATCTGGTTAGTAAAATTTTACAAGTTGAAACCTTTTTTCTCGCTGAAATAATTTTATATTTTTTCTGATTAAAGCCGTTTTACAGACGAAATGGTTTTTTTTTTTTTTTTTGATTGATATAATTTTACATGGAACCGTTTTTTTTGTGTGTTTAAGCCCTTTCGGAGAAATTTTTATGCAAATTTTTCAGAAAAAAACTTTCTCAAAAAAAAGTGTGAAGATAAAAAAAAAATGGTATTTTCAAAGTTTTTTTGTTTGGAGGTTGTCATAAAAAAAATCATTTACCGATTCAGAAATTTTTAACAAAAATTATTCTCATGAATTTTCTTCTCCAGAATAACTTTACTTTGTAATGAGATCTTTTTTGAGATGAATTTCATCTTGAATTCTTATGGAGAATTTTTTGAGAAACAAAAAAAAATTACCTACCTACGTATACTTATTTATTTCAGAAATTTTTTACAAGAATTGTCATTGCTAATTTTCTATTTAATATGATTCCATTTCACAATAAAATTTTCCCCTTAAACAATTTTCAATGAGCGGAAAAGTTCCAACTTTCTTTCTCCGAAAAAGTTTTAAGTTTTTTTTTCATAATTTTGAGAAGTTTTCTCTAAAAATGTGAAATTTTTTATTGACTCTTAAAATCAGAGATTTATTTTATAAAAAGAAAAAAAAATGGGAAACAGAGACTTTTCTCCCTAAAAAAACTTTTTTCTTCGAAAAAATTGGGGAAAAAGATGTACAGTTTTTTTTTTCTCTGAAAGATTCATTCACATATTTTGGTTGGAAATTTTTTTTACAGCTTTCAAAAAATATTTAGATTATTTTACTAATCTACTCATTCAAAAAAAAGGAGACGTTTCCGCCAAAAAATTGCGCATTTCCTTCTAAAAAAAATGTGAATTTTTTTTCTGCCAAAAAATGAGAAAAAATTTTCGTTCAGTTTTTTTCTAAAATTACTTATTTCTTAAAAATAAAATAAAGGAAATAGATATTTTTCTTAAAAAAAAAATATATAAAAAAAAATAAAAATAAAAAAAATGTAGATATGCACAAAATTCAGGCGTTTTGAAAATTGAGACGTTTTCTCCAAAACTCGGAGAAGTACATTTTTGTTTCAAAAAATTGTACATTTTCGTCTCCAAAAAAATTGTAAGTAGGTACATTTTCTTTTCAAAAAAATAATTTTTTTTTTGAAAAGCTGAGAAAATTTATTCATCAAATTTTTTTTTCAAAATTTTGAGACTAAAAACAATTTTTCTCACAAAATGTTAAAATTTTTTTTACTCTCAAAATCAGAGGTTTTTTCTTAAAAATAAAAATAAGGGAAATAATTATAGATTTTCATTCCAAAACCAAAATGAAAAATACAGATATGCACAAAGTTCAAGTATTTTAAAAATTGAGAAGTTTTCTCCAAAATTCTGAGAAATATTGTTGTTCCAAAAAATTGTACCTCTTCTTCTCAAAAAAATGTTAATTTTTTTCTGTAAAAAAATGTAAAAATTTTTTCTGTAAAGAAATAAGGAAATTTTTTTCAGCAAAAAGCTAAGAAAATTTTTTCGTCGATTTTTTCCCCGAAATTTTGAGACTAAAAACAATTTTTCTCAAAATGTGGAATTTTTTTTTACTCTCAAGATCATTAGAGATTTCTCACTTAAAAATGAAATAAACGAAACAGAGGGGCTTCTTTCTAAAAACAAAACGTTTTTCTTCAAAAAAATTTCAGAATAATTATGTACTTACTTATGCACAAAATTCAGGTGTTTTTTTTCGACGAATTTTTTCACCAATTTTAGTTGGAATTTTTTTTACACAAACGCCAAAAAAATTAGATGGTAATTTTACTCATCCCAAAAAAATTCCCGAAATTTCTTTTTCCGAAAAAATTGAGAAGCTTCAGAGTTGTGATTTTTTTTGACAAAAAACGTGAATTTTTTTTTTGTTGTTTTTTTTTTTTACAAAATTTTGAGACTAAAAACAGTTTTTCCAAAAAATGTGAATTTTTTTAGGTACCTACTTAATCTTTTGTTCCAAAAAATTGTTGATTTTCTTCTCAAAAAAAATGTTAATTTTTTTGCAAAAAACTGAGAAAATTTTTTCTTAAAAAAAATGAAAAAATGTTTTCTCAAGAAAGAATAAGAAATTTTTCACTTCAGAAAATTGAGAATAGTATTGAAACAATTTTACCGATTTTTTAATAGGTAATTGAAAAAATTACAAAATAATTATTTTTCTATAAAAATCCAGGTTCTTCAACATATCACACGAGTAGGGTCCTAGCCTTTTGAAGCTCGTCCAATCTCGTACGTACGCTTTAAACGGAACAAAACCAACGAGTAAAAAAAAAGGAGAAACGAGATGTCGTGTAAACTCATTAATCGTTTTAATATAAAGAACGCTCCGCAGAAAGCTCCCGAATAAAGAGAAAAATAACGCTTAAGTGTTTTCTTTAGCGAGTAATTACAGGGTAATTTTTCGATATCGTTTCGAAACCTATACGGGGTGTAATTTTTCAGCAACGTCAACTTGCTCATTGTTTAAAGATTGATGAGATTGGCGATGATACGAGTATAATATCCTTTAAAAAGAGTGATTTTTTTTTTTATGTTACAGAAACCAGTAGCCGGATTGAATAAAAAGACAACTTGTTGTCTGTGCTGTAAAAGAGGTCCCATAGCTTTACGCTGCCAGTTACTCAGATCTGCATACGTTTGCGGCGAATCAATTAAATTAAAAGCTACTATTGATAATCAAGGCGAAGAAGATGTCAGATTAAAAGTTAGACTGTATCAGGTACCTATCTACTTTATAAAATTTATTTATGCTTTTCGAGTCCTTTATTACAGCTTGTTTTTGGCAAATGCTATTAAATCATGTTACGTAGGTTGTAATACCTATACGAGGTATTTATTATAAATAATATGATTGTTACAGCATGTCGAGTATTTCATATTTAGAGGCGTTTTGGGAATGTCGAAAGATATCAATCATTTAATTCTGGAGCTAACCGGCGACATTGTTGCACCTTGCACGCAAATAAAATGGGATTCGGCGGATAGTCTAGTTGTTCCTATTATGCCACCATCACTGTCCAGTACTTGTAAATTAATTCATATTAATTACGTTCTTAAAGTAAGTTGCCATTTTTAATTAAATAAATATACCAAATTCGACTCAGCAGTGGCGGATTTATTAACCGTAGGTGAGAACGACCGGCGCCGTCGGTTACTCCCGCGGGGTCCCAGCTCAAGTGGGCTTTTTCACCGTTCCACTATAACGAGTTAATTTATTTCTAAAAACTCGTAGCTACGACTACGTGGCCATTTCCCACAAGTGAACGTGAACGCCTGATTATGCTGAAAATGAATTTTCATTATAAATAGTGCAATGTATAATCGAGTATCTACTTTGAACGTCCCTTCTGCGCATCATACTACAAATGTACGTAGAAGTGTCGATTCGCAGATTTAAGGGGAAATAATGATTTGATGGAGGACTAATCTGCCTCCAGAGGGCTTTCTCCAGTTTTTGTGAAAGTAATTTTTTATTGAAAATCTTATGGAGAAATTTGAAAATAATTTTTTTGAGTATAGGAAGTAGGTACCTATTTTTTTTAATTTCTTTCTTTTCTTTTTTTAAAAAAAAGTGATACCTAATGAAAAAAGTAACAAAAATTTTCTCGGAAAAAATCTATCAAGAAAGTCTTTTGAAAGCAGTAAAAATTTTTCGAAAAAATTCTTATACAGGTACTAAAAATATTTGTGACCTACATAAAAATACTTATTGTAAAACAATTTGAATACCTACCTAATTTTGTTAAAAAATTTTAACGAATTTAAAAAAAAAATTAATTTAAAAGAATGTGCACTTAAAAAAATTATTCATAAACTAGTTGTTTTTTTTTTGAAAAATTTTTGGAATAGTTACCTAGTATATATTTTAGCTGATTTTCTCTATAGAGAAAAGTCAGCTATTAAATTTGACCTGATAATGGAAGTTTGGGGGTGAGGGGTATTTTTTCTAGAATAATTTCCAAATAATTTTTCAATTTTTATAATTTTTCTAAAAAAAAAAAGGATTCTGATTTTTTTTAATAGTGATATTTAGGAAATTTCATCTGCCTACCGAAATTTTTTAGTAAATATCTAAGAATTTTTTGAAAATTTTATTTATGAATTTTCAAAGACTTTGTAGTTATATCATATTAGAATTTTGAGGAAAATAATTTTCTGCACTTCTGTAACGTTGAAAGGATTTATTTTTGTTTTTTTAAAAAATGTATCCCAATAATTTTTTTTTTTTTTTTGATTTTCAAAACAACTGAATTTTTTTATTTTTTTCAAGAATTTGAAAATAAAATCTTCAAAAATGAGATTTGATTATTTTTGTAAAAATATTTAAAGGGGTTTTACAAAAAGTAAAATTTAAAGAATTTTTTTCTTTAATAAAAGGTATTGATTTTAAAAATTCAAAATAATTTTTTTATAGTTGAAGAACTGTAAATAAAATTTTTATTAAAATGATTTCTCAACGATTTTTTTGAAATATTAAAAACAAAATTTGAAGGATTCTCATTATGACAATTTTTATATGAATTAAAAAATATAGTAGGTACTTATGCCTGAGTAAATAGGTAATTTGTTTTAGTAGACAGATGAGAATTTTTTGGAAATTTTTTCAGAGAATTTTCACAGAGAGTGAAGTTTTTGATATTTCTTTTCTTTGACAATTTTTTTATTTTTAAAATTTTTTTTGGTAATTTTGTTATCTAAACAATTCTTAGAAAATTCTTTTGATAAAATATTTTGAAATAATTCTCATTGAAAAATTTCAAATGAAAGTTCAAAAAATTTCTTCTATAAAAATTCTTTATCAATTTTTTTTTTTTTTTTTTGAAACATGTTTATATCTGAGACATTATTTATGAAAAGGGACAACTTGGGTAGAAAACTGAAATCGAGATAATCGCGATAATTCGTGTTCAGGTCAAAATTACCGTTTTCAGGTTTTGATGGATTCAGATAGAAAATTTAACGCTCTTTCGAAGACTTACATCTCGTTACGCTGGGCTAATTTCGTTAGTTTCGTGGTGGCTATGTAATATTTTTTTTTTTTTTGTCACGAAGTTGGAAGTTGATAAAAAATTCATATAGGGTATGATTAAGAATTTTTTTCTTCAAAAATGAATTATTTTATACTTTTGAAAAAATACTGATAATATGGTGAAGTTGTAACTGGGTTTATCTCGAAAACTAAGCTTCCTAGATGAAATCTGACAGCTAATTGCAAATGGAAAATTTCATGCTCTACAATTTTGGTTCTATGCATTTTTTTCATAAAACCCTTAGTTTCGCGAGAAAATCCAATTTTATGAAAAATCTACAAAAATTAACATTTTTGAGAGTAAACCATTTTTACTCCATATCTTTCAAAATAAAAATTTTACAAAAAAATTAATACCTCATGTTGTTGAGGAATTTTATGCTCTACAATTTTGGTTCCATGAATTTTTTTTGTACCTAGCTTAGTTTCACAGCAATTACAAGTTTTGTGTTGAAAAAAAGTTTAAAACATGTATACAAAACTTTAAACGAGCTTTTTTTGAAACTTGACTTTTTTGAATTCAAAGTTTGAAAATTCATAACTCCGTGAATAATGAACGAAACTTATTCGTCTTTGTCTCATTTTGAAGGGAATTTTATGTAGTATAACGCGGTACTCTTAACTCGATTTTCACAAATCTACCCAAGTAATAAACTTGAAAGATTTCTCCTCAGAGATATCCTTCTCCTTCTTTTTTGTTTAATTTTTATAAGAATTTTATCCCGAAAATTTTTGAATTTTTTTCGATTATATCAAAAGAACTAGAAAATTCGTTGAAATTTTTTTTCTTTTGAAAGATATGTACTTAAGTTATTTTATCATCTTAAAAATTTTCATTGAAAAAAAAAACGTAGTAAATTTAATTACCAAAAATTAGAATTTTTTTTATTGGGTAATTTTTTTAATCTGCAGTTTTAGACAATTTTCTAGGATTTTCTTGATAATTTTTTTTTAGATTAAATTTTAGATTTTGTTTCCTCAGTACCAACCAATTTTTCAGATATTTGAAGAAAAAAAATATAAAAGAATTTCATTTTTAGAATGTCGAAAAGTTTTTTTAATTTAAAAAAAAAATCATCGGAAAATTTGAAGTTTTGTTTTAGTGGAAAATTTTTGTTTAAAAAATTTTTACCTACATGAATTTTATTTTTAAAATATTTGATACAATTTTTTGATTCCGTGAAATAATTTAAATTTTTTTCAAATTTCTTTTAAATGAACAGTAGGTACCTATTGAAAAATATTCTAGGTATTCTTTATCATTTTCAGTTTTTTTTTGTTTTTTATTTTAATTTAAAAAGTTGAAAAAGGGCTTATCGATAAAAAATTTTAAAGAGAAATTTTGAAAATTTCATCCAATTTTTTGGGAAATTTTTCATGTTTTGAAAGAATTTCATTGAAAGACTTTTTGTTTTTTCCCCATGAATTTGAAATTTATCTTCATTTTTTTATAACTTTAATGAATTCTGTTTTTGGAATTTAAACAATTTTTTTTACTATGTTGAAAAATTTTTGGATTTTTTTTTTCAAATTTCAAGGGAATAAAAAATTTTGGTGACATTTTTTTTTAGTGAAATCATTGAAATATACTTACTTATTTGAAAACCTAACAATATTTTCAGTGATTTCTTTATTTTGAAAAAAAAATAAAACCATTTTTATTAGGTAGTTGAATAATTTTTAAAGGATGTATTAAGAAATTTTTAGAAGACTAGTTTTCGTACTTCTTTTTTTGAAAATTTCTTAAAATATATTTTTTTAGTTTTCATCGAATTTTTCTACAAAAATTTTTAGAGAATTTAAAGTTTTTTTTTTTTAATATTCTGAAGAAACTCTATCAACAAACATATTTCCAGGAAGGGTTATATTTTTCAATAAAAATTTCTTTGGAAATGATTGAATAAAATTCCTTTGAAAATGTTTCGTCTATCTATGCCCTTTTTTACCAAATTAGACAACTCTCATCACTCATGCGTGATTTAGATTGTAGCATTGTCTCGTTAAAGGTGTTGGGCTGAGATTAAAATACAAAAAAGTAGGTATTCGAATATGATGAAGTGGAACGTTGGAGTACCTACTCTTCGAATCTGCCACTGCCATTGCACCATTTTTGTAGTAAGATGAAAATCAATTATTTTTTAAATTTTTGTTTTCTTTCGCAGGTAAGTCTTGAATTCGAAACAAAGAGCGACGAATTACCAATGCACTTTCCTATTACAATTGCAACCGTACCATTTAGGATTCCTAATTCGAAAACGCAACCGAATATATACTATGGTAATATACCTAGAAACGTGAATACCTTTCTACTACAAATCCATGAAAAATGAATTCATTTTATCATTGCCAACAGATGTAGCCTCGGAACACGCCGAAGGTGGAATGTACATAGCTCCGGAATTTCTACTCGGTCAAGTGTACGATGGTGCGAATCCAGAAACCATCGTACTTTATCGTCCTGTCTACATCGCTGTTCGTAAAACACCTCAAGATGATGCCAAAGCAGGTGGTTCCTCGACTCCGAAATCGCATTGAGATTCAACGAACACGATTGGGAAAAAATATCAGTATTATTTGTCGAATATACGATATGAAAGTTGGCCGACTCGTGATATCAATCTCCATTTTGAATTTTTCAACCTCTCAATTTCTATAATATACGTATAAAATCTCATAGGTATTAGTACAATAAATGATTTTTTTCGCGTATTTTTTTCTAAGTCCTTTGTAATTGTTATCTTTTTAAACAACATGATCTCTTTTTATCGCCAATACACCGAATAGAGTGCACGTGGTTTTTTTTTTCAAGTGCGTATTTTTTTTTTGGTTTTTTGTATTTAAAAAAAAAAAAAAAAAAAAAATGTATCGTGAAAGTACAGGTACTCGCAATATTGTCCTTTTCGATTTGCTGAATTATGCCTATTTTACGAAAGTAGGCGATACCTACACAAATGTACATTTAAATGAGAGGCTTTGTTTAGCGGATATTTTGAAGGAAAAAAATGCAATATTTTGCGCGATTTTTTTTCTTTTTTGTGTATGTAATGTTGATGTGTTTAATGCTCAAATTATTTAAAAATTTTATTCTCGTTGTGAACTAGATTTATTTGTTATGAATAGGTAATTACCTATGTTATCGTAGTTGTACTTTTGACTACGCGTTCTTTTTCTCGTTTGTCTATATAGTTTTTTTTTCCTTCTTTAAATTTTTATGTATTGTATTTTAACCAATGTTGTGGTATTTTTAATTAAGAAAAGGTGAATCTCTTTACCTGATCGACGTTGTAATTAAAGTTATGTGTAGCAGTTGAAATTAGTTTGTTTGTGGTTATTTGTGTTTTAAATTTTAATAAATGTGACTATACTCTGTTCCAAATAATTATGCAAGAGTAAAAAAAAAACACGCGATCATCAACACTCTTTTGTGCAAGGAAAATTAAAATAGGTAAATAGAACAACAACGTAGTCAACTATTGCTGGGAATTGTTTTATTGGTCGAATCCTCATATTTTACAATCCCCCTTGACCATCTACTCGATGCGTTTTTCTTACTTTTATTTGGTACACAGGTACAGAGTAAATATACGAAGTTGATTATGACTTGAATTCAGAGTTGTTTTATTCCACTATTGTCCTGAAGAATTTTGATTTACTTTCGCAGAATGAAATGTTTTATCAGGATTGGTAAGTTTTAAATAAAGATGTTTCAAAAAATAGTAGATGTGCAAAACAAAACAAACCAAGCAACAAAAAAAACGTATTTTTTTACTGCAACGTATTTTTTAAATAACTTTTTTCTCTTTTTTCCTTAATTTTTTGGGGGATTTTTTTAAGGAAAAAAATCATCTGATCATTGGAATTTTTTCAGAATTTCTTTGATGTATTGGAAGTTGGAACATTGTAAAAATTACATTTTTTCACGACTTTTCCCACCAAAAATTACTATTTTTTATGGGAAAATATTTTTCTTGCACTAAGTACAATTTTTCCAATTTTCTTTCAAAACTAGAGACTCCTGCTTTTGCTACAGAAGATTTAGATTTCAGATTTTTACTCAATTCACAAAAAAAAATTCAATTTGTAAATTCAACTTACTGCTTTGTAAAAATTTAAAATTAAGCGTTTAGGCCTACAATTTCTTGAAAATTTGACTGAATTTTTAAAATATTAAAAATTGATCTCACAGGTATAATCAAAAATTTACAAAATTTTAAAACTGAGTAAATTCTGAGTTTTCTTGAAAACCTTAGATGGAGTTTTTCTCACCATTTTGAAAAATCTGAGAAGACAAAATTTCAAACAGAATTTAGTAGGTAAGTGCATTTCCCTCAACAGAATATCAAAATATTTTGATAATGAAAGTTATAAAAGAAAATTGATGTTGAGCAAAATTTTTAAAAAAAATAATTTTTCGAGGAAAATTTAAAAAAAATAATTTTTCGAGGAAAATTTAAAAAAAGTTAATAGTTAAATCTTGAAAAAAAAATTGTTTTGAACAGAACTTGGAAAACTTTGATTTAGAGGGAAAGAATTTTTTTATAGAAAGTATTCTTAGGTACCTATTGAAAAAATCTTGAAGAAAAATGATTTTGAACAGAATTTTTAAGAAATGTATTTTTCTATCAAATTAAATAATTTTTAAAAAAATGAAAAAAAAAATCTAAAAAAAAATTAATAAAGTAAATTATAAGTTTGTCTGAAAGTCATCCAATTATGATGAAATAAACAATTTAATAGGTAGATAAAAAAAATAAGTTGAAGAAAAAGCTAATTGAAAAGAGTTGATTTTATAATCTGAAAAAATTATAATAAGTCATCCACTTTTGAAAAAATTTTAAGTTTTTTGATGTTTGACAAAATACCCAAAAAATCCATCTTATTGAAATTTCGTTATGGTTATTCGTTTTTCAACTTTGTGGCTGAATTTTGTTTTATTTTGTACCACTTATTTGGTCAAAATAAAAGCATTATTATACAATTATGCTAAAATGATTTTCTTTAAAAACATATTTTTAAACGAAAATTTAAAAAAAAAATTTAATTTATCAAATCATGAAAAAAAAACTTCGATTTTGAACAAAACTAATTGGAAAAGGTTGAAATTTTTCAAAACCTAAATTGAGATTTTTACAAAGAAAAATTCTTATTGAAAAAAATTGAAGAAAAATGATTCCGACTAAAATTTTTAGAAAATAAATAAATTTTCTTAAACGAAATCTTGAATATTAGAATTAGGTACTTTTCGTACTTAGATATTTTTTGAATAAAATTTGGAAAAAAATTATACGAATGGATTTTTCTCAATCTTTTCTTTTTTCTAATTTAAATAATGTACCTACCACTTCGAAAAAAAAAATTCTCGACAAAAAGTTTTAAAGAATGAATTTTATTAAAGTAGGCCTAGGTATTAAACAAAAGTTGAAAAACAAATGATTTCGACCAAAATTTCGAAAAACAGATTTTTGACAATAAAAATGTAAAAAAAAAATAATTTTATCAAATCCTGAAGAAAAAAATGACTTTGAAGAGAATTTGGAAAAAATTGGTATTTTTCTAATTTTGCATGCAAGATTTTGAATTTTTTACGAAGAAAAATTCTCATTGGAAAAAAATGAAGAAAAATAGAATTTTTCAGTCAAAATTTAAAAAAATAAAAAAATACGTAGAACTTTTTTTAAAAATGACGAAATTTAAAAAGATTGGAATTTTTTGAAAGTAAAATTAGAAAAAATTGGTATAAGAGTTTTTCAACAATTTGGAAGAAAAAAAATTAATTTTGAACAAAGTTTTTAAAAATTATTGAATTTTCTCCTAAAATAGAGCTCTAAAAATTTTCAGATTTTTATTAAAACGAAAACAATTTTGTAGAAAATTTCACAATATTCTGAATAAATTTTTCAATGTATTTTTTCCAACAGTGCTTAAAAATTTAATTTTAATGAAACTTGAGAAAATTGGAATTTTTTGCAAGCAAAATTTAGAAAAATTCAAATTTTAAAAAAATGAAGGAAAATCATTTTCAATTTCAACAATTTTTTTTATGGAATTTTTGAGTTCTTTTTCTGTCAATTTTGAATTTTTTTTAACAAACTTAAAAAATAGCCTGTTTGAATAAAATGAAAAAAAAAAAATCAATAAAATTTTGAATTCTGGCTTCATCCTGATTCTGAGTTTGAATCTGAACAGAATTTTTAAAAAAATTCCACCAAAAATTTCAAAATCATTAATTAGTCAATAATTATTATGACAAAATAAAAAACAAAAATAAAAAAAATAAATAGGAAAAAAAATAAAAAAATGATAAATAATTTGTTTGAAGCGCTTCCAGTGGAACTTGGTCTTATCATAATTTTTCAAAACACAGTCAACTTGGCCTATCTACGCATCCAATTACTCATTCAATATTTACATACAAAATATTTTTTTATGAAGTTCATCACCAAAAAAATATAATGATTTGATTATTTCTTAAATTTTTACTTTATTTCAGTGTTTTATTCGCATAAATTTGTATAAAAATGTTACTCAACGAATAATAAAACCTAAAAATGAAGTTACGGTGACAATTCTCAAGCTAGTTTTAACTCATTATAAAATTTGCAACTTGTGTTAGGTGAGTGCCCTATATCCTTTCGTTTTTCACTTATCGAATCTCAACAATCGCTATAATAATCTTTCAAACTCAATTTCAGAATATTTTACTTAGATATACGTCTACTATGGAAGAAAGCAAAGACAGCTTGAAACGCTCCATCGAAGAAGATACCACAAACGATGTTTCCAATTGTAAAAAAAGGAAAGTCGACGTTATCGCATCGTCTTCGAAATCGGAGGTATCAAATGAAACTGAATCTGAAGGAAGTATATTTTCACTATCTGACGACATCTTATTGATTTTACTATCTTACTTGAATTCTTCAGATTTATTTCATCTTGGTCGGTGAGTAATTAATGTAACTAAATTTTTATTCGTTGTGTTTGTTCGAAACACCTGAGTGTTTTCTTGTATTCGAACAGATGCGATGCTCGGTTATTTGATATATGCGGAGATAAATCGTTATGGAATAAGGTGAATGCTAACTGCGATGGGTGTCGTCCATCGCATAACGAACAAGCTGAATTTTTTCACCCAGCCACGACTCATGTGCGTTTCGTGAAGACAAAAAGCAAAGATGAGACGGTGGATACGTGTTTCAAAGATGATTTTTTTCACTCTCTCGTCGATCATGCACCGAATTTAAAATCCTTGGTGATTGAGAATCATATTTTATGTTCCCCTGCGGTAAGTTTAGCTTATGCTTTTCACGAGGAGAATACACGTATGTTATATTTTTCATTTTATTTGTTTCAGTTTTCTTTGGAAAATTTGCCTCAAACGATTACGGAGCTAAGATTACCAAAGGTTGAATTACTCCATTCGGATCAAGAGAAAAAGAGTAATTTGTTTCAAAATATTAGTGTAATGCTTCCTAATTTAGAGGTAATTGAATCATGATGGAATTCACTCGGCCCCAGAAGTATAGATCGTTCGCAATTGATCGTTTATTTCTTCTTTGTAGATTGTCGATGCGTCGTATTGTCAGTGGTTCAATGCTCATGCTCTGCTTGCCCTGGGAAAATGCAATAATCTAAAAGAACTACGAATCGCCGGATGTCGTAATTTGAAAGATTTCATTCCATATGCTAGCATAGCTACAGCACTTGGATTCCAGCAGCTTCACGTATGCTTTTATTTATTTCTTTTGTGTTTCTGTTCATCGTAAGTGTACTTGATTTCTAATTTACCTATGTGATTTTTATTCCGAATAGACTTTGGATTTACGTCATACTGCTATCGTTGACAGAGAAATCGCGTGTTTCAATAAGACCAAGTCTCTGAAACACATATTCCTCGAGAAGCCCAACGATATCCAGTACAATGCCCCCGACGAATCTGTAACCGACATTTGTACGACGTCTTTTTGCATGCGTAGCTGTCAAAATAACCATCCTCGAAATATAGTTTATATAGCTCGAATCCCCCAAGACGGAGGTACTTTTATGGATTACACCTTAGAAACGCTGGTCGTTCGCAATTACCCTGGAATCACCGACATCACTTTGAAACACGCCCAAAAGTGTCTAAAATCGCTGAAATATTTGGACGTCACAGGATGCAGCTGCACTCTTCAGCAAGCGTCTGTTTTTAAACAAAATCGACCCGAAGTGGAACTCATCTACGATGGCGTTGCATTAGAAGCCTGAGCTTATATCTAATATTTTAATCATTTTTTTCTTTTTGTAATTTATTCTTCACTTCAGTATCATTTATTTATTGCATTTGTGTATTTTGTTTTTTGAATGGTTGAATCGTGTGAATTAGTCTGTGTGTATTATTTTTCTCTTATGAGAGATATAATGAGCCTATTCGAGTTTGTGGTTGTTGCTATTTTTTAATTTTAAAACGGGTTTTCAAACATACGTTAGGTTTTTATAATTTTGTTTTTTCCATGTTCCTTGTAAACAACTATGTAGTACAATTACTGCCAATTTTTTTTCCTCGTAGCTGAAATAAATTCTGTATTTTGTTGATGACGTGTCTAGTCTTTTTTCACCATTATTCCTATGTAGGATTGTTCAAATCGTATTTATGGCGAAACTTCAAAAAGTTCATTTTCGAAGGAAAGAAATGAAAGAATTATGGAAGCAGAAAACTGAAACTTGAAAAATTAAATACAAAAAAAAACATTTCAAATTTTTTCGAAAATAAATGCGAAAAATTTTTAGTTTGGTTTCTTTAAGTACAGATGGTCTTGTCGCTGATTGGTTGTTTCATTGGTCACATGACCAATTTTGGAGGTACCCGGCTTATCACACGTAACGAAAACAAGTTGTATGTTTGCTGTCGTAAAAACTGACGTGTGTTTTTTCATCTAGAATTTTAGTTAATTTTTTAGAATAATCCGGTAAAAAAATCAAATAATCATGATCCAAGGAATGGTAGAAGAAATCAAACGAATGAACAAACGACAGGTAAGACTATTACACTCGTAAATGCTACAAGTTTCTCCAAGATACCGCTTTGTAATTCCAGTCTATTACACATGACAATTTTTAATTTATTCCAGTTCATTTACCAAGTGTTGAGCTTTGGTATGATAGTTTCGTCGGCATTGATGCTATGGAAAGGTTTAATGGTATTGACCGGTAGTGAAAGTCCAATCGTAGTTGTACTCAGGTAATTGATAACAGATGCACGAATATCTTCTCCAGACTCCAGGGCATTGCTGTATAAACTAACGATATTGTGTTTGTGATATGTTTCAGTGGTAGTATGGAACCTGCATTCCACAGGGGTGACTTATTATTCTTGGCCAATGACCGAGAACAACCCATTCGAGCTGGAGATATCGTTGTATTCAAAATAGAAGGAAGAGATATCCCGATTGTGCATCGAGTTTTGAAAATACACGAAAAGTAACCCACTGTCGTATTCATTTTACGTAATTCGAATCAAATTAGATCTAAAATACTGATTATATTGACAGGAGTAATGGAACGATTAAATTCTTAACCAAAGGTGATAATAATAGCGTCGATGATAGAGGATTATATGCTCCCGGTCAACAGTGGCTTACAAAAGATGACGTTGTAGGACGAGCTCATGGATTTTTACCTCATATAGGTTTAGTTACCATTTATATGAACGAATATCCGAAAATTAAGGTAAGCTTTCTCATTTTATTGGATCAGGCATTAATATTATCAATCTATACGAATAAATGCATACCTAAAATTGAATAATTGATGTTTTCAGTACGCAGTATTAGCTTGTCTAGGAATCTACGTTCTTCTTCATCGAGAATAAACTCAACTTGTTATATAAAAAAAAAATACGTTTGAAAAAAAAAGGAATTTTATACTCTAATATGTATTTTTCTTGTTATCGAGAGTCGAGCTGTACAGTCCGTCTAATTTATTTCAAGCTGTTTTGTAAAACGAATTAAATACCTAAAAACTGTTATAAAATTAATAAAACTGTTATATCTAAGTTTTTGGAAACGTGGTAATTTCTTGGTTCCTAGTAATTGTTGACGTGTTTTATTTATGCGTTCTACCAACTGGAATGAATGAGATAGACTATAAGTTGTAAAATACCTACACGCGAATTTAAGGATACTATGTATTTGTAATTATGCTTTTAATTGGTAAGTAGTCAACTATTATTTTATTTTCATTCTTGTGAATGTTTTTTTTTTTTGTAAAAATCTCTTCATATTATTCTCATTCGTGTATAAATTTTGTTTGTATGTATTTCAATTAAAATTCTTTGATTGGAATGGCGAATGCTTATTTAACTCACTACATTAAATAATAATGATATCTTGATGTAGGAAGAATTATGTGCCATTGTCAGCAACTTACCAGTAACTTTGGTGTTCGATTCGCATCCAAAATTTTAAAAGTGGAATGATGTACACCTTACAAAACTCCGAAAATGCGAAAATACAGACGACATTACCTATTAAAATGCTTATCTTTGTTTTTGAAAGAAAAACACCTGAATTTTTGAAAAAAAAAACTTTTCTTAAAAATAGGCAGAAAAGAAAATTGAAAAATGCTACGTTTCAGAAGTAAAACTTTTTTTGAAGTAGATTGAAAAAAATGCTTAGAAAATGACATACTTTTTTTACGTTATATTCTGCATTTCTACTCCTCTACATATTTTACTTAATATCTTTTTCTTTTCTACATGTAAATTCCCATCCCTGACCAGTGAGCGTCATTAGCTTCAGCCTAATTTTGAGCCTAATATTATTTGCTTTTATTTTCAATATTAGACAGCTGAGCAGAAGACTGCAGAAGATGGTTCTGTCTTCTGTACTTCTGTACAGGATTTTTTGATTTGAATCACCCTCCCCCCATCCACTCTATAAAAACCATCAACTCATTTTTTTCTAACTTCGAGACCTGAGGACATTTTTGCAGAACCCTTTTCAAAGTTCAAACTTTTTTCTTTTACTTTTTTCCTACAATATTACGTTAGGCAATCATCAAAACCGCTTAAACGAACATACCCGAAATTATCCGAAAATTCTGCTCTTATCGTAACATTTAGACTCGAAATCGTTGAATTTCTAGTGCGATTTCGTTGGTGAAATTAAACGAATAATTGACGTAATTACTATAGAATAATTTTAAAAATTAATTAAATTCATTCCTTCGGTCCATGTGTTCCAACTATATATTATAACAATGGACGACAGCGATATTTCATTAGGTTATAAGAACATATCTTCGCGTTTGCCAAAACACACCGGCAGAAAATCGGCATTATTCTACACTCCTAAAAAAAGGTAAGTAATGATTCATTTTTTGCTTGGTTTAGCTGTTATTGTCAATACTCATATTTGTATTATTCACAGTCGAAGTGTATCTGGCCGGTCAACTCAATCTACACAGATCATCTGTAAAACACTTTATCACAACGTTGAAAGTTACGGATCTCCGGTACCTGTACAGATCACCGAAGCTTTAGCATTCTCCGACAGTAAGTCTATCATTAGTGTATTAATCCTTTGAACGTTATGTTGTAAATTTCTGTTTCTTTTTCAGGAAATGCAATTTGTAGTGCTTCGATATCCAGCGATGGTTGGGCTTGGTTCGTAATTGGTAGACGTTTATTGATATGGCAAGCAGTTGGTAGTAAACATGTGTTCGGTTCGATGTGTAAAGAATTAACGTTACCTCCTTCGGATTTAGCGTACTCTTCGAATCTTATAAGTGTTTATAGTTCGCATGGTAATCAGGTGAGTGATCGTAATTATTGTAAAATCATTCTACTGTTTGTTATAAATGCATCGTTTGAGCTTGTGTGTGGTTTTTTTTATAGACGATATCGTGTATCGTAGTATCGCCGGAAGGATTAATACGGTATTGGCCTAATATGAGCAATGATGGAGTATCTATCGAGTTCAATGCTAATCTACAAGTGAGTAGAAGATTTATACGAATTCGATTCAAATGCAATAAAATTGTTATCATATAATTCGTGGTTTTAGGGCCAAGAATGCGAAACAATCAAACGCTTGCCCAATATTGGATTCATTGTGGCCACTACAACGGCAACCATTCTACTAGTAGAAACGAATAATATCGGTGGTAGGCATTCTATCACTTGTAGGCCTCTTTCTACACCTACCGGTTGGCTTGGTGGCATTGGCCGACGATTTTCTTCCATATTATTTGGTGGCATGCATACGATGCAGAATAACGATAACGTAAGACTATTACGTACATAATTGTTCGAATAATAATCGAATTATATTAACGTGTTATTTTTCGTGTTTAGAAATTAGTCCGGATTATAGTGAACGAAACGTGTACACCTGTTGTGCCAGCATCGTCGAGTGAATTCCATTTATTTATACTGGCAAGTCATACGTTACAAAAATGGTCTTTGGTTGTCGGTGAACAAGAAAGACTCGTGTACGAATGTAAACTTGAATCGTTCGTGGTGGATAATTTTATTCAGAATGTTTGGGTAAGATCAGAGCACGTGTTATCTTCGAATAGTATTTTAATTTCGTGAATTTAAATATTATCGATTTTTCCTGCAGAATGATTCCGACGATACTGAAATCGAATTATGTTTCTTGGATATGCAAGTTATCGAATCTTCGAACGAAAGTCTGATTATTTTAGCTGCCGCCTCGAATCATGCTGTATCTCCTAGAATGCATTACGCCTTAGGTAAGCTGATGATCAAACGGTTTGAATAGAAAATTATGAGATAATCTGACGTGAATTTTCCACAGTTACTATCGACGTGAGTGGAGTATCAGCTCCTAATCAAGCCACATCGTTCTATTTAGTCAAAAATGCTGATTTTTCCCTGTTCCACACGAATCATAGCTTAAAAAAGATTTACCTGTTGACCAGTGGCCAAACTGTGTACATGTATAATCATCGATACATTATTTCATCATCTGGTAACTTTTTCTCTTATTAAGATGAACGATGCTTCTCATAATTTATTGGACTAATTTCTAATTCATTTCCTAGCAACTTCCGGATGCGACGAAGTCGACGTAATTGACATCCCGGAAGCTAATATCTTAGGAGGTGTCTCTTTGAACCGCGTACCTATATTTTTTTCTCGAAGTCACGGTTTCATTGCGGTTACCATGTCGGATTTAATCACTCCATTTGATTTGGCCAACAGGTTAGTGAATTTAATCACTCGACTGGATTTTATTCTTATTTAATAAATGCGAATTATTAACGTTTTCAGTACCAGTGCCAGCTTCGACCCATCAATTCTTTCCGATTCACAGTTTCATGATTCCGACGTAGCGGACGTCACCCTTAATAAAGATACCAATGCTTGTCTGAAAGCAGCCTTTTTATACTACGTTAGCAAAAAATCGGTACGTATTTAGAGTTGACTACTGTGCTTTGTTCAATGTTCCAATCAACTTATTGTTTGAATGTTGATTTTCAGAACCAGGCCAAAGCGATGATTAAAGAAATTTTTCCAGCGGAAGATGCATCGCCTAAGGTTGATTCGGCTCTGGATTTAGTAGCTATTAAAGTTAGTCTTGACTTGATCGATGATATACCCGCCAAAGATCCTCGATGGGCTGATGTTAAATCGTCTGGTAAACCTCTGGATTTTATTTTACGATTAGAATGATTTTAATGTGGAATGATTTTATTTTACGTTTGATTTTTGTTGCAGAGAAAATTAATTTAAATAGTACTCTCTCGTTACAAATCCAAAGTCAACTTGAGGAGAAACAACAAGCTCTAGATTGGTTTATATCGTTCATGCGAGAGATGGGGTTGTGGGGACGAGTAAGTTGATAAATTCATACATCAAGGTTGGCAGCTTGGAATTTTTTGGGGTATTGCTCTATTTTCCTCGGAAAGGGTGAGGGTTGAAATTTTTCTCGTGTTGAATGCGAGAATGATTTTTTTCTTCCAGAAAAATAATTCTAATACTTCGTGCAACAATTTGAAATTTTGTATTTTCTTTGTCCCGAAAAATTGAAAAAAAATGGACAAAAATTTGGGTTTTTTGGTGCCAAAAAAATTTTAAAAAATCCCCCAAATTAAAATTTTTCTAAAAAAAAAATCAGAAATTTTTTCTCAAAGAAATGAGATTTTTTTCTGCTTTAAAATCAGGAAACTCTACTCTTTTCAAAAAAAAAAATCTCCAAATCTTGAAGTGAGAGATATAGACAAAAAATTCTACTCGTGGAAATTTTTTTCTTGAAAAATAATATTTTTTTCTACATAAAAATTTAAAAAAAATACTATTTCAGAAAAATTTTCTCAAAAAATGGAATTCTTTCTGCATAAAAATCAATAGACTTTTTAATACCATACTTCAAGAAATTTTTTACTTTAGAAAAATTGAGATTTTGATTCTATTTAAATTCAGAAATTTTTCTGTAAAAATTTTTTTTTAAAAATACTCTTAGTACTAAATAAATTTCAGAAAATTTTTCTCAAAAAATGGAATTTTTTCTGCATAAAAATCAATAGACTTTTTTCACTAACTATCTACTTTCAAGAAAAATTGAAAAGTGTTTTGCTCACAAAAATTAGAGATTTTTAATTCCCTAAAAATCTTCTTTTTTTCAAAAAAAAGTTCACGTTTTTCTCGAGAAATTTTTTCTTACAAAAGAAAAGGATTTTTTCTCTAAAAATTGAACCTGTTTCCTTAAAACGACAGATTTCTGTCTAGAAAATTCTAAAATTTCTCATTTTTGTGCCCAATTTTTTTTTCTCCAAAAAGTTTCGAGATTATTTCCTTGAGAAATGCTTTCCTTTAGAAAAATTGAGATATTTTTATTCTATGAAAATTCGGAAATTTTTCTCAAAAAATAATTTTTTTTGTATAATAATCAAGCAAATTTTACCAAGTACCTATTTCAAGAAAAAATTGAAAAAATTTTTCTCTAAAAAAAATTGTAGTAGTTTAATTTTCCAAAAATTGATAAATTAGAGTTGTCCTTAAAAAAAAAAATAATAAATAAATAAATTGAGACATGGCTTTTTTTCCAATGAAAATAAAAAAAATATATATTTTTTCTCTCCCAAAAATTATAAGATTTTTGAAAAAAAAATAAACTGAGATTTTTTCGCTATTTTTCTGACTTTAAAAAAAATTGAGATATTTTTTATTCCAAGAAAATTCAAAATTTTCTTCTTCAAAATTTAAGAGATTTTATTTGGTAGTGAATATTTAATTTTTGCATTTTTCGTTTTGAAATTTTGGGTGCTTCGCTAAGCTGTCGGTCATGAATTTAGACATTTTTTATGTAACTTGTAATCATTTTTGATTGAGATAGAGTAAACTTACACTCCTCTTTGCAGTTAAGAGCTGTCACATGGAATAACGTTGTAATGGCTACTACTTACATATTCGCCGAACAAGCTGAAAAATTGATCGCTGCACTTGTGCTGAGAAAATTGCAAAATAAGTACGCTCGATTGTGTCTTCGTGTATAATTCACGAGTACACTCAATTAAATTTTCTAATCATTTTGTTTTTTTCTCTTCGATTTAGGTACCCGCAGATTTTGGAAGCTGTGATTAAAGAAGTAGTCAAACAGAATGATATGAATCCCGTCGGAGGATTAACAATCTACGATTTATTTTACAGAAAAGTGTGTTTTAAAAATTCACAATTTATCAAATTCGTATTTCCCAATAATTATTATTTTTTCTTTTCGAAATTTAAGGTCAGCATTGTACACAAAGCTTTAATCCAATTATGTAATTACTGCGAAGAATTCGTATGTGGAGATCATAGTCTTCAAAGCGTTGCTAAAACGATCAGCCATACGAATGCAATTTTACTCGTAAGGATCAATTTTCTACGTACACATTTAATTTTCTTCGTCAAATTGATCACCAACCTTGTTTTTTTTTGAAATTTTGCAGAAAGTTCTCGAAGAAATATCTCAATTCAGACAAGAAAAGGGTATCGTTTTCGTACCGGATGCTTCGATTATGTCGAATTTCAGCACAGAAATGCTCTCGTGGACTGCTGCACCTGGTTCGAACGGATTAAAAGATGCTTTATTGTTGCAAGTAAGTCCAGGACCGATTCGTTCTCGAATTCGCTTCGTTTCAATTTCCTAACTCGTCGATTTTTACATTTTAGTCCGATCTTACGATGAAATACGGAGTAAAATTGGCATCAGCATTGACTCAACGCCAAGAACTACTCAATCAACTCGTCTCTATTAATAGTATCATCCTGGAAGGATGGAAAATACACGTAGAAAGCGTATCCGATCGTAAAGTCCGCCACGAATTTTTATTAAAGCAGTACGAAAACGAAAGATTATTCTTGATACAAGCTTTATGTAAGTTTTCGCACGATTAATGCATTGACTTAACTTCACGTATAATCATTTGTTCTATTTATTTGATAGACGACGTAGGCGAATTCGAATCAGCCACTTCGTTAGCTGAGAAGTACTTAGATTTTACCATATTAGTGAAAATTTGCGATAAAACGGATGACGAAGAAAGACTCATGTATTATATGGAGAAATACGAAAAGAAGGTTCGCCTCGTTACTCGTTTAAATGTACCTACTAAAATTCAAATTACGTTTCATGATTCTATTCATTTTTTCAGGATTTCGCTCAGTTCCTCTTTACTTGGTATATTCGTGAGAAAAAACAAGGCAAATTGTTGACCCAATTCCGTTCAAATAAAAAGCATCAACAAGCCTTGAGCAAATTTCTAACCGAGCACCTGAGCTTAGCTTGGTTACACGCTGTCTTCATTAATAAATTCGAAGAGGCTGCCGACGTCTTGTTGAATTTAGCTTTCCAAGAAATTGAATTATTGAAACGTAAAAAGGTATTGAGAAAATATTTCGACCAGAGTTGAGCTAAAGATAAATTGGAATTATTTCTAATCTTATTATTTTTTGGCAGAGTATGCTTACATTGGGAAAATTAGCTTTGTTGGCGTCTTCCAACAACGACGCCGTTATTATGGAAAAAGTTAATAAAGAATTATCTTTGATTGGATATCAAGAAGAATTACCAGAAATTGTCTTATCTGCGTTCGGTTACGATTTTGATTCAATGAGGGTGTTTTTGGCTGCCGAACTGATCAGAGTAAGTAAAATGTGTGCATATTTGGCAATTTATTCGTATTCTTGGAATTATTAATTTTTTCCCCTTCGTACAGTTTTATATTTGCGATGAAAATTCATCAGCTTCAGAACTGGATTTCATTAAAGCCTTAGATTTGCTTCATTTTGTCGACGACGAGATCGAAAAAAAAGATTTAAGGTAAGAGAGATTCCTTCTATTTGTTCATTTTTTTCCCTTTTCATTTTAATGAATTGTTTTTTATTTTCTTCCACGAAGACACGAAATATGGTGTAAAGCTATCTTGAGAGATGATTGGCCCGAGGAAGAAATCGATACGAATGATCCAATCGAATACATTCACAATTTCTTATTCTTCAAGATCGTCTCATTCAGTTTAGAAAAAGGTACGCGTAATTTTCTTTTCTCATAATCAAGTATCTCTCCATCATTAACCATGTTATTTTTTTCCTCTGCTAAGATACTCGTGTGCTAGATCTACTGCCCGAAGAATTAGAGAAAATTATCGAATCCGAAGATCTAGGAGAGTTGAGGCATAATAAGACGTTCCAGTATTTGATGAAAATAGGTTTCGAATATTATTCCACACGTCAAATGACCTCCTGATGAATTAAATTTCAAAATGTCGAGTGAATTATAATTTTTAAATTTTGTATCGTTTTTACGTTTGTTATGAAATTAAGCAAAGATTCTTGTGTAGATAATTTTTTTATAAAAAATAATTCATGTTTCGGAGCTTATTCTTTGATGGAAGGAGTCTAACAACGATCGATAACTTGTCAGAAGCTTGGGTACTCGAGGAAGAAACCAGGGAATTTTGAAAATATAAAATCTACCCATCAAATCTGTAATTTTGAAAAAGAAAAAAAATCTCAAAAAATTCCCAATTTTTCTGAATTAAAAAATGTAAAAATATTTTTGAAATTTTTGAAAAAAACATTTTTTCATATTTTCGTAGAATAACATTTTTCAACTTTTTTAAGAATATAAATGTTTTAGAGTAGAAAAGTTATTCATTTTTTAAGGTAAGTTTTTTCAGAAAAATTAAAAAAAATTAAAGTAAAGAATTCATTCAGTTTTTAGAATTGAATTATTAGTATTTCTCAAACTGATGGAGGAAAAATAATTTTTGGGGAATGAAATTTTTTAATTGATTCTGTAGCAAAAATATTTCCAAATTTTTGAATAAGAAATGTTTCAATTTTACGGAGAAAAAAATTTCTCAAAACTTCGGAAAATAAAATTTCTCATTTTTTTGGAATCGAAAAAATTCCATTCTCTGAAGTGAAAATATTTTTTAAATTTTTGGAGTAAAATAAAATCATTTTTCAAAAACTAATAAACAAATGAATAAACGTGTAGTTTTATGGAGCAAAAAATTGAAATTTTTCTGAAGTGTAAATATTTTTGGAGAAAAATCTTCTCAATTTCCTGTAGAGAATAATTTTTTGAAGAAACAACAGTAATTAAAATTCTCTACTTTTTGTGGTGGGAAGGGGGAAAAGTGTTTTACAATTTTTTGGGGACAAATTTTTAAAAAGATTTTAATGTAAAAATTTTTTCAATTTTTTGAAACAGAAAAAATTTTAATTTTTATAGAGTAAAATTTTTTTTAATTTTCTGGAGTAGATGAAAATATTTTCAAATTTCTGAAGAAAAAATTTTCAATTTTTTGAAGGAAAAATTTCCCATTTATTTCAAATAAAAAATTACAATTTTTTTGAAGACGAAGAAATTACCGATTTTTTAGAGTGAAAATACTGTCGACTTTTAGAGCAAAATCTTTCTTAAATTTTTGGAGAAAATTTTTTAGAATTACTTTTGGAGAGAAACTCACTTTTTCTGAAGAAAAATTCCCTTTTTTTTCTGTTTTTGTTTTTTCATTTTTTCGGAATAATAAAAATTGAAGTAAAAAATGTTTTCATTTTTTTTGGAAGGAGAGTGGTAAATAAAAAGATTTCTAAAATTTTTGAAAACAAAAAAAATAGGATCAAAAAATTTTTGCTGCGAAAAAATTTTAAAATTTCTGATTGGGATAGGTAATAGTAATTAAATTTTCGACAGAAAAACATTCTTAATTTTTTCATTTTTTGGGGCAAAAATGTTTTCCATTTTTTTAAGAACAAAAAATTCATCAATTTTTGGAAGTAATTAAAAATATTTTACAAATTTTTGGAGTTAGAAAAAAATCATTTTCACACTGAACATAGGATTTTCAACCCACCAGGAGACAATCGAGCCATATACTGCTCCGTGTTCGGTGTTCCCTATTAAATTTCAAGTCCAAGCCCAGAGTCCAATTTACGATTACGAGTTAACACCATAAATTTATAAAAAAAAATCCACGTTATTCTTAACAATGATTGAAAAATTTATATAATTCTAATAGAAAAAAAAAATACAATAAATATGAATTCAAATCACGAGGAAAAAAATCATGCAATTTTATCAACCTCATAAAAGTACCCGAAATACAAGAAAAATTCAAGCCTTTGGTTTGGCATTCTCTGGTTTTAGAGATAAATACATTTTATTCTTGATGGTTTGTTTAATGGGATTAATCTTCTTCAATATTTGAGTCATCACATTAACTAATTCGCTCGAACTCAGAGTGGTTTTCGGCTTTTTGAATTTTTGCAACAATTCGGTCGCTGTCATCGGTTTTCTCGTAAGATATCTTCGAACATCTTCTTCGGAAATTCCAAGCTCCCTACAAATTAGTATTTTATACGTAAATAAATTGTGTATACCGTGTAAGTACAGAGGGATTGGAGTTTGTGAAGTTTACCTAGGAGTTTCTGTACGTGGCTTCTTGGCAACCGGTTCCGTTCCATTTAACGCATCGTTACTGAGAATACAAAAAAAAAAACAATTACTATTTTTTCATTGCTTCGAATTTACGAAGGTGGAAAAATACATACAACGAAGGCTTAGTTTTATCAAACGATGTATCAGCCTTTTTCGGGTTTTCTCCATCTGAATCAGAACTATCTACACTAAAATCTGAAGATGTATCTGAAAAGATAAGCATATTGTGGTTAGAACTCAATACTGGAAAAAAAGGCATTCTTCCTTGCGCTGTCTTACCTTCAATGTTACCAAGACCTTCACTAGTACTGGTGCTAGGCTTCGGTTGAGCTGGTTCTCTTTTACGTTTCTTTTTAGCACTACTGGGAGCTTGGGGTGTTTCTTCGGGAGCTGGTTTTTCTTCCTGATCGCTTTTATTACCTTCTTCGCCGCTCTTTTTGGCTTCTTCGTTCTCCTCCTCTTCTTCTTCGTCGGAAGTTAATAACTTACGTAGAGCACTTTCGTCCGATACTCCTTTCATTTCTTTGTCGATTTTCGCCTCGTGATCGGAAATACTGCATATGAGGTAAATTTCAAGTTAAAAATGAACTCGTAATTTGGATAAAATTTAAAAAAAAAAAAACCTTTCCGATGAATCTGAAATATAGTCCAGTTCTCGACCTTCTTCATCACCATCGTCGCTTTCTTCGCCGGCAGATTCGTCAGTATTGGATTTCTTCTTTTGCGGAGCTTTCTTTTTGGCTGTTTGTTCTACGACAGTGAAATAATACGATCGAATATAATTTATAAATAATGCAGCATGAAATTAGTAGGTAAATAACAAAACCGTACTCTTTTTCTTCTTGCTTTCTTTGCTTTCAGCATCGTCGTCTTCGCTGTCGTTATCGTCATCATCGTCCGAATCAACCCAATCGTCGATATCGGAAATTTTAAAATCTACAAAGAAAGTGATTAAATTGAAATTTATTTTCATTATTATAACAACATAATTAACATAATTATACGTAAATTAATATGCAGACTGATATTAATTTCAAATATTAAATTCAGTTGAACATATCAGTACCTCTGCCTTTTTGTTTTTTACCACTTCCTTCCTCATCCTTGTCATCTTCTTCATCGTTACGACATTTCTTACGCATCATCAATGAAAAATAATTCAAACTACGATTCCTCCTGGAATAAAAACACATTCAATTAATACTTTTTCACTCGATATAAGGAGCTATTTGAATGAATGTTACGTACTTTCCAAATTCCTGTTCGGCTTCCTCGGCTGATAAAGCTTTGAATCTTTGAACTGGCTGGAAATTATACCATTCTGCGACTGGATACGCTTCGATAGATCCATCGTTACCTTGAGTGAAGACATAATACGCCGCATTTTCTCCAACACCACCTTCTCGAATGCCACGAAACCTGGATCGAATAAATTATAATTAGGCAATCATCGACAAAATAATTCAGGAATAAAAGTTAATCTTACTTTTTGCCATTTTTTCCGCCGCATTTCAATATCCACGGTTGGTCGTCTGGGTTATAGCTTCTAGAAGTGTATCCAAATTTCTTCTTTCTGGCTTCTTCCTTTTCTTCGCGTCTAAATTCGCTACCAGCTCCGTATCTAATCGAAGAAGCCATTTTTAACGAACTTGCATTCAATAAAACGAGTGCAGGGGGGGAGAAAAAACTGACTTTGGCATTTCTTCATTGACGTGTTTCTCTCCTCGATTATTTTCACGTTCCATTTTAATCTGCTTCCATTCGGAAAATTCTACGTTTAGGTTGCTGTTGAACCGCATAATATTGAATTTCTTTTTTTGATTCCTTTGAAGAAAAAATGGCGTTAGTGCTGTGATGTAATAGAGGAATTCATTACGTGGATAATTATATTACTTCGGTACTCTGATGGAGAACTCTTGGGTAGATCCAGCGCCAGAACTGCTACCAGAAGGTTGACTAGACTGTAATCAGAAAAAGGTTGAAAACAGGTAGAAAAATTATTTCCAAATGAAGCCTACAAAACACACGAATTCGAAATTTCAGATGGGTACTTACCGAAACGTTCATATTGACTTTTCAAACTTGTGAAATTTCAATACAAACACGGGAACGAAGATGCCTCTTGAGAAATGAGTAGACTATCTTATTTCATTTTTAAAAGTTTTCCAAAAGAGTTTTTAATTTTTATTAAATTTAAAACAAGATTTTTGATGAACTTTCATTCTACTTTCTTCAGTTTCATCTTGTTTGTGTATGATTGTGTTGATAACAAACTGAAACAGGTGATTTAAAAAATAATAGTGCAAAGTTTTTCCAATAGTAGCGCTGTTTAAATAAATTTTTGAAAAATGATTCACATTGCGAACGACAAACGATTTTTGAACCATCAAAAGCGAATAAATCACGTTCTACGATTGGAACACGAAAACACGAATTAAAAAAAATGCTGCCTGAAGCAACTATTTATTTTGATCAAAAATAGGAGTAATTTAGATTATCTATTGAGCTATTTTTCTATTTTTTCTAGTGTTTTTAGTTCTACTGCATCGAATTTAATTTATCTAGTGTTGATTAATTTGCATTTCACGGTATCATTACGATGAGTACATAAATCGCGACATCGTTAACAACAATGGTGAAGTCCTTCTGATTACAGTTTATCACTGCAGCGACATACTAACAAGAAAAAAACATGGTAATACGCATTACATAATCTAGATTAACTTGTTATAATGATGTGTTAAATGGACGTATTTAATATTAATTAAACGTCGCTTATTCGCGACACGATTCGTACCTTGTAATTTTCTGCTCAGTTGATTTCAAATTAGCTTAATTTCGTCGACACTTATTTCAGAGCTTTTTCGGCTTTGGCCAAAGTGCCGATATTGATGTCGTACTAGACGGTCGTGACACTCGAAAATATGCTGAAATCAAAGCCGAAGATGGCAGAAAAGAGAAACATTTGCTATACTACGATGGCGAAACCGTCAGTGGAAAGGTACCCTTGTTGATTTAGCTTCTATCGTGTTCCATTTGAAATATGTACATTTCATCGAATGATTTCTTCTTTGCCAGGTTATCATTGTACTCAAAAAACCAGGAAGTAAACTCGAGCATCAAGGTATTAAGATAGAATTCGTCGGACAAATCGAACTATATTACGATCGAGGTAATCATCACGAATTCGTATCATTGGTCAAAGAGTTGGCCAAACCTGGAGAACTCAATCAACACAGTTCGTGTTACAATTTTGAATTTGTAAATGTTGAAAAACCATACGAATCGTATACCGGTGCTAATGTTCGTTTAAGGTTGGTATTTCGTCGAGTACGTGATTAATGGGTGTGCGAACATCTGTTTGAGATTCGGTTTAATTTGCAGGTACTTTTTACGTGTTACCATCGTGCGGCGAATCTCAGATATTATAAAAGAGATAGACATAATAGTACACACGCTGTCATCATATCCAGAGATGAATAACAGTATCAAAATGGAAGTGGGCATAGAAGAATGTCTGCATATCGAATTCGAATACAATAAGTGCAAGTATGTGGCATAATGAAACGATGGTTTTATAAGCCATTATTACGAGTGGATCGGCGCAGTATTGCTTTTTTTTGGCACTGTGGTAAAATTTATACCAAGTCTAATACCACACAGATACTTGATATTCAAAATTGGATAGGAGGGAGGGGTCCAATCGCAATTTTCGTAATAACCAAAATTATTTCTAAGACTTCGAGCTACAACTTTTGTTTGAAATTTTTTTCAATTGGACCCCTACCACCATTAGTTTTTAATATCTAACTAATTCAAGTCATATTATGCCAAATTGGAGGGGAAGGGAGGGTCTAATCGAAAATTTTATAATGACAAAAATTATTTCTAGGACCTCAATCTACACTTTTTGTTTGAAAATTTTTTCAATTCGACCCCTCCACCAATTTTTTAAAAATGCCTACCTGATGATATGTGAAATCAGAGAAGGAGAACTTCAATCAAAATTTTTATAATAACCAAAATTATTTTCAAGATCTTAATCTACAACTTTTATTTGAAAATTTTTTCAATTGGCCCCTTCCCCCCTCACTCATCCAATTTGTGATTCTGATTACTGATCAGTATCTTCGGAGTATTATGCAAAATTGGTGGGGAGAGAAGGGTCTAATTGAAAAAATTTTCAAACAAAAGTTGTAGCTTGAAGTCCTAGGAACAATTTTGGTTATTACAAAAATTTCGATTTGACCCCTCCCTCCCCTCCAATTTTGAAAAACTGTCTTCCTGATGAAATGTGAAATTTGAAGAGAAGGAAGGCTCCAATCAAAATTTGTATAATAACTAAAATTATTTTTAGGATCTTAATCTACAACTTTTATTTGAAAATTTTTTCAATTGGCCCCTTCTCCCCTCACTTCTCCATAGTATCTTCGGAGTATTATGCAAAATCGGTGGGGAGGGAAGGGTCCAATTGAAAAAAATTTCGAACAAAAGTTGTAGCTTAAAGTCTTAGGAATAATTTTGGTTATTACGAAAATTGCGATTGGACCCCTCCCTCCCCTCCCCTCCAATTTTGAATATCAAGTATCTATGTAGTATTGCACTATTGTAGTAAAGTTTCGATGGTGCCAAAAAAACAATACTGCAGCTGTCCATTCATTTGTAATTTTTCTAATATCTATTCTTTCCCATAGATATCATTTAAGAGATGTGATCGTTGGTAAAATATATTTCTTACTGGTGCGGATAAAAATCAAGCATATGGAGATCGCCATTATCAAGAGAGAAACTACCGGCTCTGGTGGGTTCCTAGACTAATAACCGGTTAATGATTAACGCTTCCGTTACTTAACTACCTATTCTTTTCAATAGGCCCGAATATGTTCACCGAAAATGAAACCATCGCTAAGTACGAAATCATGGATGGCGCTCCGGTGCGCGGAGAAAGTATACCAATTCGTGTTTTCCTGGCAGGGTACGAATTGAGTCCGACGATGCGCGACATTAATAAAAAATTCTCCGTAAAATACTACTTGAATTTAGTCCTAATGGACGAAGAAGATAGGCGATACTTTAAGCAACAAGTTAGTTATTAAAATTTCACCTTATCTCGTTACATTGTCAGCTCGGATAAGATAACAACGATGATTGCTTTCGTAACAGGAAATTACGCTTTGGCGTAAGGGTGAAAAATTACACCGGAATTCATCGCAAGTACATCACGGACCGTCACATCTGGTAGCCATGGAAGGTGGCCCGAAAGGCTCCGAACCGCCACGTTTCGATCCGATTTCCTCTCCCAGTGAAGAAACCAGACCAGACGAAGACGATGCCACTTCTCCCACAAACGATGATTGAAAATCGCCTTGTATATACCAGAAAATTTTTAACAAGTTACGTACCTAGATATACATAGTAATATTCAATTTCCGCCTTCCCTCGTGTGTATATTTAATATACAATCTGAATCTGGTTCATCTGCGTGGGTGTTGTTTGGAGAGCAAAATCCCTGCCCTTGTATTGAAATATACTACCATCGTGAGATGTGGTTCTTTAAAATAGGCCTAGATATTATTTTTTATTTCATTACAATTTTTCATAGTTTATGGCGATTGAATTCGCGTGTAATCTGTGCCGTTACCAATTTAGTTATTTTGTAAAGTTTCCAATTTGTAAATCACCCTAGTGGAATACGTTTTTTTTTTTAGACTGGTTTTTAATCGTGTGTTTTGTAGTAGAAAAAGTTTACGAATCGTAGGATCGATGCCATGTCCAAGTTTGTTTTTTAACGTTGTTTTTTTTTCTTCTTCGTTCCTTATTACTATACCGATGGTATAATTTTGTCTGTTGGCCTATACCCGCGGCATAGTTTCAGGGTAACTTAATATTTTTCCTCTGTTGTGTAGTAATTCCTCCGTAGAATTTATCCATCGCCAAACGAACGACCTCTGTATCGTTAAATTTTGTAAATTTTATACTACTTCATGTGTAAATTAACGATTATTTATTTATAATATCGGGTTTTTATACATCGTATTATTATTATTAATTTCTTTCATTTTATTACAAATTTTTTTTTCAGTTTTGGAAAAACAAATGTTATTGTTTATTTTTTATTTTATTTTTTTTATTCATAAAATAATATAACGTTATCAATGTATCGTATTATGAAAACATAGCCGTAGCAGAGTAATCTATATTTTATTCATTTATTAACGTCGTCGGTACGAAAATATGAAATGATTATTTCCCAATCTCAATAAGGATCCGGTTTTTATAGCAGAATTTTGATAAGGTTACGACCTACTCTATTTATTTATTACCTATTTTAATGGTATTCATGATGTAACCGTTGTATTTGCATTTGTGTATGCATTTTTATTTTGTTCGAATACGTTTACGAATGTTTTCGTCGATTTTATTATGTATATTTTCGACAATTTTAATAAATTATTACTTAATTAGAAGTCGAATTTGTTTATTAATCTAGTGGAAATGAATTTGGAAAATGGACTATCGAATGGAAATTACTAATAGATAAAAATAAGCAACATGGAAATAAAAAATTTAATACATTCAAACACCAAAAAAACTAAAAAATTTTGCTCTAAAAATAATTTAAATTTTCTGCTTCAAAAAAATTTATTATTTTCTCAAAAAATTACTTTTTTTCAAGTTTTAATTTTTTCTAAAAATACGCAAGAATTTTCTTCTGCAAAAAATTGTAAAACTTTTCATTTTTTTCTACTTTAAAAAAAAGGTAATGGAGAGATTTTTCCTTGAAAAAGAAAATAATATTTTTCATTCTCAAAAAATTAAATTAAAATTTTTTTTTGATTTTTGAATTTTTGTAATGAATGTTTAACCTCCAAAAATAGAGTTGTTTTTTTTTTAAGAAAGAAATTTTTTACCCAGAAAAATGTAGAATTTTCCGGGCTAAAATTTGATTGTTACCTCCAAAAAAAATTAAGATTTTTCCAATAAAATAAAATTGCCATTCTCAAAAAATTAAAAAAAAAAAAAAAAAATTCTTCCAAAAAAAAATAGAAAATTTGTAGGTATTCCAAAAAACTTGAAGTTTTTTTTTTACTTTATAAAAATAAATACATATCTAAGTATTTTTCTACGAAACAGAAAAAAAATCATTAAAGACATTTTTTCATACAAAAAAAAACAAACTGAAAATTCTCTGCTTCAAAAAATTTATTATTTTCTCAATAAATTACGCTTTTTTTTCAAAAAATAAGAGAAATTTTCTTCTCTAAAAAGTTAATAAAAATGATACAGGTCCATTGTAAGTATAGGTAGGTACATTTATAATTATTAATTCGAGCATTCATTTTTCAAGTTTTCCCAAAATTCTACTCGTTTGCCATTTAATTTTTCATGAACCATTTGCAAACTATCATCAATGCATAAATAACTCGGATTTTCCACCGTCGAAGGCTCCCATTGAACTGTCAACCCTTCGTAATTTGGATCCCTGGAAAATATGAGCACATCGAGGGAATGAGTAAAATTCAATAAAATGTTTATAAACCGAAAGAAATAATAAATTACCCTGATTTAGCAAATTGTGTGATCAACTTCGTAAAGGTTTCTATCATTGAGCGAGTTTTAGGGGATAGAGAATCGGTTTTTTGACCCCATTTGTATTCTGTACATGCCCAATGAACAAAATCGGATTCATGGCAGGTTCCTGTATGTAATGGAAATAAATTCATGTTGAATTCGTATAGGTACATATCAGAACGTAATTCGACAAATTACTCAGACTCACCACTCAAAGCTGCTTCCATATGAGTTGAAATGTATTCTTTCATCGTGAAAGCATTGCCTTCAAAAGTAAACTTGTAGACGTAGACTGAAGAGGGAATATCTGAAGATATAATGTTTATTAATGAATCATATACATCTGATAGAGCTGCATCTGTAAGAATCTAGAAAAGGAATAAATTACTTATTTATTATTTATTAAAATCTTTAATTTATTGGAGAAAAAAATCTTCTAATTTTTTAGAGTAAAATAGTAAATGAATCAATTTATTTGAGTAAAAAAATATATCGAAGAATTTCTAAATTTTTTTGAGGAAGGAAATCTTCCAATTTATTAGGAGACAAAGAAAAAACTTTTTTTAATTTCAATAATTTTGTAGAAAAAATGAGTTCCTAATCCTTCAATTTTGAGGAATGACCTTTTAATTTTTTCATTGAAGAATTCCCCATTTATTTGGGGAAATAACTCACTGTTTTTTCAATTACTCAATTTTTGTTAAGTAAAAAATAATTATCTCTTTTTTGAAAAATAAAAAAAAAATCTTCGAATTTTTTGTAATAAAACAATTTTACAAATTTATTAGAACACAAATTTTTTCTTGAGTAAAAATATTTCAAATCCTTGGAGAAAATCCATTTTTTGCCATTTCAATACCTTATTTGTAGATGGAAAAATTTCTCAATATTTTTTGAAGTACGTAGATTGATACATACCTACTTGACAAAAAATTTAAAAACTTTAGATGAAAAGATTTTACAATTTTTTTGAAATGAAAAAAACATGTTTTTAAAGAAAAAATAGTTTTTCGAAGGAAAAATTTCTGAAATTTTTTAAAGGGAAAAAGGTAGTAAAAATGATTTTTTTGGAATACCAAATTTTTTATTAAATTTATATTTATCAATTTCTTCAAAAAAAAAAAAGAAAAAAAAAAGAATTTTCATTTTCTTTAAAGTAAAAGAATAATGTATCAAGAGTAGAAAATTTCTGAATCTTTTTTATTTTTTAAAGAAAAAAAAATCCCTTAATTTTCCAATTTTTTAAACATTAAAAATGTTTGAAATTTTTTTCATAATTTTATTAAAGTAACAGGATATAATTTTTTTTAAAAATGTCTCAAATTTTTTGGAAGGAGAAAAATTTCTTAATTTTTTTAAAGAAATTAATTTTTAATTTTTTTCCCAGAGTAACAAACAAATAAAATTTTTAGCTAGCTAAAAAAATCTCTATTTTTTTAAAGTAAATACCTATTTTTTTATTTTTTGGAGAAAAAATGTATTAGATAATTTTTTTATTTAAAAAAAATACTTTTTTAGTTTTTTTAAAAAGAAAATAAAAAAGTTTCCAATGAATTTTTGCAGTTGAAAGAAATGTGTTTTTTTTAAAGAAGGACCCTCTTTTTTTGGGGGGGGGGGACTTCAATTTTTTTTTGGAGAACTTTCTCAATTTTTTCAGAAAAATACCTATTTCTCATGAGTAGGTATTTTTTTTAATTTCTGGAGAAAAAAAAACTTTTAAATTTTTTGTTAGTAGGTAAGATATGCAAAAAAATGTCTTAATTCTTCTGTGATGAAAATAACCTAATTTTCCGTAGGAAAAAATTCCAAAATTTAATTTTTGAAATTTTTTGTAGGTTGAAAAAGATCTGAACTTTTTAAAAGATAAAACATTCATTTTTTGACAAAAGAATTTTGAGATTTAAAAAAAATAAAAATTCTATTTTTTGAAGTAGAAAAATAGACAGAGTAAGAATCTGTTGATTTTCAATTGTTTAAAAAAATCTAATGTTTTTTTTGTCCATACCTACGATGTTTTTTTAAAGAAAAAAAAAACTGTAATTTTTTTGGAGGAAAATTCCTAAATTTAAATTTCTTGATTTTTTTGTAGGTTAAAAAAGATCTCAATTTTTTTAAGAAAAAAATAATGTTATTTTTTGGAGGAGGATTTTTGAGTTTCTTTTTTTTTTTTTTTTTTTTTTAAGTAGAAAAATTGGTAAAAAATTATCCTCTTTTCGGAGATAAACTAAAATCTCTGTTAATATCTTATAAAAGAAATCCTTTTTTGAAAATGAAAAAATATTTTTTTGAAAGGGAAAAACAGATAAAAAAATAGCATTTTTTTCGCATTTCTTTGAAAAAAAAGGGATTTTTTTTTTTTTAAATATTCCAATTTCCACTGAAATAAAAAAATTTTAATTTTTGTTTGCAATTTTCAAGTTTTTTTTATCAATTTTTTGGTGTAAAAAATGTCTCAAAAATCTGTTTTCTTTTTACTGTAGAAAAATAAATTGAGCTTTACCCAATAAAAGCAAAAGTTGTCGGACCTGCCTACATCTAAGTAGATAGGTAGTAAGTATAGGTTACTTGAAGCGCATTCGTACATCGCACTTGATTGATAAAGATGCTTTCTCTATAGATTTTCCTCCTAAATAAAATTTTTCAACGTTATTTTGAATTGTTTTAATTTTATCGTCACTCAAGTTATATCCCCATCCTAGATGATTTAAGCGAATAAGTTTATAGAAATTTTCCATGGTGAACGCCTTGAACATATCTGAAAAGAAATAATTCAAGTTCATTATAGATTAAAATTTTCTATGGGTGTTTGAAAAATGAAAAAATATAACCTACTGATGAATCCCATTGATGCTTCTCGCTCACAGAATCCAACCATGATTGGTATTCGAGCCGTTGATTTGATTTGTTCTTCGCGTGATGATGACAAAACAGCAGCTTCGCCGGAATCAATCGTCGTGACAAAAGGTGATGTTAAAAATAGTACAGATTTGTCCTGTTGATACAGATTTTTTTTATAGGTAACCTTCCAATCAAAAAAATTAATTTCCTACACATAATTAAAAATTCAACTTACCATCAGAAGGAATAATTTAGGTTTCAAATAGAATAAATCCTCCAAGTCCAGTTTCTTATAAAATGATAATAATCGCTTCTTATCGTTATTGTCAGCTGCCACGTAACCGAGTTGTTTGGCCATTTCAAATGCCAACGTAGCGTTTTCTTCGGGGGTCACATGAAGAGGACAATATTTATACATACCCATGAGTACAGCTTTATTAAATAATCTTTCCGATTTTGACGATACCATCAAAGTATGCACCAAGTCAGCACCGGTACCACTTCCCATTATAGTTATATTTTCCGGATCACCGCCAAAAACACTAATGTTTTCTTTAATCCATCGAAGACTGAGTATAACATCCTTCACACCTTGATTTCCACAGCATTCTTTCAAGCCCAAATTTAAGAAACCTGAAAGTAAGACAAACGAAAGACCATAGAAAGAAGTACTAAAAGTATCTAAGTATAGTTTTCATTTGTAAAAAATTCATATTAGGTTGGTTTGTACCTAAAATATGCAGCCTGTATGCAACACAAACGTAAACAACGTCATGGTGCATGATATAATTGGGAGATCCATAATACGATGGATCTGGTGACCCGGCAACAAATCCACCAGGATGATAACATACAATTACAGCTTTTAGAGGATCAGTTGCATTCGCAGAAATCTAAAGAAAATGTAATGTATTGTATAATCTAGAAAATATGTAGGTAATGAAGAGATTTCATTGTATTTACTTTCGAAGTGTAAATATTATTATATAAGCAATCTTCTGTCCCAGTGATTTCTTTACTTCTCATAGAAAATTGTAAACAGCCAGTTCTTTCAGTTGTACAATCCAAAACACCCTTCCAAGGTTTCACTTTGATAGGATTCTGTAAAAAAAAAAAAAATTAATTATAAGGTATCCAATCATTTTTGGATTTTCAAAGTTCAACTTGATATGATTGTTATGGTCTTACTTTAAAACGTGCAAAACCAGCAGTCGATTGTCCATAAGGTACTCCAAAAAAAGAATAAAATTCCGCTCCAGAAAATGACGATTTCTGTTTAATGCCACGAATTTTTCCTTCGTTCACAGAGACGACAATTTTGTCTGTCATAATCGTACTTCTTGTACCGTTAAGTCAACATTGATAAATAAATTCAACGTTCACCTTTTCTTTTTTTTTTGATTTCCAACTATTTATGACGTGCACAGGTGGTCAGGTGCTCGCTGAGGTATAAAATAGATAAGTAACCTAGGTAGTGCCTATGCCTATGTGTATGACTAAACATACGTTGTCATTGATGTGTTTCGTAAATAAAAGGCAGGAACGAGGAAATTTCTTTCAGCAAACCCATGAAGCAGTTGATTTGATGAGGTGAGTCATGCCCAGCTAGCACACACGTCGTGTAGCTCGGATACAGACTTCTTTTTTTTAGACTAGAAAACATCAATGGCACAAAAATTTATTCATAGTAATAAAATATTAGCTTTTCGGGGGGGGGGGGGGGGGGGGGAGAAAAAATTGTTCAATTTTTTTGAAGCACAAAATAATATACTTCTTAATTGATTTTTTGAAAAAAATCAAAATTTTCTTGGAAGGAAAAAACTTATGTTTTTAGAAGAAACTCCTTTTTTTTGTTGTATTTTTTTGGAAAAAAATTAAAGTAGAGTAATTTTTTGTTTTAATTTTTTTGGAAGAAAAAAACTCATATTTTCAAAGAAAATCTAAACATTTTTAGAGGAAAAAAAACTCAATTTTTTATACGTCTTAATCTACAATTTAAAAAAAAAAAAAAAAAGTTCATGTTTTTAGATAAAAAAATTCTCAATATTCCTCAGATTTTTGAAGAGAAAGTCATTAAATTTTTTCAGAGGATTTGGAAAAAAATTTGGGATAAAATGTTTTCATTATTTTGGAATGATTTTTTTTTACTTTTTTTTAATTTTTAGAGGGTTTTTTATTTGTAATAATTTATTTTTTATTTTTCTGTAATAAAATTTTTTTACTTTTTTTGAGGAGAAAATCTTTTAATTTTTTGGAGATTATTTTTTTTTTAATTTTTCCGTAGTTTTTTTTTGTTTTTGTGAAATAGAATTAACTATTTTTCTATTTTAATTATTTTTTTTTTGAGAAAAAAAATCTTTCATTTCTTTCATCGAAAAACTTCTCCAATTCATAAAAATCACACATCTAAACAAAGTTCTATAATTACCTTTACCTTAATTTTTAAGCATGTAACTAAATTAACTTCTAATATATACACTTAATACTTACATACTATCCTAATCTTAAGAATGTGCCTCTAAGCATAGCACTTGTATATGGCACAATAAATGAATTAAAAAAAAAAAAAAAAAAAAAAAAGAAGTAATCACACAGTTTTTATAAAATAAAAATATTACAAAAACTTTAAAGAATTTTCTTCCTGAGAAATCACAATTTTTTGTAGGTAGGTAGCAGGTACCTACAAATTAAAAAAAAAAAAAAAATTAAAAATCTAAATTTTTGGGGAATAAAATTTGTTTTTGAAGAGAAATTCCCAATTTTTCTTCGGTAAAAATATTTCTAAGATTTTTAAATAGGTAACAAATCATTTCATTTTTTCAGATTGTTTTTTGAATAAAAATCTTTATTCATTTATTTATTTTTGTAAGTAATTAGGTAATAAATTTATTTTTATTTTTTTGGAATTTTTTAAACTTTTTTTTGGAGAAAAAAATGTCTTAATTTTTCAAAGAAAGAAAATCTTAATTCGATTATTTGGATAGTTTTTTTTCAGTTTTTCCGTACCTACCTAGTAATTTGTGTTCTCTTTTTGTAAAATAAAAATATTTCTCAATTTTTCAATTTTCTTTTTTTTTTTTTTTTTGAGAAAAAAATCTTTCAATTCTTTCAAAAGAAATTTATGTTTTTATGGAATAATTTAAAAAATTTCTTAATAATAAATCACAATTTTTTGTAAAAATTCAAAAACAGAAATCTACATTTTTGGAGAATAAAATCTGTTTTTTGAAGGGAAAATTCTGGTTTTTGAAAAAAATAAATAAATAAAAACTCATACTTAAAAAATTACCTATTAATTTTTTAATAAAAAATTCTCAATTTTTCTGGGTAAAATTTTTTTGGAATTTGTAAAAAAAAAAAAAAAAAAAAAAAAAATCAATTTAATTCGAAGATTTTTTTTAATAGGAAAAAGAAAACACCGACGGTGCTGTGATCTTTGCATTATTCCAGATGCGCGTTTGATGCAATTGCTAATCCAACTATCACGAAACCTTAGATATAACCCATTCGGGTGGAGCCATTCTGCTATAAAAATTTATATTCAGAGAATTTTATTGCATTTCTGTGGAAGAAGAACAATAATTCATTATCATTATTTTATTGGAGTAAAAATCTCCATTTTTCGGAAAAAATTTCAATTTCTTTGGAGAAAAGAACTTACTTTTTGTGAAGAAAACAATTTCTCTAAATTTTGGACGAAAAAATCTTTCAAAAGTTTTCCAATTTTTTAATAAAAGAACCAGGGAAGAAAACCAATTGAAACCAAAACCGGGTAAAACCACCACCACCAGATATTTCAATTGGTTTTCAAAACCATTTGGAACCATTACAATGAACTTCAAAAATTCATTCAAGAACCACCACCAAAAAGAACCAATTCCTTTCGAAAAGGCAGGGAAGAGAACCGTTTGGAACCACAACGAAAAATCATTTGCTGAAATAACCACAACCACAACCACAAGAAAGTGGTTTGAAAATAAAAAACCACCATCACCACCACCACCATTTTCAATTTCCTTTACAATGAAAACCAGAACCACCACCAATTAATGGAATTGGTTCTTTTTGGTTCTAAAAAGAGAAATAGTGGATTTGAAAGGGAAGGAGGGGTCCAATCAAAATTTTTGTTATGACCAAATTTATTCCTAGAACTTCAAGCAACAACTTTGATTTGAATTTTTTTTTAATTGGGCCCCTTACCTACCCCCTGTGGCCAGTTTTCTTCATTTTTCTGATTTTTCAGCGCTCTGGAAAGTGGAAACATTATTATTTTTTGTTTTTTATTTGAATGTATATTATTTAATTTAAATTTATTGCAATATTGCGTTTGTAACTTGTAGGCAAATTAATTTTTTATTCAAATTTCAAAGATCTGATCTTTTTTTAGTTCTTTTGTGGTATAATAGGAAGCACGAAAATGGTTCCATCTGGTTCTGATGGTTAATGCCATAGATAAATGGTTTAAATGATGGGAAATATTTTTCATACTACGAAATGGAAGCAATTCGATGAAAACCAATTGAAAAACCAAAACGGAACCACCACCACCACCACCACAACCATTTGAAATGGTTTTTAATTTGAGAACCACCATCACAACCAATTAATCAAGCAAAACCAAAAACCCAGAACCAGAACCAATCAAAAAAAAATAAAAATTAAATGGATCCACTTTAGCACCAAAACCTTTTGAAAATTTTTAAAAACCAAAACCCAATTGGAACCACCAGTAATTTCAAAATTTTCTCAAAACCACCATCACCATAACCAATTGGGTCTCAATTGGTTTTCTTCCCTGAAAATTTTTAAAAACCAAAAACCAATTGGAACCACCAGTAATTTCAAAATTTTCTCAATACCACCATCACCATAACCAATTGGGTCTCAATTGGTTTTCTTCCCTGAAAAGAACAGTATTTCTCAAAACTTTCCATTTTTGTTTTTTGTAATGAAAAATCTCATTTTATTATTATTTTATTGAAGAAAAAAGCTTACATTACATTTTTTTAATTTTTTATAGAAATTTTTTTTCCTGTTTCCTTAGAGGCGTTAGAGGTTTGGAAGTTTTGAAACACAATGATGAAAATGAAAAAGTATTAATTTTTGTAGGAAAATCTCTCAATTTTTCCGAGGTAAAAATACTTGTAAAATTTTTTGAGAAGGAAAATTTGAAAATTTTTGATTGGAGAAAAAAAATATTTTTTTTGGAGATCATTATCATATACTTGCTCAGTAGTCTGTAACCGCCAAAAAACAAAAAAAAAAAAACCGAAAATCCGAAATTTAAAAATTATTGTCTAATCTCAGTTGATCTACTTAATCGATGGCTTGTTTACATACGAACTTACAAGTTACGAGTAGGTACGAATAGTTACGAAATCTTACGAAATCCAATAACTAGAAAGAACGTTACATCTTTGTCACCTTTCAAATTTTTTCGCTACACTGTGCTTTTATGTAGTTAAAATTCCGTATTCCGTATGTGTTTTTATAACTTTGATTGACAGAGTCCGAGTCTAATGGTTTTTAATGAATGCTTGCTATATAAATGTACTTGAATTTTTTACGTCCTCGTACCTACCTCTATAGTATTTGAATCAACTAACCGCGTGTAATCGTGCATATTGATAAGATTAATTTTTTATTCAAAATTGGAAGAATGGCTGCTGGTAAGATGTATAAATTATTTGTCAAACACCTTCTGTAACACCCGTACAGAAACATTTTGCAAACTCAAACCTTTGTTTTGCAGAATTCAATACAGAATTGAAGTTGGATCAATTTCAGAACGGCGATTTCAAACGTATGAACGAGTTTCGAAAACAAAACCTCGACTGCGATGTGAATCTAGCTGTAGATGGTAAACTTTTTCCTTGTCATCGTTCGGTGTTGATATCGGCATCGCCTTATTTCGAAACCATGTTCAATGGTAATTTCCAAGAAAGTAATTCGAATGTAATAACGTTGAAGGAAATCGACGCTGGTGCCATAGAATTGATTTTAAATACTTTGTATACTGCACGAATCCGTTTATTTCCCGAAAACGTCTATTTTGTCCTGAGAGCAAGTCATTTATTACAGTTGGAAGCGATCGTAGATGCTTGCGCGAAGTGTATTATTAAAAACACTCGAATCCATTGTTTGGTCGACACCTGCTTGTTTGCTAAGAGCATTGCACAGCAGAACTTGTACGATGCGTGTATTCAAGGAATATTCGATGATTTGATTCATTGGATGAAAACGGATTCTTTTGAAGAACTTTCGGTTGAAGATTTGAACTTATTGTTATCGAAAAGAAAAGAGGAATATTTCATGCGTAATAAATATCGAGCCATTCATGCCGATGATCTAGTTTGTGAGAGATTAAAAGAACTTTTAGAATCGAAATCGAGAAAATCAAAGAGGAGAGTAATCGAAGCAACTGAATCTGAACCTGTCGAAGCTTTCGATGAGAATAGCGAACATAACGAAGTTCGAATGAATCCTGATTTTTGTTTTAATTTATACATGAATACATTTGAGGTGATAACCGGCGCCAAAGGATGGAGTGTATTAAACATGAACGACACATTTGATAAGTACTCGTCTCTTTCTACTTTTCATCCAACCAACAATATCGTTGAAGCATTCTGTAAAGTAGGAACAAAAACTTATTGCCTCGAATGGGATAATATTGAAGAAAAGTATTGTGTTTTTTGTTACGATGACAACAACCGAACTGAATTGAAAATCCCAGAACAGTGTGTTCGCGGGTCTAACATTCGCAATGGAATAGTTGCAATAGAAAATAATATATATTTGATTTCTAATTACGATATATGTATTTGGATTTATAATTGCGAACTGGATAAATGGTCTAAAGCATATGTAGAAAATTTTGAATATTACAAAACTGAGGAATACATGTATTCATCTTTCCCCGGTTCCCCAAAGAGAAAAGAGTTGTACGACAACTGTGGTTGGCGCGCACTAACCACCTTAGACAACGTTTTATATGTCATTGGAAGTGATATTAATTATTGCGGTGATCTAAAAGAAAATTATATAGTGTCATTTGACAATCGGTCTGCTGCAATAAGAAAACCAATATCATCCATTTTTTCTCTATGTGCTCTCAAACAGATTGCAGCTTGTTCCTTGGATGGGATTGGAAAAATTGCATTATCAGGTTCTAGTTTTAGCAGCGATTATGATGAAAGAGCCTTCAATATTTATGACGTGAGAGCTTGTGGATTTCTGGAAGATCGGGAACCGATGATTGGCCTTCTAGAGAATAATAAGTTAATTCACCGTGAAAATTTCATCTATGCGGTGGAGAATGATTTTTACGAAAAAAACGAAAAATACGATATGATTTCAAATACATGGACTGAAATTCCATATTTTTTGCCAAAACGCGTAATGTTGAAAAACGCCGATGGTGTTGCGACCTTCACCACCGGGTACGTATTCGGTGCAGATACTAATTCTGCTGTTTAAATTCAAATAGGTCTTAATTCGTTGTACTTCTACATATTATTATTGATAATTTTGAAGATGATATTATTTGTTTACTTGGTTTGTAAGTTGTTCTTCTCTTCGTGAAAAAATTAGGAGATTTTTTTTGGAGCCAATATTGAAATTGTCAATTTTAACTATGTAAGTACTAAGTAGGTACGCCATGAGTATGTGATGTGTTCTCTGCATACGCTTTCTCTGTGAAAATTTCTAAAAAATTATTATATCAGCATATTTTTAAGTTGTACCTATTACCTACATCAAAAATATATTTGTACCAATTTACAATTTAATTACATTGTCCGAAAATTTTTATCGTCGAAATACTTAATTACAAAAATTTTCTATTTTCACTTCTTAACGATCAAATCCAGTTTACAATCTACCCCCAATAATTCATTTCATGAAAACAGAACAAGTCAAACTGACTATTCAACAAATGAACCATAAATTCTCATTAACGACACGTAGGTACCTTACCTACTTGTGACGATATACTGAGTTTTTGCTAATCACTTCATAACATTGCTTCGTGTTTCAAAACGTCTAATCATTTCACAATATAAATTCTAACAACCAAAGTGAAATCTCTTATAAAATTCAAAAATGTTATCTCCTTTGAAAAAATGCATTCTTTTAGTCATCATTGCAACCCAAATTAACGTAAGTAATCAAAAACACTTTTTTAAAACCAATATTATCACTTTTTATCGAAGCCAATCTTACAGATTTCTTTCCAATTGAATCTCATACAAAGTGGAATGAAGAAAAAACTCATGTCTTCAACCGAAAGTTTAGATCCCAAAATGAAAATCGAATTGGCCGATAATTTAAAATTAGCCATCGGAATGATACCAATACTACCCAAATTCGCTGTCACAAGTATAAATGAAATTATAGACGAATTCAAGTCGGAAAATATATCAAATTTGGCGAAAGAAAAAAATTCATCCAACATGGAATATATTTACGGTAACATTTTTGCAGAAAAAGTACAACAGAATTTATCTCGGGATGAGCTCAACCGTCTCATGAAGTATATAAACGAAGACGAACAGTCTAGTAAAATGAGCTCGGCGAGGTACTTAACAATTTACTTGGAAAATGAGCTTAAAAATGTAGCAGAAAAATTCACAAAACAATTTGAAAAATTAATAAACCAATTAACTAAGGAAACAATCGATGAAATTAGTAAAAGTAAAGTAATTTAGCTAATGTGATTTGTTTATCACCAAAACAACCAGACACTTTGACCGAACTCGATAAATATTGCATCATCATATTTTTTAGATCTTGCAACGTACGTACTATTTTGTAAATCATTGATAAATTCAAACCAAATAAATCTGAGCATGGACCTTTTCAGTTGCTCTTTGAGTATTCTTCAAAGCACACAGGAACATCTCGCGATCATTTTTCTTTCTTTCATTAGAATTGAGGATCTGTAATAAACTTAATGTAAATCATCACCGTTCATAATTGATTCGAGATTATTATAAAATTCTCTAATTCACCTTTCATTTCATTTAACGCTATTTCTCGGTAAAAATGTATCGTCGTCGTTGTCATCGTCATCGTGTAAATCTTCTTCATGACTATGTAAAGGATTAGCTATTACATCCATAGATGGTTCATTATCATCAATCATAGCTTGGTTTTTCCAATACGAATAAAAAGAAGAATTTTGAAATTCAGGCCATTTGGTTAATTGTAAAAATAAAGCGGATATTTCATCAGGACTCAATCCGTTAAACGTTGAAAAAGTATTATAACCCATCATTATGACTCTAGCTCCGCTTCCAGGGATTATGGCTCTGTAATGATAATTTCGAATTCAATACAAATACTTCATTTTATGGAAAATTAAAAAAAAAAAAAAAAACACACAAAATGGTTTAAAGTTATCAAAAATGAAAATAAAATGAAATTTTAAACGATTTAAAATTTTTAAAGAATGTTTCAGTATTGTGAAATCTGTACGTACTCGAAATATGGCACTATTCGTTTTTTCCCAATCATATTTTGAGTAACAAAGGCGAAGAAACACTGATTTATGCTTTCATCTTGAAGAAGAGTTAGATTTTCTGTTTTTAGAGACATCTTAACAAAATAAACGACTTCGTGATCGTTTTCGTATTTCTGCGAAGAAAAAAAATAACCAATCAGTTGATTTTAAAAATAATGGAATGAAAAATTTACCCATTACCTCAATAGCACGTTTCTTTTGACTGTTTTTCGGTCCCTTGGGCCAAGGTAAGAATGCTTTCCGAGGAATATCGTTCATGAGTAATTTTATATCGAATAATATTTGAGCTAAAACGGAGAATCTTTGATAACGAGGGTAGTAGTCGTTCTGAGGTGATGCTATTAACCGCTGAAAAAACATCATCAATTTCATTAGCAACTAATAATTATATAAACAGAGAAGGGGTAAAATGTACTTGAATGTTTATACCGTAAAAACACTAGGATTTATGAAAAAATAGAAATCCAATCGAGGAAATTTTGAGAAATAATTTTTTCGTAATACATGTTGCATCCAAGCTGAGATGAATCTTTTAGAGGTAGTTGTCATAATTATACCTAATCTGGCATCTGTAAAATATTGAAATTCCGTCAGTTTCATAATCGTACGTTTTGTTAAAATGGATAAATTGTATTTTATAAAAGTACCTGTAGGAATACCGCCAAATAATTGAGCCAATCTATTGCCATTATCTAAACTATCTTCTAATTGTAATCTATGAATTGCCCGCAAACTGCTATCGAAAATATCTACTTTTGTAGGGTGCCTTTCTTGCAAGCACTGAAAACGAACCGAATTAAAAACTATTCCGACAAGTAGGAATTATTCATTATAATTAATTACTCTTAAATCTGAACGTAAAAGAACATCTTCTTCGTAAAGTCTTAAATATGAAACCACAGGTAATATTTCTTTGGACAACAGGCCAAACCCTGGATCAGATTCCAAGACGTAACTGTCATTTAAATACAATTTCAGCGCAGATGATATTTTTTCTAGAAATTAAAAAAAAAACATTAAAAATACCAACAGAGCAAAATTTTTAATTTAGATTTCACGTACTTGCAACGAAAGGATTGATGAGGAGGTACCTGCTGCTAGCTTTATTTTCAAAATAATGACTAGGAATTTTTCTGAATAAGTGTCCGGCTTCGTTGCTTTTCATGTAATCGTATAACTCATTGGCACGTCTGGTACTCAAAGATAGTTCGGTTTTTGAGGATTCCAATGTATTTAAACTGAATGAACGGAAAGAAGTGCGAAGAGATTGGTTTCTTTGGCGGATATACTTTAACACAACCATAGTGCATTTAGTTTTTGACAGTTTTCCATCGAAAATCTCAGATTTTTTATTATTGCAACAGATAATTAGTTTTCTAAAATTTTGTTTTACTCGCTTATCAGCAGAGTTGCCAACCAAAATTCCCAAATTTCCGTACTTTGGAGAAAAAAAAAATCCATACAGAGAAAAAAATTTCCATACGCATAATTTTGTGCTTAGATTCGTGATTTTGATGGGAGGGGGGTGGCGTAACGTTACTCTAACCAAAATAAACCAATAAAATGATACCAAAAACCGATTTTTTTAAATTAGAAACTGAAAATCGTTTCAATATTGTTGAAGTAAAGTGAATAAACTATCAACTATACTATACATATTATATACATAGGTACCTATAGGTTATCTTATAAATTCTAGAGAGGGGTTCATTTTTTTGGGAGTTTATACAACAGTGACGATTGACGAATCATTTAGAAATGTGGAGTCGGTGGCGTAGATTTAGAAAGAACACCATTTACGATATGTTTACTCGTAATGTTCCACTAAATTATACGAGATCCTGGTAATTTTATACTTTTACTAAGATTTAAATTCGAATGAACTATTGAAGTTCGGTTTGTTTTCGATGTAACACTGTGAATAATTAAAAAAAAAAATTATTAAGGATGCGAAAATTCTGTTTCAGGATAATTCAAACCCCTAAAACGGAGCCTAGTAACAATCAACGTTTACAAGAAGTAAGAACCCAGCAAGCCCAGGTGGCAGCCCAACAGGCGGCGCCAGATCATCAACCCATAAACTAAAACCTATCATTACCTTTCTACTTTCGATTTTGAAGAAATTTTCTGTTGGTTTAGTTGATCATTTTCTATCCTTTGAAATTACCCAACCAATGCCTATAATTTCAACTTTGAAGTGTATTGTTCAATTTCACAAGAATTTGCTTCATTTCTCGAATTTGAACATGTCTTTTCAGAAATCCTTTCATAATCTGATAATCTGCATAAAAATTATGCATCGTCAACAATTAAAAAATGAAAAAAAGACACATCGATTTCAAAACATTTATTCTCTTACACAAAAATGGGAAGCTACGAACAACATCAGAGAACCACGAAGAATTCGATTGCATCAGTTCAGCTTTCGAATCCCAATCTTATTCAAGAATGTAATTCCACTTCTAGATTAAACGATCGTAAACTATAATAAATGAGAATTCAAGAGTTCTGTCCCATTTCTGTAAAATAATAAAACTTAAAATCTGTGTAAGCGTCAAAATAACCTCGGCTTATATTTAAGTACATCATTCGAGAGAAAAAATAACATGTATTTCACGTATGCTCGGAAGTAAAAATTGTATCGGAAAAATTATTAGCAGAACTGAAGAACAATTCACCTTCCACTGTTAAGAGCCCAAAATAAAACATGAAAAAAATGACAGGATAATACGAGTTAATGGACTAGCATAAAAGATGAAAATAATAAAATAAACCGAACGAAAACAGTGAGATAATTTTTTTTTAAAATCAACGTGATTTGTTTATGACGATTTTGCGTCATGTCATTACACGATAATACATAAACGACTATTTCGAGTAAAAACTAATAGGAAATTTTGTACATTATCTTTTCTTCTCGTCATTTTTTTTCGTACTTTCTTCTTTACCAGCAAGAGTAGCATTCGCAGCTGTTGATTTGGTAACCTTATCGGCCGGCGAAGGTTTAACTTCATCTTTACATCCGGGTGCAGGTTTAACGGGTTTTAAATCTTCCGGCGGCGGTATAGTCGAACCTTTCCAAGGGAGTCGTATCGTTTTACTATCTATTTCAGCTATCGAATGCTCCAGTCTTCTGATTTGGGCCTGATGGGTTTCCAGATGTATACATAAGTCTCTGATTTTATTATTTATACTCTCGATTTCTTCTTCGCGCATTGCTTCTTTGGTAGCTTCTTTACGGACTTGCCTGGAATACTCAAGTACAATGACTCCGGCAGCGATAACGAAAACGATAGTTTCGCCGAGTAAATTAGCCCCTAATTCTATAGCCATTTGTTCATTTAGCGGAGGAATCGAATCCGGTTTGCCCATATTCAGAACCCACATCTTGATACGAACTTCACACCAGTTGTAAACTGTTGAGGTTAAAGAACACGAAATGATATCAGTAAATATATATCCAAAAGCTATGAAAAATATTAAGAAAATTAGAACTTACTTTGTGCCGGTGGCATACAAACATAGGTACGAAAGAAATAATTATGTTTCGCTCTTTCTTTGGCAAAATTAGCAATCGGTTTGCTGACTTGCCTCAGGAAAAGAGAGCCAAGTTTAGCGATAGGAAATACACCGACAACCATCTTAAATAATTAATTTTAACTACATTTTACGTTAAAAATTAAACTGGAAAGCTCATTTTTTGCACATTTTTCAAGTTTTCTTTACAAAGTTGCAAAAAGTCGAATTGATAAGGTCTTCGAAAACAGTGTTGCCATTAATGCAATATTTTTCTCAGTACGGGGAGCTTTGTTTTTTTTTGTGAGGCTAGTTTGTGCACTTAGAAATTGTTGCAAGTTGCGATAAGGATTAAGGATAAACTTCAGGGTTGCTGGAACGAAACGTAACGTAACAAAATAACGAAACATTTGACCATAACGAAACGTAACGAAATATCGAAACCTGACAAGAGAAAAAATTGTAACGAAACGAAATAACGAAACGAAATGTTTGAAGAAAACGAAACGAAAACAAAACATTAAAATTTCAAAAATAACGTAATCAAATAACGATTTTTTTTTGTTGTTTTTTTCGTTATTTTTTCGTTACGTTATTTTTTTAACATTGCAATAAAAATGATCATCAATTCACCATTTAATACCTACTTATCCACCTACCAACTGCCCAAGGTTGCAGGAACGAAACGTAATGTAACGAAATAACGAAACGTAACAAAAAAATTGACCATAACAAAGCGTAATGAAACGTAACGAAATAACGAAAAAAGTTTCGTTATAACGTAACAAAACTACAAAATTGAAGAATTAACGAAATTGATGTGATCTGAAGTAACGTTATAACGGAACGTAACGAAAAATTGAAAAAAACAAAATATCGTAACGAAACGATAACGAAAAATCACACGAATTCCGTAACGAAATAATAACGTTACTGAAGTAACGAAAAAAAGTTTCGTTATTTACAACCTGTGGAAAATATTAGTATTTACCGTAATTACCCGCGTTACTTACCTTAGATTAGATGATGCAATAGTATCAGTTGTTGTCAGAATTTAATCGAGTAAAGATGTAGCTCATACGTTTTGTGTTAATTATGTTTGATTAAACGGTTAATTATGCGAGTATTGTTTATATTTCCTACACAACCCTGATAAACTTATTGAAAAAGAAAAAATTTTCATTTCACTTTTTCAATCATCAGTCTTCTTCAGTCGTATTTTATTTTTATTTTTTTGAGGAAAAAAAACAAAAACTTGAAAATTATTGTTAGTTACTTATTTTGAAGAAAATTTTTTCAACTTTTTATGCAAACTGATTTTTGGTAATGTAGGTGCCTATGAACTTCCTACTTATTCCAATTTTGAATTTTCTCTCAAAAAATTGCAGTATAATTATTATTTCTCTGAAAATTTTTAATACCTACCTAACAATTTTCTGAAGTAAAAAAATCTTTGTTTTTCAAAGAAATAATTTCCCTTATTAGTTATTTTCAGAGAAAAACAAACCTCAATTTTTTTTGTTTAATTATAATTAAAATTTTCTTGAAGTGAAAATTTTTTTTCTTGTGTTGTAATAAAAATATCTACTCTTAGAATTCTTTTAGATAAACAATCTCATTTCTTTGGAGGAAGAAATCCCTAAATTTTAGGAGTAAAAAATTAACTTGAAAAAACTTCTCTTTTTTTAGAGAGAAAAAAAAACTCAATTTTTGACATTATTTTTTGTAATTTTATTTTTTCTTTCTCTTATTTCATTTTATTTTTTAAAATTAGACCGTTCAATTTTTTGGTGTCGTGGTGTCGGGGATCGGGGAGGCCAGAGAGGTTATCTCCATACAAATTTTTTGGAGTAAAAGAATTCTTTTATTGACTTTCATTTTCTTTGTTTTGTTTTTTGTTGTTTTTTTTTTATTTAAAAAAAGTTAGCTACTCTTTTAGAGAGAGAAAATTTTAAAAACGAATCTTTTATTTTTATTTTCAGTGATGCCGGAACGTAACGATAACGGTAACGAAAAACGAAAAATAACGGAATTTTTTTCGTTACAAGTAATGGAACAGTAACGGAACTTTATTTTTGAACAGAAATTGTGTAACGAAATAATAACGTTACAATAAAATGGTCTTTATGTTACGTAACAAATAACGAAAAAATTTCGTTACGTTCCGTTACTTTTTTTCGTTATTTTTTTCAGTTTTTTTGCATTGCCTGCACTGCCAACCGCAGAAAATGTTCACTAACGTCTAGTTTGATTGTTTTGTTTACATTCATGGGGTGCAACTTCGAAAATTTTTTACCAAGTCCAGTGCTACATAATACTTTATAGTCAAAATTGGAAGGGAGGAAGGGGTCTAATCGAAATTTTTGTAATAACTAAAAGTATTTGTACAACTTCAAGAAATAACTTTTGTTTGAAAATTTTTTCAATCGGGCCCCTTACCTCCCCCCTGTTTTTAAAAATGTATTTGAAGGAGTTGGATTATCCAAAATTGGTGCGGAGGGAGGGATCCGATTGAAATTTTTGTTATCACCAAAATTATTCCTAGTACTTCAAGCTACAACTTTTATTTGAAAATTTTTTCAATCGGGCCCCTTACCCTCCCCCTGTTTTCAATAATGTATTTGAATGAGTTGGATTATCCAAAATTGGAGGGGAGGGAGGGGTCCAATAGGTAGCAACACCACCAAACTTGTATTATTTTCTTCTTAGTTCTTGATGTTTATTTTATTCTATTGGACTTGATAGTTATTAATTTACATTGAAAAATGAAGATAGCAATTTTTTTATGATTTCTGGCTATTTCGGAAAAAATTACGTTGTAACGAAAAAACCGGAACGGAACGGAAAAAAATAACGTTACTTGAAAAATAACGTTACAAGGCCCTGTCGGTACCATTTTCGTTCCAAGTAACGTAACAAATAACGAAATTCAGGATTTTTAGTTACAGTAACGGAACGAATACCGTAACGGAAAAAAAAATTTCGTTACTGACATCACTGTTTATTTTTTTGAGAGTTGATGCAGGTTTTTTTTTTGAAAAAAGAAATCATTCAATTGTTGTTGTTGTTGTTGTTTGGGGGGGGGGGGGTAAAAAAGCTTTCAACTTTATTAGAGAAAAAAAACAGCTAAAAATCTCTCACTTATTTGGCATTGGTAAAGAATTCCTAATATTTTGTTTTAATGTAAAAAAATGTTCAGCTTTTTGAATTTCTTTCATTTCTTTAATTAAAAAAAATCTTTCAATTCTGCGGGAAAATCTTTAAATTTTTTGAAGTATAGGTACCTAGGTACCTAAGTATGAAATCTTTTGATTTGTATTCAAAAAAAAAATTTTCACTTTTGGAGAAAAAAAATCATGATTTTTATTTTTTGGTGATGTATGTATTTTTTGTAAATAAAACTTCTCATTTTTTTGAAGAGAAAACAATTATTTTTTATCTTACCCATTAAAAAAATAATAATTTTGAGTAAAAAATCGCCAATTTTTTTAGAGAAAAAGAATACCTACTCCTGCATAATTTTTTAAAGAATAAAATATTAATTTTAAAAATTGTTTTGAAGTAAAAATATCGTACCTAATTCTTTTGGAGAAAAATTTTGGAACAAAAATCTCATACCTAATTTTTGTGCAAAAAATTCGTTTCTAACTTTCTGTTACGGTTTTTTTTTTTTTTTGGTCCCAATGTCGAGTTGGAAAAATTATTTCTTGAGGGATATTTTTCCCAGAAAATTCGGAACTGTAAAACCCCTGGGCCCGGAGATGACTGCCCCCCTCCCCAATAAGCCCATTTCACACCTCCGCCTCCATCCAACGGCTCCAACAAATCAACAATCTTAAATTGCACAAATTAGCGTCTCGTTGAAAACGATAAACGAACAATCTACAGAATAATCTACTCGAAAAAATACGAGAAAAAACCAATGAATTACCGTCATAAATGGTAATTAATTACATGGTAAATGAAAATTGAGGAAAATTTTTGTGAAAATTGTGCGAGAAGTCGAGAACTGGAAAATTATTGGAACATTGAAGCATTTCAGAATTCACGTGCGCTGCGCATCATTTTATCTACGTTCTACGATAGGATTTTGATTTGAATTTTTGATAGAGAAAATTTAGAAAATTAGGTATGAAGTGGGAAAATCGGCAAAATCCATCTCCCTTGATGAACGTTTAAATTTTTCAAAAAAATAATTGATCCATTCTATTTTTATTTTTTTGTTTTTATTTATTTATTTATTTTTTCTAGAAACTCTGAAAACTTGAAAAGCTTTCACTTCATTAAAAATATTATTGGGTAACGTGAACTTTTTTTCCAATTCCATAAACCACCAATACTTACAATAATCGACAATAATAATTGTACCTATAATAAAATATCAGCACTAGATTGTCTAGAACTGGCTTATCAGTAATAAAATTCAACTTTGAACCTCGAATAATCTACTCAGTACTCATTACCCGATACAAAAGCTACCTACCTTCCATTCCACACTCGGGTAATTAATTATCACGCGTGTACGAGGTACAATGTCCTCACTCTGTGTTCATTTATTTTGAAAAGTTGATTCGTAAATAAGTTATTTCGTAAAATGATAGATTTAGAATTTCTCTCATGGAAGGATTTCACCGCTGGTTGGGTATCAGGTAAAAAAAAAATCTATAGCGAATTAGCGAATAAAATACTTCCCTGGGTTTTTTTTTTTTTCAAATACTTTATTTTTGCACTTTGCAGGAATATGCAGCATTTCGGTAGGATACCCAATGGAGACGATCAAAGTCCGACAACAAACGACACCAAATGCAGGCTCAGCAATCAATCACGCAGTAAAAATGGCAAAACGTGAAGGAGTAAGTCACATACTTACCTACCTAACCAACAATCATTTTTTATTCCATCTCAGCCCCCAACCACAAATGACAAGCTATCAAATAAATGCCCCCAAATTTCAGATACCTTGTTTCTTCAAAGGTCTAAGTTACCCATTATGGACTACCGGAATGCTGAATTCGTTATATTTTGGATTCTACGGTAATTCTTTAAGAATGATCGAAGAAACGAGAGGACAACCAAATTACCGCAACTGTTGCGAATATGGCACCGTATACAAAGGCTGGCATTTTGATTGTTTCGTCGCAGGATGTATTGGCGGCACTGTTGCAACGTTAGTTAACACACCGATTGAATTGGTTAAAACAATTTTGCAAGCTGATTCTAGTAATATGCGAGATAATCGGGTTAATTTAATTAGTATTATATTTCTAATCGATTCCTTTCTTTCGATGTAGGTGTTACGAAAAACAATAATAAGAAATTGACCCCGAATGATTGTTTAAAGAAATTATACCAGACCAGAGGCGTACGAGGGTGTTACCACGGTGGACTAATATTATTTTTCAGGTGAAAATGAATTTACAAATTTTCTCATTTTTAGTATCTACTACTAGCATGGGACATGTCAGAAGTGCCAGGAACCGATTGAAATGAAAACATGTTTAAATTGTTGTACCACTCGAGTAAGTTACAAACCCAAAATTATAGGTGCCCGTTTCCATTAGAAAATTTTTTATGAATTTTTGAAACTTAAAATTTTGAGGAAATCAAAAATTTCAAAAAATCATTTAAAAAATTTTCTTAGCACACCACCGGATAGAACATGAAAAAACAAACAAATTTTATTATTACATATTTTTGCCTATCTCTGAAATTGAAGGTGAAAAAAAATAAGTAAATGAGGAAAGCCTCAAAATTTAGGGAAAAATCAGAATTGAATTTTTTTTAATTTCCCAATTTGTAGGCGATAAAAATAATTCTTAAATTTCCGAAGAAAAAAATGTATAATTTTTCTTGTAGTACAAAATATTCCTAGAGGGGAAAATTTTATTTTAATTCACTCAAAAAAATTCAAAAAAATATTTAAAATATTTCCTTGATTTTTTAATAATAATTATGTATCCTTTCTGTTGGCACGAGTTTAGTTATGTGTTCGAAAATTGCATACCGCCCTTTCGTAGGCGCTGTGCTTAACATATGGAAAGGATACACATTACCATAAATTCAAGGAAATAATTTTTAATACCTAATTTTTCGATTTTTTCTTGAATGAAATAAAATAAAAATTTTCTCTCTAGCCCCTTCAATTTCAGAGATAGGCAAAAATATGTAATAATAAATTTTGTTTGATTTTTCAAGTTCTATCCGGTGGTGTGCAAAATTATTTTTTTAAATATGATTTTTTTTTAAATTTTTTATTTCAAGATCTCAAGTTTCAAAAATTCATAAAAAATTTTCTAATGGAAACGAGCACCTATAATTTTGGTTTTGTAACTTACTCGAGTAGTACAACAATTTAAACAAGTTTTCATTTCAATCGGTTCCTGGCACTTCTGCCATGTCCCATGTAGATAAGGTACCTACTAGGTAGCTATCTCTATCTACAAATTGGAATTAATCACCATTTATTTTTTTTTTCTTATCTTTTTTAGAGATGTTCCTACTTATGGTTTGTATGCAGTAATTTACGAACATATTGCGTGTATGTTTAAACGACGAGAAAAGTCAAAAGATCGATTTACTCATATTTTATACGAAGGCATTGCTGGTGGATTATCAGGTATGAATCAAGTAATATGGAAATACATAATTTTCAGTTCGAGTTTTTAGTTATATTTATTTTTCAACTCACAAGTTTTTAGAAATGTTTATCAAAAAAAAAAACAAAAAAAAAAAAACATTGGTATATTTTGTTCAAAGAACAACGTTTCAATTTTTTTTTAATTTGCTCAAATACCTACTCATTTTTTAAAATTTCAATGAAAAAATAATTCGCAATAAATTAAAAAAATAATTTTTTTAGAATTTAATTTTTGAAAATTTTTGATACTTATACTTTGGATATTTTACACATTTAATAAAAATAAAAATATTTTATTTATTTTAATAGGCGCAAAATTCAGCTTTTTGAAAATTTTGTTGAAAAATCATTTTTTCGAATTTTTGTCATCTCAAAATTTCAACTTTAACAATTTTCCTTTTCAAGAACATAGTTAATTTTTTTATTTTTCTGAGAACTCATTTTTTGAACATTTTTACTGGGTACCTAGAATTTTAAAAATCAAAAATTTCAATTATGCACAATACCTACCCATTTTTAGATTTTTTTTTCAAACTCTCGTTTTTAAAAATTTTGTTTCAAAACAATTTTTGAAAAAAAATTTCTCTCAAAATTTTAAACTTTTACCTAGGTATTAAAAATTATAATTTCATTTTTTTAGAATTTTTTTTTGAAAATTTTCAATACCTTGACCTTGGATATTTTTTTCACTTTTACATAGGTACCTAGACCAACCTATTGATTTTTTTAAATACAAAACCAAGTTTTTAAAAAAAATTTCTAACCCAAATTTTTCAAAATTTTCTTTCAGAACAATTTTTGAAAAATTTTGTTCTCTCAAAATTTTTGACTTTATTTAAAAAAATAGATTTTAAAATTTTTTTAAGAATTTTTTTTTTGAAAATTTTTAAAACCTTGGATATATTGTTCACTTTTACATAATTAATTCTTTAAGGATTAAAATTTTTTTTTCTTAAAAAAAAAAAAAATAGGTACAAAATACAGTTTTTTGAAAATTTTATTGAAAACTTTTTTAAAAAATTTTTGTCATCTTAAAATTTTCAACTTTTGTTTTAAAAAATTGAAAAACGAAGTAAGTATTTCTTTTCATCTTCCTGAGAATTTATTTTTTGAAAATTATCATTATAGGTATTTCCAGTTTTATAAAAAAACAAAATTTGGCATTTTGTAAGTAGATGGTAGAAAATCCAGGTTTTTCAAAATTTTGTTTCGAGACAATTTTTGAAAATTTTTGTAATTTCAAAATTTCTTCAACACATGCATCGGAGCGAAATTTGAAAAAATAAAAGTAACTTTAGTAACCTGAAATTTCAAAAAAAGTAACCAAAATTATGGAAAAAAGTAACCAAAAATTTTCCATTTCCACTTGAATATAATGACTCATAACCCCCTCCCCTCCCCTCGTCACCGTTTTTTTTGGTGCTAAATTTGACGTTTCACAACTCTTGAAATCAATGGTAAAAATTTTGAAAAAATCAAAATTTTCAATTCAAAAATAATAATTCATGCATTTTTTCTTTTTCTATAATTATGACGAATTTTAATATAATAGTTGGCTTAATAGGTGCTCAATTTTTATATCATAGGAAATTTCAATTCTTGAGAAGCTCACAATAAATAATTTTTGAGTTCCTATCAAATCTTAATTTTTTTTGAACTCAATATTGAAAATTCAAAAAAAAATTATTTTTTTTCTTGAAAATACTTGATATCAACTTTTTTAAGTTTTTGAACTCTTATTTGTTTTGAAATAGTTTTCAGTTTTCAAATAATTGTTGATTTCAAAAAACGTGAATTTTAGAAAAATTTTAAATTACAAACAATACTGTCCTTTTTTTAATTTTTTAATTTATTTTTTTTCGATTTTTTTTATTTTTCAAACAATTTTTAATTTCTATAAATTTAAATTTATTAACAATTTGTAATTTCTAAAAAGTTCTGGATTTCAAAAAATTAAACTTAAAATTCTCAATTTTTTGATTTTTAAACAATTTATATTTAATTTTTTAAAAATAGCCGTTCCTAAAATTCATGTTTATTCAAATAAAAAATTTCCAATTTATAAACATTGTAATGCCTAAGAATTTAAAGTCTAAAAAAATCAATTTTTTGATTGGCTTATTGCAAAATGAGTAGATACAAAAAAATTTTAATTTTTGAAAAGTCTTCATTCTCCACAAAAAAACAATTTTTCAACATGTGAAATTCACAACTTTTCAAAATTTTTAAAAGGAAAGTTTTGCTCATTTGAGAAATATCAAATTTTTGAAGCATTTTAAGTTCACGAGTTGAAACGATTTTATGTTTCATTTTTGAGGAGTTCTCTATTTTTCAAACATAATTTTCAAATACTTCGAAAACATTTTTTTTTTAATTGAAAAAATTACTAGGTATTCTCATTTTAAAAAAAAGTTTTTAATGAGGAGAAATCGGTTTTATTCTTCGACGGCCTCTACTTTTTTTGAAAAGAAATTTTGAGAAAAAATCGTTTATTTATCGAGAAAAGAATTTCTCAATTTTTTCAAAAAAATACGGCTTATCTACTTAAATTTTTTTTTTTTCAAGAAATGTGGCTCATTTTTAGACAAGAATAAATCTTAATTCTTCAAGAAAAAAAAATCACAATTTTTCATACTGACTTGAAAAATGCCTATAAAAGAACTTTCAATTTTTTTAGGAGCAAACATTTTTCTACCTTGAATTTCAATACATAAGTACAAAATAAATATTCCTGAAGTTCGAGCAGAAAAAATCTTAATTTTAAAAGAAGATTCAATAAATTGTTCAATTAAGGTCAGTTGGGGTAACTGGGCCACGTTTTTACAACTCTAAAAAATCTTTATTCAAAAATGCCTCACTAGTGAAGAATAACCTTAAATCTTCAAATGGGACGTGTAGAGGGGTGTCATAGAGGTACGCTCACTTTTTTGATTTTGAGGGTGAAGCACATACCTGAGCTGAGGAACACCTCACTCTACACAAAGAATGGTGGCCCAGTTACCCCATTTTTCGGGGTAACTGGGCCACCAAATTTTTTTTTTTATTAAGGAAGATTCAAGATGTGTAATTCACTTACCCCCACTCAAATCTGAGTTTTGGGGTAACTGGGCCACAGTTGTTGGGGGTAACTGGGCCATGTCATGTTACTCAAATTACTGAGGCCTCCTCAAGGGGAGCTAGGAACCGAATGATAATTGTTATGGTGGGCTTACGATGTCAGTGACCATGCAACCAACCATTTACGTCAAGACGATTTTGGAGGAGATTAGGAAGAGAATGGCCCAGATACCCCGGTGGCCCAGTTACCCCAACTGACCTTACTTAATTCATTTTTAAATAAAATATTTCAAATTTTTTGGAAGCAAAATCTCTGAAAAAAACTTTCAAAATGTTTTTAAAGAAATTTTAAATTTTAATGGCAGCTGTTCGTCAGATTTTTGACGAAATAGTAACCAAAATGAGTCCAAAAGTAACCATAGTAACCAAAATGAGCCCAAAAGTAACTAAAGTAACCTTGCCTTTAAAAAAGTAACCAAGTTACTAAAAAGTAACCGTGTTCCGATGCATGTCAACATAATTATTTTTTTTTTAAATTAAGTATTTTTTACTGTTATGAGAACTCATTCTTTGATTTTTTTTGTAAATTTTCATTATCCATTTTGAATTTATCAAAATTCTTCAATTTTTTTCAAAACATAGTTTTTTTTTAGAAATTTTGATGAAAACTCATTTTTTCAAAATTTTCTTCAAACACTAGGTAATTATTTTTTGAAATTTTGTTTCAAAACAGTTTTTGAAAATTTTCATCTTCTTGTATTTGAAAATTGTTTTCAACTTTGAAAAAAAAAAATCAAGAAGTATTTTTTTTTTATTATTTCCACCACATTAGGATTTTTTTTTTCCATTTTAATTAGAAATAGGTACCTAAGTATAAAAAATATCTAATTCTTTGATTTTGTTGAAATTTTTTTTTTAAAATTTCATTTTAATTAATTTCATTTTTGTCATCTCAAAATGTCTAATTTCCACTTGAGGAAAAAAAAAGTAGATTTTATTCTATTCAAAAATTTTTGTTACCGTACCTTGACTTGTGTGACTTTCATTTCAAAAACTAAATTTTTTAAAAATTTGTCTAAAAACTCATCCATTAAAATATTTAATTTTGAATTTAAAAAATATTGTTTTCTTGGATTTTAAAATTTTTACTATGTACAAATCGAATTCCTTTGATTTGGCTCAAACAGCAGTTTTTAAATTCTGCTGGTGAATCATTTTGAAAAATTTGTTCCAACTTCTAACGCAAGTTTTTGAAATTTTTTTGGAAAATAATTTTTGAGCAGTAGTTGTTCAAGTGCAAATGAATCACCATAGAAAAAATTAGTTCAAACATTTTTCAAAATATGGTAAAAAAAAATTTTGAAAATTTTGGCGACCTCTAATTTTTTAATTTTCATTAAAAAGCAAAATTTCAAGTTTTTTAAGTTTTATTGATGAAGTAGGTATTTTTTTGAAAATTTTATTCAATTAATATCTAAAAATTTTGATGTATTTTTTTAAAATTTTGTGGTCACAAATTTTTCATTTATTTTTAGAAAATTTTGTTCAAACAAGTTTTTCACAAAAAAGTTGAAAAATTTCTCAAAATTTCGTTGTAAAAAATTTTGATTGGGAATCAAAATTTTTAGATTCAGTAATTTCGAAAATCTATATTATTTCAAATTTTTTTCGTGGTTATTTTTTCAAAGTTTCTTCGTAAAAACAAATTAGGTACCTATTGATAAATTTTTGTAGGTACCTCAATTTTTTCATTTTTGTTTCTAAAAATATTTCAATTTTGTTCAACAATTTTACTGAAACTCATTTTTTGGAAAATTTTGTTCAAACATTCATTTTTTACAATTTTGTTAAAAAATCAAATTTTTCAAAATTTTGTAAAATTCACCGGTTCGGGTTTAATTAAGAAATTGATTTTGACAGATTTCTGCATTTATTTTTCTGTAATGAAATGCTTATAAAATTTTGGAATGCATCTGTTGCCAATCTCAGAAATTACTCCATTACCCATAATTAAAATTGAATATTTTAATTAAGCATTCGATGACGTCGCTGTTTTACAAAACATCCCCTAAATCTATCAAATAATGCGGTTTAATTTTCGAAAAAATCCAACCATTGGCCTCTTCGCGTTTTTATCAATTTTCTCTTCTTTTTTCCTTCGCAGGGGTAATAACATGGATTATAGCTTACCCGACAGACGTAATAAAAAGCCGATACATGTCAGACTGCTACAACAAAAAGCGAAATTATTACGGAATCACAGACTGCATGATAAAGACTTACAATCAATACGGAATTAGAGCTTATTACAATGGTATTTGGATAACGATTGTTCGAGCATTTCCGGTTAATTTAATTTGTTTCGTCGTTTACGAGCAAACGTTAAGATTTTGTGCGTATTTTTAAAAAGTTTTTGAAAGAAATGGAGAATAAAATCAATATACATGCGTTTTATATATTTTTCGAGTACCTGCCCACGCGAATACACTCTACTCGTAGATAGACCGGAAATGAAATTTAAATAATTTTCCATCAACACGCGACTTAACAATTTAAAAAAAAAAAAAAAATAAAAAAAAACAGTAAAGTAAAAGTTTCAAAATAAATTCGCGTCGTCAGTGTTACCATAATAAATGGAGTGAGTTACACGAGAAGTAAAAAAATATCATCAATTATAAAGCAACATAGATTTATATTTTACACAGACTTGACTGGGTGAAATTTTCATTCTCATATATTTCACATTCGAATAAAAAAGTATCCCTTGTATTTTTCGTAACTATTGTAAGACGATATAAATAAAAACAGTAATGACAAAAGAAAAAAAAAACGTAAATCGTAACAGTAATAATAATAATAATAATAGTTTACAATAATGATAATGATGTAATAACAATTATTATAAAATAAAAATAAATATTAATCGTAATTCGCCTAATCGTACGATTAGCACTTATTTTTTAAAACATTATTTTTCAAAATAATACAACTACACAGGAGTTTTAACTCTCTTTCTCTCTCTTTCGTTACACATTAAATTAACTATTTAACATAACTATCACAAGGACGCGTTATATCTAATAAAAAGGGTGATTATAAATTACATAAATTTAACCTTTTTTTTTTCCTTTTCGATATACTTTTTTGCGATTTTTTATTTATATATTATATACTTTGAATTATTATGTCCAATATACACGTATATAAGGTAACAAGTAATGCATATTCTAGAAACGAACGACCTAAGGGGGAAAAAAACGCAATTTTTTCCGCTGAATCTAAATACACACGTATTTCAGTACAATACTTCTCCGGCCATTTTGAACAGGCCGAATAAGTGGACGAAGGGCAACGCGGGTTTAATTTGTAAATATTTTCGAACAAGTTTTAGGTACATTACAACGTATGTGTAAATTGCCATTGTTGGCCTACGTTTTCTTCTTTTTCGTATCCGTACAAAATTTCAACCACAAAGCACGATAATGAGATTTATGCATTCGACACGTTGTTAATTTTCTCCCTTTTTTTCTTTACCCAATTATGATCGTTGTTTTTGAACGTGTCAATTTATTCGCAATTTCGCGACAAACGGCGAAATTGGATTCGCCATTAGCCGATCGACGTTATTATACGGATAGACGTTGAAACAAAAGAGAAAAATACCACCCTGAGTGCAAAACAAAAAGCTAGTTCAATATTCTACATACACGAAGTCAGAAAAAAATAGTTTCGAATATAAAAATTAAAAAATTGACCGTTTATAAAAACAACCGTTCGATTCGATTTTTGATTTTTGATTTGTTCAATGAACAAGAATACCTGTTTTATTCGAATATTTTCATTTTTAGACAAGTAGGTCGCCAAAGACTGAATCACTTATTCAGTGAACTGATCTAGAACAATAATTATTATTTTTAGAAAAAAAAAACATTGAACGACTGATGCGATTATATTTATCAACAAATCGTTCGCAAACGACTTGAGAATGAAGTCAAAATTTTACAAAAATTATTCGCAAACAATTAAATTCTTTTATCGAGTGAATTCTTCGCGATCGACTGATTCAATTTTTTTTTCAACGAATCGTTCACGAACGAGTATCATTTTTTAAAAGAAAAAATAATTTTCAAAAATTCTGGAAAATCGTTCGCGAACGATCATCATTTTTCGAATGAAGAAATCTTCTTCCAGTCACGAACGACTGATTCACTTATCAAATAGATCGTTCTCAACCGGCTCATTTAATTCTTTTGAACGAATCGTTTGCGAATGATCGCCATTTTCAAAATGAAGAAAAAATCTTCAAAAAATAGTCCACGAATGACTGATTCACTTATCAAATGAACCGTTCACGACCGAATCATTTATTCGAACGAATCTTTCGCGAACGGTCATCATTCTACAAGTGAAAGAAATAATTTCACCAAAATAGTTCGCGAACGACAGGCCCAATTTTTAGTTTTTGCAACAAATCGTTCGCGAACGTTCTTCATTTTTCAATCACCTTTTCCCCCAAAAAATGAAGAAATAATTTTCCAAAAATAATTTGCGATGAATTGATTCACTTTTTACATAGATCGTTCGCGGCCAAATGATTCAATATTTTTCGAAAGAATCGTTCGTGAACGATCATCAAATTTTTGAATGAAGAAAATAAATTTCCAGAAGCAGTTCCCGAATGACTAGTTCAATTTTTTCAAGATATCGTTCGCGAACGATTACACTGGCTGATTCATTAATCTTGCAAATCGTTCACGACCGATTGATTGAATTTTTTCAACGAATCCTTCAAAAACGATTATAATTTTCCGAATAAAGAAAATGAATTTCCAAAAATAGTGTGGGAACAACTGATTCATTTTTTTTTCAACGAATCGTTCACGACCGAGTTATCTTTTTTAAATCGTTTGTGAACGATCATTATATTTTCCCAATGAAGAAAATTATTTTGCAAAAATAATTCGTGAAGGATTGATTCACTTATGGAATGATTCGTTCGCGACCGATCAATTAATTTTTTCGAACGAATATCATTTTTTGAGTGAAATTTTTTTTCAACAACTATTTGGAACGAATGATTTACTCATCTGGTGAATCATTCGTGACCAACAGATAAAATTTTTTATGAAGGAGTCGTTCGCGAACGATTGAATTAACAGTTTTTGAATGAAAATTTTTCCCGCCAAAAATACTTTGCCAACGACTAATTTGACGTTTTCAAAGAACCGTCCGCAAACGATTATAATTTTCTAAAAAATGTTTCGCGAACGACTGATTCACTAATCGACTCAACCGTTCGCGACCGCCTGATTCAATTTCATTTTTGATAACGATTATCGTCTTTTAAATTAAAAATATCCGAACGAACTGATTCACTTATTGAAAAATCCGTTCGCGACCCTGTGATTCAATTTTCTCGACGAATTTTTAGCGAACAATTACGTATAATTTTTAAAATAAAAAATGATTTTTAAAAAAATGGGAAACGATTGATACACTTATCTAATAAATTATTCTTGACTGACTGATTCAATTTTTTCAATACATCGTTCGCGAACGACTGATTCATTTATCTGGTGAATCGTTCTCGACCGATTGATTCACTTTTTCTAAACAAATTGTTCGCGAATAGTCATAGATATAGATAATAAACTGGATCGGCAGCTTACATCTAAAATGTACAGGAAAAACTGAAGCAGAAAATCAGCCAATCAGATGCGTGGGGGTGAAAAATGTAGCCAATCAGAGTCGTGAGGGTGAAGTTGAAGGAAAATTAGTTTTTCTATTGTAGTGTCAAATTAACGGGGTTGAAATTTTTTTTTTCCATCTTGTAACAATTAATATACAGAAATACGAGTAAAAATTCAAAAAATTGAAGTTTTTCATGAATTTTCTCCTCTAAAAATGTGAATTTGAAAAACTAAAGGGGCGTGGCTTATCAAATTTGTTTTTGCTTCACGAGTTGCCGATCCAGTTTATTAATATCTATATCTATGCGAATAGTCATTTTTTTCCGGATAAAAATTAATTTTCTCTCAATCGTTCGCGAACGATTCATTCAATTTTTCCAAACAAATTAATTGTTCGCGAATAATAATAATTATTTTTCGAAAAAAACTAAAAGAATTATTTCCTGACATTAGTTCGCGAACGACTGATTCACTTTTCGAGTAAACCGTTCGTGACCGACTAAGTCTACTTTTTTTTCATCGAATCGTTCCGGAACAATTGTCATTTAACGAATGAAACCCTCAGTTTCCAAAATAATTCACGAACGACCGAATCCTCTTCCAAAGAAGAGACTAGTTTTGGCGAATAATTCACGTATTCGAGCAATTATTCCAAATTATTCGCAAAAAAAATTAGAAAAATCCAAAAATTTTCAACTAACTAAAATAATTGATTTTTTTCATCAAAATACAAAAATTTTTGATTCGACCAACAAACTTTTTGAATTTCTCAAAAACCCACAATTCTCAACAACAATTAAAAAATCTGCTCCATAAGACCCAACATTATTCCATTTGATACACGATTCCAATCATCAGCGCCGACCCAAAAAAATGCATAAAATTTAAGCTCAAAACACCCTGTAATACACTCCAAAAATAACAACATCCCCTCAAAAAAACAACCCACTTCTCTCAACCAGAAACCCACACTCAAAAAAACAACAACGCAGTACCACCGAAAAAGAAGAAGAAACGTTCGTCGCGCCGTCGCAAAAAAAGAAAAGAAAGAAAAACCCAGAAAAAAGAAAAGAAAAAAAGCCGACACTATTATCCATTTTGCACACTACAACGTCGAGATGCCATAATAAAATGTAGGTAGGTATATCACTTAAGGAACATTATAAAATACGAATATACACACCGATTGCACTATTTAAATAATAAAAAATCACATAAGAATCGTTAAATGCCACAAAACAAAATCGAGCACGTTAAAATAAGAACCTTTAATTTTAAAAAAAAGAAAGGAACGCTTTTTTTCCTTTCCGTAATAAATTTTTAAATTAGCCGCAGGAAAAAAGTAGTAATAGTATAGTAAACGTAGTAGTACATAAACAAGACAAAAAAAAAAAAAAAAAAAAAAAATTGAAGAATAAAACCACACAATCGTCAAATTCGTAGCGGTTCTCAAACACTCTAAAATCAAATCCGCTCTTCGCCGCATTTCTCTTATGCTGGTAACAAAAGGGTACGTAGAAAAAAACAAAATTTACAGAACAAACGCTTTGTAAAAATATTGTCTAAATATCGGAACAGGTAGTTAGATTATAGATTAAAGAAAACACCTCTGGAGGGCGCCCACTACATACATCGAAAATCGTGTACAGGCGCGTTAAACTCTGTATTTAAAATCTACTCGATACAGAGGAGCTTTTCGGTATCGCGTAAAAAACATTTCCAACTTCTAAAAAGCCTATAATACTCATTGAAAACGATCCGTGTGTACTCAACCTGTCGTACAAAACGAAAGAATAACAATATTATAACGCGAGAAGAGCAAAAAACACGAGAAATAAAATCCTAAAATAAAACACCGACGGGTTTTAAGCTTGAGAACCGCTTTCTTTTTTAAAACAGCTAAAAAAAAAAATACTCGCAGCCCCTCGAACCACCAAAGTACCGTTACTTTTGCTCTTTTTTTTTTCTCTCTCTCTCTCTCTCTCTTTCTCACAATAAAATACACATCGTATATAAAATAAATGCTGAAAAAATTCTTTCTAATTTACATACAAGAAGAAGAAGAAGAAGAAGAAAAAAAAAATAGTAACAACAATAACAGTGAAATATTAAAATACACACACAAGTCACCACGCGTATAGTAAAAAAAATCAGGCGATCCGAGTCGAAAAATTACCTTGTTTTTTTGCTTTGAAAAATTGTAAACACTGAACCACCGCATCGAATCGATGAGGAAATATTTGAAAAATATTGTAAAAATATTCTTTGGACGTACCTTAATTACTTTTAACATTTTAAACTGATAATTATTCTCTAATCTAATCTTTCGATTTAGTAGAAATTTCTAATTCGGACAGTCTTTTCCATAATTCGTCTCTTTCTTTTTCACGTTTTTTCTCCCTAAAACACAATGTCACACAAAACATAAAAATAAAATTAGCCAATTAGAAGGCCTAGCCAGAGTCAATTTGCAGTAAGAAAGGATACAAAAAAAAAAAAGAAAAAAAACGACGACGAATTTTCTCAATTTTTTTTTTTTTTTCATCGTGTGTTTTTTCTTTTGACGTATTTTGTATGTACTTTCTTTCGTTTGCCTAGCGTTTATATAACTATAGTGTTTGAAGCATTCGAACATACTACAAAACGATTTTGCAAATTAATACACACACATGCGCCCTCGTATAGGCAGCAACGTTCATTAAACGCCCAGCAACAGTAAGAAAGTACACAGAAAAACAAATATAAACAAAACATCATAAGTGAACATGTTATAAGCATAAACAATTTTTTCACCAGCTTCGACTTGGAGTTAGCACTTTATATTATATTATGTACATTTCGCTGTCTCCTCCTTTTTTTTTTTTTTTTTTTCTTTTTTTTTCGTTTTATCATTATATTGATTTGGAACCTGGGGTAATGTTTCGAGCGAGCAAACGACGAGTGGATTTTTTCAACGTTGTTTCGTTAAGTAGATATTATGTACTCTACTATAACGAGCGATGGAAAAATAATTGATTAATCGTGGCTGTAGGACCTGTATGTATGATATAATTATTACAAGTAGGTATTTTTTGGAGTTTTTAAAATTCATTCTTGGAATAAGAGCTCGTTTCTTGTTAAATCGAATTAGAAAAAAAAAATGAAAAGAGTGTACGATTAGTGAAACGACATTATACAAGGTGTCCAATTGTCCATGCCCAATTCACATTACGGTCCAATTTTTTTTTTTTTTTTTTTTTTTTTTTTTTAATAGAGATCCATAGCTCGAGATTTATATTGGTGTTGAAAAATTTACGACAGTATTTTCCCTAAAAAAATTTTTCCAACTCATTCAGAATTATTTTTTTTTTAGCTTAATGTGGTTTTTAAAATTATGGCAGACGGCAAAAAAAAAATTGAGTAAACAATTATAATGAAAAATTTAAAAAAAGAATTCATCGAAATAAATCAAAAACTTCATAAAAAAAATTGGAGAAAATTTTGTATTTTCATTGATCAAAATGATTTTTATGAAATAAACAATTACAATGGAAAATTCAAAACCAAACAAAAATTTCGATGGAAAATTTTGAGAAAAAGAAAGCATAATTATAGAGATATGGAAACACTTCAAAATAAAAATTCAAAAAATCATGAATAAATCCGAGATAATTTTTTGTTTTATACAAACATGGAGAAATTGAAAAAATAAGAGGATAAGGGAGGTGGCAATAAAAATTTGAAAAATCTGAGAACGAGAAAAAAATTATGAATATAATTGTGAGAAATTCAAAAAATATGAATTTTTTTATAGATGATACCTATAACTACTTACATTATTTAAAAAATTAAACTTCCGAAAAAATTTGAAAAAAAAAATCATGAAAATAAAAGTTCAAAATTGATGAAAATTTTTTGATTAAGTCAAAATGGAGATACAATTTTGAAAATATGAGAACGAAAATTATTATTCAAAAAAAAATATAAAAACACTTCTAGGATAAAAAAAAAATACGAAACATTCAAAAACATATCATTTTAATGAAAATAAATGGAAATAAAAATAGAATTTTTAAATATCCAACAGTAAAAAAAATCAGCAGGAAAAAAATCATCAAACAATTAAAAATGAAAATATTAAACGAGAAATAAATTGATGAAAATAATTGAGAAAATTGATGAGAAATTTTTGATTTGATAAAATGGAGAAAATTAAAAAAAAAAAAAAAAAAAAAAATGCGTAGAAAAATCAAAATAATATGAGAAAATTCTCAGAATAAAAATTTCCTAAAAATATGAAAAATTGGAAGAAAATCAATAGAAAATAAATTTAAAACAAGAAAAAAATTAGGAAAATTGAATTTTTCGTTTTGATCAATGGAGAAAAAAAATTAAAATTGAAATCCTCAAACAATAATGTAAAAAATTTGTAGAAAAATTATTTATGAAAATTTTCAGAATAAAAATTATTTAAAAATATAAAAATTTGAGGAGAATCAAAAAAAATCATGATTTTTTTAAAATTCTTTGTTTTGTTTAAATGGAGAAAAAATAGAATTAAAAACCTCAAACAATATAAAGAATTTAAAGATTAGGTAAGTAGGTACCTATCAAAAAAAAAAGAAGAAGAAGAAGAAGATAAAAAAATCAGCAAATTTGTGAGAATTTTTATAGAATGAAGAAATGAATACAATTTTTTTTTATAAATCAGAAAATTAGTGAACATTTTGGAGAAAAATTTCTATTTTGACGATCAAATGAAGAGAAAAAATGCACAACATATGTAAAAAAAATTGTGTCACGTCAGGTTAATAAAAAAATAAAAATAAAAAAAAAGGGAAAAAGAGAAATAAATCAAATTTATGAAAATTTTTTGGATTTTTTTTCAGTCTAGGAATAAAAATATACAGTAGGTACCCAAAAATGAGGAAAAAATCAATTCGAAATAAAAAAAAATTTAAAACGAGAAAACCATTTACCTACAAATATTTTTATTTTAATCAAGTAGAGAAAAATATGAGTTTTTTAAAAAATAATTTACTTTAGACCAAAAATATCAAATAGAAAAGGGAAAATCATCATTAAAAATTGTAAAAAAAATATATATAAAAAAACTGATGAAAAATTGTGAGAACAATTTTTTATTCAATCAAAATATGAATTCGAAAAATACGAGTATATGCGAATTGAAATAGGCTACGTAATTACAAAAAAATCTCGAGTTCAAAAAAAAAAAAAAAAAAACTTTTTGAGTTATTTAGAATTTATGACCTTTCAAAATGTTTCAGATTGTTTCTCAAAAATGTATTTTTCAAAAATTATTGCAGTAAAAAAAATGATTTTTTTTTTAAAAAAACAGAAAAATTTCTTTAGGTATTAAATTGATAAAAAAAAATTGTTTGGGAATAAAATATAGAAAAATTCAAAAGAACGATAAATTATTAAAATATCTACGAGTACTTGGATATTGATGGTAAAAAAATGGCCAAAAAAAAATTCAAATAAAAATCTCAGAGTAGAACCGCTATTTTTTTTGTTTGGACAAAATATAAAAAAATTCAAAATAATACGAATAGATATCGATTAAAACATCTATTAAAAAAAAATTAAAATGCAAAACCTCAGAGCACCTCCCATCACATGAACCCTTTCGTAAAGCTACCAAAATACACACCATAAGACACACCATATTCCCCTCCCAAAAAAAAAAAAAAAAAAAAACTGGTACCATAAAAATCAAAATTCACCCCATAGTTAACAAAAGTTACCCCAGGCGATACTTGCGAACTACCTTTACTTTTTCCTTTATCTAAAGCCACAAACCGCATTACTCCGCTGAACCGATTCAACGATTCGAATTACCCAACTCGAACTAGTAATTCGTCGACTCCTCGATGAAAATGTTCGTTACCTCTAATTTCACAGAAATCGATTAAAATGTGGTTTGCGACATCGATATCACCACAGATCACAAAAAACCCTCCTCAATAAAAAAAAAGTACATTTTTATAAAAAATATCAACTTTGATGCTGCGACCAAGCTTCCTAAAAATATAACAAAGCTTTGAAACCGCAAGTAAATAAAAAACGAAATAAAACAAAGAGACAGAGCGAAAAAAAACCATAATAGAAATAAATAAAAAGCAAACACACAATCACACCAAACTCCCCGTTCCCTCTTTTTTTTATTTGGGTGGGAAAAAACTACAACGTTGATTTAAAAGAGAAAAAAAAACCATTGAACATTTTCAAAAGCATTCGATGCAATTACTAAAAGTCCAAATTAATTGTAAAACCTTTTCTCAAACGTTGAAGAAGCTCGGTGAGGGGCAAAAACAATGAAATTTCTTTCCTGTTTCGATTTTCATTCGACGTATGAAATTTCCGGCGAAACCTCGCCCTAATGTAATTCTTATTTTTCTGAGATACGTGGTTTTCCAAATAAATACGATACCCCAGACTGTGCGACTTTTACAGGCCATTTTCCAAGGCCACAATCGAACAAACCCATTGGAAAAAATTAATTTCCAATTTTTCTCTACTCGACCACTCGATAAAACGAGCACGAAAAATTACTCTATCATTTACGAAACCTATAAAATTATAAACAATGACGTCGTAATGAATAAACCCAAGTGCTAGGGAGGGTGTTTAGAGCAGAGGGGGAAGAACAAAACGCCTCGTATTTCGTTACTCGACGGAAACCTCCATTTATTAATTTCTTTTAGAAAAAATAAATAAATAAAAAAATAAAAAATAAAACTGCCCACATATGGGAAAAAATCATTACAAAATGAATATTTTCAGACTCGATCGATTCGTAATATTTGTACCACGAAAATAAGCGACGAATTTCATTCTTTCAGCTCGAAATGTTATTTTTATAATTTCACTACTCGAAGAGAACCCCTGACAGGAAAATAGCACCCTAAATAATTGGGTCGTGGGAGTCGAAATCAAACGAGATGATTTTTTTTCTCAGCTTTCTCGTTCCAGTAAAATATTCTGATCCAGAAATTTAAAAAAGCTCCCTTTAGTTCAATTTTAGCATTACCTGTTGAGGTATTCGACCAATGGTACGGAATTCCATCGGATCAATGGAAATTCTAGTAATCGTGTTCTTTACAAGTTGTGCTGGTGAAAAAATCCACGTCTTGGTAAATATTGAGAAGTGAAAGGTGATGGTCGGATGTCCCAATGAAGCCATTATTTCGAATTGTCGAATGCATTTTTTATAGCCAATTCGTGACATTGGCTTTACTTGTTTATAATGCTCGAAAAATGAATCGATAAGAATGGAGACAGAGTTCTTACGTGGAAAGTTTATTTCAAAACGAGTTGAAATTTTTCGGCAGTGACTGGCCAGGGAAGGGGAGGAAATAACCTGACGACGCCAGTTTCATAATTAGGATAGGTGCGATCTTGAATTTTCAACATGCGATTTTCTCGCTTTAGAACCTGGTAGCCTTGGATTGAATTCTCGATTCAAAATCTGAACTTAAGTTTCGATGTTAGGAACCCTTGGTTGACGAATTTTGGCCCCAGATTTCAACATTTTCTACCTCAGGGCTACCATTTTCTAAAGAAACTTTGGCAATTTCTAAAAATATATAATAAAAATTAACAAAAAATTTGGAATGATTTATTTTTTATTTTTGCAAGGTTATTGGAAAGTTGAAAAAATTATAAAAAAATACACCTCTTCAAGAAAACAATTTTGTGAAATTTTTGATATGTTTTGCGAAATTTTTGGAACGTAAAAAATGAACTTTCGGGAGAATTTAAAAAAAAATTTCTCTGATGAGTTGTAAATTTTATTTAAATTTACGTGAAACTCACTAAGATTTTGTGAAAAATTCGCAGAAGTTAAAATTTGCCGGGATTTTGTAGGTAAAGCTTTCTGAATGAGTATTGAAAATTTCGTGGAAAATGTTCGTTTTGAGAAAAATTAATTCAAAATTTATTCTCGCAATTTTTTTTTTTCAATTTTGTGAAAATAAATTCTGAGATTTAGTATATGAAAAAATCTATACCTAGTTTTGAATTTTGTGGAAGGTTCGCTGAAACTTCTTTTTTTTTTTCAATATTTCTCCCGGGTTTTGTAATGTAGTAAAAATTTTATTGAAATTTCAAAATTTTGAAAAAATTAATTTCGAGTTTTCAAGAAAATTTTCTGAAAAATAAATCAAAATTCTCCAAGTTTAGTGGAAAAATTCAGTTGCATAAACAATTTTCTCAAAATTTGCAGATGGTTTTTCTAAAATTTTGTGAAAAAAAACTCTCACATTTTTCGGAAGTTTCATGTCTTTCATTTTGTTGTTTTTTTCAATTTTTTGAAGCTCTGAAAAAGTTCCTCGATAATTTACTGAGATTTCACAAAAAAAATTCCAATATTATTTTGTAAAAATTTTTAAATGCTTCGTTTCGACATTTTTTTTTTTTTTTTTTTGGAAAAATTTTCAGTATTGTACAAGATTTTTTTTACTTTTTCAATTTTTGTGAAAGTCAGCTCAGAAATTTTATGAAAATTTTTGAAAAAAAAGTTGTCAAAATTATCGGCTGTTTTGTGAAAAAAAATCCACAGTAGCAAATTTTCTGAAATTTCTTCGATATTTCTGGAGTTTTCTGATGATTCTGTGAGGTTTTTTAAGAGAAAATTGAAGTTGATTTTCTGACATTTTGTGAAATTTTTTCAACGATTTCAAAGAGAATTATATTTGAAAATTTGCACTTTTTCAAAGTTTGAGGTGTGGTGGGGGCAACTCTCTGAAAGTTTAATTTCTAAATGATTCTTTTGCATTTTTGAAGAATTTTCTGTTGTTTTTTTTCATTTTTTTTTCAAAATAATTTTTTGAAGCTTTGTAAAATTTTGGTGAAAATTAATTCTGAGATTTTGTGAATATTTTTCTGTTCCTCATTTTTTTCATTTCTTGTAAACAATGAAGCATTCTGAAAATTTTTTATGTTTTTTTTTTAAATTTTGTAAAAAAAAAATGGAATTTTTTGTAAGTTTTATTTTATAAAAAAATTTCAAGCTCTTTCTTTAAAACGTTTCTAATGATTTTCCAAAATATGTAGTTGACGAGATTTAATAAAAATTCTATAAAGTTTTGTAAAAATTTCTCCAACATTTTAAAAAAATTTTGAAAAATTTAATTTAGAGGTCAAGTGAAAATTTCCGGACGTTTTGTGAAAAATTTCAAGAAATTTTATGAAGAATTCTCTAAAGAATTTTCTTTACTTTTTAAAACTTTTATAAACCATTTTCTGATATTTTTTTGAGATTACGTATAAAATTATAATTATGCAGTTTTTTGGAAAATATCATGTTTTTCTTACTCTCTAAAAAAAAGTTTTCGGATAATTTTCTGAAAATTCGTGAAAAAAATTTCCTCAAAGTTTTGTGAAAAATTCTCCAACATTTATTTGATTCTTTAAAAATGTTTTGTTTGAAGCTTCATAAGAAATTATCTGTAAAAAATTCTTCGAAATTTCGATAAAATTTTCTGAAAAATTTGTTAAATTTTTCGAAGTTTTGTGAAAAATTTTCAATAATATTTTGTAGAGACTTCCCTGAATTTTTTTTGTATTTTTTCCCGTTTTGTGAAAAAATCTTTAAAAATTCGATGAAAAGTTTTCCATGATTTCGTGGAAGAGAAATTCCATTATAAATGAAATCAAAAATTTACACAAAGTCTCCTAAAATTTAGTCCCCAAATCTAAGTTGCCCTTTGCACAAAATATTATAACTTCATGTGTAAATTTATCAATAATTTCAAATCAACCAAACAGAACAACGAGATAACTTTGGTAGCCCTTTTTAGAAAATAGTAACAAAAATTAAGCTCCACATGAAATTCAAAGTTACTCCAATAGTAAAGGAATTTCATGCTCACTCACGCATAAAAAAAGCATTCTAATTTGAAAATCTCGATTTCGAAAGTCCCTGGAACACCCTCTCATCATCGTAGGTCCTTCCACTTCTCAAAATTCTTTAAAATGGTAACTCATTACATTTTGCTATCCGATGCTTATAAAATTACATTTTATAGGTATTACAACTACGCGGAAGTATAGCAATAAATACGAGGAAAAAATCCCCGAACACTACACAACTTACTTTTGCCTTTCAGCTTTATACGATGCGGATAATTCATCGAACAGTTTACTATTCATCTCCATGAAAGTCTTCAAAACATTATAAACTAACGCTACAATAGTTTGATTCCAATGCTCTTTACTGATACGATATAGTGCCGGAAACATGATTGGCATAATTACAAAATTATTTTCTTCTATAAGACTCATGATATATTCATTGTTCCAAAAATATAAAGCGCGTTCGGCCACCTAATTGTGGAGCAAGCAAAAAAAAAAACTCGATTAAAAAACTGTCGCAAAGGTTCGAACACGAATAAAAGACACTTTGGCTACTTACTTGAAAATGTGGACTTGAAACGCATTTAGCGATTTGCCTAAACAAAGGTTCTTGTATTTTTAAAAATTGCGTAGGTTCGATTACGTCCAAAATTTCTTCCATTTCGCCCAAAAACATCACCTAAAACAATTTCAACAGCAATTAAAATTTCCATCGAGGGCACCGTCGAACGAATCAAATTCCACTGACCTCTTTTTGACTACACGTTTTCGGCCAATACTTGAGCAAACCTTTGACAACCGGTTCCGTCAGGGTTGCGTCTTTTTCCAAAAATTGCACCACGCAGTAAGCCAACTGGGCGTGATACATCGACAAACATTTTACTTTATGTAATGGAATCAATACTTTGATCAGGAACTGTTTATGTTCCATTTTTAAAGGTAACGCAAAACCATTTATAATGCTGAAACAACACACAAGAAAAAACAGGTTAAAACATGAACATTTTGAAAAAAGACCCAAAGGTCACAAAAGGTACACAGTGAGATTTTATGACCCCTAGGTCATTTTGGAACCCCTGTCGCCTGATCAATGTGAAAAAAATGGTCTCAAATTAATTTTTCATGACCTAAAAATGGGGTAGGAATGACCTAGGAAGCTGAAATTTGGATATATTGGAGGTAATATAAGTCCTCATTGGTGGTGAAATTTTTTAGAAATTTCATTCATTTGGGTCTCGCATATCGTCCCTAAAAAATTTGGACTTGTTCAAAATTTGAGCCTCAAAAGTTAAAACCTCCAAAAGGCACATCAGTGACCTTTACTAAATCTACATAAAATATGTTGCCCTCGTTGGTCACATTTGGTCTGAGCTGTAGTCTGATCAACATGACGATGAGAATGTATATTAAAACATGATGATTTTTGACCTCACACAACGGTCAAAAAGGTTCCAAAGGTTGAAATCTACAAAAGTCGGGTAATTTTTCATTTTTATCGTGTTTCTTAAGGGGACATAAAAAATTCCCCTTTTTACAATTTTTGAAAAAAAAAAAAAAAAAAAAAAAAAAATCAATTAAAATGAGGAAATTTTTTTTTAGATTAAAATAGATTTAACATGTAGGCACATATTTACCCAAAAATACCATTCTCGGCTATTTTTCAACTTCACCTACCTCAATTTTCCACAAAAATTGAAGTTTCTAAAAATTGAGGTAAAGTTGAAAAATTGTGTTTTGGGGGGGGGGGGGGGGAGAATATACGTATACTTACATCAGGATGATTTTATTCCAAAAAAATTCCCCTCAATTTGCCTGATTTTTAATTTTTTCACAAAACGTAAAAAAGGGACATTTTTTATGTCCTTTTTAAAATATGGGTAAAGACAGAAAATCACCAAAGTCTTGTTGAGTAAAAGTGACTTCTTAGTGACCATTTTGCTTCAAAAAGTTTTCAAAATTTTCAATTTGAACTTTTTAAAATTTTTATCATTTTTTTCAAAAAAAAAAAAAGAAAAAAAAAGTTCTGCAAAATCACAAAAATTTAGTATCAGGAAAAATAAAAAAATAGATATTTATTTTCTCTATATTTATAACAAAATTGACGGGAGTCCTAAAAAGATTTCAAAAATGCTCAAAATATAGATTAACCTGGCCAAGGAAACTAATGAAGGTACCCTTCTCTGAAACAAATTTCAAAAATTTTGGTCGCTTCAGATTTCCTCAGGGATCCACACAAAAAAGAGCATCAGCCCCAAATTTAGACACTACAATTGTAGGGCATCACGAGTAATAAATTTGAGAAAAAATATTCAATTTTGTGGAAATCTGACATGAATTAAATTAGGTATGAAGTTAATAAAAATTTCCTGGGGTCATTTTTTTTTTTTTTTTTTTTTTTTTCAAGAATCGATTACTTTTTGCAATATTGTTATTCGTGATATAAATTGGAGAAGAAATTCATCAAATTGAAAAATTTAGGAAAATTTAAGCAATTTTTTTTTTTTTTTTGAGAATTGGTTATTCTTTTGCAATATTTAATCCTAAGATTATTCGTACTACAAATTGGAGAAGAAATTCACGATTTAGACAGGGTTGGCTGTTTAAAACAGATTTTGTTTTAAACAGTGTTTTAAACATGTTTTAAACACGAGGAAAAAAAAGTTTTAAACAATGGTTTTAAACATGTTTTAAACGTGTTTTAAACGTCTTCTGTAACTTCTGTACCCTATGGAAGTCAATTTTTTTCAGCTTTGAGATTTTTATACTGTCGAAACATAGAAAATTTCGAAAAAAACTGTTTTAAATGTGTTTTAAACGTGTTTTAAATATGTTTTAAACACGTTTTTTATATTTCAATTAAAACCACGTTTAAAACAAAAAAAAACTGTTTTAAACCCAACTCTGGATTTAGGAGGGGATCAGATATTCATCAAATTTAAAAATTAAAAAAAAATTCTGAGATCGATTTTTTTTTTCTTTTTTGGAAATGGTAATTTTTGCAATAGTTGAACTTACAATTGTAGGAAATCACAACTAATAAATTCGAGAAAGAATTATACAATTTTGTGCAAATCTAACATTAAAAAAATTTTAAAATTGAAGAATTTTTTCTGGGGTCAATTTTTTCAAGATTTGTGAGAATCGCAATTTTTTGCAACATTCAACCCCACAATTGTATGTAGGTTATTCGTGCTAAATATTGGAGAAGAAATTCGCCATTATTTAGGGGCGGTGGGAGAATTAGATATTCATCAAATTAAAAAATTTAAATAATTTTTCTGGGATCAATTTTTCCTTTTTTTTTTTTTTGAAAATAGGAATTTTTGCAATAGGTAAGTATTTAACCTCACAATTGTATGTAGGTTATTCGTGGTATAAATTGGAGAAGAAATCCGCCATTATTTTGGAGGAGGGGGGGGGGGGGGAAATTAGATATTCATCAAATTTAAAACATTTTTGTGGGATAAATTTTTCATATATTTTTTTATGGCAATTTTTTGCAATACTTAATCCTACAATTATAGAAAATCACGAGGAATAAATTCGGGAAACAATTACCTTCAATTTTGTGAAAATTTGACATTATTCAAATTTTGAAATTGATGAATTTTTCTGGGGTCAATTTTTTCAAATTTTGTATGAATCTCAATTTTTCGAAATATTCAACCCTGCAATTAATTGTAGGTTTTTCGTGCTATAAATTGGAGAAGAAATTCACTATTTTTAGGTGGAAATTAGATATCCATCAAATTAAAAAATTAAAGAACTTTTTCTGGAATCAATTTTTCATTTTTTTTTTTTTGAAAATGGTAATTTTTTGCAATATTTAACCCTACATCTAATTTTAGGTTTTTCGTGCAATAAATTGGAGAAAAAATTCTCTATTTTTTGAGGGGAGGGGGATTAGATATCCATAAAATTAAAAAAATTGAAGTATTTTTTCTGGAATCTATACACGAATAAATCGCACATACCTATAATACGATCGTTTTCTTAATACGTATCTAAACGTACATACAAAAAAATCTGTCTTGCTCGACAGTTGAAATTTCCTATTAATGTAGCCGACTCCGGCACGTGTATGTGAGTGCACGACTTATACAATATTATGTGTACCGAGCCGAGCACGTGTACACGTAAAATGGCAATCTAATAAAACAGCCAGCGGCCATCGTTTTCAATACCCCACGCCAGTCTGCGTCGCAAGCTGACAAAAGATACGCTGGCACATACGAGTAAGACGACTGTACAGAGAGAGAGAAATGTCGTATAGCGTAAAAGAAATCTCAATCTAATGTACTCGTACGAGCAACGTCTGAAATATAAATACGAATAAGAAATTTTGTACTTCACGTACCTGCCTAATATTTCTAGTAATTCTCCGACTCCGTTAAAATGTTCCGTTTCATATATAAACCTGAAATTACAAAACGAAACAATCAGTTGTAAATTTTTAAAACAAAATGTAACAAGTGCATACAATTCAGTTAAGCGAATAAGAAATATAGCGTCGTTTTATTTTATCTTTTTTACTTATTCGTTTATTTGATATGTACAATTTCTTTCTTTGCGGAGGAAATTTACTTACTCGGGAATCATGTAAAATTCAAATGCAATCTTTCGTAATATGAAGCTCGCTCGTCGTTGATATCAATAAACATAACTTTCGAGGAGAACTTTCTATACTAATGAACTTTTTAAAATTCAATCATATCTCGCACATTGTTAGGATTTTTAGAGACAGCTTAAAAATTAACATTTTTTTTAAACGTGGGTAACCCAATTTCAAAAAAAAAAAAAAAAAAAAAAAAAATGAAAAACATAGTTTCAACAAACAAAACATAATTTTGAATTCAAACATAATAATATAGAAAATGAGCAAAAATAGCGAAATTATTTTCAAATAAAATTCAAAATATTTCATTCAGAGCAATATTAAAGAAATTACATGGTGTCTAACTTTATTTTTTTTTGAAAATTCATGACTTTTTCATGAACAATATTTCAACATTTTCAGAGGCCCCCTTCCAGCATGAGTGGAACTTGGAATGAATATTGGGGGGGGGGGCAAAAAATCCTTATTTTTCCCCAGTGGCGTAGCTGAGATGAAATCATTGAGGGGTTCAACTTTCCGGGCTGGTCATTTCGAAATAAAAATTTTCATTTTTTTTCGAAAACAAAGAGAGCTGTATTTTGGTATTTTGCCGCCCTTAAGCAGAAAAAAGATTGCACCCCCAAACAGTGACGAACTGAAAGAATATTTCAGTGGAAAAGGGCAGAATTACTGAAAATACCATTCAATTATAAAAGAAAAAAGGGCAAATTTTGCCTAAGAAATGAAAAATTCACGACTTCCAGCAGCAAAATTCATGACTTTTTCATGACCATTTTCAAATTTCATGACTTTTCATGACTTTTCATGACCGTTAGACACCTTGAATTAGTAATAATGAATTCAAAAACGCAATAAAACTCAATTATTTTGAAAAATTCAAAATACTTATTGATAAGAATTAATTTATTAAAAATTTTTTGAACAAAACTCAAAAAAAATGTTTTTTAGCAAAATTTAAAAAAATTCTTCCTGTCAGGTACACAAAATTTCGAAAAAAATTGAAAAAACATTTAAATAAAAATTGTAAGTCGAAATGAAATTTAAAATAATTGTTTTAAACAAAATTTTAGAAAAATTTCAATACACACGTGAAACTTCAACTTTCAATTTTTTTGTCGACGTTTTTTAGGGAGAATAATGACAAAATAGTGACCCAAATTTGTGTGAAAAAGAAGCTTATTATCCAAAGTTACATGCTTGTACCCTCCCCCCCTCCAAAAAAATCGTAAAAATTTTAAAAAGGAAATACTGCAAAAGTTTCTTGAAAAAATTCAAAAATCCGCAAAAAAATTCTTTAAAAGGAAATAAGTAGGTACCTACGTATTACAAAAATTTACTGAAAATTTATTTCAAATAAATCTTGGGACAGTTTCTTGTCCCTCAAAAAAATGTTTGAATTTTTTTTTTTTTTTTTTTTTGTAAAATTATTATGAAAACTATTTCAATAGGATTTATATTTTTTCAGAAAAATTTTAAAATATTTTCTTTTAGAATAAAATAAAAATATACCTATACAATTTTTTTTTTAATTTTCAAAAAAGTTTTTTTAAGCATTTAAGATTTTATTAAATAAAAAATATTACATGGTGTGTACCTTATTTTTTTTCTCCAAAATCACTACTTTTTCACTCCCTTTTTTCTACCATCTCAAAAATTTTAACCCCCCCCCCCCTTAAAAAAGAGACAGAAAATAAGGACTTCTACAAAAATTGAAAAAAAGTGACCTCCCCACTCAACAAAAAAATTACGATTCAAATACTTTAATACAGAAGAATTTTCAAATACTTAAAAGGAAAAAATATAATTAGTTATTTTGAAAATGTTCAAAATTATAAAAAAATATACTCATCAAATTGAAAATTTTCAACTTCCCATAATATTTGCATTGATTTCAGGTTATTTTCAAAATTTTCATTCATAACAAACGTAGAGGTTGAGGGAATACTGTCAGAATTGAAAAATTTCGAATTTTTTTTCTTTATTCAGAAGTCACTAATTCATTTGTTTTCACAAAAATTGAAAATGAACACTGCCAGAGCGAAGCGAGGGCGAAAAACTATTTCAGAAAAAATTATTGCCCGAGCGCAGCGAGGGCAAAGTTTTTGAGAAAATTGAAATTTCAAATGAAGAAGATTGGCTATTTTGTTATAGACGAAATTGATTTTTCGATTTTCAATTTTGATTTTTTCACTACCTTTACTCCAAAATCACTACTTTTTCACTACTTTCATGACCCATTTTTCAAATCACTACTTTCACTACTTTCACTTTTGGTAGACACCATGTATTATAAAAATTTTTCTTGGAAATTAAAAAAAAAAATGTTTTTAACATACCAAACTATTTTCTTTACAAAAAAATTTTCCTGACTTTTTTTTGTAACTTTAAAAAATAATAGACCTTTTGATTTAAAAATAAATTTAAAAAATAGAAATAGAGCAAGCATTTCCCGCTTTAAAAAAATTATTAGCGAATTTCTTTGTGAAAATTGTTCAAAAAATTTTGAATTTTTTTCAGAAAAACTTCGAAAAAGTTCCTTCATCAAACAATTTTTAATAGGGTTTTTGATTTTGTACCACAGGAAATTTTTTTACTTAGGTTTTTACATCTATTTCGTATTTATAGTAATTTTCAATAAAGAAACCAAAACGTTCAATAGACTTTTTTTAGAGCGAAATTATTTTTATTTTCTTCAATATTGCGAGCAAAATTTTGTGAAAAATTGTATGCAATGAAATAAAACTCAAAATTGCTGGGTTTGAAAAAAAATAATAATAAATGAATTATTTTTAAGTAAAATTGAAATAAAATGTTTCTGAATAAATTTTAAAAATACATTTTTAAACAAAATTACAAAAAAATTGTAAAATGCTTTTTAAACAAGATTAATTTTTTTCTCGAACGAAATTAAAATTTCAAGAAAAACAAAATAGCAAAAGACTCGCCATTCTATTTTTGAACTATCTACACAGGAATTTTCAAAGCTACACCTTCCATTTGAAAAACTAACTTTTAATCCCTCTCTATTTTTATCGAATAATAAAAAAAGGACCGTTCACAATACACCTTAACTTTTTGCTTTTGCTTTTTGCTTAACACTCACTACTGTCTGCACCAATCTGGTGGCCAGAAATTTGTGTATTTACACGTTTGTATTATGTACTGGTTAAGCAAAAGCAAAAAGTTAAGGTGCATTGTGAACGAGCCTAAACACGTAAACAGGGCGTATTGCAACATCAACATTTACCGCAGGTTCAACGACCCCTAAATTACATTACCAATACGACCCATAACTCATCCCCTTTCGATATCAAATTGACGCAAAACCGTCGAATAATTTTTATTACTCGATTCTCGACCATATAGACGAGCACTAAAATGACAGATAAGGCCTGGGGTGGGTAGGTAATAGGTACCTATATACGAGGTGAATTTCCCATCCCATTTCGACACGTCATTTTAAACACTAGAATAGCTGAAACGAGGACGTATCTGAAACGGACGCGATACAGATTCGATGGTTGGTTTATCGTCCCAAATTCTCTACACACGAATGACCATAAAGTTACACGAATTACCCGCGAGTATACCTACGTCGACGAAAAATGCCTATTCGGCATGCTACATATACTCGTATCTCTGGCGGTCAATTACTTCGAAAATTTTTCCGTTTCCGAGATTTTATTCTTTCTTTATTTACTCAGGGAGTCGGTTTCTTTTTTCAAAGTATGGCTACAAAGTTAGAAATTTAGAAAAACACCTACGTACGAGTCAACGCCGGCCTACACTTTCCCAACTCTAGCCGGCACATTTAAACGAAGGGAAAAAAAGGTACAATGTGGAATTGTAGATGCGAGTGTGGTCGTTACGTAACAGGGCATTCGCCAACGCGCTCGAGCCTTTTTTTGAGACCTTACATTTGAAAAAAAAAATAGAGAGACTGAGAAAGAAATAAGAGAGCTTTATGGTAGCGATGAATTCATTTACTTAAAATGTAATTTTCAATTCTGTATGATAATTTCGAAAGAGATGAAAAAATAATATGACTCGCGATATATCCCTTTTTAATTTCAACGCACGTGCGAAAAACTTCACACAACCTTAATTTGTATACCGGGTGTCCCAAGAATAATCTGCTAAACTTGAAATTTGGTCACAGCCCGATGTATCCAAGAATGAAATATGGTGAATATAGAACAGTGGTTCTCAATTAGCTTTGCTCATGTGCCTCTTTTTGAAAACATTTTCTGTGCGTAACCGCTCCCCCAAAATAAATTAGTGATTGGGCGAGAAATTAGTGTTTAGTGTGGGCGGGCCCCGCACATTTTTTATGAGGTAGCAACTCTTGAGAAGTTTTTGTTTTTTCAAGAAATCATTTTTTTTATTTTAATTTTACAATAAATTTTTTAAAAAAACATTAAAAATTTCTTTCTTATTAAAAATCACCATAATTATGAAAAAATCTTGGAATAAAAAAAAATCACCTTTTTTGCATGAAATTCTTTTAAAAATCCAGAAAAGTGCATTTGAAAATCCTCCACACCTGAAAAATTGAGGATTTTTTTTCATCAAAAAATAAAAGTTTTTCATCAAAAAAAAAAAAAAAAAAAAAAAACACCTCGAGAAATTGAAAAAAACTACTACCAAAAAACGAAAAATTTCTTCTAGAAAAAGAATTGAAAAAAAATAAAAAAATTTCTTATTCCAAAAAAAATCAAGATTTTTTATTTTTAATGAGAAATAATAATTATGCACTTTCACATCCAGAAAGAAATTGATTTTTTTTATCTGACAAAAAAATCAAAAATATTCTTCAATCTAAAAAGTTAAAATACCTAATCCTTATTTCAAAAACAAAAAATAAAGTAATAATAATAATAATAACATGCATCGGAGCGAAATTTGAAAAAATAAAAGTAACTTTAGTAACCTGAAATTTCAAAAAAAGTAACCAAAATTATGGAAAAAAGTAACCAAAAATTTTCCATTTCCACTTGAATATAATGACTCATAACCCCCTCCCCTCCCCTCCTCACCGTTTTTCTCATATTTTCGCTAAATTTGACGTCTCACAACTCTTGAAATCAATGGTAAAAATTTTGAAAAAATCAAAATTTTCAATTCAAAAATAATAATTCATGCATTTTTTCTTTTTCTATAATTATGACGAATTTTAATAGAATAGTTGGCTTAATAGGTGCTCAATTTTTATATCATAGGAAATTTCAATTCTTGAGAAGCTCACAATAAATAATTTTTGATTTCCTATCAAATCTTAATTTTTTTTGAACTCAATATTGAAAATTCAAAAAAAAATTATTTTTTTTCTTGAAAATACTTGATATCAACTTTTTTAAGTTTTTGAACTCTTATTTGTTTTGAAATAGTTTTCAGTTTTCAAATAATTGTTGATTTCAAAAAACGTGAATTTTAGAAAAATTTTAAATTACAAACAATACTGTCCTTTTTTTAATTTTTAAATTTTAATTTTTTTCGATTTTTTTTTATTTTTCAAACAATTTTTAATTTTTATAAATTTAAATTTATTAACAATTTGTAATTTCTAAAAAGTTCTGGATTTCAAAAAATTAAACTTAAAATTCTCAATTTTTTGATTTTTAAACAATTTATATTTAATTTTTAAAAAATAGTCGTTCCTAAAATTCATGTTTATTCAAATAAAAAATTTCCAATTTATAAAAATTGTAATGCCTAAGAATTTAAAGTCTAAAAAAATCAATTTTTTGATTGGCTTATTGCAAAATGAGTAGATACAAAAAAATTTTAATTTTTGAAAAGTCTTCATTCTCCACAAAAAAACAATTTTTCAACATGTGAAATTCACAACTTTTCAAAAATTTTAAAAGGAAAGTTTTGCTCATTTGAGAAATATCAAATTTTTGAAGCATTTTAAGTTCACGAGTTGAAACGATTTTATGTTTCATTTTTGCTGAGTTCTTTATTTTTCAAACATAATTTTCAAATACTTCGAACACATTTTTTTTTTAATTGAAAAAATTACTAGGTATTCTTATTTAAAAAAAAAAGTTTTTAATGAGGAGAAATCGGTTTTATTCTTCGGCGGCCTCTACTTTTTTTGAAAAGAAATTTTGAGAAAAAATCGTTTATTTGTCGAGAAAAGAATTTCTCAATTTTTTCAAAAAAATACGGCTTATCTACTTACATTTTTTTTTTCAAGAAATGTGGCTCATTTTTAGACAAGAATAAATCTTAATTCTTCAAGAAAAAAAATCACAATTTTTCATACTGACTTGAAAAATGCCTATAAAAGAACTTTCAATTTTTTTAGGAGCAAACATTTTTCTACCTTGAATTTCAATACAAAAGTACAAAATAAATATTCCTGAAGTTTGAGCAGAAAAAATCTCAATTTTAAAAGAAGATTCAATAAATTGTTCAATTAAGGTCAGTTGGGGTAACTGGGCCACGTTTTTACAACTCTAAAAAATCTTTATTCAAAAATACCTAACCTTAAATCTTCAAATGGGACGTGTAGAGGGGTGTCATAGAGGTACGCTCACTTTTTTGATTTTGAGGGTGAAGCACATACCTGAGCTGAGGAACACCCTCACTCTACACAAAGAATGGTGGCCCAGTTACCCCGAAAAATGGGGTAACTGGGCCACCAAATTTTTTTTTTATTAAGGAAGATTCAAGATGTGTAATTCACTTACCCCCACTCAAATCTGAGTTTTGGGGTAACAGGGCCACAGTTGTTGCGGGTAACTGGGCCATGTCATGTTACTCAAATTACTGAGGCCTCCTCAAGGGGAGCTAGGAACCGAATGATAATTGTTATGATGGGCTTACGATGTCAGTGTTACCATGCAACCAACCATTTACGTCAAGACGATTTTGGAGGGAATTAGGAAGAGAATGGCCCAGATACCTCGGTGGCCCAGTTACCCCAACTGACCTTACTTAATTCATTTTTAAATAAAATATTTCAAATTTTTTGGAAGCAAAATCTCTGAAAAAAACTTTCAAAACGTTTTTAAAGAAATTTTAAATTTTAATGGCAGCTGTTCGTCAGATTTTTGACGAAATAGTAACCAAAATGAGTCCAAAAGTAACCATAGTAACCAAAATGAGCCCAAAAGTAACTAAAGTAACCTTGCCTTTAAAAAAGTAACCAAGTTACTAAAAAGTAACCGTGTTCCGATGCATGTAATAATGAATGAAAAATACTTAATGTTGCTGGTTTTTACTCCCAAAAAATTGGAAATTTTTTTTTCAAAAAAAAAAAAAAAAAAAAAAAAAAATTCTCTCTCCATTCCAATAATTGAAATACTTTTTATTCAAAACATTATGAGATTTTTTATTAGGTAGGTATTTAAAAGATGTTTTATTTAAAAAGAAAAAGTTATAATTGAAAAATAGTTTTATATACCTATTCCAAAAAAAAATAAGTATTTCTAGAAAAAAAAAATTTTCTCAAAAAAATGAAAAATACATATTTCACTCCGGAAAAATTGAGAAACCTCCTTCCCTTCTGCTCTTCAAAAATGAGAAAATATTCTATCGTACAACAAATTTCAAAAAACATCCAGAAAATTTTACTAAAAAAAGCCGTATTCTTCTGAAAAAAAAATCAAAATATTTTTTCTACTCCACAAAACTTTAAGAATTTTTTTTCGCAAAATAACAAAAAAAATCAATCTCGAAAAATTGAAAAATTTCTCTTCACAACAAAATTGAAATATTTTCCATTCAAGAAAATTTAAATATTTCTTATTCAAAAAAAAAATTCATTTTTTTTTCAATTTTCATCCAAAAAAAAGAATTCACTTAATCAAAAACTGAGAAGCGATTGCTGCCATACCAAAGTGAGGGCAAAAATTTTCAAATAAATTATCATTTTGAATTAAAAAACATGCATGTTCTGAATAAATTTGAAAATGTATAACTTCAGGTATTGTACACAGTAGTTAGCATTAAGCAGTCATTGTCGTCACGTATCCCCTGAGAAATCTGGGGCACATGTACCACCATTTGAGAAACACTGATACATATTATACAGGGTACTTTCATAGCTGATGTAGTTCCTTCCACGAAGTGAATAGGCAACTCATAAGAATCAAAAAAATATTAAATACACATGGTGCCTAAATTGCCTACCTTAAAAATTAAAGGTACAAAGGAAAATAAATTCGGTTTACTCCAAGCATTTTAAGTAGGTGCTACAGAGCTTTATACTCGGAAAAATTGGTTTTCTACTGCAGTGCCTACATTTTCGAAAATATGCAAATTTATCACATACCTTTTTATTTATTTCACACGAAAAGCAACACTCATTACATATCATCTGATCTCCTTTAAAAAGGGGAGGGGTCAAATCATAATTTTTTTCAAGGTAAATTTTCTAGAATTTTTTTTTTTTAATATTATTAAAAAAACCTCAATTTTTTAAGAAATAAAAATTAAAAATCTTGAAATTTTCTCAAGAAAAAAAATAATAAATTTATTTAAAAAATATTTTAGGCGAAAATTTTTAAATTTTTTTTTAGTTGAAATTTTTCATTTTTTTGAGAGAAAAAATCTCTTTCATTCTTTGGATTTTTTTAAGAGGGGGCGGGGGTGTCAAATGACGATTCCACTGAAAAATGTGGATTTTGGAGAAAAATCCGACTTTTTCGAGTAAAAACCCCAATTATGAAAGAAACGTTTTCTCAAAATTTTCGAGACAAACATCTTTCATTTTTTTTTAGAAAAAAAATCTTAATTTTTTTTGATAGTTTTTTTTTTATTTTTTGGAGAAAATTTTTTCAATTTCCAGTTTTAGCACCCAGCAGATTTATTTCTTTTTTTTTGTAACTCGAAAAAAAAATTGACAAATACCACTCAGAGTGTGGCATATCGTTTGTAACGTTTTCAATAGTGCCGAAGCTTGAATATTTACTCATTTTTTTTTGATTATGGTTTTCTAAAGCCTCCTTCTGGCCTAGTATTTTAGGACTAGGGGGATGATAGAAGGCTTTGGGAGACCCCAATCAAAGGTCAAAACGTGGTCGAATGAATTGACATAAAATGAGCCAGTGCTATTCACCAACGGCATCTGGAAAAATTATTGAATTCAGTTTTGCCAACTGATTATGCTCGGCATCTAATTTTCAAATCTTCGTAGCGCCTTCATTTTCAAATTTATGTACCGTGCGTATTCGATATTTTTTGTTAACGGTACCCGATTGTATCTAAATTTTCAAGTTTGATAGATTACTCCCAGAGAACACCCTGTATACTTTGATAATTGACGCCACACCGCAACGTTTTCTCGTAAACACCTATAAATCTTGATTTATACAAAAATCCCAACTACACTGCGGTTCTTTCGCTGTGTAATAAGAATACTTCGATACGTCCGAAAAGAAGAAGATAAGGTCGATGGTAGGAAAAAAGGCGCACCATCGCCGCAAATTATTTCCATAATTGAATAAAGCTCGAATAACATTACAACGATAACCCATTTACCTTTGACAAAGGTTCACGCCACGGAGTAAAAGGGTTTCAAATAAAATTAAAAGCGACACTCGCCACCTCCTCCCCCACTGTTTGGAATATCGGACAATTTGATGATGCTGGCCGGCGTCGTCGTCGTCGTTCTAACTTAGTTATCGGCCAATTTCGCGCTCGTAGATATAAAATGACAGAAGACGATCATCGAAACCATCCTGGGTTCCCTCTTTGATCTATTTCGGCCGCATGTCGATGCGACCACTTCCAGATTATTTACTTAACAAAATATTCGCCCGGGCGCTCTCTTTCTAGCATGGCCGCGTTAATTTGCCATGCTTTTAACTTGACGTATTCGAAACGTCGCGACGGTTCGCGATTACTTCGCCGCAGCTGTATGCCCGGTCGTAGAAGAGAAGACTCTAATTAAACGCTACGAAGTTACGTAAACAAGTATCAAGTATCAATACTCCTTCCTTAGCGGTTAGCCCCTTCCAATTTGCTTTGTTCGAATTTTACAGAGGTAGGTAAGTAAAGTAGCTACACGTTGCACTAAATAGTCATACCGCAAGACCGAATGTTCAATATTTTTCCAATATTTTTCGAATTCACAATATTTCCCTTTCAATCCCTAATTTTGGTATAGTGACCTTTCATCCAGTCGGACTTTCAATGCATTCTAAACATAAAGTTTACCATACCTTAATTTGAACATAAGCCCTGATGGGTCCATTTTGACCACTTTTTCTGACCTTTGCTAATCCAAAATTTTTTCAACAAAATTTTTAAAAAACGTTCTTGAGAAAAATATAAAAAAATTGTTTTCAACAAAAATATAAAAAAGTCTTGTTTCAGAACTTTTTGATGCTAGTAGATGAAAATTTTGTAAAATTAATCTCGAGAAAAAACTAGGGGAATTTCTTTCAACAAAAAATGAAAAAACTTTATAAAACAATTTTCCAACGAAATTTCAAAGAAAATATCTCGCGGAAAAATGAAGAATTAAAAGCGCTTTCGAGAAAAATTTGAACTACAACAATTCTGTACAAAATTTTGAAAAATTTATGAGTTTTTTTCAACGATGTTTTAAGAAACTGGAGTTAGAAAAAAAATATGAAAAATCTCAAAATTAAAAAAAAAGTTTAATGATTTTCAAAAATAAAACACTTGAGAAATTCAGGGCTTCAATTTTTTTTTAGAGAAATCATTTTCAAAAAATTGTGATTTGAAGATTTTGGGTTGAAATAATTGGAAAAGAGTAGCTTTCATCAATATTAAAATTTAAATAAAAATCGTAAAAAAAATTCAACAATAAAAATGCGCATAAAAAAATAGTGGACATTTTATAACTAAACAATGTTGAATCCTGAACAATATTTTTCGAAAAAATTTATACTTGAACTTAACAAAAAAATAGAAAAAATGCATTTTGAATATTCAAAAATTTTAAAAATTGATAACAATAAAAGTAAGAACATTTAAAAAATACAATTTGAACAAAAATTGAAAAATTCATCACCTACTCAAATTTTTTCAAAAAAATTAAAAATCATGGTTGAAAAAATTGGGATTTGAAAATTTTGGGCAGAAAAATTAGAAAGAAAAAAAATAGGTTTTCAACAAATGAAAATTGTGCATGAGAAAATTTTTTATAATTAAACAATTTTGGATCTTGAATAAAATTTTGAAAAAATTTTATACTTGACAAAAAATGGAGGAATATGGAATTTGGATCATAGGTACTTCGAAAAATTTCAAAAATTGAAAACAAAAGTAAGAAGGTATATCTTATAACAAAATTTCGAAAAAAAATTTTTTAACAAAACTTGAACAATTTTCAAAAAAAAAAATATTAAAAATTGAATTTGAAAAATTTTTTGCTTACCTATAAAAAACTTCAATAAAAATGTTTTCGAACAATTTTTTTAAGCTCTGAATAAAATTGAAAAACAAAAACCGTCTGTAAGAAAAATTGAGAAAATTTTTGTAATTTGTACAATTTCAAGTTCTGAACAAAATTTTGAAATTTTTCGCGCAGTATTTAAAAAATTGAAGAAAAAAAAACAACAATTTTTTAAAAGCTAGATAGATAACTATTTACCTAACAGAATAAATTTTGAAGAAATTTTTTTTTTTAAATACGTTACAAAATTTCAAAATAGTGCCTCAACGAAATTTCAAAAAAATGGCTTTCGATCAAATTGAAAAATAAAATCTGTTTTTGAGAAAATTCCTAAAAATTTCGTATTTTTTAAACGATTTTGGACCCTAAACAAAATTTTAAGAAAGAAATAAATATAATTATAATTTTTAACAACATTAAAAAAAAAATGATTGAACAAAATTCTAAAAATTTTGTGCTCGCAAATTTCAAAAAAAAAATCGACAAAATTTTGGAAAGTTTATGCTTGAAAATTTTTTACAAATAATTCCTCAATAAAATTCTAAAAAAATAAACTATTGATAAAAAAAAATTGAAAAATTAAAAATTATAAATCAATTTCAAAACAAAATTTTGAAATATTTAAGTATGCCAGAAAAAAATTTGAGAAATTATTTTTCAACAAATTTCCAAAAGAAAAGTTTACGATAACACTGAAAAATAAAAACATTTTTTTGAAAAATTTCATGTTCGAATAAAACAAAAATTATTATAAAAAAATATATTATTCCTGAAAAAGTTGGAAAAAACTGCATCATCAAAATTTTGAATTTTGAAAATTCATTGATTGTAAGCTTGAAAAAAAAATCAACAAAGGAAAAAAATGATCTGGAGGAAAATTGTAAAAATCGTAAGTATTTTTGAACAATTTTGGATTTTGAATAAAATTTTTGAAATCCAAAAAATTGTATTTTCAACAGAATTTGAAACTGATTAAAAAATAAAATTAAAAATATTTTTTTCCAACAATGTCATGGGGAAAAAAATTCTGAAACATATTTTCTTTCAATTTTGTAATTTGAAAAAAAAAGATTTTTTAATTTTGGAAAAGTCTCAAAAATTTGTCTGTTTTTAAAAATTGCCTTCTGAACGAAATTGAAAAAAAAAAAATCCCGGCATCATTTTTCAAAGCCAAAAAGTTGTATATTTTTGAAATCAAAAGCACTATAAATAATTTTTTTTTTCAAAAAATATTAAAATTTCGATTGACTTCGACTTCATAAGGTAGGTATTCATTCCAGCGGAACATTGTCAGTGCGCACTTCTTGCCCATCATTTGTTACAAAGCCGTTAATACTATAATGATTCACATATCACAATAATCATGATCGCAAGTGCTTACCTCAAGAAAATATTATTAATCTGTTTACGTATGAACGCTCTTAAGCCGAGGAATTTCCCATAAATACGATGCAGAACAGTCTTAAGGTAATCTCTTTCTCTAGGATCTTCGCTATCAAACAATTCTAGTAACTGAAACAAATGAATACGAAAAATTGGTCAAAATTTTGCTTAATTTTAAGAGCACAATTCAACGAATGAACTCATTATTTGCTAATTTCAATACCACCTTTAAAATACGTACAAAAATCTGAATAATTTCAGCTTATAATTCTCCTAATTTTTTTTTTCAATTTTTTTCAATTAGAAATAGTGACAATTTATGTTTTGTTAACAAAACACTTTTGTATTTTTTCAAGAACCCATACAAAACATCCAATAACTCAAATTAATTTCAAGGAGAATTAAAAGTGAAACGCTACACTGAACGTTCGAATGCATTTATATGTCATACATTTTGAAGAAAGAAAAAAAAAGAAGAAGAAACATTTACGTAAATTATATTACAAAAATAACTTTACCTGTAAAACAAATTTTTGGTCAATAACTCTTTTGCCAATCGTCGGCTGAAAGTCTTGTGATTCTAAAAATTTTAAGAATAATTCGTACACTATCTGCAACACAAGAATGCAAAAATATCATATTAATACGATTCCCAAAATACACGTAGAATGAAAATAATAGGTATGTTGAAAGTATATCTAATATGAATTGAGAGACCTCGTATGAGACCAAAAAAGCGAAATTCTGATGGCTTAGTCGGCTCTCACGATGTAGGCACAAATTACAATTTCCTACTGCATGACTTTGAAATGCAGCAGCACAAAGCAATAGTATAATATTTTACCTAGTTGACAATTTGCCTCACAAAGAACATCAATCCATTTAGCCAGCTCCAGCCGTCATTTCATTCAGAGCAACTCTTTTTGTACCCTGACTTATTGCCCTCTTCTCTCTGTCACTCTTTACCGAACATTATAGCTCGTACAATGGAATAATCCCTTTGCGAAAGTTCTACGATATTTTCCATTTCACGTACGAATATCGTTATACGACTGAAATACGTGCATATTACATACTATTCGCAGTACCCTTGGATAACGAGACAATTTTTTTTCACTTTTTCATATTATAAGGTTTGTGAATATGCTGGATGGTTTTTTTTTCGCCTTCATTTCATATACGTAAATGTGCATAGAGAATACTTGTGATTAGTCTACTCCTCTGCTCTTCCTCAATTCCTCATCCTCTCTTATTCCTCGAGTTTCGTAATTTTTTATTCATTAACTGGCGGCGACGGTGGTGGCAGAAGTCGAGTCGCTCGTTTTATCAACTATATAGATGAATTTACCCTTCGCATATTAAATGTAAGCAAATGGAATATTCATGCATCGGAGCGAAATTTGAAAAAATAAAAGTAACTTTAGTAACCTGAAATTTCAAAAAAAGTAACCAAAATTATGGAAAAAAGTAACCAAAAATTTTCCATTTCCACTTGAATATAATGAATCATAACCCCCTCCCCTCCCCTCGTCACCATTTTTCTCATATTTTTGCTAAATTTGACGTTTCACAACTCTTGAAATCAATGGTAAAAATTTTGAAAAAATCAAAATTTTCAATTCAAAAATAATAATTCATGAATTTTTTCTTTTTCTATAATTATGACGAATTTTAATAGAATAGTTGGCTTAATAGGTGCTCAATTTTTATATCATAGGAAATTTCAATTCTTGAGAAGCTCACAATAAATAATTTTTGAGTTCCTATCAAATCTTAATTTTTTTTGAACTCAATATTGAAAATTCAAAAAAAAATTATTTTTTTTCTTGAAAATACTTGATATCAACTTTTTAAAGTTTTTGAACTCTTATTTGTTTTGAAATAGTTTTCAGTTTTCAAATAATTGTTGATTTCAAAAAACGTGAATTTTAGAAAAATTTTAAATTACAAACAATACTGTCCTTTTTTTAATTTTTAAATTTTATTTTTTTTTCGATTTTTTTTATTTTTCAAACAATTTTTAATTAAATTTATTAACAATTTGTAATTTCTAAAAAGTTCTGGATTTCAAAAAATTAAACTTAAAATTCTCAATTTTTTGATTTTTAAACAATTTATATTTAATTTTTAAAAAATAGCCGTTCCTAAAATTGATGTTTATTCAAATAAAAAATTTCCAATTTATAAAAATTGTAATGCCTAAGAATTTAAAGTCTAAAAAAATCAATTTTTTGATTGGCTTATTGCAAAATGAGTAGATACAAAAAAATTTAATTTTTGAAAAGTCTTCATTCTCCACAAAAAAACAATTTTTCAACATGTGAAATTCACAACTTTTCAAAATTTTTAAAAGGAAAGTTTTGCTCATTTGAGAAATATCAAATTTTTGAAGCATTTTAAGTTCACCAGTTGAAACGATTTTATGTTTCATTTTTGAGGAGTTCTCTATTTTTCAAACATAATTTTCAAATACTTCGAACACATTTTTTTTTTAATTGAAAAAATTACTAGGTATTCTCATTTAAAAAAAAAGTTTTTAATGAGGAGAAATCGGTTTTATTCTTCGACGGCCTCTACTTTTTTTGAAAAGAAATTTTGAGAAAAAATCGTTTGTTTGTCGAGAAAAGAATTTCTCAATTTTTTCAAAAAAATACGGCTTATCTACTTACATTTTTTTTTTTCAAGAAATGTGGCTCATTTTTAGACAAGAATAAATCTTAATTCTTCAAGAAAAAAAAATCACAATTTTTCATACTGACTTGAAAAATGCCTATATAAAAGAACTTTCAATTTTTTTAGGAGCAAACATTTTTCTACCTTGAATTTCAATACATAAGTACAAAATAAATATTCCTGAAGTTCGAGCAGAAAAAATCTCAATTTTAAAAGAAGATTCAATAAATTGTTCAATTAAGGTCAACCCCGAAAAATGGGGTAACTGGGCCACCAAATTTTTTTTTTTATTAAGGAAGATTCAAGATGTGTAATTCACTTACCGCCACTCAAATCTGAGTTTTGGGGTAACTGGGCCACAGTTGTTGGGGGTAACTGGGCCATGTCATGTTACTCAAATTACTGAGGCCTCCTCAAGGGGAGCTAGGAACCGAATGATAATTGTTATGGTGGGCTTACGATGTCAGTGTTACCATGCAACCAACCATTTACGTCAAGACGATTTTGGAGGGGATTAGGAAGAGAATGGCCCAGATACCCCGGTGGCCCAGTTACCCCAACTGACCTTATTTAATTCATTTTTAAATAAAATATTTCAAATTTTTTGGAAGCAAAATCTCTGAAAAAAACTTTCAAAACGTTTTTAAAGAAATTTTAAATTTTAATGGCAGCTGTTCGTCAGATTTTTGACGAAATAGTAACCATAGTAACCAAAATGAGCCCAAAAGTAACTAAAGTAACCTTGCCTTTAAAAAAGTAACCAAGTTACTAAAAAGTAACCGTGTTCCGATGCATGAATATTTCCAATGAATTTATATATATTATCATTACAGCAAATATGCGTATTGTAGGTAACTACACTATGCAGTACATGTACGAGTGTTTTACGTACGTACGTTACATAGTATATACCCCAAACGTTGAAGATGAGACCGAGCGAAAGGGTTGAAATTTGATTTCGATTCTCTATCCATTAAATTAATAGGAATATGAAATATCTCTTCTATGTTCAATTAATTCGAGTATTTTGTCGATACAGTACCGAGTTCGGTGGACAACATTGGCGAGAGATTCGACTCGAAAATTTTCCTTCAAGTTCTCATACGAATCGAATTGCAGGATTTTCATGATTAGTCATTCATGAAAAATTGGATTAAATTATCGTTCGTGAACTCGATTCTTTAAAATTTACTCAAATTCACGTTGATGACTTATTATGAAATTATGAATTACTGAAATAAGTAATATTTCACAAACGAATGAATTACTGTCCATAGATTACTTTTGGCAGATGAATTCATTAGGAGACGAAAAAATCATTTGCAGGCATGAATCGTTCGAGAACCACTTTCATATTTATGTTTTTCTCAATTTTAATTTTCCAAAAAATATTCGTATGTGAAATAGAATTTTTTCTCATAAATAGTTTTATTGAAAAAAAAAAAAAAAACAGAAAAATGTTGTGTTCATAGGAAAAAAAATAAAAATGATTTTTAAAAATTAGTTACTACACAATTTATGTACTAAATAAGAATAATTTTGAATTTGAAAAAAAAAATTTAGGTGCTTACTTCTTATAAAACAATCGCCAAGAAAACTTGTTTAAAAAAAAATCGAAATACTCAATAATTTCAGCAAGAAAGAAAAAAAGTACCTCAAAAATTAGAAGTTGTAAAAGAAAATAAAATAAAATACTTACCTACTTCGAAAAAATTAAAAATAAAAAAGACTGAATAATTTTTTTGAAAATATGAAGACAAAGAAAGTGAAAAATAATTTTTTGGAAAAAATTTCTGGGTAAAAAATAAAATAATTTTTAAAAATGTTATGTAGGTAGAACAATTTTTGAAAATTTAAGAAAATTTTTGAGAAAATTAAAACTTGATGAAATTAGAACACGCGACTAATAATGCGAATAAATTGAATTTTTAGTTTTAAAAAATTTAAATAAAAATTCATACAATGAAAAAAGAAAGGTGAAGAAAATCCAAGAGAAAAAAATATTGTATACCCAACTTGAATTTCAAAAAAAAAAAAAAAAAAAATCGAACAAAAAGGAAGACATTTAAAAAACAGGAAAAAAATAATTCGAAAAAATTGAATAAAGAAGACAAAATTGAAAGAAAATGGTCATGAAAAAATTTTGAGCAAAGAAAATTGAAAAATAATTCAATAAGAATGACTTCGAATTATTTAAAAAAGCGAATGAAAATAATAAAAATTTTATTGTGAAAAAAATTGCCAAAAAAAAAATCAGTAGAAAAATATTAAAAGTAAAATTTACAAGAATATTTTCGAGCAACGAAGAAGAAATTATTTTGATACCGACATGTTAAGGGGGGGGGGGCATGCATTTTTTTGTTGTTGTTGAATGCATAGCGTTGACAAGCGGAATTTTCTAAGACCTTTGCATGACGTTATTTTGATTTTTCATCTATGAAATTTTGAAGAAAAATTGGAAACTAATTTAATCTTGCGTTTTATTACGAAAAACATTAATTTTTGATTTTTGAAAAATAAAATGCATGGAGTTTTCAAAAAAAGAAAATTGTATTCATTTTGCATGTTGATGATGTCATTTCGTAGAAATTATTGATAAATTTTTTGGAAAATGAAAAAATTTTATTTTAGTGTCAAGATTCGAAGAAAAACGCGACTTTTGCTTAATGTCCCGTTTCCAGGGAAACTATGCAACCCACTAAACTTTTTCTTAGAATGTGTTTTATTCAGCAGGGTCTGGTCTGTAATCTGACGAAAGGGTTTTGGAAAATTCCTACTTTCCCTTCGATTTTATCAAACTTTCTCATAATTTTCATCGTAGTATTTCAGTCAATTCGAAAGAAAATTATGAGAAAGTTTGATAAAATCGGGTAATTTTCCAAAATCCTCTCGTCAGATTACAGACCAGACTCTACTGAATAAAAAACATTATGAGAAAAAGTTTGGTGGGTTGCATAGTTTCCCTGGAAACGAGGCATTAAGCAAAAGTCGCGTTTTTCTTCAAATTTTGACACTAAAAATTTTTCATTTTCCAAAAAATTTATCAATAATTTCTACAAAATGACATCATCAAAATTCAAAATGAATATAATTTTCTTTTTTTGAAAACTCCATGCATTTTATTTTTCAAAAATCAAAAATTAATTTTTTTCGTAATAAAAAGCAAGATGAAATTAGTTTCCAATTTTTCTTCAAAATTTCATAGATGAAAAATCAAAATGACGTCATGCAAAGGTCTTAGAAAATTCCGCTTGTCAACGCTATGCATTCAACAAAAAAAAATTATGGGTCCCCCCCCTTAACTACTTCGAAAAAATTTAAAAAAGAGAAAACAAAAATATTTAAATTAAAAATTAAACTTATTTCAAAAAAATTGGCAAAAAAAATCGAAAAAGAACTTATGAAATTAAAACGCAATATTTTGTCGAATTCTTGACAAAACAAAAACTGAAGGAGAAAATGCCAAATTAAAAAAATAGTATAAAAGTTTTCAACAATGGAAGTTCAAAAGTATTTCAAAAAATAAGAATTTTGATGGAAAAATTTAATAAAAAAGGTAAATGAAATTTTTTGAAAAATGCTATAGATAAGTAGGTATATCAAGAATGAAAACAAAATAAAAATGGAAGAGTACAGGTTTTAAAAAATTTCCAAGTAAAAAAAAATGAATAGAATAATTTTTTTAAAATTGCAAAAGGATTCGAGAAAATAAAACACTAAAAATATACTTAATAAGATTTTAATGAAAATAATTTTGAATTTTTAGCAAATAAAAAATACCTAAAGATAGATTTCAAAAATATTTCGCGCAAAAAAGAAAAACAACATTCTACACAGTTATAATTTGGCTCAAAATTTAAAAAAAAAATATCACATTGGAAACAAAAAAAAAAAAGAATTGGACGAAAATAGTTTCAAAAAAATTTCAGAGTAAATTTGTGGGAAAAACATTATAAAATTAGAAAACGATCTCAATCTATACCTATTCAATTTTCAATAATAATAAAACAAAATTGATCATACGTACATACAATTTATCGAAAAAAAATCAAGGAAATTCAATAAAAATCGTTTTAAAACTGAAATTTAGAAGAGAAAAAATCGAGAAAAAAGAAATTAATATATTTTATAGCAGTGTTTTTCAAATGGGCGGAGACGTCTCAGGGGGTACGCGAAGGCAATGGAAGCAGAATGCAAAATGAAATATTCATACTTGTGTACTACACATAATACAATTTATGCCGGAAATGCATATTTTTTCCATTCTAAACTGTATACATTTTTTCAAAAATTTTCGCCCTCTCTCCGCTCGGGCCACCTCTACTAAACCTTTTGATAGTTGAATTAGGCATCTTGGGTAATTCTGCCCCCACAGCTCTGCTCTCGGAGCGAAAAAACCACGATACACCTCTCCTTCTTACATTTCAGTCATTAAAATTTTTGGGGGTACGCGAAAAAAATTCCCCCAAAAAGGGGTACAAGAGCAAAACTAATTGAGAACCACTGTTTTATAGAATCAAATTCTGAGAAAATTTGAAGGAAGAATACTTTGTGAAAATTCAATAAGAATACCATTTAAAAGAAATACTTTATCAAATATGAAAAAATATTTTAAAAAGTTCTAATTAAAAAAATTAATTAAATACCCAATAATAATTTTAAAAACTTGCAAAAAACTTGAAAAATTATAGTACCTACGATTAAATATACCGCATTTCGAATTTTCAAATTAAAAAAATATACCTAAATGAATAAAAATTAGTATATTTTATAGATTTAAAAAAAAAATCCAAAAAAATTAGGCAAGCAAAAATTTTAAACTGAAATTTTAAAAGTATTTCGAACCGAAAAAGAATTATTTGAACAAAAAAAAAAAAAAAAAAAAAATACGAGAAACAATTTTTGAAAAATATTAAAAAAAATAGAATATCTAATGTGGTTAAAAGAAAATCAAACTTTCTCTAAGAAAAAAAATCATATTTTAATGCTGAATTTTGGGAAAAAATTTTCAAGCAAAAAAGAATGAGGAATTTCAAAATAATAATTCAATCTCTGAAATCAGAAATTTTTTTTTAAAAATTAAGAAGTAAGTAATTTTTAGAAATAAAAAAAAATTAAAAACAAAAAAAAGGCAATTCGGAACTTTGAAAAAATTGAACAATTTAAAGGTAGAGAAAAATACTTCGAAAAAATTAATACAAAACACATTAGAAAAATTCTTGAAAAAATCATAAAAGAGATTATGAGCGAACTTGAATGATTCATGCATTGGATGAATCGATTCGTTTCAAAACCAAATCATATTCGAACCAAACCAGTCTAAACCTCTGTAATTAAGTTCGCGAACGATTTACATTACAATAAATTTACATTTGAACTAAATTTAGGAAAACCGCCAATTATTGAATGTCAAATTGTCAATGTTTCAATACTCAAATTAATTGAACAGAAATCGATCAATTTCAAGCTTATCAAGTATTGTAATACGATACTTGAAAATTTCGCATTTAGTTTTACATACTATACTCACAGCTAAGTGTGGCCAGGCAGCTTCTAGCGTAGGATCATCTTCTTCTGGATCGAAGTCTGGATTCTCACTCGGAGGTAATGTACGGAATAAATTCGCGGAGATCTGTAACATTAATAAAACGCTGACGTGTTAATTTAATGCACGAATGCGATAAAATAAAGCTTTTACGTATAACGACGAAAAGGTCTCTTCGTCAAGGTATACTATTTATATTATACTATTCACATCTCGTATTCGTTCGCATATTATACGCTCCTTTCATTCGTTAAATTCAGCTTTTTCGCTAATTTAGCGCTCCAACTCTCCATTAACGAAGATTATCGCCGAATAAACAGATGGAAAATACGAATCTCTTCGCTGCAAAGTGTAAACAATTTCGACATAAGACTATATCATTACACTGTATAAATACTTTTTTCTTTGCAAATTCTTCTATTCATTTTTTTATTTATTTTTTTTTATTTTATTTACTTTTTTATTCATTACGTTTCCTTCGGCACGTGAACCACAGACTTGTGATTTTCGTGAAAATTACTACAACAAATGGTACCATTCCATACCTACTATTTATTTTTTATGCCACGCTTAGTTTCATCAAATAATGATGATCATTTATTCGTCGTTTCTGCCCACGCACGACTAAAATTGCCTCGAAATGAGAAATCTGTCAATGAAAATGACAAATAATTTTTCAGAAAATTTTAATTTTCAATTTTACGCGTTCGCAAAACGAATCGCACGCGAACGTTCGAATTAATGAATCAATTCCTTCAACCGTATAAAATGAAAAAAAATGACCAAATATAACGAAATGTCGTTGGCAGATTTTTTTTTTGTTGAGTTTTCACTCGTCCTCAATGAGGGAAAATTTGAGCTATTGTACGCCAGTAATGATATTTTTCTCGATCAAAGTTATAAAAATTCGTAATTTATCAACGATTTATTTCTTTCACTGATTGAATTCATTCGTCCTTCACTCCTTCGCCCAACTAATCCTATCCTCAATCCGATATTTCAATAAGTTTTCCAACATTGCGTTGGTTCGGAAAATTTCGTAATTTATTGCTAAAATTTCCACCATTCGTGCTTTTTTTCTCTCATTCTAAGTGCTAACTAGAAACGACATTCGAAACAAACTATGGCTATCGTATCATTGGTTATTAAATTTGGACGAAATTTTTTATCCATTTTGTACGTCGAGGTATAATCTCTTTTCCTGATTCGATTTTCAAATCAACTCTTCTCTTTTTCTAGAGCCATCCACATACTCGATCGATCATTTCATCCCTTCAAATCCTTTTAAAAAATGAAAAAAAAAAAAAAAAAAATGATATGGCAAGCTACGGATACTAAATTATATTTTCGATAGTAGCCGGCGATACATTGGAATCGATTTACGATAATTCGCTGCCAAACGCACAGTTATGTATTTCGAGCCGGTGGGTTTTATTACTATGACACTGGATTGTTTTTAAATGTACACACGTAGTGGGTACAATATACATTATACAAAGTCTCGTTCACTTCATTGGCTTGTTCAATTATCACACATTACATTACGCATGTAACGACCTCGAGAAAAATACCGTAATAGTGAGAACGAGTGAGATTTAGTCGTAGATTTAGGAAAATTTTTCCAGGATTTGGAAATGTTTTCAAGAATCAAGAAGTTTTTTTTTTTTGTTGATAGGGTGATCAAATTGTGTGTATTCCCGCTCCCTTCACGAATTTTTGGTATGCACTGAAATTCTAAATTTGTTGCAATTAATTGAGAAAACGACTGAAGAAAAATTAGCATTTTGAAAATTTTTTGAACTTCGAAGCCTCTTTTTTTTTTCTTTTTTTTTTTTGATAGATCCCTCGCCAAGCCCCTCAAAAATTGAAAAAAAATGACAAAGACAACAGAATGATTGTGTCATATTGACGGAGAAAATTGTAAATTTTCAATTATTTTGAAATTTGAAAATAATTCAAAATCTATACTAATGTGGAAATTTAGGTATGTGTAAATAATTTACCTAGCAAAATTTGAAAAATGAAATTTTTTAAAATTAACAAAAAGTGTAGAATTTTTTAAATGAATAAAAATAAAACTCTTAAAATCAGGCGGGAAAAATTGTTAATTTTTCAAAAGTAATAAAGAATGATTTTTTCTTTTCATTTTTATTTTTTTACAGCAATTCAAAATTTGAAAATTGTCGATATTTTGCACTCAACGAATAATTCCAATTTTCTGAGATCAAGTAATAACAGCAATGGTAGATAAAATTGATGAAAACGTGTAAATTACAGATGAAAAGGTTCGAAATTTGTCATTTTTTCGAAGTGCATAAAAATCGACAGCTTTTCAAAAAAATGGAAAAAGTGTGAATTTTTTAAAATTAATGAAAATTGTTGATAGAATAAAACCTCGATTATTCGAGTTAATTGAGGCGAAATAAAATCGGATGTAGTGAAAAGTCGGATAATCTTTTTTTTTTTTTTTTGAAAAATGTAACAAAAAACTTGGTAAGTATTACAGACTGAACATACAGAAAACATCACTTCGGATTAATCTACTAAAACTAATAAAAAATACTTGAATGATAATGTTCAATTTTTTGAGATCATTTTTCTTCTTCAAAATTGGGAATGTTTCATTTTTATTTGTATTTTTTACAAATGAAAAAGAAACCAATTTTTTGGAAAAAAAAAAATATCTCACTTTTCTAGAATAGGTACCAAAAAATCTAAATAATTATTTTGAAATAGGTAAAACTTGAGAATTTTTTTCGTGATTTGGGATCTTCTAAAAAAAAAATGAAATATACTTACAAATATTTTATTTTGATTTCTTGAAGTGAAAATAATTTCTTATATTTTTTAGAATTCAAGAAATCTCGATTTTTTTAAAAACAAATTTCATTTTTTTTAATGAATAATTTCTTACTTTTAAAAAAATAATTTTTTTGTAATTTTTTGAAATACCTTAACACTTAAAAAAATGAAATTTTTATTGACCAATTTCGATTTTTTTTTCTTTCTAATATAACTCATATGAAAGGAGTTTTTTTTTCAAAAGAATGGATTTCCCATTTGTCATTTTCTCCTCAACCTAATTTCCAGTGGTACATTGAGGCCCCTCCAATTTTTCAAAAACAAAAATGAAAAAATGATCAAAAGTTTTCCACTCAACATTGTATTTTATTGAAAAATAATTACTTATCTATCTATTTTTTTCTAACTGAATTTCAGGTGATGTCATGAAACTGGACACCTCCCTCCCCGGAAAAAATAATGAAACATACTTAATCAAGTTTTCGTGAATTCTCAATTTCTTATTTTCCTCAATTTTATTTCATGTAGGTAATACTTTGGTAATGCTTCCAACTTTTCAAAAAAAAAAAAAAATTAAAAAAAAATATGAACAAAATTTTTCACTTAAAAGTTATTATTGCAGTATTCTATTAAAAAATAATTCCTTATATTTTTTCTATTTTTTTTTTCATAAAATGAATTTTAAGCAGTGCTACCAGTCTTCATTTTGAAAAAAAGGGAAATTACCAATTTTAAGAGATGGAAAACTAAAAAATTTTTAGTTTATTTCGGTGTTCAGTTTCAGTTTTTGGTTTTTCAGTTTCAATTTTCAGTCTCAGTTCCATTTTTAATTTTTTTTTTTTTTTGGTAAAAATATGTGCGGGAATTAAGATAAACCATAAATCAAATTCATCTTAACAACAAAAAAAAAAAATGAATAAAAAATTTGTGAGTGTGGATGAGAAAACGTGCCTAGTCAGGAAAAACACTTTTTTTGGTAATGAAAGTTTCAAACTTTGCAAGTCTGTATCTCCGTAATGCAATAACTGATAACATTGAAACTTTGTACAATCATTGAGGGGTCCTAGTGGAATATTTATTCCCTAATAATTTTGACCCCTCAAGTTTATAGCCTATTTCACAAAAAGAGGCAATTTTGAGCGAAATCAGAGTTGCAAAAAATAAAAAAATAAAAAATCCCAAAAAATATTCTCAACCATGCTGATTACGAATATCATACTCATAAAGTCAACTTTTTTTTGTTTCATGACGTTCTCGACCATTTTTAACAAAAAAATAAGAGTAAAAAATGTTTTTTTTTAATTGATTTTGCGTAAGTGTTGCCCCCTGGAAGGCTAAATATTACTTCTAGGTCCATGAAACCATTTTTAAATGAAAGTACAGGTCGAAATTGATCAAAAACAGCCAAAACCTCGAAAATCTATTTTTTCCTGACTAGGCACGTTTTCTCATCCACACTCACATTTATTCAAAAAGAAAAACTGAAAACTAACCAGTAACGCCATGAAACTGAAATTATTCAGTTTTGGTTTTAGCTTCAGTTTTCCTCTTTTTTCGGGTTTCAGTTTCAGTTTTTAGTTTCTAAGTCTCAGTCTCAGTTTTAATTTTTTTAAATTTAAATTTCGATTTTTTCGTAACAATATGTCGATGGTCGGGAACCATTTAACGTTAACTCCATGGTTGTCAAAAAACGACTTTTTAATGTCATTCTATAGGAAATATCACGCTGAATCGAATGGTATCATCAGTTTTCAAAAAATTTCAAAGCAAACTGGCGTAAAATTGAAAAAACCAAAAAATTTTGAATGGGACTTTTTTTGTATTTTCAATGATAACGCTGGTTTCCTTTGAGATTTCATAAAAACCAATGTTACCATTCGATTCAGCACGAAATTTCCCATGTAGTGACATTGAAAAAGTAATTCATAATTATTATGAACTCAACAAAAAATGCTTATCAGTGATTGAGGGGTGAAAACTTTATTTTGCTCTTCTGTAAAATTTTAAAAAATGGAGTTAACGTTAAATGGTTCCCGACCATCGATGTTGGAAGATTAGGATGAATCATAAATCAATTTCATTTTAACAAAAAAAAAAAAAAAAAAAAAAAAAAAAAAAAACAGAAAACTGAAATTTTTCAGTTTGGTTTCAGCTTCAGTTTTTGCTTTTTTCAGTTTTCAGTTTCAGTGTTTTTAGGTTTTCAATTTTAGTTCGATTTCAGTTTCAAAAATTCGCAATTTAGTTAAAAAAATTTTTTTGATTTCAGTTTTTTCCATTTTCCATGTTTCTGTTAATTAAGTAAGTAGATAAGATAAAGATATACAGGAGGTTATTTTGATTAACGACCATTAATTTTATGCACTTCACTCATGCTTCTACAAACGATCAAAACATCTTGCTTCTGGCTGAATCGTTCAAATGGACGATACTAGTAAATGGTTAAAATAACCATGTATTGTTGGTAGTGTGCAAGAAGTAGGCAGCTGCAGTATGCAGCACTTTCTCAACATTTCCATCTCTGCAACTTTTTGAAATAGGGGACTAAAGTCATCGCTTAAAATTCAGTTTGGGAAAAAATAAAAAATATGAAATTATTTTCTCTTAAAAACGAAGAAATTGAGGGGGTGTGGGCAAAAATTCTTGAAGGTAAAAAAAATACTGATAACGCTGATAAACAAGTCTACCATAAAGAAAAATATGGGTCATCTTCAATACTCACCATTTTGATAATCTCCGGGTAGACGGATTCTGTCAGGATACCCCTACCTTGGGATATATATTCGACCAATTCATTTAGAGTATTCCTTTTAATTTCTTTGCCTTTTAAATCGGCGGTGGGATCGATGAAATCGAACGTAACGCAGCATTGCCTCAATTTACGAATAAATAACTCTTCCTGCTCCGACGATGGCACATCTACAAATAGCAAAACAAAACAAACAAAAATTCCATTATTTAGTCGTCGTACAAAATGAGACGAAAATAAATTCTCGCAATCCTTAACACAATTTTCATTTACTTTTGTTCAACGTCATAATACCCGCGGTTGTCGATTGACGTCACTTGTCGTGCCACCGAAGTGAAGTTTTTAAAAAATCCCGAAACTGGTTTGTTTCCGTTTTTTTTACTTCTCAATTCTCGCTCTCTTTCTATTATATATCGCAGCACACTTTAAAGTAACCTGGGCGCGACCGTGTTCGCAATTGTAACACGAAAACACGCTTAAATCGCGGTATGTACGATTTGATAACGTTACACACGTGAATTTCGCGTCCGCAGCGGCCACTACAGCACCAAACGTGTCATACTTGTACTCATTATAACGGTAATAAGCGACTAAGCAAAAATGCCATATTATCTGTTTCGAGTCTCAAGTTAGCTGGCTGGTCTGCTTCCCTGGTACGGATAATTCTTACATCATATGCGATAATTTTGTCGACGGCAATTCACCGAATTTTTTTTTTCTCGAAAAAAATGAGCTTTCAGAGAGAGGGTAAAAATCACAGAGGTGCATAAATGAAGTAATGTCTGTTCGGCCGGTCCCAGTAGGTGCACGTATTTCAAAGCAACTCGGTTACTAATTAAAAACGACCCAAAGTACAGGTACTCGTTTAATTTTTTATAAACTCGTGTGCGGTGGCAGCGATTCCGGCTCGTGGACGTAACGAAAGCCTTTATATTTCTTTTCGTTTCTCATTGCTTTTTGCGAAAAAATAGGTAATTAAAATTTTAATCATTAAGAATCGCGTAAAAATTGAACAGTCGCTTCTTAATTACGTAATACACGATTCGCCTGCATTTCGCATTCTTTTGTAGGGCTCGGGGGCATGAGTATGGGCATGGGCACGGACGGGACGCCGCATTTGGTCGCGTTTGTGTTTTTCATTTCGCGCAATTCATAATATTTATTGGCGAGCTTGAATGAAACAATCGTCGACGTCGTCGCGTGTATTTTGTACTTCGCCCGTTTAACCCGCGATCTTCTAATTCAACACTTACATCTCTCCCAGTAGGGGAGAGTGCCCCACAGTGAGACGGTAGACAGAGTGAAACAGCCTATTTTTACCTACTTAATATTGCTAATTTTTGGGCTCCTTCAGACACAATATAGCTTTTAATCATATACATCACGTGAACTAACAAATGTTTCGTTTCGCTGAATGGTAAACCTGCTATTGCAATTTTTCTAAAAATCACGTTTTTTTCCTAATTTTGTAAAAAGTGGGTTTTTTTGAAAATTTAATTTTTCCTGTTGAGTTCGAGAATACCCTTATGGGTTGATGTGAAATATAACCAAATAAGTACGTTTTAACGTTAGAATCGTAATCCTAAGTATAAAATATCAAAAGTTATGAATTTTAGAAGAAGAAAAAACGTGGGTCGACCACAGTGAGACAGTGTCCCATTGTGCACCATATCGGCAAAAATGTAATAGCAATAACATACAAAAAATTTCCAAGTCTGATTTTTAGATGTTATACTGCCTAATACTGCCAAATTATGTACACCTCATGGCAATAATGACAACAGAAAGAGCAAAATGAACAAAACAAGAAAAATTCATGCAATGCAAACTTTCTCAAATTATGAAATTTAAAAAAAAATTTATAGCTCCCCTTTTTCATTTATTGTAAATTTTTCAAGTTATAGCATATCTTGGACTTATGATTAAATATTATATTGGGTCAAGAGCACGTATTTCCATTTAATTATAACATTTTAGACACCGTCTCATAGTTCACCACGATCTGTCTCACACTGAGCTACCCGTGTACAGAGTGAGACAACTTGTCAAATTTTTTTTGAAAAATTGTGTGATGGTCCTAAAATGATATTTTTTCAGTTTTTATGGATGCATTATGAGCGTAAACGAAGTAGTTTGCATTTGATCCCATAACCAACCATTTCTGATGATAAATAGTAGAGTTATAAATTTTTGACTAAAAAGTGTCTCACTGTGGGGTACTCCCCCCTACCCACTTCGCCTTCTGGTAGCGTATCTTTTATATTAAATCTCGCGAAACAAATAACTAACCTTTTTCCCCCTCTTTTTAGAATCCCATTATTTCTTTCTTTTTTTCCCTATCGCAATTGGAATGAAAATACTGTACAAAAATTCTTGAAAGATAATCACGAAATAATACTTAAGTTTCTTACATCAGTAAGCGAATTTTTTCCTCATTTTGTGATAATTTTTAAGGTGGACCTTGATATATATTTTTTTAGAGAGTTAAAAAAAAAACATTTCGAAACATTATTGTCAAAATAACTATTTTTTCAGCCCCCCCCCCCCCAGGAGAATTGCTTTTTATTTGGCAATTGTTATTACCATTTCTTTCTACAGAATATATTTTTTCAAATTTGTTACATCTCTTTTTCGAAAATAATTTTTTCAGAGAATTCATTCAGAACAATTTTTCCAACAATTTTCTTTTGTGTTTACTCTTAGAAAGTTTTTTCATTTTTTTTTTTTTTCAAGTTAACTGACAATTTTTTGAAAGGAGCTCCCCCTCACCAAAAAAGGCTTTTTAAGATACTTCTTCAATTATTTTGTAGAGAGCGTTTTTTATAACATATTTTATTTTGACAATTCTTTTCCCAAATCCTTTCTAGAGCATTGTTTACGTTACACCAAAAAATTTTACAATTTTTTTTTCGGGAAGAGTTTTTTCTGATAATTACGATTATTTTCTGTTAAAATTCTTTCAATAGCTTTTTCTCCAAGTACATAGAATTTTTTAAAGGATAATTTGTTATTAATTTCATTCTACTCGTACACAGTTCTTCCATTTTTTTTTGTTGAAAAAAATATTTTCAAAATTAAATACTTTAATTTTAATTTCAATTTTTTCAAAATAAACTTACGATTTTTTGAGAGCTGAAAAAAATTGAGAGATTTTTGCTAAAAAAAAAATTACCTTTAAATTTTTCATTTCCAATTTATTTATTTCTTGCATATGAGAATCTGTAATAATTTTTTGTTTTCAATTTTTTCGACACAATACTTCTTGGAGAGGTTTTGTTTATGATACTTAATTATAATTTTAAAAAACAACAAAATGAGACTTTTGCCAGAAAGTTGGTGCCAAACAAAATTTAAAAATGAGAATTTGAAATTATTTTTTAATAATTTTTCGATACGACTTTTTCATGAGAGGATTTTTTTAGAATAATTATTTTAAGGTTTTTTTTTCACTGATACCCAACACGTTTTTTTCTACAAATAGGTAGATTTATGTATTTAATTTATAGGTAAATTGACAATTTTTTGAGGGTTTTAGCAAAAAAAAATTTTTTGAGAGATATTTGCCCAAAAATAATTTTTTATTTTTTTTCAATGATTTAAAAAAATATAATTATTATTTTTTTATGGTGTTTACAGGATTTTTTAAAAATTCATACTTTTTTTTTACTAATACTCACTACATTTTAAGACCCCCCCCCCCCTTCCAATAAAAAATTTCAGAAACTTGAGGATTCATCAAAAAAATTAATTAAAATAATTTTTTGACACAATTTCTTCATGAAAGGATTTGTTTGGGACAATTTCTTCATCAATTTATTTTTTTCCAAAAATGTACCAAGAAAATTTCAATTTTAATTTTTCATTAAAAAAAAAGTAAACTGACAATTTTTCAAAAAAGAGAGCTTTTCAACTAGTTTTTCAATTTTTCTAAAGAACTTGCCTCAAAATGAGTATATTTTATTTTTGCAATTTTTAAGAAGATTTTTTTTTCTGAGTAAGGTAGCATCACTTGAAACACTCATTTATTCTCTAAATTTCTTATCGTCATTATCACTCATACGAAGTTTTTTTATAACTTTTTGTTTCAAAAAATCTACTGACATTCACAAAAAAAAATTATCAAAAATAACTGATTTTTTTTTTTGAATGAGAGTCCTTAAAGAACTGTTCCTCCAGATATTCTATACAAAAAATCATTTTTTCAATAACTATTTTTTTGAAATTTTTTCACAAAAATGTATTTCATCTGATTATTTTTTAAAGAAAATGATATTTTCATATTTTTTTAAAAAATTTTTGTAAAATTAATTTTGAATAAAAAATTTTTCAGATTATTTTCCTAGATGTTTTTTTTAGATGAAAATAGATAAAAATTTGTTGAAGAGAATTTCTTTTCATTTTTCAATTTTTTTTCTCATTTTTTTTTTCAACAAAAAATTTGAAAGGATGAAAAAATTACCACTTGGAAGGGATGGGGAAAAGTTGAACAATAAACTCCAAAAAAGTGTTGAAAATGTCGGTGCTTCGAACCCTCTTTTTCATTTCCCTTCGATGTAAATTTTAAAATTTTCGAAATTTTGAAAAATAATTTTCTTTTATTTAATTTTTAATGGGCATTGATACCTACAATTAATTTTGGGTTTTCGATAAATCGATATTTTTTATTTCAATTTCGATTATCGACATTTCAAAATTTAGATCAATTCATATTTTTATTTTCAATTTCAATTTCAAATAATCGATTAACTGGCCATTCGATCAATAATGCATTCAGTTATTTTTACGATTCATTTCAAATGAGTATTTCAATTTTCAATTTTTTTTCATCATCTAAATTCTGGGCCACGTTCTTGATACTACCGAGAAATTCAACCAAAAACATTCGAGTTCGATAATTAAATTAAAATTTCCGCAGTAATTACGAATTTGATACGATAAGTACTAAACTAATTAAAGAAGTAAATACGAAACTTTGACAATTTCCTGGAAAAATGTTTTTTGTAGATAGAGGAAATCACCTTTTTTTTCGACATTAAAATTATAACATTGTAAGTACGTTCATTTACCTAATGTCTGCACCATCGATTAGGAAATTTTCTCAATTAATTATTAAGGTTTTTTTTTACGATACTTTTTCGAATGGGTTTCAATATTAAAGATAGGTACAATGGTAGGTTTGAATATATCTATTATGAGAAGTTTTTCTTCATTATTCATAAACCCATCAAGTATGACTTTCAACTATTTAAATCATTCAATAAAAACCCTACGTTAATAATTAAGCTGTTCGAAAAGAACAGAAGTTCCCATCAACGACAAAATCGCTCAACTTTTCTTTTTACAAAAATTTTGGGGAAAATCTATCAAATACAGGTGCATTTCAAACGGAAAAAATCGTCATAAATTATTTTTTCACACCGTCGTGTCGATTGTTCAGTACTACGTACCTTCGCGAAGTGAAAAACCTACAAAGTCGATCTGGTATTTACTTTTTTCCTAGTGCTTATTATTGACGCATACGTCATTTATTTACGTACCAACGTTACTCAAGGTTTGTTCGATTTTTTATCTATTCGACTATTTACAATTTATACTCTGTTTCTTTTAAAACAACTTGCACTTGGCTCATAGCATCGTCATCTAGATAAATTCGCGTCGCTGCCGCCCTCGTCGTCGACGATACGGCAATAATTCACACATCGAATAGTTTTCCATTATTTTCATCTATATAACCGAGTTACTCGTACATATACTCGCGACTCGCGTATAGAATCCATTACAAATCTAACTCGTGTACGTATATCAACCGTCATATCTTACCCAGCGCACCTCATTTTACCATCTCACAAGGCGATAAATTTCCGTTAAGCTCGCATCATCTTTATTCTTCCCCGACAAAAACCTACTCCCTTAAAAAACATTCGACCGAAGTAAATTTTCTTCACGCCGCAGCATGGGTACGAGAGTGAAAAAAATAAGAAAAAAAATCAATTCTTCTCGGCTCGACCGAGTATTCTAAATGAGTAACATTTTTCAAAATTCAACTTAGCTCGATGTTCGTTCTGAGTCTAATGGTACGAAGAGCTACATTTCAGCTTTTTGTATAATTGACGAAAAACGTTTTACACAGTTTCATACAAGGTGTCCGACGAGTGGTCCGCCAAACTTGAAATTTAGATATAACCGAGTAGGACTAAAGAAAAACTTCGTTAACACAAATTGTCTAACTTTGAAAATGAAGGAGCTAGGTAAAAAATATTGGAAAGCGTCATTTTGCCAAAAAAAAATCGGTTGGCAACACTGCGTACAAAAAACTTTTCGACGCCGATACTTGATATTAAAATTAGAGGGAAGGGAGGGGCCCAATCGAAATATTTGTAATAACCGAAATTATTCCTAGGACTTCAATCTACAACTTTTGTTTAAAACTTTTTTCAGTTGGACCCCTCTCTCCCGACCGATTTTGCATAATACTCCGAAGATACAAATTAAAAATTGGAAAATTGGGGGTGGAAGGGAGGGTGGGGCCAACTGAAATTTTTTTCAAAAAAAAGTTGTAGATTAGGATCCATAAATTTGGTTATTAAAATTTCGATTGGATACCTCCCTCTCCTTCGATTTCACATAATTATGTAATATCAGGTAGATACTTTTTAAAAAATGGGAGAGAAGTCCAATTGAAAAATTTTTCAAACAAAAGTTGTAGATTTAAGTCTTACAAATAATATTTATTATTATAAAATTTTCGATTTGACCTTTCCCTCCCCTCCAATTTTGATAATATATAAATGATTAAAAATTGGCGGAGTTAGGGGTATAATTTGAAAATTTTCAAACAAAAGTTGTAGCTTGAAGTCTTAGAAATAATTTTGGTCATTACAAAAATTTCAATAGGACCTCACTCTTGCCTCTAATTTTAATATCAAGTACCTAGGTATGTATTATTGGACTTGGTAAAATTCAACAAAAATGATACGCCACCATCTAAACAAATTGAGTAAACTAGACATGGGCAAATTATTCTATAACTACTTTTGTTCCTTTCAAAAAGTTACACCTGTTTCATACATTATCTTGACGAATTTTTGAAATTTTTCTGGACCAATGCCCCTCCAAAATCGAGCGAGGTAGACACCATAATGTACATTATAGATTTTTGTTAATGGTTTTGGCAGACCACTCGCCGGGACACCCTGTATAACTTCGTGTCTGTATAATTCGCTTCAATATAATATCTTCTTCTCACTCGCCTTTCTTTTTCCCCTTTTTTTTCTAATACTTGTTCGTCGACGAAATTTTAAATTTGCCTACTGTCTTCGTTTTTAAAGCTGGGTCTATACTATCAAACATTTGATCAAACAGGCTAAATAGTTTGATCAAACAAACTGGCATGCGTCCACACTACACATCAAACTCGTCAAACAACTGATATGTTGATAAGAGAAATGACCAAAGTTCTGTGCTAGTTTTGTTTTATTTGAAAGTTAAAATTGAAAAATGGATGTTGAAACGCTTATTTTAAATTTTAATCGGAATTTTGTTGTGCCGCTTGAAAAAGAGTAGGCGGCGAGTTGTGCGCACAAGATGTATGAAAATTGTAGTTTTAATTTCAGAAATATCGCCGAAAAAAGTCCAAAACTATCACTACGTACTGATTGAATTGTTCGAGTTTTCTGAAAGTAAATATCGCCGAAAATCAAGTCAAAAACTGCACTACGTACTGATAAAGTGATAACATCAACTTGACGCATGCGCATTCGCCTTCAAACAGCTTCAAACAACTAAAAATTTCAAGCAGCGCTTGAATTCTATCAAACAAGCTTCAAACAAAATTTATTACCTTTCAAACTGTTTGAAGAAGTAATTATAGCTTCCACACCATCAAACAATTCGATCAAACAGTGATCAAACTGTTTGATAGTCTAGACCCAGCTTAATGAACGGAAATTGTTGTCTATACCCTTTCCCTGATTTTCTTTTACACGTTTTTGGGAACTATAGGTATACTATATTATAAGAAGAAAGATTTTTAATAATGCAGTGAAAAATATCGTCCTAGTTTTTGCGAAAATTATATTATTCAATTTACGTTGATGCACGTGTTCATCATATAATATTTTCTTTCGCCTATTTCCCAAAATGTACCGAGAAGTTGGATAAATTATTTTCAATTTTTAATGAAAGGTGAAAAAAATAATAATTTTGACTGCTGGCAATATTTCCTCTTAAAGAAATGGAAAGTCAACATTTTTTATGCTGCAAGGTCATTAGCAATTTTTTCTTAAGAGTGTTTAATTTCACTACGTATTTTACCGTAGATTTATTTCTAATTTTACAATTCCCATAGTTTTTTGGCATAATTTTTCAATTTAATAAACGAGTTTGAGAATTTTTAAGCGAACAATTTTACCGACGAATAAATTTCTTCAGTTTTTCACGAGTTTCGCATATTTTTTTACACAATATATTGTTGTTTTTATTTTCGGTTATTTTTCGGATAAAATGTATAGTCATAAGAAGTAAAGAATTTTTGCAAAGAATTTGTAATAATTTTTTTTTCAAGACTGAAAATAACCATCACAAGATACCAATTTTTAAATTTTGCGTCAAATTTAAAAAGTCTTTCGTTCAAAATTATTTGAAAATTTAGCAGAATTTTAAAAATTAACTTGACTTTAAAAAATTTATTATACCTAATTGAAATTTTGGAATTTCATCAAATTTTAAAGATTTCAAAATTTTCAAAATTGTAAAATTTGTAATAAGGTTTATCAAGTTTAGTTTTGAAAATTGACGAAAATTTGAAAATTATTTGAAAATTTTCAAAATTACACATTTTTAAATTATCTACCAATTTTTTTCCTAATATTGAATTTTTACCAACAAAATTTTTTCGAAGTTTTGGATTTTTACAATGATTTTCAAAAGCGTATTTTTTTCTAAAATTTAGGTTTAAAAGTTTCCAAGTTATGAATTTCCAACAAAAATGTTCAAAATTTTGAATGTAGTTAAATTTAAAAATTGGCCTAATTCTAAAAACCTTCAAATCTTGAAAATGGACCCAATTTCAATTTTTTTTAGCTTTTTTAAAAATTTATGAGGTATACTTCTAAATATGCAAAAAATTTCAATTTTTACATTCAAAATTTTAGATTTGTAAAAATTTTAAAAACTTCAAATTTCAAAACTTTATAACAATTTTAAAATTCCCAAAAATTCAACCTTTTATCTTTCAATTTTCCCCCAAATTTCGAATTTTTCAAGTTTTTATTTTTTTTTTATCAAATTTCGATCGTAATCAAGTTATGATCAACTTCGGGAACATTTGAATCTTGTAATTGAAAAAAGAAAGAAATATTCAAAATTAATTACGACGGATTTCCCTAAAATAAATTGAAAATACAATGTAATCGTTTAGGAAGTAGGAAATCGTTACTTACGAAATGGAATTTATTTTTCGAGATACGAGTAGTAAGTTTCAGAAGTGACTGAAGTTTAATGCAAGAAGAATTTAATTAAAGTATCGACGTTTTTTTTTTTTTTAATGTAACATTTGAGCGACGCGACAAAAAATATGAGTACTCGTTCGATTAAATTGAATTAAATTAATATCGATTTTTTTCCACTTGCTTCAAATTGCCGGGTAATTAATTCTACCAGGGAAAAAAACGAATGAGCGATGGAAACTAGAAAGTATTTTCTTCCTTTCCTTCTTGCGTAATTTCGAATAAGATTGGTTTTTTTTTAAAAGAAAATTTTCAAATTGTAATCTCTTGAAAAGTACAAAAATATATATATATATTTTAAATTCGTTCACACTTTTCAAAATTCAATTTCTACTGATAACTTCAAAACTTTTGAACAAAAAAAAATTATTTATACGTTGGGAACCACTTAAAGAATAATTCGAAATTTGCAACAAAACTATTGTACTTATATGTTTAAAACGAAAATTTAAAACGCTCGAAAGGTCGTAAAATTTTCAATTAATTTTCACACACCCATGCTGAAAACTTGACCTAGTAAAGGGACTGTCCGGGTAAGATGGTAAAAAGTGCCTCGTCACCGATTGGGACGAAACTCACCCCAAATGTTGGTATTGATGTAAAACTACCCCAAAAAAATTTTTAGATCCCTACCCCCACCCTACCCGAGAAAAATGGCCGTATATGACGAAAATTCAATATTTTCTGTACGGGGAGGGGGTAATCCAAATTTTTTGAAATTTTCACAGGAAATAGTGTCTGTGCAGGTGTATGCGTGAGAATTTTTTCAAAAAAATTTTCTCGAATTTTCCGGATTTTCCAGGGGGTTGAAATTTTTAAAAATTCATATTAAAAAAATGGGGAGGGGGTATGTGCTGAAATTTTTTTCAAAACTGTGTTATACTCTCAAGTATAACATATATTTTACTCGGGTCCCAAAAATCGGTGCAACATGGTCAAAAAAAGGAAAAACATGTAAATACCGCGTTTTTCTTCATTTTTTCGCCATATTTTAGATGTTCAAGGTCAAAATTTTGGAAAAAATCAGAATTTTGTGTAATGTACTCGTAAAAGATATCGAGGGCGCTGAATTCGATTTTGGAACTAAAATTCACTTTTGACCCCAAAATGCGTCGCTGAGGGGGGTTCAATTTTTACAATTTCGACATTTACAATATTGGTATCAAAATATAGGTTATCGAGGTCGCTGAATTCGATTGTGGAACTAAAATTCACTTTTGACCCCAAAATGCGCCGCTGAGGGGGGTTCAATTTTTACAATTTCGACATTTACAATATTGGTATCAAAATATAGGTTTTCGGAGGCGCTGAATTCGATTTTAAAACTCAATTTCACTTTTGGCCCCTTAATAAATCCCCAGGGTGGTTCAATTTTTATAAGTTTAAAATTGAAGTACAGGTATAAGATTGCAGTGCAAATTTTAAAATTATCGAAATCGAACTCCCTCTCAAGAGCTCAATTCGAAGGTCAAATGTGAATTTGAGTTTTAAAATCGAATTCAGCGCCCCCGAAAACCTATATTTTGATACCAATATTGTAAATTTCGACTTTATCAAAATTGAACCTCCCGCATTTTGGGGTCAAAAGTGAATATAAGTTCGAAAATTGAATTCAGCGCCCCCGAAAACCTATATTTTGATACCAATTTTGTAAATGTCGAAATTGTAAAAATTGAACCCCCCTCAGCGACGCATTTTGGGGTCAAAAGTGAATTTTAGTTCCAAAATCGAATTCAGCGCCCTCGATATCTTTTACGAGTACATTACACAAAATTCTGATTTTTTCCAAAATTTTGACCTTGAACATCTAAAATATGGCGAAAAAATGAAGAAAAACGCGGTATTTACATGTTTTTCCTTTTTTTGACCATGTTGCACCGATTCACGTATAAATAATGAAAATTATTCTTATGTACATACTATAATTCAAAATTGGAGGGGAATGAGTGGTTCAATCAAAATTTTAGTGATAACCAAAATTATTCCAGAGAGTTTTATACACAATTTTTATTTGAAAAAGTTTTCAATTGAAGGCATTTTCATGTGATTTTCTTAGGTATAATGCGAAAATAGAAAATTTTTGTAATAAACAAATTTGTTCCTGACATCAAAATACACAACTTTTATTTGAAAATTTTTTCGATTGAGGTATTACAAAAGTAACATACCTACTTATTCATTTTTCAATAGATTTTCAATGTAATTTTTTCGTTTTTCCAAAAAAAAAACCATGTAGCCCTTTAAACAATTCCATTTTTCGTTCAAAATTTGAAAAGCATTTCCTGCCATTTAATAATTGGAATTTCGAATCGTCAAGAAACCGAAAGGAACTTTTTGAAATCAAGAAAATTTCATGTAATCCAAAATGCAATCTTATTTCTTCATTTTACTGAGCTTTAAGTAATGTCAATGTCCACTCCAAACATATGTAATTAAAATTGCTTCATCTACCACGTTTACTTTCACATACGAAAAATATTACTCTTGCAGGTACGTATCGAATATCGCATATCGCTTATGAAAAAAGTTTAGAACGAACGGGACGCGCGTGATAATAAATTATGTATTATATTTCGATAAACGACAATGAACGCAGAAATACAATCGATGCGGTTGTCGAATCGCGGGGATACGAAATCGCGAGAGCTCGATGATTGATATGGAAAACTCGACAGACGACGGATGTGATAAAAAATAAATAAATAAAACAAGATGCTGCGGTACCGCACCGCATCGTCGCGTCATGTCCCATCGGTACGAGAAGGGGAATAAAGGAAGGTACATTATCGTAGTGTTTTATTTTTATACACGTATTTACGTAGTAAAAAAAAAAAAAATCTATGTTACAAGTACATACACATAGTAAGTACATACTTTTCGTACTATATCGTTAACTGATCCTATTATTTACGAGATATCTGGCTTGTTTCGGACTCGATGAGCCGATATACCCGACACACTCGTACGTAGGCTGAAAGAATACCAGAGCTGGTAATTTTTCCACTCGATGAGATTTTCCAAACAAACGCTAGCAATAACAGAGCGAGAGAGAAAGATAGAGTAGAATTGCATGTAGAGACCAAAAGGTCGTCGTAAATTTCGTAGCTACGTTCTTCTTATCGTGGCCGTGTAATTTAATGAAATATTACTCTTCGGGGGGGTATTAAAATTGTTGAAATTATTTTATTAGCTTTACAACTCGATGCTTCAAATTTATCTTAATGCTTCGAAATTCGCAATATGAGTAATACCTGAATTAACTATCTGGGCTGTAATCGAACGTGATTCATTTCGGTCAAAAGGTACTAAGAATTAATCGACGAAGGTAAAATTTAAAATGGGAAAGGAAAATTGCATCGAAGTTGAATTTTTTAGTTTAGCTAAAATTTTTCAAAAAACAATCAACCATCATCATTCATCAATTTTGGAATACAACAAAACATAATTTTTTCAACATTATTATTGCTGATAAAAAGCGCTTTCTTTATAAATTTGTTGAAGAAAAAAAAATTAAAAATCGGCTTGAATGAAAAAATTTTTTTGGATCAAAGTGGTCTTAACATACATATTTTTAGTCCCCGCAAAAAAAAATATCTATAGCGATCTATCAACTTATCCTCAATTTTCTGGAATTTCACGAATAACTGAGCAATTTTTCCAAAAATGATGAAGTACCTAAAATTTTAGGTAAAGTCGAAAAATCGCCATAAATGTTGTTGGTGTTTTTTTGGTGGTAGTGGGGGGGGGGGGGGGTGGTGTAAAAATTTGTAAGTCAAAACCACTTTGAATGATGGATTTTTTTTTTTCATTCTAGCTGATTTTTTTTTTCTTTTAAAAAACGTGAAAAATAAACTTTTTTATGTTCCCTTAAAAACTGGAGTAGAAATGAAAAATCACTGAAAATAGTTTTGTTGGGTTGGTACCTATGTTTTTTGAATTTTTTTGAAGAAAAATTTGTAGAGAGTTGATTTTAACAGCAAAAGAACTATTTTTAGAGGTCCAGACCTTGACATTTCGAAAAAATGAAATTATGGGACACACTAATGTAGGTACAGGCGGTGAAGGGAAAGGTTAAATTTTTCAGATTTTTTTAACCTTTTGTAGAGGACATGACGAAAAAATTATTTTTTCCAATTTTTCAAATTTTTACAGTTGGTAAAAGTACCCAAATCATCAAAAGCCCAAATACTCGTAGGTATTCGTGCTTTTTTCTCAAGTTACATGACTAGATCTTCATTTATACGTCTCTTGCCCGAATTTCATCTCGGTTCATTCATGTTTCACGAATTGGGATTTTCCATCATTTCAAAATTGAATAATCACACAAAATAATTGAACTGAAAAACTAATCGCAGATTGGAGTTCTGCAGGTCACATTACCCCGATTTAGACTTTTTCAGCGATTATTTTTCTCAATATTGAAAAAGTTGTTTTTTTTTTACTAAAAATCTAATTCGATGAATGATGATATTAAAAATAAAAAACTCGACGCTTCGCGCCTCGTCAGGGGGTGGGGGCTTCGCTCCCTGAACCCCCTGGTTGGCTCTATTTCCACACTACGTTTGAAAGTATGAAACATAGTATATGCTTTTACTCCGTGACAAAATGTCTAAAAGTCACGAATATTAATTTCCACGGAAATTTAAAAGTCTAAAAAGTATAATAAAAAAAAAATTCCAAGTTTCAAAATGTCTGAAAGTCATCTTTCTAAAAAAATTTCCAAGTTTCAGGATGTCTGACAAAATGTCTGAAAGTCATCTTTCTAAAAAAATAATAAAATGAGTCATAAAATTTTAAAAAAATTTTCTAAGTTTCAGAATTTTTGACAAAATGTCCAAAAGACATAAAATTTATTTTAAAAATTTATAAGTTTCAGAATGTCTGACAAAATGTCTAGAAAATGTCTAAAAGTAATAAAATTTCAAAAAATTTACGTTTTAAAATGTCTGACATAATGTCTAAAAAATCGAATTCATTAAAAAATTTTCAAGTTTTTTTATGTCATCCATACCTAACCTAATATAACCTGACCTAACCTAACCATTTTGGTCTCCGTAAAAGCATGTACTATGCTAAAAAATCACCTTTCCCCCTCCCAACATTAACAAGAAATTGACACTTGATCAAGTTCTCTAAATACGATTTAAAAAATTATTATTTGTCCAAATAATACAACACTCTTTCACCAATAATTTGATCTTTCTTAAGCGTTAATTTTTACGTGGCTTCAACGACGCAGGTAATTTTCCACTTCAATCTATGAGCATTGAGCACGCATTAAAAAAAATATATATTCTTTTTAAATCGAATAAAAAGGCGATAAATCATTCTAAGTCTTCTACCGTCACACCATTTCAGCCGTAGGAATCCTTTGACATGCGACTTTCATCGATGAAAAAAAAAAAAATATATATATATATATATAACAAATTTTGAATCATTTGTTCAGTGTATTTAGACAGCAGGGGAAAAGCACAAAAGTTGTCAACGATAAAAGGTTTTTTTTTCGTAGCGACGACAACTTCATCGCGTGCGTTCTTTTGCTGAGCTGCACGAGCGAGGTAGTGCGGGGGCAAATTTAGATTATACGAATACGTAGCAGCAAAAGACTTGACGATGGGGTTGAAACAAAAACTCGACTGGTGGAATTCACTTAAGTCGCGTTAGTTATACACGAGTAACACGCGGCCGTATAATTTGTACCTTCTTTATCTGTATATACCGTCTAATTATATTAACTTGCAATTTAAAGCGCAGCTTGTACAGTAACTAGGCGAGAAAGTCTTATTAAGCGGGTTCGCCAGGCCCAGGCTTGGGTCAGTACGGGCTCGAGTCGAGCCCCTTCGTTGTTGATGTTCTTCTTTCGCAAGGTTGATGCTTCTCAATACGTAAGTATGAACGCGGTGGCGAGGTGGGGAGCAGGACTGTGTTGAAATTTTAATCTAATTAATCTTGTAGGCGAGCGACGAGGTTCACGTGGCGTTTTCATCTGGATTTTTTTCTCGTTTTATTCGGTTCCATTTCGTTATATGTATACAATTATTCAAGGTGTTCTAAAAGTGAATGCCCAAATGAGATTTGAACGCTAGGACTTCAATCTACCACTTTTGGTTGAAAGTTTTTTCAATTGGACCCCTTCCCTAATATTGAAAAAGTATCAACCTGATGTTATGTGAAATCGGAAGAAATGGAGGGATCCAAACGAAATTTTTATAAAAAATTTTGTGAGAAAAAATCTATTTTTTATGCAGAAAAAAACTCTCATTTTTTATGAATGAAACTTTAATTCATAAATGTTTGGGATGAAAAAAAAAACAATACATAGGTATTTTTGAAAAAAATACAATTTTTTGGAGAAGAAAATTTCATAGTTTTTAAAAAATAATATTCCTCAAATTTTTGGATACAAAATTTTCAATTAATTTCTACCAAGTACATACCTATTATTAGAAAAAAACTTACATTTTTTGAAAAAAATCTCTAGGGTACCTACTACCTACCTGCCTACTTTTGTTTAGAATGAAAGAAAAAAAATGTTGTCATTTTTTTGGAGAAAATAATCTTGATTATTTCAAATATTTGGGAGCAAAAAATCTGTTTTTCGGTTTAGAATGAAATCATTAAGAGATTTTCTTCTACAAAACATTTTAAATTTAAAAAAAATCAAAAATTGCTATTTTCGAATAAGGAGTTTCCCGAGCGGCACACTCGATCGATAATATCGGAAGATGTAACGTATCGATAAAAAATCGTTTGAAAATCTATAGATGTTCTCACGATATTATAAAGATTTATCGGTACAACTTCATAGGCAAAAAATCTAAAAACTATCGAATTCGATATTATTAAGATTTTATGGCGATATTCGTCAACGATACTATCGACAAAGAATATTAAATTTATCGATTCCGATTTTCCACCGATTTTGTGCAGATATTTGAAACTACATTATCGACAAAGAATATTAAATTTATCGAATTCGATTTTTTAACAATTTTGTAAAGATATTTAAAACTATATTATCAACAGATTATATGAAATTTATCGACTTCGATATTTTACCGATTTTTTGACGACATTTGAAACTATATTATCGACAAATAATCTGAAATTTCTCGAATTCATGCATCGGAGCGAAATTTGAAAAAATAAAAGTAACTTTAGTAACCTGAAATTTCAAAAAAAGTAACCAAAATTATGGAAAAAAGTAACCAAAAATTTTCCATTTCCACTTGAATATAATGACTCATAACCCCCTCCCCTCCCTTCGTCACCGTTTTCTCATATTTTCGCTAAATTTGACGTTTCACAACTCTTGAAATCAAAGGTAAAAATTTTAAAAAAATCAAAATTTTCAATTCAAAAATAATAATTCATGCATTTTTTCTTTTTCTATAATTATGACGAATTTTAATAGAATAGTTGGCTTAATAGGTGCTCAATTTTTATATCATAGAAAATTTCAATTCTTGAGAAGCTCACAATAAATAAATTTTGAGTTCCTATCAAATCTTAATATTTTTTGAACTCAATATTGAAAATTCAAAAAAAAATTATTTTTTTTCTTGAAAATACTTGATATCAACTTTTTTAAGTTTTTGAACTCTTATTTGTTTTGAAATAGTTTTCAGTTTTCAAATAATTGTTGATTTCAAAAAACGTGAATTTTAGAAAAATTTTAAATTACAAACAATACTGTCCTTTTTTAATTTTTTAATTTTATTTTTTTTCGATTTTTTTTATTTTTCAAACAATTTTTAATTTCTATAAATTTAAATTTATTAACAATTTGTAATTTCTAAAAAGTTCTGGATTTCAAAAAATTAAACTTAAAATTCTCAATTTTTTGATTTTTAAACAATTTATATTTAATTTATAAAAAATAGCCGTTCCTAAAATTCATGTTTATTCAAAAAAAAAATTTCCAATTTATAAAAATTGTAATGCCTAAGAATTTAAAGTCTAAAAAAATCAATTTTTTGATTGGCTTATTGCAAAATGAGTAGATACAAAAAAATTTTAATTTTTGAAAAGTCTTCATTCTCCACAAAAAAACAATTTTTCAACATGTGAAATTCACAACTTTTCAAAATTTTTAAAAGGAAAGTTTTGCTCATTTGAGAAATATCAAATTTTTGAAGCATTTTAAGTTCACGAGTTGAAACGATTTTATGTTTCATTTTTGAGGAGTTCTCTATTTTTCAAACATAATTTTCAAATACTTCGAACACATTTTTTTTTTAATTGAAAAAATTACTAGGTATTCTCATTTAAAAAAAAAGTTTTTAATGAGGAGAAATCGGTTTTATTCTTCGACGGCCTCTACTTTTATTGAAAAGAAATTTTGAGAAAAACTCGTTTATTTGTCGAGAAAAGAATTTCTCAATTTTTTCAAAAAAATACGGCTTATCTACTTACATTTTTTTTTTCAAAAAATGTGGCTCATTTTTAGACAAGAATAAATCTTAATTCTTCAAGAAAAAAAAAATCACAATTTTTCATACTGACTTGAAAAATGCCTATATAAAAGAACTTTCAATTTTTTTAGGAGCAAACATTTTTCTACCTTGAATTTCAATACATAAGTACAAAATAAATATTCCTGAAGTTCGAGCAGAAAAAATCTCAATTTTAAAAGAAGATTCAATAAATTGTTCAATTAAGGTCAGTTGGGGTAACTGGGCCACGTTTTTACAACTCTAAAAAATCTTTATTCAAAAATGCCTCACTAGTGAAGAATAACCTTAAATCTTCAAATGGGACGTGTAGAGGGGTGTCATAGAGGTACGCTCACTTTTTTGATTTTGAGGGTGAAGCACATACCTGAGCTGAGGAACACCTCACTCTACACAAAGAATGGTGGCCCAGTTACCCCGAAAAATGGGGTAACTGGGCCACCAAATTTTTTTTTTATTAAGGAAGATTCAAGATGTGTAATTCACTTAGCCCCACTCAAATCTGAGTTTTGGGGTAACTGGGCCACAGTTGTTGGGGGTAACTGGGCCATGTCATGTTACTCAAATTACTGAGGCCTCCTCAAGGGGAGCTAGGAACCGAATGATAATTGTTATGGTGGGCTTACGATGTCAGTGTTACCATGCAACCAACCATTTACTTCAAGACGATTTTGGAGGGGATTAGGAAGAGAATGGCCCAGATACCCCGGTGGCCCAGTTACCCCAACTGACCTTACTTAATTCATTTTTAAATAAAATATTTCAAATTTTTTGGAAGCAAAATCTCTGAAAAAAACTTTCAAAACGTTTTTAAAGAAATTTTAAATTTTAATGGCAGCTGTTCGTCAGATTTTTGACGAAATAGTAACCAAAATGAGTCCAAAAGTAACCATAGTAACCAAAATGAGCCCAAAGTAACTAAAGTAACCTTGCCTTTAAAAAAGTAACCAAGTTACTAAAAAGTAACCGTGTTCCGATGCATGCGAATTCGATTTTTTAACGATTTTGTGAAGATATTTAAAACTTTATTATCGACACGTAATCTGAAATTTCTCGAATTCGATTTTTCAACGATTTTATGACGATATTTGAAACTATATTATCGACACGTGATATGAAATTCCTCGAATTCGATTTTTCAACGATTTTGTGGCGATATTTGAAACTACATTATCGACAAATAATCTGAAATTTGTCGAACGATTTTTCAACGATTTGGTGACGATATTTAAAATTATTTCCAAATTGGTGCAAATTTTTCTAAGTCCAACACGTCTGGAAGTACTAAACTGCCTATTATAAGCGTTTTATTGCTAATTCCTCAACGATAAGGTATGGCATAGTGGTTAAGGAATAGGATTACCATGCAGGAGGTAGGAGGTTCAAGCCCCACGGGTGGCAGATTTTTTATAATTTTTTTTGACTTTTTCTGAAATGATCCTCTTACCGTAACATGAATAATGTGTTTAGGCATAGTTTAATGTATTAATTAAGCTAATTAATGATTTTTAATTATAGAAAGAAGCTAGTAAAAGAAGAAAAATCGGAATAAAAAATCGATAAAAAATCGACAGAATATCGAATTCTATAAAGTGTCGCGAAAGTTCCGCCTAAATCGTGAAATTATCTTTCGATATTATAGATATATTATCGATAAAATATCTTACTATAATCTCAAAATTTTTGCTAACTATACTTCGTCGATAATCTATCTATATATCGAAAGATAATTTCACGATTTATGCGGAAATAACGCGACACTTTATCGAATTCGATATTCTGTCGATTTTTTATTTCGATAATTTGTCGAGTGTGCTGCTCGGGAAGGTTTAAAAAATATTTTATTTATTTACTTAAAGAAAAAAAAATTGATCCCCCAAAAAATTTATTTCAGAAGAATTTTTAAAATAATTATTGTTCGAAAAAATTTCAGTTTTTTTTTTCGAAAATGAAACCAATTTTTTTCTTTGCAAAGAAAAAATTAAGAAACTTTTCCACAGAAATTTCAAAAAATATCTTCACATAAGAAAATTTTATAATTTTTTTTTAACCAAAAAAAAAGAAAAAAAAGAAAAATATATTTTTGGATATTTTTTATTCCGAAAAATCCTGAAATTTCTTACTTTGTTTTTAATTTTTTTTTATTCCTAAAAATGAGAATTTTTTCTCCAAAAAACAGAGACCTCCTCCCATAGAAAATTGAAAAAAATCAAAAAAAATGAGATTTTATACTGTAGAGTTCAAAAATATTTTTACTTCAAACCATTTCAAATCCAAAACGATAAAATTCAAATTTTTGATTTTTTTTTAAATAGGTAAGAATTTTTTTGTGAAAGTTTGAAAAATATTTTTACTCCCGGAAAATATTATCAAAAATTCATGACTTTTCATGACCTAGTAATTTTTTTGAAAAATTCATGACTTTTTCATGACTTTCATGACCTGTAGACATCCTGCAAAAACAAGTTCAAAATTGAATGAACTGAATTGTTTTTTTTTGTTTTTTTTACCTAAAATCTAAAATAATATTACATTATCTATTAATTATTGTATTACTTAATTTATAAAAATTTGTTTTCGCAACACCTACGAAATATTGATGAATTGGATCTTTTTTCCAAAAATTCAATTTATATGTTTTCAAAATCCAATAAAATATCCATCACTCACCTCAGTCAAAAAAAAAATCTATAATTTTCAAAAATTGGAGAGTGTGTGACAAAATATTAATAAATTGGAACAATTTTCAACTTGGGGACTTTGACATGATTTGGCCAAAATTTTGGATCAAAATGCGTTCCACTTGACACTTCGTAATTTTGCTTAATTCGAGCGCTGCTTTTGTTTCTTTCAAGAAGTTACACCTGTTCCATGAATTGAATTGTATTGTCTTGAAGGAATCTTGAAATTTTTGAAAAACACTGCCTCTTAAGAATCGTGTATGAAGTTTTTCATTTGCTAGACCCTATTCCATCCAAATTTCAAAAAATGTCCACCATTACTCGGTCACCCCATATCAAGGCATTTTCCTCAAAAATTGAAGAGGTAGGTAAGAGAAAATGAAAATTGGAAAAAAGTTCTTTCGATCAAGTATTAAGGGGTCTTGATTATGAAACAAGGCTAAAAATTTACCAATCTTTGAAAATGAAGACGGTACAGAGCTTCGCACTTTGGAAAAATAGAAAATTATTTTTAGATCGTTCTAATATTCATACACTTTATCAAAGAGATAGGCGGCTATCAAGTATCAATAATCGGTAGATCACAAATTATCATCACGAACGCATTCGTCATTATCATTGTTTCATCCACCGCTCACGTACACCACCATCGTCATCGTCATCATCGACGACAATGAATAATATATACGTATGCACGTAAATATACAGACATCAATGCTTCGGCTACTTAACTGTGTCATTCACCAGGTACCTGGCACCCTCCATTTCATCGTCATCGTGAAAAATCAATAAAACATACGCATACCGACAAACCTATAAGCACTTGAAAAGGTGTACTACGCGATCAGTATCACGAAAGTCGAAAGCACTGACCTTTTCCCACACCATAGTTGATGTACTTACAACTTACACTGCCCTGTTCAGCTTTAGCCTATTCTGCCCCAGCCTATACGAACGCAACATAGGCTCGGAAGGTGGGATTTTTCAGGTCAATGTAACCTCAAATAATGCAACTAAGTACGTAACAGTAGGTACATTACATATTCACATTACACGTTGAACTTTTCTTTAATATACGTTAAATTCGTGCTCGAGACACGTTTACGTATTCTGCGATTGGAAACTTTGTCGAAAGAGTTATTTCGCTTTATCGCCTCGCCTCAGACACCACCACACTGCCGACGTTCCAATTTGTTGCAACTTTAAAAGCTGCACGTTGCACCGCATCCGTCGAGCTCGCGAGTTTTCGCTTCCGCAAACAAGAACACATCACGAAAATATTTCGAGCATGCGATGTACATTAGACTTGCGACGCGAGACCTTACCGTCTTTGACATCAGCGAAACGACTACAAACGGTGAAAATTCGTGTCACCGGGGTATTCTCGTGTGCACTGTACAGCCAGTACAGACGTATTATCTACGTACGAAAGAATTCGACAACTTATACCGTAGTTGACAAGGACGTCTTACATGCTATTAGTATACCAATGTATGTAAGCTGTTCGAAGCAGTGTTTCAGAAATGAAATACTTAATAATGTTTTCGTCTACCAAATAATCTATACTTGAACTTCAAAAAAAAAAAAAAAAATGTTTGTTTTCGTCTACCAAATAATCTATACTTGAACTTCAAAAAAAAAAAAAAAATGTTTTCATTATCTGGCTATTAATCTTGAATACTACTATAAAAATTATAACAGGCGAAACTCAGAGGAAAAGACTAGAATAAAATAAAAAAATTAAAGAAAAACTCAATGGGGTTGGAAAATTATTTTATTGAAAATTGTTCGAAATTACAAAAAAAAAAAAAAAAAAAAAACAATAAATAAAAGTGGAAATAACGAAATCCATTAAAGTGATTAATTAATCCTTTTCACCAAAAAAATTACGTAACAACATTGAATTAAATTTTCAAAAAGTAGGAAATCTTTAAAAGATTGTCAAATTTTGAAAATCAAAATTCTTTTTAAAAAATGGTAATTTTTTCCAAATTTTCAACTTTTAAATTTTTATAAATTTTCACTTAAGTATTCGTGAGGGTTCATTCTTTGGAAAAAGCACCTATAACACCCCAAAGTTGAATTTTACAAGAGGAGCCTTTAAACTTTTTTCGCGTCATTTGTTTATTATTATTGGCTAAAAGAGTGATATTTTTTTTTTTCAGTAAAATTTTGAAATTTCTTAAAAGTAGAAAATAAAACTCTTCCAGTTGTCAAGATACGAACACGAAATCTCCAGCATTTCAATAAAATGAAAATGGGAATTTTGGTTGTCAATGCGGGAAGTGCCTTTTCCAAGCGCTCACTCTCACATTTCAAAAATTGAAAAATTTTCACCATTTTTCGCTACACCTTTTAATTTTTTTAAATTTTGAAAATTCACAAATTTCAGTGAAATATTTTTCAAAAAAAAATTTTTTTGGTAAAATACTTAGGCTACGTATAAATTTTTGAAAATAAGTTAATTTTTTTAATTTAGAGAAAATCCTCTGAAAAAATTTGATTTTTTTAAAAATGAAACACTTATACTTGAAGGCAAATTTTCCTTTCTGCGAATTTCTCCATGAGAACATTTTTTCCACCAATAAATAATCTATCAAGTACCTGCCTACTTTATTAAAAAAATCCTAAATATCAAGTAAATAAAATAATTAGGTAGTAACTTTAAAAAAATTAAAATCTTCATGAATTTTTGTAAAACTTTCATTCAAAAAGATTTTTTCTCCAAAAAACACCAAAACTTCATCCAAATAAAATCGCTTCCTCGGAAAAAACAAATTTCTATTTAAAAGTTCAAGCTAATTTTTAGAGAATAAAGTCCAAAGAAAATTTGACGGATTTTCAAAAAAAAAAAATCTATGAAATGAGAAGTAGGTATTTTCCACAAAAAGATGACTGATTTTTTCAATTAATATTTTGTCAAAACTTCATAAAACATTTTTTTTTTTTTTTTTTTTGAAAACGACAGCTCACTTGATAAGAAAAATTGTTTGAAAAAGAAATTTTTTCGAATTTCATCAAGATCCATTAGGTACGGTTTTTCAAGCTTTAAAAAAAAAATACTAATCCCGATCGTTAAAAATAATAGGCAATCAAATTGAAATTTTTAAAATATTTTATTTAAATGGTATTTTAATTTTTGGACTAATTTCCTCCAATTTTTTATTCAAGAAAAAATTGTTTCATTTTTCCACGAGGGAAAGAAGTAAGGGTCTGTCATTTTTTACAATTCTATTTAATTTTTTCATTTTTATTTTTCATTATATTATAATGTTTTAAACGGAAAAAACAGAATTTTAAGCAAAAAATCCATTTTTGAACGAAAAAGAATAAATAAAAAAATTCGAACTGATAATTTCTCATGAAACCATAAATTTGTTTACCATTGTCTGAGAAAAATTAAATTTTGAAACTATCTAGATTTTTATGAAATTTTCAATACAAATCATAGTCAAAAATATTATGAATCAAACCAATAAAAAATCATGCTTCACAAAGCCAATTTTTTCCAAAAGAAAGTTATCATTCCATTTTTAGGTTTCCATTCGTTTCTATTTCTAGTTTGGGTTTATTCGGTTTCCATTTGCAAATTGCAACTAATTTTTCGTTTCCGATTCTGTTTCCCAGTCAAAAATATCGTTTCCGTTTTCACAGCCTTGCATAATTGCATATTTATGAATATCCTACATGCTACGTAAATTTTTCAACTGTGAGAGGTCTGAAACGACGTAGTGTAGGTATCGATATTATGTTTTGAAATCATGAAATAAGCATTTCCATACCAAGGAACATTTGAAAAAAATGAAAAAATTTTACAGGAGTGTCTATCATCTATGCAAGTTTAAAATAATTCGGTTAAAAATGCTAGAAAATAAAAATCTACCAAAAAAATTATTTCATTAAAAGGGGTTAGAGTGAGACAGGAAGCCAAACATTTTGTACTGAGATTTAGACTTTTACAACCAACTTCCACCACTTGATTTTAAATCCCAGCAAAGGGTCGATTCACCTATTGTTTAATTTCTTTTAATATACATAAACATACATTTTTTAAAATAGATACAACTTTTCAATTTTTTTTTCAAAAAGTCAAGGCTGGCCTCCTAAAAATGATTCTTCAAGTGTAAAATCAACTCCTAAAAAATTATTTTGAGTGGTAGCGCAGAGCATTTTTTTTTCAAAAAACAACAAAAAATTCAAAAAATTGGAATTTATTTTTTTTTTAAATTTTTTTTCAAACAAAATAGTCACTAATTAGGTACTTTTACCCAACAAGACCATTTTTTGGTGATTTGCCATCTTTACCCCCGTTTTTAAAAGGTTAGGTACATAAAAAAGCTCATTTTTGACGACTCAAATTTCCAAATCAGCTCGTTTCTGAAAAATCCTTTTAAAAAGTCGTAATACTATCAAGAACATCAACACTGGGATTTCAAAAATTTCACAAAGACAATGCTCGGAAATGATTTCCCTAAAATTTTAAAGAGAATAAAGACTGAACCCTTCAAAATAAACACTAATAAAGACTAATTTTGGCCCAAAATAAAGACAATAAAGACAGTTTTGATCCAAAAAATCGCTAAAACTCATATCAGCTGTCTTATGTTCACGTAAAACATCGAGAAAAAATAGGTACTACCAAGTAAAATTTTAAAAGTGATTCTTTCAAGCTCAAAAATCAGCTGAATTTCCTGAAATACATTACATAGTAGTTTGGTGGGTACCTGCTCATAAAAAATCAAAAAAAAAAAACAAAAAAAAAACGCATTGATTAACACCTTTTTGTTACTATGTATTATTTGATTTTTTTAAAAATGAAAATAATCAACATACGAGTACCTAAATAAATTTTAGGTAGCTTTTCAGGTAAGGTAAGTACTTCGATAGTTAATTTTAAAAATTCATTGAAATTTAAAAATCATCTGATTTCAAAGATGACTCAAATTTTCAAGTTTAAAAAAAATTTATCAACCTTCTCAAGTGAATTATTCAATTCTAAAAATCTCCTGAAAAAAATCCACAAAAATCAAGTTACCAAATTTTCCAAATTTTCAATTTTCATCAAAGTTTAAAAATTTATTCAATCTCAAAAATACTTCAAAATTTGAACGAACTAGATTTCAACGTTTTCCAAATCTCAA